>JARCFY010000003.1:169005316-170242816 GCA_029233225.1 Lepidodactylus listeri | reverse complement strand
AAGGTGGGATTTATATAAAGGCCTCCAATGGTGAGACCTATTTAGGTATTTTTATATAGAACATATTTTAACCTCTTCCCATATCTTCAACAGTGCTGCTCTTATCAAGTGTTGTTCGAAATATTTATGTATATTACTTTTTTCATACCAAACAAAAGCGAGCCAACCTAATTTCAGGTTGTGTCCTAATTTTGTCATCTTCTCGGTGTGGAACAGGAGTCACTGTGGGTGTGGAGGGGAGGTATTTGTGAATTTCCTGCATTGTGCAGGGGGTTGGACTAGATTACCCTGGAAGTCCCTTCCAACTCTATGATTCTATGATTCATTTTATCCTCATGACAACCCTGTGAGGTAGGCAAGACTAGCCCAAGGTCACCCTGCAAACTTCCATGGCAGAGCAGGGGTTCAGACTTGAGTCTTTCAGATCCTAGTGTAACACTCTAAGCACAACACCAGCTCTGTTGCTGTTAGAAAGGCTGACATGGGAAGGCAGGACTTTTCCTTGCTAGACATGCGTGTTTGCCAGAACTCCTTTCTGTGAGATGGAAAGAAAGGTCTGGTCTTCATGTTCCCTTTGGCTTAGCCATAGAATGCTCCAAACGCTGCTCTCAGCAAGTGCTGAGTACCAGTCATGTGACTGTACAAACAACTACTGGAGGAAGATCCAATGACATGTAGGCAACTTAGGGTGTTTGTACACTCTAAATCAATAGTTTTACTGAGCATGATGCCCCCCCCGAACTGGAAGGCACCTGGCATGGCAGAGAGTAACCAAAATATGGATGCTTGGCAGGACAGAGTTCCTTATTCTTATGGTGTGATTCTTGCATCATTATTACATATGGAGGGCTCATTTAATAATAACAGAATTATTTTTCTTTTCATAAGGCAGCCAGTTCCCCTAACTGCTCCAGGTTTATTCATTTGTGATTGAAAAAGCTCCAGGTTTATTCATTTGTGATTGAAAAGACATGCAATAATATTTTTGTGCAGCAGATGGCAATGTCTGACAATTAATGCATCAAGTTTCAGACTAGTTTTGCCTCTCATACAAAATACAAACTACTAAACTATCCAAACAGAACAGAATTTTGCATTTTTTGAGAACCTATACTGCTATGGGACGTATTCAGTAGTAGAATCATAGAATTATAAAATCCTAAAATCACAGAGTTGGAAGGGACCTCCATGCTCATCTAATCCAACCCCCTGCACAATGCAGGAAATTCACAACTACCTCCCACTCCACATCCACAGTGACCTCCCCGTTCCACACCCAGAAGATGAAAAAAAATCTCTAGGATCCCCAGCCAAACTGGCCTGGAGAAAAATTGCTTCCTAAACCCAAAGTGGCAATCAGCATTTCCCTGGGTGTGTAAGAAAGGGGCTACAAGAACTAAGCACTGAGGCAACCCTTCCTGCCCTCCCTCCCATGATCTGTCTGAGTTCACAGAATCAGCATTGGCTGTCAGATGGCCATCTAGCCTCTGTTTGAAAACCTCCAAAGAAGGAGAGCCCACCACCTCCCAAGGAAGCCTGTTCCACTGAGGAACTGCTCTGTCAGGAAGTTCTTCCTAACGTTTAGCCAAGAACTCTTCTGATTTAATTTCAACCTGTTGGTTCTGGTTCAACCTTCTGGAGCAACAGCAAACAATTCTGCAACATCCTTTATATGACAGCCTTTTAAGTACTTGAAGATGGTGATCATATCACCTCTCAGTCATCTCCTCTCCAGGCTAAACATACCCAGTTCCTTCAACCTTTCCTCTTAGGACTTGGTCTCCAGACCCGATACCATCTTCGTTGCCCTCCTCTGGACCCATTCCAGCTTATCTATATCCGTCTTAAACTGTGGCGCCCAAAACTGAACACAATACTCTAGGTGAGGTCTAACCAGAGCAGAGTAAAGTGGTACCATCACATCGCGTGATCTGGACACTGTTGATACAGTCCAAAATCACATTTGCCTTTTTAGCTACCGCATCACACTGCTGACTCATGTTCAGAGTATGGTCTACTAAGACCCCTAGATCCTTTTCGCACATACTACTGCCAAGACAAGTTCCTCCAACCTATAATTATGCATTTGATTTTTCCTACCTAAATGCAGAACTTTACATTTATCCCCAATGAAATCCATTTTATTTGTTTTAGCCCAAATTGCACAATGCAGGAAATTCAGATACCTCCCCCTCCACACCCTCAGTGACCCCTGCTCCACGCCCAGAAGAGGACAAGAAACCTCCAGGATTCCTGGCCAAACTGGCCTGGAGACAAATTGCTTCCTAAACCCAAAATAGCAATCAGCATTTCCCTGGGCGTGAAAGAAAGGGCCGCAAGAACTAAGCACTGAGGCAACCCTTCCTGCCCTCCTTCTCTCATGATCTGCCTGAGTTCACAGAATCAGCATGGCTGTCAGATGGCCATCTAGCCTCTGTCTGAAAACCTCCAAAGAAGGAGAGCCCACCACGTCCCGAGGCAGCCTGTTCCACTGAGGAACCGCTCTAACTGTGTCAGGAAGTTCAAATCAGACCTTAGGGATGAAGTGGTTGAGGGCTTCCCATATTTGGGGATCCAGTTCTCTGTCTGGGGGTGGGGGGAACAAGGTTTATTTATCTGCTTACTTTATTTATAGCCTGCCTTTTTCATTGAGAATTAAGGATTATTACAAAACATAACAACAGGGCAATCAGATGGCACCCAAGCATCCGATAACAATGCAATAGGAGTAGAATGAAAGAATTATAAAATGATGCAAAAAAAGTATGACAAACCCAGTGAGCACGGCAGGCTATAAATGCAGTAAATAAATAATGCTAACAGTGATTTACAAAAGTGGAAGATAATGTAGTAAAAGCAATACATTAAATAAAAATACAGGAGACTACAATCCTGTTCCCTTTGTAGAAAGCAGCATCCATCTGAAGGCCCGTCGTGTCCCGTTTGCCCTGAAACCCAAGATAGATGAGGAACTAGACCGCCTCGTGGCACAAGGGGTCTTGGAGCCCGTACTGCAGGCTGTCTGGGAGACCCCCAGTCAAGCCCAACGGTGACACCCGCATCTGAACAGACTACAAATGCGCCTGCTAAGGATGCCAGGATGTGACTGACCACCGGGACCAGATTGTTTGTTTGTGCTTGTTTGTTTACCGGTGTTTGTTTACCGGTTTGTGCTTGTTTGTTTACCGGTTGAATCTTTAATTGGTAAACAAACAAATAGGGCACTACAGGACCACGCTTATCTGGTCCTGGTAGTCAGTCACATCTCGGCATGAAGATTTTCGGCAAGCTGGACTTAGCACAAGCTTATCGACAACTTTCCAATGATGATGCGACCACAGAGGCCCAGACAATTATGACACACAGGGTGCGTTTCAGGTGCGGCAGCTGCAGTTTGGGGTCAGCGTAGCCCCGGGGATTTTCAAGAATCCGATAGACTCTCTCCTTAAAAGAATTCCCGGGGTCCAGCCATTCTTCGATGATGTTTTAATCGCTGCACCCATGAATAGGGCTGCCAGCCTCCAGGTGGGGCCTGGGGATCTCCCGCTTTTACAACTGATCCCCAGCTGACAGAGATCAGCTCCCCTGGGGGAAAATGGCTGCTTTCAAGAGTGGACTGTATGGCATTTGTACCATGCTGAAGCCCCTCCCCTCCCCAAACCCCCCCCTTCTCCTGGTTCCACCCCCAAAGTCCCCAGGTATTTTCCAACCCGGACTTGGCAACCCTACCCATGAACAAGTTCACCAAGAGACTGCGCGCCGCCCTCCAACATTTCCAAGCCGCCAGCCTCAAGGTGAAGCAGGGAAAATGTCTTCTGGGGGTGCCGTGGGTAGAGTTCCTGGGGTTCTCCATCAACACTCAGGGCATCCATCTGGCTTCTGACAAGGTTCGCGCCATCATCAATGCCCCAGCCCTAACTTCCAAGTTGGAACACCAGGCCTTCTTGGGGCTGCTGAACTTTTATCATTCCTTCCTGCCCCACAAGGCTGCGATTGCTGAGTCCCTGCACCGCCTACTGGACAAGAAGGCCCCCTAGGTCTGAGGTCAGAGGCAGGCCGTCACGTTCTGAGCCATCAAATATTCCACAACTACCTCTACAGACAGCACTTTACCATCGTGACCGATCACAAGTGTTTGCTTGGCCTGTTGGCTCCAGATCTCCAGACCCCTCAGATGTTGTCACTGCGGGTGTTGCAGTGGTCTATTTTCTTGGCCAGCTACCAGTATTTTCTCCGCTGCCCTGGGAAGACGATGGGTCACACCAATGTCCTCAGCCATCTTCCGCTGCCTTCCTGAGACCCAGACCTGGCTCCTTCACATCAGATCCTGCTCCTCTAGGACCTGCCTGACTGCCTCTTTTGGTTCCTGATGTGTCCCGCCTCACTGCTTGGGACTGCATTCTCGCCCGCATTTTGGACTGGGTGGGGAGGGGATGGCCCACCACGTAGGTGGGCCCTGAATATACAGCTGTCAGCTCACAAGGGCTGCCTGCTGTGGGGGAGCCAGGTGATTGTGCCCGCACTGCTCCATCAACAAGTACTAGCGGCACTACACGAAACACACCCAGGAATCGTGTGCATGAAGGCATTGGCTCACAGCTACTTGTGGTGGCCCAGCATGGACAGAGAAATTGAGGACTGCATAAAGCATTGACAGGCATGCTAGGAAACCCAACCGGAGTCCCTCAGGGGCCTGGTGTGACAGCGGGAGTCCACCCACAAACCGTGGTCCCAGCTGCATTTAGATTTTGCTGGGCCCTTCGAGGGACAGATTTTCTTCATCCTGGTGGACTCCTACACCAAATGGTTAGAAGTGGTTCCAGTCTCCTCCACCTCATCCCAAGTGGCAATTCTCACCCTCTGTCGGATCTTCTGTACTCATGGCATACCGGACACTGTTGTGATGGACAACGGAATGGCCTTCACATCGGGTGAGTTCCAGGAATTCATGGCCAGCTACATGATCAGGCACATCCGTTCTGCTCCCTTTCACCCGTCAACCAATGGCCAAGCAGAACAGATGGTGAAGACTACTAAGGAATCCCTCAGATGGATCATCCACGGGGACTGGATCACTGACTTGCAGCTTTCCTATTCGGCCACCAGGTGACCCCGAGCACCACTACTGGCCGCAGCCCCACCGAACTACTCATGAGCAGGCGCCTAACAACCCGCCTCAACAGGCTTCACCCTGACTGCACTCCAGAGCATGGCCTGGCCCCAGAGAGTCGAGTAGCACCCCACAGGTTCTTCCCGGGTGACCCCATATATGTCCACAACTTCACCAGAGGGGTCCCCACAAGGGCTCTTAAGGTAACTGGGCCCTTGTCATACAAGGTGTCGACGGGGAAGGGCATGGTGCTCCGGAGGCACATTGACCAGCTCTGCCACCACCTTTCCCCAACGGAGCCAGGCTGGCCATCAGCCAGTCCTGACAACAGTGATGAAGAGATGCCAACCCTCCAGGAATTGGAGTCCAAGAGAGATGCCCCAGAGGCCAGCGAGTGACCTGCAGCTGGTGAACAGCCAGAGACCAGCAGTCAGCCAGCATTAGTGCCACTGGAACCGACCTCTCAGGAGGACCCCGAGGTCTCTCCAAGCCCACTACTTCCTGTTGCCACCCCATCAGCAACATCGTACCCGAGTCCAGTAATCGTGACCCCCCCCCCCCGCCAGAACTGCAACGCTCAATCAGGGAGCGACACAGACCAGCTTACTTAAGAGACTATGTCTGTTAGGTGCTTTGGAACTTAGGGGAGAGGAGTGTTGTGTATTGAGATTGAATCATCCCTGATTGAATCACTCTAGAGACTGGCTGATTGAATCATCCTGATTGAATCACCTGAGAGACTGGCTGAGCTTGAAGCACAAGAACAATAGCAGACCAGGACTTTGGAATGAACCAATCAAGTAGTAATGTTTTGTAAATAGCCTATCACAGGGAGTGTGTGTGTGTGTGGGGGGGGTGTTTTGCATGCATATAAGCAGGGCTTCAGCCCTGCTAGAGTTGCCTTAGAGTTAAGCTGAATCACTAATAAACTATGAGCTGCTCACTCTATGCATCTGAACCCAGTATATTTCAAATGGTGAGTTCAAAACCGGTTGGTAGCTGGATGGATCTGGGGGATCCAGAGATGGTTTCTTTAGGAGCAGTCTTACCACTGCCTCTCTTACCCTCCCTGGGAAGACCCCCAAACTCAGGGACAGGTTTATAACGTCCATTGGGGGCCCCCTGAGTATCTGCATGCCAAGCAGATACTCTTCCACAGAGCCATAACCCCTCAGAAAGCAAAGGCACAGAGAGCATATCTTAACTGGACAAGAAGGACTGAGCCTGTTCTTCAAATGCCCTTAGAACTGCCCTTGGCCCTGCAATCCCAGTGCCTGCTTTTGCAGTGTTCCCTGCCCAGCACCCTCAGGAAGAAAAAGAGTTGGTTTTATACCCCACTCTTCACTACCCAAAGGAGTCTCAGAGTGGCTTACAATTGCCTTCCCTTCCTCTTCCCACAGCTGGCACCCTGCGAGGTAGGTGGGGTTGAGAGAGCTCTGAGAGAGAACTGTGACTGACCCAAGGTCACCCAGCTGGCTTCCTGTGGAGGAGGAGTGTGGAATCAAACTCCATTCTCCAGAATAGAATCTGCCACTCTTAACCACTACACCAAGCTGTCTCTCAAGCTAGACTGCTGGGGAATGCCTCATGCCCTCAGCAGTAGTTTATTAGTGTGCTCCTGGACTGGAAGGTGTTGCTGGCATTGCTAGGGATGCCAGCACACTCAGTCTGTGCTCTGAGCATGGGAGACAGATTTTTGTCATTCCCCCTCAGCAGAGTGGCCACAGGATGCTGGCTGATGCCACCTAAGCCACCCCACCCACTCCAGTGCCACCTAAGCCACTCCACCCACTCCAGTGCCACCTTTGTCACCCCACCAACTCTGCCACACTGCTATCATTGAGACCATGAGGGTCAAGCAACCTGGGAGCTAGGGTGCTGCATTGGGTACAAGAGGAACTTTCCAAGTTTCCTTCAAGAGCAGAGTCGAGCTGCAGTCTATTCAGTTAGTTATGAAATCCTATATCTATATAACTCGTCAACAGAGTCCAGAAAAGGAGACAGCTTTTGACCCAGGTCTAACTGAAAGAAAGCCCTACAGTTTACAGGTCACATAAAGAGTTTAGGGGCACTCTTTGGCCCAGCCTTCTTGAGAGAGGGGCTGGTTGGTGCTTTCCATTGGCATCTTGCATAGAAGTTGGCATCCTTTTCTGAAGGCAGGCAACATGCCCATGGTGATCCACATAACTATAACTGCCAAGTGGCATGGAATGTGTAATGTAGTATGCTCTGTGTAGCAACCAGCCTGCCATGTGCTCCCAGGTAATGGCGCCCGCCGCATGGCCAGAGAACATGGTCAGGCAGAGAGGGGAGCTTGAATCTGGAGGAACAATAGACATCCGGATTGAAAGCCTCCACCAATGTGGGACCTAGGTTCTCCCTGAGGAGCCAATGCAATCAAAGGCTCCTCCAGGGAACCTATGACAAACATGCACATATGTTAAGCCCCTATCAGGTCTTTTGGGAGCGGCCGGCGGTGTGGCTCCAGCCAGCATATAATGAGGGCCCTGGAGCCCTGGAAGCATGCTTGTTCTGACCATCTATTGGGCATGCTGAAGCCCTCAATAAAGGCTTCATGATTTCACCATTCCTGGTCTCCTGAGTCCAGTATTCTTCACTGGTGACGAGGATGGGATCCCGATGAGTGACTCCTTGGCCGACACCAGCACCGCATCAAGCCCAGACCAGATCCGTCAGCCACTGGCCCTGCTTGGCTCCAGCGCCACCGCACCACCATCGGCTCCCGAGGATCTCGCTCAACACACTGCTGCACATCCCAGAATGGCCACCGCTCCGGGAACCATCCTTCGATCCAGCCTGTCCCGAAGACTGGGAAGCCTGGACGGACCAGCTCACATCCTACTTCGATGCACAGGACATCACGGATGCCGGGAAGAAGAAGTCCTGGCTCATGGCCTCCTGCGGGGTAAAGACGCTGAAGTTACTCCGCAGCCTGCTTTCCCCTCGTACCCCAGCAGAGGCCACGTATGATGACATCATGGCGCTCCTAAGGAACCACTTCTCGCCGAGACCCTCCAAGAACACACAGCGGGTGAAGTTCTTCCGCCAGCTGCAACAGAAGGGTGAGTCTGCCTCCAATTACCTGCCGGCCCTCCGCCATCTCCTGGTGGGGTGCGAGTTCATGGCCGTAGAGGACACGCTATACTCCACGTTCCTGTGTGGGGTCCGCGACCCCAAGCTTCAAAGGAAGCTGATGGCCAACTCCATAGCCACTCTGGACAAGATGCTAACCACAGCTTGTGCCTTTGAGGTCTCTCAGCAGGAGAAGCTAGGCACATCTGCAGCCACCCACCAGACCAAGGCTGCTGCAGACTCTGACGTTTACGAAGATGACGAGACACTCTAGGTACAACGCCGGCCTCCGGGACAGGGGTCCCGCAACTCAGGTGAGAAGGCTTCCTGCTCAGCGATGCCACACTCCAAACATTCCACGTGCGCTAGCTGTGGCGATCAGCATGACCGCCGGACCTGCCGTTTCCGGGAAGCAGAGTGCCGGTCATGTGGCAAGAAGGGCCACATCGCCCGGGCCTGCCTCACCCGCTCCAACCGCCGCACCCAAGCCGTGCACCAGGAGTCCGCCGAACTCCTCCAGACAGCAGCAACCCGCCACCACCACTGCAAGACACAGCAGGTAATGAACTTGCCCCTCGACACCCCCAACAAAATTAAGGTCTCAGTTTTGCTTGAGGGGACCCCCTGCCAAATGGAAGTAGACACCGGGTCGTCCTACTCCATAATCGTGGAGTCCACCCTCCACAGGCTCTGCCCCACGGGAAGGGCCTGAATTCAGAAAGTCCAGGGCCTAACCCTGCGGGACTTTCAGAAGAACCTGATACTGATAAGGGGGTTGGGTAAGTTCCAGGTCCAATTTAAGAACTTTACGGGACTCTTGGGCCTCCTGGTGGTGGCGGGCAACCTCACAAGACTGCTGGGACTCTCCTGGTTCCAGCCCCTAGGGCTGGGCATCACCAGGGTACACAGCCTGCAGTCCACAGATTTTGCCGACATCTGTGAGGAATTCCCAGCAGTTTTCGATGGGGCACTGGGCTCCTATACGGGGCCACCCATCACCCTGGACCTTGACCCCGCGATCCTGCCTGTGCGCATACCGGTCCGCCATCCGCCGTTTGCAGTGCGGCCCAAGATCGAGCGGGAGCTTGATAAGTTGGTCACCCTGGGTGTACTAGAGCCAGTGTCCCACGCCCGATGGGAGACCCCGATTGTGACACCAATGAAGGCAAATGGGACATCCGCATCTGCGCGGACTATAAGTGCACCATCAATAAGGCACTTCAGGCCCATGCCTACCCAGTCCCGGTCATCAGCCACGTGTTGGCCTCCCTGGCTGGGGCGCGAGTGTTTGGGAAACTAGACCCTGCCCAGGCCTACCAGCAGCTGCTGGTCGACGATGCCACAGCAGAAGCACAGACCATTGTGACACGCAAGGGGGCGTTTAAGGTAAAGCGCCTCCAGTTCGGGGTCAGCGTAGCCCCCGGGGTCTTTCAAGAGTTAATGGACCGTTTGTTAAAAGGTCTTCCAAGGGTGCAGCCCTTTTTCAACGACATCCTGATCGCGGCTCCGGACGTCAAGACTTTCTCGGCCCGCCTACGCTCTGTCCTCCAGCAATTCCAGGACGCCGGCCTGAAGGTGAAACACGAGAAGTGCCTCCTTGTGGTGCCTGCAGTGGATTTCCTTGGCTTCAAGGTGGACGCCCACGGAATTCACCCCACTAAGGACAAGGTGAAGGCTATCTTCGATGCCCCGGCCCCACAAGTCCAAGGCTGAGCTGCAGTCTTTTCTGGGACTCATCAACTTCTACCACGCCTTCCTTCTCCACAAGGCGGTGGTAGCTGAGCCCTTACACAGGCTCCTGGACAAAAGCGCCACCTGGACTTGGGGTCCCCGCCAGGCGGTGGCCTTCCAGGGCATCAAGGACCTCCTGATGTCCAATGCAGTCCTCGCCCACTTCGACGAAGCCCTGCCTGTCGTATTGGCCTGTGACGCATCTCCTTATGGGGTGGGGTCAGTTTTGGGTCACAAACTGCCGGCCAGCCGGGAGGTCCCGGTCGCATATTACTCCCGGACCCTAGCCCCGGCCGAAAGGAACTATGCTCAGATAGACAAGGAGGCACTTGCGATCGTGGCCAAGTCAAAAAGTTCCATACTTACTTGTACGGGCGCAAGTTCACGGTCGCCACGGACCACAAACCTCTTCTGGGCCTCCTCGCCCCGGATTCCCGCACACCACAAATGTTGTCCCTGCGAGTCCTCCGATGGTCGATCTTCCTCACGGGGTACGACTATGACTTGGTGCATCGCCCGGGAAAGGCCATGGGCCATGCGGATGCACTCAGCTGCCTTCCGCTGCCCTCCTGCGACCCCGACCCAGCTCCGGCTTACCACGTCGCTCTGCTCGAGGACCTGCCAGACCGGCCGCTTCAGGTATGGGACGTGGCCCGGCGCACAGCCCGGGACTGTCAACTCTCCTGGGTCTCCAACTGGGTGGGAAGGGGGTGGCCCAAGTATCTGGATGTTTATTATTCCTCCAGATTCAAGCTTCCCTCTCTGCCTGACCATGTGCTCTGGCCATGCGGCGGGCGCCATTACCTGGGAGCACATGGCAGGCTGGTTGCTACACAGAGCATACTACATTTGGAGCTCCACTTGAACAGAACTGAACTATTTTAAGAGAATTTTTGTTTGAGCAGTCTGAGCTCTTTTTGTTGATTGCTGGGGCTCACCTGCAGTAGGCTTAGTCGTCGTCATCATCGTCGTCATCATCATCATCTTCATCATCATGAAGTGCTGTCAAGTTGCAGACAACTCATGGCAATCCCTTGTGGGTTTTTCAAGGCAAGAGATGAGCAGAGATAGCTTGCCATTGCCTTGCTTTTTGTTGTATGCTATTTATTTTTTACATTAATTATAGTCTTTTCTCACTGAGACTCAAAGCAGATTACACAATGTAAACGAATGCCGTCAATAACAATAGCAATCTAATAAGCAATGTAATAGGACTGGGAATTGTTGAATTTTAAAACAGAGCTGCAGTCTGAACAAAGTATTAAACATGACATGTTAAACAATTCAGAACATGGAGTTACATCAGTAAAACATAGCAATGTCTTCTGGGCCTATCTGCTGCAATGTAGCCCTGTTTCCTTTACACAAATGCCCTTCTGAACAATTCTGTTTTACATAGCTTGCAAAATGCCAAGAGCATGGGAGCTGTAATGTCTGGTGACTCCTAAATCTTAGCCTTCATTCTGTCAAGAATAGGAAATTAGCTGTGACATTTGCAAAGCTTTTTGCTAACAAAATAACAGGCATATGCTCTGATCTGGATGTTGGCTGTAATATAAGCCAAGCAGAAGAAATTTCTAATACTTAGTCTGGTCTGCTTATGGATTACTTTTTTACTCAGTAACCATGATGGATGTTGATGGGATCCTGGGATCTGGGAAGGCTACTACTTGTGCACTGGATCCTTGCCCATCCTGTCAACTAAAATAATGTAAGAACCACATTGATGAGCCCCTGATGGCCATCATAAATCACTGCCTTCCCTTGGCCACTCAAAAGTCATTTATTGACCCACTACTTAAAAAAACTGTCACTCCTGAAAAATATGTGGCCAATTGTTGCCCAGCCTCTTTCTAGGCAAAGTGATTGAGACAGCAGGAGTGGACCAGCCCATGTCTTCTTGGACAATTCAGCGGTGCTGGATCCTTTTCAGCCTGGCTTCAGGCTGGTCTATGGGACAGAGACAATCCTGGTGGCTTTAGCTGATGACCTTTGTCCAAATGTAGGCAAAGCCCAGACCTCTTTGTTGCTCCCACCGGATTTGTCTGCAGCCTTTGATACAACAGGCCAAGCATCCTGCTGAGGGTTCCTGCGGTAGAAGGCAGTATCAGGAGACGTGCCTTAGACTGGCCTCAGCCGTTCCTTGGGGATGGGACTTTCTCCCCCAAAGTAGGGTATAAACAAACAACTAAATAACAGCCATGAGGAAAGGGGCCTTCCTAATACTTTTGGGAAGGCCCTTTCTAAGACTACCACCAAAAAAGAGCGGTAACCTGCCAGGGCTCCCTGCAGGAAGGGATGGACAGCAGAAGTCATTTTGGAGGACAAAAGTGTCATGGGTATATGTGAGGGCCCTAGCTGGGAAGGGCTTTAAAGGTAAACACTGTCTCTTTCACTTGAACCTGGAGACAAATGAGCAATGGTTTCTTGTGAGCTGCTTTAGACCTGCCAAGGAAAATATAAATGAATGAACCAACAAAGTCTGGAAATGCTAGATCAGAGTCCAGTCGCGCCTGAGAGACCAACACAATTTTCTGGCTTCAAACAGTCACAGCTCCCTTCCTCAGATATGAAGCTTTTGAGAGCTTTGACTCTCTAAGGCAGGGGTGTCAAACTCATTTGTTATGAGGGCCGGATCTGACATAAATGACCTTTTGGGGCCAGGCCATGGGTGTCATAAAATGTAATGCTAGGTATACATGACACAAACACAATTTTTTTTACTTAAAAAAAAACATGCTTAAAATATTAGCACTTTTGCAATATTTTGTTTATTTAATAGTGTCTGATAACTGACACCTCTTGCTCTGAATTATTACATTAAAATGTCTGTGCTGTTGCAGTCTTGAGTATGCTGTTCTAGCATGTATCTGTAAGCTGCGAGCCTACTTTTGATTTATTGACATTCACTACAGAAATCTCATGCTCAGAGTTCTGAGCCTCGGACCCAGGAGAAAACATGAAATGGCTGGGCATTGAGAGCTTTTGTACATAAATTGCTTTGTGTGATGGTCAAGAACATGAGAAGGCATCATGACACAGACTGAGGGCTCTGTTTATCCACAAAACTATAGCCTTCCTCAGTGGTCAATTTCAGCCTACTATCTGGGAAGTCTAAGTTCAAAATCCCCAAAGTAAATGTGCTGGGTGAACGTGGTCTTGACACACTCTCTCAGCCTCATCCACCTCACTAGGTTGTTTTTATTCCTCATCTAAACTTTTCACATTACTTTCCTACTGAACAAGATTGGATCATGAGGGCATGAATACCGTGAAAAGGGGAACCCAGTTGCACCCAGGAAAGTCACAGCATAACAAGCCCAGCAAAACACACACACTGTAGCAAGGCACATAAAAGCTTATACCTTGGATAAAACTTTGTTGGTCTTAAAGCTGCTTTGTGTTTCTCCCCTGCAATTGAGGCAGCCAAGCAAAGCAAACTCTCCCTCCTTCCCTCCCTCCCTTCGAGGAGGTGCCTTAGCCAATGGAAGAAAGGCTCATCTTTCTCTCCTGTGTGATTGAGGCAGCCAGGCCAGGAAGCAAGCTCTGGCTTGTTCTCTCTCTCCCCCTGGAAGGGGGAGGAGCCTCAGCCAGTGCAGGGAACAGAAACTTGCCTGAGCGATTGAGAGAGTCTGGCAAAGCAAGCTACAATGCAGCAGCAGCAGAACTGGAAGAAGAAGCGGGAGACAGCCAGTTCCACTGCAGGCCTGATAGAAGCCCTCCAGGGGCTTGCTCCAGCCTGCGGGCTGTATGTTTGACACCCCTGCTCTAAGGTCTTCTACTGCTGACCAACACAACTACCCTCCTGAAACTGATGACTCTGATTGACTCTGGAAAGCTCCTATCCTGAAACTCTTGTTGGTCTCCAAGGGGCTCCTGGACTTGAACCCAGCTGTTCTACTGCAGACCAACATGGCTGCCCTCCGACACTGTCATCCATGGAAATGGTATCTATCTTATGCAGCTCTCCCTCAGTCTGGGAACAAGACAGGTGGTCCTGTTATCCCAGGGTTTGACAATGCACTTCCTGAGACCGGTTTTTATCTGGTTTCTGTTTTGCTTTATAGAAAAGGAACCACCCAGCATTCAGTACTCCTTGTATAGGGCTATATAAAGAACAAGGCCATTACCTTTCTCTGGGGGCCTTTGTAAAGCAGTGACTCACTATCACCACCTCCTGGCCAGTCACAGAAGGCCTACTGATCTCTCAACTGGACACATCACCTCACCCCAAGTAGCAATGAGTTTAGTGGCAAAGTTTCAAATAAATGTTATGAGAGGATGGAATGTCAAAGGAGATGAGGGGAGAGAAAGCCATTTCAAAGGCAACAGTGGCTTACAGACTCTTTGCATACTAAGTGCTTTAAGCTGTAATAATAAAAGGGTGCCAGTGTGGCAACACGAGTGAAGCAACCCCTTCACATACCCTTGAGGCTCTCCTTTCTGGAGCAGTCTTGACACCCAAGACAGTTTTGGAATAGCCCCACCTGAAGTCACAGGAGAATACAGTGGAAAAGTCGTAAGTTGAAGATTTCCTAAAAAGCACCGGGGGGGGGGGGGCTGGCATGAGTCTGGTGAACCCCACTGAAATATACTGGGTTCAGACGCTTAGAATGATCAGCTCATAGTTTATTAGTGACTACTGCAAGGAGGAAAGAAGACTGGCTATCCCTGGCTGAAGCCCAGTATTTATGCCTGAAAAGGATTACACCCCAAACACACCCCACTCCCAACGATAGGCTATTTACACTCTATTGTTTCCCAATTGGTTTCCTCTAGGATCCCTGTCTCCCTCCTGGCCCATTCTAGGATCCTAGTGATCTATTTGTTATGCGTCCCAAGCTAAGTCCTTTTGCAAGTAACTTCAGGCTCAATACATAACTCCCCTCAAAGTTCAAAGTCTCTTCAACTGACAAAGTTCTTCAAATATGCAGGTCGGCATTCCAGAGCCGTGTCAGGGGCCAGACCCACTGCCAGACTGGGAGCGGGTGGCAGCGCTGGGACGTTGTTGGGGCCACTAGAGGCGGTTGGCACTGGCGTCCTGCCGACGGCCTCCGGAGGTTTGATCATTGAGTTCCTAATGAGAGCTGTCTCCGGCTCCTCTGGGCTTAGCAGATCCTCGTCACTGTCATCTGGTGTGGGTATCCCGGGTTCCGCTGAGAGGAGACAATTGCGGAGCTGGTCTATGTGTCGGCGGAGCCTCTGGCCATCTTCTGTGGATACTTGGCAGGGACCCAGGCCAGGCCACTGGAGAAGTTGCATGCATACATGGGGTCGCCCCGGAAGTATCCACGGGAAGCGGCTTGATTCTCTGGAGCTGAGCTGTGCTCCGGAGTGTGGTCAGGGTGTAATAGATCAAGATGGGTTGTGAGGTGCCTTCCCATCAGGAGTTCTGCAAGGCTGGGGCCAGTGGTTGTGTTCGGGGTTACCCTCTGGCCGAAATGGTAGGCTGCCAGCTGGTGATCCCAGCTCTCCTGGATGATCCTGCAGAGAGACTCCTTTGTTGTCCTTACCATCCACTCCGCCTGGCCATTGGTTACGGGGTGGAAGGGAGTAGAGCAGATGTGTCGGATGGCATAGAACTCTGTGAATTCCTGGAACTCAGACGAGGTGAAAGCCGTCCCATTGTCTGTTATGATGGTATCTGGTATGCCATGTGTGCTGAAGATCCACCGTAGGGCACAAATTGCTGTGGAGGCCTAATGCATGGAGTGGGCCTGGCAATCCCATTGTGACTTTTCAAAAGCCATGGCCATGTGTAGTGCCTTGTCCAGTTTAAGTTTGTTGGTGTTGATGAGCTTGCGGCGGAGGTTCTGCTCTCTGATGCCCCAGACAAACTGGGTTAAGACGGCATCCTCTAGATCGAAGAACTCAACAGTTGATGGCCAGCCTGCATATATCAGCCATGAAGTCGGTGGCCACTTCACCAGACTTTTGGTGGTGCGCCAAGAAGTCCATGCATTTTGCCATCTTGGTTGGTTGAGGTGCAAAACAGTCGGTGAGGGCCTTGACGAGTTCATCGTACATGGCTTCTTCCAGGGTTTTAGGAGCGATGAGGCCCTGGACTAGGCATAGCATGGTGATGCCACATCTGCTGAGCAGGAGCAATTTTTTCCTTGTTGGCGTCATCTATGACCTGGAATTGAATGAAGTACTTCAACTGTTCCACCTACACTTCTCACAGCTCAGAGTGAACAGGGTCAAACACAGGAATGACTCCAGGAGTGGCAGCCATGATCCGTGGAGTGATGTGAGGCGCGGAGTCCTGGAGATCGTTGTGCAGTGCGGTGTTGGAGGTCAGGTCAGGGTCGCTCACTGGGATCCCATCCTCATTGCCAGTGAAATATACTGGGTTCAGACACTTAGAATGATCAGCTCATAGTTTATTAGTGATTACAGCAAGGAGGAAAGAAGACTGGCTATCCCTGGCTGAAACCCAGTATTTATGCCTGAAAAAGATTATACCCCAAACACACCCCACTCCCAACGATAGGCTATTTACACTCTATTGTATCCCGATTGGTTTCCTCTAGGATCCCTGTCTCCCTACTGGCCCATTCTAGGATCCTAGTGATTTATTGTTGTGCGTCCTAAGCTAAGTCCTTTTGCAAGTAAGTTCAGACTCAATACATAACACCCACCCCTGCCTTCTTTATGTTACCTGAATGGAGCTGAGAATAGAATTCCTTGCTGAAGGATCTAAAAAGTGTGATGAATTTGAGCCCTCCCCTCCCCCCCTCTGTGTGCAGTTATACCAATACCTGGAGCTAGCAGGGATCTAACGCTGGCCTTTCTTACAGCTGCTGGTAATTATCCTGCATGTAGATCTGGGCTGCAATGGAGATTTCAGATATGTGCCCCTGTCCAGCTGGCGCATGTGTCAGACTCACCATCAGTAGCTGAAGACTGCCTGCATTTAGAAGCCCCTGGATCTCCGGAGCCCCCTTGCATCATCACCAGCCTTGGGGGGGGGGTGCCTCTTCTGCGGCTCTTTTTCATGAAGGGCTAGGCAGAGGGGTCCTGGGAGTCCAGAGGCCCCTCCAGAGAGGCTTCAGCTCCGTGGGACACTCACACCTGAGATGGTATCTGTGCTTCAGTTCCAGAAACAGAGTCTGAGCTTCAGTCTGCCCGAAAATGGCACCCCGCCCCTCTCCCAATCTCTCTTGCGCCCCACTCCATGGCCAGGGAAATGCAGTCTGTGTTTGCTGAGAGGCACTTTTGTCTCTTCCAAGGTCGAGGCCAACCAGTGAAAGAAAAGCAAAGGCCGGGGTGGGGTGGGGCTGCCACATATAGACCCTGCTGCTCCTGTAGCTTCAGGCCAGGTGAGAACAAGTTTTGTTCTCGGGTTTGGATCAGTCTGGACTGGCAAGCAGGCAGGGGCTAGGCTGTGGGATGCTCTGAAGACGGAAGCATTCACCTGGATTGATGACCCACTCTAGCCCAAAGACCTGGCATGGATACACAAAGAAGAATGGGTGGCATGCCATTTCTCAGGAGGGGTGTGCAGTAGAGGGGGTTGGGCTGTGCCCAGTTCTGAACTCCAGTATCAGAAGGAAGTTTCCGGATTTCTTGCTGTCCTCCTGTCTTGTAGTTATTTCTTTTAGTTATTTTAGAGCAGATGTGGGAGGGGGAGGGGGATTTTGTTGAGAATGCCTTTAACATTAAGGCCCTGTGCACTACTGATGGATCTAAACATTTTTTAAATGTTTGCCTTAAGAGTCTTACTATTAATGGAGTCCACTACATTCAAAATTCCAGTGAGGAAAGAGAGGCTGATTGGTTTTAAAGCATAAAAGCATTTCATGGGCAAAGAATTTGGCTCCTTGTAAGGATGGGGGTTTGAAGTATGTAAATGCATTTAAATGTAGTTGATTGGTTTCTTAACTATTCAACTTTTAAATAATTAACTAGTTGGCTAATTATTGGCAGCCCTGAAGGAAAAGGAAGTTGACACAGGGCATGTTCTGGACTCACAAATAAAAAGCAAACGTTATCCATGTGCCAAAAGATAGCATGTGGTAACAAGGACCTGGAAGTCCTAAGGGGTGATGCACTGGGTGAAGAAAGGTAATCATACCATATTATATTAAACAATATAAATATTACAACATAAACCCAATATCTGCATGTATACACGCAAAACAGTGCCCACAAAATCATGTTTCAAACCCAGCTCAGCAACTGCAGCCATAGCAACCATAGCAAAAACATGATGCAGCAAATGAAACCAACTCACAGGGCCCAAGTCCATCAAAAGCCAACTGAAACCCAGATGCCTGTGCCTGGTGTCTGTAAATGTCCATTGAGGATGTCAGGCACAAGAGCAGGTGGAGCAACCACAAAGCCACCCACACACCTTACTGCTGAAGACACGCAGAGAGAGTCTGGGATGAGGAAGGGTGAGCTGGGTGGTGCTGCACTCATAGCATCAGAGCAGACCCCACATGTCACAGGAGAGGGCCAGACCTGATCCCTTTCCATCCCATGTGGTCTTCCACTCCCTGTCTCCATGCTCTGTCTCCTCAGCATCCCAAAGTCCCCACCTTGCAGGCAACACACGGTGCCCTTTCCCCCCTCAACCCCCCACCCCACTCTGGGACATTCCTTTTTCTCAGATTACAGCAGCCTCTGCCCCTCCATCTGTTGCTCTCTGAAGGTGCGGCTTTCCACCCACTCCTGATGGGAACTCAGACAGGTCCATTCCTACCTACCTCAGGGCTGCTGGGCTGTTTCTCAGGTAGTTTTTACATGAACTGCCTCCAAGTTCATATACATCCTCCAAGTGCTGCAGGGAGGGATTCAGGGAAATGGCCTACTTGGATATCACCAGGAAACTGACATACTGTTGGGATGAGATGTGGAAGGAGACCCAGAGCACATTTGCCCTCAACTCTGCCATTTTGGTTTTCTACTCTAAAACTTTATCCCATTTAAAGGGATACAGAATACAAAGGCACAAAAGTGAAAATGAGGAGCATAAAACATCCTTGTTAAACACATTTTAAGGACATTTCATAATATAAGATCTACTCTACAATTTCTGAACCCATTCACAGTGCACAGTGTCTATTCCTCATCAGTGAGTTACTCCATGCCCCTACCATACATCTGGCCTTTCATGGGTCTCTTTGGGAGAAATACTTAAGAACATAAGAGAAGCCGTGTTGGATCAGGCCAATGGCCCATCCAGTCCAACACTCTGTATCACAGAGTGGCCAAAAACACCAGGGGCCCTCAGGAGATCCACCAGTAGGGCCAGAACTCCAGAAGCCCTCCCATTGTTACCACCCCCCCAAGCACCAAGAAGACAGAGCATCACTTGCCCCAGACAGAGTGTTCCATCTATACTTTACAGCTAATAGCTACACATGGACCTCTGCTCCATATGGTTATATAATCCCCTCTTGAAGCTGTCTATGCTTGTAGCCGCCACCACTTCCTGCAGCAGTGAACTCCATGTGTTAATTACTTGAAAGAATTATCTGCATAATGAACTAAGACCTGAGTCAGACAGAGGTGACAAGAGAGGAGGACCTACAACTGATAGACAATTTAAAAACAAATAAATCACCAGGCCTGGATGGCATACATCCGAGAGTTCTGAAAGAATTCAAATGTGAACTTGTGGATCTCCTGACAAAAATATGTAATCTTTCCTTAAAATCTGCCTCTATTCCTGAGGACTGGAAGGTAGCGAATGTCACTCCCATCTTTTAAAGGGGTTCTAGAGGAGACCTGGGAAATTACAGTCAGTCTGACGTCGATACCGGGTAAGTTGGTGGAAACTGTTATTAAGGAAAAAATTAGTAGGCACACTGATGAACAAAATCTCTTGAGGAAGACTCAGCATGGGTTCTGTAAGGGAAGATCTTGTCTCACTAACTTGTTAGTGTTCTTTGAGGGAGTAAACAAACATGTGGACAAGGGGGACCCAATAGATGTTGTTTACCTTGACTTCCAAAAAGCTTTTGATAAAGTTCCTCATCAAAGGTGCCTAAGTAAGCTCAATAGTCATGGGATGAAAGGACAAGTCCTTTCGTGGATCAAAAACTGGCTAACTAAAAGGAAACAGAGAGTGAGTATAAATGGGAAATTTTCTCAGTGGAGGGAGGTAAGCAGTGGGGTACCACAGGGATCAGTACTCGGTCCGATGCTTTTTAACTTGTTTATTAATTATTTGGAGTTGGGAGTAAGCAGTGAAGTGGCTAAATTTGCAAATGACATGATGTTTTTCAGGGTGGTGAGAACCAGGGAGGATTGTGAGGCACTCCAAAGGGATCTGTCGAGGGTGGGCGAGGGGGCATCAGTGTGGCAAATGGGGTTTAATGTGGCCAAGTCCAAAGTGAGGTACATTGGAGCCAAAAATCCTAACTATAAATACACGTTGATGGGGAGATTGGTGGAGACTGACCAAGAGCAGGGCTATTTTGGGGCAGGAACGCACAGGAACAGAGTTCCAGCTGGCTTCTGAGTTGGCCACGCCTACAGCCTCTTCCCCCTTGGCATCCCCAGGAACCTTGGGGAAGCCAAGTTGATCCAGAGAGGGAAGGCAGTTTAAATTGCAGCTGCAGGGCGCCTGGGGAAGCCGATCCAGAAACTGTCTTCCTTCCCTCGGGTTCCCCAAGCGTCCTGCAAGCCGTGGGACACCTGGGGAAGCCAATCCTGGGAGGGAGCTGTAATGTCAGGGGTGTGGCCTAATATGCTAATGAGTTCCTGCTGTTGGGTGTGGCCTATTATGCTAATGTGTTCCTGCTGGGCTTTTTCTACAAAAAAAGCCCTGACCAAGAGAGAGATCTTGGAGTCGTAGTAGATAGCTCAATAAAAATGTCAAGGCAGTGTGTGACTGCAATGAAAAAGGCCAGTGCTATGCTGGGGGTTATTAGGAATTGAACTGAAAACAAATCAGCCAGTATCATAATGCCCCTGTATAAATCGATAGTGCTACCTCGTTAAGAGTCCTGTGTACAGTTCAGGTCGCCACACCTCAAAAAAGATATTATAGCATTGGAAAAAGTGCAGAAAAGGGCAACTAGAATGATAAAAGCGTTAGAACACTTTCCCTATAAAGAAAGGTTGAAGCGCTTGGGGCTCTTTAGCTTGGAGAAACAATCATAGGCGTCAACTTCAGGGGGGCTGGGGAGCTGGAGCCCCCCCCCCCCGAACTTTTCCAGGACATGGTGAGCCTCCCCCGGAGACAGTGGCCTGTAATGTCTGTGGCCCAGCCCCAATCCCCCCCCCCCAAAAAATTGGAAAGTCTACACCCTTGGAAACAATGGCTGAGGGGTGACACGGTTGAGGTTTACAAGATTATGCATGGGATAGAGCAGGTAGAGAAAGAAGTACTTTTCTCCCTTTCTCACAATACAAGAACTTGTGGGCACTCCATGAAATTGCTGAGCAGTCGGGTTAGAACGGATAAAAGGAAGTACTTCTTCACGCAACGAGTGATTAACACGGGGAATTCACTGCCACGGGAGGTGGCGGAGGCTACAAGCATGGATGGCTTCAAGAGGGAATTAGATGAACATATGGGGCAGAGATCCATTGGTGGCTATTAGCCACAAGGTATCGATAGGAACTCTCTGTCTGGGGCGAGTGATGCTCTGTATTCTTGATGCTTGGGGGGGGGGGGCAACAGTGGGAGGGGTTCTAGTATCCTGGCCCCACTGCTGGACCTCCTGATGGCCCCTGGTGTTTTTGACCACTGTGTGACACAGAGTGTTGGACTGGATGGGCCACTGGCCTGGTCCAACATTGGCTTCTCTTATGTTCTTATGTTATGTAAGGCTGATGGTTGTTTGAGAAGTGGTGACTCCCCTGTGCGAAGCAGGCCCATCGTTTTGCCATCTCCTGCCAGTTTCTGTAAAGGTCAGCAAAGTCCTTTGGCCAGCCAGTTCTGACGAGCCGCTGCTTCTTGACCAAGTACTCAGCCAGCGCTAGTGGGGCAACCTCTGCCATCTGCCAAGACAGATCTGTAGACTTGAGCTTGATGCCTCTGCAGCCCATCTCCCTCCCCCTCTCTGTGTGCAAAGAAGAACATCCACCGAGACAGTAGTGTCTTGGAAAGGGAGGGATAATGCCTTTGGGGGGGAGGAGGGCTGGAAGCAAACCCCGCCTCCCGAAGGTTGAGAGCTGCCCCCTGCCCTTTCAGCTGAACAGATGTTTGCTCGCATATGTTCCCTGACTGATAAGCAAAGAGGTGCACAGAGCGACACAGAGGGAGAGAGAAAGCACAGGGCTGGCGCTGCTGGGCTAGTCTCCTGGGCGGGGGCATATGGGACACAGCGGGATTCTCTGAGTGACTGCCACAGCCTCTTGGGGGAAGGATGCTCCCAGGGCTTGGCCGACTGGTATTTTGCCTTGCATGGCTGCTCCTGCCTCTGAGCTCCGCATCGCCTTGCCTGGAGCAGTGCAGATGTTACATGAACACCTTGCTCTGCCTGGAACCCAACAGCATCCAGAGCCTGTCACAGCTGCGGAGCCTAGAGAACTTCACTGAAGTGTGAGTATCTTACTGGGGGTGCAGTGGCAGAGGTCGGGGGTCGGGGGTGGGTGGGACTGAAACGTGGCACCTGGGACGGGTCAGCTGGAGTATGCAATGGTGGCACGGGGAGAGGGAAACTTGGCAAAAGGGGAAACAGGGTGGTCTGCCCCCCCCCCAAAAAAGAAAATTGAGCTAAACACAGACCCTAAATAAACATTTGGAGTACATCACTCTGCACAAAAAGAGCCCCGCTGGGCACCACGATGGGACCCAATCAGCTTTAGCCCGATGACACTGAACCAAAATATTCTTGAAATGGTTCCATAAAGAGTTGGCGCCAACCAGACCAGAGCACCACCTGAGAATTGTGCTGGACCAGAGGCTGGTATCAGTTATTCCCCAGGTGGAACCAGCCAACGCAAGGGGCCCTCGTTATGGCCCTTCTGTGAGTGAAGATCACCTCTGTCTGGAGTCTCCAGCTGGGCACAGCGGTAAGAAGACCTCGTTCTTAAGCACCGAAGAAGGTCAAATAGTCTGCACAGGTAGTTCTTTATTTCTAGAACCCACATGCTGATGAGACAAAGGTGAATGTAAACTGCTTTCAAATGGGATTGGGGGCGGTTAGCTTCAACAGACTCTAAATGCAGAGGATCCAGTGTCCATCTGAAGTGTGATTTACCTGCCTTTCTCCCCTTCCTGCTGTAATGCCCTTCCTTCCCCATTTTCTGACTGTCTCCAGCCCCTGCTCCTTAACTAACTCCAGGCTTCCCACTCCTTTCCCACTCAGCATGGAAAACGGCAGACATCACAGTAACAGCCAAACGGGGTGGTGTGTGTGTGGTGGGGATGTGGCATCATGGTATTTTCTACATGACAGCCATGCTCAGGGTGCAGCAGTGCTGGTGACCCAGAAGGAATGAAAGAGTGGGTACCATTTTGGGGCTGGGAAGCCATGTATTCCAGGAAGGGAATAAGGACTGCCCTCTGCAGTGGTGCCCTCTCTTCCGCGCCAGACAGTGATCAGCTGGCCTGGCAGAAGTTTCCGATTAATTGAGCAACTTCCTGTATCCTGTAGCACATCATGGTAACTGCATCTCATTCACCCAGCCGTGATCAAAGGTGAATTTGCAGCTGCATCCAGTCATTTAAGCCAGCGCCCTTTACAATAGGACTTGAAGGCGGCTGACATGGTGCCAACGGCCATGCAAAGAACAGTAGGCTGGACGGCCACCCTCCAGACACTGGCACAAAACAGTAGTAAGGCGATGCCTTGTGAAGCACAGAGAGGGGCCAGCCCAGAGGAATGGATGGAACTTGTAGTCGCTCACTGTAATTCAGACTGATTTCTTATTCACAGCCCCTAAAAATCAAGAAAACACTTTGGTTTTGAATAAGAAATAACTGATTGTCTTTTGTATGATCTTTTGCATGTCTCTTTGTGTCCAGTCTGTCCTGATGCCATGGTTGTGTTTGCTGCTTAATGCTTCTTGATAGCTGTTGCTCCCTGGGAACTGTTTGTTGCCTGATAAACTTGAAAAGCACTGAGATGCATGTGCCACTCTGAGGATGTTAGAAAGGACCCAGGCACAGCTCACTTTGCCAACATCAGGATTTGCCAAGGAGAGCTGGGAAGGTCTATTAGTTGTGGAGCGCAGAGGCCTGAGAAAGCAGCTGCCAAAGGGCCAGGAGGAATGGTTGGTGGGTGGACAAATGGCGGAAACAGCCTGTGGGTGCGTGTTGCAGGGAAGGGGTTTCTAGTCATTTGAGTTTTAATTAGACATAAATTATCGAAAGATGGCGGGAAGCACAAGGAGGTCAGGTCTACAGAAGATTCAGAATCACAACCTCCAAAACAGACAAGGCAAGGAGGTTTCATGCCACGGAATGAGTGAACAACAGAGCAGCAAATGAGATTACATGTCCAAAGATTTATGTCATCAGCCCATGACAACCTTGGGACAAATCTGACAAAGGGAGATGTGACTTGAAAAGTTATACCCCAAAAATCTTGTTCTCAAAGGTTCTACTGGACTTGAATCTAGCTATTCTCCAGTTAGATTTTTACACTGCCTCCCCGTGAATGCTGAACTAATCTGACCATAAACACCACCACCCCAATCGCTGCCAGGCCCTCTGCACCAGCTGATGAAGACATGACTTGGGCTGCATCGATGCCGTTGATGTTTCTCCTAGGGGGACTTTTGTGGAAACAAGTTCATCTCCAGGAACTGGAGCATTTGCTCAGCATGTATATGCAACCCCAACTCCCCTGGGTGGCACAGTCTAATCCCTTTGCCAGTACAGGAGCTGTGCGTCAGCCCTGCCGGTTGAGCTACTGGAAGACAGTTCATTTCCTAGAAAAGCCGTCCCTGAAAGACATCAGGGAGCAAAGTGGGGGGGATAAAACAATGCTCCTCTGTCCCGAGAGAGAGAGAAGAAACCCAGAGAGATTCCTGAGGGTTCCCCATCAATCGATCGCATGGCCTCCCAACCCCCACTCCCAATTTAGCTTCCAAAGAGTGGCTCCTCTTCAGTGTTTTCAGTTGGCATTTTGGGAAATGCTGCACTGATGACATCTGAATAGGCTGGTGACTCCCAGGAGATTCTGGAAGGTTCACAGAAACCATCAGCTCACTATAATGAGCCAGCACAAAGGCTCAAGTGATGTGTTAGGAATTATTAGGAAAGGGATTAAAAATAAATCTATGGGGCAGCCACCTTCACAATACGGTGCCTAGCTCTAGTAGCTTTTTCTCAAGAAAGGTAAGTGGAGTTGCAAACCCTTCCGCAGGTTGTTTTCCTTTTAGGCTTTTGCTGAAATTGGCCACACAGTTTCAGGGATCTTCTGAGGGAGTGTCTGGCAGAAAAATCTGCCAGCTTGCCCAAAATTTGCACCTGTAAGAAGTACCCTCCTCCCCTGCTTATTTGTGGCTGTAGAAAATGTAATGTGTGAACCAGTGGGTGAGAGACACAGTCATGGTCTGCTGGAAAAATGACTATCATGGACATGCTTCTTGTGTGGACCAGCAGCAGTGAATGTCCTTTGCGCCCCAGCCCTCAGTCTGTCTTGAAGTGGAAGTGGACCAGCACCTCTTTTTACAAGACTGTAGTTTTCTTTTGTGGTTTTGGAAAAAGTGCAGAAAAGAGCAACTGGAATGATAAAAGGATTGGAACACTTTCCCTATGAAGAAAGATTGAAGCGCTTGGGGCTCTTTAGCTTGGAGAAACGACGGCTGAGGGGTGACATGATCGAGGTTTATAAGATTATGCATGGGATAGAGCAGGTAGAGAAAGAAGTCCTTTTCTCCCTTTCTCACAATACAAGAACTCATGGGCACTCCATGAAATTGCTGAGCAGTCAGGTTAGAACAGATAAAAGGAAGTACTTCTTCACCCAAAGAGTGATTAACACGTGGAATTCACTGCCACGGGAGGTAGTGGCGGCTACCAGCATGGACGGTTTCAAGAGGGAATTAGATAAACATATGGATCAGAAGTCCATCAGTGTATAGTCCACAAAGTATAGATAGGAACTCTCAGTCTGGGGCAAGTGATGCTGTGTATTCTTGGTGCTTGGGGGGGCAACAGTGGGAGGGTTTCCTGGCCCCACTGCTGGACCTTCTGAGGGCACTTGGTGTTTTTGGCCACTGTGTGACACAGAGTGTTGGACTGGATGGGCCACTGGCCTGATCCAACATTGGCTTATCTTATGTTCTTCTGCATATCCATAGTCAGTCATACAGTAAGAAAGGTGGGTTGTCAACGTGAATAAATTTTTTAAAAATGTGACTTCAAGACAAGTGCAGAATGCATTTGGTAGAGTTAATCAGAACAGGCCCCTTTTAGGCCCAGGAACATAAAGAGTGCTTTTCAGGGTTTTAGTGGGTAGGACCCACCTCTCTCCGCTGCTTTGGGATGGGGGGGGGGGGTGGTTCCTATGCCAGGGTAGCCACACCTCTGGTGCTCCTGCTTCCTGGCCAGGGCTTTGGCTGATAGCACTTCTGGTTTTTCAGCACTCTGAATGGAGAGTGAGCGAGCCGCTGATGGGCCATTATGGAGTTCCCTCCTGCACAAGAAGGGTCCATCCATTATCTTGGTGCAACTGGAAGAAGAGTTCCCTGAATAACTGCTGGGAACTGGAGTGGAGGGGGGGGGGAGTGGAAGGTGGCATTTTGCACACACACACCCCCACCCCCACTTGCAAGGAGGCCATTGGGGCAACCCGTGGTTTACCGGGGGGGGGGGGGGGAGTCTGAGCTGTGAAAAGCAGTTTGGATTTTCTTTTCTCAATCCCTGCCTTATTCCCCTGTGTGAATATACAAGAATTTGGAGGCTGCCACTTCCCACGGGGCCATTTCAAAAGTGACACTATATCTGAATCAATTAGAATCAAGACCTTCTGCCCCAGGGAGCTGACCATGTTGTGACACAAACAGGTCTCATCCTGCTCTGACCAACTTGAGACAGTGGACCAAAACTTTCCAGAGATAGCAGGATGTCTGCTCACTTAAGGGGGGCTGTGGGGTGCTAGAATTGGGAAAGAGTAGAAGGCGTTAGGGTTTTACATTGTTTCTTTATTTCTCTGTGAAAATACCACTGTGGCATCTTTATGAGATCCAGCTAAAACAAAGAGCAAGCTAAGCTTTTGAATCTCATGGAATTCTTCCTCAAGCTCTCCCACAACCTAAGAAAAGAAAGAGTTCTCTTTAAAAAATTACCAGACTGGTAAATCAGACAGAAAAGGCTTGTTCAACTGTCCAGACTGGCTTGCAAGGGGAGGACTTTGGAACGCCTGTCCCTAATTCAGGCCTTCAGCAATGTGTGCTACTGGTGGTCGTGTCCAGGGGTTCTTTTATGCACACAGACCACAATCGACCTTGCAGTGAAAAACTGCCAGTCGTGTGGTCCACCTGATGGCTTGTTCACAATGCAAGCATCTGTTTCTCCAAGACAAGACTGCTGGGAGTCCCAGTGTTCCCTCTGAGCTGTGTGTGTGTGAGCAGCCACTCACTGACACAGGAGGCCCCGCTCAGCAGCAGTCTGGAGCAATGGCAGGGTCTTGCACTGCCCACTCCCCGTTTTAAGATTACAGCAGTTATATTCTGCTCAGGATGTGAACTGCTCTGCTGGGGGGAAATTAAAGGGAACACTGGCTGGGACACACACACATGCACGCACACACACGGGTATCTTGGACCTGTACTGGACAAGAAAGTGCCTTAAGAAGCTTCTGTCCCACACCGCTGACGGGTTACATTCCCCCCCCACCTTTCCCTTCTCCTCTGCATTTCCACCTTCTGAGCCTCTCCCTGTTGATGGCTCCTTTCCCCCTTCAGCAGACTTCCTGTTGACTGTAGTGGAAATTGGCTTCCACAGAGGGCAGCCAAGAGAAGGGCTTCCAAGACATTTGGAGGATGCCTGCAAAGGAGTGCACTCTGCTGTGGAAATTATTATTTGGCTTTAGCAAACAGGCTGTGACAGGAGAAAAATGGACCTTTGTTTTCTTGAAGTGAGAAAAAAGTCCATAACTAGAAAGCAAAAATCCAACCAGAGGTCTATCAGTGGCTATTAGCCACAAAGTATAGATAGGAACTCTCAGTCTGGGGCAAGGGATGCTCTGTATTCTTGGTGCTTGATAGGGGGAGGCAAGAGTGGGAGGGCTTCTAGTGTCCTGGCCCCACTGCTGGACCTCCTGAGGGCACCTGGTGTTTTTGGCCACTGTGTGACAGAGAGTGTTGGACTGGATGGGCCCTTGGCCTGATCCAACATTGGCTTCTCTTCTGTTCTTATGTAATCATACATCCTGATTGTAGAAGCTGGTCTGGACAGTCTGAGACTGAACTTTTGCCACCATCTCTGAAGTGTCTCAGTGATGAAGGCAGAACATCGACTGGCCATTTGGAAAGCTGAAGGGGAAGGAAAGGCTCTCTTTGGAGCATCTGGAACTTTCTACCCCAAAGGCCCTTCTTCCCATGGGAAGCAGGTCATAAAATGAAACGTTTGAAGCATGTGGAGCCTTTGCCACAGCTGTGGCCAGAGTCCGCTCCTCCTGTCACATCTATTTGAATGGGCTGCCAACTCCAAGTTGGGAATTTCTGGAGGTGGAGCCTGAGCAGGGTGAGGATGGGGAGGGGAGGGACCTCAGCCAGCAATAATGCCATAGAGTCTAGCCTCCAATGCAACCATTTCCTTCAGGGGAACTGATCACTGACCTAAAGTGACTGAGTGGTCTTCACTTCCCAGTGAATTGCCATCAAGCTTGGAGGGACTTGGGCAATGGTTGCCATGTGAATAAGGGAAGTTGACCCCGACCTGACTGGTTTGGCGCCACACTTGACCGTCATCACTGAATCCTGCACCACAAGCTTCCATTGTGGCACTAGGATGCTGGGCTAGAGATGAACTTTGGTGCAACCCAGCCAAAAAAAAAAAAAAAAGACCCTTCTAGTCTTATGAACTTTTCTAGTCTTTTCTCAGTCCTGGGAGGAGTGAAACCCTTAGTGCGTGGCTCTGGTAGGTACAGCAGAGAGAGGGGTTTGGGGAACATTTGCTTGGTATATATTTAAAAAGCAAAGGATGACTCTGGTTTGATACACTCCTCTCCTTGACAGAGTCATTGAAAACCAGATGAGCCTGACTAACCTGACACTGGATGACATTAAAAACCCTCGAGAACTGAAAAACCTGTGAGTACTGAGGCCGGTTTCTTAGTGGGGAAGGTGGGGGGAGGGGCTTGATTCCTACCCTGACTCCTGCCAGATATGCAATGCCCCCTGCAAAGAGATACTGCTTTACCCTCCCACACCCCATCTTTTCTCCCTTTGGCTGCAGGGAAAAGAGGGCCAAGTAGAACGGAGCGGTGCTATTCTGACTGCCAAGTAGTCAACTGTGGCCCAGGAGCACTTAGCATAGGAGGCTCTCCTTACAGGCAGAAAGCTTGACCAGCTAATGCCCTGGATCCTTCCCATCTACACACGAGAAGGAAGATGTTCTTGGGTTAGGGCAGGATGGAAAGATGAGCTGGTGAACCATCTTGGCCATTATCAGGGCAAGAGGCTCTTCCACTGCTGCCGTTTAGAGGAGTCCAGAGCAACGGAAGCTTAACCACTCAGAAGCACATCATTCCATCTCTATCCCTGAGGGATTGACAGCTCCTGAACCACCACACTGGCACTGGGTAGCCTTGCCTCCCAGACGGGGCCTCCACTAGGGTTGCCAAGTACTGGCGACTTACCGGCGGGGGGAAGTTGTTCTCCCCCCGGGAGCTCTTCTGGCGTGTGCGCGCCACGGCGACGTAATGACGTCACCCGGAGGTGACGTCATTACACGGGGGAAGTCGTCCTCACCGGACGACTTCCGGGGCGGGGTTCCCCCTGCTGGCCGAATGCCGGTCGGCGGATCGGGAACCCCTATAGCGGGGGATCCCCCGCCCCCCGGGCTGACTTGGCAGCCCTAGCCTCCACTGTTGCCATGTCAGGACTTTGGCATATCCCCCCCCCCCCCCCCCGCAAAGGTGCACCTGGCACCCAATCTGCGGTCTTTTAGAGGCCTGGCAAAATGTTTTTATTATCCCAGATTTTTGCACAACCCACCATTCTTCAAAAAAAAAAAACCCCTCGGAAATCTCTAGTCTCTCATCTCTGCCAACTGGCCAATTTTTTTTTTTAAGGTGGTGCTGCTGCTTCCAGGGATATCGCCCTTATTGTCAGCATTTGGAATTTGTGCAAGTCACCTGTTCAGCGCTGCTGATGTGTGTCATGTTTGTCATGTGAAAAGAGAGCTGGATAAAGACTTTAAATAAACGGGAGGCACCCCGCCTGCACATTCAGGCAGGGACCCTTCCTCCAGGGGACTCTCACCAGCACCCTGTGGGCTCCCACGTGCCCACTCGTTCTGGAGTCACCCTGGTTCATAGCCCCCTTTGTGCAGAGGGGCCAGAGGGTGCCACAGCCGACCTGCTGGACTCTGGCACTGACTGTTCTGCTTTTCTTTCTTCAGACCTGATTGGGGGCGCCTTTCTTAATTCGAATTGCAGTTGCAGCATAAGCTGACCACATGTGCAGTCCCAAGGGCTGCCAAGGCGCCGAAGGGCTCTGTCCCTTGCAGGACTTCTGCCACGGTCCTTCTTTCGGACTTCCAAGGACAGGTTAGGGGATACAGTCAGGTATGTGCGAGCACAGCCAGCGAAGACCCCCCCCCAAAGTCATGGCTCTCACACATACATGGACACGCTTTTCAATCCTTGCTACCTCTTTTTTTCCTTGTCAAAGGAGCTTTGGGATCCCCCTGGTGCTTCACTAGTCACATCTTGCATTCCAGGATGCAGGGCTATTTTGGGCAGGAACGCACAGGAACGGAATTCTGGCTGGCTTCTGAGTTGGCCACACCTACAGCCTCCTCCCCCCCCCCCCCCGGTTCCCCAGGCGCCTCGCAGGCTGTGGGGCACTTGGGGAAGCCAATCCAATCCAGGGAGGGAAGGCAGTTTAAACTGCCTCCCCCCCCTCAGGTTCCCCAGGCGCTCCACAGCTGCAGGGCGCCTTGGGAAGCCGATCCAGAAACTGCCTTCCTTCCCTTGGGTTCCCCATGTGCCCCGCAAGCCATAGGGCACCTGGGGAGGCCAATCCTGGGAGGGAGCTGTGCTGCCAGGGGTGTGGTTTAATATGCTAATGAGTTTCCGCTGCTGGGTGTGGCCTTTTATGCTAATGAGTTCCTGCGGCTGCTTTTTCTACCAAAAAAAAAAGCCCTGCCAGGATGTATTCCCAGGATCTTACCTTTAAAGATGCCACCCACACTCAGGCTTTGAAGGGGATAGAGTGCCATATTAAGTGTTGCACAAATCTCCTGTTTCTATTAGGCTTAGAGCTCAGTGCGGAAAACGAATCTGCCTGAAGTGAAAAACAGCCATCGCGCAGAAGCGGCTTCTGTCGGCCTGGGGTGGTGGTACAAAGGGGGGGGGGTCTCCAAAGACGCATCTTGTCCAGACGTTGACAAGTGGTGCTCCATCCCTGGATTGACTGACCTGGCAGTTTCATGGCAAGAGCTGAGTTTGCTTGTTTGTTTGTTTCTTGCAGGACCATTTCTAAGACTCAGCTGCAGTTCATTGCTCCGGATGCATTCCAAACCAGCCCAAACCTGATCTACCTGTGAGTAACAGCAGGCGCCTCAAGCAGCTCCCAATCTTTGCACTTGGAATGGGGAGGGAGTCAAGCAAGGGGCAGAAATGCATAATCCTTGGTGACATTCCCCCCCCCCCTCCGGCCTCTGTCTGTAACGTGGGAGGGATTCATAAATAAAAGCAAGTTGTTATGCGGAGGAGAGGACCGAACATTACACAGGGCGAGAAGCATCACAGGACATGTCAAGGGTGTGGCCCGCTTTGCCTGGCCTCCTCCCCTTGCTTTCTCTCGCTGCCTTTGCCTGGCAAGTGAGCTGCTCCAGACCTGGGGTGTGCAGGCTGCGAGCCTTAGCGGTCCATTCCCTACGGCGGGCTCAGAGCAGGAATTGATTGGCAGCAGCTGAGGCTTGCAGGGAAATTGATGCAGGCAGCAGTATCCCCACCCCCACCCCTAGTGGCGAGAGTACTCCAGAGATGCACCTCCTCCTCCTCCTGCTGCTGCTGTTGCTGCAGAGCCAGGGGCCCATGAGCCGGAGAGGGCTCCGGGCACCCTCTACTGCCTGCACTGCCGTCTGCATGGACAGCCCCTCTTCCTTGTCCTGCAACACACGCAGACAAGGTAACCAGCCAGACACCCCCAATCACATCTCCCACCCCACCCCAGGCTCTTTGGCTATGCAGGCAGGGACAAAGGAGGGATCCGGAATCCAGGTCATGGGGGTGGGGGAAGAAGGGACTTGGAGAGCACTCCTTGTGTTCCCCGTAATGGGCTGCATTCACAGAGCCACCTGGGCGCTTGGTGTCCACGGCAAAGCCGAGCTTCTCTCGATTCCCAGTGGCTGAGCAGCCAGAGCATTGGAGGCAGCCGACTAGCTTCTCAGCCCTGCAGTTCAGCCTCCTCCTTGCTGTGTGGGTGTGTGTGGGGGGTGGACTGGTTGAAGACTCACCCCCCCACACACGTACACTTTAATCCACCTGTGAGGGGACCTGTTAATCGTTGCCAGTGTGACAGCCTCTGTGAGTCACCATTGGCCTGGTTAGCACGGATGTAGCCTGGCAACCCAGAAGGTCCTGCTTGGCTGAAAGCCTCATATCTGATCTCCAGCCAGCTTGGTGGGCGCGAGTAGATTTCAGGCCAGCTCTATGGTGATGGTGCTGCATGAACCGATGAGGAGGCCCCTCTTGCGAGCGTCCTCCGTAGAATACTAGGATGGACTTGAGTCCCTGGACCCAGGCTTCCCAGTGCTGGGGCTGCGCCGGGTCGAACGGAGGGACCAGTCCTGCTCCCGGAGCAATGGCCATCGTGCTGCGTTGTGCTTGCGATGCGGAAGCATTTCCTCGATTGCCTTCAGTGCTCATGGATGGAGCAGCAGCAGAGGTACTCGTCTTCCTTGGGGTCACGGCAGCACGGCTCACTCAGCGGGATCCCACCTTCGTCAGCACTATTGTGTACTGGGTTCGCTGCATTGAAAGCCCGGACAACAACATGGTGATGAGCATCAGTTTATTAAGTACACAACTGGAATGCAATATTGGCCGAGATGGCCAACTATATACAGTCCCTAGGACACACCCAAGAGTCCTATTGGCGGGTTTGAATTTCCCACCAGAGTTCTTATTGGAGGGCTATTGGTGGTCTAGGATCCTTGACTCCTATTGTTTCCAGGAGTCAAGCTCTGGTTGTATGTTGCTTATGCCCCGTGGCGGTCAGCGGACATAACAGAGGACATATTGCGATTCTCTCCTTGTCCACCTGCCTCTTTGCTGCCAGGGAGTGTTCAGCAGATATATTTTGCAGAAGGGGAATGATAAAGCAGGACCAGGCTAAGGTGAAAAAGAACACAGGGAGGAGGGGGGATAGGGATTAAATTCAACAAGATCTGAACACGCTGGAAAAGTAGGTGGGTGTGAACAAGATGCAATTTAACAAAGATAAGTGCCGAGTTCTACATCTGGGTAACAAAAATGAGGAACATGCATACTGGATGGGGGATACACTTCTGGGGTAGCACTGTGTTTGAACAAGAACTTGGGGTAAGGGTGAACCGAAAGTTAAATATGAGCAGCCAGTGTGATGCTGTGACAAGAAAAGCTAATGTAATCTTGAGGTGTATTAAAAGAGGTATAACATCCAAATCACAAGATGTGCTAGTCCTGCTGTACACTGCATTGGTCAGGCTGCACCTGGAGTCTTGTGTGCAGTTCTGGAGGCCTCACTTCAAGAAGGATGTGGACAGAATGGAGTGGGTGCAGAGGAGAGCGACGTGAAAGATCGGGGGGGGGGGGCCTGGAGACCAAGAAGCCCTGCAAGGAAAGGCCGAGGGACTTCTTGGGAATGTTCAGTCTGGAGAAGAGGAGAGGAGGCTGAGGGGGGACAGGATTGCTGCTCTCTTGAAGCATCTGAAGGGCTGGGTCCCTTGGAGGAGGGCGGGGAGCTGTTCCCGTTGGCAGCAGAGGAGAGGACTCACAAGGATGGGTTTAAATTGCAGGTGGGGAGGTACCAGCTGGATCTTAGGAGAATACTTTTTGACAGTCAGAGTTGAGGCCACAGTGGAATCGGCTGCCTGGTAGGGTGGTGGCGAGCTCCCCCTCCCTGGCAGTCTTCAAGCAACAGCTGGACAAACCCTGGTCAGGGATGCTCTAGGCTGGTCCTGCATTGAGCAGGGGGCTGGACTAGGTGGCCTGCGTGGCCCCTTCCAACTCTGGGATTCTATGATTCTATAATCAGGTTGAGTGGGCCAGACCAACTCTGGCGCTGGGCGAGGCAGCCCCTCCATGCATGTCTCCCCTTCTTTTTTCTCCCCCCCCCCCCCCAGGAACCTGGCCTCCAACCGGCTGCAGCACTTGCCCTGGACCGTGTTCCACCCCCTCCATCTCCAGGAGCTGTAAGTGGTGGTGGGCAACTCTCGGGGGGAGGGGTACTTTTTGCCCCATGGTGAAACCAGGGGCAGGGGAGGCAGAGGGGAGAGCAGCTAAGTCTGCAGAGGCTGGGGAATCAGGTGAGGAGGAGGCCATCATCCACTCCATAAGAACATAAGAGAAGCCAATGTTGGATCAGGCCAGTGGCCCATCCAGTCCAACACTCTGTCACACAGTGGCCAAAAACACCAGGTGCCCTCAGAAGGTCTAGTAGTGGGGGCAGGACACTAGAAGCCCTCCCATTTTTGCCCCCCCCCTTAAGCACCAAGAATACAGAGCATCACTTGCCCCAGACTGAGAGTTCCTATCTGTACCTTGTGGCTACGAGCCGCTGATGGGCCTCTGCTCCGTATGTTTATCTAATTCCCACTTGAAGCCATCCATGCTTGTAGCCGCCGCCACCTCCTGTGGCAATAAATTAGTGACTATTGAGCTTACTTAGGAGCCTTTGATGAGGAACTTTACCAAAAGCTTTTTGGAAGTCAAGGTAAACAACATCTATTGGGTCCCCCTTGTCCACATGTTTGTTTATTCCCTCAAAGAACAGGATCTTCCCTTACAGAACCCATGCTGAGTCTTCCTCAAAAGATTTTGTTCATCAGTGTGCCTACCAATTTTTTCCTTAATAACTGTTTCCACCAACTTACCTGGTATCAACATCAGACTGACTGGCCTGTAATTTCCCAGATCTCCTCTGGAACCCATTTTAAAGATAGGAGGGACATTCGCTACCTTCCAGTCCTCAGGAATGGAGGCAGATTTTAAGGAAAGATTACATATTTTTGCCAGGAGATCCACAAGTTCACATTTGAGTTCTTTCAGAACTCTCGGATATATGCCATCCGGGCCTGGTGATTTATTAGTTTTTAAGTTGTCTATCAGTCGTAGGACCTCCTCTCTCATCACCTCAGTCTGACTCAGGTCTTTCAACACCCCTCCCGAAATCAGCGGTTCTGGAGTGGGCAGGCACTTTTCATCTTCCACAGTGAAGACAGAGGCAAAAATGCATTCAGCTTCTCAGCCATTTCCCTATTGTCCTTCACTACACCTTTTACCCCTTGGTCATCCAAGGGCCCCACTGCTTCCCTGGCGGGTTTCCTACTTCTAATGTATTTGAAGAAAGTTTTATTGTTGGTCTTTATGTTTTTTGCAAAATGCTCCTCAAACTCCCTTTTTGCCTGCCTGATCACAGACTTGCATTTTATTTGCCACAGCCTGTGTTCCCTTTTATCAGCCTCACTGAGACTAGCTTTCCACCGCTTAAAGGAATCCTTCTTACCTTTTACAGCTTCCATTACTTTGTTTGTTAACCATGCAGGCTTTTTTCTATACCTATCTGTGCCTTTCCTAACCCGCGGTATATATTTTTTCTGAGCTTCTAGGATTGCAATTTTAAATAGTCTCCAAGCTTCCCCAATGTTTTTGACCCTTTCTACTTTTCCTTTCAGCTTTCTCCTCACATATCCCCTCGTATCAGAGAAGTTATCCCTTTTAAAGTTAAAAGTGGTTGTGTCAGTCTTTTTGGGCAACTCCCTAGCTATACAAATGTTGAACTCAATAACATAATAGTCACTGTTCCCAAGTGGTGCAATCACTTTAACATTTCTCACCAGGTCTAGGGCGTTACTTAGGACCAAATCCAGGATCATCTCTTCCCTGGTAGGTTCTGTAACTATCTGCTCCATGGCACAGTCATTGAGAGCGTCTAGAAACTCAATCTCTTTTTCCCGACTTGAACACATATTGACCCAATCAATATGTGGGTAGTTAAAGTCACCTATTATAACACAGTTATTTCTTCTAGCTGCTATCTTGAATTCATTCATCATTTTATAACCCTCCTCTATCTTTTGATTTGGTGGGTGATAACAAACTCCCTAATGTTAAGCTTCCTTTTGGGCCCACTGATTCAACCCACAGCATTTCCAGAAGCGAATCGAATTCTCCTACCCTCTCAATCTTACTGGACTATATACCCTCTCTCACATAAAGAGCCACCCCACCTCCAACTTTCTCCCCCCCTATCCTTCCGATATAATTTATAACCAGGAATCACCGTATCCCACTGATTTTCCACATCCCACCAAGTTTCTGAAATACCCAAGATGTCTATGTTTTTCCCCAACACCAAGCATTCCAACTCCCTGATTTTACCTCGGACACTTCTAGCATTTGTATATAAACACCTATAGTTTCCCATACATGCTAAGCCCACAACCTTCCTCTTGGTGCCTCAAGACCTTGCCAGGCAGTCCCTATCATTAGCCACCATCTCAGAGAACAATTCTGACCCATTTCCTTGTAGGAAAGTAACAGCTACCCCATCATCTCTTTGAGATGAACCATCTCGAACCAGAGATTTTTCATTTCCTGTCAGCTTTCCCTCAATATTCAGCTTAAAAACTGTTCTGCCACCTTTTTGATTTTAAGCACCAGCAGCCTGGTTCCTTCCCGGGACAAGTGGAGACCGTCTCTCTTGTACAGCTCCCTCTTGTTCCAAAAAGCATCCCAGTGCCTAACAAACTTGAATCCTTCCCCCCTACACCATCATCTCATCCACACATTGAGACTTCTGATCTGTGCCTGTCTCTCTGGCCCTGCACATGGTACAGGTAGCACTTCTGAGAAGGCTACCTTGGAGGTCCTGGCCCTGAGTCTCCTGCCTAGCAGTCCAGATTTTTCCTCCAGGACTTCACAACTGCATTTCCCCACATCGTTGGTGCCAACATGTACCACGACCACTGGCTCTTCCCCAGCACTATCTACTAGCTTATCTAGAACATGCGTAATGTCCGCTACCTTCACACCAGGCAGGCAGGTCACCATATGATCAATACGCAGTTTCGCCACCCAGCTGTCTACCTACCTAAGGACTGAATCACCAACTACCAAGAGCCCCCCTCCCTCCCTGCCCAGGGATGGTTCCTCTGTATGAAAGAATACTGGTTCGCCAGCTGTAGAAGAGGTCCCTTCTGAGGGGACATTCCCCTTATCCACAGCACGGTGCCCTGTTCCCTCTCGACCCTCATGCTCCCTCACAGCAGCGTGGCTGCCAGACACAGAGTGGGACATACCTAACAAGTCTCCAAGAGTCTTCTCCACGTGCCTAACTGACTGTCTCTGCTTCTCCAGGCCAGCCACCTTGGCCTCAAGGGAGCAAACTCGTTCCCTGAGAACCAGGAGCTCATTGCACCAGGGGGCACACACCCAAGACTTCTGCCCAGTGGGCAGATAATCATACATGTGACACACCATGCAAAACACTGGATAGCCCCCAACCCCCTGCTGGCATTATGGCTTCATAATTGCTTTAAAAATAATTTTATATAATCCCCTTTTAAACCCTTTGTATTCTCCTTGTAGAAGTCTACTTACCTTGCTGGGAACCCAAGGGGCCTCGGGCCCTGGTGTTCTGGCTCTTCCTTGGCTTCTCACAAGCCCCTAGGCTAAGAGCCCAGCCCTTTGGCTCCTGCCTCTGGTCAGGTGGAGCCTTAAATAGAAGCCTCCCCCTGGCTAGCAGCTATTCAAATACACCCAAGCACTCAATTTGCAGTCAAACAATGGCCCTTTCTCTCCCTATCTCAAGCAGCCAGCACTCTGCAACAACTCAAAACTCACTCACACAATTCCAAACACAGTCCCCTCACACAGTACCCTCAGCTAAACCACCTCAGCTAAAACCAAGTAAGAAAACACTCACCTTTCTTACAGCTCTCTCCTGCTGCCTTCCAGAGCTCAGCTGCTCCCTCCGGCTGCTGGTTTAGCTGGGCCCTCACATCTAACCAAGAGCCGGTTTGGTGTAGTGGTTAGGAGCCTGGGCTCTAATCTGGGAGAACCCAGTTTGATTCCCCCCTCCTCCACATGCAGCTGCTCCTGTGACCTTGGGTCAGTCACAAGTTATGTTAGAGCAGTTCTCTCAGGAGCAGTTCTGGAAAGGGCTCTCTCAGCCCCACCTGCCTCACAGGGGAGAGGAAGGGAAAAGAGATTGTAAACTGTTCTGAGACTCTTTCAGTAGTGAAGGGCAGGGTATCAATTCAATCTCTCTTCTCCTCCTCCTCCTCTTCTGCTACCGCCCATGTGGCCCAGGCCGGGCAGGAGGCGAAGTGGGGGGGAGGGCTCCTTCCCTTGCAAGCCGGGCAGGTTCCCGGGATGAGCACCGAGGGAGGTAAGAGCCCGGACGGGGCTTCCCCGTGTTGAACGGCAGGCAGTCCCACACCGAGCACGTGCGCTGGCCCCGGAGCGTCCTTTTGCAAGCCCCCCCCCGGCCCAGAAAGGCGTGGCGCAGGCAGACATCCAACAGGCGCAGCCTGCCGCATGAGCGGAGGGGGCGGCGAGCCTCTGCGGACTCAGACTGGAGCAAGGCCCGCGGCGCTCGGAGCTCGGTCCGGGGCGGCCACCGGCCTCGACTCCGCCGGGCTGGCCCGCACGCGCGCGCCCCGGACCCCTGCGACAACAACACACGCACACACACCCCGCCGCCCTGAGCCCGAGAGGAGCGAAACTGGGGCGGGAGGAGGCTGTGGATCCCGTCCCCTCCCTCCCCGGGCGCCCGGCGCCTCTGGGTTTCGCCACGACGAGACTGGCTCCTCGAGGGGGCTTGTGTTTTAGACGGGGCGCGCTTGCAGGTCTCCCCTTCTGCGTGGCCCCTTGCGAAGGACGCGGGCTGGACAAGCGGGCGCCCGGCAGTTGCACTCTCCGAGGGCGCCTGCCTTCACTGGATCAGGATCGCTCCCCCCACCCCACGCTGGCCGTGCCGGGTCCCCAGAGAGCACCACGACTGAGCCCGCTCCCCTTCCGCACTGCGGGGCGGCCGGGAGGAGGGGGAGGAGGAGGAGGAGGAGGAGGCCCCCCACCACAGCCCCCCCCCCCGGAGCCGGCCTGACGCCCCCTTTGAGCCCTCGACGCTTCCTGCTGCCTCTCCAGGGTCCTGGCGGGGAACCCGCTCCGGTGCGGCTGCGGGCTCCGATGGCTGCAGGTGTGGCAGGCGACCCGGCAGGCGGAGCTGGGCAACCAGTCCCTGACTTGCTTGGAGGGTGAGGCGGAGATCCCCTTGGCCGGCATGGTCGTCGAGGGCTGCGGTGAGTCGGGGAGAAGAGGGTTAGGGTGTCTGGGCTCCCCCCCACACATACACCCCTTGGCGTGGCCGCGCCCTCTCGCTTCCAAAGACCTGAGCTCCCCAGGCCACGCCACGCCACGGCCACCGGGGACGGCGCCCAAGACCCTGGCCACTAGGGTTGCCAGGTCTGGGTTGGAAAACACCTGGAGACTTTGGGGAGGGGCCCCAGCATGGTAGAATGCCACAGAGTCCACCCTTCAAAGCAGCCATTTTCTCCAGGGGAGCTGATCTCTGTCAACTGGAGGTCAGTTGTGAAAGCGGGAGATCCCCAGGCCCTAGCTGGCCACAGGTCGGGCTGCTGCGGTGGTTGGGCCAGCCTAAGAGAACTTTTCCCTTCCCTCTTCTTGGACAGAGGTCCCCAGGGTCTGGATTGACTACAGCAAGGCCTCGGTGCAAGAGGGCGAGAGCGTCACCCTGACGTGCAACTTCAGCGGAATGCCGAGACCGGAGGTGCAGTGGCAGGTGCCAGAAGTTGGGCACCCCGCCCCGCCCCTCATCTCCCAGGCAAGCACTGCTGGGCCACTGTGGCAAAGGGGGGCCAGGGGGGGGCAGGGATGTATGTTTGAGGGGGAGAAATGGGGATGCACTCAGAGCCTTTGAGAGATGGGGGTCAGCTGTTCTTGCTCTGAAGCTGGGTATGGGGATGCGCAGTTCAGCCGCAGGTGCCTTTCTGTTGGTGAGCACACGGTTTGCCAGCCGGTCACGCTGGGGTGCTTTCTGCCCCTACAGAAGTCAGACTCAGAGCTGGTGCTGTGGATCCAGAATGCCTCTTCCGGTTTCAACCTCAGAAACATCACATGCCAAGCAGAGAACGAAGCCGGATTTGGCCAGGATGTGGTGCAGCTGGACGTGAGGTGTAAGAGAAGCGCCTGGCCTTCCGCGGAACGCCATTGGGCTCCTTCCTGGTTCTCTGCTCCCCATCCCAAGCGGCCCTTCCGGGCAGTCTGCCAGATGGGACTGGAAGGAAAGAGACTGGCTCTGGATCGGGCCCTGCTCATGCTGCGAATGGGGGCCGGGGGGGGGGGGGCTGAGTTCATACTTGGCATTCGGTTCACAGACCGGGGGGGGGGAGGGCATCAGTATGGAGACGGGTTATCTTGTCTATCTCAGGGACTGAGCACGATGAGCAACCCACACCTGCTTTTGCCCGTCCCCTTTGGCCTTGTGGCATCAGTTACAGGGCAAGATTTAGGCTGTCCTGTCCTGTCCTGTAGAGAGCTTGGGGGGGGGGATCGTCTGTTTCTGTGCCCCAAAGACTGGCATGTCATGATTCAGGGGGGACATGGGAACAGCAGAGCTCAGAGGGCAGAAGAGAATTCTGCTCTTTCCACCTGGGATGTTTGGGCCGAATTTTGATCCCAGAAGTCTCAAGTGGAATGGAGAAGAGGGGCAGGCAGACGTCCACATGCTTGGAAAGTGTTTGGCTCCTCTTGTAAAATGTTGGCTTCACTTGAGAACAGAGTTTCTGGTTCCAGCCAGTGGGGGGGGGGCGTGCTGGAGTGGGCATTTCCTGCACGGGGACTGATCTTGTCCATGTCCTGAAGATGATTTTGCAGTTCACCACCCCTGGGGAAGGTGGGCCAAGCGTGGTGGGGCAGATCAGCCATCTTGCAAGGAGTTACCTGGCCCTACCTCTGCTGGGTCAAAATCCTCCGGGTCTTGAGGGCTTTCCTGCTCTCTCCGTCCCCAGTTCCGGCAGTGATCAAGTGTGTGGACCAAGCTGTCAACTACCATCACTGGTGCATCCCCTTCTCTGTGGATGGCAACCCTCCTCCGAGCATCTCCTGGCAGTTTGGCAACAGGAACCTGAATGAGACAGACTACATCCGCACCGTCCTTATCCCAGACCCGTATCGGAATTCCACAACGCTGCACGGCTGCCTGAGCCTCAACAGGCCGACCCATATCTGGAACGGAAACTACACGCTGGTTGTGCGCAACCCTCTGGGCACCGATTCCTTGACAACCTATCAGCACTTCATGGATGTTCCAGAGAGCTTCAACCCGGAGGACCCCATCATGGGTGAGCCCTCGCTGTTTTGCCCACTTGCGGCTGGCTGGCTGGCTGCTGCGGGGCTCCAAGATCGGCTTCCCTTCAGTTCCGGCCTGGGACAGGAAGTGGCAGAACCACACCAGCGGCAACACTCTTCCTCTCCTTTAGTTGGGGGGCAGGCTTAGAGGATCCCTTTCTTTGGAGACCCCTCTCTTCTGTGTCTTCAGGAGTGGGGGGGGGGTGAAAAGGGAAGAAGAACTCAGTGGGGGAGTGGGGGAGGAGGCAGCCCTGGAGAGGAGCTGTGTTCCTGCTGCTGCTGCTGCTGCTGCCGCCCTTTCTCTCTTTCCCTCACCAGTTCCCCCCGGGAGGGGAGTGTCTTTAGGACAGGCAGTTGCTGTCCCCCCCCCCCCCCCCGGGAGCTGAAGTGCAGCAGAGGCTTTTGCCTTGCCCAGCAGCTGGGGGCCCGGGCAGCGGTGGCTTGGGCTCGGGATACAGCAATCCCAGTTGCAGGGGTCATCATGGAGGGCTGCCCCCCCCCCGGGTAACGGATCTCTCTTTCTCTCTCTCTCTCTCTTCCCCTTCTGCTGCTGTTCCAGTGTCGCTGCCCCCGACCAGTGAGTAGTGGAGCAGAATGTGCCCCCTTCCTGTTTCACCCTGACAGGGAGGGTGGGGAAAGGCAGGGCAGAGCCCAGGTGTGTGGAGGGGGTGCCATTCTCTCCTGGTGAGAAGATCAGGCCTGCACTTTCCTTCCACTTCTGGCTTTGGCAGTTCAGACGGGGCAAAATGTGTCGGTGCCTTTGAACAGGAGTTTGCTGTAAGAGCCAAACTCAGTAGAAGGGAGGAGTAGTGGTTTGGTGTCATGGTCAAGTGCGTGGATTCTCATTTGGGAGAGCCAGGTTTGATTCCCCACGCCTCCACTTGCACCTACTGGATGACCTTGGGCAAGCCGTAGTTCCGACAGAGCTGTTCTTGGAAAAGAGCCGTTTCTGTCAGAGCTCTCTCAGCCCCACCTGCTTCCCAGGGTGTCTGTTGTGGGGAGGGGAAGGGAAAGGAGTGTGTAAGCTGCTCTGAGACTCCTTCGGGTAGTGAAGGGCGGGTTATAAATCTAATCTCTTCTCTGCTTCTTCTTCTTCGGGACTCCTCCTCTGAGCTTGAACGAGTCTGGTGAGTGACCCTGCCTCTTTTGTTCTTCCTTTGCCACACAGGTGACAGGAACAGCACTCTGGGAGGGCCCGTGGAGACCCCGGAGGAGCACACCTTTGGGGTGAGGCCTGGGAGAAAGCGTCGCCAGTTACCGGGGGCAGATACAGAAATGCCCTTCAAGGAGAAAAAGAGCTCAGCCGGGAGAAGCGTCCTTCCCTCGTTGTGCCAGTTTCCTGTTTCCCAGGACCTTCTGGGATGGCCTCCCCACTCACCAGCCCCACAGTGGAGACAGAAGTGGGGGCTCTGAGAATTCTGCCCCCTCCCACTCCTTCTGCTGCACCCTGGGCTCCCTGGCATGGCTTGGAGTCAGTGTTCCTGCCGGGGCTTCATGCGCAGCTTGAGAGAGGTGGTGGAAGGGATAGGTGCAGGCGTGGCTTTCCCCCTGCAAACCAGTGGCTGCAGCCAGGCCGCAGACATCCACAGGAGCCACCCCAGTTCCTTCCAGGGCCCCCCCCCCCGCCCGCCCGTGTGACTGACTGGACTGCCTGCAGGTCTCCCCAGAGCAGCAACAGCGGGGGGGGGGGGAGAGGGAGAGACCTCCTGGCCCTCTGCCTCAGACTGGTGTCTTTGTCCCTCTCCCAGATCTCCGTGGCGGTGGTGTTGGCCGTCTGTGCCTGCATCTTCCTTTCCATCATGCTCATCGTGCTCAACAAGTGCGGCCAGCACTCCAAGTTCGGCATGAACCACCACCGTAAGGCTCCCTCCCTCCCTCCCTCGGGGACGTGGGTGGCCCCTCCCCTCCCCCCCCCTCCCCCCTCCACACAAACCAGTGGCTCTCCTCCTCCTCCTCCTGCTGAATGGGGGCCCTCCCTCCCTCCCTCCCTCCCTCCCTCCCTCCCTCCCTTTGTGCCCTCGCCTTGGGGAGCTCCTTTCTTCTGGCCTGCCTGCCTGATCAGGAGGCAGACATGGAGTGCCGCACAAGGAGAGGGTGCTGCTCTCCCCGGCCCAGCATCCTGTAGCCGCAGGTGCTGCAAAAGGACACACACACACACACCCCAGCGGCCTTCCCGCACTGGCCCTTCTTGGTGTTCAAAGGTGCGTTTAACTAACAGGGCTGATGGCTGCTGACAGATCTCTCTTCCCGTTCAGAGCTGTCAGCACCTGCCGGTGTTCTCTCCCTAGTTCGGGGGGGGGGGGGGGGAGAAGAAGAAGAGCCGCCCCCTTCCTATCGCCCCAGTCCTCTGCATCAGGGGAAGCCTCTTATGACTTCCTTCCTGGAGTCTAGTTTGCCTCTTAGGCCTCAGGCCAGGCTTGGTGTTCTGTACGGGTGTGTTCTCACCTACAAGGACCGTGTTCCCTGCTGGCGCAACGGCAAAGGAGCAAAATGCACCCCCACACACACACACACACACCACCAGTGTGTATCCACCGTGAATGGAAGACAGAACCGAGAGGAGTGGGGAAGCGAGCCAGTTCCCTGCTCTCCCCCCGCCCCCGGCCCCCACCATTTCATTAATGCTGCTCTTCCTTCCCCTTTAAGCAGGCATCAGCTGCTAATTCACTGCTGGAATTGATTCAGGCTGTAAATGGGTTTGATCTGCCTGGATCACCCCCAAGTGGCGGGGGGGGGGGGGGGGGTGAGAGGAAGCCACTTGTAGCTGCCTCCCGCTGGGGTTAAAAGGCAGTTGCCAGCCACAGCTGCCCGGCCTCTGGGACCGGCCTGGCCTAACTGAGGAGATCTCTCGGTTTGTCCTCAAGAGCAGCTCTGAGGCCCCAGGCTAAAAGACCAGTCCCTCCACTGCACCGCCCCCCAAAGCAAAACCAGTGCTTCAGAGAAGCAAGCAATGCCGCTACCCAGTTGGGGTGGGGGGGGCCTCTCCAGTTGCTGTGTGCAGGTCAGGTGACCGGAAACACTTTGCTTAAGAGTCTGAGAACTCCTAGACGGACTCGGCAGGAGGTCTGCCCAGATCAAGGCCCAGTGGGGTGGGGCAAATGCTTCCTCTGGGGCAGAGCCCGAAGGAGAGTCCACTGAGCTCTCTGGGGGGCTCTCTCGTGGCATCTTCCAGGTGAACTCATTTGCATCCTTGCTAGCATCCGTTTTGGGGTCCTGGCGCTCCACCCCGTGAGATGCAGGCAGTGGTTGTCGCCAGGCAGGTTTTTATGTGGGAGGTTCTGAAGACAGAGGGGTATTGCGGGCATTTATCTCCCGCAGCCTGCTCCTGACACAGTCAAGACCCATTCCAAGTAGCAGTGATAAACAAAGCACCAAAGCAGCGGTCTGACAGTTGTGAGGCTGGATAAGCCAGAGCAGACCTGGGTCTGTGGCCTCCCAGCTGCCCCGTAAGCTCCCTTAGAGGCCTCTGTAGTCCGTCCCACCCGGAGGGAGGAGCTTCCATCCCACACAGCAACGGAAGGGCCCAGGTGGGGACGGATCGTGTTCTCCGGAGTGAAGGGCTCTGCTAGGAGACCCTGTGTGACTGATGCACGGGGACAGAGTGGGAGAGACCGTCCTTCCCCAGAACTGTCAAGGCCAGGTCAAAGGAAGGAGAAGACTGTGGAGCTGAGGCGTGGGGAGACTGTCATTGCTTCGGTTCCCCCTGGAGGTGCAGTGGGAGCAGAGTCTGGGCCCAGTTGCCGAGGCCTGACAGAGTGGACATGCGACTTGGAGGCAATGCCGTCTCCCGTGCGGGAGGCCCGCCCCCCCCCCCTTGTGGCTGATGCCATCTGGCCAGGCCAGGAGGTGGTAAAAGGAGTCCCTGAGGGAGGGTAGAGTCCAGACCCCTCGGAAGGAAGTGGCTGTGAGCCCCTCCAGGAGAGCAGCTAGATTTGAGTCCCCTGGCACCCTGCAGAGCTTTGCCTCTCAAAAGCTGGTAACACCAAACCCCCCTCCCCCCCCCCCCAAGGATCTCGTTGGTCCTGAAGGCTGCATTGGACTCAAACCTGGCTGTTCTTCTCCGGAACTCTGTCCTGGAAAAGGCACCCATGGCCTAAATAAGGGACTGAAGGAGAAAGAAAAACACAGAGATTCTCGTTACCGTAACCCATCATGGCTGGGGAGCCCCATGTCCCCCTTGCACTACCTCGTGCCTTTCCTGACCACTAGCTCCAAAAGCTGTGGAGAGATGGCCTTTTTGCAGTACTGGGAACATTGGGCCTAGGTCACAAGTCCAGCGTGGGGCGGCGATTAGGGAGTCAGACTACGATCTGGGAGACCCAAGTTCGAATCCCCACTCGTGCCATGGAAGCTCGCTGGGTGACCTTGGGCCAGTCACATACCCTCCCAACCTAGCCTACCTTACAGGGTTGCTGTGAGGATAAAAACGGAGGAGAGGAGAAGGATGTAAGTTCCTTTGCCCCCCCCCCCTTGGGGAGGAAAGCAGGATATAAACGAAGGCAGTAAACAATAAAATCTTTGAGCTGTGATGGAAAACCCGGAGCAAGTTCCCCTTGAGAGTATCAGTCCGTGCAATGGCCCCGGGGGGGGGGGGCGTTCTTCTGGGGTGACAGGGGCACCCGTGTCTGGCTGAGCATCTGCCTGCAAGAGCTGTGGAAGAGACCCTGGGAACTCCACGGGTGACGGCCATGGAAGCCGGGGTTTTGTGCCGGAGGGCTCTTGAGCCCCCCTCCCTCCAGGGACGGGGCTTTTAAAAGAACGGCCTTCTGGGAAGAGAGCTGAAGCCGCCCAAGGTGGGGCCGGGTTCAGTCCTTTGGGTGCTTGTGGGTGGCGCCTGCCTGGTCGGCTGGAAGAGAGCGCCTTCCCCTCTTCCCCAGCGGTATTCAGGCAGAGGCCACTGGAGGGACCGCGAGGAGGAAAAGGGGATGGGAACGCTTCAAGAGACAATTCAGCCACTGCGCCAGCGGTGAGAGGGCTGCAGCTGTTTCACTAGTTCTTGCACCAGAAACTATTGTAGGTGGATTTTGCTTATTCTCGGGGTCCTCCACACTTGCTCTGCCCGAATCGCTCCGAAACCTTCCCAGTAACCAGACAGGCAGGATGCATGCTGATGCCTGTGTGCCAGTAAAGGTACTGAAACTGCCAATGCCAGAAGAAGAGGTTGGATTTATATCCCGCCCTTCACTCACTTGTAGTCTCAGAGCGGCTTACAATCTCCCCTCCCTTCCCCTCCCCACAACAGACACCCTGTGAGGTCGGTGGGGCTGAGAGAGCTCTGAGACAACTGTCCTTGAGAGAACAGCTGGTACAGAGCTACGGCTTGCCCAAGGTCATCCAGCCAGGTGCAAGTGGAGGAGTGGGGAATCAAACCCGGTTCTCCCAGATTAGAGTCCGCGCACTTAACCACTACACCAAACTGGCTCTTTGGATGAAGGGCCGCTGGTTGTTCCTTCATCCCTGGCCAATGAAGAACGGTCCGGTCTGTAGGGCTAGACGGGCTGCACTTCTCCTCAGCCTGGGCTCTCCCCCCCCCCCCAGCTCGGTGCTTCCCTCCGGGCCCCCTGTGGACCAGGAGTCATTATCTCCACCCACTCAGGCTGCTGCTGCTGCTGCAGCCCTGCAGCCTTGCGGAGAGACATTGATGAAGATGCATGGGGAAGGCTTGCTGGTGATGGACCCTCTTATGGTAATTACTGGAGGCTTAAATGCGCTGCTTAGTGCTCCCTTGCGGATACCTCCCACACAGAATGGTCGTGGGGGGGGGGGGGGGAGTCCTACATTCGTGTGTGTGTGTGTGTGTGTGTGTGTGTGTGTGTGTGTGTGTGTGCGCAAGGCTTACATTTCAGAGGCCAGATCAAGATGGGTTGCCGTGTCTGTCTGTCTATAGCAGTAGAGAAGAGCAAGAGTCCAGGAGCACCTGAAAGTCTTTTAACAAAATTTGCGGCAGGGGAGGAGCTCAAGTGAGCAAGTGACTCGAGAGCTCTTACCCTGCCACAGGTTTTGCCATTCTTTAAGGTGCTCCTGGACGTTTCCTTTTTCCTCTGTTTCAGAGGCCACAAAAGCTTAGAACAGTGTGAAGGCCAGTGGCCTCTCCTGCCCCACCTCCCAGCCAGCCTTCCACATGCACAAGATGGGACTCATGCCAGCCGGGGGGGGGGGCAGGAGCAGCCAGCTTGCAGAGCCAGGTGCCCTAGACCCCCGGCCCGGCTGCGGCCCCTGCTCATCCCTTCAGTGGCCAAGCACCATCCGGCGAAGGCTGCCTGGCGAGGCCATCCTCCCTCGACCCAGCGGGCCCCAACAGAGACCCCGGAATTCTCCACTGCAGGGTAGAAAACCACGGGAACGCCTGGTCATCTCTGAGACTCAGTGGCAGGCCCTGGTGTGGACTTTCTGAAGCCACCGTCATCCCCTTCTCGGTCCCTTAAAAAAGGCCCACTGGCAGAAGACGTATCAGAGCCTCCGGATCCTTCCTGAGGAGACTCAGCTGCCCCCCACCCCACTGCGAGCAGAGCTGCATAGGAGCAGAGCCCTGCTGGATCAGGCCACGACGGGTCCATTTAGTCCGGCTTCCTGTTTCCAGCAGTGCTCTGTCCGATGCCACAGGGAAGCCCCACTGGCCCAGCCCTCCTCCGCAGCCTCCCCTCCCATCCTGGCATCCAACCCTCCGAGAGGAACCCAGGGGTGCTATTTGGCTCTCACGGCTCCGTAAATCTGTTGAGCCTTCCTCCCTGTCCCTCTCAAGCAGCGTCTCGCACCACAGTGAGTCCTGCAAGTCATCAACCTGCTGCATGAACTGGTCCTGCCCGTTGTCTGCCTTGACTCTTCTGCCCATCCGCTCTGGAGGGAGTTCAGTCGAGCAGAACAAGAGAGGGATAGTTGGCCGACATCCTTCTCGCCCTCTGGACAGCAAGAGCCTGGCACCCTCCCAGCATCCTCGTGGCTGTTCCTCGCAGATGACGGAGGGTGGCAAAGATCTTGTCCCGGGTGGCCTCCAGGGGTGGAACTGGAACCCCGTTCTCCCTGAAGAATACTGGCTCCCCATATTAAATCGAATTACTGGTGGGCTAAAGCAGGCCCGGGCCGCTGACTCCCTCCCTCCCTCCCTCCCTCCCTCCCTCCCACAGGGTCGGCTGTGCTGGCGCAGGAGGATGAGCTGGCCATGTCGCTGCAGTTCATGAACCTGGGCACTAGCCCGCTCACTTCGGCAGAGAGCAAACTGGAGGCCCTCAAGACCAGCTTCATCGAGAACCCACAGTACTTCTGCAGTACGTGTGAGTGCCTCAGTGTGGGGGAAACGCGTGTGGGTTTGTTTTTTTTTTGTCATCTTTAACCTGGATCAAAACAAGCCATCCTGCTGTTCTTGTGTGTGTGTGAATACTGAGAACCTAAATAAGTATGGAGGGCTGTAAATGAGAGTTGGGTTTCACTGTGGCAGGGGGCGAGTAGAGGCTGTGCCCCAGGGACTCGCGAGTTTTGCGGGACCTCTCTGGATTCTTTGCCCAGCTGCCCATTGTGATCTCCTGCAGCACAAGGGGGGGGGGGCTGAGCATCCAGAGACAGGCTGGGCCTTGGGTCCTCCTTCCCTGAAAGCCGCCTGAGGGCACCCGGTCACTTGAGTGGAGTGGAGTGCATGGCAAAGGGGCTCCTTTCTCCCTGCAGGCGTTCGCCACATCAAGCGCCAAGACATCATCCTGAAATGGGAGCTGGGGGAAGGGGCTTTTGGCAAAGTCTTCCTAGCCGAGTGCCACAACCTGAGCCCTGCACAGGAGAAGATGCTGGTGGCCATCAAGGTACTCTGCCCCGTTGTTTTCTCCGCCCTTGGGGGGGGGGGCACCTGGGACAGACCCCGTTCCAAAGCGCTCCGCATGGGGACCTGAGCGTCGTGCAGAAAAAATGGGGCAAATTGGCCCCAGCCGCCTCTTCTCCCAAGAAGAGGCTGCCCAGTCGCACGATACGTTCCCCCCCCCCCCGAGTTTTTATTTTTCCGTGGGGGGGGGGGCCGCCGGGAAGATGTCCTGCCCCCCGCGAACCTCTCTCTCTCCCCCCCCCGGCTCCCCTGCACTCCCTCCCTCCCGGGGGCCATCAGGGCAACGTGCCCAGCATGAGGGCATCACCCGGAAGTGACATCATCACACCGGGCACGTTGCCAGGCAACGCTCTGGCAATCACCCTGAAACTCTATGGTGCCATATAGTTTTGGGGTGATTGCTAGACCGTCGCACCGTCAACGTGCCCGGCGTGATGACGTCACTTCCGCGTGATGATATTACGCTGGGCACATTGTCCTGATGGCCCCCGGGAGGGAGGGAGGGAGGGAGTGCAGGGGAGTCGGGGGAGGAGAGGCTCTTGGTGGTGGCGAGGAAGGCGCGGCGGCAGGGAGGCATGGCGGCAGGTGGGTGCCCCATTTCACCGGGGGGGCCCAGTCCCCCCCCCGGGAAATTTCAGGGGTGGCCCCAGCCCCTGAGCCCCCCCCCCCGTAGTTGACGCCTATGAGGTGTACCAGGCTGGTGTGTGAGTGAGCGAGCGTGGCAGCCAGGCTGAGCCCTGGGGGTGGGGTGTGGGAACCAGGTGGCTGACCAGCCCTGACCAAGCCCACAAGGTGGACCATCCGGCTGTCTCCTGCTTCTTGCGGTGGGGGGTGGGGTGTTACTTGTGCACCTCATCCACCTGTTCGCCTGATCTTTTCCCCAGACCCTGAAAGAAGCAACAGAGAGTGCCCGGCTGGACTTCCAGAGGGAGGCCGAGCTGCTGACGGTGCTGCAACATGAGCACATAGTCAAGTTCTATGGCGTCTGCACAGAAGGGGAGCTGCTCATCATGGTCTTTGAGTACATGAAGCACGGAGACCTCAACCGCTTCCTCCGGTGAGTCCCCCTGCCCACCCTGGAAAGATGAGGGAGGCCAGATGGGCGTGTGGTGCAGAGAGGGAGGGGGAGGAATGGTGGGGCTTGACTCCTGGGGGAGAGGTACTTGCCCCTGCCTCTCGTTCATGGACCACATCCCTCTCTTCCCCTGGTGGGCAGGCTGGGTGAGAGAGAAGAAGGGCTGGGTTGGGCTGGGCTGGGCTGGGCTGCGCTGCGCTGCACATGGGGCAGCCCATCCACTCCCCGGCTCCAGCAGAGCAGCCCCCTTTGCTTCCTTCTGCCCTTGGTGCACTGAAGAGTCCCCACTTGAGCTCCTTTTCCCAGCCTCCCCCCCCCACTTGTGCCGCTTCCCCCCTCCTCTGCTCCATTATGGCAGGAGCCCTCCCCCCCCACTAATGCAATCTTCCCTTGCAATATTGATTAGATTAACTGTCTGAGAGGCTCAAATTGAGGGAGATTGGCCATCAGCTGGAATAAGCAGAGGCTCTTTCAATTGGACCCCCAGGTATTGCCAATAGCCAGGAGCTGCCAACGGCCCTGCTGAGCGTCTCTGGGATGAGCGAGCGAGTGAGCTCCGCGGCACGCCTTTGATGGTTATTGTTATCAGATGTGGCATTAATGGTTGGGCTTTAGTGGAGCCTGGGGTGCCTCAACGGCCACTGTCGGCCACGCTTTGTGTCAAGCGAGGCCCTGCCCAACAAGCAAGGGGGGAGGCTGCTGCCTTGGGGAGAGACAAGGGTTTGGGGAAGCCCCAGAGAAGGGGGAGGGACTGGAAGGGCAGCTTCCTGTTCTCCCACCCTCCATCCTTTCCGATTGCATCTGGAATGGCTCCAAGTTGTGCAGGCTTCTCTCTGTTGAAACTGAGCATTGTGTCCCCACTGACAGAAAGGAGGCGGGAGGGAGCACGGAAGAGGTGCCTGCTCCCCATATGGCCACTGCCCCCTCCAGTTTGGTGTAGTGGTTAAGTGCATGGACTCAAATCTGGGAGAACCGGGTTTGATCCCCCACTCCTCCGCTTGCACCTGGCTGGATGACCTTGGGCGAGCCATAGCTCTGTACCAGCTGTTCTCTCAAGGACAGCTTGGGAAAGAGCTCTCTCAGCCCCACCGACCTCCCAGGGTGTCTGTTGTGGGGAGGGGGAGGGAAAAGAGTTTGTCAGCCACTCTGAGACTACGAGCGAAGTAAATCCAATCTCTTCTTCTCCTCCTGGGGTCCTTCTCTGGTCTCCATGCACACACCTCTGGCAGCTCCCCAGCCAGTACTGAGTGGTCCGCTTGGCATGAATCATCTCTCTGCCATTGCCACACAAGGCATCACTCCAGGAAGAACAGCCATGCTTCACATTTGTACACCACTTCCCTTAGCGGGCTCTGTGGTCAACCTCAGATGTGCCCGCCACAAGCAGCCCGGCTGGCCTTAACCGCCCAGGAAACACTTGAAGCAGAATTTGGGGCTTTCTGTGGGATGGCAGGGTGCAGCCCTGCTCTCGGCACCCCAGAAGCCACTTGGAATGAGAAGGCTGACCCCAGGCTGACCCTTCCCTCCCGGCAGGTCCCACGGGCCAGACGCGAAGATCCTGGACAGCAACGGGAGCGGCCAGTCCTTTGGGCAGCTGACCCTCAGTCAGATGCTGCAGATTGCCACTCAGGTGGCCTCCGGGATGGTGTACCTGGCCTCCCTGCACTTTGTCCACCGGGATCTGGCCACCCGCAACTGCCTGGTTGGCCGCAGCCTGGTGGTGAAGATTGGGGACTTCGGCATGTCCCGCGACATCTACAGCACCGACTACTACCGGGTAGGTGGGGCTCCTGAGGAAGCCAGTGGATCCAATCTGGGGTGTCTTTGCCATCCCGTTGCCTCTGCTCTGTCCTCCCATTCCAGCCCAGGAGGGGGGCTGCTGCTGTGCCCCTCCCCCCACTCCAGGAGGGGCTCTGCATCTTGGTCCCCCTGCCGTGGAAGTCCCTGAACCAGCCGCATCACTCTCCCCTGCCCGTCTTCCGACTGCCTCTCCAGAGCAGCAGAGTCCACCCCACCCCCTCCCCACTGCCATTCTGCTTTCCGTGGATTGGCTCCCCCCCCCAGCCAGCCTCCCTGATGCCACCCCTTGTAGCTCCCCTCCCCTCCCCTCCCCAGCTGTGCAGGCTGCATAGGGGCTTTCTGCCTGATATTGGTCAGGCCAGGAGGGCCGATGGGTTAGGAGGTTTCCTTCCATGTGGCTGTTTCTGCAGAGACCTGCTGGAGGTGGCTGAGACAAGGGCCGGTGCAAGCTGCTGTCAAAGGACTCCGAGGCTGCCTGGCCAAGCAGCGGGATCCCTCTTCCCAGCAAAATGGGTGGGTGGGGCTAGCGGTTCCCGGCAGGAGAGTTCCTCCTGGAGAAGGGGAGAAAGCCTGGCTGGCCAAGGAGTGTCTGGCCCGGCCCGCCCCGCCCATGGGGAGGGGCCTTTGAGGAAGCCTAGGAAGCCCCTGGCTGCTATGTAGCAGAGCTGCAGGCCCATCGAGGCTGGCCCCTTTTCCCTCAAGGGCTCTAAAGGGATTTGCCTCTGTGACAGGCGGGGAATCCACTGGGGCCACTCCTGCTGGTGATCTTTTTCCCTTTTAGCTTCTGCCCTGGACCTCAATTCATATTTAATGGGGCCTGTGGTGGTGGAAAAACCGGTGAGCACTTAGGCAGTGGAGACACAGGGGCCCTGGCCCAAGGGAGGGGCGGGGGGGGGGGGGTAGTTTCCATTAATTAAAGAGGGGAGAGAGGCAGATAGTGGGGAAAGTCTGAGCAGGATGGAGCCAGGAAAGTTCCTGGCTTCTTGAGGAGCTGTCTGCAGCTGCATTCCAAAGCGCACCTTGCCTCACTCGCCTTTCTTTAAAGGGCACCAGCAGTCTGGGACTACTCTCTCCTGCTCCGCCCCCACCGGCCAAGATGCAGGGGCCACATTTCTCCTTACGCTGCCCTGCCTGCCTCAGCAGAGTTGGGCCTCTTTAGGGGTGGGGGGCAGGAGACATGACAAGACAAGGGGAGCAGAGAGGGAGACATCAGCTTGGGAGGAGGCCTCTCTCCAAACGACACAACTGTTGATTGTAGGGCTGCCAGCCCCCAGGTGGGGCCTGGGGATCTCCTGCTTTTACAACTGATCTCCAGCCGACAGAGATCAGCTCCCCTGGAGAAAATGACTGCTTTGAAGGGTGAACTCTATGGCATTGGACCCTGCTGAAGCCTCTCCCCTCCCCAAACCCCACCCTCTCCTGGCTCCACCCCCAAAGTCTCCAGGTATTTTTCAAACCAGACTTGGCAACCCTAGTTGATTGTCCAGGGGCATAAGCTGCTAGCCGGCAGAGGAGTGAAAAAGCAGAGTGAATCTTCTGACTGTACAAGCCCTAAAAGGAGGCTAGAGAGAGCTGAGTGAGCCCTCCTGCCTTCCCATCCCTGGGAGGAAATGGCTGCCTTCTCAGGTGCCAGCGTGACAAGCACGCAAGGCCATTTCCTCTCAGATTTTGCCCAAAGATTAAGAAGGACTTCCTGACAGTTAGGGCGGTTCCTCAGTGGAACAGGCTTCCTGGGGAGGCCCTCTGATAGCAGTGCTGATTCTGTGAACTTGGGCAGGTCACGAGAAGGGAAGGCAGGACGGGGTAAGCCAGGGCTCGCCTCTCGTGGCCCTTTCTCATATGCCCGGGGAAATGCTGATTGCCACTTTGGGGTCAGGAAGGAATTTTCCTCCAGGCCAGATTGGCCCAGAGATTCTGGAGGTTTCTTGCCTTCCTCTGGGCATAGAGCAGGAGGGTCACTGGGGGAATTAATAATTATTGTTGTATAGCATCATGTACAGAATAGCCAAGACATCCTAAGATTGTCTAGCATTCCAGAAGTTCTAGCTCTTTTAGTATTCTGCACCACTAAGTGGCGAGCTAGACTTGTTTTGAAGGCAAGAGACATTTCAGAGATGGTTTGCCATTGCCTGCCCCTGCATCATGACCCTGGTATTCCTTGGAGGTCGTCCTTCCAAAATATTAGCCAAGGCCAACGCTGCTTAGCTTCTGTGATCTGACGAGATCAGGCTAGCCTGGGCTACCCACTAGGGGAGTGGGGGGGGGAGGTACTTGTGAATTTCCTCTGTTTTGCAGGGGGCTGGAGTAGATGACCTTTGGGGTACCTTCCAACTCTGTATTTCTATTTCCACTCATTAAACTTCTGCAAAAGGAACAGAACTTTTCCCTCCAGGCCTGCTAGAAACCCCATGGTATGGGCAAGTTCTGGTGGCTGGCACAGGCCTCGTATTCTTGACAGCTGGCTGTCCCCCACCCCACCCCGGCCAATTAAACTGAGTGCCAAGCCTTCATGGGTACTCATTTTATGGAAAATATCACACAGTCTCCTGCCCCAAGTCCTCAGAGCTACGGAAACTTGCAGGAACATGTGACGTCTTTTGCAAACTGTTTCATTATTTGGGGAAGAAGGGTTTCTTTACCTTGCCATGTCCCCCCCCACACACACACACACAGTGCTCAGGGGTGTCTAAACGGGGCCTGCTGACCACTCACCTTCTGCCCCCTTCCCTGTAGGTGGGGGGTCGGACCATGCTGCCCATCCGCTGGATGCCCCCGGAAAGCATCCTATATCGGAAGTTCACCACAGAGAGTGACATCTGGAGCTTTGGGGTGGTGCTGTGGGAGATTTTCACCTACGGGAAGCAGCCGTGGTACCAGCTCTCCAACACTGAGGTAAGCAGTGGAGCGGGGCCCCACCCAGAACAAAGAGGAGTCTCTGTTTATTGAAGCAAATGTTTCAGTGAAACGTTGGGGGGAAACCCTGGGAAAGGGGAGCCAGTTTTTCCCAGTGTGGCTTACACCCAGGAAACTTGTCCTCCGGACTACAACCAAAGCGTTTCGACTGCAGGGTGCTGCTGGACTCCGGTCTAGGTTTGCTGCCACAGACTGTGACAGTGACAAACCCCCCCCCACACACACACACGGATGGATACCATCCTGAGTCCCGTACAGACGTTCCCTCCCCACGTGGGCAGGGAGACCTGGCACAAACACACAGGCCCTGCCTCCACACAGTGCTCGCACTGGCCTGCCCGTGGCCAGAGTGCCGAGGAAGTTCCTGTCGTGTCTGCAGATCCTTTCGTTTCCCGCTGCTGATCACCGGGGGGGTGGGGGGTGGGGGGGGGAGAGAGCCTGCATGCGGGCACCCCCCCCCCACACACACACACACACATAGGCCTCATGCGGACCATTTCACGACGGCACAGAATCAGGGGACGGGCCTGTGTGCATGTAGCCACTCCAGCCCTGTGCAGTGAGTGAACACACACGAGGGGTGGTCTGTTTGGGGCCGGACTCTGTTCCTTGGGGCCAGCCCAAGGAGCCTGGGTCTCCCATGCATGGAGAAAAAATGCCCAGGTACTTTAAGGGAGGCTTCGGCGCTGTTACTTATCTCTCTTCTATGAAAGGGTTCAGCTGCCCATTTCTGCTCAAGTAGCTGGTGTTGAAGGGGACACATCGAGAATTCTGTGGTCACCATCAGGGTCATAGCATACCAGGGAAAACGGTTTCTGTAACTCCAGTTCTCAGTGGGTGCACCGCTGGGATTCCTCCACAGCTGCCGCCTTCAACTCTCTCCTGCTTCTCGGTCTCCCCCCCTCCCCTCCCCCCCCTCCCCTCCACCCCATTCCACAGGCCATTGAATGCATCACCCAGGGCCGGGAGCTGGAGAGACCCCGGACCTGTCCCTCGGAGGTCTATGACATCATGCAGAGCTGTTGGCAGAGAGAACCACAGCAGAGGCAGACGATGAAGAACATCCACAGCAGGCTGGAAGCCCTGGTCAAGGCCCCTCCGGTCTACTTGGACATCCTTAGCTGAGGGGGCGGGTGGGGGAAGAGAGAAAACAGCTTCCCCGTCCTGCCAGGGTCAAACACCCTGGCCCCCAAAACTGGGTGCGTGCTGCATGAACACCAGAGGCCCCAACCAGGGACTGGTGCCACCGAGAGCCTGGCTAAGGTTCCCCTTGAGGGGGCTTTGCAGTCTGGGTCTGCTTGCCTGAAGAGATCCTGCCACATCTGCCGAGGCTGGATGCTCAGACAAGAACTGAACTCTGGCGGGCTGCCTCAGCCTTTGCAGCGGTTTGCCCTGGATAACAAGCAGACACACGCAAGGAGGGAGCAGTCGTCACCGTCAGTGGAAGGGGACCGTTTCCATGGGGTGTGTGTGTGTGTGTGTGTGTGTGTGTGCAGCAGACACTGGTTGCGAGGATGCAAAGCACCAGATCCCCCCCCCCCGGGGGTGGTCGGGCTAGGGTCACAGCTGTCTTGCGACTGAGGAATACTTGAGTATTTATTGTTCTAAGCTCTCGATGTATATTCTAACAATAGCTTCTGGCAGGAGATGCCCTGTGAATGAAAAGGGTTCATGAAACGGCGCATTGGCAGTCTAAGGCCAGGTTGGGGTGGAGAAAGGGTGTGTGTGAGAGAGAGTGCATAGGACCATTCCAGGGGGCAGGAAGTAGATTTTGGGTTATGGACCAAATGAGCAAATATCACTTGAACTAATCCAAAGACCTGCTTGTGGTTTCTGCTTCATATAAAGTCTAATTGACCTGGAAATTATTGCCACCTAGGCAGATGCTTTATTGTGCCACATAAACTGCTTGAACATAAGATCAGCCATCCTGGTTCAGGGGAAGAGCCCATGAGTGCATTCTAGTCTGTTGTCCCTCCAACTACACCAACAACAGCACCCCCGCTCCCTCCTAGGTGAGGGATGGATGAACTCAGTTGGGACACAAGCTGAGCAGGAACACGTGAACATATGAAGCTGCCCTGCCCTGAAGCAGACCACCAATCCCATCGAGGTTAGTCTTGTCTGCCCAGAATGGCAGCGCTCTCCACAGTCTCAGGCGGAGGCCTTTCCCATCCCCGACTGCCCGGTCCTTTTAATGAGAGATCCTGCCAGGGACTGAACCTGGGACCTTCTGCATGTCAAACAGAGACTCTACCACTGAGCCATGGCCCTTCCCTTCATGCTTTTCAGATGTCTGACTGTAGCTGTTATCAGACAAAGATTAAAATGTACTACATGCCATGAAGGAGACCTGCACTTCAACTATGATACACCAACAACACAATCCCAAACATGTTTATTCAGAAATCCTCTTGAGATGGACGGAATCCAACCCCTTCTGTTAGTAGGAGACAAGGAGCTTCCCTCGGAAAGGCAGTATTTGCTAGCTGAGACCTGAAGCTTGGAGCGCCCCAAAGGTTGAGCCTTTGGAAACCGCCTCTTAAGGCCTCAGAACCATGTGTTGAGTAGACAGAAGTGCTGGGGGCCATCTAGTCCACCTCTTGCTCACTGCAGAAATACGCAACTGCTGCACTCTGAGAGATCAGGTCCTTCAGGCTTTGAGGGTGGGGTATGGACTGGTGGAGCACGAGAGGCACTTCACGAATCTTCCCACTACCAGAAGGGGTGTTGCTGCTAGACCTTCATTCCTAACTTCGACACCCATACATGTTGTGATTGTATTACGTGGGGGCCAAGTGTGATTGCTTCCTGGATTGGGTTCTTCTCCCACTCATGCCAGTGTGACACCACAGAAGAGTCAGGAGGGACGCAGCCAGCCAGAAGATGGCAGTAGCTGAAGGGTCTCTGCTTGACCTTTTATGCCAGTTCCAAAGAGAGAGAGAGGGTGCGGAAGCACAACGGTGGCTCCACTCAAGAAGCTCCCCCCCATAGGCCTGTTGCTCTTTTATTGCCGCTCGCTGGCTGGCTGGCTTGCTAAAGGGCCTTCCAGGGAGAGCCCAGCAGCCAGTACGTCTTCTGATGGGGCTTGACTGAAGCATCCAGCCAGGAGGAGGATCCATTCCATGCGTCAGCATTCCGGGAGCCCATGTGAACATGCTCAGCTGCCCGCATCTCCCCTCCCCACCCCTGCCCCGCCATGCCACTTGCTCAAGACAGTCTCTTGGCAGGAGGATTCTGTGGCAGGGCAAGAGTGGGCAAGGTGCCGCAGGCTGCTGTGGCAGAGCCGTTCTTCCTCCTCCTCATCGCCTGAGACGAGAAGCTGCCGGAGACGTGCCCTCCCCTGTGCTCTCCTGCTCCACGGAGACGCGGCTGAAGCGCTGCATCCCACCCAAGAGTGAGGGGGTTCTCCTGCCTCCTGGCCCAGCTGCACGGGCAGAGGTTGCCCCACTCCCTCACTCCAAAAGCTGCTGGCGATCCCTTGCAACTCATCCTGGGAGCCCCCACCCAAAGGGACCTCCCTTAGCAAGCAGCATGTAACATGTTAGTAAGGAGGCAACCTCTGGGGCAGGGAAGGGCTGTGCTAGCACTGGGGTGGGGGAGAGAATTCATGCAGCAGGAGCTCATCTATTTATTTATTTCTTTATTTTCTAAGCCGCTCTCCCCGCATTCGCAGGCTCAGAGCGGCGTACAAGACCTGGCGCACCAGGATGCGATAAACATAATAAATATTTAAAACAATAATATAAAACATTTCATTAAAAACAACAACAATTTAAAGTGCTCAGCAGTCAAGACTCAAAACTCAGATGGCGACTGTCTGATCACACCGGTGCCATTTTCCCAGCGGCAGATGGTACAATCAGCGGTCAGACATTAGTGGATGTACTATGGAGGTAAGGGGGGAAGGCAAGGGTAGCGGCCCCTGTTCATACGCCTGGCAGAAGAGCTCCATCTTACAGGCCCTGCGGAACTGTACCAGGTCCCGCAGGGCCCTGATCTCTTCTGGGAGCTCATTCCACCAGGTCGGGGCCGCCACTGAGAAAGCCCTCCCCCTCATGGTAGCGAGCCTGGCTTCTCTGGGGCCAGGTATAGTCAGCTGATGTTGGGCCCCAGACCGTAGTGCTCTCCGGGGTACATACGGGGAAAGGCGGTCCCTCAGGTAGGTTGGACCCAGGCCATTTAGGGCTTTAAAGGCAAGCACCAGCACCTTAAAGTGGAATCGGTACGCTATTGGCAGCCAGTGCAGCGCCGCTAGTGCAGGCCGAATGTGCTCCTGTCTCGGGAGACCCACCAACAGGCTCACTGCAGCATTCTGCACCAGCTGCAGCCTCCGGATCAGTGATAAGGGCAGCCCCATGTAGAGAGCCAATAGTCCAACCTCGAGGTAACCGTTGCATGGATCACTGTAGCCAGGTCAGCACAGTCCAGGAAGGGAACCAACTGCCGCACCAGCCTCAGATGAAAAAAGGCCAACTTGGCAGCGGCTGCTACCTGGGCCTCCATAGTTCAGGAGGGATCCAGGAGCACTCCCAAGCTCCTCACCAACGGCACAGACACCAACGGCGCCCCGTCGAATGCCGGGAGCAGGAGCCCCGACCATGGTCCACCCTTGCCCAGGCACAGGACCTCTGTCTTCACCGGGTTCAGCTTCAGCCTGCTCAGCCTGAGCCATCCAGCCACAGCGTGCAATGCCCGGCCAAGATCGTCCGGTCCAGAGCGAGACCGGCCGCCTAATATCAAATAGAGCTGGGTGTCACCAGCGTACTGGTGACATCCCAACCCCTCCCTCCGTACCAACTGGGCAAGGGGGTGCATATAGATGTTAAAAAGCATCAGGGACGAAACAGCCCCCTGAGGCACCCTGCATTCCAGCGGATGCCTCCGGGACTGCTGATCCCCAAGCGCCACCCTCTGTCCCCAACCTTGGAGAAAAGAAGCGAGCCACTGTAAAGCAAGCCCCTGTATCCCCCCGTCGGTGAGGCGACGGGTCAGCAACCGATGACTGACCATGTCAAACACCGCCGACAGGTCAAGCAGCAGTAAAACTGCCACACCGCCCCAATCCAGGTGTCTTCGGAGGTCATCCGTCTGAGCGACCAGAGCAGTCTCCGTTCCGAACCCCGGGTGAAATCCTGACTGGAAGGGATCTAACACCGAAGCATCATCCAGGAAACCCTGTAACTGTACCGTCACCACCCTGTCAATTAATTTGCCCAAATACGGCAAATTGGACACCGGCCAATAGTTGGCCAATTCGGCCGGGTCTAAAGATGTTTTTTTTAAGAGAGGGTGGACCATCGCCTCCTTGAGTGCACTCAGGAAACGTCCCTGCAGGAGGGACTGATTGATAATCTCCCTCAGTGCACCTTGTAACCCCTTATGACCCGCTTTCACCAGCCAGGAAGGGCACAGATCAAGGATGCATGTGGTTGGGCGTACAGTCAAGAGCAACCTGTCAACTTCTTCTAGGCTGAGCGGGCCGAAGGAATCCAAACCCATACTCGTAAACATGCAAGGGGCCTCGAGTTCGCTCATTGTCTCAATCGTGGCGGGGAGGTCATGGCGGAGCGCCAAGACTTTATCCGCAAAATAGCTTGCAAAAGCCTCACAGCCAATCTCCAGTTCCCTACTGTTTGGTTTGCCCTGTGGCAATGCAGGAGCTCATGAGAGAAGCAGGAGTTCATGAGAGAAGCCAGTGTTGGATCAGGCCAATGGCCCATCCAGTCCAACACGCTGTGTCACACTGTGGCCAAAAGTACCAGGTGCCCTCTGGAGGTCCAGCAGTGGGGCCAGAACTCCAAAAGCCATCCCACTCTTGCCCCCCCCCTCCGGTCAAGCACCAAGAATCCCTTGCCCCAGGCTGAGAGTTCCTCTCTAAAAGCGGCCCAGTCTGGGAGCGTGTGCAGATGGCCACCCTGCAAATAAAGGGGGCAGGCCTGTCACAGGGGAGCTGGGCCAGGGGTCGGGCACCGGTAAGACTCAGTGCACCCCCCCCTCCAATCGTACAGCCCTCCAACATCACACAGACTGCAGGAGAGAGTCAACACCCCGCCCCCCTCTGACAGACATGGGCACGGCATCCTGGGAGCAGAAGTCCTGCCTTGGAAGGGAGCCAGATGGGCCTGGAAGGGGCTGGAAGAGGGCAAGGCAGCCCTCCCAGGGGTCTGGCCCTGTCCCTGTGAGAAAGAACTCTCTGCTGCTTGGCTCTCTGGGCTGCCGCCTCGGGTGGGCAGGGGCCTTGTTCCTTGGCCAGGCAGCAGCCCAGCACTTTGCACAAGAGCGCTTCTGCCTCACAAGAGCTTAATGTAATTACCTGCTAACTCCTCAGGCAAGAGGTTTGGAGGCTCATCGCTGGGTCCGAGTCCTTCAATCACATTCGAAAACTATTGGAGGAGTGCCTTCATCTTCACCTTTAAAAGCTGACCCTGGGTGACAGGGATGAGTTATCAATGGGATTATGTTTGTCGCTCCAGAGAGGCACAGAAAGCATAACCTCCACCCACCCCAGCGCGCACACCTTCATCTAATCAAAGGCTTATCAAATCCCCTGTAATCACATCTGCAGGGCAAGGGTTGGGGGGGGGGAGAGGTTGGCAGCTATCACAAGGCTGTGCTAATGTTCAGCGCAGGGCCGGGCTGTAATGGAACTGAATTGATTCCATCTGGGTAATAAATGGGTTGTCATTATGTCTTGGCTGCTGGCAACCAACCAGGACACAAGGGACAAGATGCAGGATGCAGGAGGATGGGTCGCCCCCTTCCCCGTTGTTCATGGACAGAGAGGGGGACCTGGAAGCTTCCAGGAAGGTGGTTTCAGAGGGCAGCCACCCTAGTTTGCAGCCGAAGAGCCCAATTTGAGACCAGCAGGATTTGGGGAGGGGGGAGGTATGAGCTTTCGAGCATCCGAGCTCCCTTCTTCAGAGGAAGAGACCCTGGACTGACTCTCAAGAGCTACCCCCAGAAAATCCGGCTGGACTGGTATCAAGCTGTAGGCCTCCTACAGTGGCTCTCCCTGTCTGCTCACGGGCAGCCATTGTGGACCAAAGGCAGGACTTGGACGACTTCAGATCACTGCTCAGCCCAAAACTTGAGGGGTGGTTGGGGGGGGGGGGCGGGGGGTCGTTCCTGGCTTCAGGTCCCTCAGTGTAAAATGGGGAATTCCAGAAGAACACAAGTGTAACCGTGATTGCCATAATTGCCAAGAACTTGCTATGGTCAAAGGCTGTAGGTTAGCAGCACTCTCTCTCTCTCTCTCTCTCTCTCACACACACACACACACAGCCCCCCATACATGCACATACCCATGCAGTTTCACCTCAGGCGAAACCAAGGTACATAGAAATGGGGGGGGGGGGAGAGAGAGAGAGACTTATCCATGGGGACTCTGCTGCAAAGGCAAAACTGGAGGCCAGATCCTAGGAAAGAGGCCCCCCTCCAGGGACAGATGTCCCACGCTTTCGAGAAGAGTGCTGGGCATTTGCATTTGCCCTTGTGCCATGGAGCTGGACTCTCATATCCCTTGACCCCTGTTGCACTGTGGAACCAATATGCCCAGTAGGATTTGGATCTGTAGAAATCTGGGACCCAGCAGAACTGAAGCAAAGCATTAAATGTTAGCATCACGTGTTAAACGAGGCAAAAATCAGATAGCAGAGTCCTACTTATAGCAACAGGAAGTACACACTAAACACACTAAACCCTCGCCCCCGTATCTTTCCCAACCACTTTACCGCCATACAGCCCTATCACCAGCCCAGAAAGAGAGTCCCATCCAAAGCTGGCAGTGGAAGCCCTCGTCTCCTGAGGCCAGGCTGCACTTGCCAAGACAGGCGATCCTGTCAAGGCGGCGGCAGACTCCCCCCATCCCACCCCCAGGCCGCAAAGTGAGCATCTCCCCCATTTCATCCTGCTGCACGTTCCTTACCTTCTTCCTTCTGGGCATCCAGTTGGCAAGTTCTGGCGTTCCAGGTCAAGGAAGCTATGTCATGCAGGGGCCACCGAGTCCCAAGATCCAGCACGTTCTGTGGTCCAGAAGCCCCCACCCCACTCACCTGGCAACTCTGTGGCACACGTGGCTGCCATAAAGCCACCTCTACCCAGGCCTGAGGGGGACCATTTGGAATGTCACATTATTACCATCTCACCACGAAGGCTGTGGGCTTTGGGCCGGGACTGCCAGCACCACTTTGGTATTCTCACTCCTGAGCTGGGCTCTGGGGTGGGGCGGAAATGTCGCCGGTTCCCTTAAGGCAAGCGGGACTAGCTGGCCTGCATATGGCCCCTTCCAGCTCTGCGGTCCTATGAGTCTAAGTCAAAGAGCTGCATGCATTCTGGGTTGTGTGGCTGTCTCAGTTGATGATGGACAAGTGTGGTTGACGTAGAAAAGAGCCAGACAGGCCAGGAACACCTGAAAGGCTAACCCAATTTGTGGCAGGGGAGGGGCTTCTGCGAGTCACTGCAGAGTCACTTCTTCGGAGGTGGTTTAAAATGCTCTTTTACTCCCTTCTGGGGATGTTTTCCACCATCTTCTGCTGCTTTCGTGTTTCTTGGGCAGGTACGATTTGTTCCCTTTGGGTGGAGCAGGAAACCTGGGTCTGGCTCATAATTAACAGAGTTATGCTTCCCTGTTTTGTAATTGTCCCATGAAATCATCATAACAACATAAATTCCAATTTTTCATACCAGCAATACCTTTCTGATTCAAATGTGTCCTTCTGGGTTTCTGAACCCAAACGAGGCACCCTTTCGGTGGTCCTCTGTCCCCCTTTCTTTTCTCCCTGGGCAATTCTGTTCCACTGGGTCCCTTCAGGAAGGATCCTTGGCTGCTCGGGCAGCCGTGGAAGTTGGATGGGTGTCATCCATCACAACCCTGTCCCCGGTAATTACATTTTCAGAAGAATGGAAGGACCTGCAAGAATATACAGAAAAGTGTATAGAATTAAAAGGAAACATATTTACATTTTCTAACTATTGAAAAATCTGTAGTAACTGTATATTTATCTAACATTTTTAGGAATGAAATAATATATGAAAACATTAGAGGTATAGATGTTATAGAAAAAGAGCTAAATACTTAACCTTTTTTAATTAGTAATTTACCTGTTAATCTACATTTAAGTACAGGTCTGGGGCCTGCTGGAAGCCTAAAAGGGGGGAGGAGGAGAAAAATAAAAAGAGGTCGGTAAAAAATAAGATAAATGTACTATTTAATAAAAATTGTGACTTCAATTAAAAAAAAATTCAAAAAAAACAAACCCTGCCCCCGGTAATGAGATCCTCATCATCCTCGTGGCTCTTGGCTTTCTCCGTACATGTGGGGGAGGGGAGGGGAGGGGACAGGCAGGAGCGGCCAGAGAAGGTCCATCCAGAGAAGGTCTTGCCCAGCCTGCCTGAAGAGTACTGGACTCAGGAGACCAGGAACGGTGAAATCATGAAGCCTTTATTGAGTGATTCAGCATGCCCAGTAGATGGTCAGATTAAGCATGCCTCCAGGGCTCCAGGGCCCTCATTATATCCTGGCCGGAGCCCTCCTCCGGCCGCACCCAAAAGACCTGATAGGGGCTTAACATATGCGCATGTTTGTCATAGGTTCCCTGGAGGAGCCTTTGATTGCATTGGCTCCCCAGGGAGAACCTAGGTCCCACATTGGTGGAGGCTTTCAATCCGGATGTCTATTGTTCCTCCAGATTCAAGCTCCCCTCTCTGCCTGACCATGTGCTCTGGCCATGCGGCGGGCGCCATTACCTGGGAGCACATGGCAGGCTGGTTGCTACACAGAGCATACTACATTACACTGCCAGAGGCCACAGCAGAGCAGTTGCGGGGGGGAGGGGGGGCTGCATGCCTTCCCACGAGATGAAAGGCATGCTGCCCAGGATGCTCCTCTCAGAAAAGAGCACAAAGAAGCGAGTTTTCCCCCACCCCCACCCCCCACCCCCCACGTATACAGTGTGGGAACATCTGGGGCCATAGATAGGGCTTTGCCACTGTCCTCTTCTGCTTAGTTCTTTGAGTCAGAAAACCAGCCTGCTGGAGGATTCTAGACCAGAGAGCCTAAAAGTTTGCCTGCTGTTTTGGTCGGTCCCAGTAAAAGCTCTGTATGGGTTTTGTTTGGGGGGTTTGTTTGTAGACCCACCTGGGGACTCGCAACCTCTTGCTGCTTCTGGCCCAGACTCCAGTTGGGCAGTCAGGGGAGTGGGGATGAGTCTGATGCTGTAACGGGCCCAGAGCCAGAGAGAGAGAGAGAGAGAGAGAGCCCATATGGGAATGGGCTTGCAGCATTAGTCTGGCTTCATGGCGGTGTTTTGCCATTTCCCCCAAACCCTCTTGGCTCCTGGGGCTTGCTCGGTGTCTCAGGCTCTGAGCCAGTGCCCCCCCCCTCCTCCTCCTCCTCCTGAGCCAGCTCCTCCATCATGCTCGGCTTAACTGGCTGGCCTCCCACTCCAGTCTTGGCGGAGGGGGATCTGCACGCTGCAGGCAGAAGAAAGACGTTCGCGGGGGGGGGGGGGGGGGTCAGCTGCTTATTTAATGGCCATGCATTAAGTCTCTGTGACCTTCTAGGGCCAGACATTCCAGACAGGCAAGCAGGGCTGGCCCCAAGGCTTTGGCACCCTTGGCTGAAAAGTTTCAGCACCACCCCTTGCCCCATGGATCTGACGGTTCACCCTCCCAGTGCACTGACACATAGTGACGAGAAGCCACCATTTCCCCCCCTCACTGGGTCAGGCAGCCACACCCACCTTCCTCACACACAAACGCCCCAGTGCTGCAGCGAGGCAAGGTATGGTGGAAGCCCACTGCCCACCTGCCTCCCCCCACCCAGTGACTCAAGGCCACCCATCCTCCTTACCCCCTGGCAAGCCAAGTCAGCCAGGCAGAGGGGAGGAGGAAGAGGTCAGAGCTCACCCACTCCCCCAGCTGTGGAAGGAGGGAGAAGGGACTGCATGGCTACCCACCGGAGCTTGGGGGGGGGGGTGTTACCTCCAAAGTCTGCCACTTGCCATGGTAGCCCTCAATGCTATGGGTGGCGGCGGCGGCGGCGGCAGCAGCAGCAGAAGAAGAAAAGCTGGGTTTTATACTCTGCTTTTCTCTCACTTAAGGAATCTCAGAGCGGCTTACAATTGCCTCCCCTTCTTCTCCCCACCAGAACAGAAACCCTGTGAGGGCTGAGAGAACTGGGACTGGCCCAAGGTCACCCAGCTGGCTTCATGTGGAGGGAGGAGTGGGGAATCAAAACTGGCTCTCCAGATTAGAGTCTGCTGCTCTTAACCATGATACCAGGCTGGCTCTCGGCTTAGTGTAGGGGGGCGGGGGGGGCAAGCAGGGCTGGTGACCTCTCCCCCACCTCTGGGACCCCAGGTAATTGCCTAGGGCCAGCCCAGCCCTGTAGGTGGGGCTACTTTCCCTAGGAATCAAGAGGGATGCCCAGCCATGGAAGCTCTCTTTCCCCAGGGTATGCGGAAGGCTGAAGCATGGGGCTTTGTTCGTGGTGGCAGAGACCAAATAACTCCCGCCTTGCATTCCACAGGTACAAAATTAATAAGTAAGTTGCAGAACAAAACACTACAGAGAAAATCAAATAAATTTAAACACATTCCCCAATCCCTAGTCCCACAACTGACCTCTGTGCTGTAAAAAGACAGGCAAATAAAATGTAATGGTTCCATTCTGTTGTGTTTGTGTTTTGGAGTATTGAAGCAGCAATAGCTTGATAGGGCTCTGGTATCCTAAAGCTCCATTTCTTATTGGCTGATGAATAAAGACCCCCATTGGTCCTGAAGCCAATCTAGATACCCAATCACTGAGCCCTGCTTGGGTCCAATAATATTGCTTGTATATAGTTACATTGTTGAAAGTTATGTGTTGGAACAGTATAAATTAAGGTGCCGCTCTCATAGAGCTGTCTTTGGACCTGAGCAATATCACTGAATAAAAGCCTGTTCTTTGAATTCATTGCCTCCCGCTCAGTACTTAAAGCTGGCGACAAGGATGGGATCCCAGTCCTAACTGAATGGCTGAAATCACTCTGCCTGCCCAGCTGAAATCACTAAGGGCGCCCAGAGCTAAGTCACTACAGGCATGGCATCCAAGGCCATATCGAATCATTCAACCCAAAAGTTGGGAACTGGGATTCATACCTCGAGCATTTTGAATGCTACCATGTAGCAAATCGTATTGACAGGGACAATGTCTGCCACACCACTTTTCTGAGTACCTGCGGCCAGGCTGTATTCGATATTGCTCGAGATCTAGTTGCCCCCTCTAAGTTACTCGAGACCCCTCTTGGCATCATCAAGGCCCGGCTGACCAAGTACTTCACACCAAAGATGTCGGCTGCCGCACACCGATGCACATTCCATCAGCGGAACCAGAAGGAGGGCAAGTCTGTCACGGAGTACCTCACCACATTGAGGTGGGCTGCTAGAGACTGTCACTTCACCGATTTGAAGTCTGTCCTCCTAGATCGACTACTCTGCGGCCTCCGAGACGAGAGCATCAGGTGAGCCCTACTCTTACTTAAGACTCTTACATATGAATCGGCCCTCGAAGAGGCCCTGAGAGTAGAGGCCGCCAACCTATCCCTCCGCAAACTGCGATTGGGTCCCCAAAGCCAAACGCCAGGCCGCTCTGACGTTGTACACCAGAGCAATACTGCTGAGTCCGATGACACCCGGGATGACCCATCTGATGTGTTCAATGATGGAGTCTGCAATGCAACAGCCAACCAGAAGCTGCATCGCCATCGCAATAGCCCGCGCTGCTCTCAAAAAAGCCCGCGAAGAAACGGCTGTGCTGGTTGTGGAGGTGCGCATGCGCGTTGAGACTGTCAGTTCCGCAATGCCATCTGTCATGTGTGTGGGAAAGCGGGCCACCTCGCCAAAGTATGTCGCTCATCTCAGGGTCATGATGCTACGGACAAGTTCCAGCGTACCCGAGGGTCTGTGAATGCCCCCAGCCGATCGTATCATTCCAAGACATCTCGGCCGCCCGGGCAAAGACAAAGATACAGCCATGAAGCAAGTGTGTACGAGGACTATACCAATGGCTTATATATTCACCAGGGACTACATCCGTGTCCAAAGATCAAAGCCACCGTCTTCATCGAAGGTCGAGCGTGCCAGATGGAGGTAGACTCTGGGTCAGCATTGTCCATCGTCTCGTGGAGCACTTTCCAGCAAGTCTGCCCGCGTTTCTCTGCACAACGCCTTCAAAGATGCACCTTACAGCTGTTTGACTTCCAGAGGAACTGAGTTCCAGTCGTTGGCATCGCCACAGTCCAAGTCAAATATAACAAATTCTCCGGCCGTCTGAACCTGCTCATGGTAGAGGGTTGCCGCACTAGCCTGATTGGACTGGACTGGTTCGCCGCCTTGGGCATAGACATTGTTGGCGTGAACCAGGTCGAACTGTAGCCTTTATTGGACTCTGAGACAGAGTTTCTGGAGGTCTTCAAGACAGAGTTAGGCTGCTACAAGGGTCCACCCATGTCATTTAACCTGGATCCTGAGGTGTCACCAATCCGCCTCAAGCCCAGACGCTGCCCCGTCGCTTTCAAGCCCAAGATTGACAAGCAAATAGATAAACTGTTAGCCCAAGGGATCCTAGAGCCAGTTCCCCATGCTAAATGGGAGACACCTATTGTCACTCCCCTCAAGCCCGATGGCTTCGTCTATTTGTGCGCTGACTATAAGTGTACCATCAACCGGGCCCTACAGGCGCACGCATACCTGGTTCCTGTGGTGAGCCACCTCCTGGCCTCAGTCTCTGGGGGCCAGGTGTTCGCCAAAATCGACCTCGCCCAGGCATATCAACAGTTGCCGGTAGATACAGCCACAGCCGAAGCACAGACTATCGTGACACAGCGAGGAGCTTTTAAAGTAAACTGGCTGCAGTTCGGGGTAAGCATCACCCCCGGCATTTTTCAAGAACTCATGGAGCGCCTTCTTCGAGGTCTGCCTGGCGTCATACCCTATTTTGATGATGTCTTAATTGCCGGAACCTCTGACCTTGAACTGGCTGCTCGAGTGCGAGAGGTCCTTCGTCAGCTACAGGATGTTGGCCTTCTACTGGAGAAGGAGAAATGCGAGTTCGTCATCCCTACCGTGCAATTCCTGGGTTACTGCCTAGACGCAGATGGCATCCACTCTGCTCCAGACAAGGTTGCTGCAATCTGCAATGCACCCCCGCCAAGGTCCAAGAAAGAGCTGCAGTCCTTCTTAGGACTATTGAACTTCTATCATGCTTTCTTGCCCAACAAAGCAGCTCTTGCAGAACCACTCCATCGGTTACTGGACAAGTCAGCTCCATGGGCATGGGGTCACCAGGAAAACACCTCCTTCCAAGCCGTCAAAGCCCTCCTTGCCTCCGATGCCGTCTTAGTGCACTATGATGAGAAGAAGCCCCTTATCCTAGCTTGTGATGCGTCGCCTTACAGAATAGGGGCCATACTCAGTCACTGCTTGCCATCTGGCCGGGAGGCCCCCATTGCCTTCTATTCCAGAACGTTATCTTCCGCTAAGAGGAACTATGCCCAGATAGATAGGGAGGCACTAGCAATCATCGCTGCAGTGAAAAAAATTCACAATTTCATCTTTGGGTGGGAATTTGACATCCTCACCGACCACAAGCTGCTGCTGGGCATCTTCAAGGCCAACCGTCAAACCCCCCAGATTCTGTCCCCCTGGATGATGCGATGGGCAGTCCTTCTGTCTGCCTACTTCTGCCATCTCCTCCACAGGCCCAGCAAGACCATCGGGCATGCTGACGCCCTTAGCCGGCTGCTGCTTCCGTCGTCGGGACCGGCTGAACCCCCGCTCCAGGAAGTTTTGTTGATTGAGGAGCTGCTGCAGCCTCTGCTCTCCGTTGCTGATGTAGCGTTCCACACTGGCCGGGATCGAACGCTCAGCAGAGTCTACAACTATGTGTGGAGGGGATGGCCATCAGGGACACTCGATGCTGACTTCCAGCCATTCCTATCAAGATCGTCTGAGCTGTCGGTAAACAAGGGATGCCTTTTGTGGGGAAACAGAGTCGTCGTCCCTCCTCCACTTCGCCAACGGGTGCTGGACGCCTTACATGAAGGACACCCGGGCATCGTTAAGATGAAGGCCATTGCAAGGAGCTATGTTTGGTGGCCCAGCATGGATCAGCAGATTGAGCGGTGGGTTCGGATGTGTCAGCCGTGCCAGGAGTCAAGACCAGTGGCTCCAGAGGTTCCTGTTCACCCATGGGAGAAGCCGAGGGGGCTGTGGTCCCGCATTCATGTAGACTTTGCTGGGCCCTTCCAGGGCCGAACACTCTTGATTGTTATGGATGTGTATTCCAAATGGTTGGAGGTCATCCCTGTCACCTCTATGACATCAGCCGTCGTTGGCCGCTGCTTAGACCATCTCTTTGCTACTTTCGGCCTGCCGGACCTCCTCATGTCCAACAACGGAACTCAATTTACATCAGCAGAGTTCCAGTCCTTCCTAGACGAACGGGGTATCCGGCACGTCACCTCAGCTCCTTTCCACCCTGCAACGAACGAACAGGCAGAGAGAATGGTGCAAACGATCAAGGACTCAAACGTCGTTTGGGTGATGGGAATTTCCAGGCTAAGCTCACTGGTTTCTTGATGCAGCAGCACTCCTCACCGCACGCCGTCACCAGGAAGTCACCAGCAGAGCTGCTCATGGGTCGCCAGCTGTCCACCCGCATGAGCCGTCTCCACCCAGACCTGGCACCAGACATCCATCACAACCCTATCGCCACAGGGTCCACTCGGTCCTTTGCGCAGGGAGACCCAGTGTACGCCAGGAACTATGGGGCAGGTCCGCACTGGGTTCCAGCAGTTGTGGTGCGCGCAACAGGCCCTATCTCATATGAGGTGAGGGACAACATGGGGCAGGTCCGTCGCAGACATCTGGCCCAGCTACATCGCCAGTGGCCAGCACAGGAAGATTGTTTGAAACGGTCTCTAGTTCCTGAGTAAGGACAACATTTGCAATGCTCCCCAGTTCCTGAACCGGAGCAACGTTTGCCACGCCCCCCAGTTCCTGCGACAGGACAACGCACCCTGGTTCCTGAGGCCGGCCTGGGAGATCTCCCGGCACAGCAAGACGCCGGCGCCCAGGGAAGTCGCTTGACAGAGGGCAGCCCTCTGCCAACTCCAGCCCAGGACATCCCAAGAGAACAGTCTGCCGAGTCACTGCCAGTTCGGAATGAGGTAGGCCCCCTGCCGGAGCTGGGTCATGACCCAGAGCTCTCGGAGCTCCTGGACCTTACAGACCACTCCCCCGTGAGTCTGTCGCCACAGCTCATGCTGGCCTGTATGAGGTCCCCAGACTTAAGAGGACGTTCCCCATCGGGGCCACCTTTGCCACGCCGGTCCCGACGGACCAGGTGACCGCCCCCGCACCTAAGAGACTTTGTTGTTTGAACTTAGGGGGGAGGAGTGTTGTGTTTGTGTTTTGGAGTATTGAAGCAGCAATAGCTTGATAGGGCTCTGGTATTCTAAAGCTCCATTTCTTATTGGCTGATGAATAAAGACCCCCATTGGTCCTGAAGCCAATCTAGATACCCAATTATTGAGTCCTGCTTGGGTCCAATAGTATTGCTTGTATATAGTTACATTGTTGAAAGTTATGTGTTGGAACAGTATAAATTAAGGTGCCGCTCTCATAGAGCTGTCTTTGGAGCTGAGCAGTCTCACTGAATAAAAGCCTGTTGTTTGAATTCATCGCCTCCCGCTCAATACTTAAAACATTCAGACTCTGTTGACCAGGTTTTATGCTGCTCCTTTCCCAGGTCACCTCACATCAGGCTGTGGGCCAGTTGTGGGCCTGCCCTCTGAAGCGCATCTTCTCAGGCGGTAAAGGGCTGCCTCGCCCCACCTGCCCCCAAGCACTGATAGCCTTGTTTCCTTAAACAGAGACATTTGCGGGTGTTGGTCTTGCCTTCTCCCCACCCCCCGGCCACTCCCCACCCCCCATTCTGCAATCTCAGCCCAGCTGCATTGTGGTGTCTTGCTAGGAAGCTTGGCTGCTTCGGTTCTAAAGATCGGAATGTATCTTATAACCAGGGCTTTTTCTGTGGAAAAAGCCCAGCAGGAACTCATTAGCATAATAGGCCACACCCAACAGCAGAAACTCATTAGCATATTAGGCCACACCACTGACAGCACAGCGTATTAGCATATTAGGCCACACCCCCACGTTACCAGAAGTGTGGTCATCCTGCCACACCCACCTTTTGCTTCTTATTCTGTTTACCTTGTTTGTTGTGAAAACCCAGGGGGTTTTTTTGTAGCAGGAATTAATTTGCATGTTAGGCCACATACCCCTAATGTAGCCAATCCTAATGAGTTTCTGCTGTTGTGTGTGGCCTATTATGCTAATGAGTTCCTGCTGGGTGTGGCCAACTCAGGAGCCAGCCGGAACTCCGTTCCTGTGTGTTCCTGCCCCAAAATAGCCCTGCTTATTGTTGGAGAAATGAGCATGTAATGCAAGGCCTGAGAAATTCAGTCATTATAGGGTTAACTATGCAACTTGTTTGTTTACCTATGTTAGCCTGGAAGTGATACCTGGCAGCTGGCCAATTATCTGTAAACCCGGGAAAACTAAAGGTGTACTGTCTTGCTAATTGGTCAATGATATCAGGTGTTTCCTTTCAGGGGTCAAGAAGAAGGAGAGATCCTCCATTACAATCTCTCACTCTCTATCAGTATGTCTTAGTGTGAAGACGGAGCACAATGCAGCTCCTTAGAAAGCATGTTTTGTTTATTTGTAGCTAATCCCGTTTACCTTTTCCCTTTAGTAATAAACTTCTTTTAAACCAAAAGAAGCAATCTCTTCTTTCCAGAAAAGCAAGATTCATTACTCTGATTTTTCTGATTATTGGACAAAAGTCCTAACACTTATAACCCACTTCCTGATTGACTGATCTTGTCATGTTTTGTAAACTGCTTATTGACTGACTGAAACTTTTTAAAAATCGTACTTGTAGCCTGCATTGAATCCAAGGGAGAAAGGTGTACTGCAAGTGAAAATAATAAATGAACAAACTTTTCCAGGGAAGAGGGTTTCCACCATCCATCCATTCCACCACAAACAGGTGACTTTTCTGCTGGGCCGTTGTGCCCTGTCCCCCCCAAACACACTGTCCCGCCCCCCCCCCCCCCGCTCCCTTCAAATACTGCTTTTCTTCCCTCCAGCCTGCTAAAATCTGCTGGGCCCCTGCCCCAACCTGCTCTGACCCAGCTCCCTTCCATGTTCAACTGCTAGGCTTGGCAACCCGCAGCTGAAGCAGGAGTCCAGACGGACTCCCTCGGCGCCGGCGGGTTCAGCTCCCATCTTCTGCTGGGCTGCAGCAGCAGCAGCAGCTTCCCAGTGACCTCTGCGCTTGGGCTGGGCTGGGCTGGGCTGGGCCGGGCCCTATGCTCTCCAGCAGCAAGGCAAGTGGCCAGGCCCCATTCCATTGCACCTCTTCCGGCCTCTCCGTCTGGATGTCCCCCCCTGTTTCCCCATCCTTCAGGTAGTTCGTTAAACCAAACCCTTGCCAGAATGGGAAGGGGGGTGGAGGGATCTTGAATGGACAGAGGGAACCATTTCCTGCCACTCATGGCAGCCCCAGGCGGAGCCCACTTAGTTGAAAATCCATGCCATGCATCCATTACTCTGCCTCCTCGGGTCTGGCTGTGGTCACAGCGTGGCCGTTGTGGCTGGCGAAGGCTGTGGCCGGTCACGGGCCCTGCAGACCTGGGTGGAAGAATGATAAGACTGGTCCTTGGGGGTGGGGGCAACCAAGGATTTCCAGACCACCTGGCAAAAATGGGGGTCCTCCACCACCAGGCCCTGCCCCCCAGCCACTCATCAGCTGACTGATGGGGGGGACTTACCAGTAGAAAGAAAGAAGGCCTAGGCCCCATTGGCTACGACACACCGGAAGTGACGTCATCACGCCAGCAACTTTCAGGTGATGCTCTGGTACTTGGGCAAAACCTCTATGGTAGAAGCCGGCTTCTGAAAAGATTGGACTCTGGGAGGCACTGCATGGGGCGGGGGGGAGTCAGTTCTGCCTGAGAGGCAGGGATCAAAAGGTGATGCTGGGTGAACATTTGCTCGGCTCCTTGGCCTGCAGAGACCCACAAGGTTCCATCTTATCCCCATGCTCCTAAACATCTATGTGAAGCCACTAGGGGAAGTGGAAACATAGAGTGAGTCTAAATGGGCAATTTTCACAGTGGAGGGTGGCTAGCAGTGGGGTGCCACAGGGATCAGTACTTGGTCTGATGCTTTTTAACTTGTTTATTAATGATTTGGAGTTGGGAGTAAGCAGTTAAGTGGCTCAATCTGCGGATGACAGGAAGTTGGGAGATGGGTCCCTGATTAGCATCAGGAAGGATCCTCAATAATTTGAATGCTTGATTGGTTTATCTCATTATCTTGAGGGATGGAGCAAGGAAGGACAAAGAATTCAAACATAGACATGGGATGACACAAAAGTGCTGGGTGAGGTTCTGGAGAGAGGGCTATTTGTCAGGTGTCCTCTGAATAGCCTTTAAAAATGTAGATACTTCACCTGGTGGAACCCATTGTTATCCCATAAACATATCTCTGCTGGGTGGAGGGGGAAGACTGGAGGTTTGCTCTGAGGTTGCCTTCTGAAACCTGAAAATGGAGACCCCTTTTTCAGAGCTGCAGCTAGTTCTGCATTTCAGACCCAGGAGTGCCTTCCTTGGCCTGAGTTTTGTGGGTCTCTGGGTCAGGTTAGAAATTGGGTGCCTTTACTCTTGGGTCTACTCAAGAGTAAAGGCAGCGCCTCTGGCAACAACTTCTTCACCCAAAGAATGGTTAACACATGGAATTCACTGCTACAGGAGGTGGTGGCAGCTACAAGCTTGGATGGCTTCAAGAGGGAATTGGACAAACATATGAAGCAGAGGTTGACCAGTGGCTATTAGCCACAAGGTATAGATAGGAACTCTGGGTCTGGGGCAAGTGATGCTCTGTATTCTTGGCGCTGGGGGGGGAGGGGCAAGAGTGGGAGGTCTTCTAGTGTCCTGGCCCCACTGCTGGACTTCCTGAGGGCACCTGGTGTTCTTGGCCACTGTGTGACACAGAGTGTTGGAAAGGATGGGTCATTGGCCTGATCTAACAGTGGCTTCTCTTATGTTCTTATGTCTACTATTTTACTATTAGTCTACTATTTTATATGGGGCTGCCCCTGAAAAGTGTTTGGAAACACCTGTTTGTAAGGAATGGTACAACCAGGATGTTCATTCTATGATTTCGAGCAAGGGAAATCTTTACCTTTACCTATAGTGCACCTACTTGAAGAAGATCAGAAGAACAGCCTATACAGGAGACAGCTGAAAGACTGTTAGTTAGCATAGCTAGATTAGGGAACTCCCACAATTTCAAATTAAGTCCTTCCTGTCTCCTGATTGGCTCTTTGGAGACTTCCTGCTCCACCTGAGCCCTCCCCCTTCGTTCCTGTCTCTCACAGCAGTTAGTCAGTTAGTTCAGCCTCTCCCCCTCTCCTCTGTTCTATCAGAGTTGGTCTCCTCTGTAATAAACCGAGTTACTGTCTTTAAACCAAGGGCGTCAAGTTTTTATTTTTTCTGGGGGGGGGGGGCAGGGGCTCTTGCGCACGTGTGTGCGAAGCACACATGCGCGCTGGGAGGATGTCCCCCCCACTGCTGCCACCGCCGCGAGCCTCTCTCCCCCTGCCCAACTCCCCTGCACCCCCTCCCTCCCGGGGGCCATCAGGGCAACGTGCCCAGTGTGATGGCATCACCCAGAAGTGATGTCATCATGCCGGGCATGTTGCCAAGGCAACGCTCTAGCAATTGCCCTGAAACTCTATGGTACCATAGAGTTTCAGGGTGATTGCTAGAGCGTCGCCTCATCAATGTGCCAGTTGAACTTTCCTCAAATTCTTTTTAAAAAAACTATTTATTTAATTTCAGGGGTGGCCCCAGCCCCCGAGCCCCCCCCCCATAGTTGACGCCTATGCTTTAACCTTTGGTGCTCTGCTCCTCTGTGTGTTTAAACTCTGCCAACAATAGAGACTGTCTCACTCCAGTTTGGGTCCTTCTATGCTGGCTCCAATTTTTTCCTGGCCTCCCTCCAGCATGCTGCGGTCAACCTGGGAAGCCCTGTATTGCTTGCAATGGCCGTCCCCTGGGGCTCTGCTCTGGATGCTCCCTCTTTCTGAGGGTGAACAGGTGGTAGCCTAAGAAAAGGGCCCTCGTGGTCACTGTGTCGAAACTTATGGAACTCCCTCCCCAGGGAAATTCATTTGGTCCCCTTCTGTCACCATCTTCCACCAGCTAGTGACGACATCTCTGTTTTGCCACCTGGCATTCCCTCCCTGGCCTGTGTTTTAATGTCTGTCTTGTTTCCAATGGGTATTCTTAGGTCAGGTTTTTTTTATTGATTTTAAGATGCACTTTTTTATCACACTTGTTTTGGTTGCTAGCCACTTAGGTGGCAAGGTACACAGGCTGTAAACCAATAAATTAAGAGTCCTGGCTTGGGGCTCCAGAGACCAGAACCCTGAGCTGTGCTTGGGAACAAACCGGCAGCCAGGGAACCGCTCAGTCCGTTTTGGAGAGGGACAAGGTCATTGTGATGCACCCGACTGAGCACCTGACCAGTTGAACTTTCCTCAAATTCTTTTTAAAAAACTATTTATTTAAAACATGTTATGCCTCCTTCCCCCCTGATCGGGGTCCACAAGGCAGCAAACATAAAAACGTTTGAATAATTAAAAATAGAGTTAAAATAATTTAAAAATTCAATTAAAAACACATTTAAAAAAACACTAGAAAGAGAGCCAGTAACCATTTTACTGGGTATGTGCTAGGCAAAACAAGAAGGTCTTTACCTGCCGGCAAAGGCAGACGAGCTTCCCCCCCATAGACTTACTGACTGTGCTATCGAGCTGTTGCCGGGGGGAAAGCTGCCAAAAGGGAAGTTATATTCAATGAGCCCTGCCGAGAGGGATGAGTTGCGGAAGTTTTTGGATAACCTGGAGCAGGGTTTCATCCGCCCTGCTAAGTCCCCGTTTGCTGCCCCTGTCCTGTTCCGAAAGAAAAAAGATGGGGGGCTGCAGCTTTGCACGGATTATAGGGGACTGAATGCTGTCTCCGCTTCTAACGCTTACCCCCTGCTTCTCATAAAAGACTTGCTAGCGGAGGCAGCGAAAGGAAAGATTTTTTCTAAGCTGGACTTACAGGAAGCTTATTTCCGGGTGCGCATCAAAGAAGGGGATAAGTACAAGACAGCCTTCAATACACCCCTGGGGCAATTCGAATACCTGGTTATGCCCTTCGGATTGGCTGAAGCTCCCGGAGTTTTTATGAGCCTTATAAATGAGGTGCTGCACAAGCATTTATTTAAAGGGGTGCTTTGTTATGTAGATGATATCATTGTCTATTCACAAGACCGGGACTCTCATGTTAAACTAATGAGGGAAGTGTTGACCACCCTTAGAAACCATGAACTGTATGCCAAACTATCCAAATGCGAGTTCCGCTGCATGGAAATTGATTTCTTGGGGTATCACATCTCCCCTAGGGGTCTTGAAATGGACCCGAGTAAAGTAGAAGCTGTCTTGTAGTGGGAAACACCCCGTACCTGGAAGCAACTCCAAAGCCTTTTAGGGTTCTGCAACTTTTATAGAACCTTCTTAAAAGATTTTGCCACGGTCACCCTGCCTCTAACTAATCTGTTGAAAACAAAGGAGAGGGGACCCGACACCGGCAAACCAGGTGAACGTTTGAATTGGACAAGTGAATGAGACTTTAAAACGGCTTTTGAGACTTTAAAACGGCTGTTCACTTCAGAGCCTATTCTGGCTCACCCCGATGAGACTAAAAAATTCGTTGTTCATGTTGATGCATCAGACATAGCAATGGGGGGGGGCGATTCTACAGAAGGGGGATGATGGCAAGTTGCACCCCTTAGCGTATGTGTCTAAGAAATTTAACGAGACTGAGAGACACTGGTCAGTTTGGGATAAGGAGGCTGCAGCAATTCGCCTAGCTCTCTCCACCTGGCAGCATTGGTTAGAGGGGGCGCAAACGCCATTCGAGATCTGGACAGACCATAAAAATTTAGAAGCATTGCGCACCCGTAGGACTCTCTATGCTAAACAGCTTCGTTGGGCTGATTTCTTTTCAAAGTTCAAGTTCAAATTGCGTCATTTCCCCGGGACCTCTAACTCGTTAGCGGACGCGTTGTTTAGGCTGCCTCAACATGAGTCCAAGCTTGAGGAGGTGTTTGACTCCATGTTTTCCCCAGAATAATTAAGCAGAGCCGTAGTTGCTAGGAGTCAAGCCACAATCTGAGGCAGCCCCAGTCTCAGAGTGGATTACAAAATGTGCAACAGAATATTCACAACAGGAGGGGAGCATAGGAATCAAAGTTCGTAGTCACCGGCTCTGCAGGCGCCGTGGTTGCCGGTGTCTCAGGGGTGGAAGTGGGAACAGGGGTCCCATCGTCTGACATCGTCAGGTATGGGGATCACTCCTTCCCAATTGAAAGGAAGATCCCTAACAATCTGTGAGACTTCTGATGAGAACCAATAAGTCAGGCCTTATGTGAAAACAGAGTCCTTTATTGTCTTAATGGTCTTTCAGGAACACGTACTTTGTTAGGGATACCAGGGGACTGGGGTTGAGACTTATTATACAGTATTCAAACAGTAGAGAAATGACAGGCACCAATCAGTGTAAAATCATGAAGCGCGAAAATCCCCAAACCGTTGCATTCCCATGGAAAAAGGTGCGCGAGCAAATTATAATTCCCCCCCCATGCCCCTGTGTACAATCTACTTGCATTCCCACGCAAAGACACCTGGAAGAGCAGAGAGCGAGACAGCTCAAGGTTAATGGGCAACAACAGCGATAAGCCGGGCCTGCAAAGGAAAATGGCAAAACGGGATGGGAGGGGGAAGGAGCGAGGGAAACGAATCCGGTTGCTAGTCTCCCGACTGGAGGACCTGTAGATGCAAACAGTAGCAATTCATAACATGACAGGGAACCTGACATCTGCTGCCAGAAGTGGTTCCTGTATTTACTTCAGACTGGAAGGAGCACTGTGACAGAACATTTAGTGTGAGCACAGATTCTCTGAGACTAAAGAAATTTGGCATCCCATTTTCTCCAGTTGCTCAGTCTCCATTCTGCCCAAGAGAAAACGCACAGGACTGAGCTGGAGTGGTGCACACACAGGACTGAAAGGGCTCCACACAGACTGGCACAGAGGAAGGAAGCTGAAGGCTGAGGCAGCCTCCACAGGCCCAAACCACTCGTGCGTTTGTTGGGGCTTCAGTTGCAAGCCAGGCACAACTATTTGGCAGGTCCTCCTTGTCAAATGCCACCAAGATCCACACTGAAATGACTCCCTTATGCCAAACTCTTCCTTTGGATGTGGAATTGCCTCTTTCCACAGAAGCCAACATCTCCCCAGGTCAAGTATGCTAAGAAGTGACTGGAGAGGTGGGGGGAGAGACTCCTTTTCAGGAACTTGAAGGCAGCCCCAAGGAAAGGTCTGCTGCCTCTGTCGGGATTCTTTGGCCATAAAATTTTCCAGTCCCCCCCATGCCAGCAAGATGGCCGTGCCAGCAATGACCTCTTAATGTAGTCAACACTTAATGACCACATCTTGGGCATTCCCCACTGAAGTTCTCTCAACATTATTTATGCCAACTGGCATTTCCCCCTCCCTGCCCCCATACCAAAGCACTGAGATTCCGTTATCAGGATGGGTGGAGAATATCCAGAATTCTCCTTCTCCCACTCTACTCATAAATAAGACCCGGTTCGCAATTCATGCAATATTCATAGAGGCAATAAACATTTCTGCTCCAGAGGCGCCTTTAATATGTTTCAGCAGCCCCCATCTCTATTAAATAGCTTTGCTTACTGTGAATGAAGACCTGGCTTGATGAGGTGCTTTTATTAATGAAGTCATAAGCAAACCAGAGCTGCTGAGATCCAGGAAGAGGGGGAGGAGCCAGGCGGCCACACAAAGAGATGCCGCAGCCAGCCAAGGCCACTCCACACCTGGACTTGTCCAGGCTTAAAAGAGAATGGCAGGAGGCAGGAGAGGTTTGTTTTCAAATGGGCTTGCCTGGCCAATTCACAAGGACTCAAGTCTGCCAACAAAAATGGTTCCCTAAACAATCCAAGCAATTACTATGGAATAAAAAAATCACCCCTTCCAACCGTAAACAACCCCCAAAAACAACACTTCCCACTCTCCAGCAGTGCAATAACCAGCTCAATAAAACGAGGGAGCCTACACACACACGCACACACACATGCACACACAGAGTCATCCCCAATATCAGCAGAAAGCCCTTTGAGCAAAGCCAGGCCTGAGGCACCACAAGAGAAGGCTTCGTGTCTGGTAGAGATACCAGGGTGATGGGCAGGCCTAAGGTGGCAACCAGTTCCTGCCAGGAGAGGCCATCCTTCAAGTATGTGGACCCCAGGTCAACAAAGGGCTGTGAAGACAACAAGCAACATCCTGATTTGAACCCAGAAGGCAACAGGCAAGAAATAATAATCAATAACTGGTTGACAGATTGCACCCAAAGAGTGCTTGTGAATGGTTCCTCATCCTCTTGGAGAGGAGTGACAAGTGGAGTGCCGCAAGGATCTGTCCTGGGACCTGTTTTGTTCAACATCTTTATCAATTATTTGGATGAAGGGATAGAGGGAATGCTTATTAAATTTGCAGATGATACTAAATTGGGAGGGGTAGCAAATACGGCAGAAGACAGAGTCAGGATACAGGATAATTCTGACAGACTGGAAATTTGGGCTAAAACAAATAAAATAGATTTCATTGGGGATAAATGTAAAGTTCTGCATTTAGGTAGGAAAAATCAAATACATAATTATAGGTTGGAAGAACTTGTCTTGGCAGTAGTATGTGCAAAAAGGATCTAGGGGTCTTAGTAGACCATACTCTGAACATGAGTCAGCAGTGTGATGCGGTAGCTAAAAAGGCAAATGTGATTTTGGACTGTATCAACAGTGTCCAGATCACGCGATGTGATGGTACCACTTTACTCTGCTCTGGTTAGACCTCACCTAGAGTATTGTGTTCAGTTTTGGGCACCACAGTTTAAGACAGATATAGATAAGCTGGAATGGGTCCAGAGGAGGGCAACGAAGATGGTGCGGGGTCTGGAGACCAAGTCCTAAGAGGAAAGGTTGAAGGAACTGGGTATGTTTAGCCTGGAGTGGAGATGACTGAGAGGTGATATGATCACCATCTTCAAGTACTTAAAAGGCTGTCATATAAAGGATGTTGCAGAGTTGTTTGCTGTTGCTCCAGAAGGTCGAACCAGAACCAACGGATTGAAATTAAATCAGAAGAGTTCTTGGCTAAATGTTAGGAAGAACTTCCTGACAGAGCAGTTCCTCAGTAGAACAGGCTTCCTTGGGAGGTGGTGGGCTCTCCTTCTTTGGAGGTTTTTAAGCAGAGGCTAGATGGCCATCTGGCAGCAGTGCGGATTGTGTGAACTCAGGCAGATCATGAGAAGGGAGGGCAGGAAGGGTTGCCTCAGTGCTTAGTTCTTGTAGCCCCTTTCTTACACACCCAGGGAAATGCTGATTGCCACTTTGGGTTTAGGAAGCAATTTTTCTCCAGGCCAGTTTGGCTGGGGATCCTAGAGATTTTTTTTTCATCTTCTGGGCATGGAATGGAGAGGTCACTGTGGATGTGGAGTGGGAGGTAGTTGTGAATTTCCTGCATTGTGCAGGGGGTTGGACTAGATGACCCTGGAGGTCCCTTCCAACTCTATGATTCTATGACTAATTTTCATATGTCACTTAGATCCTAAGTCTGTACAGCAGCCAGAAGTTCTAGCTCTTTTTTAGCATTGTGCACCACTAGGTGGCAAGCTAGACTTGGGTTTTTTTTATAAAGGCAAGAGGGGTTTCACTGGTGGTTTTGCCGTTGCCTGCCTCTGTGTCACAACCCTGGTATTCCTTCGAGGTTGCCCTTCCAAACACTAGCCAAGGCCGACCCTGCTTAGCTTCCAAGCTCTGATGGGATTGGGCTAGCCTGGGCTATCCAGGTCAGGGCTGACAGGCAAGTAACAATACTGTTTTAGCAGAAGGATAAAGCACTCCTACCGGCTCAAGCCAGACCATTTCCAGGCAGCTATAGACCGTTCTGTGCCAGCTGTAGCCTCCAAGCTGCTTTCAAGGGAGGCCCCGCACAGAGCAAGACACAGTAGCATGGGTCGGTGCGGCTGGATCAGCTGAGCTGAGAAAGGAGGACAACTTGTCCACCAAACGTACTGGGGAAAGCACAGCTTGAGCCCACTTCCCAAAGAGCGATGGCATCCCGAGACGCTTTACCTCCCCCCTTCCCAGACTGGAGGCTCGGCTGCCTCTCGAGGACATCCGCTCCCCCAACCAGCACCAGTCCTGCAACTGCCAGCCAGATCCCCAGGGAGGAAGGCAGTCTGGAATTCTGGAGTCCCCCCAGCAGGAGCGGCTTGCTCACCAGCAGCCTCGTTCTGCCAGCTGTAGGGTTGCCAAGTCTCTGCTGGAAAATACCTGGAGACTTTGGGGGTGGATCCAGGAGAGGGCGGGGTTTGGGGACGGGAGAGGTCTCAGTACGGTACAATGCCATGGAGTTCCACCCTTCAAAGCAGCCATTTTCTCCAGGGCCGCTGGTCTCTGTCAGCTGGAGATCAGTTGTAAAAGCAGGACATCCCCCGGCCCCACCTGGAGGCTGGCAACCCTAGCCAGCTGGCTGTTTTGTGAAAAGGTTACCACTGGGACCATGTTGGGCCGGACAAGCCTTCACTCTTCCCCCAGCCAGAGCTGCTCTGCTCCTTTCTGTGTCCTCGGAGGCCCCTGACCGCTCCCCTCCCCTCCCCTCCATGCTTGTGAGGAGGAGGCATCACTCCCCCCATTCAGTCTTCTAATGGGTCCAGACGCTGTTGACAGGAGGTATAATAGGAGCCGAGCCTGTGTTTCCAGAACCCAGAACTTTATTGTAAAAGGCGGGGGGGACCAGTATATAAGGTTGTGCTGATTTCCACCAGTTCCCTCTCCCTCTATGAATCCCCACCAGGCTGTCCGGGGGTGTGGGGGGGGGGTCCAAGCTCTCTTTCTCTAGCTGAGCAGGGTGGCTGGGTGCATGAAGGTCAGGGCTTGGATGAGCCCCCCCCCCCGCCCCCAAGGTGCCAGTATGCAGGACTGGTGAGTGTCTTCACACACACACACACAGAATCAGACAAAAAAAAACCCCAAGCCTTTTCAGGGTCACTGGAGGGGGGGTTGTTCTTACGGTGGGGGGGGCAACTAAACGGGAGGTGCCGACTGGGCCTTGGCCTGAGAAGCAAGAGATGCGATCAAGTTGTGCAACATGGCGGCTTCAGACTCAGAGTGGGATATAGAGTTGCCAGTTCCAGATTGGGAGATGGGGGTGGGGGGAGAGCCTGGGGGGGGGTTGCAGTTAGGGGAAGGGGAAGGGAGGGATCTCAGTGAGGTATAAGGCCATAGAGCCCACCTTCCAGAGCAGCCGGACTGATATCTGTCCTGCCCTGGAGAGCAATTGTAATTCTGAATGGTCTCCAGGCCCCAGCTGGAGGTTGGCAACAGCTGGCTCAGGCAGGGACTTGTGGGGAGGCCTTCTGAACTCTCCCTCCCTCCCTTAGAAGCTTCATCCGATGGCCTGTTGCTGCGGCCGGCCTTTGGTCCCAAAGGGCTGCCAGACTCAGAGAGAGGCCGCCTCCCTGGGCCAGTCTTTGCTCCTGCTTTGCTTATCCCATTTAACCCGGTGGTTCGGTTTTAGGATTTAGCTTTTTTATGCTAGTTTGCATTTCATGCTGTTTTAATCATGAGCTGCCTTGAGTGAAGTATGCTTGGAAAGCAGCATAGAAATTAGCTAAATACATTTATTTAGTTAAATGTATTAGTTATTTAGTGATGCGTTAAGTTATTTAGCAGAGGATGGGCTGGAATTCGGCCCCCTCCCCCCCCCACCCACCTGTGTCTGCACTGCCCTTCATCTCCTTTCTAGGGGATGGGAATTCACAGAGTTTCGGAGCGCCCCATAAGGGTTAATCCCTCCCTCTCCAGTTGGTCCCACATCAATATTTTCCACTCGGTGGCTCTTTATACGCGCCTCCCCCCCTCCCCCGGATAAAGCTAATGTACTCAGTGTGGAGGCCCAGAGATGAAATTATTAATGCCTCCCCATATGATGGTGTGGGGGGGGGGGATTATTGATTGGCAGGTCAGAGGAGTCGACGGAAATTCCAGAGGGAGGGAGGGAGGGAGGGAGGGAGGTCAGCCGTCCATCCGTCCGGAGCCCCAGGACCCTTGTTTCCATTTCAGGGTTTTCCCACTTGGCTCCACTTGGCAGGAGGCTCTGGGGGGGGGGGGGTGTTCTTTCCAGGAGGCTTCAGGGCCTGCCTCGAAGGAAGGCCTTGGGGCCCAGCTGGGGTTGCCAGCTCTGGGTTGGGAAGTGCCTGGAGGTTGGGGGGGGCGGAGCCTGGGGAGGGTGCAGGAGGGATCCCCTCAGTGGGGCCTCACGCCTCGGAGTCTGCCTTCTTCCCAAGCAGCCATTTTCTCCTGGGCAACTGATCTCTGTCACCTGGAGACCTGCAGTAATCCCAGGAGATCACCAGCCAGCACCCCCCGTGCTGCCCCCCCCACCCCCCACCCCGGTGACTGGCAGACCTAAGCGCAGCCGAGGCCTCTGGGCCTGGCCATGTCCTTTGCAGCAAGCCCAGCCCTGGGCTGCCTGCATTGCTGAGGGCTGCAGGACCGGGGCTGCAGGAGCCATCTGTCTGGGAACACACACACACACTGTCAGGGGGAGATGGCAAGCTGGCAGCAGCCCGGCTAATGCACTTCTTGGCAAGGGGGGGAGCTCGTTGCTTCCGGCGGCATCAGGCAGGGAGGGGCCCTCTCCATCCTGCCCTGGCAGGCACCAACTGCCCTTGCCGCTCGGCAATTTCTCCCAGATCCCCCCTCACCAAATCACCCTCCAAGGGTGAAGAGGGATGGCAGCCTGGTTTAGCAGCAGCAGTATATTTGGGGCAAGACCAGATCCAAGAGGGGGTGGCGGCGGGAGCTCAAGGCGAAATCCACTCCGCAGCGGCTCTCTTGGGGCACATGGCTGAGGAGGACGCCAGGCAGGATGGGCTGTCACAGCCCTCGTGTGTGCACAGGAAGCGGAGGTTTTTGTGGAGAGCTCCCTGGAAATGCTCCCCGGGGCATGCTCGACCCCTCATAAAGCTGGAGCACATGCAACAAGCAGCCTTGCCCCATGTGCCAGGCCAGGAGAACCCACTTCCTCCCCACCTTCGCCCCCTTTGGAGGCATGCCTTCTGTTGCAGCTCCCTGTCCGTCCGTCCCCCAAAAAAGCTCCTGCCAGCAGCTTCTCCAGGGTAATTGTGACTAATGACAGCAGGAGAAGGAGGGGGAGGGGGAGGTTGATGGCTTCCAAGGAATCTCCCGTGAGAGGCAGGGCAGGAGGTCAGGCTGGAATGTGAAAATCATTATCAGCAATGTAAAATACTGAGTTCTCAGTGGCATTGAGGAGGACGAAGTTGGTGTAGTGATTAGCTCAAGTTTATTTAGAGAGAACAAGCATGCTTAAAGGGCCACAAGGCTGACACCCCCCCCCCCCAGGACACACCCCAGGTCCCACCTATGACATCCATCAAGCGCAGCTGGAAATGGCTCTCCACAGCCAGCAGCCCCACCGCAGCCAGGCCAGACCGTTGGCTGTGTGTCTGTGGCAGACTGGTCTCCACAGGGCTGGACCACCTCAGGCGCAGGCAGAAGGAAGGGCCAGAGCCACACCCTCCTGTCCCCGGGGCAGCAGGCATGCAAGAGGGGCCTCAAGGACACAGGCAGCCGTGGAGGGCAACCGTGAGGCTAGGAGAGAGAGTCACCTCTGGAACCAAGAGACGGCGGTGGCCCACCCCAGTCAGAGGGCACCTGTTGTGTTTGTGTTTTGGATCATTGAAGCAGCAATAGCTTGAAAAGGCTCTGGTATCCTAAAGCTCCATGTCCTATTGGCTGATGAATAAAGACTCCCATTGGTCCTAAAGCCAACCTAGATACCCAATCGCTGATCCCTGCTTGGGGCCAATAGTATTGCCTGTATATAGTTACTTTGTTGAAAGTTATGTGTTGGAACAGTATAAATTAAGGTGCCGCTCTCATAGAGCTGTCTTTGAGCTGAGCAATGTCACTGAATAAAAGCCTGTTGTTTGAATTCATCGCCTCCCGCTCAGTACTTAAAAGCACCTGAGCCCCTCCACTTAAGGCCGGGGGGGGGGGGCAGCCCTCGCGGTTTCAGCACTTTTCCTGCACGGGCCTCACCATGACCCTGCGAGGTAGGTTAGGCTGACAGAGGGTGACTGGCCCCAGATCCACAAGGCAGGAATCTGAACCTGGCTGTCTTGGGCCCCACACCTCCCTGGCTCCTTTCCTCCACAGCCAAGTGTGAAAGCTGACACACCTGATACGGGACGGCTGAAGGTGGTACAGGCAAGGGTACTAAAGGAAACACAGACACGGAGACCAGAGGAATGTAGAATGAACATCGCTCTAGGTAGGGGCTACGACATCATCAGGCTTGCCCAACTCCCAAAGAGGAGCTGCCGCAGACTGGGGGCAAGACTGCCAGGAATTGTAGAGCCTCAGCAGGGACTGCCACACTTGTCCAGACCAGAATGGCACCCGTTGCGAATTGTGATGCTGTGCAGGCTTAACGCAGTGGCGAGACACCACAAAGGTCACCAGCCTGAGCATAGAACAACTCAAAGAAAGAGTACAAGGTGGAGAAACCTGGAGAGAGCTGGCTTGCAGAAATGCCAAGCGTCCAACACGACTGAAGGGCTTACCAGCAAGCTTGGCCATGTATTTTGGGTCTTAGCAGGGCTCTACCGCCCTCTAGTGGTCAGTGGTCGGCAAATATTGCAGCCTTCTGCCTAGGGAAAGAGCCCAAAAGGGACCGTCTCCCAGTCCAGTTTTTTCTGTCACTCCTAGAAACCAGGCCTCACAGAGAATACTGGCACTTTCCTAGGAAGGAAGCTGGCTCAGGATCCGAAAGTCCTGATCCAAAAGACCGCTACTCCCTACAAAGGAGCCAATGGGACTACAGCAAAAGTGAATGGATGAACTGAGAATTTAAAAGTCCGCGTCTAGCAAGTGGAAAGAGGGACAGTTTCACTTGGGGTGACTACAGGGGAGAAGCCTGGATGTGGAGGGGCAATGTCAGGAGAATGAGGGCTCAAGTGAGGAGGGTGGTGGCAGAACTCCTCCCTGCCCCCCCCCCCCCAGCTCCTATTTCAAGTCAGTCTTTCTGCCAAAAGGAGAGGAGTCAGAGAAATACCATGAATGGTGATGTGAGAAAGGTGGCCAGGCAATGCCTAGCTCCTCTAAAGGAGTCTGAGTCTTCTGGGCTAGAAGCATCGCATCCAAGGGTACCAAAGGAACTTGCTAAGAACCTCTTTCAGAAATTCCAGAAGACAGCAGAGGTGCACCTTTAGGCCAGGTCTTAAAATTATGGACCTGCCTTGACACCAGGGAAGATACCAAAAATGGATTATAAAAGTGGCCGACCAATAAACCTCTTGGAAAAAATGCAGTGGTGAGTAGAAGCCCGACAGGATTTGTCAATAATAATAAACATGGCCTGGCTCAGCTAATCATGTTTCATGACCTGGATAGTGAGGGTGCTACCCTCCCATCGTCCCTCTTCCCAGCATTCCACGGGCTGGGAGCCTGAAGGCCATTGAGCTGGTCTTGGCCCCTCCTCCCCCTGCTTCATCACCCCCACGGGAACAACACTGTCCTCAGCATGCCGCTCCTAGCAGCCCTGCTGGTGGCTGATCTGTGTTCTGCGGCACCTCCAGGCCTGGCCGCTCCCTGAGCATTCCTGTGAGTCCGGGCAGCTTCACAGGACTGGTGCTGTCAATCCCTCACTGTCAACTGTGACCAGGGAGGTCAGAAATCAGTCAGTGCACGGGGAGGCCCCCTGCCCCGACAATAGGCTGAGCCACCGTCCCTCACACCACCTTCCGGTACTGGCCAACTAAGTGAGAGCACACCCACTGAAGGGCAGTGCCCCCCACTCCCCGCCCAGCCGTCCCCTCCAGATGGTAAAGGCTGCTGTGTGACAGGCCCAGGAGAATCCACAGGGATCACTGCCCTGCTGGTGTTCTGATGGAGATCATCTGTCAGGGTGGGTGCCCAAAAGGCTTTCTCAATCCATTGCTTCCAAAGTTGCCTGAACCTGCACAGCCAACACCTGGCTCAATCTCTTTAACCAAGAGTGGTAGAAAAGAGCCAGAGCTCAGGAACACCTTCAAGACTAACCAAATTGGTGGGCAGAGGAGGAGCTCTCGTGAGTCACAGCTCACTTCTTCAGAGACCCTGCCACCAATTTGGTTAGTCTTGAAGGTGTTCCTGAGCTCTGGCTCTTTTCTGCTGCTACAGACAGACGCACACGGCTCTGCCCATCTTGATCTATTACCCAAGTGTAGAATGTCAACCATCTGGATCCCAGGATGCCTTCTTCAGGAGCAATTCCACAACCACCTCTTTCAAAGCAGTTGGTATAACTCCCTCCCACCCCCCACCCCCCGGCACAAAACAGACCTTCATTACTTCCTGGACCCCCTGGACCAAACCAGCCTGGCTCAATGCTACCAGCCGTGAGGGGCAAAGGTCAAGGTTAGGTGGGGTGGGCTGCACATTTCTAAGCGGACTGTCCCCTTCATAAGGCTTCCCCAACTGAAATGTATTTGTGTAATTAGGTTCAGACCATGATCCCACAGCATCCTGAGATGTAACTGAATCAACGGTGGCATCTAAAGCACAGCAGATGGGAGCGCTTTCATCTGCAAAATGCATTGCAGAAGTGTCATGGCACGCCTGCATATTTTTCTGGTTTACATCCTCTGGCTCCAGGATAAAAGCTCCCTCACAATCCAGCCAAGCTCTGCTGGGTGGCATTATGCGGTCACAGTGGTAACGGAGACATGATCTTGCCCCTGTCGCCATCATCACCACCGAGTAGGAGCACTCTCCTCTCACCTGTACCTGGACGCATTTCCTTCAAGTTTTCCGATGCTTGTAGCTCAGCTATCTGCCCAACCACTTCATTGCTCCGAACTTCTCGGTAAACCAAGGGGTCAATCCATGTACTAAACTGGTGCTCAGATTCAGTAATGGGCTGGATGAAGGTGAGCAAGCTGGAGCTTAATCCTGATAGTTAGAGTTTCTCTGGGTTAGTAGACAGGTAGACCAAGGACCTGAGATCTCCCATCATGGATGGGGTTACACTCCCCTTGAAAAGTTAGGTTTATGGGTAGGAAGTGCTGCTTGACCGGTCACCTTAGAAAATCAGGTGGTTCAGCGGTCACCTTAGAAAATCAGGTGGTTCAGAGTGCTTTCACCCAGCTTCGGTGGGTACACCAGCTGCGCCCATTCCTAGCTCAGTCTGATCTAGCCACGATGATCCATGCCTTAGTTACATCTAGACTAGACTGCTGCAATGTGCTCTGCTTAGGGCTACCTTTGAAGAGTGTTTGGAGGCTGCAGCTACTTCAGAATGCTGCAGCTAGACTGCTGGTCAGGGAACTACTGGGATTATTTAACCTCAACCCTCCAGCAATTACACTGGCTTCCAATCTGCTCCTGAGCCCAATTCAAACTGTTGGTCTTGACCTTTAAAGCCCTCTCTGGCTTAGGACTGGGTAATATGAAGGACTCTTCTCCCACATGTTCCTTCCTGGGAACTGAGCTCAGAGGGGGAGGCCCTCCAGACTGTCCCATCAATCAAACCAGCTCGTTTGGTAGGTACATGAGACAGGGCCTTTTCGGTGGCAGCCCCACAATTGTGGTAGGTCCCCCTGGTTCCCTCATGTCTGACCTTCAAAAGGCAGTTGAAGGTGGTTTTATTCATGACAGCATTCAGTTAGTTCTTCTGCCTACTGGCAGTTTTAAAGTATTGATTTTAACTGGTGATTTCTGTGTATTTTATGAATTTTGTTGTATTGTATTGTTATTTACACTGAAAGCCACCTATAAAGTAAAAAGGTAGTGAATAAATGTTTTAAATAAAGTAAATAAATAATCTGTTTCACTGCTTTTAATTAATATATTGATTGGGGGAAAGCAGATTAAACCCCCCAGAAATAAATAATTCTAATCCACTTAGTGCTAGTCAGGCCTCACTGGGATTAGGGGTGCCCAGTTGTGGGTTTTGCGCTTTGACAAACCAGAAGCAGGTTCCAAGGAGGGCAGTGAAGGTGGCTGGGAGCCTGGAAAATAAGTCCCAGGAAGAATGGTTGGAGGAGCTGGACAGGTTTAGCCTGAAGAGGAGAAGGCTGAGGGGAGACCGGGGGGGGGGGGGCTGGCTGGCTGCTGGAGTGGTCACAGTGGAGAGAGGCGCCCTTCATTCTCTCCTGCTCTGGGGGGGGGGCAAGACTAGCTCTGATGGGCTCAAGACAGAGGTGGGTTGGTTTCGGTTGGACACTGGGGGAAATGCGCTAGTGGCAAGGGTGATTTGACCATGGAACTAGTGTGGTGGGCTCTCCCTCACTGGATGTCTTCAAGCAGAGGCCAGACAGTTACCCACTGGGAACCCTCTTTCCTTTGTCTCTCCTGCACTGAGCAGGGCCCTGGGCAAGTGGCCATGAGGCCTCTTCCCGCTCTAGAACCTGGTGGCTCAGAGATGTGTGGTTGCCTGCTTGGGGGGGGGGGGGGGGAGGGAACAGGGCAGGAAGAGGAACCAATGGGTGAGCTGCCCCCAAAGCCACTGGGCTCCAGACAAAGGTGCCTTCAAGATTTCCCCCACACACACACACTCTCTCCAGCCCCACACCAAACACACTGAATGACACTACCTCAGCTCCAGAGGCCCCAGACTGACCAGGGCCCCTCGGATGGTGTCCCCTTCCTCTCCCCCTTGGGAGCCCTGCTCAGCCCTTGGCAGAAGACTTATGTGCACCCCCTGCACCCACATCAACTGCTCCTCAGAATAGTTGGAGCCAGCCTCACGCCCTGCCCATTCCTCCTAGGGTGAAACAAAAGAGACAGTGAGATGCAGTGGCTACAGTGGTGGCCCAAGAAGACCAGGATGTAAACTTCACACACAAGGTCCTCCTGCATTCTCCGCAGGCTGTAAATAGGGCTGTACTATAATGAAATTGTAATGTACTGAAGAGTACTGGACTCAGGAGACCAGGAACAGTGAAATCATGAAGCCTTTATTGAGTGATTCAGCATGCCTAGTAGATGGTCAGAACAAGCATGCTTCCAGGGCTCCAGGGCCCTCATTATATGCTGGCCGGAGCCACACCTCCGGCCGCACCCAAAAGACCTGATAGGGGCTTAACATATGCGCATGTTTGTCATAGGTTCCCTGGAGGAGCCTTTGAGTGCATTGGCTCCCCAGGGAGAACCTAGGTCCCACATTGGTGGAGGCTTTCAATCCGGATGTCTAGTGTTCCTCCAGATTCAAGCTCCTCTCTCTGCCTGACCATGTGCTCTGGCCATGCAGCGGGCGCCATTACCTGGGAGCACATGGCAGGCTGGTTGCTACACAGAGCATACTACATTACACCCCTCCCCCCATAGTCCGGACTGTCTAGGGCTGCCAAGTCCCCCGGTAGGGCGGGGGAAACACCGATTTTTAGTGTTTACCTCCCGCTTTTCCAAAGTTGGCCACCGGGGGGACAAAATGGCTGCCTTAAAAGGGAAATGTCTGCAGAGAGCCTGCCCTGCAGTAAAAAGCCTCACCAGACATTTCCCCTTTAAGAAGTCAGCAAGAGAGCTTCCACAGCAAGAGAGGTCCGCCCAGAGATTAAGGAGGGACTGAAGGAGCTGCTTTTGCATGTGGCTGGCAAAGTAAGTTTCTCTTCCAGCTCTTTTCATTCTCTCTCCCTCTTTCTTTTTTCTGTCTGTCTGTCTCTCTCTCTCTCTCTCTCTCTGTCCCCATCCAGCAGAGGTCTGTCAGTGGCTATTATAGCCACAAGGTCTAAATGGAAGTAAGTGCCTCTACCAGTTTTTTTCCCTTCTCTCTCTCCCTCTTTCTTTTTTCTGTCTGTCTGTCTGTCTGTCTCTCTCTCTCTCTCTCTGTCCCCATCCAGCAGAGGTCTATCAGTGGCTATTATTAGCCACAAGGTCTAAATGGAACCCTTTGTCTGGGGCAGTGATGCTCTGTATTCTTGGTGCTTGGGGGGCAACAGTGGGAGGGCTTCTGGAGTTCTGGCCCCGCTGCTGGACCTCCTGAGGGCACCTGGTATTTTTGGCCACTGTTGTGACACAGAGTGTTGTACTGGATGGGCTGTACTGGATGGGCCGATCCACTGTGGCTTCTCTCCTGTTCTTATGATATGAAAATCATATTTAGCACTTGTGTAGCACTTAGTGCTTCATATTCTGCCGAGATGAGGAAGGATTCAGTAGGGCCGTTGCTCAGTGATAGAGCATCTGCTTGACATGCAGGAGGTATCAGCCTCTTCAGCTAAAAAAGGATCAGGTAATAGGTGACATTAAAGATCTCAGCCTGAGACCCTGGAGAGCCACTACCAGTCTGAGTAGTCAATACTGACCTTGATGGACCAATGGCCTGATTCAGTATTAGGAAACTTCATGAGTTCATGTGTCAGCATGTGGAAGCAACATCACAGGATGTGACATCACAAAATGATGTCACTTCCTTTCTCCTGGCTCCACCCCCAAAGTCTCCTGGCTCCACCCCCAAAGTCCCCAGATATTTCCCAAGTTGGACTTGGCAGCCCTAGGACTGTCCCTTGGCAAACATAGTCTCTGAGGTGTGCGGGACATTTCCATTCTCTGGTCGAGCGGCGCAGGGTCACCGGAGCTGCCGGTGTAGGGAGCGGAGATTCAGGGATATCTGCCTCAGGCTGAGCCGGGTCTGGTACCGGTGCAGGGACGGCGACTGGAGTGATGTCCAGGTGGCCGGCTTCTGTGGGGTCCTCCTGCAGAGTCTCGGCCGGTTGTGGGGCAGGCGGATCGTCTGTCTCGGGTACCTCGGGTTCTGCATCTGGGAAGTCTAGCCCTGGATCGTCCGCAGAGAAGGCGTGCAGGCGGCGGCGAAGTTGGTCCATGTGGTGCCTCCACCGTTGTCCTTCCTCGCCCACGACTTCAGAGGAGAGGGGACCAGTGACGCGGATAATCCACCCCGGCAACCACAGGGGGCCCTGGGCATAGTTGCAGACGTAGACCGGGTCCTCTGGCGTGAACCCTCTGGGAGCTTTGGGGACGTTGGGTTCTTTGGAGGTAGCCGGCGCCCAATCAGGGTGGAGCCAGTTGAGCTGGGTTGTCAGCCAGCGGACCATGAGCAGCTCTGCGGGACTGCGACTGGTAGCCAAGTGAGGGGTGGTGCGCTGGCTGAATAGGAAAGCCGTTAACTTAAACCTCAGATCCCCCTGGTCCATGCGCCTCAGCACCTCCTTAGTGGTGCGGACCATTCACTCTGCTTGGCCGTTCGTGGCCGGGTGAAAAGGGGCGGATCTCACGTGCCAGATGCCATGGAGCTCCACAAAGCGCTGGAATTCCGCAGAGGTGAAAGCCGTGCCATTGTCCGAGATGATGGTGTCCGGCAGGCCGTGGGTGGCAAAGATGCGCCACATTGCTCGAATGGCAGCTTCAGATGAGGTGGCGCGCACAGGAACGACTTCCAGCCACTTGCTGTAGCTGTCGACTAGAACAAAGAAAAGCTGCCCCTGTACCGGGCCCGCAAAGTCCATGTGGAGCCGGGACCAGGGGCATTGGGTGGACTCCCAGGGGTGGATGGGAGCATGTGGAGGGTCCGGACGGGTCTCTTGGCACTTTTCGCAGCGGCGGACCCGGTCCTCTATCTCCTTGTCAAGGCCTGGCCACCAGACATAGCTCCGGGCCAGGGCCTTCATTTGTATACCCCAGGGTGGTGCTCATGCAGGGCGGTCAGCACTCGTGGGCGGAGGGGTTCCGGAATCACTACCCTTGAGCCCCAGAGTAAGCACCCCTTGTGGGTGGAGAGTTCTGCACGCCAGATTGAGAAGGCCGCAAACTCAGGGTCCGGATTCTTGGGCCACCCCCTTCCCACCCAGTCGGAGACCCAGGAGAGTTGACGGTCCCGGGCCGTGCGCCGGGCCACATCCCCTACCTGAAGTGGCCGGTCCGGCAGGTCCTCGAGCAGAGCGACGTGGTAAGCCGGAGCTGGGTCGGGGTCGCAGGAGGGCAGCGGAAGGCAGCTGAGTGCATCCGCCTGGCCCATGGCCTTTCCCGGGCAATGCGCCAAGTCATAGTCGTACCCCGCGAGGAAGATCGACCATCGGAGGACTCACGGGGACAACATTTGTGGCGTGCGGCGATCCGGGGCGAGGAGGCCCAGAAGAGGTTTGTGGTCCGTGGCTACCATGAACTTGCACCTGAACAAGTAAGTATGGAACTTTTTGACCCCGGCCACGATCGCAAGTGTCTCCTTGTCTATCTGAGCATAGTTCCTTTTGGCCGGGGCTAGGGTCTGGGAGTAATATGCGACCGGGACCTCCCGGCCGGCCGGCAGTTTGTGACCCAAAACTGCCCCCACCCCATAAGGAGATGCGTCACAGGCCAATACGACAGGCAGGGCTTTGTCGAAGTGGGTGAGGACCGCATTGGACATTAGGAGGTCCTTGATGCCCTGGAAGGCCGCCGCCTGGCGGGGACCCCAAGTCCAGGTGGCGCTTTTGTCCAGGAGCCTGTGTATGGGCTCAGCTACCACTGCCTTGTGGGGAAGAAAGGCATGGTAGAAGTTGATGAGTCCTAGAAAAGACTGCAGCTCAGCCTTGGACTTGGGGGCCGGGGCATCGTAGATGGCCTTCACCTTGTCCTTAGTGGGGTGAATTCCGTGGGCGTCCACCTTGAAGCCGAGGAAATCCACTGCAGGCACCCCAAGGAGGCACTTCTCACGTTTCACTTTCAGGCCGGCGTCCTGGAATCGCTGGAGGACAGAGCGTAGGTGGGCCAAGAAAGTCTTGACGTCCGGAGCCGCGATCAGGATGCCGTCGAAAAACGGCTGCGCCCCTGCTGTCTGGAGGAGTTCGGCGGACTCCTGGTGCGTGGCTTGGGAGTGGCGGTTGGAGCAGGTGCGGCAGGCCCGGGCGATGTGGCTCTTCTTGCCACATGACCGGCACTCTGCTTCCCGGAAACGGCAGGTCCGGCGGTCATGCTGATTGCCACAGCTAGCGCACGTAGAATATTTGGAGTGTGGCGTCGCTGAGTGGGAAGCCTTCTCACCCGAGTTGCGGGACCCCTGTCCCAGAGGCCGGCATTGTACCTGGAGTGTCTCGTCATCCTCGGAAACGTCGGAGTCTGCAGCAGCCTCGGTCTGGTGGGCGGCTACGGATGTGCTTAGCTTCTCCTGCTGAGAGACCTCAAAGGCGCAAGCTGTGGTTAGCATCTCGTCCAGGGTGGCTGTGGAGTTGGCCATCAGCTTCCTTTGAAGCTTGGGGTCGCGGACCCCACACAGGAACGCGGAGTATAGCATGTCCTCTATGGCCACAAACTCGCACCCCACCAGGAGATGGCGGAGGGCTGGCAGGTAATTGGAGGCAGACTCACCCTTCTGCTGCAGCCAGCAGAAGAACTTCACCCGCTGCGTGTTCTTGGAGGGTCTCGGCGAGAAGTGGTTCCTTAGGAGCGCCATGATGTCATCGTACGTGGCCTCCGCTGGGGTACGAGGGGAAAGCAGGCTGCGGAGTAACTTCAGCATCTTTACCCCGCAGGAGGCCATGAGCCAGGACTTCTTCTTCCCGGCATCTGTGATGTCCTGTGCATCGAAGTAGGATGTGAGCTGGTCCGTCCAGGCTTCCCAGGCTTCGGGGCAGGCCGGATCGAATGCGTGGGTGGTTCCCAGAGCGGTGACCATTCTGAGATGTGCAGCAGTGCGTTGAGCGAGATCCTCGGGAGCCAATGGCGGTGCGGTGGCGCTGGAGCCAAGCAGGGCCGGTGGCTGATGGATCTGGTCTGGGCTTGATGCAGTGCTGGTGTCGGCCAAGGAGTTGCTCATCGGGATCCCACCTTCATCGCCAGTGAAGAGTACTGGACTCAGGAGACCAGGAACGGTGAAATCATGAAGCCTTTATTGAGTGATTCATCATGCCTAGTAGATGGTCAGAATAAGCATGCTTCCAGGGCTCCAGGGCCCTCATTATATGCTGGCCGGAGCCACACCTCCGGCCGCACCCAAAAGACCTGATAGGGGCTTAACATATGCGCATGTTTGTCATAGGTTCCCTGGAGGAGCCTTTGAGTGCATTGGCTCTCCAGGGAGAACCTAGGTCCCACATTGGTGGAGGCTTTCAATCCGGATGTCTAGTGTTCCTCCAGATTCAAGCTCCCCTCTCTGCCTGACCATGTGCTCTGGCCATGCGGCGGGCGCCATTACCTGGGAGCACATGGCAGGCTGGTTGCTACACAGAACATACTACATTACATGTACCATGCTTTATTATACAGTGTCGCCTGCCATGTGCTCCTGTAATGGCGACCGCCATGTGGCCTGAGCACATGGTCAGGCAGCAACCTGAGCTTCTGTCTGGGGGAACAATAGACACCTGGATCCTAAGTGGCCACCAGTAAGGAAACTTGGTTCTTCCTGGGGAACCTATGACAATTCATGTAAAAGTAAGACCCTGTCAGGTCATTTGGGTGCGGCTGGAGGTGTGGTTCCGGCCAGCATAAAAGCAGGGCTTGAAGCCCCATATGGCATGCCTCATCTGACCATGAAATAAACCTTGCTATGCTGAAATCACTACCACTGGTCTCCCGACTCCAGTACTTTCCAGAAATGGTTCCAAAAGATGCTTTGGTCAAGGGACAGGGGCTGAGGACTATACCGCTGTGTACTGACTGTCACTGTTAGGTAATTTGGCATAATTTAACATCTCATGTTTCAACGCTTCTGCTGCATTGTAGATTGATGCTTGTTCTCAGGTTTCTGCAGTCCCAACTCTCTTGCCCTGTTCATTGGACGTCCCATCGTGCCAGCTGCATTTGCCCCAAGCTGCCTGGAACCACAGTGAGGAAGGCAGGCTGTGCACAGTGGAAACAAGTAAGCAAGTAAATCCCAGGAGGGCAGAGAGCAAGCAGGCTGCCAGAAGGGCTGCCAGAAGGGCTGCAGAAGGGCTGCAGCAGCTCACACTCTGAGAGATCCAGGGAGCTCACCAGCATCCTTTCTGGGCTGATGTGGGGGTTAGAGTCTCAAAGTAGCCCTCCACTCACAGTTTGTGTGACAGTATCTTGGCTGAGATGATATGCCGTGTTGTGTCAGTCCTTGGCTGCCTTAGATGTACTAGCTGGTGCGTGCGCACACTCGAAAGGCCTACAGAGCAGGGGCAGCTGCTTTCTCCCTTGTTTGCTTCCAGTGTCTTGCATGGATCCGAGCCTTAGGACAGTGCACTTGCACTGCGGCAGAATGAATGACACAGCTGCCAGGGTCTCCGGTCCCTGCACTCTGTGGAGTGATGGGCGGCAAATGCACATCAACTCAAGTGTTGTTCATTTATTCATTTCAAACATTTATTAGCCATCTTTCTGCCACCATTTGAAACCCCCAATTAGGACTGCTAGTAAATAAAAAACAAAGTAGTGGAATACATCCCTGGGTGGCGCTGGCCCAATCTTGTCAGATCTTGGAAGCTAAGTAGGGTCATCTCTGGTGAATACTTGGATGGGTGACCACTCAGGATGCCCAAGGTCGCTGCTCAGAGGCAGGAAATGAACATCTCTTGCCCTGGAAACCTCTTCAGGTGGCCGTAAGCTGGGGGCTACCTGCCAGGACTTTTCACCACCCTTCCTGCATAAAATTGTCTCAGACTGCCTCCTGAAGATCACAAGTGTGTGGCCCAAGCACACCGCCTTGAGGAGTTTGTTCCATAACCATGGGGCTGCCACTGAAAAGACCCTTTCTTGTGTGCCAACAGATGACCTTCTTTGACTAGTGGGACAGTCAGAAGGACCTCTCACTCTCTCAGTCGGGGGGGGGGGGGTGTCCAACCAGCCCAAGCTTGAATTCCATGACCAGGGGCCAGGTGGGGAGAGAGACAGAAGGGAACCAATCCTAAATTGGTCATGTTTGAGGATACTTATGGAAACGGATTTCCCAGAGTCTGTCACTGAAGGGTTGGGGAAGTCCTTGAGATTAGGAGGGCCAGGATGCTCCAATTCCCACCCCTTTCTGGCACTGCAAATCTGGCGGCCAGTCTTGAGATCCCTGGGCAAAAGCCTCACCTGGCCCCACCCACTTGGTGGGCACCAGAAAGGTGCTGCTGTCATAACAAATGGATATTTATTCTAGTGGCACACTTACTTGATACATGCTGTGGAGAAATGCATTTTTCTTTGGCAGTTTGAAGTGAGCAAAACCTTTACCTGGCATTTTAAAAAGTTTCTCTCTCCTGGCTGAGAACATTCCTGCCCCCCCCCCCCCCAAGCACCAAGAAGACAGAGCATCATGGCCCCAGCTGTGCTGGATCAGGCCAGTGGCCCCTCCAGTCCAACACTCTGTGTCACAGTGGCCAAAACCCAGGGGTCATCAGGAGGTCCACCAGCAGGGCATCACTGCCCCCAACAGAGCGTTCTATTTATACCTTGTGGCTAATAGCCACTCATGGATCTCTGCTCTATACATTTAACAAGCCTGTCCCTTTTAGGCTTTAGAAGAATGCCACGTTTTCCTTGGAAATATTTTGTTTAAACTTTTTTTATAGCCCACAGTTCAGAAGTAACTGAGGGGCAAGCACAATTTTTTTAAGTGGCACATTTTCAAATTTTTGAGCCCCAGCAGTGAGTTAGTTTCCCATGTCTGCAAGAAGCAGCAAAATCTTTATTTGGGTACAAATGTAGAACCTCCAGCTTTAGGAGCAGTGACTCCTGATGTAGCATTGATTAGTAAACCCCAGACAGACTCTTCCTTCTAGCTGTCTTTGAGAAAAACTGAGCCCATTTCAACCTTACCTGAAGGTGCTAAAAGTAGTGAAATTCTAAACCTCATGGCATGCAGGTCTCCTGTCCTCCCCCATCAGGGCAGACAGCTGAGCATTTCCCCTTCTGTGAAATTTGCATAATCAAAGAGCTAGCAGCTCTGAGATAAGATAGAGGGGTGCTAGTAATTGTTGCTCCTCCCTTCTTTGTTAAGAGTAATTTCCCTCTGCAACCAGAGAGAGAAGTTTTTTTTTATTACCTCCACCCCACAGGAACTGGGGGGGGGGGGGTGCAGGGGAAAGTTTTGAGTTTTCCCTTCTTCTTTTAATCTGGCCTGATAAAGACCCCAACTTTTTGAACTGCAGCAGCAGTTCTGCTAACAACTTTTGAGACTCATTGTGAAATTCAAAACTAGCCATGTGGCACATAGTTTGAGAGAGTCTCATCAGACAGAGACAGTCTATCTGGAAAACCTTGCCATCCAATAAAATGCCTAGGTGGAAAGGAGCATATGCTCTCATTTTTTAAAATGGGTATTACAGTAGCATCAGTTAATATGAGCAAGTATGAAGGCTCCTGGAAAGGCTAGAATACAGCCACTACTGCAGACTGTCCGATTCCCCAAAACTACAGCCTTTCTCCAGAATATTGAAGTCAGTGGAGACTGGAGAAAAGTGCATGCCTGGCAGGGTGGATTTTAGGCAATGTTCTCCCTAAATCCCATCTCCAAATCTACAGGAGTTTCCTGGCCTGGAGTTTGCAACCCTACCCTATTGTAATGAAGCTTTGTTTTAGAGTGCTTTGGGAAGAATGATATCTTCTTCCCTCTCAAATTTGTAAATTCATTGTCTGTTTTGAAAGGAAAGTCCTCTTCCCTTTCCCCATCCCATTTGTTTTTTTAAGGCCCATTTTGTAATTTTGTTGTTTTTACAGAGATCTTTTTTCAGTATTTTAGAACTAGGTTTCAATTCCCTACTGGGCAAACTGCCCTGAAATTCTCCCTCTGCCAAAGAAATAAAAATTGTTACTTGGATTTAAAAGTTCTTTTTGTTGTTACTATTTTCACAGCTTTAATTCTTTAAGAAAAAGGACAGTGTTTCTAGAGCTTTAAAGCTTATTTGGTAATTTTGTTTTTTTAATTGAAATCTTTCTTTGTGAAGCAAAAGATTGCATCCTTTGCATGCCCTTCTTTCTAACATTTTAGTACATCATGTCTTAGGAATCTCGTATTTTGAAGATTTTATATTCAACAGAGATACTGTTTCCATTTCCTTAGCGTGTTTCTGCTTCTCAGTCTTAAACTTGTCTTATGTCAGTATATCTTCTCATTCTGATACAAGTGGATTTCTTTTGACTCTCTCTTTTTCATAAATGCTTTTTTCAGTGGTTTTGTGATCAGCAGTTATTTTACAGCCACACTTTCTGTGTTCATGTCTCTTTTAGTTTGGAGGCTAATTTAGTTGTTGAATATTTACCCCCTTCAGCCTGGCTTCTACCAGTAGGGCTGCCAAGTCCACCGGTAGGGCGGGGGAAACACCGATTTTTAGTGCTTACCTCCCGCTTTTCCAAAGTTGGCCACCGGGGGGACAAAATGGCTGCCTTAAAAGGGAAATGTCTACAGAGAGCCTGCCCTGCAGTAAAAAGCCTCACCAGACATTTCCCCTTTAAGAAGTCAGCAAGAGAGCTTCCACAGCAAGAGAGGTCCGCCCAGAGATTAAGGAGGGACTGAAGGAGCTGCTTTTGCATGTGGCTGGCAAAGTAAGTTTCTCTTCCAGCTCTTTTCATTCTCTCTCCCTCTTTCTTTTTTCTGTCTGTCTCTCTCTCTCTCTCTCTCTCTGTCCCCATCCAGCAGAGGTCTGTCAGTGGCTATTATAGCCACAAGGTCTAAATGGAAGTAAGTGCCTCTACCAGTTTTTTTCCCTTCTCTCTCTCCCTCTTTCTTTTTTCTGTCTGTCTGTCTGTCTCTCTCTCTCTCTCTCTCTCTGTCCCCATCCAGCAGAGGTCTATCAGTGGCTATTATTAGCCACAAGGTCTAAATGGAACCCTTTGTCTGGGGCAGTGATGCTCTGTATTCTTGGTGCTTGGGGGGCAACAGTGGGAGGGCTTCTGGAGTTCTGGCCCCGCTGCTGGACCTCCTGAGGGCACCTGGTATTTTTGGCCACTGTTGTGACACAGAGTGTTGTACTGGATGGGCTGTACTGGATGGGCCGATCCACTGTGGCTTCTCTCCTGTTCTTATGATATGAAAATCATATTTAGCACTTGTGTAGCACTTAGTGCTTCATATTCTGCCGAGATGAGGAAGGATTCAGTAGGGCCGTTGCTCAGTGATAGAGCATCTGCTTGACATGCAGGAGGTATCAGCCTCTTCAGCTAAAAAAGGATCAGGTAATAGGTGACATTAAAGATCTCAGCCTGAGACCCTGGAGAGCCACTACCAGTCTGAGTAGTCAATACTGACCTTGATGGACCAATGGCCTGATTCAGTATTAGGAAACTTCATGAGTTCATGTGTCAGCATGTGGAAGCAACATCACAGGATGTGACATCACAAAATGATGTCACTTCCTTTCTCCTGGCTCCACCCCCAAAGTCCCCAGATATTTCCCAAGTTGGACTTGGCAGCCCTATCTACCAGCAAGGGGAAAAATGCTATATATGCTCAGAGGAACTGTTTGCTGGCACCAAGCTAGTACCAGAGACAATGCTTTTTCTTGTGTTGTGATCTTTTTGACTAACTTCTTCATCCATAAGGAATTCTGTGAGCCTTATCAAGGGCTACTGCATGTTCTATGTCTTGGATTTTCAATACAATTTATAATCCAGCTGCTTGGTAAAATTATACCTCTGTCACTCATGCTATATTCTTTCATCTTTGTTTCATTTACACTCTGAACACACAGAGAAGGTCTTTAAATATATTTCTTCCCTCCCTCTTGGTCAAGAAAGAAACAAAGGGGGGGTAGAATGTAGAAGGTTTTTGTAGAAGGTTTTCTTGTTGTTGTTTTCTTGCTTTTAAAACAATTTTCTTGTTTAGGTTTTCTGCCTTGCAACTACGTTGTCCAGATCAGATTTTCTGCCCAGCAACAATTACCGGGTATACCTTTTCTTCTTAGTGCCCGGGTCCATGCCTTTCTTTGGCAAAAACCAAGGGAAGTCAAGCACACCCATGTCATTCCAAGCCACAGCAATTCTCCTCACCTCCCGCTTTTAGATGTTCCTTTCATGTAGTGCATTCTGAAACTCAGGTTTCCCTTTTCCCCGGGTAAAAGCTCACCTCCAGTGAGAAGTTATCCACAGGCAAACTTTGCCCCAGAACCTAATTAGCATGCCCAAAAGGCTATGCAACCCTCTCCTGAGACGCGAATAGATGAAAGTGAAACTAGGAAAGCTTCAGCCTCACTTCGGCCATTTTAAACTCTTGACCTTTTCCGATTTTACCAGAAGAGTGAAGCAAGACAGGCTATAGTTGCTGAAACCTGCTTCCCTGTAAGCCTGATCACTGGCTCAGAACGTAGCACAGCCAGCTTGGGAATGCTAGGGAATCCAGTTCAGTCCCCAAGTAGGAATCCTCCAATGCTTCCACCTCTATTGTTGCTCATATTTAGGGGTCACAGGCCCAAAGTTGAAAGTTTTATTTGTTTGTTTGTTTGTTTTTCCTCTTCCATCTTGTTACAAGCTGCTATGGCTCGCCATGACCATGCAAAGGGAACCCGCCAGTTTAACAAAGTGCTGGCTGCAAGTACAGGAGCACCTTCTTTCTTTACACTCTTATATCACACAACCCCTTCCTTCTTAGTTTGCCTTTTACAAGTTGGTTAAGTTACCAGCATTTTATCACTAGAAATCGAACTGCAGAAGAGAAACATTCCTCTGCAGGAAGCCTAAGTTGCTGTGTAATATTATTGTGTGGCATGTTGGATTGTTATCAACAGTATTCCTCTATTACATAGGGATGTGTAAAAGAATTGCAGACCATGTAATGAATGGTCTCTGAAGATACTGTTTATGCAGTTGCAATGTACAGTGGGGCAGACCCCCACTGATCTAGTAATTCTGTGGGCAGGAATGCCATCTTTTGTTCTGGAGCTGCTCCGCTACTCTCAGGAGCAGGCATACCTCTGGTGCCCATCCCCTGAAAATTTCTACCCCAAAGCAGAATGGCAAAAACTGCAGCAAAGCATGTTACTGATGTCATTCCCCCCATGCTACTACCCTGGCTTCTGCCATTGTTACTGAAGTCAAGGGGCCATACTGTGATGTTATTTATGTCGACCGCAGTATGGAAGACAGGGAATCTCCTCAAAAATACTAACAATATTTGGACTTCTGGTCGGGGAAAATGGAGATTTGATGCACCCTGTAAATGCTCAGGGTGGACGGCGGTTCTTTCTGACAACTCGGGGGCTTTTAGCACCCGATGCAACCCTCCCCAGGCGGGGGAGTGTCCAGCAAGCAACAAGACCCAAGAGAGAGTTGAGATCGGTGAGCGATAAATCTCGGAGGAGATTTGTTGCCACTTTGATCTCCTCCCCCAGTGCGGGTTCTGCAAGCAACTCTAGAGAGCTGAACCGGGCTGATTTATTCAGCATAAAACCTCCACTCCCCCGATTTCTTGACTAAAAGAAGACAAACTCTAATTTATGAAACTTCACCCTTACCCAAAAAACATCTAAAGGTAATGAAAAAACTTTTTGCTTACCGGCACCTTGTCTTTGAGAGCAAAGAAAACAGAGAGATAAGCAGAGGATCAGTTGAAGAATATACTGAGACTTTTTCCTGTTTTAAAAGAGTTGGATTTCAGCTAAAAACTGCCAGAAAAGCGTTTTGTTCACCATTCCTGCGGTTGTGGAGGAGAGGGCTGGAGGGATTGGAGGCATCACGAGATCTGAATGGGCATGAGAAAAAATGAAGACAACAGGAAGTGACGTCTGGCTGAGAGCAGAAAAGAAGAACTGAAGAGGAAGGGATCTGGGAGGACTGCAACTAGCAAGAGCACTTCCGGGTGAAAGAGAACCAGGAAGCAAGACCTGTGACCAGTACCATAGAGAAAAGACGTCTGCCATTTTGGGGAGGACCAAAACTTTAAAATTAAATATCTCGAAAAGTAAACACTCTAGAACGGCGAAAATAATGGCATTTGTCAAAATTCGTCAAGACTGATTGATAGAGCCCAAAAACGTTGAAATCGGAAGATACCAAAAAATCAGCCTTTTAAAAAAGGTAAAAATGGAGTCTGAACAGAGAAAGCGGGCGGCAACCTGGTCAGCATCCAAGATGGCTCCTAAAAAAGATACTGAACTAATGGCTATGATAGAGGTGATGGACAAAAGAATGATAGAAGCTTTTAGTGATCTTAGCCAGCAAAATCAACAATTGGATAAGAAATTGGATAAGAAAATAAATGACTTAGCTGAACAAGTGGATAAAAATTTTGGAGACCTAAAGACTGAAATTCAAAATTTGGCAAAAAAATTGAAAGAGATGGAAAACAAAATGCTTGTGTTGGAAGAAAACATTCAAAAAGTGACAAAAGAGAATTATAGAGTGGAAACAATGATGGTATACAAGGAGATGCAAAAGCATTTAAGATTTAGAGGGATAGGTGAAAAGATGGGCGAGAACATATTCACAAGGATTACTGAAGCCTTGAGTTACTATTTGAAAGATGAAGAAGAGGACATAAAATCTAATATTGACTTGGTCTATAGAGTTAATTCAGAGTATTCTAGCAGGAAAAATCTGCCAAGAGATGTGGTAGTGCAATTTACCACTAAGAGAGTAAGAGAGTTGATTTACAGAAAATGCTTCAAGGAATCATTTGAAATAGATGGAGATAAAGTAATTGGATGAAAGAGCTCCCTAGAGCTATGTTGCAAGACAGGAAGAAATTCAAACGGTTGATAGATAAGCTGAAACAGAAAAATTACAGATTTAGATGGGGAACTCCTGAAGGTGTAAGCTTTAACTACCAAAGTACACGAGTTGTAATCAAGAATGCGGAAGAGATGCTTTCTTTTTTGGCAGAAAATATTGAAGAATTTGGAGACATTTAACTTAACACCATTATGGATTACAAAGTACTTTCATGGAATGTAAATGGACTAAATTCACCCAATAAGCGTAAAATTGTTGGACATTGGCTTGAAAAACAGAAATGTGATGTGATTTGCCTACAAGAAGTGCACATTAAAAAACAAGATTGTAAATATTTGATCAGGAAAAAATTGGGAGAAGAATTTTCCTCACTAGCGACTATAAAGAAAAAAGGAGTAGTAACATATGTCAAGAAAGAATTAGATCCAAAAGAAATTTTTAAAGACAAAGAAGGTAGATATATTGCAACAGAGATAACTATGCATAACAAAAAAAATCTTGATTCTGAATATCTATGCACCCAATGGAGCAAAATAAAAGTTTTTTAAGGACTTAATTGTTGAATTGGACCAAGTTAATTATGAACACTTTATTTTGATGGGCGACTTTAATAGAACTGTAAATAACAAAGTAGACAGACGTTCAAAAAGTAAGGATGACACAATTGGAAAGCTACCTAAAGTTTTTTTTTTTGCAGTGGTTAAACAGGAAAGTCTGGAAGATGTTTGGAGGAAATGGAATTCTCAAGTTAAAGACTATACTTTTTACTCTAACAGGCATGACTCACACTCATGGATAGACATGATGTGGATGACGCCAGAATTAACGCTGAAAACAAAAAAGATAGAAATTTTACCAAAGCTTATTTCTGACTACAATCCCTTGATGTGGACCTCGAGACAGGGAGAAAAACAATGGAGATGGAGATTAAATGAAGAACTCTTGAATAATAATGAAATAATCAACAAAATACAAGATGACACAAAGATCTACTTTCAAATGAATTTACTCCAAGAAACCAAGCCACAAGTCGTATGGGACACATATAAGGCTGTAATACGTGGAACATTGATATCCTTAAACAATAAAGAGAATAAGAGAAAGAAAGAACAACAGAATAGTATTATTCAAGCAATTAAGTTAAAAGAGAAAGAATTAAAGAAAAGACCTGGAAGAAAGAAACTTCAAAGAGAAATACAATTTTTACAAGATCAACTAAAGGCTATTTTGAATTAAGAAATATATTGGAACTTTAAAAAGTTGCAGCAAAAGTCTTTTCAAGGTGCAAACAAACCCGAAAAATATTTGGCATGGCAACTAAAAAGAAGAAGAGAAAATAAGATTATAAGTAAAACTGTGACAGATAAAAAAGAAATAATGGACATTAATGGAATAAAAAGAGAATTCTTTAAATACTATGCTAAACTTTTTCAAAAAGTGACAGTAGACCAAAGTAAAATTTCAGAATATCTACAAATATTGAGATTACCAAAACCAACTGAAAAGTTTAAAGAAATGTTGAATAGCCCTATTACAACTCAGGAAATACAGAGGGCTATTGAAGATTCTAAGTTGGGAAAAGCACGGGGGCCAGATGGTTTTTCGGCTAAATATTATAAGGAAATAAAGGGAATTCTTTTACCAGTTTTGGAACTTTTGTTAAATGAAATAAGAGCTACAGCTGAAATACCAGATTCATGGAAAGAGGCAACAATATCACTGATTCCAAAAGAAGGACAGGATTTATCAGATGTTAAGAATTACAGACCAATCTCTCTACTAAATAATGATTATAAAATCTTTGCGAAAATATTAGCAGAGAGACTGAAAGAATATCTAAAGGAAATGATACAACAAGAACAAGCAGGTTTTTTGCCAAATCGCCAAATAAAGGATAATTTGCGAACAGTCTTAGATGCAATTGAATACTATGATAAACATTCTGATAAAGTGGTAGGTTTTTTTTCTGGATGCAGAAAAAGCTTTTGACAACTTAAATTGGGACTTTATGTTTGCGGTATTGGAGAAATTACAAATTGGGGACTTTTTGCTGAATATGATTAAATCGATATATACGGAACAGAATTATAATTAATGGCGAAAAGACTGCTTATTTCAAAGTTCAAAAAGGAACGAGACAAGGTTGCCCACTTTCACCATTGTTATTTATTTGGATTCTTGAAGTTTTACTTTGGAACATAAAAGAGGATAAGGAAATTAAAGGTTTGTCAACTAAAGGATTTTCTTTCAAGTATAGAGCATTTGCTGATGATGTGATGTTCATAACTGAGGAACCTATGACTACTTTACCACTTCTATTACAAAAAATTAAAGACTGGAGATCTTGCAGGTTTTTATGTTAATAGAAGGAAATCAAAAGTGATGTGCAAGAATATGTCAAGCAAAAAACAGTTGGAATTACAAAACCTAATAGACTGTGAGGTGGTGAAAAAGACTAAATATTTAGGTATTGACTTAACTATGAAAAATATTGACCTCTTTAAAAACAACTATGAGAAGTTATGGACACGAATTACACACGATATTAGTAAATGGAATACTTTAAATTTATCATTACTGGGAAGAGTCGCTACAGTTAAAATGAACATTTTACCAAGATTAATGTTTCTATTACAAACAATACCAATCGTGAAAGATTTAAAAGCCTTTAAAACATGGCAAAGAGAACTTGCAAAATTTGTTTGGGCAGGAAAAAAACCAAGAATAAAAAAAAATACTAACAATATTTGGCTCCTTTGAATCAGAAGTGGCCACAATTTAACCTTGCTTCTCTTTCAGGAACACTCCAGCAGCATGAAGTCCCTAACTGGACTAAAGAGGTCCACCTAACTAGATTTTGGCCCAAAACCATGCCAGTTATCAGGTCAGAACTATAGTAGACATCCTGACACTGGAACTCACTCCTGAACCTGGCAGTTATTCTAAAGATATTCAAACCTGAGAGCATCTCTCTCTGGTATTTAATCCTTTGATCACCGGGCCTGAGGACTTAGCAAAGGAAGGTTCTCATATAGTAAAATCATATGTTTTCTGTAAGAGAAATTATTTTAATTCAGTCACAAAATGAAGCGCTTTGCTTCTAGAGTGGCGTTCAAATGCGACGGCTTTTATGGCCCTGCACCCCATAGTACTTATTGTGGGGCTCCAAATTATTTTAAGCATTGCTTTAATTGGATTAGGGTGCTGGCTGAAATCTCCAGTCCACAGACTAGAAACCCCCACCCACCTCCCACAGTATCTGGCCTTCAGACACCTGGAGCCTGACTCCAGCACCCCCTAGTCCCCTTCTCCTTCATCTCCTCTCTCTCTCCCCAATAAAAAGACTCCTCTTTTGCTGTCTTCTGTCTTACTGTCATTCCCCATCTTATGTATGTCCTTTTTATGTGAGCTCTATTATTTAACCAGTATTGGGTGGGCTCTTAAGTCCCAAAGGGTGAATTTGAACTCAGGAAACTTGCTTTGAACTCAAAAGGGCTGCAGACAGAAACTGCAAAGCAGATGAGGACAGTATTCAGAAGAGCTGCCTCTTAAAAGACTTGGATGGTGATGACAGAGAATGCTGTCAGAGTCATCCCGGTGTTATATCAAGAAGCTGTTTTGTCGGGGACTTCCGGTAAAGTATGCGCATAATGGAAGACGCTTCTCTCCGCATCTGCGGGAGAAGTGACCCTCTCCCAGTGGGTTAGAATGGGTCCTGGACAGGTCCGGACCCTCAGAGACCCTAGCGAAGGGGCTCTGCCTGGGGTGCTTGAATGTAGCCTCTCCTAGCAGTGGCGACCACAGGATTGAGGCTCCTTTTTACCCCTGTAGGTTCTGCTCGCTGCAGAAGCCGCATGGCTACAAAAGCGCAGCCGAGAAGCAGCAGAGAATACAAGACAGAAAAGCAACACAATCCCAGATACACAATGGCAAAACTGTGAGTCTCAAATAGTAAAAGCGGCAGGGAAGGGTTGGAGGGACAACCCCCCCTCCCCCTCAATGTAATTTACGGCGCGAGACTTTCCCCACGGCTTTGTTGTGATTACGGAGCGTAATCTGAGTGCTGGAGGGCAGGATCGTGCAGACAAAGAAGAGAGCTTTGCAAAGACATTAGTGCGACAAAAAGCCATTGTTTTCTTCAGGACTCGTTATCTAACTATAAACAACTGAGAAAGCAAGCAAGAATGGCGGGGAGAAAACCCTCCCCCAAAACTGGAAGTTCAGTTCCGAGAGCAAAGGGCAATATCACAGAGCTGAAGACAATGTTGTCAGCTATGCTGTGGCCTCTAGTGGACCAGATGGCTACTATCAATGCTAAAATAGATTCTATCCTGAAAGAAATGATTGAGTCTCAGGATCTCTTGGAAGTCAAAAGAGTAGTTGAAAAAAATGACTCCAGATGGCAAAAAATAGAAACTGAAAAAGCTCTGCAAGGAGCCAGCGTTTTAAAACCTCAAATGGACTGTTCAAACTTCTATCTGAGTTTTCAGAACGTTTCTGAACAAAAAGGAGAGAACATCAAACAGCTGATAAGCGATGCATTGGCACCAGTGACAGGTCTGAAAGCGGAGAAAACACAAGGCGATATGGATTTAGTCCACAGGACTTATCCAGAATTTGTAAAGAAGAAAAACCTGTCAGGTGAAATTTCAATGAGGTTCTCCAGAAGATCAACAAGAGATTTGGTGCTAAAAGCCATGAACAGAACAGCTTTGAAGATTCAAGAAGAAGAGATTAAATTGGAGTCTATTTCCTATTATTGGGACATTCCAGAGGGACTGATCATCAGTTTTAAAGCCAAGAAATATAAAATTGACTCTATCGAAAAGGCAAATTTTTTTTTGGGAAAGCGCAAGAAGAAAAAAGCAGAGACTGTGTCAGATGATTCACTGGGATCGCAAGAAAGTATGTATGGATTTAATGGCTCTGAAAGCAGAAAAATGGAAGAACAGTCAGATTCTGAAAAAGGGGCTGTGGCCCCTAAGCCTCAGGAAGAAAGAAAGAAGAGAAGAAGAGGACCGAAGAAAAAATAATGTTTAACTGATTTTTAATATCGTGATGCACTATGTCAGATAATGATTTAAACCTAATTTTTAGATACTTCTATGTCTGTATGTAATCCAGCTATCTAGCTTTTAATATTAATCTAAACAACAAAATAGAGGTAACAGATGATACCAAGATTTAACTTTGCTTTTCAATATAATAATACTTTGAATTTGTAACATTACAAACTGTATTCTCTGTATAAGATAAGTTAGCGTAGATTTAGCATGTAGTATGCAGAATAGATTAAAAAAGCAATTAAAAAAATTTACAAAAAAAAAGAAGCTGTTTTGTCGGTAGCCTGCAGCAGTGCATTTTGGGGGGAACCAGAACCACCTCTGAGGTTTCAGGCAGTACAGATTCTTGAGTTCAAGACAAGTGATCAGCAGTCCAGGGTGTGCAGTCCCTGTGAAGCAGGAGGGGAACCCAGGTCTACTTCTCCTGTTCACCCAAGCATGCACTCTGTGTGACCTGGAAAAGCTGCCTCAAGTCTCCCACACCCTTACTGCTCATACCCTTTTAAAACTTATGGTGAACATTCTATCTGGCTCCAACCTAGAGCCCAATGGTTAACATGTCATGAGTGAACAGTCTATCCTAGCTAATTATACTTTAACCTGTATTTCTACTTGTTTTTGTGCATTTTTGTGAATGTGTAAGCAATTTACCCATCATGCTTTAAGGTATCATCATTTGCATACACAGCAACCCCCAGCCCTGACGAGGCATGTACCAACCCAACAATATGTGCTTCCCCTGAGGCAAGTCCATTGAGACTCTGCAAAAGGGTTTTCTTATTCTATGCATGGTTCTGTTCTTTAACTGTAATGGAAGAGGGCCTCCCAAAGGAAGCCCTCAATTAAAAAGGGGTCACCCTTATCTAGGATCCCCCTCGGAGCCACAAAGGCCCCAATTTAAAAGGAGAAATTTCCCTCTGATCCATTCCCTTGAATTCAACATTTACACTGTCTGAAGCTACATAGGAGCCATCCTGCAAGCAGCCCCGAGTTCAAGGCTTGAATCAGGAGATTCCCCCTCCCCCGAAGGGCAGAATGATTTGGCCCCAACCACAGCCCAGGAGCCGGCAAATTTATATGTTATTTTAACACACAGTTAGTATTTTTCAATGTGTAGCACCATGCATAGCAAGATTGCCTAACTGTAATACCCTTAGTCTGGTTATTATTCTGTGTATTTTTCCAGCCACGATGTGTTTATAAACAAAAATTCTTGCTCTAAACATTGTACCCATGATCCTTTGGATCCAAGGGGGGGGATTTCCCTCCTCATTATGTAAATCCTGCTCCTCCTTTTCGGCCGAGCCTGACCATGCCTGAGCCAAGAAAGAATGAGCCTTCCCAAAGTTATCATACGCCGGAGAGGTTGGGCTCCACCACTCCTGAAGACCCGAAGACTTGAAGATATGAAGAATGACAGCTTGTGCCTGATAGAATTAGTTATTCTGTAAAGCAGTGCCTCCCTTCCTTCATGAAATTAACTAACCACGCACAGTGAACTGTAGCACAGCGAAGGGAAGGATGAAGAAAGCTTGTTGTAAAATGTAACTTTTTATTTTTATAGGAATACCAGTGTTTACATATCTATGAATTGAGACATATATGCATATTTATGAATGACATTTTATTATGAATTCTGATTTTATATTTACAATGTCCTTTTAAATTTCTATAAGATATATTTATATTTTAATGCTTATTTCCTTGCATATGTATGGAACAAGGAAGTGACGACTTCCATCTCAGGACATACTTGCTTGTCTGGTTTGATTATGTGCCTCACTGGTATTTTGGGGTTTTGATCATTCAGGTTAGGTTTTTATGGTCTGCCCCTCTGCTTAGTGTGATCAGAGATACCCTCCATGATGATCCAGAGAGATGACTGCATCCCTTGCTGCCAGATGACATCATCGTTTCAGCTGCTCCATGCGGGACCCTTCACCTGACGTCTTCAGGTCCCAAGGGGGGGAATTGTTGGCCTGCAAGGTGCTTATGCGCTCTTATAGACATAAAGTCTATAAGTGTCAAATATGAACTGTGTTACTGAATGTATAAAGGGGATCGAGATGCAATTGACCAGATCAGGATGCCAGCTGAACACACACCAGCCAACGCCTGAGATGATGTGCCAGTGGTTCCCGAGGTTGCCAGCTCCCAGAGCTTTCCCTAACACAGCTACTTTCACAGAAACAGCCACCAGCCATTGTGGCCTGAACATGTCCTTTCAGACGCCATTAGCCATGTCCTTCTTCTTCCTCTCGCAGGCAAACCTCCCCCCCCCAACATTCCTTGCTCCAGAGAAATAAAGGACTTATTTCTGTCTGTACATAAAACCATGGACTTTGGCTAACCCAAACCAATTCTGCAGCCCAGAGACATTAAGCTCATCCCCAACACAATGGTGCTGGCCAATGAGGCATATTTGCTCTCCAGGGATCTGGGTCACAATCAGGTAGAGTGAAACATTGACCAACCCCTTAAGCCCCTCTCCTCTAGGAGAGAGAGAGCTCTTTTGGGGCGGACCTATCAAAGGGTGGTCTCAGGGAGTTGTTCAGCCAAGTCCTCCCACAGAGCTCCCTGATAAGAGAGGACACTCAGCAATTGTTCTCTCTTTAGCTTTTTACCTCTCTTTCTTTAGTTTTACCTCTTACCCTACCCTACCCCCACCTCCTAGGCTCTTGGTTGCACAGCCAGAGTCTCCACGTGTCGCTGCAGGTTCAGGACATGTGCCCCTAATCCCCTCCTAGCCTCCCCTTATTTTTTCCAGTGGGAACTCTGCAGCCTCTCTCCCTACAGGTAATTATTGCCCTCGACGGATACCAACAATATTCCTGCTCATGCAACTGTTTCTTTGCTCTAACTTTATTTCTTAGGCTCTGTGTAAGTGAGTGCGTGCGTCAGTATTGTTTGATTGAGAAAGATTCTTTCAGTAAAGAAACTATTTTATTACTGAAACCAGCCTCTTTGCTTATCTTCTGGTGTCTGGAAGAGGTGGCACCTCTGTATATATTGGTGGTTTCCCATCTTGCCTATTGCCAAGTTATTAATAACTCATAATTCCCCAATATTGATAAGAAATCACGGCAATTTGGCTAACATTACAGCTGTTTCCACATGCCTGCCCTGCTGAGCCTGGCCTCCTAAGAGCAGCATTGTTTGAAGGAGCAATCATGGGAGGAAGTCCTCTGTTCATATGACTCTGTGGCCTTTTGCTTTACTGTGCCCCTTTGCAAGGGCTTTTGGATGCCACTTAGATGGGAAGGGGTACATCTGGGGGGAGATTTTTTAAAACAACAGCAGAAGCAGGAGGAGGAGAGTTAGATTTATACCCCGCCCTTCCCTTGGAATCTCAGAGGGGCTTACAATCTCCTTTCTCTTCCTCTCCCCACAACAGACACCCTGTGACAGCTCTTTCGAGGACTGCCCTTGAGAGAACAGCTCTGAGAACATTGTTACTGACCCAAGGTCACACCAGCAGCTGCATGTGGAGGAGTGGGGAATCAACCCCGATTCTCCAGATTAGAGTCCGCCAGTCTTAACCGCTACACCAAACTGGCTCTGTACTGTTACAACAATCTGTTTCAACAAAGTTGCAATACAATGTTATAATGCTGTAGTGATTTAACAATTGCTGGTTTTTTAAAAGGGGAGAAAAAGTAGCTGCGGGGGTGGGGGGGCAGGGGCTGCTGATGTGATGAAAGAGGGGGGGGAAGTGCCGTGTGCATGATGTGCAGCAGCCCCTGCAAATGTCTCTGTGTTCCCAGCAGAAATAAGAGCTACACGGAGAATCATCTGTACATGGTAGTTCTTTCAGAGTAATGAATTACAGTTTAGTGAACAGTTCTCTTTAGCTTTTACTCTGGAAAACCAAAGTCATCCTACAATTATACATTAAAACAGTGAAATCAGGGGTCCTTTCGTAAAAAAAGAGGTGCAGGAGCTCATTAGCATAACTCATTTGCATATGCCACACCCCCTGACGTCACCGGAAGTGTCAGAAGGCCACACATCCCTGACGTCATCGGCAGTGTGTCAGAAGGCAAGAAGGGAGGGAGGGGGAAGGAGGGAAAGGAACAGGAAGGAAGGTAGGTAGGTAGGTGGGGGGGGAGAGAGAGAGAAGAAAGAAAGAAAGAAAGAAAGAAAGGGAGGGGGGAAGGAAGAAGGGGGGAAGGAAGGAAGAAAGAAAGGAACAGTAAGGTAGGTAGGTAGTTGGGGTGAGAGAGAGAGAAGAAAGGAAGGAAGGAAGGAGGGAGGGAGGGAGGGAGAGGGGAAGGAAGGGAAAAAGGAAGGAAAAGGAAGGTTGGTAGGTAGGTGGGGGGAGAGAGAGAAGAAAGAAAGAAAGAAAGAAAGAAAGAAAGAAAGAAAGAAAGAAAGAAAGAAAGAAAGAAAGAAAGAAAGAAAGAAAGAAAGAAAGAAAGAGAAAAGAAAAAGAGAGGGAGGGAGGGAGGGGGGAAGGAAGAAAGAAAGGAAGGAAGGAAGGAGGGAGGAAGAAAGGGGGAAGGAAGGAAGAAAGAAAGGAACAGTAAGGTAGGTAGGTAGTTGGGGGGAGAGAGAGAGAAGAAAGGAAGGAAGGAAGGAAGGGAGACAGGAAGGAAGGGAGAGAGGAAGGAAGGGACAGGAAGGTAGGTAGGTAGTTGGGGGGAGAGAGAGAGAAGAAAGGAAGGAAGGAAGGGGAGAGGGAGGGAGGAAGGGAGAGGGGAAGGAAGGGGGAAAGGAAGGAACAGGTAGGTATGTAGGTAGGTGGGGGGAGGGAGGGAGGGGCGCTTCTCCCCCCACTAGGGCTGGCGTTTCCCTCCCCCCCCTTGCTTGGGCCTGAGTGGCGTTAAGCCACTCAGGCCCGGCTTCTCCCTCCCCGGGAATGGTGGCCCCGGGAATGATGACTGGGGGAGGGAGGGGTTTTTTCCCGGGGCCGGCGGCCAGCCGCAGCCCCGGGGACAACGACTGGGGGAGGGAGGGGGCTCTTGGGCGGGGCCGGCGGCCAGCCGCGGCCCCGAGGAAGACAACCAGGCTAGGGAGGGGACTCGGGGCCGGTGCCGGCGGCCAGCCGCAGCCCCGAGGAAGACAACCGGGCGAAGACGACCGGGGAAGACGACTGCTGCTGCTGCTGCTGGGCGCGCTCGTCGTTGTCGCCGCCGTTGTCGTTGCCGCCGCCCCCGCGGCCGTGCTGGCCTCCGCCCCGCTCGCCCCTGCCGGCTGAGACGGAGGGGGCTGCGAGGGAGGCGCCGCCGCCGCTGAGGAGGAAGAGGACGAGGCCGACCCCGCGCCGCCGCCGCCTCCCGCCCCCGTTGAGCCCCGGGGAAGACGCCTGGTCGAGGGAGGGGGCTCTCAGGCGGGGCCGGGTTCTCAGACGTGGCCGGTGACTGGGGGCGAGGGAGGGGTTGAATGGGGGAGGCTTTCTGGCGGGGGGCGGGGCCCGCCTTCTCTCTCCCGGAGCGGCGCTCCGGCCCGCTCCGGCCCCAACGGAGCCCTGAGTGAAATAAAATAAAGCAAAGAAAGATAAAAGTCTGCTTGGAAGTGCCTGCAGATGCAGCAGGTGGCCACTAGGAGGAACTCTACTGCATTGCTTGGCCTTCCCCAGCTGCACCCAGCAAGACCTGCTTTGTCTCTCCCCCAAAACACACTCAGCCTGCTGCTGCCCTGCCTCCCCCCCCAACCCATTAGAGCAGGAGGGGCTTCAGGAGGACCAGAGAGGCATCATCACCTGTATGTCTGCAGGGTGCAGCCATTCTGAAACAACTTTGTTAAAGAGCGGGGTTCCGTGGATCAGCAGACTCACTACTAGTGAACAGCTCTACTTTATTAGTGACTTCAGCAAGAGTAAGACTTCTCTCCCGAGCCTCAGCTCTGTTTAAATAGTATGCAGTTGCCACACCCAAACACCCCCCACTCCCAATGACAGGCTATTTACATAACATTACTTCTTGACTGGTTACTGCCAGAGTCCTGGTGGACTATTGTTCTTTGGCTCCAAGCTTACCCAGTCTTTGGAAGCACAGTCCTGCACTGTTTCAGTCCCAATACACAACAAACTTCCTTCATCACAGGAAGATGCTTGGCTTGCATCGTCCCAACATTTCTGTGGTTGGCCCCAGCACCTCATGGCCACTATCTTCTGAGTGGCCTTGCTCCTGCGACAGCCATTTCGTTATGGCAGCCCTTCCCCCATAGCCAAAATCCCAAAGGTCCTTGCAGGTTCAACAAGGATTAGGAACGTTTAGCCTACCCTGACTGCTGCAGGAGGCACAGGGATTGCATTCCTGCCCATGTGAACAAATGAGGCCATGGTCAAACTAAAAATGGAATGCTTGACACCTGCTCCACTACTCGCTTCAGAGAATATTCGGCAGTGTTTGCCTGGTTAAATGTGTGGCCAATTGACAATATTTGATGAGGCAATATCTTGTGAGCCAAACCTAGGATATTGTACTGCAGAATATTTCTTTATTTAAATATTTTTACTTTGCTTTTCTCCCACCATGAGGACTCATAGTAGGACACAAAACTACCAACATGCATACACTTCTATACAGAATGCAACGGACACCCCCCCCCCCCAATGCTTTTGAATCCACAAAAGTCATCCTGGACTGTTGCTGGTTCTGCCACCATGACTAACCCAGGGCAGTAGCTTTGCGGTCTCTGACTGGGGGGGGGGGCAGAACAGCTCCAGGCCTCCCTGGATAACTCATCTCTAGACGCCTTTTGTGGGGAGGAGCCAGCAGCACTGGCGGCCTACAACGGTGATCCCCATCGGCTCTTGCTGACTTTAACATCCACGCCAAGGACAAGCTGTGAGGAGTGGCGCAGGACTTCAGGGCCTCCATGATGACCCCATATGGGCCTGTCCCAAGTAATTACTAAATTATGTTTAACACCCTGGATTGGGTCCATTACACTGCTGGGGAGGGTGATCTGGAGGTGTGTGTGGGGAGTTTAGGATGACTCCCTCGTCATGGACAGATCCTGATGGGGTTCCTGTCAGTGCTTGGAGATATTCTGACCTCTGCTGCTGATGACTCTGTTGAGGCCCTGACCTGCAAGAGGGAGAATAGTGGGGGCTGTTGACACCACCGCCCCTAAGTCTCCTCTCCCCACCCCAGACAGAGCCAATCATTCTCCCTGGATCTCTGGGGAATGGATGGTGATGAAATCAGAAGGACAATGGCTAGAGCTCCTCTGGGAGGAAACATGAAGTGAGGCTGACTGAACACAACACAAAGCCCACATTAGAGCTTTTTCTGTGGCAATGTTGATGGCAACAATGAGGCAATGTCCGGCTGCACTGTTTTGTGTGGTTCAGGGAATTTCACATCATCGCCCCAGGGAACTGCAATATGATGGCACTGTGGCCTGCTTTGATCCATTTGTGACTTTGCAGACAAAATCACCCAGATCTGCTCTGGGCTCGATTGTGGTATGGACGCATGTTCAGATGATGTACCTCTGGTATCTGCTTGTCCCATTTATGTGGATGCTTTCCAGCTGGTGGAGCCTGGGGATGCAGACAAGGCCCTGCCTAGCTGATAGAGGCCGCTGGAGGGGACTGGTGTGAAGGGAGTGGTAAACCCTTCCTTGAGAGCAGGAGTCATGCCACCTACGCTCATGGAGGCAGCAGTTAGACCTGCTCTGTGATTAGACCGGAAGCACCCGGACATCTCACTGCCTTGTGTCTGAGGCTGACCTTCTCCGCTCCCTGCAGTCAAGCTGGGCCTTGTTCTCGTGATGTCATTCTGTTTAGAAGCGATGTGAAGTTTGGCAAACACGCATTCATTATGGCCATGCCAAATTTGTGGATCCTCAACTGCTGTCTAGTCCAAAAATGTCTTTGTGCAACATGTTTGCAAGCAAGTACTGTAAGATCAGTAGTTCGGCAGTTCGAGACCCGAGTGCCGCATGATGTGTTGGAGTGAGCTCCTGTCTCTGGCCCCAGCTCCTGCCAACCTAGCCAGGGCTATTTTTGGGCAGGAATGCACAGGAACTCCGTTCCGGCTGGCTTCCAAGTTGGCCACGCCTACAGCCCCCCCTCCGGTTCCCCAGGCAACTTGCAAGCTGTGGGGTGCCTGGGGAAGCCAATCCAGAAACTGCCTTCCTTCCCTCAGATTCCCCATGCCCCCCCCCCAAGCCGTGGGGCACCTGGGGAAGCCGATCCCGGGAGGGAGCTGTGCTGTAAGGGGTGTGGCCTAATATGCTAATGAGTTTCTGCTGTTGGGTGTGGCCTATTATGCTAATGAGTTCCTGCTCGGCTTTTTCTACAAAAAAAGCCCTGAACTTAGCAGTTCAAAAGCAAGAAACTGCAAGTAGATAAATAGGCACTGCTTCAGTTTTGAAGGTAACAGCATTCTGTGCACCTTGGTGTCTAGTCATGCCGGCCACATGACCACAGAAACGTCTTCAGACAGCGCTGGCTCTTTGGCTTGGAAACGGAGATGAGCACTGCCCCCTAGAGTCAGATTTGACTGGCTTTCAAGCAAGGGAAACCTTTACCTTGTCCTTTACCCTCATTCATACAAGGATAAAGTTTCAGGAATGGGATTTGAACTGTTTGGCACCATAAAATTACCTTTGTATAATGTGAAGGCGTCATCTACCCTGTCCAAAAGTTGATTTGTTTGCACAACACAAAGTGTGCATTGGTCTTTTTAATTGCCAGAAAATGGAATCTGAACAGCTCTGGACCCCAAAGAAAACTCTGTTCACGTCTCTGGCAACCTGCCTGTTCTGTACGGACACCAGAATATTGGAACCCCACTCCCCCAGATTTGCACTCAGTATGCTCTGGATGATACCAGACCAGCATCCCCCCCCCCCCCCCACTGGAGACAAAGGGCAAATGAGGAATCAGGGTTAAAACTACCCTGCGGCCTCATGTTGATTTGGACAACTCCAGATAACGTGTGCCGGCTCTGATTTACAGTCTTTTCCATGGAGCCCTTTCCCAGTCTGTATTTTACTAATCTCATACTTTCTGTTGTCAAGAAAAGCATGTCTCTTTGTAATGTAGTATGCTCTGTGTAGCAACCAGCCTGCCATGTGCTCCCAGGTAATGGCGCCCACCGCATGGCCAGAGCACATGGTCAGGCAGAGAGGGGAGCTTGAATCTGGAGGAACAATAGACATCCGGATTGAAAGCCTCCACCAATGTGGGACCTAGGTTCTCCCTGGGGAGCCAATGCAATCAAAGGCTCCTCCAGGGAACCTATGACAAACATGCGCATATGTTAAGCCCCTATCAGGTCTTTTGGGTGCGGCCGGAGGTGTGGCTCCGGCCAACATATAATGAGGGCCCTGGAGCCCTGGAAGCATGCTTGTTCTGACCATCTACTGGGCATGCTGAATCACTCAATAAAGGCTTCATGATTTCACCGTTCCTGGTATCCCGAGTCCAGTACTCTTCACTCTTCTTAACGGATCCCTACGAACCCTCCGCAGAGTATTTCTGTGTCCAGACTTCCTGAGGGCCAGCTGCAGCTCCCAGCCCCTTCCTGCCTCCCCCTCCTTCCTTTCCTCGTATCTCACGCTGAGTCGTCTCTGCGGCAGCCTTCCAGCTGAAACTGGGGAGGCAACAGGCTGTGCAGCCAGAGGGAAGAGAGATGCCCTTTCATTCACTGTATTCTGAGTTGTGGGGGGGAGTCCACCTCTTAGATTCCCTTCCCCTGCCCCGTGCTTGTTGCCTTTGCGTGGATTAAGCTTTTCGCCTCCTTTCTTGCTTGCTTGTGTGGAGAGCAGCTTGCACCTGGAGGAGGTGGCAGGACACACTCACTGGAGGAGGATTCTCTGGGAGATGCTCTGAATCAGGTAAGTGCCCACTGGCCGCTGTGCTGGATGGAGGAATCAGGATCCGGCTGCCAGTCTCTCCCCGCCGTAGACAGAGCGAGGTGGCTCGGCCAGTTGGGCTGGGCAGCTGAGGCACATGAGTTAGTCAGCCAGGGCCAGGCGCTGAGCAACTTTCGCATGGAATGAGCGATGTTTTCCCTTCTTTATCACCATCCTGCAGAACCAGGATTCTGTTACTGTGAAAGAATTCACATCTTCCTCTTTCATTTCTGTAGCTGCTTTCTGATGGGGGAAACCACATTTGACAAAGACGTATTTGTTTTTATGCAAACCAGAATTACAGGGCTGTCTTCCTCTGAATTTAGCAACCCTAAAATACAGAGAGGGGGAGGGCAGGACAGGGGGAGGAGGAGACTAGCAGCTCAGCTACTTCTAGTGTGGACACTCCAGAGGAGGAGAGGGGTGCCCTGACCCGGATAGCCCAGGCGCAAGGCCCAATCCCTCGCCAGATCTCAGAAGCTAAGCAGGGCTGACCCTGGCAAGTACCTGGATGGGAGACCACCTTGGAATACCAGCAGGCGGAAGGCGGGGGCAGGCTTTATCCAGCCATCCCTCTGAGTACCCTCCAGGCCCCCGGTAGGGGTCAGTCACCAGAGGTCACCATGCCCTGACCTGCATAGCCCAGGCAAGCCTGATCTCATCAGATCTTGGGCGGTAAGCAGAGCTGACTCTGGCAAGTACTTGGATGGGAGAACTCCTTGGAATACCAGAGGCAGGCGGTGGGGGCAGGCTTTATTCAGCTACCTCTCTGAATATCCTCCAGGCCCCTAGTAGAGGTCAGTCACCAGAGGTCGCCAGGACTTCCAGGCAATGCTCCCTCTAAGCTGTGGAGTCTTGTGAGCAAAAATTCTACTTTGTGAGCTACTGGCATTAAAGTTGTAAGCAAACAATTTGGCTCCTGCATGAATTAGTTTGCTCTGGAGCCATCCTTCCTGAGCTGAGACAAAAATGTGTGAGCCACAGGCTAAAAAACTGTGAGCTAGCTCACTCTAACTCAGCTTAGAGGGAACACTGCTTCCAGGTACACACATTTACACACACACGCCCACATATGAAAAATACAGAGCTGGAGGTGGAGGGCTGCTGGCCTGAGTCCTGTGTCTGGCCACCCAAAAGACACAATTTCTGGAAGTTTCAAAGCCACTGGGGGGAAGGTCTTTTGGAATTTATTTATTTATTTGCAAAAACGAAAATCTAATACTTTCGTATCAAACCTGAACTTCTTTTATTGCTTTAACAAGATCAAATGCATAATTTATAATGTAGTTAAAATTGTACGAATTGACATATTTATGAAACTTCAAACATTTCAATTCCTTATATTTCTGCAAGCAAAACTGCAAATATGCCACATACTGGAGGGCAAGGGTTCTTTGGGGCTGGAGCGAGGCGGAGCGCTGCTCCGCCAGCTGAGGAGTGGGCAGTAGGGCTGCCACGGGCCGAATCAAATTCTCTGATCTGATTCGGCCCGCTGCTGAATTGCCGCTGAAATTCATCGGCAGCTTTAAAAGCGGCTGGAGGGGAGGGGGTTTGAGGAAGAGGCTCCAAACTTGCAGAGTCGCTTCTGGGACCTCTCCCCCAAATACCCACCAAATTTCAAGAATATTGGACCAGGGGGTCCAATTCTACAGGCCTCCAAACAGGTTGCCCCCATTCCCTCCATTGTTCTCTATGGTGGGGGGAAAGTAACTTTCAGGGATTGTCCCTGACCAGCATAAAAGGAGGGCTCGGAGCCCTGGGTTGTATGCTTCATCCGGACCGGCAATAAAGATCTAGCTGTTTCACTATTCCATGGACTCCCGACTCCAATACTTATCACTTCCAGAGTCCTTGAAGCCCATAGCACAGGTGGTGAATCTTTACCCACCTGTTTTGTTGGCAGGTGATAGACAGAGATCATTTCTGGCTTCCCATGTCAAGCCTCAACAAATTTGCCTTGGGTCTAGGAGCCAGCCCCCAAATTAGAGAGTCCAGACTCACCCGTTCCAAGTGCAAGTTTCCCTCTGTTAGATTAAAGAAGTTTAGTGTTGCCTCAGTTATTAATGGGGCTGCCGACTGGTCTGCACAACCCTCTCCTTGTCCCCCCTTTGAACAGAGGATTAAGGGGACGTTATTTATCAGGTTCTGGATCAAATCAAGCCTGAACTAAAATGACTGAACTGAGGCTCTTGTATTCACATCATGAGGAGAGGAGAGGAGAGGAGATAGAAAACTGGAAGGCAGCAGGGAAAGAGGAAGACCCAACAGGAGGCGGATGGACTCCCATCAAGAAAGCCACAAAGGCCCTCCGTCAGCAAGGCCTGAGCAACGGCTGTCAATGAGAGGATGTTTGGGAGGTCATTCATTCAAGGGTCACCCTAAGTCGGTGGAAGTTAACCCCCCCAGGGTAGTGTTATTTACCTCTGTCTCTCCAGTGGCAGCCAACGTAGTGACTTCAGAACCAGAGTAATATGTCCACCTCTCCTCCCAGTGATGCTGAATCCAGTATAACCCACGGGCTCTTGGTCAAGTGAGCAAGGATCAGCGGAACTCCATCAAAGGTGGGAAGCACCTTCAAGGCCTCAGTTTCAGTTTGTTTTCTGTTTGCCATTTAATTGCATCGGTCAAGCAGTGGTTCAAGACCTCTGCTGTAGTGCCAGGAGATTTAGAGAGATATAGAGCTGGGTGTCATCAGAATATTGGTGACACTGAATTCCAGAGCTATGAATGTTAAACAGTGAGAGCGGTTCCTCAGTGGAACAGGCTTCCTCGGGAGGTGGTGGGCTCTCCTCCTTTGTTTGGTGCCAGTTTGGTGTAGTGGTTAAGTGTGCGGACTCTAACCTGGGAGAACCGGGTTTGATTCCCCACTCCTCCACTTGCACCTGCTGGATGACCTTGGGCAAGCCATTGCTCTGGCACAGCTGTTCTTGAAAAAGAGCAGTTTCTATCAGAGCTCTCTCAGCCCCACCCTACCTCACAGGCAGTGTTCCCTCTAAGCTGAGTTCATGTGAGCTAGCTCACAATTTTTTAGCCTCCAGCTCACACATTTTTGTCTTAGCTCAGGAAGGATGGCTTGAGAACAAACTAATTTATGCAGCAGCCAAATTGCTTGCTCACAACTTTAATGCCAGTAGCTCACAAAGTAGAATTTTTGCTCACAAGACTTCACAGCTTAGAGGGAGCAGTGCTCACAGGGTGTCTGTTGTGGGGAGAGGAAGGGAAAGGATTTTGTAAGCCACTCTGAGACTCCATTGGGTAGTGAAGGGCGGGGTATAAATCCAATCTCCTCCACTCCTCTTCTTTAGAGGTTTTCAAACAGAGGCCGGATGGCCATCTGACAGCAATGCTGATTCCATGAACTGAGGCAGATCATGAGAGGGAGGGCAGGAAGGGCTGCCTCAGGGCTTGGTTCTCGTGGCCCTTTCTTACACGCCCAGGGAAATGCCGATTGCTACTTTGGGGTCAGGAAGGAATTTATCTCCAGGCCAGTTTGGCCAGGGATTCTGGAGATTTTTTGTCATCTTCTGGGTGTTGGACAGGGGTCACTGGGACTGAAAGGGGGGAGATAGTTGTGAATTTCCTGCATTGTGCTGGAGGTTGGACTAGATGATCCTGAAGGTCCCTTCCAGCTCTATGACTCTATGACTCTATGAATGATTTCTCCTATGCTTACGAAGTTATAAATGAAGTATTTTATATCGTTCGATCAGTAAAAGAAAGTTTAATTATAAAGTATTGCATACATTTCTATTTCCGCCCAAATTTCTGCTTCTCCCAGGGTCGGGGTAGGAGTGGAAAATACCCTTTTTCTCCTCCCATGGCTTCGGAATTTCCAGAAATTTGACATCTCTAATCTGAACCCTCAGCTGCTTTTAAGCTTCAGCAGGGGATGGAGTGTGTTATGTGATGAACTTATAGAGAATTAGATTGGGCATATTCCATGAGACGCAACTGCGAAAAGTTGAAACCAGGTTTTCGGCCACGCCTGGTCTGTCTGGTCTGCACCTCATCAGAGCTCCCTTCCCATCAACACCTTCCAGGGTACTTGGCACGGACACTTATCCTGGAAATTCAGCCTCTCACACGTGTTTCCGGACAAACACAGAGTCCTTTCCTGTAATGAAGTCATGGCCTTCGGCAAGCTGCGCAGCGAGTGCGAGAGCAGCAAACTGCCTAGAGGACACCAATGGAAGAGAGGGGTGGGGTAATAAGTTAATTGTAAATAAGTAGCAGCAGGTGGGGGAAAGAAACAATTGAAGGAAAATCCCCTTTCACACTCACTGGATGAAATAGCAACTGTATTGAGAATGTGGTGGATCCGAGACAGTTCCTTGGGCATTTCTTCTCTCCATTTTAGATGCTCTCTGAAGGCCTGAATGGCTTCTCTCTCACTGAGCTGAAACCCTCTTGCCAATGTGCTTATTCCTGCTTCCCCATAGAGAATACAGTCACTGGATTTTGCGGGCCAATTCTTAGACTCCAGAACTCTTCCACATCTTGACAAATCTGTGTCCTCTTTTGAAAGCAGTCTTTTTGAAGGGATTTTTTAAGTTGCTCATAGAATGCAACTGGGGAGATTGGAGGGTCATCAATTCTATTTTTTCTATGCAACTGGACACCCTTAAATTGCATCTTTTCTGTTGCCTCCAGTGCTTTTGCATAGTAAGTACCTGGAACACTGCCTCTCTTCCTGCATATTTCAACAAGACACTCAATCTTGCTATGGGCTCTGTACAGATCAATATTTCTCTCCTGCAGATCTAGACTTAATTCTGAGAGCTCTTGCAAAGCATCACAAAGTAATCCGAGATCCAATATGAATTCTGCTGATGTAATCTTTTTCTGAAGACCTTCATATGTGCACTTCTCCTTTCTATCTCGACCACTCTCAGTTTCAGCTTTTTCAAAATGAAGCACTAGAGCTTCGTAATCCTTCCAGACAGCCATGACAGTTCTGTAACCGGAGGCAACCCATCTTGTAGACAGGATCCTTCCAATTCTCAAAATCTCCATCTCTAACGTGGCTGCACATGCCTTGAGCTCTCTTGCATTTTTTGGAGATGCATGGTACATGGCATATAATTTGTCCATAAAACTCCTAAATCTATTGATGCCACATACCTCTTTCACGACATCATGGACTGATAATTCCAGCCTATGGCTAGCACAATGCCATACAATAATGGAAGGGAATCTGTCTTTGAAAAGTTTTGCGACTCCTCCACGGGATCCTATCATCACTGCAGCCCCATCACAAGTCAACGAAATCAAACTTTCCTTTAAGACTTCCTCAGTGATCCCTAGTGACTCAAGAGTAGACATCAAACTTTTGAATATTCCATTCACGTCGTACAGCTCTATCAAGTCAATGAAGTAATTCATAGGGTCCTCCATGTCCATCTCTTCAATGTAGGTGCGAATATACACTATCAGTACAGATTTCTGACTGACAGTAGTGGATTCATCAAGTATCAATGAAATTTTACTCTTGGAATCAATAATAATCTTAATCAGTGTGATTCTCATCTCACTGCCAATGTGGTCTACAATATGTAGCTCCCGGATGACATCAGGGCCCTGCGGGATCTATTGCAATTCCGCAGGGCCTGTAAAATGGAGCTCTTCTGCCAGGCTTTCAACTAGGAGCCACCACCGGGGGAAGGAACTGATCTGGTAACATCGCCCTGGTCCTGTTGGTCACACCCCTTGCTGCTGCTGTTCACCATGAGAACTCTGAAGTCGCCATCTGTTCTGTGTTGGATGTGTAGTCGCCATCTGTTCTGTGTTGGATGTGGCGTCAATTTTAACTGTTATTTTATATTGTAAACCGTTGTTGGTATTTTATGCTTGTTAGCCGCCTTGAGCCGGTCCGCTGGCAAGGCGGGATATAAATATAATAAATAAATAAATAAATAAATGTGTGCACAAGAATCAGCTGAGTGCAAAATTCTCCCCACATCAATGCCGTTTAATCCTTGGAAATCAATGTCAGCCTCAAAATCATTAAAAGACTGGTTCTTTCTAGCCACCTTATACGCTGTACAGAATATTTTCTTGGTGATTTCCATCTCTCTTTCTTGGGACATCAAACATACTGTTTTCAGTGTTTCTTTCCTTGCATCAGCTGTGATTTTAACTGCAGCTTTATGACCTGTACTTTCTCTATGTTCACAAATTTTTTTCCTGAGCGATGATAGCTGCCATATCCTTGATTCTCCGTTAAATGACACCTCGCCACGTGTCCACTCTTTAGAAAGTCGCATTCCCACAGTTGTCTTCTCTGTCCCTAAGGCTCCAACATTTTTACACACTGAGCAACCTAACTTGCCACCACTGAAAAATAACCAGTCATTTTTTTGGAGTTGATCATTCTTCTGCTCCACAGTCCAGCAAGTGGGCCAGAAAGTCTCATTAACTGCAGAGGCAGAAGTGCAGTGTCTTGACTCGCTGGTCGATGGATTTGACTCACTGGTTGACAAAATTGACTCACTGGTCAACAGATTGTCAGGAGTTGACATTCCATCTGAACTACTTGATGATTCCCTTGATGCTGAGGGACAATCCTCAGTCACGCCACGTTTCGCAGGGATCCCAACAAAGTAGTCCGAAATACTCTTCCTTTTCATGGTGCTACACTTTTACAGTGTTGCTAACCTGCAAAAGGATGATGATATTTAAGCACAACCATGGTATTACGGAATTGGAACTATTAGAATGTCTGCAACCCAGACACTGTAATAATAGTAGTTATGTAGGATACTGAAAAAAGAAGAAGAGATTGGATTTATAACCTGCCCACTACCCGAAGAAGTCTCAGAGCGGCTTACAATCTCCTTTCCCTTCCCCTCCCCACAACAGACACCCTGTGAGGTAGGTGGGGCTGAGAGAGCTCTTGACAGAAACTGCTCTTTTTCAAGAACAGCTGTGCCAGAACTATGGCTTGCCCAAGGTCATCCAGCAGGTGCAAGTGGAGGAGTGGAGAATCAGATTAGAGTCTGTGCACTTAACAACTACACCAAACTGGTTCTCTGATACACTTGAGTTGGAGCAAAATTAGGATGCAGTGTGTTCCAAGAGGATTCCAGTAGGAATTGTTTCTCTTGCTCAGTTGATAGAAAACACAGATTTCCTGTTCTAACCATTTCTTTAACACAGCTGCTCATAGGAAAGCAGGCTGTGTGAGAATATGACATTCCACATTAAGGGGAGCAAAGTGCTGCATTATTTTAAAAACTGTGTGGAACCTGTTAGTGTTCCACTTCTGGCATTTTGCTGAAGAGTAATCTGTCTGCAGTGCCAAGGGACCCCTTGCATGGAAGCAGCCAAGGTTAAAGGAACACCACCCACTCATATCTGACATGCAAACATTTCTGTCTCCACTACAACAGCTAGATGGATCAACACATCCAAAGAGGTTTTCCAAGAACAAACAGTTTCAATGTGTCAAGACACATAAGGACTTGCAGTTGCATCCAAAATGTGTGTTTGTGTCTGTGTAAAGTGCCCTCAAGTTGCAACTGACTTACAGTGACCCTTCGGGGTTCTTGAGGCAACAGGCAAATGGAGATGGTTTGCCATTGTCTGCCTCTGTGATCCTGGACTATGTTGGTGGTCTCCCATCCAAGGACTAACCAGGGCTGGTCTTGCCAGGTTTCTGAGATCGCACTCATCTGGGCCATCCAGGTTAGGGCCTAAAGGGGGGGGGGAGTTTTAACTAAACCAGAGGGAGCACCCTCAGCATACATGACTCCCCCCTTTCTCCTTTACTTAAAATAAATAGTTATGATTTTACTTACACGGTGATTGAGATAGGACACCTTTTGCTAGTTATATAGCAATCTGCCAGTAACCTGAATGGGATTTTCTTTGACAAATAGCTGAAGCAGCAGGAAGTTGGGGGGGGGGGTCACCTCCCTCTGGAAGAAATGGGGAAAACAAAATTAGTGGGAACAAAGAAATTCTTGCAGGGACAATCCTGGCTTCAGATTAGCCTGCCCTGAGTATGGTGGTGGTGGTTTCCCATCCAAGATCTAACAAGGGCTGGCCTTGTTAAGCTTCAGAGATCGGATAAAATTGCACTCAAATGTCCAGTTGCCCTCCCTGGGAGCTGTGATTTTTTTTTTTTGTGCAGCTCATGGCCAGAATAAATGTGTGAACACTTCACATCCCCCCTTTGGAGACGGTGCTTCACTCACATCAGTCCCCTGCTAGCCACTCCATGTATGGCTGAGTGGGGGGGGGGGGGAGAGAATATCATGGAAGTAACCTCATCTAGTCCAACTCCTTTCACAGGAAATTCACAAATACCTCCTTCCCCCACACACACCCAATGACCCCTGTTCCATGCCCAGAAGATGACAAAAAACCTCCAGGATCCCCAGCCAAACTGGCCTGGAGAAAAATTGCTTCCTGACTCCAAAGTGGAGATCAGCATTTCACTGGGCATGTAAGAAAGGGCCACGAGAATGGAGCACTGAGGCAACCCTTCCTGCCCTCCCTCCCATGATCTGCCTAAGTTCACAGGATCAGCATTGCTGTCAAATGGCCATCCAGCCTCTGTCCGAAAACCTCCAAAGAAGGAGAGATATAAACAGAGAGAGAGAGAGAGAGAAGCCTTCTCCTCCCAGACTCTCCCAACTCACTGCCACCACCTCCCCCAGCCTGCACTGCACGAGGGGAGGAAAAGAAGGAGCCCCCGTCCCCCGTCCCCGCCGACGCCTCCCCTGGCCTGCACGGCAGGAGGGGAGGAAAAGAACAAAGCCCAAATTGCCGATGATGCCTCCCCCGGCCTGCACGGCACAAGGGGAGGAAAAGAACGAGGCCCCCCTCCCCGCCGCCTCCTCCCCCGGCCTGCATGGCACGAGGGAAGGAAAAGAACGAGGCCCCCCTCCCCGCCGCCACCTCCCCCAGCCTGCACAGCACGAGGGGAGGAAAAGAACGAGGCCCCCCTCCCCGCCGCCACCTCCACCGGCCTGCATGGCACGAGGGGAGGAAAAGAACAAGGCCCAAATCACCGATACCGCCTTCCCCGGCCTGCACGGCACAAGGGAAGGAAAAGAATGAGTCCCCGCTCCCCGTCGCCGCCTCCCCCGGCCTGCACGGCACGAGGGGAGGAAAAGAACGAGGCCCTCCTCCCTGCCGCCACCTCCCCCGGCCTGCACGGCATGAGGGGAGGAAAAGAACGAGGCCCAAATCACTGATACTGCCTCCCCTGGCCTGCACGGCATGAGGGAAGGAAAAGAACGAGTCCCCCCTCCCCACCGCTGCCTCCCCTGGCCTGCACGGCACAAGGGAGGAAAAGAACGAAGCCCAAATCACCGATGCCACCTCCCCCGGCCTGCATGGCACGAGGGGAGGAAAAGAACGAGGCCCAACTCAAGGGGAATGAGGGGAGGAAAAAAACAAAAAGGCCCTCGCTGGAGCCCAGGAGAGGCAGCAGCCAGCAGGGGGGCGGAGAGATGGCCTGGCCTCTGGAGGCCTCCTCCTAGGCCCTTTCCGGAGCACGGAGCCCTTACCAGCTTCCTCCTCTGGTCGCTGATTCTGGGCTGCTGAGAGAAGGGGGCGGGGCTTATATACCTGCCCCCTGAGCTGCCTCTGTTCACTGCTGGAGCGACGCTCCATCACACCCTGGCTCGAACGGAGGCCTGTGTATCACAACCATTTTTCATAATATCACATTCAACAGCATTGATATTATAGTCCTTCAACAGTTTCTGCACACTCTTCTCATTTCTGTGTCCAAGTTTCACATGCCATCCATAGACACATTTCTTGTGGTCACACTCAGGTGATTTAGTGTGGCACACTGGTCCTTCAGTGTCCACTTTATTATCATTAGCAATAGCAATGTCTCTTAGGTAATGAAAACCCTCATGTTCTTCAGCCATAAGATTAATGCCATTTTCATGCCAAATTCTGCCTTGGCCCTTTTTAAGATTAACTTCAAAGCCATTCTGTATAATTCTTTTAGTAGATAACAGTCTAGTTGTTGCTTCAGGAACGAAAATACAATCTCTCAGTGTCACTTCCTGAATTTCACCATAGGCATTCAATACATGTATCATAACAGTCCCAGATCCCTGTACAGGCAGAGCTTTACCATTGACTTGTTGCAAATTTGGTTTTCTCTCTCTATCGAGTTCTATAAAATGTTTTTCTGAACTTGCAATGTGGGTGCAACTTCCCGAATCTATGAGCCACATTTTCTTATCATTAAAGTCTCTCCCATTCACAGAATTCACTGAATGGTCACTTTGGCTTTGATGCTGTTTAGCAAATGGTTTGGTCTCTGTGAGGCAGAAGATTGCCCCCTCTACATTTGATATTTTATGGCCCCTGTTTGCTCTCCCCCTCCCACATCCTGTAGAGGATCTTGTTTCAGCGGGAGTCTGGGTGTTTCCGCTGCGGCCATTGCCACTGTGATCAGATTTAGACCTACATTCTTTTGCATAATGACCAAATCTTGAGCAGACAAAACACTTCACATCTTTCTTCACATTTCCCTTCTTATTTGCATTTACATTCAGAACAGACATGCTTTGAGATCATTCAGACACATTTTGAGATAATTCAGAAGATCCTTCTCTTCTAAATCCTTCCTCTTGCAAATAAGAAATTGCATATTCAAGTGTTATATCTTTGGTACTGTTTAACACAGCAACTTTGTGCCCGTATTTAGGAGAGAGTGAGCTCAGCAAAACTGCAATTACAGTGGTCTCAAGGGGGGGGATCCTAAGTCCTTTAACTGGGCATAAGTTTCCATTAGTCTATTCAAATGCACAAGTAAGGATTCTCTGGGCCTCATCTTTATGTTAATTAAGCATTTTTGGAGAAATACTTAGTTGGCTCGAAATTGCATATTATATTTTTGAGTAAGCATAGTGTACATTTCCTTTGCTGTATTGCATGTTAAAATCTGTACGTTCTCACTCAGAATTAGACTGCTTAGGATCAAAGATCTTGTGAGGCCATCCTTCTCTTCAAACTTAAGTTTCGGCACTCCATCTGCAGGAGCAATTTCTATTAAAGTATGCAGAGCTGACTGAGACTGCAAAGCACTTTCTAGCAATGCTTTCCACCATGCAAAATTCGTTTTAGATAAGGTTGGAATGTTTAAGAAAGAAGGACTCTTTGGGGAAGCCATTGTCAGGTCTCAGTACGTTACCCAATCCTTGGGACAGCAAGCAGGCGATTTGCACACAGCAGGGATCCTTTGTTCCCTCCGACTGCTACGGCTCTCCGGCAGCAGGATGATCCACTCCAGAACGGTTCAGTGATGCGAATTTCACCCGGCAGGAAAGGCAGCTAAAACGATTCCTCTGTCCCTTCTCTGTGTCCCGCAACTAATGACAAATTGCAGGCTCTAGAGATCAGATCAAAGGCAAAGCGTCTCTCTGCTTCCACTGGTCTGGCGTGAGATAAAAGTTTCAAACAAGTTGCCTGTGCTATTCTTAAAAACTTACTTAGTAAACTTAACACATGCTCAGCTCTTGCGTAGGGAACGTCTGGTGCCCATAACCTTTATGTTGGGTATTCCTGTTAGTGAATATGTTCCAGCAGAGTAAAATAGTAAAGCATCAGCTTAGTAGAGATTAAGAGTCTGAGTCTATGTGTATTTAAAAGGTAAAAGTTTACTATACGCCTAACATGGGAAAAGGTAAACAGGATACAAAATAACAACAGAGCGAGATTCTACATCCTTACAGCTAGAGATCCAAACAACAAGAAGGATGGCATCTTCCCTCAAAGCCAGAACAAAGGCAGAGGAAAGAAACCATAAAATGCAAATACTTAGTACATGGTTTCCAATTAGGGAGTTAGGGTCCTAACAAAGTTTCCCGGGCAAACTGTTGTGTATACAGATTGGTTACAAACAAACATGTGACTTACTATGACCAATACAGAACAACAGCAACCCAGTAGATACACTGAAGTGTTTTAACTTGCTATACCCAACATGGACCAGATAGACTTTTGTCTGAATCAGCAAGGCATACCTAGGGGCACCTGGCAACTGCTTGCAAACATGAATGAGCTGCTTTTGCCACCAGCCTCTTGGATCAGCCTCTGCTGCATCTTAAGGTGAACCAGATGGCCTTCCCAGTCTTGTTATGCAGTGAACGTCTCAATCTAGCGTAGATGTGGAGCTTTCCGCCGAACTGTTATGGGATGTCCCAGTTTAAGTGGTGTGGTTTTGCAACATGGCTCCCACATACACACTGATATACTTTGGATTTTTTTGTGTCTGTTTATTTTACTTCATTTATACCGTGTTTTTCTCCCCCATGGCTCCTCAGAGCTCCAAACTTAAATGAGACTAGCATGAGGCTTACATGCTCTCACAACAGCCCTGAGAGGTAGGATAGGCCGATAGTGTGTGATTGGCCCACGTTCACCCCACAGAGTGGAAATGGACATGTGTGTCCATCTTTTGCAGCAAAATTAAACTGGTGTCCAGTGGCTACTTCCGAAGTCAGCAGAACTCATTCTGGCATAAGTCTTCATGAGTTAGAGCCCACTTCATAAGAACATAAGAGAAAAGCCAATGTTGGATCACCAGTGACCCATCCATTCCAAAATTCTGTCACACAGTGGCCAAAAATACCAGGTGCCATCAGGAGGTCCACCAGTGGAGCCAGGACACTAGAAGCCCTCCCACTGTTGCCCCCCCCTCCTCCAGCACCAAGAATACAGAGCATCACTTGCCCCAGACTGAGAGTTTCTATCTATACCTTGTGGTATAGATAGCCACTGGTGGACCTCTGCTCCACATGTTTATCTAATTCCCTCTTGAAGCCGTCCATGCTTGTAGCTGCCACCACTTCCTGTGGCAGTGAATTCCATGTGTTAATCACCCTTTGGGTGAAGAAGGACTTCCTTTTATCTGTTCTAACCCGACTGCTCAGCAATTTCATGGAGTGCCCACGAGTTCTTGTATTGTGAGAAAGGGAGAAAAGGACCTCTTTCTCTACCTGCTCTATCCCATGCATAATCTTGTAAACTTCAACCATGTCACCCCTCAGCCGTCATTTCTCCAAGCAAAAGAGCCCCAAGCGCTTCAACCTTTCTTCATAGTGAAAGTGTTCCAACCCTTTAATCTTTCTAGTTGCCCTTTTCTGCCCTTTTCCCATTCCTATAATATCTTTTTGGAGATATTCTTTTCATCAGATGTGTGAAGTGTACTGTCCAGAAGGCTGATGTATTTATATCAACAGCTCCAAACAACTAAAAGGTTGGGATGGGGCTGATGTTACAAAGAGTGGCCAGTTTAAGACCTGATCCCATCAACACAGAAATCAGTGCACTGAGAATGAGTGAAGATCAGTCAGGCAGAAGTAGGGGTCAGGGGTTGTTTGTTGGACAGGTTGGTTGTAACCATTCCTCACCAACCAAACTCAAGGAATAGCCATTGTTATGGTGTCCCAGGCTGTTCTTAAAGTGGAGATTATAAGTTTGTATGTTCTTGGCTTGTTTGATTTTCCCAGAGCCAGTCAGACTCTTCGTTTCACCATCTGAGATTTCTGGCCTTTTCACGTCACTAAAGAATTTCCCTAGAGTTGCTAGAGCTCTCAGCTAAGTTGATACCCTGACAGTCTGTAAGCATCAGAGAGATCTCTGTAGGCGTTAAAAATGTTGTCTAAAATAAGATCCACCCAAAGGAAACGAGCCAAATGAGGAGGCATTTACTCTTGGCAATTTGTTTGCTCCCACGCAGTGAAGCCTCAGAGCTCCAGACTTAATTGGAGACAGCTTGTTGTGCTCTTCCTTCTTTCCCCACCAACAGATTCTGTCCTGCTCTCACAAGTTTTGTCCCCTAGCCCAGGCATTCCCGGTAACAGCTGTAACAAAGACCCAGATACCCTTCCAGCAAAGCTGCTGTAGTGGAACTGTGGAGTAATACACTACACCTTGGGCTACATCTCAATATTTAGAGGTTGGGGGCTTGCAAAAACCCCACCCTTGGTTTTTAAAAAAAAGGAATTTCTGGTAGCAGAAGATAGGCATGAAAGGGGGTAGTTGATTGCTCCCAGGTGTCACCCATCCTGTCAACTGTTCTGTTGAGTACCAGCCATCAAATGCCTTATAAATGCAAACAGCTGTCCCAGCAGAAGACAGTTAAATGGCAAGCTCACACCTTAGCTTGAATTTGACAAGGTGATAGAGACTTGGGATCCAGGAGGCTGGACTGTACCTTCAGGGAGGTCTCAGGAAGGGATTGTTTTAGACACAGGGAGATGGGCAGAGAGAGGAGATAAATCCCCTTGATGGACATGGGTTCCATTTTATTTGATTCCATCTGGAGGAAGGCGCTCTCACACCTGGGCTCCAGTGTGATGGCCACCATTGTGTGAGAGTCTAAGAGATTTCAAATTGCAACCAGAAGTTCTTAACCAGAATGTTATTTTATTGCCAGTGGATCTTATAGTCATCTACACGTCTCGAGTCAGTAATGGAGGGGTGAGGGGACATTGGGTACAATTATACTGTATTCAAAAGGATACTGCAAAGTGAAACCTCCAGTCATCACAAAGAGAAAAGTGCTCTCAAATAAACTGGACATTTCTTCCCAGGCGAAAAACAGGAAAAATTACAGTTAGCATCTGGAAAATAGAAGTGGCTGAGAGCGAAAAGCAACATGCTCAAGGTTAGGGAGGTGCAGAGCAATAAGCCGCCGGAAGTGAGAACAGAGGAGACATTCCAAAGGCAGGGGCCAGAGGGGGGAGTGACGTGCCACCTCCCACCCAGGAATGGCAGCACTAGCTGACACATTGCCACATGGAGCTGACAAAGAGCAGGCAGCCCAAACAAAGACTCCAAGATAATGGCAGTCTTTTAGAATGCTGTAACTTTTAAATTTAAATAGCATGCCATAGAATAAGACCAGCTAGGGCATGTATAAGACTGTGGGACAGAGGATTCTATGTTTGCACTTTTTCTTTGTATTCCTTGCGTGATCTGTTGCTGTGTATATATATGTGGAATTTCTTTTTAAATAACCTCTTTTCTATTTTAAATGCTGGTAGTTATTCTTTGTATTACATAGATACTACTGTTCAAACATGCTATCTAAAACATGTGCCAGGGAAAGGGAGGCAGTTGCAGAATCATTATTTCCCCAGGAGTGGGCAAGTGCGATAAGCTGTCTCTGAAGTAACCAGTCATTGGGTAGTGGGAGATGTGGGCATGAGGTGGAGCCTTTAATTAGCAATGCAGAAGGGAAGCTAGGAGCAATAGCCATCTTGGCAGGGATTTCTGAAAGTGATCAGCTGGTAGCAGTGTACCAAAGGAGAAAGCCCTTCTGAAAGTTGGGTGGACCTAGGGGGGTGGTGTGTTGCTGGATGGGACTCAGGACAATGACTGGGTGCCTAGGCACTTCCAGAGGGCTGGAACAGAATAGGGCTTGTGGTTCAGCAGGGCCATTCTCACCTTTTGATTTCAGGAACTCTCCAAGATGGCTAGCAACAGTCAAATAAAGTAAACAATATCAATTAAAATCTCAACAACCACAGCAGACTGCCCTTTACCCACAGAAAGAAAAATAAATAATGGCATTCCATCCTCCACGTACCACGATTGAAGGAGCCCTGCCTCTGGTTGCCCCCCTGATTTAAGGGGCATGGTATGCTGAGGAGGGCTGGAGATTATCTTCATTGGTAGGCAGGTTGATAGGGCAAAGGGACTGGCAATAAACCAACCAATGATGTGATGTCTCTGCAAAGGTCTATGGTGTGGCCTCATCTGGTATATGGTGAACAAAAGATATTTTACAAGTATTTGTATTTGAAGGTGATTAGAGGTCCAATAATGGTTATTAGCCTTGATGACTAAAAAGGAGCCTCTACAGCCAGAGGCAGGAAACCAGTACATACCAGTGCTGGGAGACAACATTGGGAAATCCTTGGTCTCTGTGCCTTGCTAGCCTTCCAGGGCAACTGTTGGCCACTGCACCACAGGATGCTGGGCTGGATGGCCCATTGGTCAGCTCCAGCAGGGCTGCTCTTCTGTCCTTGAGCTGTACCTTCATACTCTTCAGTGAACCAGGCAGCCGTGTGGGCTCTAGAGTGTTAGGACTTTTTGTCCCATATTAGTGATCATTTAGAGTTATGGATCTTGCTTTCTGGAAAGAAGAGGCTGCTTCCTCTAGTTTAAAATATTTATTACTAAAGGATAAAGGGAAATGGGATTAACTACAAAAGAAACAAAACATGCTTTCTTAAGAGCAGCATTGTGCTCCATCTGCACACTAAGCCATCCTACAACAAAGTGAGAGATTACAATGGAGGACCACTCCTTCTTCTTGACCCCTGAAAGGAAACACCTGATATTTATTTATTTATTTATTTGATTTCTAGGCCGCTCTCCCCGCGATTGCAGGCTCAGAGTGGCGTACAAGACCTGGTACCCCAGGATTCCAAAGCATACTAAAACTTAAAACAATATAAACGTTATGTTTAAAACCACACAAGAACATAATTAACAATCTAAAGTGCTCAACACTCAATCCTATCAGTCACCAATCAGTACAACAATACCCCTCTAGGTTTCCCGGGCTTGCATTTAACTGGCCAGCTGCCAGGTACTTCTTCCAGGTTAGCCTGAGAAACAAGAAGTTACATAGGTTAACCCTATAATGACTTAAATGGTCAGGTCTTGTCTTACATACTCATTTTTCCAACATAGAGGAGGGGTGAGGGTGCCTGGGAGCAATTACGGTAATCACCCTGGTTATCTCAGTAATCCAGGAAAGGAACTTGGGCACCTACCACAGCACCAGCCTTGTCTGCAACTAACCGATGGGCTCCACTGACACTGGCTCCACAGGCACCATTTTGTTTGGCGCTCCCCCCCCCCCCAGGTGACATTCCTCACTTTAGCTGCAAGATCAGAGGAGTGGAAGGAAAAATCTTTGAAGTACTGTTTTTCCTGCTCCCTCTGGGAGGAGGGTGTGTGCATGCCTGCATTCCTTTGCATGGAGATTAGCCCCTTTTCTCCCACCTTCACTATGATTCACAACTGGAACAAATCCTGGAACGATATCCAAGGTGTGGATGGAAATCAGTTTTTGTGTGTGAGAGGGTGCTTCTTTCCCACGCAGCCTCCAGCTGGTGGTAATGGGGAAACTCCAGGGGTTATTTCCGGTTTCCAGCAAAAACTCACAGAAACACAGATCACAGTTTTAATGGGCTGGTTTATTTAATGCATACATATTTTATGTTGATGCAGTCCAGATGTGTGGATGGGAGTGTCTTAAGCACTAGACAATTACTTTGCTGCATGGCTTCTGGAGTGATTCTCCAGTTAGAAAGGACATGATGGCCTCTGTCAGAACCTGTACCACCCAGCTGACACCCACTGGGTGTTATTTCCCCCTCCTCCAGTTCTTCCAGACCCAAACGAGGCCTCTTCCTTGTCTCTTTTTCCTAATGTACTAGGAAGGTGCAGAAAGAGGGGGGAGGCTGCAACAGCCCAGTGATTTAAAGCCAGGAAGCCCACTCACAGCCCTTGTGTGACCACAGTGGGGCAAGGCTCCTGCCAGCTAATTGCTGCAGCCTCACCTTGGAGAAGTGGAGAAATTTATTTCCAGAAATTATACCCTGTATAAACTCTCAACACATGGCTTCTGAGGAGGCTTACAAAATGAATAAAAACCCCACAGTTAAATAGTTAAAACTGTGGAGGAATCATAGAATCATAGAGTTGGATGGGATCTCAAGTGTCATCTAGTCCAACCCCCTGCACAATGCAGGAAATTCACAAATACCTCCCCCTCCACAACCCCAGTGACTCCTGTTTCATCCCCAGAAGATGGTGGGAAACACCCCCCCGCCCAGGATCTCCAGTCAAATTGGCCTGGAGAATAGACAACTTAAAAACACATAAATCACCCGGCCCGGATGGCATACATCCGAGAGTTCTGAAAGAACTCAAATGTGAACTTGTGGATCTCCTGACAAAAATATGTAATCTTTCCTTAAAATCTGCCTCCATCCCTGAGGACTGGAAGGTAGCGAATGTCACTCCCATCTTTAAAAAGGGTTCCAGACGAAATCTGAGAAATTATAGGCCAGTCAGCCTGACGTCGATACCGGGTAAGTTGGTGGAAACTGTTATTAAGGAAAAAATTAGTAGGCACATTGATGAACAAAATCTCTTGAGGAAGACTCAGCATGGGTTCTGTAAGGGAAGATCTTGTCTCACTAACCTGTTAGTGTTCTTTGAGGGAGTAAACAAACTTGTGGACAAGGAGGACCCAATACATGTTGTTTACCTTGACTTCCAGAAAGCTTTTGATAAAGTTCCTCACCAAAGGCTCCTAAGTAAGCTCAATAGTCATGGGATAAAAGGACAAGTCCTTTTGTGGATCAAAAACTGGTTAATTAAAAGGAAACAGAGTGAGTATAAATGGGAAATTTTCTCAGTGGAGGGAGGTAAGCAGTGGGGTACCACAGGGATCAGCACTCGGTCTGATGCTTTTTAACTTGTTTATTAATGATTTGGAGTTGGAAGTAAGCAGTGAAGTGGCTAAATTTGCAGATGACATGAAGTTGTTCAGGGTGGTGAGAATCAGGGAGGATTGTGAGGCACTCCAAAGGGATATGCTGAGGATGGGTGAGGGGCATCAGTGTGGCAAATGAGGTTCAGTGTGGACAAGTGCAAAGTGAGGCACATTGGAGCCAAAAATCCTAACTATAAATACACGTTGATGGGGTCTGAACTGGCGGAGACTGACCAAGAGAGAGTTCTTGGAGCCGTAGTAGATAACTCAATGAAAATGTCGAGACAGTGTGCGACTGCAATGAAAAAGGCCAACGCTATGCTGAGGGTTATTAGGAAGGGAACTGAAAACAAATCAGCCAGTGGTGCGACCTCATTTGGAGTACTGTGTACAGTTCTGGTCACCACACCTCAAAAAAGATATTATAGCATTGGAAAAAGTGCAGAAAAAGGCAACTAAAATGATAAAAGGATTGGAACACTTTTCCTATGAAGAAAGGTTGAAGCGCTTGGGACTCTTTAGATTGGAGAAATGATGGCTGAGGGATGACATGGTCGAGGTTTATAAGATTATGCATGGGATAGAGCAGATAGAGAAAGAAGTCCTTTTCTCCCTTTCTCACAATACAAGAACTCATGGGCACTCCATGAAATTGCTGAGCAGTCAGGTTAGAACAGATAAAAGGAAGTACTTCTTCACCCAAAGAGTGATTAACACGTGGAATTCACTGCCACAGGAAATGGTGGCAGCTACGAGCATGGACGGCTTCAAGAAGGAATTAGATAAACATATGGAGCAGAGGTCCATCAGTGACTATTAGCCACAAAGTATAAATAGGAACTCTCAGTCTGGGGCAAGTGGTGCTCTGTCTTCTTGGTGTTTTGGGGGGGACATCAGTGGGAGGGCTTCTAGTGTCCTGGCCCCACTGGTGGACCTCCTGATGGCACCTGGTGTTTTTGGCCACTGTGTGACACAGAGTGTTGGACTGGAGGGGCCACTGGCCTGATCCAACATTGGCTTCTCTTATGTTCTTATGTGGAGCAGAGGTCCATCAGTGGCTCTTAGCCACAAGGTATAGATAGGGACTCTCGGTCTGGGGCAAGTGATGCTCTGTATTCTTGGTGCTTGATGGGGGGGGCAACAGTAGGAGGGCTTCTAGTGTCCTGGCCCCACTGCTGGACCTCCTGAGGGCACCTGGTGTTTTTGGCTACTGTGTGACACAGAGTGTTGGACTGGAGGAGCCACTGGCCTGATCCCACATTGGCTTCTCTTATGTTCTTACATTAGAGGGGAACAGTGCAGGCCACTAAGACAACACGTAGGCTGCACTGCTGTCCTTCCAGAGTCCAAACACACCCTGGAGAGGGGTGGTGGTGGTGTTGCTGGTTTCTTGGCCAAGCTCCAGCCTTGCTTCTAACCTCACAAAGGAGGAGGGGGGGGAGAGACGCATTCTTGTTGCAAGATTCCTCTTCCTACTCATGTTCCAGGGGCTCATGGGTGGTCCATGCAGCACTGGGGGAGGGTGGGTGGGAAGAGGAAGGTGTGGCTGCCTGGGAGCAAGGAGGAGCAGGCGAGAAAAGTCCTCTTCCCCGTCTAATCGATTCCATCTGCTCGTCCAAACCAGTCTGCACACCAGCCTTTGAATGGTTCTTTAAGCACTCTCCTGTTGAAATCAAAGGATACTGAAGGTGATTAATGTTGGCTGGATCATGGCCATTTGGTTCTACAGTACTGCAGGAATAATTGTCCCATTTTTGTGTTTGCGAGAGATTGTTACCTTGAAAGTAACACTTGCGTTTTAGAGTACTATAGGAGTAATTGCATTTTTCTCTGTGAATTTAAAATAAATTGTAGTATTAGTTTAGTTCAGTTTTCCAAGCAGTTATCAAACATTTGTGCACATTGCACGTTTTATGTTGACTTGGTTAAATTGTTCAGTAGTTCCAAACAGTTCCATAAGATCTTATTGGAAATACAAAGGAGAATATGTGGTATAATTTAATATACCAGAACAGGATGAACACTGCTGTATGACCTCCATTTTTTTCTGAGCGTTTTCACACCAAAATATATTTTAAAAGTTTTATTGACATGCGGACTTCTTTCTCAAGCCTCAACTCTAAAATTCCTTCTTCACAGCAACTTACCTGTCTCCAAAACTGGCAGTTTTTTCTCCCCCTCCCCAAATAATAGAACTAGAGGGCATCCAATGAAACTGATGGGCAGTAGGTTCAGGACAGACAAAAGGAAATACTACTTTACACAGAGAATGATTAAAATGTTCAATTCACTGCCAGAGGATGTAGTGATGGCCACAGGCATAGTCACCTTCAAAAGGAGATTAGATAGATTCATAAAGAAGAAGTCTATCAATGGCTTCTAGCCATAATGACTGAGGGGAACCTCCATATTCAGAGGCACTAAGCCTCTGAATCCCAGACCCAGGGGGCAACATCAGGAGAAGGCCTTGGCCTCTCTGCCCTGTTGTTGGCTGTCCAGAGGAACCGGCTGGCCACTGTGTGAAACAGGATGCTGGACTGGATGGACCCTCCAGCAGGATGGACCCTCCAGTAGGGCTCTTCTGATGTTCTTCTCAGGGGAAGGCCTTGGCCTCTGTGCCCTGTTGTTGGCCCTCCAGAGGAACTGGCTGGCCACTGTGTGAGACAGGAGGCTGGACTAGATGGACCATTGGTCAGATCCAGCAGAGCTCTTCTGATGTTCTTAAGCCTGACATACTACCCTCCCCCCAACACTGTTATTCTCTGCACTGGCAGCCCATAGAGTACTGAATCCAGTTCAAGGTTTTGGTGTTAACCTTCAAAGCCCTATGCAGATAGGGACCTGCATATCTTTGGGACCACCTCTCCCTGTGTGTTCCTCACAGAGCATTGCACTCAAGTGATCAACACCTTCTTGTTGTTCCCAGCCCCAAGGATGTCTGGCTCGCCTCAACTAGAGCCAGGGCTCTTTCTGCCCTGCCCACGGCCTGGTGGAATAAGGTCCCTCTTGAGATCAGGGTCCTGCGAGATTTGTTACAGTTCTGCAGGGCCTGCAAGACGGAGTTGTTCCGCCGGGCTTTCGGCTGAGGTGGCGGACATCGAGATCTATCTTGGCCTCCCCCTGCTGACCATGTTGACCAAATGGAACCAGCTCAAACAGAATAGTTGCCGAGGCGAATCCACTCTGATTGTGTTTGGTTTGTGCTTTAATAGAAATATGGTTTTAACTATTTGATTTTTTTTGTTATTTTTGTGATTTGTAACTCGCCATGAGCCAGCTTGCAGGGAGGGTGGGATAAAAAATAAATAAACCTTGAACCTGATCTGATATTTAACCTAGAGCCAGTGCAGCTGGTGGAGGACTGGTTGTATATGGACAGTTCGCGGGGTTTCAGTAAGAACCAGCGCTGCTGCATTCTGAATCAGTTGTTGTTTCCAGATCAGTCTCAAGGGTAGCCCTGCATAGAGCGAGTTACAGCAGTCCAGCCTGGAGGAGACCATTGCATGGATTACTGTGGCTACGTCGAAGTGTGAGAGGAAGGGGGCCAGTTGCCTGACTTGACGTAACTGCATAAACACTAGCCTGGCAACATTTGTGATCGGGACCTTCATCAATAGGGAGGCATCCAGAAACACACCCAGGCCCTTGACAGACACTGCCGTTGTTAGTGGCATGCTGCCCAGAGCCAGGATTTTGTGCCCCAGCCCTGAATCCCCCCTCCCAGCCACAGAACCTCCATCTTAGGTGGACTCAGTCTCCGCCATCTCACCACAGCCTCCGGCCCCTCAGCCAGATTAGCTGGAGTGGCGTCTCTCCATCCATCAGCCGTCCATCCATCAGCAGGTACAGCTGGGTGTCACCTGCATACTGACAACAACCCAGCCCGAGACTCCACACCAGCATATAGATGTTAAACAACATTGGGGAGAGGACCGCCCCCGAGGGACCCCACATACCAGGGGGGTATCTAGGTGACACCCTCTCTCCTAGCGCTACCCTGTGTCCTTGACCTTGGAGAAATGAGGTAAGCCATTTCAGGGCCATCCCACAGATTCCTACATCAGCAAGGCAGTGGGTCAGCGGATCATGGTCAACCATGTTGAACTCCGCTGTCGGGCCAAGCAGTCACAGCAGCGCCAACCTGCCTCAATCCAGCTGTCTGCAAAGGTTGTCTGTGAGAGCAACCAGCACTGTCTCAATCCCATGGCGGGGGCAGAAGCCAGACTGGGACAGGTCTAAAGCCGACGTGTCCTCCAGGAAATTCTGGCGCCACTCTACCACCACTCTCTCAGTTACCTTACCCAGAAACAAAAGATTTGAGACCAGGTGGTGGTTGGACGGATCAGTAGGATCCAGTAATGGTTTCTTCAAGAACGGTGTTACCGCGGCCTCTTTTAATCCCCCCGGATGGACCCCTAAACTGAGGGATAGATTTGTAATATCCATCGGGGGGGCCACGTTCCCTCACCACCGGCTTTCACCAGCCATGAGGGACACGGGTCTAGGAGGCAGGGGGCTGGCTTAACAGTCCCGAGAATCCTGTCCACATTGGCCTGGAAGAGTTGGCTGAAGTTGTCAAATACAGAATCCAAAGACAGCAAAGGGGCCTCCAGTTCATCTACTACAGCAGTGTTGGCAGACAGATTGTGGTGGAGTGACAAGACTTTATCCGCAAAAAAGTTTGCAAAAGCCTCACAGCTAATGGCCGAATTTACAATATTTTGAGCTCTCTCTATGAGAGAAGGTAAAGACCTAATTATCCAAACCAATTGTGCCGGGCAAGAGCTAGCGGACGCAATGGAGACTGAATGAAATTCCCTTTAAGCGGCCTTCACTGCCATCTCACAGGATTTCATAAACGTCCTATAGGATGTTCTTGCAGCTTCATCTGAGCCCGTCACCAAACTTAAGTCTAGTTGTCTAAGCTCCCGTTTCATCCCCCTGAGCTCCATGGCGTACCAGGGAGCTAATTTAGGGCGGGAGCGAAGAGGACGTTGGGGAGCTATCTCTAGGGCTGCCAAGTCCAACTTGGGAAATATCTGGGGACTTTGGGGGTGGAGCCAGGAGACTTTGGGGGTGGAGCCAGGAGAAAGGAAGTGACATCATTTTGTGAAGTCACATCCTGTGATGTTGCTTCCACATGCTTCCACATGAACTCATGAAGTTTCCTAATACTGAATCAGGCCATTGGTCCATCAAGGTCAGTACTGACTACTCAGACTGGTAGTGGCTCCCCAGGGTCTCAGGCTGAGATCTTTAATATCACCTATTACCTGATCCTTTTTTAGCTGAAGAGGCTGATACCTCCTGCATGTCAAGCAGATGCTCTATCACTGAGCAACGGCCCTACTGAATCCTTCCTCATCTCGGCAGAATATGAAGCACTAAGTGCTACACAAGTGCTAAATATGATTTTCATATCATAAGAACAGGAGAGAAGCCACAGTGGATTGGGCCAACAGCCCATCCAGTACAACACTCTGTGTCACAACAGTGGCCAAAAATACCAGGTGCCCTCAGGAGGTCCAGCAGCGGGGCCAGAACTCCAGAAGCCCTCCCACTGTTGCCCCCCCCAAGCACCAAGAATGCAGAGCATCACTGCCCCAGACAAAGGGTTCCATTTAGACCTTGTGGCTATAATAGCCACTGATAGACCTCTGCTGGATGGGGACAGAGAGAGACAGACAGACAGACAGAAAAAAGAAAGAAGGAGAGAGAGAGAAGGAAAAGAGCTGGCACAGGCACTTACTTCCATTTAGACCTTGTGGCTAATAACAGCCACTGATAGACCTCTGCTGGATGGGGACAGAGAGAGAGAGAGAGACAGAAAAAAGAAAGAAAGGGGGAGGGGGAGAGAGAGAGAAGGAAAAGAGCTGGCAGATGGACTTACCCCAGGCCCAGCAGCAGCAACCTTTCAATCTTACACCAGCCGCATGCAAAAGCAGGCCCTTCAGTAAGAGCTTAGTCCCTCGTTAACCTGTGGGCGGGGCTCTCTTGCTAACTCTTAAAGGGGAAATGTCTGGTGAGGCTTTTCACTGCAGGCTCTTCAGACATTTCCCTTTAAGAGGCCTGGAAGGGAGAGGGCCCGGCAGGCTCCGTCGTTCCCCTCCTGTTGGCAGCCATTGCCTCCCCCCCGGTGGCCAGTTTTGAAAAAGCGGGGGGGAAGCATGAAAAATCGGTGTTTTCCCCCGCCCTACCGGGGGACTTGGCAGCCCTAGCTATCTCATTGACAGCTTTAGAGAGATGGGTGTCCCAGTCCTCTGTCAGCGCATCTAGTGAATCGCTAGAGGGCATCAGATCCCACAGGGCATTCTGGAACCCACTTGGGTCCATCAGTCTCTGTGAGTGAGCACCTGCAGCCTAGAAAGGAGGGAGTTGGGGCACCCAGCTGGGCTTTCAGGGCAAAATTATCTTACCATGGCACTCTGTCAATAGCAACCCAATCTATATCTATTCCCAAGCCACAGATCAGATCCAGTGTGTGGCCTGCTTGATGTGAGGGACCTGACACAATCTGGGAGAGTCCTAGTGCTCCCAGCGCCTGCAAGGAGGTAGCAGCTTTGGCATGGACACTGAAGTCTCCCAGAACTATCGGTCTTGGGAACTCCAAGGCCCAGCCCGCTACCACCTCCAGCAGGCTCAGTGCAGGCTTTCTGCTGAAGCCCTAGGCGGTCAGTGCACCAGCCAGACAGCCAGACTCTCCTCAGCATCCCAAATCAAGCCAACACAGTTAGTACTAGAGATCTTTGGGATGGGGAGTGCCCTGAAGGGAAACGCCTCTCCGATGAGTACCGACAGCCCCCAGCCAGTGTTCCCTCTAAGCTGAGTTAGAGTGAGCTAGCTCACAGTTTTTTAGCTTCTGGCTCACACATTTTTGTCTTTGCTCAGGGAAGATGGCTCCAGAGCCAACTCATTTATACAGTAGCCAAATCGCTCGCTCACAACTTTAATGCCAGGAGCTCACAAGGTAGAATTTTTGCTCACAGGGGAGCATTGCCCTCAACCCTTGGTCTGAGACTGACGGAGGACCGAGAGCCTGGGGGGGGGGAGCTCTTCCAAGGCAACTATCTTGCCTTCCTTTACCCAGGCCTCCGTCACACATGCCAGGTCCACTTCATGCGCTGCAAAATAATTCTACAGCATCGTGGTCTTATTCTTAGCAGGCATGGCGTTGCACAACGTCGGTGCTGGAGACGGGTTTGCTTTCTTAGCCCCCTCACTAACATGGCTCAGGATTGGACAAAGACTGGAAGGAGACCGAGCATAACCAGTTGCATTTCTAAAAGCTTGTTTTACAGTTTTGGTTGTTTGGGTTGCAAAGGAGACATTAAAATGTTCTAAACAAAGGAATAAATAAATAAATGTACAAGTGGCTACATCTGGCCATACTCACTTAGTGGCTCTGCAGTTCTTCTGAGCAACGTTCCCCAACCTGTCACCCACCCACCCATGTTCCAGAAAAGTGGACAATAACTGGAATAAGTTCATCATTACCGTGGGCCCAAGATTCTGTCGAAGTTATGGAGATCCAGGAGTTCTGTGCATGAGGCTGGGTCAGTCTGCATAGCTTAATGAGTTGGTGGAACGTAGCATATGGCTCTTGAGTGCTTGGGGTGGGAGCAGATGGTAGTCATGTGGCTCTTTGGGGATGGGAACTGTACGTGTGGCTCTCTGTGAGCCACAGAGGGAGTGCCCGTGCCTTCAAGCCTTTGCTGAAGAAATGCACTGTCGTTCTGACGATGAATGTTCTGTGCATCCATTACCTCGCCCCTTTATTGCATCCTTGAGGACCGTCTGTATGGATGGCTAGAGGAGGGGGGATGGCTCAGGCAAGGTACAAACCCATGAGTGGACCCATTCCGTTGCCTTTCGTCCAAAGCTCGTTTTGCCGTTGGGCTATTCTGAGATGCCATCACCTCGGGTGAAGCAGGAAAGCCTTCTGTGCTCGGCTCACTTCCTGTTTTCACACAGAGTTTCCTGTGTTTATGTCCTAGCTAGGAAGATGTCATGGCTGGGGGAGCTTTCCACTGTCCGGTGGGATTAGACGTTGAGTGTCTGAACTCTGACAAACAGCGCCAGTTACATGCTCGGGGAGGGGACATATTCCCAAAGCCTTGCTGCTAGACCCACTCAGAGTCTCACAGGCACCTTTTGCAGAGAGCCGACTCTATCCACTACCACCTGATCTCTCTCTGGGCCCCCACCTCCCAAATATTACTGGCCCCTGTGCCTGACCTGGAAGCTCCAACTGGTCCAAAACGCAGCCGTGTGGGTCCTTACAGGGACCCCTCGTACAGCACATATCCAACCAGTGCTGCGTGAGCTGCATTGGCCTCCAGTGGAGCACCAGATCAGGTTCAAGGTTTTGGTTTTGACCTTTAAGGTCCTTAGCAGTCAGGGACCCACATACCTTTGGGAGCGCCTCTTCCAGTATGCCCCTGGAAGAGCGTTACGCTCAGGAAAGAAGAACTTGCTGGCGGTCCCCGGCCCGAGAGAAGTCCAGCCGTCCTTGACCAGGGCCAGGGCCTTTTCAGCCCTGGCCCCTACCTGGTGGAAAGCTCTGCTGGAAGACATTGTTACCTTTCCGCAGAGCATGTAAAGCAGAGATGTTCCACCGGGCTTTTGGTTGAGGGCAGTGACGGGACTTCTGGCACTCTCACATTGTTCCCCATCCTATAAAGCCCCTCCCCCCCAGGGAGGCTGGGGAGTTCAGATCCTTTCGCCATCTTATAGATGGTAGATATACTGTTTTTATCTCTAGTTATTTATTGGACTGCTTTAAACGTTGTTGTATGAGACTGCATACTATGTGTTGTGAGCCACCCTGAGCCTTACCTGTAGGGAAGGGCGGCCTAACAACAACAACGGCCAAGCATGTGGTGACCAAAAAAAGTTCGGAGCTGTTCCTGAATGACAACATCTGCTTGCTTCGTCCTGGCCCCAGACCTGGCTGTGGGGTGGAGTCCCCTTCTATCGCACGGAGGAGTGCTCAGAGGCTACCGATGTGGGCAATTCTGTCGGCTCTTTCATGAGTCTCTGGCTCAGTCAACCGGTGCATTTTCCTGAACCCTTTGACACACGTGGGGGTTATCTCAGGAGGAGCAGTTCAGTGGTATAATAAACAGTGGGACAAGAAGCCACGTATTCATTATAGTTTCCCCTGTTTTGCGAGGTTATCTGCTCATGTTATCTGCTACATGGGGCTGCCCTTGGGCCAAATCTGGAAGCTGCAGCTGGTGCAGAATGCAGCAGCGAGTCTGTTGTTATGTCTTCCCATGCAGGAACACATGATCCAGCCCATCCTAAAAACTCTGCACTGGCTGCCTATAGCATACCAGATACGGTTCAAGGTGCTGGTTCTTTCTTTTAAAGCCCTATATGGCCAGGGACCTATCTACCTAAGGGACCGCCTTTCCCCATATGCACCCCAGTGAGCACTAAGATCGGGTTCCCAGGACCGCCTGGTTCTCCCAGGGCCTAAAGAGGCCAGACTGGCTACAAAAAGGATGGAGCGGAGTTGTTTTCTGATGCCCCAGAAGGTCAGACCAGAACCAATGGACTGAAATTAAATCAAAAGAGTTTTGGGCTAAACATTCGGACGGACTTCCTGACAGGGTGGAACAGGCTTCCTCGGGAGGTGGTGGGCTCTCCTTCCTTGGAGGTTTTTAAGCAGAGCCTAGATGGCCATCTGACAGCAGTGCAGATTATGTGAACCTGGGCAGATCACGAGAGGGAGGGCAGGAAGGGCTGAGCCAGTGCTTGGTTCTCATGGCCCTTTCTCACATGCCCAGGGGAATGCGGATCTCCACTTTGAGAATTTTCCATTTCCCACCACTTTGGAGGAATTTTCCTCCAGGCCAAATTGACCCAGGGATCCTGGAGGTTTTTTGCCTTCCTCTGGGCATAGAGCAGGGGTCACTGGGGGAGTAAAAGGGGAGGTTGTTGCAAGTTTCCTGCATTGTTTAGGGGCTTGGATTAGATGATCCTTGAGGTCCCTTCCAGCTCTATGATTCTGTGACAAATGGCTTGTATTGTGTACTGGGTTCGATGCATGGAAAGTCCAGACTACGACGTAGTGATCAGCACTGGTTTATTGATTATACAACAATGAAAACAACGGGCCCTGATGGCCAACTATATACAACTCCTAGGACACACCCAAAAGTCCTATTGGCGGGTTTGAATTTCCCACCAGAGTTCTTATTGGATGAGTAGTGGTGGTCTAGGATCCTTGGCTCCTATTGTTCCAAGAAGCCAGCGGCGGTCAGCAGACATAACAGCTTTGGTCTTTTTGTCCGGCAGGGCTTGAGAAGTTTCTGTCAGACTTGCGAAGCCATCTCTACCCGAGACCGAGAGCTGCGTGGGTTCAAGGATTAGGGAAGGGGCCATGGCTCAGTGGCAGAGCCTCTGCTTGGCACACAGAAGGTCCCAGGTCCAGTCCCCGGCATCTCCCAGTTAAAAGGTCCAGGCAGCAGGTGATGGGAAAGACCTTTATCTGCCTGAGACCCTGGGGAGCGGCTGCCAACCTGAGCAGACAATACTGACCACGATGGACCGAGGGGGGTCTGACTCAGCAGAAGGCAGCATCATGCATGATTCAGACTTAACCAGTGCTATTTATGGCCTGTTTGAGGCTGCCGAATGAGATCATCCAGCATATCGCTGTGTCCTGACAATGACTGGCAGCTCTGGCCAGGTCCCTCCCCTATGAACCCACCTGCCCACTCAGATAAGTCCCCCGTAGGTCTTGGTGGCAGACTCAGTGGCCCCTTCACTTTGCTGGAACCAGTTCTGTGGAACGGTTTTCCAGAGGATGTGAATGCCTGAGTCTGCCACCCTGCTGCAACAAAGCAGGATTCAAAAGACCACGCAGGGCTTTCGGGTAAGTCTTGTACTTGCTTTTAATGAGGCTTAGTATTGCTATTGGATGCTGGCTTCCTTAATTTTTTGTAGTCTTCTGTTTTTAATAAATAGCATTATTATATTTATCTGTGAACTTCCTTGGAATACAGAAACGTGGGACGTACCTTTTAAAATAATAATAATTTGCCCCTCCTATTAGAGTTCAGGGCTGAGAGGTGTGAGGATCCCCCACCATGAGGTCTTGGTGGCCCTCAAGTCTGTGGGGTGGCTGGCCAGCCTCCCCTCCCTTTCCCCCTGCCTGCTGTCACAGGAGGCCCTGAAAGGGAGCCCTGGGGCACCTCACTGACAACAGCCGCTGCGAGGTGGCAGGAAAGGAAGCCGGACCAGCAGCTCTCCCCACGCACTTGGGGGGGGGGGAGGAGTCGAGACTCTGACCCCCCACCGGGCACTAAACCCACTCCCACACCCTCCGAAGGTGCCGTTGTGACTGGCAACAAGTGGCAAAGTGGTGCTTCACTTTAACCTCCTGACCTTCCCTGGGTCCGGTCCGGTAAAATTCTTTTGACTGTTCTGCCAGACCCAGGGCAGGAGAGCCTGCAGGCAAAACATTGTTTGGAAGTTGGGACAACCACACAGGGACAACAAGCAGCAATTGTGTTTCCCACACAAAAGAGAAGGGTGTTCTCATAGATAACCTGACTAGGCGATGGTCAGCTCTTATTTCTCTGCGTGCTCTGGACTTTAAAAGTTGGTGTCTTTTATGGGCTGCTGCAAATAAAAGTTTCAGAGAACCATCTGGCCTCTGGGTCAGTATAAAGTCTGTCATTTGCAACTGTTCGGTCTCTTCCAGCCTAGACTCTGCGTTCAGAATGGCAACAGCAGCGCGCCCTCCTGCAGCTCTCACACTGGCTCCCCCCCCCCCATTTCATGTAGAGGTCAGGAGTGCGCGGAATCGGGTTTGATTCCCCACTCCTCCACTTGCAGCTGCTGGGTGACCTTGGGCAAGCCATAGTTCTGGCACAGCTGTTCTTGAGAAAGAGCAGCTTCTGTCAGAGCTCTCTCAGCCCCACCTACCTCCCAGGGTGTCTGTTGTGGGGAGGGGAAGGGAAAGGAGATGGTGAGACTCCTTTGGGTAGTGAAGGGCGGGGTATAAAGTTCCTGAATAAAGCTTTATCAACACTGTAATCAGTTTGTGCCCTCTGCTGTGTTAATTGCTCCACCAACACTCTAGCTGAGAGAGAGGGAAAGAGAGCGAGAGCGAGAGAGTAGAGTGTGCTGTGGACCTTCCGAGAAGAAGCAGGATCCTGCCCTGAGAGGAGCAATCTGGAGACAGGCAAGGGATGAGGTTTAACAGGAGAGGAGGTGCTGCTGACCTCACTATCCTCTTTGTCCTCTTGCTGCCACCCCCCCCCCCCCCCGCAGGGTCTTCTTCTGTTTACTTTGTAGACATGGCCTTTTCCAGCAAAGTGTCCAGCCCAATGGTTGCCCAAGAGGAAAGAGGCTGGGATGTCAGCCACTACAGCAAACTTCCATAGGCCAGCCCCGTCTGTGTGGTGCTTATGTTATACCCACGTCACCCCTTGTTTGGCCTGTCGGGTCTGAGTCCCATTCACCCCGGCCACCATTTTTATTGTGGCAGCAATGGGAGGGAGGGTGGGTGGGCAAGTGGGGCAGGCCTCCAACAGGATCTCCAGTAGTGCCACCCGCTGCCCTCTCCTTTTCTCTCTCACTTAAAACCCACAGTCATTCAAGGGGGGGTGGGGGGAACGACACAAGCTTAGATCAAAGGGTTGGTGGCAGGTCACCTGTGCCCGCCCCACAGGTCTCTTCTTTGGGACCCTCCTGTTAGAATAATGGTGCAATTTTTATGAAATTAAGAGAAGTCCCCTTTTTTTGTAGATATATGACTGGACAGACAGGACACAGGTGAAGAAGAAGTGGCTATTTAACAGTCAATAAAGTATTTATCAGGGTAAATGTTTTGTGTAGAATGTGTCAGTATATACAGTGAAACTGGCTCTCGACTTCACCCACACAGGTTACAAGCTGTCCCTAAGGGGAGCAGGACTTGGTAGCTGAGCCTCAAGTGGTATAAGCCAACCCTGGGGGGGAGATTTGGTTCCCCTTTCTTCAAACAGGTGTCACCTCAGCTGACAGGCTTCCCCTGGAAGCGGTTTCCCTCCCAGGTGGGGGTCCTCTCCAGGATCAAGGCGGCTCTTTCATGACACAGAGAGGCTCCTGCCCACAGAATTGGGGCACGTGGGGGGCTCTTCGCCAGATGCTTCTCTGTCTCACCCAAAACAAACTTTCTTCCTTAAGTCAACCCCCAAACCCTAACTAAAAGCAAATTAAGAACCTGGCTAAGCTGACGCTCTTATCCAGAGCCACAAATTCCCTGGTCTGGGGGGGGGGGGGGGAATGGCTCAACCTCTCCCATCCAGAACAAAGTTTGAACCCAGGGGCACCTTTAAGACCAACCAAGTTTAATTTTGAGTATAAGCTTTTGTGTGCATGCCCACAAAGAAGAAGAGAAGAGATTGGATTTATATCCCACCCTTCACTCACTTGGAGTCTCAGAGCGGCTTACAAACTCCTTTCCCTTCCCCTCCCCACAACAGGCACCCTGTGAGGTAGGTGGGGCTGAGAGAGCTCGGAGACAATTGTCCTTGAGAGAACAGCTGGTACAAAGCTATGGCTTGCCCAAGGTCATCCAGCAGGTGCAAGTGGAGGAGTGGGGAATCAAACCCGGTTCTCCCAGATTAGAGTCCGTGCACTTAACTACTACACCAAACTGGCTCTCACCAAACAAAAGCTGATGCCCCGAATTAACTTTGGTTGGTCTTCGAGGTGCCCCTGGACTCCAGCATTGTTCTGTTGCTTCAGACCAACACAGCGACCCACCCAAATCGACCCCCTTCCTTTCATCCAGTAGGATTGTGTGGGCGCTAATTAGCTGCCAACCATGTGGCTTTTGCATGAGGCCAAAATCACAAGGATTGGTTCAGAGCCCTGGCGGAAAGGCGAGCCTGTGTGGTGGGTTGACTGCCACACGTGACTCTCACGGACTGGGCTCACTGGAGCTCACTGGAGCACCCACGAGAGGAGCAGTGGTGGCGGCAACAAAATTCTGCCCTGCTGTTCCCACTGCAGTGTCTGGTTCATGCCCAGCTCAGCTGTTTTTCATATCTTGAGTTTCCTCCCAAGTTTGAGCCTTTAAATTCTCAAGAACCAACAATTAGTTCGGACACTTCTGGGAAGGTTTTTGTTGTTGTTGTCGTCGTTTTAACTGAGAAAATCTCTGAAATACATTCTGAGATTAATGCAGGATAGAAGACAGCTGAGATCCCAGAAATCTCCAGCGTGCCCTTTGTGGATCTTTTTGATCCAGTTACTATGATGGATCCTGGGAAACGTGAAGGCCACCCCTTGTACTTTAGATCCACGTCATCGTCATAGCCCAGGTATCCCTTGGCGGCCTCCCGTCCAGATAAGCAGGTGGCCCTGCTCAGCTTCTGAGATCTGAAGAGATCGGGCCAGAGAAGAAGGATGCAGCTGGGCCTTCCCGGATAAATCATCAGCCCTAGACCCTAGGCCTCTGTGAGAATTGGGCCAAGGGATATAGTCCACAACAGGTCTCCTTAAGTAGAAAGTCCTTTATTTGTAGAAAAGATCATGTTGGTCAAACACTTTTCCTGTTAGTCATGCCCAAGCATAGAAATACCATTACAATTATACTCGATATGAAATATGGCCTGCCTACCATCTACCAATCAATTGTGAGAATTATTGGCGCCCAAATACACTGGCCCACTGTTCCCAAGGAAAGCGCGGCAAAATAGGTTCTCAGGGGAAAACACTGTTGAGGGTTTTGGAGAAAAGGTTCCCAGAGAAAACGAAGCAAAAGAAACACATAACACCTGTGATTCTTGTAACACGTAACAGGAGGCTCTTCTGTTCAAGGTCGTCAGCCAAGGAATAGCCAGCTAGAGATAAGAGGGGAAGGAAAGCAAATGAGTAATGAGCATGCGCAAAGCGAAGCAGGCAAGCAAGGCTCGCATTCCAAAGGTGGGAGTGGGGTCACCGATGCTATCTCCCGGGCGGGACCTAAAGGGGTTGAAAGAAACCTTGGAACACAAAGCAATGTTAATAGATCATCAAACCCAAAGGTAAAACAGCACACATTGATACATATAACTCAGCAACCTTAATGATCATGACAAGACAATTACCCACGCTAACTGACAGGCACCACGGGCCAGAGACGGCACTAGTGGCGGGCTTGTGCCTAGCTGCTGTGGTTAAATGGCTACAGGTTAACAAGCTTGAAGCTGAAGAGGGAGGGGAAGGCCGAGATCCTGTTCTATACAGGGTTTCCCACTTTAGATAGTGTCCAGCTGACATTTGCTCATTCCGTTAACAGTGCAGGAGTGGCACTAGAGTGAGGCTACTGCCAAAAAAACCCCAGCCATCTTCGGCCAGCCACTTGGCTTGGAAGATGGCCCATGGCCTTCTATTTCACTGGTCTGTCCATGTGGATCCTGTTCCTGTGCTACAGTTTCCTTGAGACTGGACTACGATAACACATTCTACATGGCTCTGCCCTTAAAGACCACCCAGCAACTCCCGTTGGTACAGAGGACTGCAGGCCGGCCACGCCCCCCCTGCGCATCACTCCAGTTCTGCCGTCATTCTGTTGGTCACCAGTCAGTCACTGGGTTTCATGAGCTGTCAGTCACCCACAATGGCCTCGAACCAAAGTGGCCTTCAGCCAGGTCTCTCTGGCACGGCAGCGGCGCTCACCTGAGTCAGGTCTTCCGCAGGTGCCCTCCTACAAACAGGAAAGAGTGGCGACTGTGCGTTCCTAAGCCTCATCTATCGTGACTCCCACATTGTTTTATTTATTTTGGACTTATATCCCGCCCTCCCCGCCTCTCGGCAGGCTCAGTTATGGAGTGGCCTGCCTGAGACTATCCGGAAGGCCCTCGCGCTTCTGTGGTTTCACAAAATGTGCAAAACAGAAATGTTCAGAAGGGCTTTCCTATAAAGGGAACAGAACCATGGCATAATAGTTCATTCCAGGAGATTGTTTCAATAAGGGAGAGTATTGCAGTAAATTGCAAGGTTTATTAGATATCTGACCCCCACCCCCTCCCCTGCAATTCAATGTCAGCATAATGTCTTCTCCTTTGGCAACCCTCTCTTCACGACGCCCTGTCAAACCAGAGAGTTTTATTTTACCTGTGCTGACTGTGTTGTTGCCGTTGACCGTTTCCTGTGATTTCTGCTCAGCCACATGTGGTTGCTCGGTGGCTGGAATAAGCTCGGAGCTTCCTCTTCCTTTCTCTGCACCTTACTGCTCAGGCTCAACTCATCCTTTCTCGCCTCATTAGGATGAAGAGTTGCACCGTTCTCTGGCTGTGGATGCAGCTGGACTGGGGCGCATTGCTCAGTCCCAACGACCCCAACGTCTGCAGCTACTGGGAAAGGTAAGGGACTGGGGAGGATGGTAGGTTGACACCAGAATGGACATTGAGGTATCTGAAGCAGAGGTAGGCTGAAGAGGGTGATCGTAGCCAAAATATTGTCCTCGAACACATTAGTGGAGGCTGGTGGAATGGGGGACTTCTCAAGCGAAACTGTAAGTAGCCCAGCAAAGAGTCTCTCTGACTTGTCTAGAGGGCAGCATTCAGTTTCACCAAAGCTGACTGAAGGTGGAGGAGATTTATAGGGCTGCATCAGCATAGGCAGCCTCACCGTGGGTGCACTCTCCCCCCCCCACTCCCCGCTGTTCCTGCTGCCTCTGTGGTGGGAAACAAAGGGCTGAGGTCAAGCGGGTCGCCACCGCCACCGGACTCCTACTTGAGCTGCAATGTCTGCCCAGGTGCAGATGTCACTTTTCTCATTTAACCACCCCTCATTTTTAAAGGTTCTGAATCTTTCTACAAACTGAGGGGTCCCCTACATTTGTCAAAAATCTCCTTTCTCACGATGTGGCCCTGATCCAAGGATCCACAGCTTTGGCCATGTCAAGAATGAGACAGAATGATTATTGTAAATCAGATCGATGTAAAAGTGTTTGATCTCTGCCAGTTTTACAACACCCTCCAAGGAGTCGTATGTGCAGCCATTTGCCCAGGTCTTCGAGGGACCCTGCAACGGGATGCGGCCCTCTGCCAAGACCTGCGTTCACCACAGGTAAGAGGTTTCTTCAAATCAGAGAAGATGGGCAAATTGGGCCCAGCTGCTGAACAGCCTGGTCTTGTCGGCAGCAGAAGGGACACTTCCAGCACCAGAACAAAGCTGGAGTCCACTGGCACCTTTTCTCCTGGGTATAAACTTTTGTGCACAGAATAAAACTTGGTTGGTCTTGACGGTGCCAGTGGACTCAAACTTTGTCCTGTTGCTTCAGACCAATATGGGGCGACCCATCTGGATCTAACTTTTGGCACCAGGAAGGTGCCTTGAGTCTAAGGAAATAAGCTGGGGGGGGGGTGTGAAGCAAACAAATAAAAGGTCTGGTGTCAGTACCTCTGCATGAGGGGCCTCTTGCCATCAGACACGTCTTCAGTTGGAGAGGAGGAAACGCTGCCACAAGGATGCCTTTGGAGTATCCATGAAGGAGGCTGGGAGGTGTCTAAAGAAAAGGGTGGCAGGAAACTCAGACTGAAGCTGACCGAAGGTGCTGTAGAGCTCAGCAGAAGACATCTGAGGCGGAAGCCTTTCAACTCCCTGGAACTGATGATTAGTTGTGGCACTGTGGCAAACCATCTGGCTCAGGAGAGGTCTCACGTCCCTTCCAGTTCGGGTGCTGGCGGTAACAAAGCTGAGACACTCGGAACACCCGGAACGCCATTGGGTCTGGCTGTGGGTCATTCTGGTCCAGTTGGGCAATGGGTGCTGAGAGGATCCTGGCAACTGTGGAGGCTGCCATTTGCGGAGAGGATCCTTGTCTGTCCTGACTGCTGAAGTCCTGTGAGGGTCAGTGAGGCCCCGAAGCTATAAAGGGCCTTGCCTTTGCGCTGTAGTTAGACGGCCACAGGTGAGCAAGATGGAGGCAATGCCAGGTGGGAAGGGCGAGGACTTGGAACCCCACTTTTGAGGGGGTCCGGCTGACCCTCACTGGCTCAGATAGGAGCCACAGGGTTATTGTGCATCCAGCATTGCTGCCAGAGAAGCCAGTTAAGGAAGCTGCCAAAAGCACATCCTTCCAGCTGTTGAAGACGGCCCTCTGCCTTTGTTCGGCTCACCTGGCCTCGTGGATGCATGCTGGGGTTACCTCATGGCTAGACTACTGTCATATGCCAAACATGGGTTTGCCCTTCAGGTCAACTTGCAGGCTCCAGTTGGAGTTCTCCATAGCTGCAGAGCAGCACGCACGCCACTCCCATTCTCCAGTCACTCCACTGGCTATGGACCAGTTACCGGGTTCAGTTAAAGGTTCTGGTGACCCCCGAAAAGCCCCGTATCACCTTGATCCCCTAGGACGACCTCTCCTGTGAGGGTCCCCTGTGACAGCTCCCCCCCCCACGCCCTCTCTCCAGCAGCCCCCGCCTTGTACAATGGCCTGCCTGAGGAGGGTCGGGAGGCCCCCCACCCTCCTGTTGTTCCACAGGACGTGCAGAGCAGAACCCTGCGCCGGGGGGGGGGGGCGGCATTCTTGTACAGGGGTCAGCTCTGCAGCAGGAAGGAACAGCTCAGCAGGTGGCTTTTTATGGGACTGGGGGTTATGGCCCATCAGAGGGCTGACTGCATTGCATGTCCTTCCTTCCTTCCTGCCTGCCTGCCTTCCTTCCTGCAGCATCACCTTCCACCTTCGCAGACCACTTTCTGCACTGTGGGTATGTCATGCCTGAGACAGTTTTTGCTTGTTCACTTTCTGGGTTTGTCTGATGGCTCATGATGTGTCTGATGGAGTTGTTTTCTGTATTTGGTCCTCCCCTAGAGTCTTGGCCAGAAAGGCAGGCTATGAATGAAGGCCACCCATGCAGAGCCTGCTTCCTATGTGGGGGGGGGGGGAGTGGGGGGGGAATGCCTTCCCGTGGCTGCCTGGCTTTCCTTCCACCGTTCTATCACTGAACCTTGATGTTTCCTGCAGCAGCCAGTTCTGAAGGAAAACACGGATGGTTTCTGCACTGTCACCATGGCTGTACAGACTGCCATGTCTGTCACTGCTGGGTGGCCATTCGGGGGGCCTCCTGTGGCTGAGATCCAGCAGCGCCACATGTGCCCGGGCCGTGCCCAGGCTCTTCTTCCTAAGACGTGTGGGCAGGACGACTGGTTGGTCCTTAGTCCCCATATACAAAAAACTGTGTAATGCACAACACTACAATCTATAATGATGATTTATGCCAATAACAAACAAACTGAACAATATATTTATATGGCACAACAAATATGAAAAAGGTCCATATCCAATATGGAAGAATCCCAAAGTCACAAAGAGACGAAGAATCCAGATGATACTCCATTTCGAGGTCCTTCTTCAGAGTGACACACGTGACTCTAAACAAAAGCAAATTAATCATTACATAACTAATACGCTGTATATACCCATGCCATCTTTTAGACCAAAATCCCAGTTCATTCCCAATGTTAATGTACCATCTATTCAAGTATTTGAAAGATTAGTTTTAAATGATGTCAAACATTTGGAGGGCTTTAAAAGCTAGCAGCACAGAGAGGGGTGAATTGTTTAAAGAGAGGGATTGGAGTAATCCATCTAATAAGAGCATTCATTGCACTTTAGAATTTACACCCTTCGCAAACTCCATCAAACAAATAATATTAAAACACTGGCATATAGTGGGAGACATCCCGGGCTGCCAGGATAAACCACAGGAGGACTAGACGTTTAAGAGATACTCTAGTCCGAACAGATCTCAGCCCCACACCCAGGGAGCCAGCTGGCCGGGTAGGGCACTTCCCGTGTGGGAGATGTACCATATGTTCATTGGTTTGAAAAACTGACCATGTTGGTCGGTCAGATCTTAATTTCCATTATGAATTTAGGAGCCTGACAAGTTGTTCCACGAGGAGGGTCATTTATTTGGTCCATTGTTCATGTAATTACTGGTACAGGGGTATGTCTACTCGCTCAGTAAGGACACAGATCATTGAGCATCGCTCATGAATTAAACACAAACACCTGAAACCCCCACTAGTGCAACATTTCATCAGCGCAGGTCACTCGTTCAATAATTTTAAATTTACAGTCCTGGAAACTGTTATTCCCAACAGGTTGGGACCTCCTGATGGCCCCTGATGTTTTTGGCCACTGTGTGATACAGAGTGTTGGAGTGGATGGGCCACTGGCCTGATCCAACATTGGCTTCTCTTATGTTCTTATGAATTCTTCCATATTGGATATGGACCTTTTTCATATTTGTTGTACGATCTAGAAGAAGAAGAAGAGATTGGATTTATGCCCCGCCCTTCACTCCCCAAGGGAGTCTCAGAGCGGCTTACCAACTCCTTTCCCTTCCCCTCCCCACAACAGACACCCGGTGAGGTAGGTGGGGCTGAGAGAGCTTTTGTCATTAACTGTCCTTGAGGGAACAGCTGGTACAGAGCTATGGCTTGCCCAAGGTCATCCAGCCAGGTGCAAGTGGAGGAGTGGGGAATCAAACCCGGTCCTCCCAGATTAGAGTCTGCGCACTTAACCACTACACCAAACTCTCTAAATATATTGTTCAACTTCTTTGTTATTGGCATAAATCATCATTATAGATTGTAGTGTTATGCATTACACAGTTTTTTGTATATTGTAATTCTTGCACACTGTGTATTCCGCCTTAGTTTCTACTGGTCCTTAGTCACAGGCATGGGGGATGGGCAGGTCTCCTGTGGGGGCGCCACTTTCCCACAGCCCTTTAAATTTTATTTACTCAGCAACATTTATCTTCTGAGCGCTCTGGTCACTCCTGGGCCCGGGTTCTGTCAATAGTTTGGCTGTCCATCAGGCCGGTTCTGCTCTCCCCCCCTTCCAGACTCAGGGTGGGGGGGAGGCCTCAGCGTCCGCAGCCTTGGGAGGAGGCTCCTGGCTCTTGACCAGCCCCCCCCCCAAGCCCCTTCTGGCTCTCAAGGGCAGCTCTGGTGCCTGGGGCACCTGCCGTGGGGGTGGGGCAGGGACAGAGTCCACAGGAGCATCAGGGTGTGGCTGGCTGTAGGCTGCGTTGTGGCCCCCGCAAGGAGAGAGGTGCATGGTCTGAACGACGTGCCCAGTCCTCCTCTCGCCAGTATATCCGCTTCCCCTTTGCTTTCCCTCCCCAGAGTCCTGTACAAGACAGCCTATCGCCAAGGTGTGAAAGTTGACTACAGGAGGAGGCACCGCTGTTGCCAGGGCTATTATGAGCGCGCTGACCTCTGCGTCCGTAAGTCTCTCCCCCCCGCCGCCATCTCTTCTCCTCCTGGCTGGGGCCTCCTGGGCCTACGCAGGGCTGACCACAGAACCATGGAATCGTAGAGTTGAAAGGGACCTCCAGAGTCATCTAGTCCAACCCCCTGCACAATGCAACATAGAATCGTAGAGTTGAAAGGGACCTCCAGAGTCATCTAGTCCAACCCCCTGCACAATGCGACAGTGCAGGAAATTCACAAATACCGGCTTTCCCCCACACACACACCCAGCGACCCATGCCCAGAAGAGGACAAGAAACCTCCAGGATCCCTGGCCTAACTGGCCTGGAGGAAAATTACTTCCTGACCCCAGGGTGGCAGTCGGCATTTCCGTGGGCGTGTAAGAAAGGGCCCGCAAGAACTAAGCCCTGAGGCAACCCCTCCTGCCCTCCCTCCCATGAGCTGCCCAAGTTCACACAATCAGCACTGCTGCCAGATGGCCATCCAGCCTCTGCTTGAGAACCTCCCGAGAAAGAGAGCCCACCACCTCCTCCCGAGGAAGCCTGTTCCGCTGAGGAACCGCTCTCTCAGGAAGTTTGGACCAGCTCTCTCCTGCTTTTGTGTGAAGCAGCAGAGACGGCCTTGAGAAAAAAGGCTGCAGCACCCTTGGGGACCGTTCGACGACCCCGGAGAAGCTGGGCGGGCGGGCGGGGGGCTTTGTGGAGGGAGGGCTCCTGGAGCCAACGGCAGGGCCGCCCCTTTGCTCTGAAAGCCCCCTGGTTCCCCTGAGGCAGCCCAGAGCCTGTGGGCCTCCCCTTGGCGCTGCCCAGGCGCCCGCCCTTCCTAGACCTCCGCTCAGCTCCTCCCGGCGGCCCTTGGCAGATCCGCCCCTGGACCCCGCCTGGTCCCATCCCCACCGGCCTGTCTTCCCGAGAGCCCCAGGAGACGCTGCTGCGTGACCCTGGCTGCCGTCGGGTGACGCCTGCCCCGCTTCTTCTTTCCCTCTCGCCTCCAGCCCGCTGCACCCAGGAGTGTGTGCACGGCCGGTGCGTGGCTCCAGATCGGTGCCAGTGCGAGCGAGGCTGGAGAGGGGCCGACTGCTCCAGCGGTGAGTGTCCTTCTCCTCCCCTTCCGCAGGGGGGGGGCAGCCGCCGGGGGGGGGCTCCTACAGCGGGGCCGTCTCCAGGCGCCGCCTCCCAAGGAGCTCCTTCGGCTGGTGGGCGGCTCCCTCCCGGGTGAAGCGCTGAAGAGGAGGAGCCTCGCCCGACGTGGCATCTGCCCCGTGCGTCAAGAGCACCAAGCAGAGGAGGAGGAAGAAGAAAGAGAAGAAGAAGGAGGAGTTGGTTTATCACCCCCCCCCCCCAAAAGGAGTCTCCTTCCCTTCCCCGCCCCACCAGTGTTCCCTCTAAGCTGAGTTAGTGTGAGCTAGCTCACAGTTTTTTAGCCTCCAGCTCACACATTTTTGCCTTACCTCATGAATGATGGCTCCAGAGCAAACTAATTTATGCAGGAGCCAAATCGCTCGCTCACAACTTTAATGCCAGTAGCTCACAAAGTAGAATTTTTGCTCACAAGACTCCACAGCTTAGAGCAGGGGTCCTCAAACTACGGCCCGCGGGCCACATGTGGCCCGCCAAGGGCATTTTTCTGGCCCGCCGGGTGTGCCGCTGCCTGTCCTCCAATTCCCAGCAGCACACAAAGCAGCGGAAAAATTGCACCCGACTCGTCCCGGGCCACATGACAAAGCCCCGCCCCCCTGCTTCCAGTCAGCCAGGAGGAGGCAAAAGGAAGACTGGAAGAGGGTAAGTGTGGGGTGGCAGGCGCTCCGGCTGGCCCCAAGTCTCCTAGCCGGCTGAGAGGCTAGGAGACCTGCGCCAGTCCCAAGAGCCGGGCGGGGGTCTTTTTCGAGGCTTTTTGTGCTGCTGGGAATCGGAGGGGGAGAGAGAGAGAGAGAGAGAAGTTTCTCTTTCCCATCATGATGCCTGCAGTAGTGGAGTTTCCGGGAGAAGCAGCTGGGGGCTTGCTGCCTTAAGAAGTTTGTGAGGATGCCGAGTTCTTTGTTTCTTCGGAGAGGGAAAGACAACAGCCCCATCAACGGTGTCTTTTTGCGCATCTCCCCCCCCCCCCCCCCCCGCGCGAAAAAGCCCATCTTCATAGTGTTTTTTTTTTAAACTATAGTCCGGCCCTCCAACGATCTGAGGGACAGTGAACTGGCCCCCTGTTTTAAAAGTTTGAGGACCCCTGGCTTAGAGGGAGTATTGCTCCCCACGACAGACCCCCAGCGAGGTAGGTGGGGCTGAGAGAGCTCTGAGAGAGAGAGAACTGGGACTGGCCCAAGGTCACCCAGCTGGCTGCATGGGGGAGGGGGGAGTCAGGCCCGGCTCTCCAGGTTGGAGTCCTGCCACTCTTAACCACTACGCCACGGCTGCCTCTCATCACCTTCAGAGAGAGAAAACGGCCGCTGCTTCCAAGGGACTTTGCAATAAGGGCATCTCAGCAGTTCCTCTTGCCTGGCATTGCCCTGGCCACCTTTCCTTTCAAACGTCAGAGGCTGGCTGGGGCAAAGCCATCTTCCCTCAGCCACGGGCAGGACTGCCCAGGGAAGATCTGGCCATATGCGTGCTGCAAACGGGGGGGGGGGGGGGGGGCGGAGGCCTCCAGGTACGGCTGAAGCAACTCTCTGTGTGTGTGCACACCTGCGTGTGTGCGTCTGGGGAAATCTGCTTTGGTGCCGTCATGGGCCTGGGCAGGTCCACATTCTCTTCTAGAACTTGGTGGAAATCTGGGCCTTACTTAAAAAGCAACAAAGCTGGTTTGTAAGCATGGAAACCGGCGCCAGGCCTGTGTGGCGAGGTTCACAGCCACAGCTGCCTCTTCCACGGCTCAGCATCCCCAAGGGCCACACAGTGGGGGCGGGAGGGGGGGCGGGGACGGACACACCAGGCCTTTCCTCCTCCTGGCGTCAGGAGGCTGCTTTGCGCTGTATGCTTGAGGGGGATTCCTTCCCTCAACTGACCCCCCCCCAAAAGGGTGCTGTGAAAGAAGCCCACTCTTTGGATGCTTCTGTTTTGATTCCCGGTGGCCCAGGGACTCTGCAAAAACGCCCCCTGCCCCCCCCCCCCCAGGCTGAGGAGGGTGCTCGACCTGAAGCATCCTTGCCTGTCCTCTTTGGCAGGTGCCACGGCTGTAGGCACCCACTTCATCATTCACAAGGTCAGGAGGAGGCAGCCGGTTCCCTGGCCCTCTGCCACTAGCTGGGGAATAAGCCCTTCTGGGGGCAGAGGGCAGGCGGCCCAAGTTAGGCTGCAAAGGAGCTTGCCAGAAAAGGAGAGAGGCGAGGGAGAGGGCGAACCTTCCAGGCTCGGCAAGGCAATCCTGGCATCCCTGAGGCGCCCTCTGGGAAGCTGTTGCTGCGTGGGAATCCCTCCTCCTTTGGGAGATCGAAATGGGACTGGGAGAGAAGAAGAGAGAGGAGCCTCGGCCCTCCTTGGGGGGGGGGAAGTGAGGTGGGGGGGCCAGCAGGAAGCTTGAGGAACAACCAAGGAAGTGCATTTTAAAAAAGAAGAAGCTTGCAGGATGGTAGCCCTTGCCCTGTTCTCCCTCAGTGATGCATTCTCTAGTCCTTACGCAGTAGCAAAAAATGCATTTTGTGTAAAGAGCTGGGGGGGGGGGGCTGATGGGAAGGGGTGGGAAAGAGTGGTCCAAAGGAGGGGAGGGCAGCTAACCCCACCCCCACCGCCGGAGTTAACAGCTGGCTGTGGAAACCAGAGCTCCAGAAGGGACAGCAAGCTGGTGGCCAAGAAAATGTCCCTTTAAGACTTCCCAGTGTCCCCCCGCCCCCCCCCCCCCCCGCCTGGGAAAACTTCAGCCATTGCCACAGGCTGCTGGGAAAGGGCAAAGGGGGCATATATATCCCCCCCCCCCAAGCAGATCTGCATGCATTATTGCTGGCGTGGAAATTACTATTTCAAGTCCCTTTTTAAAAAGGAAAGGACACTGTTGAGGTCTGTCACTCTAAAATATGCAGGCCATCTCCCTCTCTCTCCCCCCCCCCCAAGGTAGCAACACTAGCACGTTCAGCCCCACTCCTCGGAGGGGAGGGAAAGGGGCCCCCTCTGGCAGCAGCAACAGCAGCAGAGACCGGTGGGGCCCGAGAGGGGAGCGGAAACGGCAGCCTCTCTCTCTCTCTCTCCCTCCCTCTTGGGCCCTGCAACGGCAGGGCATGCTGGCTCTGGGAGGGAAGGGGCGGAGTGGGGGGGGCAGTGCCCTCAGGTTTCTCTGCCCACTAGGCGAGGATACATTCTGGTGCCCCCCCCATGCGAGGTGGGATGGGACAGGGGTGGGCGCCAGAGAATGGGCTACCAGAATGGCACCCTCGTCAAGCTGTCACCCTAGGTGATGGTCTAAAATTTAACAACGGGCCGGCCCTGGGGGTGGGGAGCCCTGAGGGCAGCATTCCCAAGGCCGTGGCCCTGCTAGGTAGAGAAGCCCCACCCAAAGCCCTTCATATGGGCGTATGCAATGGCACGGACCTCCCAACCAAAGCAAACCTCTCCTGCCTTGCGTGCATAGGCATCAACTTCAGGGGGGCTGGGGAGCTGGAGCCCCCCCCCCCGAACTTTTCCAGGAGGTGCTGAGCCGCCACCAGAGACAATGGACTGTGATGTCTCTGGCCCAGCCCCAGCCCCCCCCCCCCCCGGAAATTGGAAAGTCTACCCCCTTGCTTGTGTGGTCTTTGGGAGGGTGAGCTCGAAGTCTTCCTCACCCCCCCCCCCCCGCCAAGTGTGCTGCGCCTTTCTCTACCTTCCTGCTTGTGGCCATCCACCGGCTGCCTCTCAGAGGGCCTGCGACAGCCCCCCTACCGCCCCCTGGTCCCCCTGAGCCCTCCGGGAGAGTAGAGCTCAACGGCTCCCCCTCCCCCTCACTCCCTCTGTGTGGGGGGGACTACCTCTCTTCATAGCGCCAGTGTGAGCTTAACCTCTGAGCATGTACAAAGCATAAAACCAACATGGACAAAGTGGAAAATGCTCACCTCGCTACGTGGGTGAAGGGTCACGTGCCATCCCAGCAAATGCGGGTGCCCCCTTCAGAAAGGCCCTTCCACCCCTGGCTGTGTGCCTGTGGGGGGTGGGGGGACTTAGGGCGCAGCGCGTGGCTCTGGCCAGCTGCACGTTCCACCTAGGCAGCCACCCAGCCCTGCACTGACTCTTCAGTGGCCCCGCAACAGACAAAGCCACGACCCCTCTGGGCACAGCCGGCGCTGGAGCAGGGGAACTGCCCTCCTCACAAGGATTCCGTCATCCTTGACTTGCCCCACATTACAGCCCATGGCATGCCACGGCTCCTCAGTGGGAGTGGCCCAGGGCCAGGCTGCCACGGCAGGCAAGCAGATATTGCAAGGGGCCCTGGCCTGCTCTCCCCCTGACCCCCCCCCCCCCGCCTTTTATGTTCTCCCTCCCCCCCTCTTGCACCCAGGCTGCAGCGAGCTGTTTTGGGGGCCTGACTGCAAGAACTCTTGCGCGTGCTTGAATGGAGGCACTTGTGACCCTGTGACAGGGGCCTGCACTTGCCCGCCAGGCTACCGGGGCCCCCTGTGCCAAGAGCCGTGTGCCCCAGGAACCTACGGTCAAGGATGCTGGCTACGCTGCCTCTGCGAGAATGCTGCCTCCTGCGACGGGGTGACTGGGGCCTGCCTCTGCCCCCCGGGATTCACAGGGCCTCAGTGAGTAGGGAGAAGGGTGGGCAAAATCATTGGGGAGGGAGGCGTCGATTGGGGGAACAACTGGTTTCTCAGGTGTGGGGAGGCACACCACATGCGCTCTTCTGACCTTCCTCTTGGGCTCTCTGGGGGGATTCCGGGGGGAGGGGGTGTCTCTATTCTGTCCTGGCCAGCTGCACCCACAAGACCTGATCCAGCTGGGGCGCAAAAGGGCTTTTCCTTCCTAGGTTATATTGCCTGTTATGATCTAGGCTGGGAGAAATAGGCTGATCTGGAGGACAGAAGCAGTGAGAACAAGTCAGTTGAAGGCACCTGCCTGTTACCCACTTCATAGATAAACACAGATAAGATAGATACAGAAGAACCAGATTTTCATACAGAACAAAGTCTGAGACTGGTGGCACCTTGATGATCAACAAAGTTTTCTTCCGGGTAAAAACTTTTGTGTGCATGTACAGAAAAGCCTCTACCCAGAATAAAACTTCGTTGGCTTTAAAGGTGCCACTGGACTCAAACTTCGTTCTGCTGCTTCAGGCCAACACAACAACCTATCTGAACAGATTTTCATACCACATTGTGTCTGTGGAATCATAGGTTTGCAAGATTCATCTGTGTGATGATGTGTACCCTTAAATTTCTGTAAAACGGTGACCCTGGTTAATTCGTGCAGTCCAGTTGCTTTATCGATCTATTCCCTCTCTGGGGAGAAAGGTTGCTGGCAAAGATCAGACGAGCTGCAGGGATACTGTTCAATACAGGAACCGAGAAGCCATCTGAAACTGCAGGGCATGATGAAGAAGAAATACTTCTGGTCTGCAGGGCGAGTGTCCACCTAAACTCCCCAGTGCTGCGTTAGCCATTGTTTTCCAGTACCTTCCAGGGGGGAATAGGAGCTCTGCCACTGTAGATGAAAAAGTCTGGATTCTCTTAGCCACAGAACCAGCCATCTCCTGAGAAATGTTTATAAACTCAAGCTAGAGGAGACAAATGCTACCGACTCACCACTTTCATAGTATTTTCACAAAGAAACAAAGTGACTGAAAAGGCTGAACTCTCTTAGAGCAGAGCTGACAAATCCGGCACTCCAGGGTGCCTCAAGGCATCAGTTGTGGCGCCCCCCCCCCCCCCCACACACACACACTCTCTGCCACCCTGGGGCTTCTCAGCAGATGTGCAAAGCTGATTTGGGTGAGGGATGGAGGGGAGCTTCTCACTGTGAGGACATTCAAGTTTATGACCCCATATTTATTTATCCACTACAACACTTTTGTTATAGCTCAACAAGAAATGGCAAGAAATTATAAAAAAGTTTAGGATTAGGTTTTGTGGTAGCAATAATTAGAAAGTATGATCATTGAAACAGAATACCCTGAAGGCCAAAAAGCAAGTCTGCCTCCTAAATTCTTGGGGGGGCTCATAAAGTCAAGGGAGGCATGTCCAGGCAGGCATGTCTGCACTTTCTGTCTGCGCCTTGGTAGGCACGGGCCGAGTTCAAAAGGGAACGGTCCGACCTGGATGCCCTAAGTGGGGCCCGGGGAGTCGTGGCCCAGGGGTCTTTAGCCTGGACTGGCTGGCTTCAGCGCCCGGATGCCTGCCCCGTGGAGCTTCGCTCCCTCCGCCCGGGTTGTTTGGGTTCCTGGAGCCCCTGCCTGCTGATGCGGCATGCTCTGCGGTTTGGACTGGTGTGGGGTGATGCTTGAGGGAAGGGGCCAGCCTCTGGATGACAGGCATCGGGCAGAAGGGCGTGAACTTGGCCTCTCGGAGCTCAGCCCCTGATGCTCCGTGACCCATCTCTTCCAGCTGTGAGGTCCCTTGCCTCAATGGCAGCATTGGATTTTGGTGCCACACCGACTGCGTTTGCCAGAACGGGGGCATCTGCCACCCCTCCAACACCAACAACTGCGCCTGCCCCCCTGGATGGACGGTAAGTTTGGTAGGAGAAGAATGCCCAAGTGCACCCCCCTCCCCATGCTGTAGAGTTTAGGCCCACTTGCATCTCAACCCCCCCCCCAAAAAAACACACACACACAGACACACCCCGACATCCATGCAAGCAGGGCCTGCCATGGCCTTCCCCCGTCTCCCGGTCAGCAGCGGTCGGGGTCTTCTGTGGTGCTCCAGGAGGCTCACAGTTCTTGAGCTTAAGGGCAAAAGTCTGGACTCCCGTTTTGGCATTGTCGACACAGCGGCAACATCCCTCTGCAAAGGGCCACCTCATGCTCTCCGTCCCATTTGACGTGGAGGGGAGGAGTGCGGGAGAACCAATGCTCACGGGATTCTGGAGCAGGGTTCTGACCAGCACTGGGCCGGATTTCTTCCTTTTCTTCCCTCAGGGCACCATCTGTTCCGTCCCCTGCCCTGAAAGGCACTTTGGCTCCAGCTGCCAAGGGGAGTGCCTCTGCCACAATGGAGGCCAGTGCGACCCTGTCAGTGGGCAGTGCCAGTGCACACCAGGCTACATTGGAGAGCGGTGAGTAGAAGAGCGTTACGCTCAGGAAATGAGAACTTGCTGGCGGCCCCCGGCCCACGAGAAGTCCGGCTGTCCTCGACCACCAGGGCCAGGGCCTTTCCAGCCCTGCCCCCTGCCTGGTGGAACACTCTGCTGGAAGACATCTGTCCCCTGTGGGAGTTGTTACCATTCCGCAGGGCATGCAAGGCAGAGATGTCCCACCGGGCTTTTGGTTGAGGGCAGCAACGGGGGCAGCCTTTGGCACTCTCACCCAAGCCCCCGTCCCTCGCAGCCCCACCCCCGAGGGAGGCTGGAATCTTTCTGCCACCTTATCTATGCTATGTCTTCGCTATTTTGTCTATGCTGTTTAAGTATTTGGTATTTATTGGGCTGTTTTAATTTAGTTTTAATCTGAGATTTGTATGTTATTTTGTTGTAAGCCACCCTGAGCCCTACTTGTAGGGAAGGGCAGCCTAGCAAATCTAATGTAATAAATAAAAGCCAGGGGAAATGATGGGCGTGCCGCAGTTGGGTCAGCTCCCAGAGCTTCCAGAGGGGTTAGGGTCCCACCATCAATCTGGAAGTTGTCCTCCGAGGCGGCCAGGGAACAAGAGCTGGAGCTGTCCCTCCATCCCCTCAGAAGGTCAAGTGGGAGGAAGACTGCTTGAAGGATGGGTGGTTGGAGAGCCAATCCCGCCCCCCCCCCCCCCCGCTTATGCGACTGGGACGTGGAGCACGGAGATGATGCAGGACCTGCTCCTGAGCTCCTCCCCCGTTGGCAGGCTGACTTCTGCCACCCCTGGACTCTCCACAGTCCTTCCCCTCAAGGCCCACCACACACCCCAGAGCTTTCCTCACTAGGCGGACAGTTGGTCAGTCCGTTGGGTTTGGTGGCCACGCTGAGGAAATACGGATGAACGGATCTTTCTGTCATTCAAAAGGGAATGGACTCTAGCTAATCTGCGAAGGGAAGGGAAGGCCCAAATCAGAAAAGGACGGCAGATTCTTTGGCCGTAGTCCAGATTTTCTGGCAATGTTTGATGTCCTGCTTTCTTTCCCTCTTTTGTGGTGCGGTCACATATGATTCTCAGCACATCTTGTTCAGATGTATGATGAATTTCTTCGTTGACAACTGCATAGAAACTTTCAGTTTCTTTTTCTTACAATATCTGAAATCTTGAATGATGACTACCTTGACTGGCTGTCCATGTGATTCATATTACTCGGTTGGACTTTGCGTTGGTAGCCTCCGGCTGCCTGAGCTACATCTCGCTTCGCTATTGGGGCAACTCCGTTCCTTCTGTGTTTCTCTCATTTCCAGAGTAAAACTCTTTGTAATTTTCTGGCTGAAAATGTCCTGACTCACTCCCAGGACATTCCATTTCCTGTTTTATGATTTCAGGCTTATCTGGAGTCATGCTTCTTACATTCCCTGTCCTCGTTATACGTGTCGTGTGGCTTTGGACTTTTCTTTTGCACCTTTTCAAAGACCAGGAAGTTTAATAAATTAATAAAAAGATGCATGTTTCCCTCCCACACAGCTGAGCTCCTGAAGGAAGGAAGAGAGCCGGTCACGAGATCTGAAACGCTGGGGCAACCGGGGGGGGGGGGGGCATTTTCTCCACAGTATCAAATTCACATTTCCTTTTATACCAGTTTTTAAAAATGAAGGCAGTTGCTATAACTGAAATCTTAAAAACCCAAATGTTATTTCCGTAGTCTAGTCTGTTTTTACGTCGTTCTTCTCACTCACTCACTCTCTCTCTCTCTCTCTCTCTCTCCCCCTGCCCACAAAGGTGCCGTGAGGAATGCCCCATTGGCAAGTATGGGCAGGGCTGCAGCCAGACCTGTGACTGCGCCAACGGCGGCCACTGCTTCCACATCAACGGGGCCTGCCTCTGTGAGGCTGGCTACTACGGCAGCCGCTGTGAGGAGCGCAAGTGCCTGGCCGGTCTGTACGGCCTGACCTGCCATTCGCCATGCCCCTGTGACCCTTGGCACACACAGAGGTGGGTCTCCCTCTTGCAGCAGCAGCAGCAGGAGGAGGTCCTGCAGGGATTTGGGTCGGAGGCCAGGAAGGGCTTTGGAGGGGATAACCAGAGCCTTGGGCACACAGCCTGGGCAGCTGCAGGTGCTGCGGAGAAGAGCTGGTGTGTTCCAGAGAGCAGCTGCCAGCAGAGGACAGAGGAAGCAGAGGGGTCCACCAGTGGCCACGAGCCGCAAGATATATAGATGGGATCTCTCAGTCCGGGGCAAGTGATGCTCTGTATTCTTGGTGCTGAGGGGAGCAACGGTGAGAGGGCTTCTAGTGTCCTGGCCCCACTGCCGGACCTCCTGAGGGCACCTGGTGTTTTTGGCCACTGTGTGATCCAGAGTGTTGGGCTGGAGGGGCCCCTGGCCTGATCCAACATCAGCTTCTCTCTTCTGTTCTTATGTCTCGGCTGAGTCTGGCCGTTCTAAGTGACCCGCGCTTCTCGCTGCCTCCCTCTCCAGCTGTCACCCGCTCACGGGAGAATGTACCTGCAGACCGGGCTGGGCCGGGCTTTCCTGCAACGAGACCTGCCCCCACGGATACCACGGAGTCAGCTGCCGGGACCCCTGCTTGTGTCTGAATGGGGGGACCTGTGACAGTGAGACTGGGCTCTGCACTTGTGCAGTGGGCTACATGGTAAGTCAGTGGCCCCAGGGCGGGAGAGGTCTGCATGGGACTGCGTAGTCACTGAGCAAGGGATGCGTGCCCTGTGGCCAGAGACCCTCCTTCCTCTGCCCACCACCACACACTGGGGGCTGGCTCCCTCGAAAGGGGATCTGCTCCCCATACACACACGGACACGCACACGCACGCACACGCACGGACACACATCCTCTGCTTTCCTTTGTTCCCTGTCATGCCTGAGGGCTCCTTTACATGAGGAGAACTGGTGTGAGGAGCCACGGTTCTCTCATCGGTTCTCTTCCCGGGTGCCAGCTCTGGCGCTCTGACAGGGGAGAGGAGGGAGGAGGTGCCCAAGGAGGTTCCTCTGCCGGCCTGGTCCGCCTGCCCTTCCTCTCTGAAGTGAACCCACCCTGCGTGGCTCCTCCCCTCACGCCCGGCTGTGCTCCACAGGACGCGCACTGCTCCCGCCCCTGCCCCACCGACACCTATGGGGTGAACTGTTCCCTGCGCTGCGCCTGCCAGAATGCCTTTGCCTGCTCCCCCGTGGATGGGGCCTGCGTCTGCAAAGAAGGTACGAGATGGTGGCGGGAAGGGGCATGGCAGGGGGGCATGTGACAGCCTCGAGGCACACCACGTTCCTTGGTTGCTAATCCCTGCCCTCCCCCTCCTCCAGGCTGGCACGGAGTGGACTGTTCTATCCCCTGCCCCGTGGGCACCTGGGGAGCTGGGTGCAATGGGACCTGCCAGTGTGCCAACGATGCTGTCTGCAGCCCTGTTAGTGGGGCATGTTCTTGTGGCCCAGGCTGGCACGGTGGCCAATGTGAGGAACCCTGCCCGGTAAGTTGCTGTTAGAAAAGAAAGATTTAAAAGCACCGAACTTCTCCATCCCAGGCTGCTAGATACCTAACTGAGTCTGTGTCTCTTTAAGAACTCCTGATGTGTTTCTTGGGGGGCTCCCCCCCCCCCCAAAATGTGCCATGCCCACTCGTCAGGTCATATAGACAAGAGTACCTAATGGCCCGGCTTTGAGCCTGCATTCTGTGTGAGCTCCCCAGAGGGCAGTGGCTTCCCAGTGTAGCCAGACAGAGAGCAGTGAAGTCCCCGGACGGCCTGGACAGCCTGCGTGGGTCGAAGGCACATCCCCTCCCCGTAGAATCCTGCTGAGCAACCTCCATGCAGCTACCAGGGCTGGAAGGGGAGGGGAACCACCGAAGAAGAAGAAGAAGAAGAAGAAGAAGAGAAGAAATTGGATATATACCCCTCCCTTCACTCACTTGGAGTCTCAGAGAGGGGAACCGCCAAAGAAGAAGAAGAGAAGAGATTGGATATATACCCCGCCCTTCAAGGACGGTTCCCTCAAGGACAGCTTGGGAAAGAGCTCTCTCAGCCCCACCTACCTCACAGGGTGTCTGTTGTGGGGAGGGGAAGGGAAAAGGAGTTTGTAAGCCGCTCTGAGACTCCCTTGGGGAGTGGAGGGCGGGGTATAAATCCAATCTCTTCTTCTTCTTCTTCTTCTTCACTCACTTGGAGTCTCAGAGCGGCTTACAAACTCCTTTCCCTTCCCCTCCCCACGACAGACACCCTGTGAGGCAGGTGGGGCTGAGAGAGCTCTGACAGAGACTCCTCTTTTTCAAGAACAGCTCTGAGAGAACTATGGCTTGCCCAAGGTCATCCAGCAGGTGCAAGTGGAGGAGTGGGGAATCAAACCCGGTTCTCCCAGATTAGAGTCCGCGTGCACTTAACCACAGCACCAAACTGGCTCTCAGTCCGGGAGGCCAGTTCTGGCTGCTGATCAAGGGCCTCTCTCTCTCTCTCTCTCTTCCCTCCCTCTCTCCCCCTCTCTCCCTCAGGGTGGGTTCTCTGGCTTGGGCTGTAGCAGGAAATGTGCCTGCCAGAATGCAGATGGCTGCGATCCTGTGACCGGGCAGTGCCATTGCCTAGCAGGGTGGACAGGTGAGGGAAGGGCAACTGGTACCGCGGGGGGGGGGGGGGGCAACAGTTTGCAATTCCTTCTCGAGTAGCTGGTATACTTGCAGTTTCTCTTATAGAAAATGAAGATATTTATACTTGTGAATTCCATAAAAATTCCAAATAGTGCAATGTTGTATACTAACTAAACTATAAATAATTAATTATATGTTGTTCCAGACAAATCAGTAAAAGAAGCTGAGGTTTGATAGGAAGAGTGTTTTATAGATGTCAGGTCCCCCCCAGGTTTCTGCTGTTGTTTCCCCCCCACATGGCTTCAACATTTCTGGAACTTCTTAATCTGTCTGTGAGTGTGTGAGATCCACAAAGACGGGCTCCGATGTACTTTTGTACTGGATCCGAAATGCCGGTATGGAAGCAGGAGAAGGGCCTGGACTGGTTTCATTCGGAGCTTGAGCCTCTGAAGCACCGCTGGGTTGGCTGGGCAGCAGGTTTTATAGCCTGTTGCAATAGGGTAGTGGGGGGGGAGGGGAATGGCTCTCCCTCAGAACAATAAGCAGCACTTTACATTACTTAAATCACCTGCTTAAAAGACCCCCCCCCCAGGGCGTCAGCTTAGCCCCTGGTGCCTCTTTTGTTCCTGGCTCAGCTGCACAGATCCGCCAGCCTCCTCCCACCCTTTCCTTCCCCCTTCCCGCAGGCCCCCATTGCAGCCAAAAGTGTGCGGATGGCCTGTGGGGGCTGCAGTGCCACCGGAACTGCGCCTGCAAGAATGGGGCCGCCTGCTCAGCCCAGGATGGGAGCTGCGACTGCCCCCCAGGCTTCCGGGGCCCCCAGTGCCAGCGCCGTAAGTACACGCTCAGTCCCGTGGGGTTTGTGCTGGGGATCCAGGCCAAGACTTTTCGGCATGATCTCAACGGGTCATATTGGCAGACCCTCTGTGGTCAGTCTGGCCTTTGGTTTCAGCTCCTGCTGGGGGCTTAGGTCTGCTTCTCTGCAAGGACAGCAGCTCTGCTCTCTCTGTGACCGGGGGGGGGGGGGGGGGGCGCATCCATCTTGCACGGGCTGGCGCAGGACAAGTGAGGGAGCGGATGAGGTGGAAGATGTGCTGGCCCGTGCCCCCAGCAGGAGGCAGCCTCTACCAGTCCCACACCAGGCAGAGAAACAGGTTGGCAGCTGCCCATCGTCTCCTCCTGAGGGTAGACCGGAAAATTCTGTTCATTAACAAAAGCATCACTGCTGTCTCCTCCAGAGAAATCCCCCCCCCCCGCCCCCGGGGAAACCAGACAGGCAGCCCTCTCTTTCCTATGGGAAGACCGGGAGTTTGGGGCAGGATCACTTTTTAAACAGTAACGTTTCAAACAACAGGCACTGAATATAGCCGTGGCCTTACGAAAGGGCTTTCAACACAGGCATGAAAAGCAAAGTGACCACAGAGAGGGCATGGTGAAATCCGGGCATCCAGAACTGCCCTCGGTCATTGTCATCACTGTCATTTTGAGACACTCAGTACTAATGAGAGGTCATTGTACAAAAAGTGTTTGCATTTACACATGCAAGATTGCTCCTGGGCATTACGGTGGCACAGCAAGAATCTTGCAGACCTTCTCAAGGGGATAAGACTGTACAAATGAAGAGAGAAAAGCATCTCTCCCCCCCCCCCCCCCCAAAAAAACAGCCGGATTTCAGAGATGGTACAAGTCCCCCCCCCAGCTCTCTGACCTCTTCCCCCCCCCCCCCCCCAGCCTGCCAGCCGGGGCGATACGGCAAGAAGTGTGCGGTGCCTTGCAAGTGTGCCAACCATTCCATCTGCCACCCCGTGGACGGCTCCTGTGATTGCTCTCCTGGCTGGACAGGCAGCGACTGCTCAAGGCGTGAGTGATATGGCTCTAGAGGGCGGAGGTTGGGAGGCAGGGGGTGGGACGATCCCTCCCTTCAGACCCCGCTCCCAAGGAAGGAAGTGCCTCGAACACAATCCCAGGCTGCCTGAGGGGGGGCAGTTCTGTGCTCCCGAGTTAGTCCTTTCCCGGCTTCGACTGGAGGAGTCTCCAGGGCTGCAGCTCCACACTGGGAAATCCCTGGAGATTTGGGGGTGAAGCCTGGGGAGGGTTTGGGAAGGGGAGGGGCCTCGGTGGGGTACAAGGAAGGGTCACCAGATGCCCCCTTTCTAGAGGACATGTCCTCTTTTTCTTGGGGTCCGTCCTCTTTTGGGCGCTTTTTAAAAAACTGATGAAAATGTCCTCTTTTTGGGGTTGGAAGGTTAGAAATACTCCTAGTTAGCAGCAGTTATCACAGCTTAAATAGGAGGGGCATTTAAAATGAAATTGGTCCGAGAGATCACTTGCTTGAAGTAGTTGTTTGGGGAATATATCCTCTTTTTTGCTTTTCAAAAGGTGGTAGCCCTATACAACACCCTACAGTCCAACCACAAGAGCAGATGTTTTCTCCAGGGGAACTGATCTCCAGACCCCAGCTGGAGGATGGCAACCCTAGGAGTTTGTGAATCACTGGAATAGAATAAAACTTTGGAACTAAAACAGCTGGGAATGTGGGGGAGGTTTCCACAGAGAGCACCAGGAAAGTGGAGGAAAGAGCAGGGGTGACTGGTGGGGAAGAAAGAGCCCCACAGGCTTCTGCTGGACAGATGGACGGAGACCCGGGGGGGGGGGGGGTCAGTGGCTCCTCCTGGGAAGGGCAGGCAGCCGCCTTTGTCACCCAGAGAGGAGCCAGCAGTTCCCTCCTAGGGCCGTGTCATGGCTCTAGCGGACCCTACATGACCCCCGACTAGCCCGAGGATGGGAGGCTGTTGTTAGCCAATTCTGGGGAAGGGGCCGTGAGTTTTGGGAAATATTCTACCATCGTGGGGGGAGGGAGTGTTCTCTTCCTGTGTCTACTGGCCCCACAGAGTTTTATAAACCTGTATGGGTCCCCCTTAGTTGTTTCTTCAAAAGTAAAAATGGGAAAAGTCCCGGACTCTTGAGCTTTTCCTCAGGGGGGGGAGGTGCTTGACCCTTGGTGGTCCTCTTGTGAGGAGGGTGTGCCGCGACCTGGCCCCTTTGGCTGAGATACGCTGAGAGGCCTGCCCAGGTTTGAGGGTGGGTTCCCCCTCACACAACTAGCCCTCCCGGTCTCTGTGCAGGCTGCCCACTCGGGTTCTTTGGGGAGAACTGTACCCGCCAGTGCCAGTGCTGGAACGAGGCCCAGTGCCATCCTGAAACCGGGCAGTGCTTGTGTCCCTCGGGCTTCACGGGTGCCCACTGTGAAACCAGTAAGTATGGCACTCTGTCCCAGTTCCTCTCCCTCCCTTGGTGGCAGCTCCTTTCTTTGATGCGGTCCTGCTGGGAAGGGAGGCCCAGGTTACCTCCCCCCTTAAGGAGACCGACAGTTCAGTCCCCACCCGTGACCCAGGAGCTGAAGGCCATGGCTCAGCCCAGACGCGGGCACAGACCAGGGCAGGATTAAGACTTCTCCCTCTCCCTCTGCTTCCTGGGGTGGCTTAAAAGCTTCCTGCAGAGCAGAGTGTCTCCCAGAATGCCTCGGTTGGTTGCCTGGTCTCTCTCTCTTTCTCTCCGCGCGTCTGGTGGGCTCGCGCATATATGCCCACACACTCCCTCGGCACCAGCACTGCAAGGCTCAGCTAAGCTCTGCAGCAGCATTGCTTGTCAAGGAATGGGGCGGCCATGAGCAGTGGGACTGGGAGGGGGCGCACGCTTTCGCAAAACCGGTCGCGGCGGCAGCCCCAGACGCTTCCCCACGCGTCCTTTCTTGATCATGTCTCTGGTTGGACGTTGGAATGACCTTTTCCTTCCCTGAGGAACAGGAAACCCTGACCATCCTTTTGCTATGGCTCCTGCCCCGCCTGCCGGCTACAGCAGCAGCCTGGGGGCTGTGATTGGCATCGTCGTGATGGCTGCCTTGCTGGTGGTAGTCTTCGGCCTCTTCCTCTACTACCGGCACTGGCAGAAGGGCAAGGAGAGCCAGCACCTCTCTGTGGCCTACACCGCAGGGCGGACAGACTCCTCTGAGTATGCTGTGCCAGGTGAGTTGAGGGGCAGAGGGTCCGGGCCGTTGGTGCCACTGGCAGACACAGATGCCAGCAGGAGGAGTGCAGCCATCTGGGGGGCGGGGGAGACCCATCGTGCCGTGAGAAGATGTGGCCCCGTTGCCTCAGTGCCACCCACCCCAAGATTCACCCTCCATCCAGATTTCCCCTGGTTGCTCACAGGAAATGGAATTATTTTGTTGCCCCAAAGAAAACGGAGACGTGTGGGTTGGCCACAGGGAAACAGCGTGGCCGCATTACTCACTGCTGTGACTGGCCTGACACATCTTCCTGCTCTGGAAAGGTGAAGGATGCCTCCCTGCTGGCGTCTGGGCACCATTCGAAGTGTGGGAATGAGGCCTCAGAGGTCCCCAAGCAGCCTGGGATGTCCCGACAGCTGAGATCAGAAGTGGGGGTGGGGGTGGGGGGGGATGTGTCTGCTGCAGGAGAAGTGGGCGGCCAACGGGCAAAGCGGCTTTGTTGAGACGCGGGGAGGTGGGGTTCCCAGGGGCCCTGGCACTCTTTGGCACACCTGGTGCAGGCGGAAAGGTGACCCTGCCCCCCCACCCACCCCCAATCGCTTTCTGGCTTTCATACTTCTCCTTGTTCCTTCCCTGCGTTGGTTGTGAAATCTTACTGTTGCTCCAGTGTAGAAGGATGCAGGCTTTTTAGGTAATTTTTAAAAATGATTTGTTGCAGCAGAAAAGAGCCAGAGTCCAGCAGCATCTTCAAGACGAACAAAATTTGTGGTGTGTGTGTGTGTGGGGGGGGAGCTTTTGCGAGCCACTGCTGACTTGGTATCTGAGGAAGCGAGCCGTGGCTCCCGAGAGCTCCTCCCCTGCCACCAGTGTTGTTAAGTCTTTCAGGTGCTCCTGGACTCTGGCTCTTTTCTCCTGCCGCAGACAGACTGACACGGCTCTGCCCATCTTATTGATTTGTTTTCTTTTTATTGTTTTCTTTTTTTAAATTGATGCTGGTTGTTGTATTTTAAATGTATACGTTTCTCTAAAACAAGACAGTCAATCCAGAATAGCTGGGAGCAAATTCCTGCAAAAACTCTGGATGGAATGTGCCATGGTGCTCTCTCTCTCTCTCTCCCCCCCTCCCTCTGCCTAGACATCCCTCCCAGTTACACCCACTATTACTCCAACCCCAGCTACCACACCCTGTCGCCGTGCGCCCCAAGTCTTCCCGTGCCCAGCATTCCGGAGCAGCCTCCTCCTGGCAAGGTAAGGGCCGCCACGGAGTATTCCTGGGTGGGGTCAGGTGCGGGCAGCCACCCCCACGCTTCCAGCCCTCACGCCCAGGCCCCTCTTCACCAGGCATGCCCCCCTCCCCCTCCTCCTTGGCTGCTGATTGGCCTCCTGTGTCGCTGGTCATGCTCGCTGAAGCTCAGTGGATCACGTGGGTAAAAGCAGCAGCATCGGGGCCAGTCTGGAAGGGCAAGACTGGACCACAAGAGGAGGGGGCGAGAAGTGGGGGGGGGCAGGGAATTCTCACCAGGCCTCCTCCAGCAACCGCTGGCACCGAGAACACTGTTTTACTTGGGGGGGGGGGTTAAAAACACACACACACACACACACACACACACACCCCTGTTTAAGATTTCAGGTTTTCCTGCAAACTGGGAGGGGGGGGGGGGCGGCAGGTTGGGGTTTCCCACAGCTCTGGGGCCCTGAGTGAGCGAGAGGCAGCCTGCCCCTGCCGAGGGGTCTAAATGCAAGGCTTCCAAAGGAAGGGGGGGGTTCTGCCTGGGGCCTGCCGGCCACTGCACACATTGGGGTCCGCTTTGCCTCAGCAGGGGAAATCTCATCACCAGTTGGGGGGGGGGGCAGGCTGGAGTCTTTAATTGTAACAAATGGTTACAGGGAGGGGGAATCAATTTCTTGAAGAAGCCCGAGGAACTGGAGGAGCTGATCAATTTCCATTCCACCTCCCCAGGGAGCTAAAGCAACTAATCAAAGACCAGCCTCTGAATCTTTATTGGAACTTTGGGACCTGGCCCCTGAGGAGCTGGCGCTGAACTGAAAGGGGGTGGAACGGGGGGGGGGGGGGCTCCCTGTTTTGAGAGAGAGGGGAGGGTGGCCCCCAGGAGCAAGAGGGAGAGCAAGGAAGTCCCCGATCTGGCTCATCAGAACCAAGCCGGAGAGTCCCGACCCGCATCGCCCCGGCACAAGCCCGACCTTTTGTCAGATCTCGGAAGCTAAGCAGGGCCGACCCTGGCAAGGACCGGGATGGGAGACCTCCAGGGCATACGAGGGCCCCCTCTCTGACCATCCTTGCCTCCCAGCCCCACAGGGGGCCGCCAGAAGTCAGCCACGCTTTCCAGGCATGCACACGCACACACACAAATACACAAAAACCCCAAGCAGAAGAAATGCTTTAATTGTGGAAGTACGAATCACATGAAACTGGTCCCCCCCACAAGAAAACCAGCGACTGCCAGGCCTGCCCCAGTAGGGCCAGCTGTCCAAAATGTCAAGAGCCAGTGACTGTGGTAGAGACCATTATTGCCACTTCCCTGCAACCCGGCCAGCAGAGGCTTCAGGGGCTTCCCAGGAGCCCACGTGGGTCAAGAGCGGTTGGTCCATGGGGGGGGGGGGGGCTGGCTGCAGGCGCAGGAGCCTCCATAGTGTCCCGGGGGCAGGACTCTGAGCGGCACACCAGGCCTAGACCCCTCCCTGCCTGGCGCCAGACCCCTGCCTGTGGGACCGAGATGGTGTCGGTGGCTTTGGTCAGCGTAGACAAGGGGTGGGCTTCTCTAGTGTTGCCACTGAACCAGATGGAATTCAAGGTGTTGGTTGTTGCCTACAAAGTCCTTTGTGGCCCAAGACCCACTTACCTATAGATCCACCTTTCTATAAATGTTCCAGATGTGTAAAACGGAAGCGTTCCGAGAGGTTATTTCAAAAAGGGAACAGCAACGTACTAAAATGGAATTCTGTGGGAAGTGCACTTTCTGTGCAGGCAACAAGATTTGGATTTAATTGCTTGTGAAACTTTTAGGTGCCCCCCCCTCCTCCCTTTATACGACACTGTTTATTGTAGGTGCTACGCCACCAGCACTTTGTCCTTCTCTGACTGTGAAATCCAGTCTGGTTGCCTTGAGGAGAAGAGGTTGGATTTCTACCCCGCCCTTCACTACCCGAAGGAGTCTCAGAGTGGCTCACCATCTCCTTCTCCTTCCCCTCCCCACAACAGACACCCCATGAGGCTGAGAGAGCTCTCTCAAGAACTGCCCTTGAGAGAACAGCTCTGAGAGAACTTATGACTGACCCAAGGTCACACCAGCAGCTGCATATGGAGGAGAAGTGGGGAATCAAACCTGGTTCTCCCAGATTAGAGTCAGCACTCTTAACCACTACACCAAACTGGCTTGTGCAGTGTATATACTGTATTTTTGCTTTGTCTTTGAGTCCACTTCGAGTCTCTGCCAGACAGGTAAACAAAAAATGAAATTAATTAAATGAATAAATAATATAAGTGCTCTTGTCTCCTACACACCCTCCCACCAGTGTTCCCACTGAGTTAATGTGAGCTAGCTCACAGTATTTTAGCCTCCGGCTCACACATTTTTGTCTTCGCTCAGGAAGGATGGCTCCAGAGCAAACTAATTTATGCAGTAGCCAAGTCGCTCGCTCACTACTTTTAATGCCAGCAGTTTTCCCTCTAAGCTGAGTTAGAGTGAGCTAGCTCATGGTTTTTTAGCCTCCGGCTCACACCTTTTTGTCTTAGCTCAGGAAGGGTGGCTCCAGAGCAAACTAACTGAAGCAGCAGCCAAATCGCTCACTCCCAACTTTAATGCCAGTAGCTTGCAAAGCAGAATTTTTGCTCACGAGACTCCACGGCTTAGAGGAAGCATTGCCCATCCCACCCCATTGGTGACAGGAGTTTTGATGAGATAGCTTCCCAGCAGTTCCATTTGACTCTATGGCCTTCATAAAGGTCTCGTGTAGTTTTAATCGAGAACATACAGTTATTTCACAGAGAATTGTGATTAATTGCAGCCAAAGCAGTAATAAGACAAACAACAGCTGCAGCCAAACCTCTCTGTACAGAACACCTGTAGTCCTTTGTATTCCTTTGTCTCCCAGATGGGGAGTCACTTCATAGCATGGCCTCAAAACTCTGTTAGGGATAGGCTGCCTTTTGGGCAGCCATTGGCTGACTAGGACCGATTTCGCACTAGCGTTTGCCCTGGGTTTGCCCTCATGCTTGCCCCAGAGCTTCTGGTCAATTCCACACCAGTTGTTCCGGGCTCACGTTTTGTTCCGGAGTATCGTCGTGCTGCACCAGAGTTTCCCTGGAGCAAACGGATCCTGTTTTTAGAGGATTTTCCAATTTGCTCTGGGGAGAAGCCAAAATGAAAACACGTCCACTTGCCCCGCCTTCCTTCTGGCACGCCCTGTGGTGGGAGTTTCTTCCTTTAAAAAAAAAAAAGACCCCCTCCTTACGTTAGTTTGAAATGGTGAGGCAGCGAAGCAAGAAGTGAATCGGCGAGGAGGGTTTGCTGGGCTTTTTGGGAGCAGGAGCCGGGCGTCATTGGCCCAAGAGCCCCCAGGCGGGCGGATGGCCACTGCCCTGTGTCCAGGGTGCCCTGGCCGCAGTTCCCGCAGAGCAGGTGGGGGGGTGCTTTCCTCCCAGCACCCGCGGGGGAGCGGTGTCATGCCTGCCAGGGGCACGATTCTTCCGCCCCACCCGTTCTCTGGGTGCACTCCTTCCGGCCTGAGGCTGGACTGTCTTCCCTTTTTTTAGACAAAGAAACCCTCATTACATTAGATCGAAATATCGAAATAGTGATGCAGCGAAGGAAGACTTCACCGTTGTTTTCTTTGTATAATGCACATGTTCACATTTATTCATTATGTATTTTTGTGATGGGGGGGGGGACTTTTTCTTCTGGGTTCCGATTCAGCGTGCTGCAGCCAGGTTCAGAGCGAGGGGACTGGGCTGCTGTTGCCACAGCTCCTCCTCAGCTGCCGCCGCCAAGTGCCACCGCCGCCACTGGAGAAGAAGCCCAGAAGGAACCGTGATTCCCCCCTCCCCACCCCCTGGCTCGTGCTCGCCTCCAGCGCCCCGGTGCGGCGGCGGCTGCTCCTGTTGGCAGCATGGTGGATGGAGGATGGCGGCCAGAGCGGGCAGGAGGGAGACGGGAGGGGAAGAGGGAGGGGCTAGGAGGGGAATGGGAGGGGAGGGGGCAGCAGCAGGAAGCCTCGCCGCAGCCCCAGAGCAGCCGGTAATGAGAAATTGAACATGCGGGGCAAATGAGGAGCTGCGGCTCCAAGTGCAAAATTGACAAAAATGCTCCTGTGGAAACTTGGAGGGGAAACTCTGGAGAGAATGAGAGGCAAGTGGCCTGTGCGAAATCCGTCTCAGATTCTCTGATCTGATTCGGCCCGCCGCCTAATTGCCCCCAAAATTCAATGGTGATTTGGAGGCGGCTTAAAAAGCAGCTGGAGGAGAGGAGGTTTGAGGTAGAGGCTCCAAACTCACAGGGTAGCTGCTGGAGCCTCTCCCCCAAATACGCACCAAGTTTCAAGAAGATTGAACCAGGAGGTCCAATTCTACGGGCCCCCAAACAGGTTGCCCCAATTCCCTCTATTGTTCTCTATGGTGGGAAAAAAAGTAAGAGAACAATGGAGGGGATGAGGCAAGCTGTTCAGGGGCCCATAGAATTGGACCCTGTAGTCTAGTCTTCTTGAAACTTGGTGGGTATTTTGAGAAGAGGCCCCAACAGCTACCCTGCAGGACTGGAGCCTCTCCCTCAAACCCCCTCCCCTCCAGCCCCTCATATACCCTATGGGCTTTTTCCCACTCACACTGTGCCGGCGTTCTGCCTCCGTTTGTCCCGGCGCTGGGTGTCAATTTCACACCCTTTGCTGCGGCGCGTGTGTTAATACGGGGCCTCGCGCCATTTTCTCCGCACCTTCGGTAAACCTAAAAAAAAAAAGGTTTACCGAAGGCGCGGAGAAAATGACGCAAAGCCCCGTATTAACACACGCGCCGCAGCAAAGGGTGTGAAATTGACACCCAGCGCCGGGACAAACGGAGGCAGAACGCCGGCACAGTGTGAGTGGGAAAAAGACATACGAGTTTTTGCCATTGACTTCAATGGCCCATAGGGTATAAAGGGGCCGAAACTGACATTCGGCCAGCAGAATGACTCCGGAATGGGCTTGGATTGCGGGGGTCATTCGGGGGCTGGAACAGATGCAGTCGGGGGGGGGGGGTTTGCACACCCCTACTCTGGCTGATGTCAAGGGCCCTCCTGGATGGACAGTCTCTCTCTCTCCCTCTCCCCCCTCCTGTTTCACTTCAGTTGACCAGCAGCCAGCTTTTCTCGAGCGCCAAGAGCCTGGAGCGGGACTGGTCAGGGCTCTACGGCAGCGTGGATTGCAACGCCACCCTTCCGGCAGACTGGAAGCACCAGGGCAGCACCCCAGCACTGAGCCACCGAGGGCCGGGTAAGGCCATGGGCTTTCCAATGCGGAGCTAGTAACAGAACGGATAACTGGGTGAGATTTGGAGCGGGGCATTTGTCAAAGGGAGCCACCATGACAGCCCAAATGCACATTTTCTCTTCTCGGTGACAGACGGCCTTGGGGGTGGGGGTGGAAATGTAGAGATTCTCGTGGGGTTCTGCTCCCCGACTCCCCAGCGGCTGTTCATGACCTGCAGTGGGAAGGAGAATCCCTTGCGCGCAGGCCCTGTGTGACTTCTGCCACTCGCACGCGATAGGTTTGGGGTGCTGTTAAAGGGACCTTCATCTAACCAAATCGCCCACTTCCTTTTCCATAGGAGGAAGTCAGATTGATCGCAGCTACAGCTACACCAATGGACTAGGAAAATACCAGCACAGAGGTAATGGGGGGGGGGGCCTTGTTGCCTACTTAAGAGAGGAAACTGTCTCCCCCTGCCCACGCTTAGTCCTGCCCAGGTGCCCTTGGCTGGGTGGAAATTGGATTCCAGCTCATCCCGCTACTCCTCACACAGTGGAGAACGGACCCAGGTGGGGTATCTGTGCTGGTCTGAAGCAGCAGAACAAAGTTTGAGTCCAGTGACCAGTCAAGTCTTAAAAGGTGGGCCGCTGGGCTCACGCTTTGTTCTGCGGTGAGGAACGGTGAAGGCTGGACACCCGCCGTGCCAAGAGGCCTGGTGTCTCTCCCCCCTCCCCCCCAGCAGCTGTCCGAACTGGAGGCGCCGTTGCCTCGGTGGGAGCCACCTTGGGGGGGGGGAGAATGGCATTGTGTGGCCTGTGCAAAGTAAGAGGCAGTGCCAAGCTTCTGGGGGGGGGGGGTGTTTTGTGTTTGATGTTTAAGCGAAGCAGCACAGACCCCGGGTGCGGCCTCCGGCGTGGAGGCTTTTCCCCCTTAACTGCCAGGCCAGCCGGCATGAGCGGGCAGGTGGGCGGGTGCAAGAGAGACCAGGCCTCAGTGGTAGACAGGAGCCAATGGCACTGCAGACACCTCCAGCCTTTGTGTGCCGGGCAGATGGGCCGCCTGTCCCAGCTGCCAGGCTTGGTGTTGTCTGCTGCTGCCCCCCCCCTTCCCAACCCCACTGGCTGCCGTGCTCTCCCCCCTTCCCCTCACACAGGGTGTGTCCAGGAGGAGCCCTTGTGCCGCAGCGCCAGCTCCCTGAGCAGCGAGAGCCCCTACGCCACCATCAAGGAGTTGCCCGTCCTGGCTGGCAAGCCGTCCGAGGGCAGCTACATGGAGATGAGGACTCCGGCCAGGCGGGAGCAGTCCTATGCCGAGATCGGGCTCTTCGAAGCCTCAGCCCAGAGCCTGGAGGAGGAAGGAGGTACCTGGGGGGGCCGCCTGCAGTTCCGGGGAGCCCCCTTTCGGGCCCACGAGAGTTTTTAAGACGTCCTCCCACTTTCACAGCTCTGCACCTCACCATTGCAGGCAGAAGCCCGGAGAAAGAGCTCGAAAGTTTCTCCCCTCTCTATTTGATCCTCTCAACAGTCCTGTCGGCAGGACTACTCTGAGACCAGACATCGTGGCAGGAGGAGGATCTGAACCTGAATCTTCTCCCAGATCCGGGTTCAGCACTAACCACTATACTGTCCTAGCGGTCATTTTTCTTTATGGGGTCCTGCGTGTGCTTCAGAGCACCAGAAGAGCCCCGCTGGGTCAGGCCAGTGAGGGTCCATCCAGACCATCCTCCTGTCTCACACAGCGGCCAGCCAGTTCCTCTGAAAAGCCAATAGCGTGGCCCAGAGACCAAGGCCTTCCCCTGATGTGGATTCAGAGGTTTAGTGCCTCTGAATGTGGAGGTTCCCCTCAGCCACCATGGCTAGTAGCCACTGGTAGACCTCTCCTCTGTGCCAAGTAGAATTTCCTTTTCTCCATCCTGCTTCCAGGAGAACAAACCAGACCAGGTCTAGCTCCAGGGTGGCCAGACCAGCTGAGCCACAGGTGATCTCACCTGCAGAATTTTGAGAGCTATAAGACACCTGCGCGTGGCTGTTGGTTTGAAGGCTAAGACCACCTCCCCCTATTGAACAGGCCCCCATTTGACTAGACACTCCCCCCCTTCCTACAGAACAAGAGGGCCCCACCAGCCGCATGCGCCCCCCCCCCCCGAAAGAGCTGCACGGGGCTTCCAAGACGGAGTTTATTTATTTTATTCTGCATATTTGTATGCCACCCTTCCTCCTCAGAGCTGAGGGTGCCTGATACGGTTTTCCTCCTCTGCATCCTCACAACAACCCTGTGAGGTAGGTTAGGATGAGAGAGAGAGAGAGAGAGAGTGCGACTGGCCCAGGGGTCACCCAGTGGGCTTCATGGCAGAGAGGGAATTCAGAGCTGGTCCAGCAACCCTCCCCAGTGAGGCACCCTTCTCTTCTCTTCTCTTCCCTTCCCTCTACTCTTCTTTCTTCTCCTTCTTCTGACCAGTAAGGTCACATGGCCATCACAGTGTTTTGGAGACACCCCCCCCCCCCGCCCCGCTAGCCACCCACAGCAGGCCAGAGCGGACGGTGCCGGCAGGTGGCTGTTGGCTCAGCGGGTTTCATATTTGAGATGGGTTGGGTATGGGTTAGAATCCGTTCACCACCCGGAAGACCTCTGGCTGGCAGGTGGAAGGGAAGTCTCAGAACTGTTTTTTAAAACGCTGGGATGAGAGACCCCCCCCCCCTTCTGCGAATTAAGAACCCCCCCCTGCCTGATCTGTGCTAAGAAGCCAAACAGCAGCACCCCTCCCGAGGCCTGCCTGCAGAGCAGTCCGATAGTCATCGATGACCACGGGAGAGAAGCCGCCGCTTTCCGCGTGAACCTCAAGGCACTGCAGTTGCCAGTTGCTTTGCCTCCTGACGACTGCGCCATGGCCAGGCTCAAGAGCCTGTGCTCACTCTCTGCTTCCTTTTCTTCTGTCTCTGTAGAAAACGGTTCGCTTGGGGCTGGCGGCATCTCACAGGCAACTCTCGATGTTCCCCCAAACCACTACGATTCCCCGAAGAACAGCCACATCCCCAGCCACTACGACGTGCCGCCCATTCGCCACTATTCTCCTTCACCACCACGCCGGAGACGAGACAGATGAGGCCGGGCCCCAGCGCCGCAGTCCGTCTCTCCTCGCTTTCTGCTCCTGCGTCTGCCCACCCTCCTGGGGGAAGCCAACACAAGGACAGTGTCTGGTCCAGAGGGGGGGGGGCCTGTCCTGCCGCACCTCACTTAATGTAGAGCATTGGGTCGAGTGGCGAGCGGCAGCTTCCCTCAGGAACCAGCGTTCCTCCCAGCAGTCGCCCCCCCCCACTCTTTCCACAAGGACATCTCCCCCCCCCCCCCCGTCCACTTGGGAATGTTCCCTTTGACCAGAGAAGGAGAGAACTGACGGCAGAACCCAAGTGGGAGCTTCAGAGGCCGGAGTTCTTCCGCGTCAGGATTGCTGAGAGCGCCTCCCTGCAGTTGTGCACTGACTGGACGTCCTGGAGGCTGTGGGGGGGGGGGGGAGAGTCCTGATGCTGGTGAATGCCTCTTCGGCATCCAGGCCCAGGGAGGGACTCCTGGCAGAGGAGCACGGGTGTTTGGTGACACTCCCATGCTCCCGAATGAGTCGGCACACTAACCACGGCGCTGTGTTCCCTTTCATGCCTGTCTTTCTGAGGCCTCTTGGGGCATCCAGGCCCATGGCCCAGGCAAGGTGGACTAAAGATGCCCCTTCTGTCTGGGACGGAGGGGACTGGTGCGAGCGCAGGGCCTAGCCCCTTGTCTGCAGGAGCAGAGAAGGGGCCTTCAGGTCACCTCCTTTAGCAAGGCGTGTCCAGGACCAAGCGCCTGCCTGCCTGCCTGCCACGCCTCCTCTGGGCCCTGCTGGCCCCTCCCCACTGCCTCTCTCCTGCCGCTCCGGGGGGGGGGGGTCGATGTTGGCAGCAAAGCCAGATGGAACTGGCGGGCCTTTCGCTCGCTGCACTCAGGTTCAACAGAGAGCATTTTGCGGTGTGACCACGTCTCTCCAGCCGTTGGTCTTATCCTGGTATCAGCCCTGTGCCCGGCTTCCTTCCTTCCTTCCGGGACTCTGCCGCTCTGGGCACAAAGCCTCTGATGGCCCCTGTGGACGCTAAGCCTGTAAATCTTCTGAAATCTTCTGAGCAGTATTGGCGGGGGGGGGGGGGGGTGGAGATGAGAAGCAGACGGGTTGTGTCATGTGCTGAAATGTCAAACGTCAGCTTTTAAAAAGTCATATTTGCACACAGGATGAGCTCTTGACCTCTGTCTTCATTAGAACCTAAATTGGCCCGCAGCGCGGGGCTCCCCCGAGGAGCCAGAACAGGAGTGAGGGAAGGGCACAGTCGGGCCACGTGCCTAAGGGGGGGTGGGGGGGAGTTTCCAGGGCTGTCCCCCCTCTTGCCCGTCTGGCTAGCCACGTAAGAGCTGGGACACGTGGGGCTGTGGCCTGTGTTCAGTGTGAGTGGGAACTCTGTTCAGAGCTCCAGCAGGAGATTTTGGGGGGGGGGGGGGGGGTGGAGCTGCTGCCTGCCAGTGGGAACGGAAGGAAGGCCCAGTGGCATTTCTGGGGGACGGCACTTTTGTTGTGGGGGGGGGGGCTTCCAGTCTAGAAGTCTCAGTTGCCCGAAGTCCAGACATGGTCGCATTCTGAGAGCAGCCTCTTCCCAGTGCCATTTTGGCACTTAAGATCCCCAAGCCCACGTGAGCCGGTCAGCTTGCTCAGCCACGATTCCTGGCACCACCCAAGAAGCATTCGCCACACTCACCGGTCACCTCACTGTCCCATTGCACTCCAGCACACACACACACACACCCCGAAGCCACCCCCCCCCCCCCCGGCACACTGCCACCAGAACAGGGGGGCGAGAACTGAGGGGCCTTTGCAGCCCGAAGGGAGGGGCCAGCTCCCCTGACCTCGTTGCTGGGGGTGATGCCGGTCCGTTTCACCACAGTCACCGTGCTGGCGCTGGTTCCCTTTGCTGAATGGCAGGAAGCCGCTAGCCATTTGGAAAAGGTGTCTGAAAGAGAACCATCCTCAGGGGACACTTGCTGTCCGGGCCCTTCTTGGGCCTGAGCCATCCTGTGGCTGTACGTGACCCCAGCGATCCTGCTGAGGCCTTCCAAAGGCAATGGGCTGTAGAAAGCTGCACCCCCACTGGGCTTTAAGACATTTCTGGGTCTGATCCAGGGACAGGCAGGTGGGCTGCATCCCCCTCCTCTCGGTGGGGACTAAATTAGTTGGTTCTCGCTACTTATTTCAGTGGGGCTTCTTGCGTGCAGGGACCTCCCCAGGACTGGGGTCACTGCAGCAGTTGTGAGCTCGCTGGTGCTGACCGGTTCCCATCACGTCAGGGGCTCCTGCTGCCTCTTCGGCAGTGGTGGGCTGGAGGGTGAGAGTGGGATGGGATGGGATGGGATGGGATGGGGGGGCAGGCCAGCAGTGCCTGCACAGGCGGAGAGGAAGAGGCCCAGGGGCTCACAGGGCCACCCTGTCCATAAGGCGGGCAGATGACCTCCCTGGATGCCTGGCAAAGGAGGCGGTCCTCCCCCCTGCTTTTTGTGCCACCCTAAAGTATGACCTGAGCAGCAAGCCCTGCCAAAACTGCTTGGCCATCCTGGCCCAGTTGGGGGGGGGGGCAGCTCAAGGGAGCCTAAAGCGCCACTCCTGGCCTCCAGAGGAATCCCTGTAAGTCTGACAAAAAGGGGGGGGGGCAGCCCAAAAAATAGCTGCAAACCGAGAGGGTCAAGCTACCAAAAGAATTATTATGAAAAATACAGACATTTATTAGGACGTACACATAAACAAAACATAATAAAATTAAAAGAGACGGTCCAAGTATCAGACAATTAAAACTTAGTTCATAAGGAACTGATTGCAGTACATCTCAGACTGATGGATAAAACTTTCGACCTAAGGACCAGACGCGTTTCAGCCCCTATGGGCCTTCCTCCTCAGTGGTCAGTGTTTCTTATTATACAATGACACACATCCAAAAATACAGGCGTTCAGAATTTTGTATAGACACATTTATAAAAATGAGACCAGGTGTCGCTGTCTTGAATGCCATGTATTTGCTCCCAATTAGTAAAATGAGCCTGTGGGAGCTGCGCAGATTCTCCAAATTAATCTGGTATCAAGCGTCCCATTACACTTGATGGAAGTGACACACATCCTGACGAATGGGACATTTGATACCAGATTAATTTGGAGAATCTGCGCAGCTCCCACAGGCTCATTTTACTAATTGGGAGCAAATACATGGCATTCAAGACAGCGACACCTGGTCTCATTTTATAAATGTGTCTATACAAAATTCTGAACGCCTGTATTTTTGGATGTGTGTCATTGTATAATAAGAAACACTGACCACTGAGGAGGAAGGCCCATAGGGGCTGAAACGCGTCTGGTCCTTAGGTCGAAAGTTTTATCCATCAGTCTGAGATGTACTGCAATCAGTTCCTTATGAACTAAGTTTTAATTGTCTGATACTTGGACCGTTTCTCTTAATTTTATTATGTTTCGTTTATGTGTATGCCCTAATAAATGTCTGTATTTTTCATAATAATTCTTTTGGTAGCTTGACCCTCTCGGTTCGTAGGGCTCCAGAGGAATCCTCCAGCTGACCTGCCCGTGTCCATTCCAGCTGAGAAAGATCCACTCCCCTCTGGGAATGACCCCCTGCAAATCTGCTCATGCACGTGGGGGGCAGCTGCTAGGAGGAAGGGAGAGACAGAGAGATGGTGGGGAGGCATCCTGGAGCTGCCCTGAGGCCGGGTAAGTGGTCCTGGGCAGCACGGCCAGAGCAATTCAGCCGGAGGGAGCAGCTTCAGAGCCAGGGCTTCCCATTTGCGTGGCAGCAGTTTGTGGGCTGGTCCTGATCCCCGCGCAGGCTGAGGGTAAGCAGGGGGCTGCTCCAGGGAAGGGAGCCCGGGGAGGGCGGGGGCAAGGGCAGCAGCTGTTCCTCCACCTCCCGCAGCAGGTCTGCCTCAGTCTCTGACGCAGTCGTCTCCCAGGAGCTGCGGCGCTTGTTGCTGCAGAAGAAGGCATGCTGGTGGAAGCCGGCGCTCATGTCCTCCTTGATGGTCTCCAGGATCTGGATGAACGAGGGGCGGAGGCGGGGGTTCTGCTGCCAGCAGCTGGTCATCAACTCGTGTCTGGAGACGGAGGAGAGGAATGGACCCTGAGACATGCCCCCCCAGACTCCTCTTGGCATCCTGGCCACACAGCGGGCCTCGAGCTGCCCCCTCCCAGGGGCCTCTGGGGACACCTGCAGCACCTGGCCAGGCCCGCTGCTGCTGCTGCTGGGGTCCCTCCCTCCCGGGGCAGTTTTCCTTTGCCTCTCCACCCCCCACCCCAGATATCGCTACTTGGGGGGGTGGCAGGAAGGATAGGGTGACTCACAGTTTCTCAGGACAGGTCTCCGGTCTCTCCAGCACCCCGTTGTCCATGACGAAGTGCAGGACCTGCTCATTGGACATGCCCTGGTACGGCTGCTCTGCCAGTGTCGCGATCTCCCACAGCACCACTCCAAAGGACCTGCAAGAGAGAGGGGCCAGCAGCCGATCAGCCAAAGGAGCGCAGCCGTCTCTTCTCTTTCGCTGCATGGAATTGGTTCAGGGGACATGCCTGCGTTCAGGGGCGGCCTGTTGTGTACCCAGATGCTGCCTGGGTCAGTCTGTGGCCTGCTTGTGCCGAGTTCTGAGCCAGCCTCCCTGACCGGGGGTGTGTGTGTGAGAGGAGCTCGGGGTGGTGGTGGTTGCAAGCTGGCCTCTGGGTCAGGCTGGGAGACCTGATTCCCATGTTTCCAGCCCACACGAGGGACACATGGCCACCATGAGGATCCAGCCTGGATCAAGACCACAGCGCACAGGGAGAGGGAGCTCAGACACCCCTTTGTCTCCCATCATGCGGCGGCCCCAGGGGGCTATTCACTGCCGTGCTGGGGGGACTTACGTGTACCAACGGCTACACACCAGTCAGCCAGTGGGCCTTTGTTGCGGCTCACAGGCCTTTCAGAAGTGGAGAAACACTATTATAGTATCAATAACCAGGGGTCCTTTGGGGCCGGAGCGAGGTGGAGCGCTGTTCTGCCAGCTCAGGAGGGGCAGTAGGGCAGCCACAGGCTGAATCAGATTCTCTGATCTGATTCGGCCCGCTGCTGAATTGCTGCCGAAATTCAGCGGCGGCTTTAAAAGCAGCTGTAGGGAAGGGGGTTTGAGGGAGAGGCTCCAAACTTGCAGGGTACCTTCTGGGACCTCTCCCCCAAATACCCACCAAGTTTCAAGAAGATTGGACCAGGGGGTCCAATTCTACAGGCCTCCAAACAGGTTGCCCCCATTCCCTCCAAGTAACGTTTTTTCCCCACCATAGAGAACAATGGAGGGGATAGGCAACCTGTTTGAGGCCCTGTAGAATTGGACCCCCTGGTCCAATCTTCTTGAAACTTGGTGGGTATTTGGGGGAGAGGTCCCAGAAGGTACCCTGCAAGTTTGGAGCCTCTCCCTCAAACCCTGTCTCCTCCAGCCCCTCATATACCCTATGAGTTTTTACCATTGACTTCAATGGCCCATAGGGTATAATAGGGCTGAAACTGACATTCGGACGTTTATGCTAATGAGTTATGCTAATAGGTATGTTAATGAGCTCCTGCACCTCTTTTTCTACGAAAGGACCCCTGTCAATAACCTACGCAGGATCTCAGTGCCAGTCATTCATACTCCTACATCTAAGTTTCTCCAGTGGGTCCCAAAAGAGCAAGGGGAGGCTGTGGGGCTGATGCTGTCTCGAGGAGGACTCGCCTGCTTTGCCTCTGGCTCGTGGGCTTTGTAACGCATGGGTCCATTCTCTGACCCTACGACAAACAGCCCCGTGCCTGGCGGCTCGAAACCTAGCGCTGTGGGCGTGAGTCCTGGCAGACCGCCTGGGGGAGGACTCTGAACGGCACCAAGGGTGTGGGTGGGTGGCCCCCGGCTTCTCTCTGACCTGTTTCTGTTAGAACACACCGGATCCAAGTCTCACAGGACAGCGTGACCCCACCACCACCCCACCCCACCACCGAACACACACTCACCCCCCCCCCCGGGGGAAGGTGGCTGTCCAGGGACCAGCTGGCTCCTCCCGCTCCAAAACACCCTACCAGATGTCGGACTGTGTGTTGAAGATCCCGTCCTTCAGGGCCTCGGGGGACATCCAGCGGACTGGCAGCAGTCCTTTCCCACCTTTGCGGTAATAGTCTGTCTCGTAGATGTCTCTGGTCATGCCAAAATCTTTCGAAAGGAAGGGGGGAAACCAAGAAGAAAGGGGTCACAAGGCACCGGGCAGGAGAAGGGCTCCCTGGAAAGCCAGAAGGGGGGGGGGGGGGGGCGGCAGCTTGGTGCTTGTCAAAGCAGGGGCAACACGGCACCCTCTGGCTGCAGGAGCGCGAGGAGAAGGGAGGCTGGCCATTCCGGGCTGCCTTGGCGCCGAGCAGGGACAGCGTTGTGCTCATCTCCCACGGTGTTGTGCCACCAGTACCCCTGGCTTTGCACTCTGCATGGAACAAACAGCCCTGAAAGGATGCCTTCTGGGGCCCCGGCCCCTCCTTGGGTGGTGACTGGTGAGGATGGAGGGTGTTGGCCTGGAGGGATGCAGTGGCTCAGGGTCAAAAGTGGGGAGCGGGCGACTCCTGCGCCCAAGAGCAGCTGCAGGTATAAGAGCCCTGCTGGGACAGACCCCTCACGTTTCACACGGCAGGCAACCAACCAACCAACCAGGACATGGAGGCCAAGGCCTTCCTCTGCTGCTGCCTCCCAGCACGGAGACCCAGAGGCCTGCTGCCAGCGTAGACGGAGGTTCCCTTCACTCACCATGGCTAGTAGCCGCTGAGGGGGGCAAGTCTGCCCTCTTCCTTAAGCAATCCTTTGTCACCCAGAGCCCCAGCCTCCTCTGGAGACAGTGTTCTGCTCCTGACGTGTCTGATGAAATGCTTCTTCTCTGCCCCAGGCTTTCGCCCCTGTGCCCCCCTCCCGTTCCCTCTCCTGGAGCAGAGCCAGTTTGGTGTAGTGGTTAAGTGTGTGGACTCTAATCTGGGAGGACCGGGTTTGATTCCCCACTCCTCCACTTGCACCTGCTGGATGAATGTTATGTATTGACCATGCGGTTGCCATGTGCTCCCTTAAATGCAACCGCATGGCCAGAGCACATGGCCAAGAAACTACCTGAGCTTCAGCCTGGTAGAACAAAGGCCAGGTGGATTCAAACCGGCCACCAATCCTGTACCTAGGTTTCTCCCAGGGAACCTATGAGATGTAAATAGACTTCTGATAGCCTATCAGGCCAGTTGGGTGAGGTCAGGGGATTATTCCTGACCAGCATAAAAGGAGGGCTCGGAGCCCTGGGTTGTATGCTTCATCCGGACCAGCAATAAAGATCTAGCTGTTTCACTATTCCACGGACTCCCGACTCCAATACTTATCAATGACCTTGGGCAAGCCATAGCTCTGTACCAGCTGTTCTCACAAGGACAGTTTTCTCAGAGCTCTCTCAGCCCCACCTACCTCACAGGGTGCCTGTTGTGGGGAGGGGAGGGGAAGGGAAAGGAGTTTGGAAGCCGCTCTGAGACTCCCCTGGGTAGTGAAGGGTGGGATATAAATCCAATCTCTTCTTCTTATTATTATTATTCTTTTGAAAAGGAGCCTTTCTGCTTATTTCTGGCCTTTTAAGGCTTCCTTGACTTGGGCTGCTGACAGACAGGCGTCCCTTAGGACTTGATGGTCCCTTTCCGGACTGGAAGTGTGCATTCTCTATGGGCCTCAATTGCTCCAGTTTTAAATAGTTTCCAGGCATCTGGGAGCGGTTTCACTTTCTTAGTTCTCCCCACACTGGGGTAATTTTTCATGGTTATCTGGTTGTTAATTTGATTCTGTGCAGAATCACTCTTGCAATGGAGGTCCCACAGACCCGGAATGCTCTCTTCGCTCTCCAGTCCTTTTGCCACAATTCCCCTTTTATACCTGGAGCGCACTCAAGTCCCCCTCCACTCCCCTCCACTCCGCCACCCCACCCACTGTGTGGGTCTCACCTGGCCCTCAGGATTCTCCCCCTACCCTTGCTTAGGGTATGCATTTCCTTTTAGGAGCCTGAGTAACACTGTGTAGAGTTAACATGTTGGCTTTTCTTTTAAAAAAACGTTTAGAAAGAAAACCTGTCTGCAGAGAGAGAAACCTCTGACGATCCCTTTCCTAAAAGACAGAGCGAGCTTTTCTCATGATTTTTTAAAAGACCACAAACAAATAGCCCTGGACAGGAATAACATGAGATACCTTTACAACCAAAGAACAAAAATCCTCCTCTGACAAGCCCCTCCCCTCTGTCTAAAAGGCGGTGGTTCCCTTCTGTCATGTTAATTTCTGCAGGTGGGGGGGTGGCTTCAGTCACCAACCCAGGCAAGAGGAACAGACCCCCCCCTGAACTCCCCCCCCCCAGGAGGACCCTGGTTCCCCTCCAGGCACAAGAGCCTTCTCCTGCGGATAGTGTTGCACCCAGGAAAGACCAGTGCTCTCTGAAAGTTTAAAATAAAGAAGATGGTTTTGTGGAAAGAGCAGAGAAAACAGAAACAAAAGCCATGCCAGTCTGGTGGCAGAACCCATTTCAGCTGGCTTCTGACTAGTCCCCTCCTTTTTGAACTCAAAAGCAACTGTCTTGGACTTGGGGGGGGCAATTCTTCATTGATGGGAATGTGGCATTTAATAGCATTGGGGTCACTGATCCCCGCCGATTCGGCGGCAGCTGCATTTTGCTCCCGGTCTTGAGCCCTGCTCAGAACCAGATCCAAGACCAATGAACCGCTGGGTGGCTACATGACACGTCAGGAGCAGACGAGGCGGCTGCAGTGCACCGCATGAGAAGGCGGGAGGCAGACGCAGCAGCAGGCACTGCCCAGGGCGCCGGCTAAGGTCTGCCTCACCAGCACTGCTCGCCTGGGGCCCTCCGCCTTCGGAGGGGAGGGGAGGGGAGGGGAGGGGAGAGGCAGCCAGAGACACCCGGGCTTTTTCCAGTAGTGGCCCCTCACCTTCCTCTTGGGGCTCACCCGGTGCCTGTGTGGCCCTCTTGGAGGCATCATGGCGAGACATTTCTGTTTTCCCAGGCTGGTCTTTTACTACCACTTTAGTGTGCTTTTAATCTGAAAACTGTTGTTTTAAGCCGCACAGTTGTCTATGCTTTCATGGTCTGTGTTCTTACGTTATGGCTGGGTTTCAAGTGCTGGATTATAATTAATAACTTCCAATGTGTGTGTGCAGGCGGAGAAGGCAGCATGGCATAGTCCGAACTCATCACATGTCAGAAGCTCAGCAGGGCCAGTCACCCAAAGAGAAGAAGAAGAAGAAGAGAAGAGGAGATTGGATTTATATCCCGCCCTTCACTCCCCAAGGGAGTCTCAGAGCGGCTTACAAACTCCTTTTCCCTTCCCCTCCCCACAACAGACACCCTGTGAGGTAGGTGGGGCTGAGAGAGCTCTTTCTCAAGCTGTCCTTGAGGGAACACCTCCGATAGAACTGTGGCTTGCCTAAGGTCATCCAGCCAGGTGCAAGTGGAGGAGTGGGGAATCCAACCTGGTTCTCCCAGATTAGAGTCCACGCACTTAACCACTACACCAAACTGATTAACACATGGAATTCACTGCCACAGTGAAGCACGGATGGCTTCAAGAGGGAATTGGATAAACATATGGAGCAGAGGTCCATCAGTGGCTATCAGCCACAAGGTTCAGATAAGAACTCTCAGGTCTGTGGCAAGTGATGCACTGTATTCTTGGTGCTTGGGAGGGGGGGCGTCTGGAGTTCTGGCCCCACTGCTGGACCACCTGATGGCACCTGGTATTTTTGACCACTGTGTGACACAGAGTATTGGACTGGATGGGCCATTGGCCTGATCCAACATGGCTTCCCTTATGTTCTTATGTTCTTAGTCCTTGGAAGGGAGACCACCAAGGAAAACTCTGCAGAGACAGGCAATGGCCAACCCACCTCTGCTTCTCACTTGCCTGGAATGCCCTTGTGACAGACTGCACTCTAAAATCTTAGTGCTGTATAAATGGATAATGGACTGAGAAGGGTTAATTCCTCACAGAGCCAAAGAGCCTTGAGTGACAGGCTGCTCCAAGAGATCTGATTGGTTATAATCAGTTGAGCAAAGAGAGACTTGAGAGCTGAATGCTATGAGAAATTCATTCTGAAGTCAGCCCGACTGAGAAGAGGCTAGTACTGATGAATTGGAGTCTAGCCATGACTGAGAAGCGTTTAGTGCTGACAGGGTTTATGCTCAGCCCTGACTGAGAGCAGGGAGTACTGGGGAGGTTGGCAGGAGGAGTGGGTAGATCGGTGAAGACTCCCATTCAGGCCAGAAAAGGCGATAGATGTTCTAGTGAGAGAAGAATTTCCCTACCCAGTTGGAAAAGAGAGATAGCTCTGTTAGCTGCCTTGAGCCGGCTTTGCTGGCTAGGCAGGATACAAGTCTAAATAAATAAATAAATAAAGAGTGGAGTGATCTCTGGTCTGGTGTGTTTAGAAACTGCCCTTTAAACCCTGAAGAGTCAGTAAAAAATAATTCAGGAAGAGTACTGGTATGTTTAGTGAAGGAGTTTGGGTACTGGACAGAGTATCCCTGCCTTCTGGAAAACAAAAGAGCCAAATATGCTCAAGAAGGTATACTGGAGTGCTTAGGAACCACTGAAACAAAAGCCTCTCATCTTAAAGATTCTAAGGGCTATTATGCATGCACAAGTTACTGCAGGCTGGGCCTGCCTTATGCACTGTTCTTTTTTCTCCAGTGTTTTTATTCTGCAGCAACAACTAAAAGACACAGTTTTTTAAATTGGGGTGGGAATGTCACTTGTGATGTGGGGGGATGGCATCCAAAGGTTTTTTTAAAATGTATGCAATTTCCCTATAGCAGCTGCACAGTAGCATCAAGCAATCACCTTCTGTTTAAATCCTCTTGGCTCAGTTCCTTGAATGGAATGGAGCACAAAAGGAAGGAAGGCAAAGTAACTGACACAACTGTTTTTGAAACTGACTAGAGCAGCTGTGAAACATTGCCACGCTCTAGTGGATTCTCTGCTGTGTTATTAGCCACTGTGAAAAATGGAGAAGAGTTGCCTCCCTCCTCCATACCTGTCCTTCATTGCCGTACAAGTGCCATTTTGAATTATTTCCCCCTGTTCTAATTTTTTAAATAAGTGGTACGAGACTAGCGATAAAATGTTAATTTAAACCCACCAAAGGTGAGAGAGTGCACCATTAAGGCCAGAGCTACACGCAGTCCTGGGCAGGAGGCTGGAGAGAGAGAAGGGAGAAGAGGGGAGATTCCCCCACCCCCAGCTCCAGGCCCCAACTGCAGACGTTTCAAGGGTGCTTCATGCCCAGAGCGGAGGAAGACACCCGCTAGACCCCGGAGACAGATGAGGGATGGAATGAATAGGGGAGCTGTGGGGAAGCTGAGATGGGAGTGGGGGAGAGTGTTTGTTGAACAATTTGGCTGGCCCGTTCCCTGTGTGTGCGCGGCCCCCCCCCACACCAGCTGAGCATTGGCCACAGCCACTGCACTCACTGCTGGGCTTGACCAGTGGCACACAACCTGATGGTGGTTTTTCCCTCCCTCCCTCCCTTTCAGAGTTTGTGAAGGAGGCGGCTCAGAGAGCTGCCAGAGAAGCATGTGTAGCAAAAGAACCTCAAGGGACTGCAACCTCTCAAACTACTTTTTAAGTTTTTCCCTGTTGTTTCATTTTTTTTACTCAGAGATCCAAGACTAGCGATTGTCTCATATTGTTAGACTCATACCACTTGTAAAAAAATTAAACCAGCAAGGGAAAAATTTGTAAATGGAGCTTGTACGCTGATGAAGGGGGGAGGAAGGTGGAAGGTGCAGAGTGGGCAGGATGATCTCGACTTGGTTGGGGGAAGTGGGCTTGAAGGGGCAGCAAAAGGGCGCGGGGGATCCAAGAGAATCTATATGCTTTTGACTTCAGCTTGGGAGCAAAACAAGAGAAAAAATGGCACAAAAGTGCTCTCAGAAAACCCAGGGAAACAGCAGCCAGAAAGTGAACTGAGCTCTGAAGGGAGGGAAATCAATGCAGAACAAAAAAGAAAACCCAGCTGACACACACACAGTGAAAGCGAGGGAAAACGCCCTAAGTCACTGTGAAAAGCTTTAAAAACTCTCATTTGCTTAAAACATATGAACTGTCGTCTCTGTTCGTACTGATTTACCTCAGAGTTCTTTATTGATTTATCTCAGACTTTTTATTCCTGATTTTACCTGACCTTTCCCCTCTACACTGAATAAAACATTTTGTTATTTTTGAACTTTAAAAGCCTCTTGAGTGCCATTGCAGTAGTTTAAGTTAAAGAGGGAGACCTTGTCCCTTCCTTCAAGTTCCTGGGCTAACCAAGCAGCAAAATATCATATGGTGACAGGGTGGGACAGCCATTGTACTTCACAAAATAAGAAAATAGATAAAAAGGGCTGCTCAGTCAGAAAGGGAGAGAAAAACGAAGGGAAAATCTTGCCTCCGAGGGATTGAAGGCAGCCAGTACATTATAGCTCCTTGCTAGGGTCGCCATAAAATGATGTTTTAATCTGTAAACCACCTCAGGCAGGCTCCATGGGGAGGCAGCATAACATTCTTTTTAAAAATAAATAATTAATCAAACTTCTCATGGCAGGGAGAGAGCAATGCTTTCCTGCCAGTGTCTGGACATGCAGCTGCTTCACAGGCACGGAAGCTCAGGCTGAACGAAACACACAGGCCAGCAGCAGACTGCCTCACTGCCACTTGGGAACATCGTCCAGCAAACATTTGGTGTCACAGAGTTTCCTCTGGAACTCTAGTTTGACTTACGTACAGTGGCACAAGCTGGGGGATAAATCTGCACAGCTGTAATGGCTGCCTCAGTCTGAGCTGGATGGTTGAGGCGAGCCCAGTCTGATCAGACCTCAGAAGCTAAGCAGGGTCAGCCCTGGTTAGTACTTGGATGGGGGACCACTGTGGAAGTCCAGGGTTGCTAGGCAATGGCAAGCCCCCCCCCCCCCAAGTTTGTCTCCTGCCTTAAAAACCCTCTGGGGGTCCATAAATGGGATACAGCGATGGCACTTTCCACCACTACTATCTTATGGGTGACATTTGGAAGTCCCTTCTGCACCTTCTATTGCCCCACTGAGCTGGTGAGGCTCTTCCACTTCTTTCCTTATCTTACCTCCAATCTTCACGGTGAAGTCCTCGGAGACCATGCAGTTGCGGGCAGCAAGATCCCGGTGAACAAACTTCTTGGCATTCAGGTAGGCCATGCCATCCGCAATTTCACCAGCCATCTGGATCATGTCCTTCAGCGATGGGGGGGGCAGGCCGGGGTTGTTCTAGCAGAAAATGGGGGGAAGAGGCAGATGGATTTGGGTGACAGGGAGCCCCTCGTCAGCAGCATGCCCGAAAGACCACCTAACCCGCCCAAGAACCAGGACCAAGGGGGCCTCCTGCTGCATCCCATTCGTAGCCAGCACATCCTCCACCTTCACTGGGGAGAGACTGCTGCTCTGTGTCCACCTTCCGAAAAGAGCATCTCAGTTATTCCAGGAGAAAGTCTCAGGGCTGGCACAGGTGGCAGGCTGGGAGATGCCCACCCACCTACCTGTTCTGGGAAGTGGCAGGGGCTGAAGAAGAGTAAAAATCTTCCTGGACGAATTAGCCACCCAAATTAAGACAGAGGTGGAAGAAATTAAAGCCCAGGTAGTGGCAAACAAAGCAGATATACAAGCCCTAATGGCTGGTGGTAGGCAAACGCATGACAAAGTACGAGATCTAGATCTGGATTTACAGGAGGTGAAAGCTAAAAATGAAAGTCTGGAAGAATCCATAATCAATCTGGAGATGGATAAAGCGGCATTGATCATAAAGTGTTAGAATATTCCGGAAAGTGTAGGCGCCAACTTAAAGGAAGAAGTAGTCAATGCAATTGCGTATCAGCTAAATGTGGGAACTAAACAAGAATTGATGACAGAGATAGATGTGATGTTCCGAAGAAATACAGCGTGCACGAGGAAATTTAAAGTTCCCAGGGAAGTACATATGAAATTCAACAACATTTATAGATACAATTCTAAAGTCTTTAATAATAATAAAATCTTTATTGCATTAGCAAAAAAAAGCCATAGCAACAGTACAAGCTAAGAACTATAGTTCAGACTAAAAGCAGGTGACCAGCCCTAAGTTCAAACAGATAATAACAGCAGCATAACAATCTTCAAATTTCCGAATAAATGCATACATGGTCAACACTGGCCAAAAACTGCTCAGAACAATCTATAATTAAAATTCAAAAAATGTTCAGTATAGAGGTGATAAAGAAGGTGAAATATTTAGGAATATTATGTACTAATAAGACTAGTTCATTGATTGAAAATAACTATAATACCTTTTTAAAGAAAATAAAGGTGATTTGAATAAATGGAAAAACTTAAAATTGTCCTGGCTAGGTAAGGTGGCTGCGGTTAAAATGAACATCCTTCCTAAGTTTTTATTTTTGGCACAAACAATCCCACTATTAAAAAATAATGCATCTTTTTATAAGGAAATTAATGATTTAACAAAAAAAATTCATCTGGTTCCCAAAGAAACCATGGGTTAAGTGGAAAATATTACAAGATCAAAAGGAGGAGGGAGGAATTGGATTACCAAACTGGGAAATTTATGTAAAGGCGGCTGCTCTTGTTTGGATAAGAGAATGGGTTATGCTGGATAATCCAAGAGTGCTGTCATTGGAGGGACATGATTGGTACATGGGCTGGCATGCCTATGTCTGGTATAATAAGCATAAGATTCATTCTAATTTTAACACACATATGCTGAGAGCAGCATTGCTGAAGACATGGTTAAATATTACAGATAAATTCTACATAAATATATCAGGATGGGTGTCCCGATTGGAAGCCTTCACTAAACCATCGCTTGGTGACCTATGATAAATTATTGGACAGGAATGGAAATATAAAATCTGAAACCCAGCTGAGAAATGAACTGGGTTTGCAACTAACCTGGTGGGAGAGTATCCAATTACATTCCAGATTCCAAAGAGGAAAAAATTAAGCCAACTATGATAAAATGGATGAGGGATTTCGGATATAATATAGAAATAGAGAGGTAGTCTAAAATATGGAAATCACTTAAAATTTTTAAGAGTGGTAAATTATAAAGAAAACATATATAAGCTTTTTTTATCGTTGGCACTGGTCACCGGACAAACTGAATATGTGTAATAAAAATGTTTCCAATAAGTGTTGGATTTGTGGGAATAACATCGGATCTTTTTTTCATATGTGGTGGGCATGTGAATTTCTACAAAAATTTTGGTTAATGGTAAAGAGATGATTTGGGAAATTATGGCTTTGGATATACCGTTGGATCCTGAGGTATTCTTATTGAACATGCTGCCAGACGGACTACTAAGAAAGGAGCAAAAATTATTGGCTTATATACTGACTGCAGCACATATTGCACGGGCCAAGTTATGGAAATTTTCGACACTTCCAGGAAAAGAGGCCTTACTCAACAAACTATTGGAATGGGCCGAAATGGATAAACTGAACTATTTGTTGAATATGGACACTAAGAGGGATGTGATGACGGTATGGTCCAAATTCTATGTATGGTTAGGAGAGACTGAATACAAGAAGTGTATGTGTTTGGTGGTTAAAAAAGAAAATGGACAAAATTATTATTAAAAAAGAGAGAGTAAAAATCTTCCTGTTGGCATGTGTCCATATTTTTGTTTTAAACTGTATGGCTATCACAACACAAAAGAGCAGCTAAAAAACAATCTGCAGTTTCCAAGTATCCTGAAATTCTGACCGTGGCAGGCAACCCCCTTCCCCTCGGGGCACCATGGAAACCCACCTCTGCTTCTGGCCTGAGAGAACGGAGGTAGCTCTTCAGGTCTCCTCGCGTCATCAGCTCCATAATGACCAGGGCCGGCTGACCTTGGGAGACCACGCCCAGGAGACGGACCTGAGGAACAGCCAGGGCAAAGCCATCCATCACCACCAAGGGCACGAGAGCACACTTAGCATGCACAGGGGGCTTTAGCACATATTCCTAGGGCTGCTGAGGGCCAGATGAGTCCCTGGACAAACTCGCCCTCTGTGGTTCCCCACCACCACCACCTGGAGCCAGTCCCAGCACCAATGAAAACAGATCACATGACTCCCTGACCTCCCCCCACTCGCCACCGCCCTCCATGCTGCATACTCTGCACCACACTGCCCCGGATGCCAGGAAGGCCACTTTTATTTATTGTTGAGAGCGAGGGCAGCTAGGGCCTGCCTCAAGCCATCTTGATCCAGGGAGTGCCTGGCTCTCATGGCTCACGCTTCACTGACAAATGGCCGACTGAAACTTCTTTCCAGGCTTTTTACAAAACCACCCCCCAGAGGAGACCAGGACCCCTCCCCCCTACACACACACACACACACCCACCACGTGGTAGCAGCGGAAGGCCTTCATCACAGAGGCCTCGTTGAGGAACTCAATGCTCTCCCTGCGGGTCGCCATCTCATTGACTGTCTTCAGAGCGACTCTGGTCTCCTGGCCCTCCTGCTCCAGGCCCTTGGCGATCCCTTCATAGACCATCCCGAAGGAGCCTTGGCCCAGCTCCCGCAGCACCGTGATCTTCTCCCGGGGCACCTCCCATTCGTCTGGAACATACACTGGCGAAAGAAAGCCCAAGGCTGAGAGAAGCACACAGGGAGAGGAAGGGAGACGCTTGGGGATGGGCCTAACCTGGCAGCGGGCGAGCTGGTGGGGGGGAGCTTCAGGGCACCCTTGAGAGGGTTGAGGGCAAGACGGATGGATGGGACCCAGCAGGGAGGGAGCGCCCCCCCCTCTCTGCAGATCCTGCCAATGCAAATGTGAGCTCCACAAGAATCAGCCAGCCGGTCCGGCCTTGGTGAGCTGGAAGGACACACCGACCATGCCCCCCGGTCAGGAGGGTTGGCTCTTGAGGTCGCATTCCTTGCTAAAGTGATACATTGGCCTCTCCTCACCTTCGAAGTGCCTCACAGTGAGTATCAATAAAACAGATAAAACGAATAATATCTCACAAATCAAAAGCAGCAGCAGCAGCGTGAAAACAAAAGAATGGCGAAAAAGATCAGCATAATTTCATAATGCAGAGCAATGTGTCTCGTTGTTAATGAGCAGGGTTGCCAACTCCCGGTCATGAAATCCCTGGAGATTTGGGGGGGGGGGGTGGAGCCTGGGGGGCGGAGGGGAGGGGAGGGGCTTTGCTGGGCTACAACACCAGAGAGTCCACCTTCCAGAGCCGCCATTTTCTGCAGGTGAATTCTGATCTCTGTCTCTCCTGGAGACCAGCTGTGATAGCGGGAGCACTCCAGCCACCTCCTGGAGATTGACAACCCTACTGATGAGCAAGGTATACAGCAGTATACCTTTTTTAGTGAAAGCCATAGCAACAAATGTTTAGAAATTAACAAAAGCCCAGGCAAGCAAGTGTTTTTTGCCTGGTGCCTAGAAGAAAAGTGACCTTCTGTGGAGAAGGTGTTCCATTGACGAGGTGCCACCACTGAGAGAGCCCTGCCTGAGGTCGCCACTCCCTTTATGTATGGGAAGGCGGGAGCTCAGAGCAGGACAGGAGTGGCTGATGTCAGGATGCAGCCCTCCCCCGGAGCACAGCCCCTCACCCTCACAGCCAGGGTTCGCTCCCACAGTAAGCGTGGCGGTGGTTGCAACACAAAACCTCACACTGATTCCTGGAGGAAGCCTCTGAAGAGAACCTCCACAGTCAGAGACAGTCAACCTCTGAATCTCTGTGCTGGTGTGAGAATGGGCCAAGAGATATAGTCCAGAACAGGTCTCCTTAAGTAGAAAGTCCTTTATTTGTAGAAAAGATCATGTTGGTCAAATACTTTACGTGTTAGTAATGCCCAAGCCTTGCAATTCTATTACAATTATACTTGATATAAAATATGGCCTGCCTACCATCTACCAATCAATAGAGAGAATTACCGGCGCCCAAATACACTGGCCCAATGTTCCCAAGGAAAGCACGGCAAAATAGGTTCTTAGGAAAAAATGCTGTTGAGGATTTTTGGAGAAAATGTTCCCAGAGGAAACGAAGCAAAAGAAACACATAACACCTGTGATTCATGTAACACATAACAGGAGGTTCTTCTGTTCAAGGTCGTTGGCCAAGGAATAGCCAGCTAGAGATAAGAAGGGAAGGAAAGCAAATGAGTAATGAGCATGCGCAAAGCGAAGCAGGCAAGCAAGCAAGCAAGGCTCGCATTCCAATGGTGGAGTCGGGACACAGATGCTATCTCCTGGGCGGGACCTAAAGGGGTTGAAAGAAACCTTGGAACACAAAGCAATGTTATGAGATCATCATACCTGAGTGGGAAACAGCCAGTATTGGTAACTCAGCAATACATTGATCATACCCACGCCTATGGCAGTGCTAACTGACATTCTGCCTTCTCGATACAACACTCCCCTCCTTTCCAGGTTTCAAAGGGTACAATTTATGAAATGCACGAATTTTAGCAGAAGCATGAACATGAGAAGCTTCAACCCACTCATTTTCTTCAGGACCAAAATGCAATCACTTTATTAAATAGAATAAATGTCCTCTTTTTAATTTAGAATCCAATATTTGGTCAATTTCATAGTGTGGCTCATCATTCTTCATCAGAGGAGGAGGGTCTCCATTCATTCAGCCCAGGATTTTTCTTCAGAAGGCTGTAATGGAAAACAGGGTGTACAAACTTTAATGATTTAGGAAGTTTCAGTTCAAAGGTTACTTTGTTAAGGCACCTGATTACAGGGAATGGACCCACATATTTCCAACCTAGTTTTCTACTAGGCTGTAGGCCCTTGATGTTTTTCGTGGACACATAAACCAAATCTCCAGGGGAGAGATCCCAACCTGGGGCTCTCCCTTTGTCTGCTTGCTTTTTATAGTCAGCCTTGGCTTCCTCCAAGGTTTTAGCAATCAATGGCCAGGAGTCTCACAATGAGTTCCACCAAGTTGCAAAGTCATTAGATCCCTCTACTGCTGGGCTTAAGTTGGGAAGGGGGACTCCTTCAAAGCCACTGACTGCCATAAACGGAGACACTCCAGTGGAGGAATGTACAGCATTGTTGTAACTATATTCAGTAAAGGGTAAAAGATCAACCCAGTCATCCTGCTGGTAATTAGTATAACATCTCAAATATTGCTCCAAGATTTGATTAACTCTTTACGTTTGTCCATCCGTCTCTGGATGGTAAGCGCTGCTTAGGGCTGATTCAACTCCCAGGACCTGCAAAAGCTCCCGCCAAAAGGTGGCAATGAATTGTGATCCGCGGACAGAAATTACCTTCTTTGGTATACTATGAAGTTTAATCACGTGATTAACAAAAGCTTTGGCCAAAGTTTTTGCAGTCGGTAATTTCTTAAAGGGAACAAAATGCACTTGCTTGGAAAAAGTGTCCACCACCACCCACACCACAGTCTTTCCCTTGCTGGGAGGCAAATCGGTAATAAAATCCATAGATATAACTTCTCATGGTCGGCTGGGGGTTTCTAAAGGTTGCAATAATCCCGGAGGCTTCCCACCCCTGGACTTTCCCATTAAACACTTTTGGCAAGAGGAGACATAAGTAGAAACATCTCCTCTCATCCACAGCCACCAAAACTGTCTCTGCAGCAAATTCAAAGTTTTTAGAAAGCCAAAGTGTCCCGATAACTTAAATTCATGGGCAGCATACATAATCTCTTTGCAGAGGGCAGAAGGAACTACGAGTTTCTGTTCTTTAAACCAGCACCCTTCCAGACTTTGCACTAGAGAAGGCAGGGCTTGGAACTCACAAATGTCTTCTTCAGAGTAAGTTTTGGCAAATTTTATAATCCATTCAGACATGGCTGGGGCTACCCAGGTTTTGGTTTGGCTTCTAGTCTGCACAGGGCCCCCCCCCCCCCAATTGTGCAGGTGTGAACATAGTTTCTTTCACCTCGGTCTTTTGGGAATTATGTTGGGGCAAGCGAGAAAGAGTGTCAGCCAAAGAGTTAGATTTCCCAGTGAAGTGGCGAAGGGTGAAACTGAACTTTGAGAAGAAATCAGCCCACCTGAGTTGCTTAGCATTCAGGGAGCGTTGAGTGTGCAAAGCCTCTAAGTTTTTGTGATCAGTCCATATCTCAAAAGGCTGGCGTGCTCCCTCTAGCCAGTGTCTCCAGGTGGTTAAGGCAAGCCGGATTGCTGCAGCTTCCTTATCCCACACCGCCCAATTACATTCAGTATCCCCAAATTTCTTAGACACATAGGCTAACGGGTGCAGTTTGCCATCAGTCCCTTCTTGTAAGATCACCCCCCCACACAACATTGGAGGCATCTACCTGCACAATAATTTTTTTATTTCCATTGGGGTGCACCAAAATAGGCTCAGAAGTGAAAAGTCATTTGAGTGCATCAAAAGCCTGTTGACACTCCAGTGTCCAGACCAACCGGGCACCTGGTTTGGCAGCCTCGGGTCCCTTTCCTTTAGTTTTTAATAAGTCAGTGGGGAGAAGGCTGAATTGAGCAAAATTGTTGATGAAATTTCTGTAGAAACTGGCGAATCCTAGAAAACTCTGGAGTTGGCATCTAGTTTGGGGGGTCTCCCATCCCACTACAGCAGACACTTTTGCCGGATCCATCTCCAAACCCCAGGGTGAGATTCTGTAGCCTAAAAAGTCTATTTCGGTCTTAGGAAAGTTGCATTTGGAGAGCTTTGCGAATAGTTTATTGTCCCTGAGGGTGGCCAACACTTCCCTCACTAATTTCACATGTGACTCCATGTCCGGGGAATACAGCAAGATTTCATCAAGTTAGCACAGAACCCCCTTGAATAAATGTTTGTGCAAAACCTCATTTATTAAATTCATAAAGACACCTGGAGCCCCCTGAAAGCCGAAGGGCATTACCAGGTATTCGAATTGTCCCAGGGGGATATTAAGGCAGTCTTATATTCATCCCCCTCCCGGATGCACACTCAGAAGTAGGCATCTCTGAGATCCAATATTGAAAATATTTTTCCTTTGCTGGCCTCATTGAGCAAGTCTTTGATCAGGGGAAGGGGGTAAGCGTTCAAGGTAGACACTGCATTCAACCCTCAATACTCAGTGCATAACCATAGGCCCCCATCCTTTTTCTTTCGGAAAAGAACCGACACAGCAAATGGGAAAGTGGACACCCGGATAAAAGCTTGCTCAAGTTTTTTTATCAATGAATTTGCAAAGTTCAGTTTTCTCCTGGGGGGACATGGTGTACAACTTCCCTTTGGGTAATTTGTGCCCAGGCAACAGTTCAGTGGCACAGTGTTACAATGTTACTATGTCTGTGTTACAATGGGGGGGGGCAGCTTGTCAGCCTCCATTTCCTGGAAAATCGCTGCTAAATCTCTGTAAGCGGCTGGAATAGATAAAAGTTCCCCATGTGCTAAACAAGTGCTCTTGGAGCCAGGCCGATTGCCCCACTCACTGTTCCAACGATGTCTTTTGCAAGAGGGAGCCACCCAGGTAATCTGTCCCTCACTCTAACAGATATAGGGGTTGTGCGTTTGCAACCACGGGCTGCCCAACACCATGGGGAATTGCGCATGGGGGTGATAATAAAAGTGTGTTGTTCCCAATGCTCCCCCGTGCCAATTATGATAGGTTCAGTCTCGAAGGCACAGGGTTCTTTCATTTCAGAGCCATCCATCTGAGTAAAGCGTAGAGGCTCCTCTACAGTTTGCACCCCCAACCCCAACCCATCCACCACTATTGGGCTAATCAGGTCCCTGGCACAACCCGAGTCAATTAGGGCTTGTACCCACATTTGTGTGCCCAGATGTGGATTCACAACAGTCACTAACATATAGAGAAGGGGCCCCGGAGAGCTCACAGTTTGAGGCACTGTGGTTTGAGGGACCTGCTGCATTGCGCCGTTTAGAGCAGGTTCTGGTTGTTTCCCTGTGGCTGGTCTGCATTCTCGTCCTCTGACTTCTCCGGGAAACTGGCCTCCACGATTTGGAGCGCCAGCGGCTTTGGAGTAGAAGCTTTCTTTGGCTTGAGATGGGTCGGTGGAGAGGAGGGTGCTCCGCCTTTGGGGGAAGCGGCTGGGCACACAGAGGCAAAGTGGCCCGACTTCCCAGATCTGGTGCATAATCCCTTCTTCATCTGGAACTCCCTGAGGTCTCTCACGGTGGGTTTTGTCTTTGGCTTGAAAGGGATGGCTGATGGGGCAGGGCTCTTGGGAGTGCCAGCCGAGTGTCTCATGTGGATCAAAGTAAACCATGCCTCGGCTTCCTCCATCGCTCTGATCCACCCATTCAGGGTGGTCGGATTGACATTTCTTAAGATAGTCTCATATAGTTCCCCATTTAAGCCCCTGCAATATTGTTCTACAAAAACTTCTTCTCACCAACCCCTAATCTTGGCTTCCAAACATTTAAACGCAGCAGTATACTCACAAACCGATAAACTTCCTTGTAAGAGGATGCGCACCTGGTTCCGGGCTTTCTCTTCACTCATTGGGTCTTTGTATTGATGGCGTAGGGCCCACATGAACTCTTCCACTGTATCCAACTCAGGACCAGGGGGGTTGTGAAGGCTCACATACCAATCAGCAGCTTCATCTCGTAGTCTGGAACCGATGTAGCCCACACGGTCCCCCTCATCTTGGAACAGGTGGCCCCAATTCTGCATACACCGACCCGCCTCAATAATGAAGAACTGTAGCTTCACGGGGTTCACGTCGAAAGTGGCTCCCATCAGCTCATGTGGCACTGGGCGCCGATCCGCTGGCTGCGCAGGACCTGGGACTGGTGCAGCAGGTGGCCCCAGGGATGCAGGGAGCTGGGTTGGTGGTTGCACAGGTGGCAGTACCACTGCTACCTATGCGCCGGCTCCAGCTCCAGGCCCCACTAGTTGGGCTTGAATGGCCTGTGCCACCACGTTCAGGAGGTCGGTCATCATCACCATCATCTCTCACTGCAATCGTCTCTGGATTGTATTGAATCTCCGATCCATTTGCGCCCACATCTCGGCCACCTGGGAGTCGTCCGCAACTCTCCGATCTGCCCCTCGGGCTGCTGACTGCCAAGTCCTGCCTTCCCATTGTGGGGACCAGGTTTTGGTAGTACGGGGTCCAAATTGAGCCCAGGATTGGGCCCCTCCACTCCATCTGGAACAAATAGTCACCCCACTAGTACTGGCAGGGTGCACCGGCACCTCTTAGGTGGTGACCGGTACCTTGGGTTCAGTTGTAGGGATCTCAGAGCCATTGTCATCCATAGTGGGTACAATGAACTGGCCCCAGTGAGGATTACTAACAGTCTGTGAGAATTGGGCCAAGGGATATAGTCCACAACAAGTCTCCTTAAGTAGAACGTCCTTTATTTGTAGAAAAGATCATGTTGGTCAAACACTTTTCCAGTTAGTAATGCCCAAGCCTAGTAATGCTATTACAATTATACTTATTTATTTATTTATTTTAAAAATTTATATCCCGCCCTCCCCGCGAACAGGCTCAGGGCGGCTTACAAGGGCACGCAGGCCAATTCAATACATTAAAACAGATAAAATCAACTAAAACAGTTCCAATAAATAAGATAAATTACTATAAAAGCTTCCAATATCATGTGTTCAGATGGCTACCCAAAGGTAGGTCCGAGCCCCCTTGCCACCAGGCCCAGGCTGCACTGGGCCAGCTTCATCACAGATGGCATCTGCGTGATGGGTGATATCACTGGTGGCGGCTCCTGTTCAAAGGCCTGGTGGAAGAGCTCCGTCTTGCAGGCCCTGTGGAACTTCATTAAGTCCTGCAGGGCCCTGATCTCCTCCGGGAGCCCGTTCCACCAGACAGGAGCCGCCACCGAAAAAGCCCTGGCCCTAGTTCTGGCGAGCTTGACGTCCCTGGGGCCCAGGACACAAAGTCAATGGCATGACCCCAACCGCAGTGCCCGCTGGGGTATATACGGAGAAAGGTGGTCCATTAGGTATGTTGGACCCTGGCCATATAGGGCTTTATAGGTAAGAACCAGCATCTTGAAGTGAACTCGGTATGCTATAGGCAGCCAATGCAGCACCGCCAGCACAGGCCTGATATGGTCCCACCTTGCGAGACCCATCAACAGCCTGGTCGCGGCATTCTGCACCAGCTGCAGCCTCCAAGTTAGCACCAAAGGCAGCCCCATGTAGAGAGTGTTACAGTAGTCCAACCTTGAGGTGACCGTTGCATGGATCACTGTGGCCCGGTTATCGCGGTCGAGGTAGGGAACCAACTGCCACACCAGCCGAAGATGTTAAAAGGCCGACTTGGCAGTGGCTGCTACCTGGGCCTCCACTGACAAGGAGGGATCCAGGAGCACTCCCAAACTCCTAACCCGCAATGCACCAATGCACCCCGTCGAAGCTCAGGAGTGGGACCCCCCACCCCAAACTGCAATGGCCCAGGCACAGGACCTCTGTCTTCACCAGGTTCAATTTCAGCCTGCTCAGCCTCAGCCAGTCAGCCACAGCGTGCAATGCCCGATCTAGGTCTTCTGGGCCAGAGTCTGACTGGCTGCCCAACATCAGATAGAGCTGGGTGTCATCCGAATACTGGTGACATCCCAGCCCAAACCTCCAGGCAATCTGGGCAAGGGGGCACATATAGATGTTGAACAGCATCGGGGAGAGCACCACCCCCTGAGGCACACCACAATCCAGTGGGTGCCTCGTGGTCTGCTGCTCCCCTAGCACCACCCTTTGTCCCCGACCTTGGAGAAATGAGACGAGCCATTGAAGGGCCCGTCCCTGTATCCCCACGTTGGCAAGGCGGCGGGTCAGCAGCTGATGACCCACCGTGTCGAACGCAGCCGACAGATCGAGCAACAGCAACATCACCCCATCACCCTGATCCAGATGTCGCCGGAGATTGTCTGTTAGAGCGACCAAGGCCATCTCTGTCCCATATCCCGGGTGAAAGCCAGACTTAAAGGGGTCTAAGACCGAAGCGTCATCCAGATACCTCTGTAACTGAAACGCCACCACCCTATCAATTTGCCCAAATAGGGCAAATTGGACACCGGCCGGTAGTTTGCCAATTCCGCTGGGTCCAGGTGTGCCTTTTTAAGAGCGGGCGGACCATTGCTTCCTTGAGAGCCCCTGGGAATTTCCCTTCAGAGAGGGAGGTGTTAATAATTTCCCGGGTGGTATCTTGCAACCCCTCATGGCCAGCTTTTATTAGCCAGGACGGGCACGAATCAAGAATGCACGTGGTTGGGTGCACAGTCAAGAGAAGTCTGTCAACTTCCTCTAGGTCAAGCAGGTTGAACCCATCTAACCCCGGAACCGAAGATGTGCAAGGGGCCTCGAGTTCACTCACTGTTTCAACTGTGGCGGGGAGGTTGCGGCGGAGCGACAAGACTTTATCCGCAAAATAGCTCGCAAATGCCTCACCGCCAATTTCCAATTCCCTAGAGTTTGGTCTGCCACATGGCAGAACTGTCAAGGACCGAATTGTTCTAAACAGTTGGGCTGGGCGTGAGCTAGCGGATGCAATCTCGGCAGCATAGAATTCCCTCTTTGCTGCCTTGGTTGCCATTTCATAGGCTTTCATAAACATCCTATAAGATGCTCGTGACGCCTCATCGCAAGCACGATGCCACCGTCTCTCTAGCCGTCTTAGCTCTCGCTTCACCTGGCGCAACTCCTGGGAATACCAGGGTGCCAGTCTGTTGCAAGGGCGAAGAGGGCACCTGGGAGCGATCCCGTCAATGGCTGCGGCAAGCTGGCTATGCCAGTCTTCAACCAGTTCATCCAACGAGCCGTCAGGGGGCATCGGTTCCCGCAGAACCATCTGGAACTGCACAGGGTCCATTTGGCTCCGCGGGCGAGCCAAAACAGGCTCACCACCTAGGGGCCGGGGAGGGAAATTCAGACGGGCCCCCAGGGCATAGTGGTCCAACCATGGCACAGCCGAAGCAGTGATTCGGTCCACTGTTACCCCCGCGGCAAAGATCAAATTGAGGGTGTATCCGGCCCGGTGTGTGGGGGCCGAGATGTACTGACAGAGTCTCAGTGCTGCCATGGATGATACCAGGTCCGCCCCCAGCTGGAAGCTGCATCATCAGCATGGATGTCGAAGTCACCCAAAACCACAAGGTTAGGGTGCTCCAGCGCCCAGCCTGATACAGCCTCCACCAGGGACAGCAGACTGCTGGCTGGTGCATTAGGCGGTCGGTACCCCAGCCATACAGCCAAACTCTCAGCCTCCCACACCAGGCCGACACACTCCATGCCCGTGATCTCCACCGACGGAAAGCACCCTGAAGGAGTAAGCCTCCTGAATGAAGATCGCCACCCCACCCCACCCTCCCTTGTCCGTGATTGGTGCAGGACCGTGAATCCTGGGGGGGCCATTTGGGAGAGAGCTACAGTCTTCCCCTCCCGCACCCAGGTCTCGGTCATGCACGCCAGGTCAGCCCACTGGTCAACCAGGAAGTCCTGAAGTACCGTGGCCTTGTTGTTTATTGACCTGGCGTTGCACAACACCAATGACGGCGGGGGGTTACTTGATGAGTCGCAGGCTGGAAGGGCATTGAGCTTTCCTGTTTCTCAGCACCCTTCCCTCTTTTCCTTGCCTGGACCCACTGCTCTTTCTACTCCCCAGGAGCACCGGGATTTGTGACCCAAGCATCGCCGAAGATCTTTTGCACAGTAGCCTCAGATATGTGGTGGCCGAGTACGGGCTCCCCCTCCCAATGTCCGTTAGAATTAGTCCAATAAGCCTAATTCAGGCCAAATTACTTAACACTCCCCACCCCGACCTCTCTACCTGTGATCCCCCCTCGCACGACTAATCTATCTAATTTTCTATCTAACTAAATTATGGGGTGAAGGCTAATAAGGGACTAAGACTAAGTACCTAACTAACTAAAACTAACTACACTACCCTACAACTAACTACTAATCCTATACTGCCCTGGCTGCCCCCCCCCCCACATCTGTTTTTCAGCCCCCTGGTGGGGATGAGGTCATAGTAGGTGTTCTTAATTGTTCCACGGCACCTCCGGCCCTCCCCCAGTGCTAGACTGTTGGCCTCTGGTTCCAGTCCAACCAAGTGCATCTTCGGCCTGGTACCAATCAGCTAACAGCTGCGTCTCGATGCTCCTGGCTCCAATGACCTCTGTACTAACAGCGCCAAACCACATCCAGCGCTCTGGTGATCTAAAAAGTCCCAAATAGGAGCAGAGGCAGAGGCAGCCCAAACTCGACCCCCAGTAGCTGTCAAAGTCACAGCTCCTCCCAAGTCCCGAGTTGCAGAGCCGAGCTGCACTCACACAGTACCAGCCACTACACTCCGCTGATAGACTGTCAGAAAGGCCAGACCCAGGAGCCAGTGCCACCCATCAAGAACCTGGTACTTGATAAGAAATATGGCCTGCCTACTACCTACCAATCAATAGAGAGAATTATTAGCACCCAAATACACTGGCCCAATGTTCCCAAGGAAAGCGCGGCAAAATAGGTTCTCAGGGGAAAATGCTGTTGAGGATTTTTGGAGAAAATGTTCCCAGAGGAAACGAAGCAAAAGAAACACATAATACCTGTGATTCATGTAACACATAACAGGAGGCTCTCCTGTTCAAGGTCGTTGGCCAAGAAATAGCCAGCTAGAGATAAGAAGAGGAGGAAAGGAAATGAGTAATGAGCATGTGCAGCAAGCGAAGCAAGCGAAGCAGGCAAGCAAGACTCGCATTCCAAAGGTGGGAGTCGGGATACCGATGCTATCTCCCGGGCGGGACCTAAAGGGGTTGAAAGAAACCTTGGAACACAAAGCAATGTTATGAAATCATAACTTGAGGATAAAACAGCCAGTATTGATAACTCAGCAATACACTGATCATACCCACGCCTATGGCAGTGCTAACTGACAGCTGGGAGGCAACACCAGGGGGAGGACTCGGCCCCTCTGCCCCTTCGGCTTGGCCCTCCAGTGGAACTGGTTGAGGCCGCTGCGTGAGGCGGGGTAGGCTGGGCTGGACAGACCCTCCCTGGCCTGACCCGGCAGGGCTCTTCTCGTGTTCTCCTGCAGCCCTTCAGCTCGTGATGTCTTGAAGGCAAAACTAGTCTGGAAGCCGCCACGCATCTTGTACTCACCGTTTGAGGTGCTGAAGTACTCAGGATTGACTGACGCATAAAGTGCCCCACTGGGGTAGCCCTCATTGCTCCTAGAATGGGAGACAAGAAGTGAAGCCTTTTCTGTTTTGTTTGGCATTCCCTCAGTGATCCCGCCTTCCCAACCAATGTTTCAGTTGCTGTTCTTATGTCTTTGTGTGTGTGTCTTGGCTCTGTGTCAGCATCACATGTACACCCCGCTCCCAAGTCCCCTAAACAACAGACTGGTTTTTTAAAGCATAGTTCTGATTGTGTTACAACACTGATTTTTTCTAACTTAATAATAGGGGTCATTTCGTAGAAAAAGAGGTGCAGGAGCTAATTAGCATGTCTATTAGCATAACTCATTAGCATAACCGGCCGAATATCAGTTTCAGCCCTATTATACCCTATGGGCCATTGAAGTCAATGGCAAAAACTCATAGGGTATATGAGGGGCTGGAGGAGACAGGGTTTGAGGGAGAGGCTCCAAACTTACAGGGTACCTTCTGGGACCTCTCCCTGAAATACCCACCAAGTTTCAAGAAGATTGGACCAGGGGGTCCAATTCTACAGGGCCTCAAACAGGTTGCCCTATCCCATCCATTGTTCTCTATGGTGGGGAAAAACGTTACTTTTTTCCCACCATAGAGAACAATGGAGGGAATGGGGGCAACCTGTTTGGAGGCCTGTAGAATTGGACCCCCTGGTCCAATCTTCTTGAAACTTGGTGGGTATTTGGGGGAGAGGTCCCAAAAGGTACCCTGCAAGTTTGGAGCCTCTCCCTCAAACCCCCTCCCCTACAGCCGCTTTTAAAGCCGCTGCCGAATTTCGGCAGCAATTCAGCGGTGGGCCAAATCAGATCAGAGATTCTGATTCGGCCTGTGGCTGCCCTACTGCCCCTCCTGAGCTGGCGGAGCAGCGCTCCACCTCGCTCCGGCCCCAAAGGACCCCTGCTTAATAATATTGCTGCATTATAAGGCAGGGACAAAATTAGCAGTAACGTTTAATGTAGCTGTCTCTGCAATTACCCACCCCATGAGGTTCCTTTCCTTTCTTTTCCTTTTTGTGTGTGTGGGTAGGTTGTGTCACCTTGTGCTTGCACGGCTTCTTCATGCTCTCCCCACCCTCCCACCCTGCAGCTCCTGGTGTGTTTCAGTCTTTTACATATCTGAAAATAATGGAATTATATAATTGATTTTATAATCATGGAGACACAACATGTGTAGTGTTTCCATTTAGCGTGATTCATAGTGACTGAATAACACTGTTATGAACTGGTATATCCAGTCTGACGATCACAAACGGAAGGCTATTTTCATCGGGATTATGTGGGAATGTTTGTTGACCGTTTTCTTAGTTGGTGACTGAGGAGGAGCAGGGGACCTTCGAAACGGCAGCAGCAACCACGCTGGACCCCACAATACATCCAGCCTTTCTTTTCTTTTTTTAGTGTTATGATGTTATAACGTTACTGCACATGTACCAAAAATAATGGAGGTTCTGTCACTGACAGAGTACATGATGGCACAGCCGCACAACCCCCTTTCAGAGGAAGCGTGGAACACATGAGGGGGAGGGTTGGATCCAAATTCAAGAACCCCTCCCCAAATAAACGCCCTTTTGCGGAGGGGGTGTCACAAAGTCAGTGTGGAAAAGGTCTCTCTCTCTCTCTCTCTCTCTCTCTCACACACACACACACACACACACACACACACACACACAGAGGCATGGCAGTCCCAACACAGATGCCTTGCCAGGAACCTCTGACCTTTTCTTGTTGTACAAGAAGACAAAGATGGACAGAGAGGTGATGGCCACCATCAGCAGGATGGGCATGAGAGTCAGCAGCACGTAGAAGTTGCCCGGCTCCTCTTCCTCTACTTGGGAGGGGTTGGGGGGGTTGGGGGAGAGAAAGGAAGGCATCCAGATCACACGCAGCCACCTGGCAGAGGTGCCCAGGCCAGCCTACATCCCTCCCCATCGCTACCCTCCGTCTACCACACTGAGGTCTCCACCAAGAGAGTCTCCCTCTGCTGGCTCCGGCCTGCGCTGAGAATGGGCCACCTCGCCCAGTTCCACTCTCCCTGCACATTTCAGCCACTCTGCCCTGGGACGGGTGTGGCTGATGGCCATGCTCCTCGCTGCCCCCCCCCCCCGGGAGAGGCAGAAGGCCGGGGGCAGCTGACTATTGGAGAAAGAGATCCACTGTGGGGCAGAGAGGCCAAAGGTGTCGGGTTTGTGTCTCTGGGAGTCACTCAGGCTCAAATCCCCACTCAGGCCCTGGAAGCTCGCTGGGTTCCCCCTTGGGTCAGCCACACTCTCCTCTCAGCCTCGCCTACCTCACAGGGTGGTTGTGAGGAGGATAAAATGGAGAAGAGAAGAGAAGGGTGGAAGCCGCTTTGGGTCCCCATGGGGGGAGGAGGGAGAAAGGTGGGGCACAAAGGAATTAAATACATAAAAAGGACAAGCTGGAGGCAGCACGTGGGGGGGGGGGAGGCTCCCACTATCTGGCCTCTCCGAGCCAGAGAGGAGCTAATGTCTAGCCCTTCTCCCTGACTGGGCCCCGAAGCAGCTGGTCGCATCCCTCTCCCCCCTCTCCCCCCCAGCACCCTCGCAGCAACCACAGCAACCACCCCAGGTCGTCCGGCAAGCTTCCACAGAGCAGGGATGTGAACCGGAGGCCCTCCGCCCTGAACAGCTCTCACCCCTGAGCCACCCCTCAGCCCCCTCAGGTGATGCATCCAAAACAGTCCTTAGCCACCATGTTTTCTCACGGCGGCGGCACTTGCTCGAGGCGACTCACAGTATGAAGGAAATATGTAAAATGGATTACACAGCAATACATCAAACCATCATTTAAAACCACAATTTTGGATCACTTTAGACAAGTGCAGTCCCAAGAAAATGTCCTCAGTTGCCTCCTAAATACCGGAAGTGAGGGGGGTCCCTCCCCTCCCCGGACTCCACCCTCTACAGGTCCCCCCCCCCAAATATCTCTCCAGAGATCTCTCAACTTTAGGGTTGCCAGCTCTGGGGTGGGAAATTCCTGGAAGTTTGGGGGGGGAGTGGAATTTGGGGAGGGCAGGGGCCTCAGCAAGGGTCAATGGCCCTGAGTCAACCCTCCCAAGCAGCCACTTTCTTCAGGGGAACTGATTTCTATCTTCTGGAGATCAATTGTAATAGCAGGAGATCTCCAGGTGCCACCTGGAGGCTGGCAACCCTATGCAGGAATTGCCAGGGGGCTACATCAAGGGAAGGCCTCAGCCTCTCTGCCCTCTGCTTGTTGGCCCTCCAGGACAACTGTTTGGGTGCTGTGTGGGATAGGAGGCTGGACTAGATGGATCACTGGGCTGATCATCATCTGGGTATGGAACAGGGGTCACTGGGGGTGGGGGGTGAGGTATTTGTGAATTTCCTGCATTGAGCAGTGGGTTGGACTAGATGACCCTGGAAGTCCCTCCCAACTCTATGATTCTTTGATTCTATGATCCAGTCTTCCCCCAATTAGAGTTATACCCTTCTGAACCCATTTCAATAAATAAATAATGTGTTTTCAGAATTCCTCATCCCCCCCGCCCCGCAATATGGGCCGGATTTTCAAGAGGGAGGAGGAGCCCAGCGTGCAGCCAAATGAACCGCCCTCTGGCTCTAGGGTGGCCACGAGGCCTCTGGTCAAGCACCTACCTGGCCCAGGGATGTTGAACTTGATGAGTCCGGTCCATGAGCCGTTCCCTGCCAAGGAAGTGGCGCGAACCTTGGCAGAATAGTTCCCTGACTGCCGCAGGGCAAGGTGGAAGCCTCCGTGTTGGGCATAGCGGTGGCGGGAAACACAGACCACGGTTGGGACTTTCTGCATGAAGCGGGGGGTGGGGGTGGGGAAGAGAACCTGAGCGAGACCCTCACAGTCATCGTTGTCGCCCCCCCCCCAATGCTTTAGGAACAAAGCGTGCCAAGGGAGGGAGGGAGGGAGGGAGGGGAGAGTGGGGAACTCGTTATAGCAGTTTTTGAGGTGGAAAGAGAGGCTTGCCTGCTCCCCACCAGCACCCTCACCTCGTTCTCCCAGCTGTACTTGATCTCGTACTTCAGGATGAGGCCGTTGGGGTTCTTGGGCTCCTCCCACCTCAGGTGGATGCTGTTCTTCCCGGCCGGCTCCCAGGTCACGTTCCCAGGGATATTGTCCGCCTGAGCTGTGGCGGGGGGCGGGGGGAGAAGAGGGTTAGGGCTCGGGTCCACGTAGGATTCAATTGGGTCTCCCTCTCAGGTAGGGTCCCCCATGAGGGACCAATCACAGACACACCTGCCTCTGAACTCGAGCCAAGAGGAAAAGTGGGGCGTAAGGATTTTAATTAATAAATAATAAAATAAATGACAGATGTAAAATGTCCAGGAACTTTGAAGTATCGAGGACGTTACCAGGTGGTTGTTTTTTGCCCCACTTGGGGAAAATGGCACCCTTTGGGCTCCCTGTGTTCCTGTCAGACCTAAACTTATTTTATTGCTCTAACAACATAAAAATGCAACCGGTTGTACCCCACGTGCTGCTCATATCTTAATTATCCTGCCTCCTGGGTGGACAGGGCCATCCAGTTGCAGCTGACTCATCATCACACACAGACACACCCCTGCGCAGGGTTTCCACAGCTGGCCCCTTCCTCTGCAAAGCCTTCCTGGACGGTCTCCTACCCAAGAACTGGCCCCTGCTCAACTTCCAAGATCTGATGAGTTGGGCTAAACTACACCGTTCCACATCCCTTTTCTCTCTTAAGGATAGGAACAAGTATCAAATACCTTTTGTAGTAAAGGAAAGAAAATGTATTATTTGGACAGAAAAGACTCATAATAATGTATTATCGCCAAACACATCATGGCATATAAACTGTTGCCCAGAATATTCACATTTCAATAACAAACATCTCTTTGGGATTATTTTGGGCACATCTACAGCACACAAGGGAATCAGGGCTACCTGACGGTGTGTGGGCTGGGCGACACCATCGTTTTCATGCTGCTCCTTCTGAGTGAGCGAAAAAAGCCCGGTCCTAAAAAGCATTTTATTCCTTCCAAAAGAGAACCTCTTTCAAAGGTGCTTTTCAGTTCTCCAGGAAGGAGACAGGAGCATGCGGGGGGGGGGGGGGGGCTTTCCTCAGGCCTCCAGATCTCCACTGTGAGATCCCTGAGCAGTTCCGTTTGTGAAATGCACGTCTTGTGAAATGACAGAAGCGGGGGGAGGGGGGGATGCCAAATGGCCTCAGGCAGGCCCCTCCGCCACCTGAGCAACCACGAGTGGGCAGCTGCTGATTTCTACCCACTTGCAGGGCACGAGTGGCACCTCCAGGCGGTTTTCCTGAGAGGGGGAGCGGAGGGGCTGCCCCTGCAGGAGGTGGAGTGAGAAAGGGGCCTCTGCCACTGGTCCTCCCACCCTCATCAGCCCAGTCCTGCAGGGAAGGGGAGGGGCGCTGAGGGCTGGTGGGTTGTCTGGGGGGGCAACCCTTTGATTCCTCAACACCGGGAAACCATGCCAGGGGTGGGGCTGTACATGTGTGTGTGTGTGTGTGTAGGTGCTGTCAAGTCACCACCTGCTCATGGCGACCCGGGGGGGGGGCATGCTCACGGCAAGTGATTGAGCAAAGGTGGTTTGCCCTGGCCTTCCTCTGCAAGTGGATCCAGGTGGGTTGCTCCATGTTGGTCTGAAGCAGCAGGACAAAGTCCGAGTCTAGTCAGGCACCCTGAAGACCAACAATGTTTAATTCTAGGGTAGAAGCTTTCCTCCATGCAGAGTGTACGCATGCGCTGAGGAAGCCGGATGTTTGCCCGACCTCCTCTTTGAAATATTATCTTAAAAGCTCAAAAAGAAGGTAATTAGTCCACCTGCAAGGCTAACAAAAAGAAGGAATCAACATACGAACTTTTGGAGAACACAGAGATCCCTCTTTGAGACTTCAGAGGGTAAGATAGCGTTTATTTATTACTCTGTGTAGGAGGCAACACCCAGGCCAAATATACAGCCCTTAACTGATGCTCCAGCAGATAGAGAGCAATGGCTAAAACTATAAAAGAGCTCTCAGAGCAATTATCTGTATTCCAGAATATGATGTTAAAATCTCAGGAACAGATAAAAGCTGAAATTAGGACAGTTAAAGACGCGGTTACAGAAATTGCTACCAAACTTAAAGAAACAAAGCAAATAGCAGAGGCTGCTAATAAGCTGGCAATGAATAACAAACAAAAGATAGAACAGTTATCTACCCAGCTCACTGAGCTATCAGACCGGAACAGAAGGGCAAACCTTATTATCTCTGGTATCTTGGAAGAGATAAATAATAAATTGCTAGAAGGTTCACTTAAAGAATGGGAAGAAGACAATGGAGTTAAACTGCAGCCTCAAGACATTGAAAGAGCCCATAGACTGCAAAGGAGGAAGGAAGGAGGAGCCCCACAGGATGTTATAATTAAATTCACAAGAGAAAAGCTTCAGCAAGAAGTATTTAAGACCTTGGAAAAAAAAGAAGGACCTGTCCTTTAGAGAGAAAAGGGTCTGGGTGAGAGAGGATTTTTGCCAAGAAACCATTAAGAAGAAAAACCAAATGAGACCCTTTGGGTAAAAACTATTTGATAACAATGTCAAATTCTCATGGGGGTATCCAGCTTCAATTATAATATTTAAAGAAGACTGCCAAGAAACCCCAAGGAAGCAAGAGAACTCTTCAGGCAACTGGGTATCATCACAGAAGACCTAAGTGTCCAGAGTGAGGAAGAAGCTATGGAGGATGCGGATGACCCGGGAGAAGGGGCTTCAACTAGATAAGACAAAAGGTGGCGGACGGACACCATATAAAGGGAAGTATACAAAAGTATAATGAGCTAACTTTAAGAATAAGAAGGATGGGGAGGTTTGGGGTGCCTACCCTCTGGCAGGTGGGAAGAAGGGATGATGCCTTCATCCAAACTACAGTTTCAACCACAGGGGAAGGGAGGGTGGGGAGGGTTTCTCTTAACAAATAAAGCAAAGTACCCACAGCCAGGGAGAACTAAGATTAAAAAAAATAAAGAAAATGGATAGACCCTTAAGAGTACTTTCACTGAATGTAGATGGCTTGACCTCAAATCTTAAGAGATTCAGAGTATCTAAAATGGCTAGGGAGCAAAGGATAAATCTGCTGTGCCTACAGGAGACACACACAAAAAAGAAAGACAGAAAGCCACTAATAAATGATCCAAAGTGGCAAGTTTTAGCAGAAGCAAGAGGGAATACCAAAGCCAGGGGTGTGGCAATCCTGATTCATAAGAACCTTAAAGTGGATAGATACTTATTAGTTAAGTTTAAACTGGAAGGTATACGAATCACTATAGTGAATATATATGCACCAAATAAAAAGCAAAAGAAATTTCTAACTAAGGTCTTTAAGAAGACCCAACAGTTCTTAGAGGGAGAATTAATTATAGTAGGAGATCTAAATGTTGATATAACAAAGAACAAAAGCATTAAACTAGGAGATTGGGGCCTGAAAGTAGCGCATGAGTTTATAAGTACAAAACCTAGACCTACACATATTTCTAGAAGAAGAAGAAGAAGAAGAGATTGGATTTATACCCCGTCCTTCACTCACTTGGAGTCTCAGAGCGGCTTACAAACTCCTTTTCCCTTCCCCTCCCCACAACAGACACCCTGTGAGGTAGGTAGGTGGGGCTGAGAGAGCTCTTTCCCAAGCTGTCCTTGAGAGAACAGTTGGTTCAGAGCTATGGCTTGCCCAGGGTCATCCAGCCAGGTGCTAGTGGAGGAGTGGGGAATCAAACCTGGTTCTCCCAGATTAGAGTCCGCGCACTTAACCACTACACCAGACTGGCTCTAGTAGGCATAAAATGACGTCTTGTATAGATTATATAATCCTGGAAAAAATAATAATAATAGGTCTGTAAAAGAGATCACAACCTTTCCAATCTGGATATCCGACCATGCCCCCATAAGTATCGTACTGGAACTTAAACTACCCAGGACAAACAGACCCTGGAGATACAACAATTTAATAATGGCAAAAGAAGAGGACAGGGAATATATGATGACACAGATAAAACTATACTTTAAGGAAAACAGAGGAACGGTGCCCACTAATATATTATGGGACTCTGCTAAAGCGGTAATAAGGGGCCATTGTATAAAGAAAGAAAAGAGCATAAAAAGAGACTGGTATAAAAAAAGACAAACCAAAATCCAGGAAATAGAGAAGTTACAAAAGGAAATAATGGAAAAGTATAGCCTTAGCTTACAGAGTAAAATCAAAGAGATACAAAAACAACTGGAAGCATTAGATACAGCAACAATTTGGAAAAAGGAAACAATGGTAAGGAATGACTTCCAGAGGAATAACATTAACACAGCGAAAAGACTGGCAAATTATCTGAAGACTAAAAAAGCAAAACAGACGGTTAGGAGTATAAAATTTAATAATAACACAACACAAAGTCCTAAGGAAATTATTAAGGCCTTCGAGAATTTCTATAAAAATTTATACAAGAAAAAGATTACAATGGAGGCAACCATTTTACCCTTGGAGAAAGAAGGGAAAGAGGCACTAGAGGGCGAGATTACAATTCAGGAAATAAGGGATGTAATAAAAGAACTTAAAAAAGGCAAATCACCAGGGCTAGATGGCTTTACAAGTGAATTCTATAAAGAAATGATAGAGATTATAACACCTGAACTGCAGGCAGTATTTAATGAAGTTTTGGAAGGGAAGAAGGCCCCCGATACATGGAAGGAAACAGAAATAATATTAATTCTAAAACCTCAGAAGGATCCAGAAGAAGTAGGTTCATATAGACCTATAAGTCTCCTAAACCAAAACTACAAGATCTTTGCTAAAATTTTGGCAGACTAAAGAAAGTCATCCCGACAATTATAAAAGAGGACCAATATGGGTTCATTAAAGGTAGAAATATTGCATACCCCATTAGAAATACTTTAATTGTCCTATACCATGGTCAACAAAAGAAAATAGGATTACTAAAATTGGATGTGTATAAAGCTTTCGATACTCTCTCACATGACTACCTATGGCAAATAATGAAGAAAATAGAGATAGAGAATAAATTTTTACAAGCAATTCAGGAGATTTACAAAGGAGGGAAAGCGAAAGTAAGAGTAAACAATGAACACTCACAGGTATTTCCCATACAAGGAGGAGTAAGACAAGGTTGCCCACTATCACCACTTATATTCATAATAGCAATAGAACAATTAGCAGAACGGATTAGAAATTCGGAAAGAATACAAGGCTATAAGATAGGCAAGGAAGAAATGAAGCTTAATCTATTTGCTGATGACATCATAGTAATCATGACAAACCCTAAGGAAGGAATCAAAGAGGTTAAGATCATTCTAGAAGACTTTGAAAAGTGTTCAGGGCTAGGAGTTAACATGGCAAAATCAGAAATCTTATACCTTAATGTTAATAGAGAAGAAAGGCAGGAGATAAATAGGATCACAAACATAGGACTGGGTGTTAAGAAACTTAAATATTTAGGTATAGTTTTGCAAAAAAAACCTGATAAAATGATAAAGGACAATTATGGAAATACATGGAAAAAAATAGAGAGGGATATGAAAAGATGGAAACATAAAACTCTAGGGATATCATATAGAATAAGAAGTGTTAAAATGTTATGGGTACCAAAGTTAACGTACCTATTCCAAACATTGCCTCTAGGATTGAAGAAAAAACAAATTGCACAATGGAACAGAGTTTTAAAAGAGTAGATATTTAATAGTGAAAAATGTAGGTTCCATAAGTGAATACTATATAGTCACAATTCAGAATTAGGGTGGGGAATCCCGGACTTAAACAACTATTATGAAGCCTTTCAACTAAAATCAACATTAGAAATAGACGAAGAAAAGGCACAGAAATGGGTGAATTTTGAGAACGAAATTAACAGCGGCATAGGTAGATTTGGCATTTTTTCTATGGTAACGACAAAAGATTTAAAACTAACAACAGGCCCTAGAAGAGCATCATTAGAAACATGGAGGAAATGGCATCCTTATTGGTTAGGGAAAGTCTCAAGATGGGCACCCCTCGAAACTATTAATAAGGATGTACAAGAAATTAAATGGTGGGAATTGCTAAAAAATAAAGGATACTATAGAGTGGGTGATATGTTTAGAGCCGGAAATCTAAAACCCCTACAGGAAATAACAGAAGAGGTAGGTAAACAGTATTGGTTAAAAATAGCAGGGCTATGTAAGTCAGTTAAAAAGATCAGCGAAAAGGATGATCTCTGGACAGAAGCACCAATGGAAGAAATATATAAAGAAATGGCCAAGCAAAAAAAGGGACTGGTGGGAAAAATATAGAAGAAGAGAAGAAGAAGAGATTGGATTTATATCCCGCCCTTCACTCACTTAAGAGTCTCAGAGCGGCTTACAAACTCCTTTCCCCTCCCCTCCCCACAACAGACACCCTGTGAGGTAGGTGGGGCTGAGAGAACTCTTTCTCAAGCTGTCCTTGAGGGAACAGCTGGTACAGAGCTATGGCTTGCCCAAGGTCATCCAGCCAGGTGCAAGTGGAGGAGTGAGGAATCAAACCCGGTTCTCCCAGATTAGAGTCCGCGCACTTAACCACTACACCAGACTGGAAAATATATAGAAGGATGATAACAAACAAAAACAAAATAATAGAATACTTACAAAAGAGATGGTGCTATGAAGGCCAGATTTCAGAGAGGATGGCAGAAAAAATTATGAAAGGAATAGAAGAGATTAAAGTAACCAGATTTAAAGAACTTGAATATAAATTCCTTACAAAATGGTACAAGACACCAGCACAACTAGCTAATATGTTTCCAGGATTGAGCTCCCTGTGCTTGCACTGTAAACATCTCAAGGGCTGGTATGCACACATGTGGTGGGAATGTGTAGAAGTAAAGAAGTTTTTTGGGGAAATTATTGAAAATATTAGAAAAGTATGCAATATAACATTAACTATAGACTTTAACCTAATGTTGTTAAGTACAATAGGTAGCCCATTATTGAATAGGACTAATCAAAATCTAATTAAAGCTATGATACTGGCGGGAAAGGCAGTCATTGCTCAGGGGTGGAAAAACAAAAGTAAATGTTCAATAGAAATCTGGCACAACTATCTATTTGATTTTGTACAGTCAGATATCGTGGCATCAATCAATAAGGGAATATCATGGGAAGAAAAATCCACGGAAATCAAGACCAGATGGAAGACCTACCTAGATTAGATACTGACTGAAAGAAGGAAGGACATTCAGTGGAAGATTAAGACTTTGTGCCCTTGGCTGGGGGGAAAAGACTACAAATAAAAGAGAGGGAGGGAGGGAAGGAAGGGATGAAATTGTAAAAATTAATAAATATTCGATGTAACAGATTAAACAAATAATAATAAAATAATAATAATAATAATAATAAAAGAAGAAGCTTTCCTCCGCATGCACACCAGTTATGGCAGAACATGCCCACACTACCCTGCCCTCCTATGGGGTTCCCAGCTCCCTGGAGGGGATTGTTCTTTACTCTCAAGTAGAAGAGAAGAGAGACTAGACTTCTGCCCTGCCCTCTTCACTACCCGAAGCAGTCTCAGGGCAGCTTGCCCTTCAATCCCTTCCCCTCCCCACAACAGACACCCCAGTGAGGTAGGTGGGGCTGAGAGAGGTCTCTCAAGAACTGCTGCTGAGAGAACAGCCCTAACAGAGATATGGCTTGCCCAAGGTCATCCAGCAGCTGCAAGTGGAGGAGTGGGGAATCAAACCCGGTCCTCCCAGATTAGAGTCCGTGCACTTAACCACTACACCAAAGTAGCCCCTGCCACCACCTGATCACTATAGAGATTTCCTACTGAGGGGATCAGGATTCTCAGCTCCCCTGGCAAGCTCAGAGGCCTTGCCTCAGTTTCTCCCACTAACCCAGGACATGGCTAACCACAGGGACTGTCTACTGCTTTGTGCGCCCCTGGGGAATAGCCGGTTGCCAACTGTTTGCCCTCCCCCCATCCTGGGCGTCCCTTTTAACATAGTGTGTTTGAGACAGTTAAGGTCTATGTGGTATGGAGAACCACTGCCAGCATGAAAAGTTATAAAGTATTTACTAAAAGGAAAAGGAGCTGAGCTCTGGAAGGCAGCAGGGGATAGAGCTGCAAGAGGGGTGAGTGTTTTTTAAGGTGATTTAGCTGAGGGTACTGTGTGTGGGGACTGTGTTTGGAAGTGTGTGAGTAAGTTTGGAGTTGTTGCAGGTGCTGGCTGCTTGAGATAGAGTGAGAAAGGACCATTGTTTGACTGTAACTGAGTGCCTGGGTGCATCTGAATAGCTGCTAGCCACACCCTCTATTGAGAGAGGCTTCTATTTAAGGCAGCACCTGGCCAGAGGTGACCAGCTGAGCTCTGGGAGGCAGCAGGCGATAGAGCTGGAAGAGGGGTGAGTGTTTTTTATTTGCATCCAGCTGAGGTGATTTAGCTGGGGGGACTGTGTTTGGAAGTGTGTGAGTGAGTTTTGAGTTGTTGCAGAGTGCTGGCTGCTTGAGATAGGGTGAGAAAGGGCCATTGTTTGACTGTAATTGAGTGCCTGGGTGCATTTGAATAGCCATTAGCCACACCCTCTGTTGGGGGAACCAAAGGGCTGGGCTCTTGGCCTATGGCTCTTAGCCTAGTGTTTTGCACGGTGTGTCACATGTATGATTATCTGCCCACTGGGCAGAAGTCTTGGGTGTGTGCCCAGTGCAATGAGCTCCTGGTTCTGAGGGAACAAGTTTGCTCCCTTGAGGCCAAGGTGGCTGACCTGGAGAAGCAGAAACAGTCAGTTAGGCACATGGAGAAGACTCTTGGGGACTTGTTATATATGTCCCACTCTGAATCTGGCAACCCCGCTGCTATCAGGGAGCATGAGGGTCGACAGGGAACACAGCACCTTGCTGTGGATAAGGGGAATGTACCCTCAGAAGGGATCTCTTCTTCCGCTGGTAAACAGGTATCCTTTTGTACCAAGAAACCATCCCTGAGCAGGGAGGGAGGGGGGCTCTTGGTAGTTGGTGATTCGATCTGTAGGCAGTTAGACAACTGGGTGGCAAAACCATGTATTGACTGTATGGTGACTTGCTTGCCTGGTGCAAAGGTAGTAGACATTACACGTGTTTTAGATAGGCTGGTAGATAGTGCTGAGAAGGAGGCAGTGGTTGTGGTACATGTTGGCACCAATGATGTGGGGAACTGCAGTTGTGAAGTACTGGAGGAAAAAATTAGGCTGCTAGTCAGGAGTCTCAAGGCCAGGACCTCCAAGGTAGCCTTCTCGGAAGTGCTACCTGTTCCATGCGCAGGGCCGGAGAGACAGGCACAGATCAGGAGTCTTGATGCGTGGATGAGACGACATTGTGGGTATTTCAGAAACTTGGTGGGATGAGGAAAATCAGTGGGATACGGTGATTCCTGGTTATAAATTATATCAGAAGGATAGGGGGAGAAAGTTGGAGGTGGGATGGCTCTTTATGTCAGAGAGGGTATACCATCCAGTAAGATTGAGAGGGTAGGAGAATTGGATTTGCTTCTGGAAATGCTGTGGGTTGAATTAGTGGGCCCAAAAGGAAGCTTAACATTGGGAGTTTGTTATCCCCCACCAAATCAAAAGATAGAGGAGGATTATAAAATGATGAATGAATTAAAGATACCGGCTAGATGAAATAACTGTGTTGTAATAGGTGACTTTAACTATCCACACATTGATTGGGTCAATATGTGTTCAAGTTGGGAAAAAGAGATTGAGTTTCTAGACACTCTCAATGACTGTGCTATGGAGCAGATGGTCACGGAACCTACCAGGGGAGAGGCAATCCTGGATTTGGTCCTAAGTAACACCCAAGACCTGGTGAGAGATGTTAAAGTGATCGCACCACTTGGGAACAGTGACTATAATGTTATTGAGTTCAACATTTATATAAATAGGGAGTTGCCCAAAAAGACTGACACAACCACTTTTAACTTTAAAAGGGGTAACTTCTCTGATATGAGGGGACATGTGAGGAGAAAACTGAAAGGAAAAGCAGAAAGGGTCAAAACCATTGGGGAAGCTTGGAGACTATTTAAAATTACAATCCTAGAAGCTCAGAAAAAATATATGCCATGGGTTAGGAAAGGAATAAATAAGTATAGAAAAAAGCCTACATGGATAACAAAGTATTGGAAGCTGTAAAAGGTAAGGATGATTCCTTTAAGCAGTACAAAGCCAGTCTCAGTGAGGCTGATAAAAGGGAACACAGGCTGTGGCAAATAAAATGCAAGTCTGTGATCAGGCAGGCAAAAAGGGAATATGAGGAGCATATCGCAAAAAACATAAAGACCAACAATAAAACTTTCTTCAAATACATTAGAAGTAGGAAACCAGCCAGGGAAGCAGTGGGGCCCTTGGATGACCAAGGGGTAAAAGGTGTACTGAAGGATGATAGGGAAATGGCTGAGAAGCTGAATGTATTTTTCGCATCTGTTTTCACTGTGGAAGATGAGAAGTGCTTGCCCACTCCAGAACCGCTAATTTCGGGAGGGGTGTTGAAAGACCTGAGTCAGACTGAGGTGACAAGAGAGGGGGTCCTTCGACAGACAACTTAAAAACTAATAAATCATGGGCCTGGATGGCATACATCCAAGAGTTTTGAAAGAATTCAAATATGAACTTGTGGGTCTCCTGACAAAAATATGTAATCTTTCCTTAAAATCAGCCCCCATTCCTGAGGACTGGAAGGTAGCGAATGTCATTCCCATCTTTAAAAAGGATTCCAGAGGAGATCCGGGAAATTACAGTCAGTCTGATATCGATACCAGGTAACTTGGTGGAAACTGTTATTGAGGAAAGAATTAGCAGGCACATTGATGAACAAAATCTCTTGAGGAAGACTCAGCATGGGTTCTGTAAGGGAAGATCTTGTCTCACTAACCTGTTAGTGTTCTTTGAGGGAGTAAACAAACATGTGGACAAGGGGGACCCAATAGATGTTGTTTACCTTGACTTCCAGAAAGCTTTTGAAAAAGTTCCTCATCAAAGGCTCCTAAGTAAGCTCAATAGTCATGGGATAAAAGGACAAGTCCTTTTGTGGATCAAAAACTGGCTAATTAAAAGGAAACAGAGAGTGAGTATAAATGGGCAATTTTCTCAGTGGAGGGAGGTAAGCAGTGGGGTACCACAGGGATCAGTACTCACTCCAGTGCTTTTTAACTTGTTCATTAATGATTTGAAGTTGGGAGTAAGCAGTGAAGTGGCTAAATTTGCAAATGGGCCAATGGCCCATCCAGTCCAACATTATGTCACGCAGTGGCCAAAAACACCAGGTGCCCTCAGGAGGTCCACCAGTAGGACCAGGACACTGGAATCCCTCCCACTCTTCCCCCCCCCCCCCAACACCAAGAATACAGAGCATCACTTGCCCCAGACTGAGAGATCCTCTTTAAACCTTGTGGCTCATAGCCTCTGATGGACCTCTGCTCCAGATGTTTATCCAATTCCCTCTTGAAGCCAGGACACTAGAAGCCCTCCCACTGTTGCCCCTCCCCCCCCAAAAGCACCAAGAATACAGAGCATCACTTGCCCCAGACTGAGAGTTCCTATCTATACTTTGTGGCTAAGAGCCCCTGATGGACCTCTGCTCCATATGTTTATCCAATTCCCTCTTGAAGCCAGGACACCAGAATCCCTCCCACTGTTCCCCCACACCAAGCAGCAAGAATACGGAATATCACTTGCCCCAGACTGAGAGTTCCTGGATGAGCTGGCCAGGCCTTCCGCACCTAACTGCGAGCCAGCAGTCAAGCCTGCAACCCCAGCCTGCTCTCCCTGGACAGGGCATGAGGGGCAGGGCCAGGGTGGGCAGGAGAACTGGCTAGCCATAAGGCTGCGGCCCAGGCCTCCCTTCAGCGGCGCTAGGCAGCCATGGCCATGTTACGAGCAGGCAGCCGGAGGCCAGGCACCTCGCTAAGCCACTCTTCTCCCCCCCCCCCCTCTGTGCCTGGAGCCCACCTGCTGTTCCCAGACAAGGGGGAAGAGGCATGCGTCTGGGCCGGGAGAAGAGTCCGTCAAGCACCCGGCTCACCCTTACTTTCGCTCACCCTGGTCCTCATGGGTGCTGCCGAAAAGCCCACGGAAGCCGCAGTCAATGTCCAGGAGGCCATCAAAGGCAAGGCACAGCTCAAGGGCACCAGCATGCAGCTTCTCACACAACTCCAGCACCGTGTGATATGGTGGCACTGAGCCAGCCACAGCTCAGCCAGGGGGACACGGCTGGTGGTGGGGCTGCTGAGGGGTCTGCCCAGGTGGCGCAGCTGCAGGTCTCAGCCCACACTGACTGGCTCGACATGTGGCGGCGGCAGAGGGGCAGGAGGTGGGGGCCGTGGGCTCAGCTCTTTCCAGCATGGGAGGGAGGAGAGGCCAAGGAGGGAGGGAGGGAAAGAGACAGAGGCCCGGCCTTGCTCCACTCTTTCCACCCCCCAGCAAGGAAGGCGTTCGCCGGGGGGGGGGGGGATGTTCAGCGGCAGGCCGGCGGCACCTCTTGGACGGCCGGGCCCATAGGCAGCTGCCTTACTTTGCCTATATGGATGCACCGGCCGTGCCCAGAATTAAACTTCGTTGGTCTTAAAGTTGCCTGACAAAAGTCACGCTGTGTTCTCTCCTTCTTCTGCAGAGTCCTCCTTGTCGGTCTCCCTTCCAAGTACCGTCCCTGCTTAGCTTCCAAGAGCTGACAAGGACAGGTGATATTACACTATTCCACATCTCATACCATTGTTACTGTACTATTGCTACTATATAATTTCTGCTACTCTGTGATTTGTGCTTTCTCTGCAAGTCAAATCCTACTGCATTGTCTACTGGATGCTGCATTGACTTATCCTGTCTAATCTGCCTTGAGTCCCAGTGGGAAAGGCGGGCAACCAATTAGTCAGTCACTGCCATCTCTGGCACAGTGCCTTCTTGGTTCCCAGATCTCTGCCAGTCAAGTCCTACGGCATGGTTTGCTGGGTGTCCCACTTAGCTGGTTGCACTGACATATTCCCTGGAATCTGTCTTCAGTCCCGGTGAGAAAGGTGGGCTATCAGTCACGTAAACAAACAAACAAATAATCTGCCCCCCCCTGCCCCGGGAGCTGGAGGGGGGCCATCTCAGCCTCTTTGGGAGAAGCGGCTTACTGCCCCAGCCTCTGGGCACTGGTGCTTACGTTCTGGCATGGTCCTGGCAAAGACAAACGTGGCAGCGCTGCAGCCCACAGTCTGTGCCGCATGGTTGCAGGCATGGATGTCGATGCGGTACTCTGTGAAGTGGCGCAGGTGAGAGATGACGGTCCGATCCCGAACCACTTTGTCTTCAAAGATGCGGAACTCCAACTCGGCTTTAAAGTCGGCCCCCGTGCGGTTCACGCTGGCTGCGTTCCCCAGGGTCTCTGGAGAGGATGTGTTGGGAAAGACGTGGCCGAGTGTGGTCATCAGTGCTGAGGTGTCCCGACGCCTCTTTGGGATCCTGTACCAGCCAAGGGTAAAAAAGCAAGAAAAGGCAGTGAGGTCCAGGCAGCAGAACCGGGCCGTGGCCTCGGCTAAGCCTGATCGCAAGCCTTCCAAAGCTGGGGATGAACAAACTGAGGGCTAAGCATCCACTAGGAAGACAATCCGAGGGCCTCGCATCAGACATGCCACAGACGTTGTGTGCTGTCCAGACGCACGCCAGCCCTCGTCTGCTCCCCCACCCCTGAGCATGCTGGGAGAAGCCGCTCTGGCCTTTCCCTGAGGATAGTTTTGCATCCTCAAACCACCCACTGAATCCACTCTTGGCTCCACCATGGAACTCACAAATAGAATAGAATAGAATATACTTTATTGTCATTGTACATAGTACAATGAAATTAAAAAGTGCCATCATTCAGTGACTCACAACATATAATCTTGCGCACTCACACAGACATTCACTACTGCTTCTCCCTAGTTATTTACATAGCAACCAAACCACTGTTTCCCCCGGATTTCGGTCTCATGCAGCATTCAGGGCAATAATAGCTCTTGAGTAAAAACTGGTTTTTTAGTCTATTTGTCCTTGTTTTGATTGTCCTATATCTTCTGCCCGAAGGCAGCAGTTCAAACAAGGAATAGGCAGGATGTGATAAATCCTGTAGGATGTTCTTCACTTTTTTCAGACATCGAGAACTGTACAGTTCCTCCAGAAGTGGGAGAGGACAGCCAATTATCTTCTGGGCTGTGGTGATGACTCTCTGGAGTGCTTTCCTATCTGCAACCGTACAACTAGAAAACCAGGCACAGATACACAAATCACCCCAAGACTCCCACAGCAGCCTCTCATACGAAGTCCTGATGTTGCCCCCCAGTGAAAACGAGGACTCTGTCTTGTGACTCTGTCTTCACCAGCCCCTGAAGACGATGCATTGGGAAGTCACCAGGAGCCACGCTGGGTGGCATTACCTCGTGGATGGAGGGCCTGTGATTGTTCCAGCCTTGCAGGGGCCCGGGTGACTTTTCCCCGCCTTTGTGCTGCTGGTTGGCTCCATTAAATCTTTCCAAGGTGCGTGATGCTTCAGTGTTAAGACCCAAGAGTAGCACTTGGGTCCCAAGGTGGGAGGAAGCCCCAAGCCTCAATCCTGGCACTATGGGGGTGGGGGGGACAACCCAATAAGACAGAGGTGATGCTGACAGGGAAGATGGGGGGTCTGGGCCAGGGTTATCAACAGGAGGTAGGGTTGCCAATTCCAAGTTGAGAAATTCCTGGAGATTTGGGGGTGGAGTTTGGGCCTGGGGAGGGACCTCAGTGGGGGTGCAATTCCACACAGCCCACCCTCCAAAGCAGCCATGGTCTCCAAGGGGCAGCAAAGACAGCAGCTGGTCACCCAGTAGACAAGTACCCCCCAGCACGGGCTGGGGGGGAGGTACACTGCACCTGCTGGGAATGTTCTATGTGGCACTCCAAACTTATGCAAATAACTCCTGACGGGGGCTGTTTCAGCTCGGGAAAACAGTGTGGAGGGGAAGGCGGGAGCACATTCCCACACGCCACAGCTCCCAGCAGAGGGGGTCTCCTGATACTTGAAAATGCCTTTCCCCACCACTGCTGTGTGACTGCAGGGAATGTGAGTCAAGCTCAGGGAACCCCAGCCTGACATGCCAAAAAACATAATGTGTTGCTTGGCCCTCAGCCACCTGGCCACAGCCACAAAGCACCAGGGCTGGTCTTGGCCACAGGAGGGAAAGAACTGGCTGAGCCAGCCAAGCCCACCTGCTCTGGGATCCAGGCAGCAGCCAGCCAACTCAGCAAGGGAGCCTACACCACCCCCGCTCTGGGTCCCGGGCAGCGGCCTGTCAGCCATCTTGGCAATTACACCTGGCTGCCCCTTTTAGAAGCCGGGATACTGGCTGGCCAACTTAGTGGCCACCCTTCTCATCCCCCCATCCAGGCAGCAGGCAGCTGGGTCAACGAGCACGCCCCCCCACTGTACAAGAGCCACCCAGCTCACCACCCCCTCCAAGGCTGGCTTGAGTCATGTACGGCGTGAGGGGTGGGCCCTGGTTTGGGGGAGAATGGCAGTGCTTTTGGGGCCCCATCCTGCACCTCTGCCCCGAACCCCAGAACTAGAAAGTCTGACTCCAAGAGCACCTCTGTCAGGTCTGCCAGGAACGGCCCCTGGTAATCAAGGCGGAGGGTCAGCCAGCAGGACCCCCAACCTGCCCCGGAGGCCCAGCATGAGGCACACTCGGTCCAAGCGGGCCCCAGCCTGCACTCGGCCTCTGCCAACAGAGACAGCAGAGGAGAACCACAGGCGTGTACGTCTGCCTGCCTGCCAACTGAAGACACACTTCATGCATCCAAGGAAGCGGGATCTCCAGGTCCATGGAAGCTTCCCCCCACCCACCCCCGCAACATGTTTGTCTTTGAAGAGTCAAGGCGCCTGGTTATTTTCACTACAAAGGATTACAACCCCTCTGGCAGTAACCACAGTCAGGAATGATTTAGCCCGGGGGGGGGGGGCAGGTAACAGATATAAGACTTCCTGTCCACTGCTCTCAGCCCATTCAACCCTTCTGCTTCCTCAAGGGCCCCTCTGTACCGCCTTTTCCCAAAGAGACTGCAAAATGGAGGAGGGAACACAGCCCAGATGCCAGAGGGAGCAGAGGGATGCTGCAGAAAGCAAACTCTTCCCTTCCCCTCATCCTCTACATGTCACAAGAGCTACTTACCTGTAATAGGTCTTAATCACAGAAATTACTTTCCAGGGGGCTCTGGGAAAAGAGTGAACATAAGAACATCAGAAGAGCCCTGCTGGATCACACCACTGAAGGTCCATCTAGTCCAACATCCTGTCTCACACAATGGCCAACCAGTTCCTCTAGAAGGCCAACAACAGGGCAGAGAGGCCAAGGTCCTCATAAGAAGAGCCTTGCTGGATCAGGCCAGTGAGGGTCTATCTACTCCAGCATCCTGTCTCACACAGTGGCCAGCCAGTTCCTCTGGAGGGCCAACAACAGGGCAGAGAGGCCAAGGTCTTCATAAGAAGAGCCCTGCTCGATCAGACCAGTGAAGGTCCATCTAGTCCAGCACCCTGTCTCACATAGTGGCCAAACAGTTCCTCTGGAGGACCAACAACAGGGCAGAGAGGCCGAGATCTTCATAAGAAGAGCCCTGCTGTATCAGACCAGTGAAGGTCTACTCTATCTAGTCCAACCTCCTGTCTCACACTGTGGCCAACCAGTTTCTCTGGAGGGTCAACAACAGGGCAGAGAATCATAGAATCATAGAGTTGGAGGGGATCTCCAGGGTCATCTAGTCCAACCCCCAGCACAATGCAGGAAATTCACAAATACCTCCCCCACACATACACCCAGTGACCCCTGTTCCATGCCCAGAAAATGGGGAAAAAACTCTCCAGGACTCCTGGCCAAACCGGCCTGGATAAAAATTACTTCCTGACCCCAAAGTGGCGATCAGCGTTTCCCTGGGTGTGTCAGAAAGGGCCACGAGAACTAAGCCCTGAGGCTACCCTTCCTGCCCTCCCTTTTAGTGATCTGCCTATGTTCACAGAATCCACATTGTTGCCAGATGGCCATCCAGCCTCTGCCTGAAAACCTCCAGAGAAGGAGAGCCCACCACCTCCTCCTGAGGAAGCCTGTTCCGCTGAGGAACCGCTCTAACTGTCAGTTCCTCCTAATGTTTAGCTGAAAATTCTTTTGATTTAATTTCAACCCATTGGTTGTGGTCCGACCTTCTGGGGCAACAGAAAACCACTCCGCCCCGTCCTCTACATGCCAGCCCTTCAGAGGAGAGTAAAGCAAAACCACCACTTTGTGTGATCTGGCCACTACTCCTGTTGATGCAGCCCCAAAAAAGGACAACTGACTTATTCCCTTGGGCTTTGGCAGCCATTAGACTTCTCCCTGCCAGGCCAATTTTCTTCTTCCCTCCCTGGGGAAGAAGGGAGACTGGCAGTCCTGCCCAAGGAAGCCTAGTGGGCTGGCCCCTCAGGATGGCTCCCTGACCTCTGTACCAGCATCCACTCCTGGTGGGTGGGTGGGAGCCTGGCTTAAAGATGGGGGTGGGTGGGTGGGGTGGGCTCTGCCCTCCGTCTTTGCAGGGAGGGGCTGGCTGGCTTGTAGGGCTGAGTTGAAATGCTGCCTCCCTTCTGGTGTGGGGGGGGGGAAGCACCCAGAGAAGGGCTCCAAGAGACAGTCTCAAGGGAGGGGGGCTGGTTCTGGTGGTTGACTGAGAGGTGGTTTGGGTTTTGGCAGTCACGGGGAGGGGCCTCCTCTAAAGAGATCCTGCACAGAGGAGAGGCCATACCATGGCAGGACTGGGGAACCCAAGGGCCAGCACCCTAGATCCCTGACTGCCCCCCACACACACGCACACGCCAAGTCAGCCAGCGCTGCCCCGAGCCCCCCCTGCCCCAAGAGCCCCCCCCCCTTACCTGGGCATGATGATGGAGCTGTGCAGGAAGTTCTCAAACCGCTTCTGGAAAGACTCCGGCCTCAAGGGGGGCTGCCCCACAGGGCTGTGGCAGGGGCAGCAGTGCTCCTCCTCAGACCCCTTGCTGAGGCCCTCACTATCGTCTGTGTCAAAGCGGGTGTCTGCGCTGCTGGTCGGCAACCGGAGGCCTGTGCCCCAGAGACAGAGAGAGGAGGGAGAGAGAGAGAGAAGTGGGGCGGGGGCGGGGGGTTGAGCCGGCTCCAGCCGGGGACTGGGGAGGGGACCCCCGAAGCCTGTGGAGGAGCCCCAAAGCCTCACTCACCCTTGTGGCAATAGTCATTGATGTACAGCTCCGCGTCTTCCGCCAGCTGCTGCCACAAGACCAAGTAGTAGGTGAGGTTGCCGTTGGGGTGGGTGGGCGGCTTCCACCGCACAATGAGGTGGGAAGATGAGTTGGACATGGAGATGACATCCCGCGGCACCGTTGGAGCTGGCAAGCGGTGGAGAGCGCGGGAGGGGGAGAGGCAGAGCAAGTGAAAATCAGGAAGGGAGGCAGACGTGGAGTGACTCTCGTCTTCGAGGCTATCTGCTTCTCAAATATCTTTCCTCCACAAAGCACCTCTGCCTGGGTGACGATCACCACTGCAGAACAGCTGCCATCGCCTTATCATCTGGTCTCCCGGGGTACGGGGCCAACAAACAACAGGGCAGAGAGGCCGAGGCCTTCTCCTGATGTTGTCTCCTGACTCTGAGATTCAGAGGTTGACTGTCTCTGGCCATGGAGGTTCCCCCTCAGTTCCCATTGCTAGTAGCCATTGATAGACTTATCCTCCATGCGTCTCTCTAATCCCCCTTTAAAGCTGTCTCTTCCAGTGGCCATCTTCACTGCATCCTCTGGCAGCAAATTCCACATTTGAATCCCTCTCTGTGTAAAACAGTCTTTCCTTTTGTCCATCCCAAACCTACTGCCCATCAGCTTCCTTGGATGCCCTCGAGTTCTAGCTTTTTGGGAGAGGGAGAACATTTTTTGTTTCCCAGCTTCTGGTGAGGACATTTGCAGCTGGGGTTCTGCTCCTCCACTCCTTAGCCACTATAGGGCACCAGCTGTTAGGTGGCCACATCTAACGTGGGGTTGGTTGTAGCCCGAGGCCCTTGTGCCTGCTGGCATCTTAATGGCTGCAGCCTTCTTTTATCCTCATCATTCTCTTTTGATGCTCTGGGTGGCTTATTTTGTTGGCATTTTTGTTTAACTGGTGCTAGCTTGGATTATTTGATTCTGTCAGCGGTCACAGCAAGCTGCCTCAGAGTCCCTGGGCCTTAAAGCGGCAGAAGGGGGCGGTGTGTGCCAGAAATGTGGAAGCAGGCTCCCCTCCCCAAGCCTGCCGGGGCTTCCTCACTTTCCTTGGCTGAAGCAACTCAGAGGGTGGGCAGTGGGAGAAGATGGGGGCTGTCTTGGCCTGGAGGCTGAGAGGAGGTGGCTTGGCTGCCCTGAGGAACTCCTGGAGAGGGCTGTCTGTTCCGCGGGTTGTCTCACTCAAGCTGCTGTACGATTGTCATAGACAGCTCGAGAGGGCTACTGGGCATGGCTGGGCTATCCCACCCTACCCAGAGATACATGCACACATTCAACGCCCCCCCCCCCCCAAAAAAGCTCCTGCCCCCAGGGCCTCCAAAGAGCAAAGGCCCCTCTCTCTCCCTCCCTGCTCTGCTGGAAGAGCCCCGGGGGTGTCCAGGCGCACACACGAGCCGTGAACAGCTGGGCAGGAAAGATGATTCAGGGGTGGGGGGATTCAGAGGTAACCGACCCTCCGTTCTCGGCAGGCATCCTTGCCTGGGGTACCGAAGCCCCACTGTCCGGCTGCCCGGGCTCTTCCTGAGGCTTTCCCCCTTGGGCGCTGGAACCAGCAGGCAGCTGCCTCATCTGCTCTGAGAGTGCCTCCATCAGCTGCTTGGGGGGGGGGGATGGGACCCAGAAGCTACACGCCACCCTGCCCCCCCCCATACCTGCCGGCAGGGTCCGTATGTAGACCACCTCGCTCTGGGCCCCGTAGTTGCGCCCTTCCTCGGCAGTGGTGAGGGTGATGGCCCGCACAAAGGTGGCGTACTGGGTCCAGGGTTTGAGGCTCTGCAGCACCACGCTCGGCTCCTGGTCACTCTTCAGCGGAAGTTCCACGTCCACCACGTTCCAGCTGTTGGCCCCGCAGGCATCCTGCCCCACGTATCGCGTCACATTCTGGAAGGGCCTGGGGTGGGAGAGAGGGATACCCAGGCGGGCAGCCAGAGCTTCTGGGCCAGGCGCTCCTCCTACATCTAGGCTGCATCCCAGGGCGTCGCTCTGATGTGTGGTGCCGGCACCTCCCGTTTTGAGCAGGAAGTGACATCATGCGTTGATGCTGCCATGCCAACCTTCACCAGCCGGGCGGCCAGCTACAGGTGGCAACTCTGCCCCAGGAGGGCCAAGCAGCTCCCCTGGAGGGTCAAAGAGGCGGGGCATGGGGGGCCCAGGGCCCACCTCTGAGGATGCCTCCAGGCACCAGGATTCAGAGTTTTGCTGCTTCTGTACATAGAAGCCCCACTTTGAGCTTTTTAGAAAAGTGGCATAAACGTCTCTTCAACAAAAATAACATAAACACTGCCCTTGCCAAGGTGGCATGGCCCACAAGCGATGCAGCTTTTGGGGGCTGTGGATCATGCACCCCCTGCTAAACTAGGGTTGCCATCCTCCAGGGGGTGGCTGAAGGTCTCCTGGGGTTACAGCTGTTCTCCAGGTAACAGAGATCAGCTCCCCTGGAGAAAATGGCCTCTTCGGGAGGTGTGCCCCACTGAAGTCCCTCCCCTTCCCAAACACCACCCTCCTCCGGCTCCACCCCCAAAATCTCCAGATATCTCCCCACCTGGAGCCACCCCCCCCCCCCCCCGTGCTGAACTAACAAACCTGACATGTCGAGGGGGTCGGGGAGGGGCGCAGGGTGGGTGGGACGGGACCCTTCTTGTGTGGAGGGGGCATCCCGGGACTTACGATTCCTTGTAGTAGACAATGAAGCTCAGGAGATCTCGGTACTCGGGAGGCTGGTACCGCTCCCACCTGAGGGCGATGCGGTCGGACTCGGTGATGTTGGACACGAAGCGCAGGGTCTGGGTTTTACCTGGAAGAGACCGGGGGGGGGGGGGGAGTGTCAAGACCAGCCATGGGGGGGGGGGCAGCTGCAAGGACAGGCAGGCAGAGGAGCTGGTCCTGCCATTTTTATGAGAGGGAGCTAAAAATGCAGGCTTCTTTCCCTACAAGAGCCTTTTCTCTGAGTGGTGGGGGCAGGGGGGAAAGACCTGGGGAAAGGCCTGGCGTGTTAGGGTCGCTCCTCTCCTCACTGGCTTAACTGGCAGCTGCCGAATTAGGGGAATGACCTCTCCCTCCTGGCCCAAAGAGCCCCCCCCCCTCTTCTCTCAGGGCCCACCCCAGGAGGACGCTCCAGCCCAGAGTTGTCCTCAGTTGCCCCCCCCCCCCTTAGCAAGCGCAGGAGACCCTGGCAGCAGTGCCCCCAACTCAACAAAGCGGGGGGGGGGGGGTGACCTCCTCCGTGGACTCACAGGATGCTCTGTCACCATTGGTCCGGGGATTGATCTCCGCTTTGTTCTGCCGGCCCTTTGTCCCCGTGATCTCTTCCATGCGGTAGATCTCTGAGAGGCAAAGCTTTGGGTTGAAAGCAAAGTACATCTTGCCCACAGGGATGGAGAGGGTGTGATGGCTCCAGTCCCACAGCTGCTGCAGATTTGGGTTGTCCAGAACATAGAGGGTGTAATTGCTGAGGACAAAGCCAAGGAGAGAGGTTATCACCACAGCTTTGCGGAGAAGGGCAGGGGGCAGACCCCTGGGGGCCAACCCAGGGGAGAAAGCCCCCCAGGAGGCTGGAGGAAGGCCACACCTGGGCACTGCAGACCGCGATCCCTCCGACGGGGTGGTCTGCGTGACCCCTGCTTAGGAGCTCAGTGGCCCTGCAAGGACCGACATGGCACAATGAGGCGGTATATCACTTTGGGACACACCTGTCTGTGTACGCTGATCCGCATCAGTGCTGCCCAGCTCTTCGTCCTCATCCAAATGTGGCCAAGGATCCTTGCACCGGTGGATCACTCACAGGGCTGCCCCTTACCCACTGGAGGTGGGAGACACCCTACCCCACCCCCTGCTGCCCACCCTCATTGCGGCAGGCAGATGGGGGGAACACAGGGACCACAACGGCATCCCAAGAAGTCACAAGATCATTTTTCGCCACATAACTGGAACCGATGTCACCTTGCTATGGGACACTCTAGAATCCCCCCAAACTCTATGGGTTTTTTCTCAGGGAAATCACAGACCATCCCATGTCACAACGTCATCACGAACGATCATTAGGGCTGCCAGGTAAAGAGTGGCAACTGTGGCCACAAGGCTGAGGGCCGAACTGGGAGGAGTCACCGTCACACCAATGTTTAAAACTAGACTGATCAAACAAGCAGGAGCTGGATTCCAATTTAAGTCTTCTGTCCTATCATTTTTCCAGCCTGAAGACATTATTAACACGCTGGTAGAATCCAGTCCCAGCTCTGACCAAACTGGTAGTATTATTTTCTTGTTCTTATATGGCAGCAGGCAGAGTTGAAAGAAGTAACCTGTGCTGACATTTTCATGTCTTAACAAGAGCCCTGCTGGGTCAGACCAGTGAAGGTCCATCCAGTCCAGCATCCTGTCTCACACAGTGGCCAGCCAGTTCCTCTGGAGGGCCAACAACAGGGCAGAGAGGCCGAGGCCTTCCCCTGAGAAGAACATCAGAAGAGCCCTGCTGAGTCAGACCAGTGAGGGTCCATCCAGTCCAGCATCCTGTCTCACACAGTGGCCCCAGCCAGTTCCTGTGGAGGGCCAGCAACAGGGCAGAAAGGCCGAGACCTTCCCCTGAGAAGAGCATCAGAAGAGCCCTGCTGGATCAGACCAGTGAGGGTCCATCTAGTCTAGCAACCAGTTCCTCTGGAGGGCCAACAACAGGGCATAGAGGCCAAGACATTCCCCTGATGTTGCCTCCTGGCCCTGGGATTCAGAGGCTGACTGCCTCTGAATGTGGAGGTTCCCTTTTGTCACCACAACCAGTAGCCACTAGCAGACCCCTCTCCCGTGAAGAAGTGAGCAGTGACTCATGAGAGCTCCTTCCCTACCACAAATGTTGTCAGTCTTTAAGGTGCTCCTGGATGCTACCCATCTTGATCCCTCTTCCACAAATTTGTCCAATCCCCTTCTGAAGGTGTGTCTGCCTGTGGCCATCACTACATCCCCTGGCAGCAAATTCTACATTTTTGGGTGATATCACTATGATATTTAGGATTGCTATGAAGATACAGTTCTTTCCTATCCAGTCCTGCTATGACTTCTGCAGTTTCTATCTCTGCCTTCTTCAATCAAATATATTCACAGCAAAAGCCAGCACTCTAATACAATAGTCAAACTGAATTTGTCAAAAATTCATAAAACCACAAGCATAAGTGAGATATATATAAAATGAAAGTATCAAATAGCGTCGGCAAGTAAAACATGTTAAATCCTATGATCCTACCTCTATTCGCCTTTCACTAGCAGCTTTCTAGCCCTTACAGCTTAACCAGCCAAATTTGGCCTTCCTGAGTTATCATGAGGGCACAGAGTTTTCTGACTCTGGAACGGATGAAGAAGGGACTGTCTGTCTATCCAAGGATTTCATCATTGTTTTGTTGTTCATGATTTACAGTCTGTGCATGCTCAGTTGTGGAAAGGCCATTTGCCTGTACCACTTCTTTTTTTTGTTTTTTTACTAACAATTTTTATTATTATTTTTAGACAGACAAATATACAAGAGAGTAATTTTTGCTTAATATCTAGTAAATTGCCTCATGCATAAAGCTCTAAATATCTATTTTTCTACCATTTAGCCAGCTATAAATTCTTGCAACCCTATATTTTAAAATATATATTTATGTCTATTAAAGCATTATTTAAACATTTCTACTGTATTTTCTAAAAAAACATTTCGGTATTGGTTAAGATTTCAGAAATAGCTTAACTAGCATACTTCTATTCTCTCTTCTTATAATCCTTTACCTACCTATTTTAGGTATTACCTTTCCCATCAATATATTTACTTTTTTAATATAGTTCCAATCTTATTGCATTACAAAGTTCCCTAAACAGGTTTTCCTTATATATTTTACTAGACTTTGTAATATCCTGTACTATAAACATTACCTGTATATTTTATACTGATCTTTTAACCCGTTTTATTTATAGAACTTCATTCTCTTCTTCTTTTGCTGGGTTTCTCCTTTTCAACAAGGTCTTAGTTTTATGTCTGTTGTACAGTATTCTTATTATTTTATAGCCACAGCTTGCAGAGACTTGGGGATGCAAAAGGCCCTTTCTGATTGGCTAACAAATAAAGACTCTCATTGGTCCTTAAGCCACTCTAGGTAACCAATTGCTGAGCCTCGCTTAGGTCCAATAGGATTGTTTGTACATAGTTACATTGTTGGAAGTTATGAGATGGAAACAGTATAAGTTAAGGTGCCGCTCTCATAGAGCTGTCTTTGAGCTGAAGCAATGGTTTGAATAAAAGCCTGTTTGTTTGATTCATCGCCTCCCTCTCAATACTTAAAACTGGCGACGAGAAGTAACTGAACAGCTGAAATCACTCTGCCTGCCCAGCTGAAATCGCTAAGGGCGCCCAGAGCTAAATTACTACCGGCATGGCATCCAAGGGCCATATCGAACCGTTCGACCCAGAAGTTGGGAACTGGGACTCATACCTCGAGCAACTTGAATGCTACCACATAGTATTGACGGGGACGATGTCTGCTGTGCCACTTTTCTGAGTATCTGCAGCCAGGCTGTATTCGACATTGCTCGGGATCTAGTTTCCCCCGCTAAGTTACTTGAGACCCCTCTCGGCATCATCAAGGCCTGGTTAACCGAGTACTTCACCCCGAAGACGTTGGCTGCCGCACACCAATGCACATTCCATCAGAGGAACCAAAAGGAGGGCGAGTCTGTAACAGAGTATCTCAGCGCATTCAGACGGGCTGCTAGAGACTGTCACTTCACAGATTTGAAGTCCGTCCTCCTAGATCGACTGCTCTGCGGACTCCGAGACGAAAGCATCAAGCGAGCCCTACTCTTGCTAAAGACTCTCACTTTTGAATCGGCCCTCAAAGAGGCCCTAAGAGTAGAGGCCGCCAACCTATCCCTCTGCGAACTGTGATTGGGTCCCCAGAGCCACACACCAGGCCGCTCTGACGCTGTTCACCAGAGTGGTACCGCTGAATCCGATGACGCCCGGGACAACCAATCTGATGATGGAGTATTCTACACAATGGCCAACCAGAAGCTGCGTCGCCATCAAAATAGCCCGCGCCACTCTCAAAAAAGCCCACGAAAAAACGGCTGTGCCAGTTGCGGACGCGCGCATGCGTGCAGAGACTGTCAATTCTGAAACGCCATCTGTCATGCATGTGGGAAAGCGGGCCACCTAGCCAAAGTGTGTCGCTCGTCTCAGGGACGTGAGGCTACGGACGAGTTCCAGTGGACCCGAGGGTCTGTGACTACCCCCAGCCGCTTGTATTGTTCCACGTCATCGCAGTCATCAGGGCAAAGAGAGTTCCAGCCATGAAGCACGCATGTACGAAGACTACACCAACCGTCTATATATACACCAGGGACTACATCTGTGTCCAAAGATCAAGGCCACCGTCTTCATCGAAGGTCGAGCGTGCCAGATGGAGGTAGACTCGGGCTCAGCATTGTCCATCGTCTCGTGGAGCACGTTCCAACAAGTCTGCCCATGTTTCGCTGCACACCGCCTACAAAGATGCACCTTACAGCTATTTGACTTCCAGAGGAACCGAGTTCCGGTCGCAGGCATCGCAACTGTCCAAGTCAAATATAAAAAATTCTCCAGCCGTCTGAACCTGCTCATGGTAGAAGGTCGCTGCACAAGCTTGATAGGGCTGGACTGGTTCGCTGCCCTGGGCATAGACATTGTTGGTGTGAACCAGGTCAAACCGCAGCCTTTAGTGGACTTTGAGACTGAGTTTCCGGAGGTCTTCAAGAAGGAGTTGGGCTGTTACAAGGGTCCACCCGTGTCATTTCACCTGGATCCTGCTGTGCCACCAATCCGCCACAAGCCCAGACGTTGCCCCGTCACTTTTAAGCCCAAGATTGATGAACATATCGATAAGTTGCTGGCCCAAGGAATCCTCGAGCCTGTGGTGTATCTCTTTAAGACAGGTTTGAATTGTTTCCACACCTGGAAGGAATAACAGAGGCACCCCTCCCTCTCTCTGATTATTAAGCCTTCCCTGCAGGTCGGGGCTTACTTTGTTATTGATGAAGGTACTGAATAAACGCTGCTGAGAACTTGAACTGTGCTGTATCTGTGGGCCTCCTCTTTAACAACAGACATTACAGAGCCAGTTCCCAATGCCAAGTGGGAGACACCTATCGTCACTCCCCTCAAGCCCGATGGCTCCGTCCATTTGTGCGCTGACTATAAGTGCACCATCAACTGGGCCCTACAGCCGCATACATACCCGGTTCCCGTGGTGAGCCACCTCCCGGCCTCAGTCTCTGGGGGCCGGGTATTCACCAAAATCGACCTCGCCCAGGCTTATCAGCAGTTGCCAGTAGATGCCGCCACCGCTGAAGCTCAAACCATCGTGACGCATCGAGGTGCCTTCAAAGTTAACCGGTTGCAGTTCGGCGTGAACGTCGCTCCTGGCATATTTCAAGAGCTCACGGAGCGCCTTCTCCGAGGTTTGCCTGGCGTCATACCGTATTTTGATGACGTCTTAATCGCTGGAGTCTCTGATCTAGAACTAGCTGCTCAAGTGGGAGAGGTCCTTCGACAGCTACAGGATGTTGGCCTTCGACTGAAGGAGAAATGCGAGTTCTTCGTCCCTTCCGTGCAGTTCCTGGGTTATCGCCTAGATGCAGATGGCATCCACCCTGCTCCAGACAAGGTTACAGCAATCCGCAATGCACCCCCGCCAAGGTCCAAGAAAGAGCTGCAGTCCTTCTTAGGACTACTGAACTTCTATCATGCGTTCTTGCCCAACAAAGCAGCTCTTGTGGAACCACTCCATCGGTTTCTGGACAAGTCAGCTCCATGGGCATGGGGTCGGTGGGAAAACGCCTCTTTCCAAGCCGTCAAAGCCCTCCTTGCCTCCAATGCTGTCCTAGTACACTATGACGAGGAGAAGCCCCTCGTCCTCGCTTGTGACGTGTCGCCCTACGGAATCGGGGCCGTGCTCAGTCACCATCTGCCGTCTGGCCGGGAGGCCCCCATCGCCTTCTATTCTAGAACATTATCACCCGCTGAGAGGAACTATGCCCAAATCGATCGTGAAGCCCTAGCGATCATCACGGCAGTGAAAAAGTTTCATGATTTTATCTACGGCCGGGACTTTGACATTGTTACCGACCACAAGCCGCTGCTGGGCATCTTCATGGCCGATCCATCAAACCCCCCAGATACTGTCTCCCCGGATGATGTGTTGGGCAGTCCTTCTGTCAGCATACTCCTTCCGTCTCCTCCACAGGCCGGGCAAGAACATCGGGCACGCTGATGCCCTGAGCCAGCTACCGCTTCCTTTGTCGGAACCGCCCACGGCCCCACTCCAGGAAATTTTGTTGATCGAGGAACTGCCGCAGCCTCCACTCTCCGTTGCCGACATCACATTCCACACTGGCCGGGATCGTACGCTCGGGAGAGTCTACAACTATGTGTGGAGGGGATGGCCGTCAGGGACACTCGATGCCGAATTCCAGCCATTCATATCGAGGTCATCAGAGCTATCAGTCAACAAGGGGTGCTTGCTGTGGGGAAATAGGGTCATCGTCCCTCCCCCACTTCACCAGAGAGTACTGGACGCCTTACATGAAGGGCACCCAGGCATCGTCAAAATGAAGGCCATGGCGAGAAGCTATGTTTGGTGGCCTTGCATGGACCAACAGATCAAGCGGTGGGTCCAAACGTGTCAACCATGCCAGGTGTCATGACCAGCACCTCCAGAAACTCCGGTTCACCCATGGGAAAAGCCAAGGGGACCATGGTCCCGCATCCATGTGGACTTTGCTGGGCCTTTCCAGGGCCGAACGCTGCTGATCGTCGTGGATGCATACACTAAGTGGCTGGAGGTCATCCCTGTCACCTCCATGACATCGGCCGTCGTCACCCACTGCCTGGACCGCCTTTTTGCAACTTTTGGCCTGCCGGACCTCCTCGTGTCCGACAATGGAACCCAGTTTACATCGACAGAATTCCAGTCGTTCCTGGACGAGAGGGGTATTCGGCACGTCACCTCGGCCCCTTTTCACCCGGCAACAAATGGACAGCCAAAGACTCACTCCGCTGGCTGGGTGACGAGAACTTTCAAGCCAGGCTCGCCAAGTTCCTGCTAGTGCAGCACTCATCACCACACACCACCACCGGGAAATCGCCAGCGGAGCTGCTAATGGGGCACCAGCTATCCACCCACCTGAGTCGTCTACACCCAGACCTGGCACCAGACGTCCACCATGACCCTATCGCCACGGGGTCCACTCGCTCGTTTGCGCCTGGCGACACCGTCTATGCCAGGAACTTTAGAGCAGGTCCGCACTGGGTCCCGGCCATGGTGTTGCGCGCCATGGGCCTCATCTCTTACGAGGTCAGGGACGAGTCAGGGCAGGTCCATCAGAGGCACCTGGACCAACTCAGACGTTGGTGGCCAGCGCCCGAGGAGCACTTGCAACACCCTCAAGTTCCTGAGCTGGAACGTCAATTGCAGCGCTCCCCAGTTCCTGCCTCGGAGCAACGGCCTCAAGTTCCTGCGCTGGAACGTCAATTGCAGCATTCCCCAGTTCCTGCCTCAGAGCAAAGTTTGCCGCGCTCCCCAGTTCTGGCAGCCAAACAACGCCCCCTAATTCTCGAGGCCAGACCGGCAGATAGACCAGCGCAGCAAGACTCCGGTGCCCGGGACAGTCGTTTGACAGGGGGAGCCCTCTGCCAACTCCAGCCCAGGACAGTTTGTCACAGGGACAGTCTACCGAGTCACTGCCAGCCCAGTCCGCAGTAAGCCCCCTGCCAGAAATGGGTCTTGCCCTTGGGTTCCCTGAGCTTCCAGACATTGTGGACCACTCCCCCGGGAGTCCAGTGTCACAGCTTAGGTTGCCCAGCACAGGTCCACCTTTGCCACGCCGCTCCCGACGGACCAGACGACTGCCCCCACACTTACAAGACTATGTTGTTTGAACTTAGGGGGGAGGAGTGTTTTATTCTTATTATTTTACAGCCACAGCTTGCAGAGACTTTGGGATGCAAAAGGCCCTTTCTGATTGGCTAACAAATAAAGACTCTCATTGGTCCTTAAGCCACTCTAGGTAACCAATTGCTGAGTCTCGTTTAGGTCCAATAGGATTGTTTGTACATAGTTACATTGTTGGAAGTTATGAGTTGGAAACAGTATAAATTAAGGTGCGCTCTCATAGAGCTGTCTTTGAGCTGAAGCAATGGTTTGAATAAAAGCCTGTTTGTTTGATTCATCGCCTCCCACTCAATACTTAAAAATGTCTTTTAGTCTTATAAGTTGAAAGGCTTTCTCTTAGGACTCGCCATCTATAATCAAATCTTGAAATATTGAGAATTCCACAACTTCTGTTCCTTTTTGAAAATCAATTTTGTCTCTTTTTTTCAATGTATGTAATGCCCTGCATTGTTGTATAAATCTTTCTAGGGGATGTATCTGCTTGCTTGTAGTCCTGATCTTTAACTGTCTCTTGACAAATTTGGCTCTGGGGTTCCTCCATCTCAGTTGTAGTTTGGACTGATATAGCCTCTGTTTTTTGTAACAGTGAATCGAAAACCTTCTCTACTGTCAAGGTGACTGCATCAGCAACTAAACATTTAAGCTCTTCCCAAAATGCCTCAGACCCATAAACATCAGCAGGGTTGTCTGTGCCTACATCACCTGGCATTTTTTAAAATGAATCTTGTATACTCATTGTGCTGCAAAGTCCAAAGCCCCAGCTCCACCCAGCAAAACAAAACACTCTGAAGTTGTTTTTCAATAGTCTCTAGATGGCTGGCACAAAGATTAAACAGTGCAGAATAATAGCTTCAGTAAAAAAAAAAACACTTTGAAATTTCTTTCCATAAAAAAAACTGTAGAGCCTTTTAGTGGAATATATTCCCAGTAGAAGTTATAGATTTTTTTTCTTTAAGAGTCTATATAAACTTTCGGTAAATCCTTTTAATCCAGACAGAAACCAGAAGAAAAATTACCAATCCAAGTCCAAAAAGTAACAGAAACAGCTCGAGTTTAAACAGCAGGTTTTAAAAATCTTCTTGCCCCCATGTGATTTTAGTATGGCATTACTTATTGTCTCGTGCTGGCCACTTCAAGGAGGAAGGAGGTGGGGATTCCCCCTCTCCTTTCCCAGTCCTTTTGAAATGTTAATGGGGCTTAATCAAAGGGTAGTTTAGTTCTTCAGTGTTGCTTTTTACAGGTAGTCACGGTGGAAATCTTCATCAGTGTTGTGGATGAGGCTTAATATTTCTTTCTTGTTGGGGAGTTCACAGCTAATGCCAATCATGGCTGCCATGATTGTGCTGCTTCGTTCCATTGCTTCTGGGACGATCCCTGTTGTCCACCCGCTCGCTGCCACTCACGGGGGGCTGGAATCAAGTCCCTGGCACTCCTGGAGGGAGGTCTAGTGGAGTTTTGGGAAGCCCCAAAAACTCCTCTGAAGGAACAATGTGCCAGTGGCGCCCGGGAGCAAAGCCCGGAGCAGACCATGTTGCTGCTCTGCAGCCCCACCCCTCTCCCTCTGCCCGCACCACTTGTACTTCCACACTGTTTGTATTAGTCGATAGCATGCTCTGCGTTTGCAAATGCCCTTTGGTAATTTTACTCTTGTGTGACTCATCTTTATTATTTCGTGATATTATGCTGCCTTCAACAACTCCTTCCAGACATGGCTGGTGGCTGTGCTGCCTTTCACGCTTATGAGGTCTTGGCTTTGCCTCCGCCATGCCATCCAACCAGCCCAACTCTACAGCCAGGGCAGCCCTGATGTCTCTGCCCACCTCAGAGCCTCTTGCCCAAACACTCCCTCCTCACACTCCCCCTGGCCAAAGAAAGGGGCTGGGCTCAGCAGTGCCACCCCCTCCTTGCCCAGCCAGCCTGCCATCTCTCGACCCACTCACCCATCCACCATGGAGTCCCCCCGGATGAGCTTGAGGTTCTTGAAGAAGGACAAGGAGATAAGGGCGAAGGAGTGCTTGATCTTCAGAAATCCAGTGATGGTCTCAATCAGCCCCAGGCTGCCCTGCAGTTCCGAAGCCAGGTTGTCTACAAGAGGGGAGGGGCAGTCCGTGAGCCTGGCAGAGCAGGGAGTGTGTGTCACACATTCTGTTTCCGGCCAGGAACTGGCTGGAGGCACACATGTGCCTGCCTCTGGACTTGGCTACCAGGACTTGTGAACCACAACCACTGGCTACTGATGGGGGTGGGGAACGTGGACGGAATTCTCTTTGTCCCACCAAAGGATGTCGCTTCCCTGCTCATCTAAAGTGAGAAATTATTAATGTAGGCAGAGTAATTAACGCAGCAAAGGTGCACAACCTGATTAAAGTGCAGATAAAGGTTTATTTAGGGACTAACATACTGAGCAGTAAAGACAAGAGACACAGAGAGAGAGAGAGAGAGTCTGAATTACATCACTAGTTGAGAGAGTGGGCAAGACGAAGCGTGGAACCTCTGAGAAGAAAAGGGCCACTGCCCCAAGAGTGGCAATCTGGAGACACGCAACAGGAGAGAAGGCGTGGACCCGTCCCGCTGTGCAGGGCCCACCAGACTCCCCCCCCCCAGGCATCGGCCATTCCAGCAATCAAATGGGGGGGGGGGGGGCTCTCAGACCTGCTGTGTGACTGGGGCTTGGGAGCAGGGTTTGTAGGAGGCCCAGTTTCCCACTTTACTTTGTGAAGGCTGGGTTTACACTCTGGGAATTCTCAGGGGTTAAGCCCAAGTGGCCGTTTCAAGCCGCCTGGTTAAAAAGTTTCTACGCTGAAGAAAGAGGCCATAAAACTACAACTGGCAGGGCACCTAAAGGCCACCTGAGGAGACCTAGGCCAAGGCCAAGGCCGGGGTAGTAGAACACTGCCCTGTACGTAAAGGGACGTCCGTTGGTTTTGCACTTTCCTTCTTCAGCCTTGGCGGATTGGGGGGGGGGGTAGGTGGCTTTTGCCCTGCAGGGCTTCTCATTAGCCATTGGAGGCTTTTTTAAAAAAAAAAAGTTGCAGCAGCTGCCCCCTTAAGACAAGGATCTTCACTGTAGGACTGAAGGCAAGCTTTGTGTATACAAGAAAATATTTTTAAACAATAGGTTCATTTTAAAAGGCAACCTGTTAAACAGAGATTCTGCCTGAAATGTTGAAGCGTTCCTCCTAGAGTTATGACTGGCCTCACTCAGTGACATTCTGTGGCGGGCCCCACCTCCGGCTGCAGCCATTTTGGTGTTGCGTCCACATCTGACAGCAAGCCATCGGGCTGCAAGTGTACTAATAGCCTGCTGGTGGCAGCAAAGAGCAAAATCTATATTTTGAAGGGAATGAATGGCTAAACTGGGTCAACTCCTTATTGTGGTCCAGCAGCTTGGGACCAAGGCCACCTGGGTATATCCCCCAATCTGTGCGGAAGAAACAAACAGACTGAGGGGTCATTTCATTGCAGCCCAGGACTTTTGTATGCTGCTGGGGTGAGGAGAGAAAGAAAGAGCTGCACAGACAGCCAACCTTTCTGACACCACACTACTGAGACAGCTCTTTCAGAACCCGGTCCTTCTGGGAAGAGGGCCAGGTGGGCACCCACCTGCAGTCCAGGCACTCACCTCCCCGACGGATGTTAATGATCAGGTTGCCCTCAATCAGCGTGCAGCCGGAGAGGTCGTTCGCTGCCCTCGTGGAGTCCACAGTCTTGATGCCAACTTTGCACTCCTTTGGGCACAGACCTTCGCACTTGTGGCAGACAATACTGAAGGGGAGGGAGGGAGGGGGGAGAGACTGAGGAAGAGGCAGAAAGAATCTGGTGGGGGGGGAACTCTGGGCTCATTGGCACAGACGTTTCTCTCACCGTGTCTTTGCACGCGCCCCCCTCCCCCGTTGCCCTGATTCCAACCCTGTTTTTTGCCTGGAGACCACGGTGAACTCAGGGCCACACAGAGCTCCAGATCCTGTCTTTGAGCCTTCAGATGACTTCCCCTCTGAGGCAGACTACCGAAACCCAGAGCAAGACCTCCCCCAGGGCAGAATGGACCCTGGCAAACCGGGGTGGAGGGGTCAACCTGCCAGAACTCAATGTTCATTGAGTTTTCTGACCACAGTATGAGCTATTGCAGAACATGGGTTTAGCATCAGCCTAGTAAAATTGTTGCCTAGTTGTTGTTGTTATGAAGGGGACTGAAAACTAACCAGCCAGTATCATAATGCCACAGTGTATATCTACAGTGCAGCCTCATTTGGAGTACTGTGTACAGTTCTGGTCACTGCACCTCAAAGAAGATATAATAGCATTGAAAAAGGTGCAGAAAAGGGCAACTGAAATGATTCAGGGGATAGAACACCTTCCCTTTGAAGAAAGGTGAAAGAGGTGAGGGCTCTTTAGCTTGGAGAAACAGATCAAAGGAAGTCCTTCTTCACTCAAAGAGTCTTGAACAGGTGGAATTTACTGCCGCAGGAAGTGGTGGTGGCTACAAACATAGACATCTTCAAGATGACCCTGGAGGTCCCTATGGTTCTATGAGAGGATGTTCCCTCTAAGCTGTGGAGTCTTGTGACCAAAAATTCTACTTGGTGAGCTACTGGCATTAAAATTGTGAGTGAGTGATTTGGCTACTGCATAAATGTTTGCTCTGGAGCCATCCTTCCTGAGCTAAGACAAAAATGTGTAAGCCGGAGGTTAAAAAATTGTGAACTAGCTCACACTAACTCAGCTTAGAGGGAACAATGGAGGGGACTGGATAAACATATGGAGCAGAGGTCCATCTGTGGCTATTAGCTGCAATGTATAGATTGAACACTATTATGTCTGCGGCAGTGATGCTTTGTATTCTTGCTGCTTGGGGGGGGCAAGAGAGGAAAGGCTTCTGGAGTTCTGGCCCCACTGGTGGACCTCATGATGCACCCTGGGTTTTGGGCACTGTGTGACTCAAGAGTGTTAGACTGGATGGGCCACAGGCCTGATCCAACATGGCTTCTCTTATGCCCTTATGTTCTTAGCTGGTGAACAGCTGCTGGGCCTCTGATGGGCATCCTGCTTTATAGTTTTAAGTGTGTCCAAAGCAACCTGTCACTCCAAATAGATGAGGAGCCAAGAGCCAAGCCACTCACACTAATTGGGGGCTTCTCAGCTCCACCTCTGCAGTCTTCAGAGCCTGGCTCAGGAGCCTGGGTAGGGGGCACCAAATTGGGGAGGAGGCGGAAATTGGGGACAGAGGCACCCCCTGTCACCAAGGGCCTGGTGAAACAGCTCCAGTTTGCCGGCCCTGCAGAACTGTCATAAATCCCACAGGGCCCTGATCTCACTTGGGAGCATACTCTGACTAATGCAGTGCACTTTGCAACTGGATTTTATTGTGTGAAGTGGCAAAATTCACTTGCAAACTATTACTAAAGTGCATTGAAAGCGCATTATTCAGTGTGTGTGAAAGGATAATTACAGCTTTGGAATCAAAACATTTAAATTGTATTCGTGCTCTGAGGCTCAGCTAAAGCCACCTTCACAGGTGACCGAAAAGGTTGCCCATCAAGTTTCTCTAGCTTGCCTGGGTATGGAGGTGAGCCCGGAGAGCAAGCAGTGGTTCCCCCGGTGGCCTCAGGGTGCCGGGAATATGTCCTTGAGAGGCCCGAGGAGGGAGGGAGCGTGTCTGAGGCTGGTTCATCCGTCCGTCCAGCATCAGTGATCATTTATGCCCACATTTAAGTCAGCTGGAAGTTTGTAGACTGCGTGGTGTGCAGTGAGTGGGAGGCTTTGTGAACTTGGCAGGGTGCATTTAATTTGCCTAAGTTTATTTGTATGTAATTTGTGACGGGTCATTTGCTTGAAGTTTTCTTTTGTAGTTCTTTTGAAAAGCAGCCTGAAGAAAAGAAAAACTGAAACGAATCTGGGCGTTTGTCGCCACTGACCACTCCAGAGAAGACTTAGCCTGTATACTGGAAGAGAGCTTGGCTGTACTCCAGTTTTTTATTATCAGTGTATTGAATTGTATTTTATGGGGGTTGAAATTCATTTAGAAGTCCTATGTGGACCATACTGAATACATATGAATGTATTAGATATTAGCTACGCATTACAAACTTTGAATAAGATCATTTTTAGGACTTTACGTCCTAAAAAGAAATTAAATTTCTTTTCACACAATGCTACAGCCTCAGTGCTGTGATTTTGCACCAGTCCTCTGGAGAAAATGGCCGCTTTGGAAGGTGGACTCGATGGCATTAAGCCCCCAAACCCTCCACTTCCAAAATCTCCAGGTGTTTCCCAACCCAGAGATGGCAACCGGGACAGAGATGTAGGTTCAGACAGACACGTAGGTTGGGAGAGCTGCTTGTCTGTTCCTTGTGGGTTAGAGTGACAAGCACACCCGACAGGCGATCACAACAGGTCCCAGACCTGGGGCAGGACATTGGGGGGGGGGGGCAGGATTGTATGTCCCAGCTTTGGAGGCTGTGGCCCAGGCTGGAGGCCCCCGGGCAGGGGGCTCGCTCACCTGCTCTTGTTCCTCTGGTACCCGGGCGGGCACTCCGACAGGCACTGCTTCTGGTGGAGGACGAACTGGGAGGAGTCCCGGGGGTTCTCCGACACCTTGTGCAGACTGGCACACTGCTCAGCCGTCACGCAGCGCCACTTTTCATACTGGTAGGTGTGGTCCGGGCAGGAGCGCAGGCAGAGGCCGTTGAAGTAGAAGTGGCGGCAGGTGACACAGGCCTGGGGGTCCCAGGGGTGGCTGCAGCTCCCCAGGCACTCCGGGTGGCAGCACTCGCCAGAGCTGGTGCAGGCGGCTCCTCCTTTGCAGGGGCACACTGAGGGAAGAGGGCAGGGTGAGAAGGCGGGCAGCGGAGGCCGCACCCCAGGCGATTCACTCCCGCTCCCAGAACTCCCTCCCTCCCACCCCTCTTTGGTCCCTGCAGGCGCCAGGCACAACTATGCAGGCACATCCTCATTAATGAGCAAGCACTGACCTGGAGTTATGAGTGGCTGGGCCCTCCTGCTGAGCTCACCTTGCTCAGGAGGTCCGGCACTCCGTGGAGCACACAGCGGCCTACAGATCCAGGCTCTTGGCTGCAGGAGGGCAGGAGGGTGGCTCCTAACGAGCTTTTCTGTACGGACACGGCCAATATTTTGTCAGGAGAAAGACCAGCTAGACCGGGGGTCTTGAACATGGTGCCCGCAGGGGGTCCCATGGCGCCCACCAGCAACTTTCCTGGCACCCACCAAGTGTTTCAGAAAGTAGGCAGGGCTAGAAAGGACTTTCCATTTAAGACCATAACATCAGAAGAGCCCTGCTAAGTCAGACCAGTGAAGGTCCATCCAGTCCAGCATCCTGTCTCACACAGTGGCCAGCCAGTTCCTCTGGAGGGCCAGCAACAAAGCAGAGAGGCCGAGGCCTTCCCCTGATAAGAACCTCAGAAGAGCCCTGCTGGATCAGACCAGTGAGGGTCCCTCCAGTCCAGCCTCCCGTCTCACACAGTGGCCAACCAGTTCCTCTGGAGGGCCACCAACAGGGCAGAGAGGCCGAGGCCTTCCCCTGAGAAGAACCTCAGAAGAGCCCTGCTGGGTCAGACCAGTGAAGGTACCTCCAGTCCAGCATCGTGTCTCACACAGGGGCCAACCAGTTCCTCTGAGTAGCTAGCAACAGGGCAGAGAGGCTGAGGCCTTCCCCTGAGAAGAACCTCAGAAGAGCCCTGCTGGGTCAGACCAGTGAGGGTCCCTCTAGTCCAGCATCCTGTCTCACACAGGGGCCTCAACCAATTCCTCTGAAGGGCCAGCAACAGGGCAGAGAGGCTGAGGTCTTCCCCTGATAAGAACCTCAGAAGAGCCCTGCTGGATCAGACCAGGGAGGGTCCACCCAGTCCAGCATCCCATCTCACATAGTGGCCAGCCAGTTCCTCTGGAGGGCCAGCAACAGGGCAGAGAGGCCGAGGCCTTCCCCTGAGGAGAACCTCAGAAGAGCCCTGCTGGGTCAGACCAGGGAGGGTCCACCCAGTCCAGCATCCTGTCTCACACAGGGGCCTCAACCAATTCCTCTGGAGGGCCAGCAACAGGGTGTGAGAATGTGCCAATAGATATAGTCCCCAACAGGTCTCCTTAAATAGAAAGTCCTTTATTTGTAGAAAAAATCATGTTGGTCAAACACTTTTCCTGTTAGTAACGCCCAAGCTTAGAAATGCAACTACAATTATACTTGATATGAAATATGGCCCATCTACCATCTACCAATCAATAGTGAGGATTATTGGCGCCCAAAAATACTGGCCCCCTGTTCCCAAGGAAAGCGCACCAAAATAGGTTCTCAGGGAAAAACACAGTTGAGGGTTTTTGAAGATGTTCCCAGAGAAAACTAAGCAAAGAAACATATAACACCTGTGATTCTTGGAACACATAACAGAAGGCTCTTCTGTTCAAGGTCGTTAGCCAAGGAATAGCCAGATAGAGATAAGAGGGGAGGAAAAGCAAATGAGTAATGAGCATGTGCACAGCGAAGCAGGCAAGCAAAGCGCACATTCCAAAGGTGGGAGTCGGGTCCCCGATGCTATCTCCCGGGCGGGACCTAAAGGGGTCGGAAGAAACCTTGGAACACAAAGCAATGTTAAATAGATCATCAAACCCGAGGGTAACAAAGCAAGTATTAATACAATTAATACGTTCAGCAACTTTATTGATCATGGCAAGACAGTCACCCATACCTATGGCAGTGCTAACTGACACAGGGCAGAGAGGCCGAGGCCTTCCCCTGATAAGAACCTAAGAAAAGCCCTGCTGGATCAGACCAGTGAGGGTCCATCCACTCCAGCATCCTGTCTCACACAGCGGCCAACCAGTTCCTCTGGAGGGCCAGCAACAGGGCAGAGAGGCCAAGGCCTTCCCCTGAGAAGAACCTCAGAAGAGCCCTGCTGGATCAGACCAGTGAGGGTCCATCTAGTCCAGCATCCTGTCTCACACAGTGGCCAACCAGTTCCTCTGGAGGGCCAGCAACAGAGCATAGAGGCCAAGGCCTTCATAAAAATATCAGAAGAGCCCTGCTGGATCAGGTCAGTGAGGGTCCATCAAGTTCAGCATCCTGTCTCACACAGTGGCCAACCAGTTCCTCTGAAAACCCAGTAGCAGGGCAGAGAGACCAAAGCCTTCCCCTGAGAAGAACATCAGAAGAACCCTGCTGGATCAGATCAAAGAGGGTCCATCCAGTCCAGCATCCTGTCTCACAAAGTGGCCAGCCAGTTCCTCAGGAGGGCCAAGAATAGGGCATAGAGGCCAAGGCCTTCTCATGAGAAGAACATCAGAGGAGTCCTGCTGGGTCCGACCAGAGGGGGTCCATCTGGTCCAGCATCTCGTCTCACACAGTGGCCAACCGGTTCCTCTGGAGGTCCAACAGCAAGTCACAGAGGCTGAGGTCTTCTCCTGATGTTTCCTCCTGGTTCTGGGATTCAGGGTATGACCGCTTCTGAACATAGGGTTGCCAGACCTCCCCCCCCCCCAATGAAGGCGGGAGTCCCGCAGTGCAGGCCCCACCTCCCCACCACCAATCAGCTAGTCAGCAGGGGGGGGGGGTTGAATTTACTCAAAATAAGAGGGCATCCCAGACATGAAGTGTCACTGTCAGGTCACATGGCCAGTGACGTTCACACGTCACTGTAGGTTGGATGGCCTCCCTAGGGCTGCCAAGTCCAACTTGGGAAATATCTGGGGACTTTGGGGGTGGAGCCAGGAGACTTTGGGGGTGGAGCCAGGAGAAAGGAAGTGACATCATTTTGTGATGTCACATCCTGTGATGTTGCTTCCACATGCTGACACATGAACTCATGAAGTTTCCTAATATTGAATCAGGCCATTGGTCCATCAACAAAGTTTTATTCTGGCTATAACCTTTCATGTGCACACCCACACACACGTAGCAACGGGGGCATTTGGGGCAATGATCCCCACAGATGAGTGCTGCCCCCCTAAGAAAAAAACATTTTTTTAAAAAAAAATGTAAGTTTGTGTGGGGTTTCCAAAATGACCCCAGGACAATCAGGGAAGCTTCAGTCACATTTTCTTTTTCCCGGCCCAAAAAATAAACAGCTTTTTAAAAATGCAAATAAAATAAAATAAAATTGCAAAATGCAAAAGAGAGAGAGAGTTGGAGGTCCCCCCCCCCACTTACACAGAAAAAGCAGCCTGGGGAATGGAGTCTCTCCAATCAAAAGGACTAAAGGAGGACTAGAGGTCGCAGCAGAACTGGAGCAGCTTCTTCTGCTACTGCAAGAGGAGCAACAGGTGCAACTGGGGCACCCCCTGGATTTCCCCATGCCCCACCAGCCAAACTTTTCTGCCCCACCAGCCAAACAGCTCTGGCCCACGATAGCCGATGTCAGAAAGTATGCAGACTCGTGTGGCTCCTTAAGAGTACAGCCTCCTTCCCATGTGCCCACGGCTGAGGCTTCCCAGCAGCCAAGCTACCTCCTTCATGACTGTCTTTTTCTCTCTCCCGCCCGCAAGTACCCCACCCCTTCGTCAGCCTCGGAAAGGCGTGGCGAGGGATCCTCCCTCGTGCAGCTCACCTGTGCTGAAAGTAACCATTCTAAGCGTTGCTACGACCACAAGCAGAGCTTCTAGGTTTCAGAGCCACAGGCAGCTCTGAACCAGCCGAACGACTACCGCCGCAACCACGCCACCTTTACCACGTGACTGCGATACAAAAAAACAAGAACGGACTCCATCCACGACACCGCCAGCAACACCTTTTCGTTGGGCTGTCCCTGGCTCCTTGCCGACGCATGCGCAATCAGCCCCGTCTCCTGAATTTAGTCCTCCCGCCTCTTGCAGATTAGAAGAGCCGGTGAAAAGTGGGCGGCGTCTCGCTTCACTCTGGCTTCGACTTCCTGCTGGCAGCCATTTTGTCCCCCGGTGGCCAACTTTGAAAAAGCGGGGGTAAGCATTAAAAACCGGTGTTTCCCCCGCCCTACCGGGGGACTTGGCAGCCCTAGGCCTCCCACTGCTCCCGTTAAATCCACTCCGCATTGCCTGGTGGGTGCCAGGGACCTGGCAACCCTAGAAGGATCCCCTCAGCCACCATGTCTAGTGGCCCCTGATAGACCTGGTGGATGAGTTGAGCAGTTCTTTCCCTAACCCAGCCGCCACACTCTGCTGATCGACAGGCAACAACTCAGCAAGTAGAGTCTTCTCCCATAGCAACATGTGGTCGCGGCCCATGACTGCGGTAGAACTAGCCACCCTCAGTCCCATCGGCCTTCTCAGCAGGTCGAGGCTTCTACCCTCCTCATCGAGCGGGGGTGAATGACTGCCGGCCAGCTCTCCCCTTGGCTGGAAGGAGCTCTGGTGAGTCTATGGGGTCTGTTTGGGGGTGGTGAAACAAGCAGGTGAAACAGCCCTCTTCCCTGACCCTGGGGAGGTTTTCCAGGGTCTTTTTTGTTGCTGACAGTGCTGGTGTCAAGGCTGGCTGAGCCCAGATGGCCACTGCTGTATCCGGCATCCCTTGCAACACTGGGAGCACCACAGGACCCGAGTCGGGGCTGCATAAAGCTGCCTTCATTATGGGGGTCAGGCAGGTTCTTTCTTTCTTTATTCAATTTATACACTGTCCTCCCCACCGAGGCAGGCTCAGGGCGGCTTACATAAAATGCATATATAAATACAATTAAAATTCATCATAAAAACAACCAAAAATCGTAAACAAATCAGTTATCCTAAAGTGCTGGAACAATATTCAGATAAAGTATGAGAGCAACGAATTTCAAATTTAAACAGTATTCCATAGGTGGCAATGCTGAGGGTATTCCTGCTCCTGCTCCACCGATCTACTTATATCTGCAGCACAAGCAGGCTGAAGATGGTGAGGTTTGGGGCCCCTGAACACAGTGCTCTCGCTGGGGAACATGTGGGGAAAGGCGGTCCCTTAGGTATGCCGGACTCTGACCATAAAGGGCTTTAAAGGTCAAAACCAGCACCTTGAAGTGAATCCGGAATGCTATTGGCAACCAGTGCTATGCTTCCAGCCATAGGCTGTATGTGCTCCCATCTCGAGAGCCCCATCAAAAGCCTGGCCACAGCATTTTGCACTAGCTGCAGCTTCCGAATTTGAGACAAGGGCAGCCCCAAGTGGAGGGCATTACAGTAGTATAACCTCGAGGTGACCATTGCGTGGATCACTGTTGCCAAGTCATCGCGGTCAAGGAAGGGGACCAGCTGCCTGACCAGCCGAAGGTAGTAAAAGGCTGACTTGGCAGTGGCTGCTACCTGGGCCGCCATTGTTAAATTTATTTATTTATATTTATATTTATTTGTTGAACTTCTACCCCGCCCTTCCAGCGCAGCTGGCTCAGGGCGGCTTATAACAGTGTAATACAGTACAACAAGACAGTACCAGATACAATATAAAATCAAGTAATACACAAATTTAAAACCATAAATATAACATATATATAGTGCTAGTATGTAATTCCTCCAGCATACAGTCAGCTTCCCAACTTCTGTCAGTTGTCCACGGTGCTCAGGTCGGCCTATAGTGGGAGAGAGGGGAAGGGAGGAAGGGGACCCAGCATGGTTGAGGCGGCATCCAGGAGCACTCCCAAGCTCCTAACCTCCTGTGCTGGCACCAGCTGCGCTCCACTGAAGATCGGGAGTGGGATCATTCACAGGACCTCCATCTTCGTCGAAGAGCTCCTCCTTCAAGGAATCTGGAGACCTTGCTATCCTTCTTGATGGTGGGGATGTCTTTGGATGCAAGAGTAGGTTGACATCAAGCCCTGATGGCAAAGTGTGGCTCTGAGGGGACTCTGGTCTGAAGGTCTTTGGTGTCAACGCTCAACTCAGAGGAGAATCAGATGGCCAGAGGCAGGGCGGGGAGGGCTGCTGACCCTGAGCAGGCAAGCTGCGGTTCCCTGGAGACAGAGACCATCGATTTCAAGGGGAGACTGAATGGCGTCGACATGATGGCAATTGAGCCAGATTGCGATGTGAGTGCTTGGCTTTCGGGGGCTGTTCTGAAGCCCATCTCGGGACAGAGGATTGGGTTTGCGGTCCTGATATCGAGGGTGTTGGTGCTGAAGGTGTTGATACCGAGGGTGTTGGTGCCGAATGAGCCCTTGCACTCTTGTCCATTTGAGCCTGTTTTCCCCCGTGGGGGTCCGGGACACCTAGAGCTTTCCCCCAAAGCACAGCTTTAAGTCTTGATGATCTGTTTTCATATGCTTTAAGGCGTTGGCAAGCTGGGCATGTGGCTGTATTGTGGCCCCCTCTCTCCCAAACATAGGAGGCATGAGGTATGATGGTCATGTTGGGCCACTTTCCTTTGCACTTCCTGCAGATTTTAAACAGAGCCATTCCACCCATTTGTAGGTGAGACTCTTCACTGATCTTCATGGAAAAATTCTTTCTGGTAGTTTTAAGGCCCCATGAAGGAACTGCTTGGAAGCACGCCCTCTCCTCACAGTGGCAAGAAGAGGAAGGGAAGGGAGGGGAGGGGTGCTAGCCCTGCTTCTGCTATGTGACTCTCTGGGTGGGAAAAGGGCTCTCTCTACGGGCAGAGGGGAGAGGGAGCATGCCAGAGCCTAGAAACATCTCCAGAAAAGCTTGGAAGCTCTTTGCTGAGGCTGGCCTGCGACCAGGCAGTCCCCCCCCCCCCCCCACACACACGTGTGTTCCTGCACAGAGGCTAATCTTAGATGCACATTCAAGGAACTAATCCTAGATGCACCTTCAGTTCTGTGTACTAAATAAAAGAATGCTGCACGTACACAATGATGTCCAAGGAAGAGACATCATGGCAGAGAGCCCAAGATTAGCAGGAAAGGGACTGAAAACCACACGGCCAGCAGACTGAAGCCCTGGCCTTTCCCTAGACATGGTTTCTGTACAGAGTTCTGCTCACCACATCTCACCAAGGATACTGTAGCCCTGGAAAAGGTACATGGGACTTTCCTAATGAGGAAAGGCTAATGAGTTTGGGGCATTTAAGTTTAAAGAAAAGATGACTAAGGGGAGGACACAACAGAGGTCTATAAAATGGTGACTGGGGGCAGGGAGCATGTGGTTAGAGAGGACTCTTTCTCAAAAAACAACAACCCTATAATACTAGAAATCTTTCATAAAGTAATTAACAAGTGGAAATCACTGCAACATGATGCCTTGATTATCCCTAGCCAAATTGATGGTGTGGATTAGGCAATTCATGGAGACAAGATTTCAGATGATAAAATCCTTGAAAATTTAAATTCATCCAGGGAAAAATTTCTGTCCTCCCTGAAAAAAAGGAAGTTTGGGGGATATTTGAAATATATGTAATACGTACTTTCTTATTAAACTGTTAAGTCTTGACTATTATTTCTTTTATGGACAATTACCTTTGATTCTCGAGTGTGCACTCACCCGAGATGGAAGTCAGGGACTGTGTAATGGCGGTCGCCATGCGGTCTAGCTGCATGGCCTGGAAAAGGACCCGAGCTTGAGGCAGAAGAACAATAGCACCCTAGGCTCCTGAAGTTACACCAACCAGGAGTGGAGAATATTTGAATGGACCAATGTGATTCTCTGTCGGGAAGGGTGCCCTATCCCAAGGGATGGGTGCGGCTGGGGGGGGCGAGGCTTATCTGCGCATATATATAAGCAGACCCCCAGGCCACCTCAGGCATGCTCGTTCCTGACCTTTAATAAAGATCACTGAGCTGGAATTTACTCCACCAGCCTCCCGAATCCAGTACTTTTCAGTGGTGATGAGGATGGGATCCCGATGAGTGACTCATCGGCCAGCAACCGCAGCCCGGCTTCCAGCCCAATCCAGGAGTCCCTAGCCCTGCTCGGCCCACACACCGTCTCACTGCTCCCAACTCCTGCTGATCCCGCAGCTGCCGCTCCAGAGGTTCATCAACTGCTCCAGGCTTCGCTCCGCTCCAGACCAGCTTCGCCTCTCCCGGTTCCCGAGAACTTCGACGCCGCTGCCGTTCCTGAAGTTCATCAACTGCTCCAGGCTACGCTCGGCACAAGGCCAGCCTCACCTCTCCCAGTTCCCGAGAACCCTGATGCCGCTGTCTCCCCCGAGGTTCATCCACCACTTCCGGCATCACTCGGCTCCCGGCCAGCCTCACTGGCTTCCGAGAACCTCTCCACTGCACCCAGGGTTGCTACAATGGCCGCCGCTCCGGGACATCACATTGAGGTATTCGACCCAACCAAACCCGAATACTGGGAGGCATGGACGGATCATGTGGGCTTCTTCTTGGAGACGCATAAAATCACCAACGACAAGGAGAAGAAATCCTGGCTGTTGAGCTCGTGCGGCATGGCGACCATGAGACTGGTAAGGAATTTGCTCTCTCCCCACACCCCCACGGAGGCTTCCTATGTGGAGATCATGGAAGCGTTCAACAATTACTTCTCCCCCGAACTGTCCAAACTAGCGCAGTGGGTGACCATGTTCAACAGGCACCAGCAAAGGGGGGAATCAGTGGCCACATTCCTTGCGGAACTCCACCGTTTGGTAGTGGGGTGTGAGTTCTGGGATGTAGACGATGCCCTGATAACGGCTTTCCTATGTGGGGTCAGAGAGCCAAAAATGCAGAGAAAGTTGATGGCCATTAAGAATGCCATACTGAGTGATCTTTTGAAGGCTGTTAGTGCTTTTGAGATTTTGCAGAAGGCCAAGCATAACGGTCCAGCGTCCGCACACCACACGGCGAGCACCTCAGGATCCAAGGCATCCGATGATGACACCGCCCTGCAGATCCGCCACCGACCCGGCGATGCCAGTGGCCGCACAATGCCCCAGCAGGGCGGGCCCAACAAGCCCAGGTCAGCGTTACTTTCTCCTGCAGCTCACAAGCCTAGCGCAGCCAGTTGTGCCAGTTGCGGGGAACCACATGACCGCAAGACCTGCCGGTTCCGTGATGCTGACTGCCGGTCATGTGGGAAGAGGGGCCATATTGCTGCTGTTCCCGTTCCACCTGACCCACACAAGCGGCCAATCTAGAGACTGCCGAACTCAACTCCATGGACATCTCCGGCCACCACCAGGTAATGAACTTGCCCCCAGACAGCCCCAACATGATCAAGGGCCCTGTCTTTACAGAGGGGTCCAAATGCATGATGGAATTGGACACGGGGCCCACGTATTCCATCGTATCAGAGGCAACTCTGAACAGGCTATGCCTGCGGCGGGGGGGGGGGGGGTCCTGCCTGCGAAAACGCTTTGGAAATCAAGGGCATGGGCAAGTTCACAGTGGAATATAAGGGGTTCCGGGGTAAACTGGACCTCTTGGTGGTGGTGCCCAACCTCACGAGCTTGTTGGGTCTGTCGTGGCGCAAACCTTTGGGACTGGAGGTGACGGGGGTAAACCGCATCCAGGACTCCGATTTCCAGGATGTCTGTGCTGAATTCCCTACAGTTTTTGATGGAGCACTAGGCTCCTACAGAGGACCTCCCATTTCCCTGGCCTTAGATCCCTCAATCAGGCCAATCTGGATACCGGCCCACCGACCTCCACTCGCCATGCAGCCCAAAGTGGAGCAAGAGTTGGACAAACTCGTGGCTCAAGGGGTACTGGAGCCAGTCTCACACGCAAAGTGGGAGACACCCACAGTGATGCCCCTCAAAGCCAATGGGGACATTCGGATATGTGCGGACTGTAAGTGTACATTAAACAAAGCCCTATAGGCTCACACATATCCCATGCCAGTGATCAGTCACGTACTGGCTCCCCTAGCAGGTGCCAAAATCTCTGGCAAACTGGATTTAGCACAGGCCTACCAGCAGCTACCGGTAGACGAGGCCACGGCAGAGGCCCAAACTATTGTAACACACAAGGGGGCCTTCAAGGTAAAGAGGCTCCAGTTCGGGATTAGTGTTGCCCCAGGGATTTTCCAGGAACTAATGGACTGTCTGTTGAAAGGATTACCAGGTGTCCAGCCCTTTTTTGATGACGTGCTGATCGCAGCTCCAAACGCCCAAACCTTCAGAAAACATCTCAGTGTGGTCCTCCAGCGCTTCCAGGACGCAGGACTAAAGGTGAAAATGGAAAAGTGCCTCCTGGGCATCCCGTCTGTGGAATTCCTGGGGTTCACCATCGACACACAGGGCATCCACCCCACACTGGACAAGGTAAAGGCTATCTCAGAGGCTCTGGCTCCCACATGCAAGGCCGAACTCCAGTCGTTTTTAGGACTCCTTAACTTCTATCACAGTTCCCTACCCCACAAGGCAGCAGTGGCGGAACTGCTCCACAGGCTCCTGGACAAGTCTGCTGAATGGGACTGGGGCACTCACCATGTGGCAGCCTTTGAGGCCATGAAAAAACTACTGGTGTCCAACACGGTACTGGCGCATTTTGATGAATCTCTCCAGGTAGTGTTGGCCTGCAACGCCTCCCCATATGGGGTGGGAGCAGTTGTGGGGCACTGCTTACCCGATGGCCGGGAGGTCCCGGTGGCCTATTATTCAAGGACCTTGTCTCAGGCAGAGAGGAATTATGCCCAAATTGACAAGGAGGCTCTGGCAATCATGGCAGGGGTAAAAAAATTCCATGATTACCTCTACGGCCAGGACTTCATGGTGGCCACGGACCACAAACCCCTACTGGGTCTTCTTGCGCCTGACCGCCAGACCCCTCAGATGCTGTCTCCTCGGGTTTTGCGGTGGTCCATATTCCTTTTGGGCTACCAGTACTCCCTGGTCTACCAGCCAAGCAAGGCCATGGGACACATCAACGCTTTGAGCCACCTTCCGCTGCCCTCCAGTGACCCAGACCTGGCACCTGCCCACCACGTAGCACTGCTGGAAGAGCTTCCTGAATGCCCCATCCAGGTAACCGACATGTCCAAGTGCATAGCCAGGGACCGCACACTTGCCTGCATTCTTAACTGGGCGGGAAGGGGGTGGCCCACACACACGGGACCGGAATTTGATCCCTTCACAGCCCGCCGAAATGAACTGTCTACCCACAAGGGGTGCTTGTTGTGGGGATCCTGGGTGGGTAATCCCAGAGACCCTCCGATCAAGGGTGCTGGCCGCTCTTCATGAGCACCACCCAGGGGTCGTCTGCATGAAGGCTTTGGCCCTCAGCTACATGTGGTGGCCAGGCCTGGACAAAGAAATTGAGGAGAAGGTCCGGGCCTGTGCGAAATGCCAGGAGTCTCGTCCCGACCCTCCATATGCACCAGTCAGGCCGTAGGAATCGGTCCAATCCCCACGGTCCCAAGTACACATTGATTTTGCAGGCCCGGTCCAGGGGCAGTTGTTCTTTATTCTAGTTGACAGCCACAGCAAATGGTTAGAAGTCGTTCCAGTGAAGGTGACATCTTCGGAAGCGGCCATCAGAGCGATGCCATCTAGTCCCACCCCCTGCCCAATGCAGGACCAGCCCAGAGCATCCCTGGCAAGGGTTTGTCCAGCCGCTGCTTAAAGACTGCCAGGGAGGGGGAGCTCCCCACCTCCCCAGGCAGCTGGTTCCACCGTCGCACAACTCTTACTTCCAAGACCTGAAGAGATCCAGCTAGCCTGCACGATCGAGGTCAGGGCAGATGCTCTGCATCCTTAGAGCCAGTTTGGTGTCGTGGTTAAGTGCGCGAACTCTAATCTGGGAGAACCGGGTTTGATTCCCCACTCCTCCACTTGCACCTGGCTGGACGACCTTGGGCAAGCCATAGCTCTGTACCAGCTGTTCTCTCCAGGACAATTGTCTCAGAGCTCTCTCAGCCCCACCTACCTCACAGGGTGCCTGTTGTGGGGAGGGGAAGGGAAAAAGGAGTTTGGAAGCCGCTCTGAGACTCTTAAGTGAGTGGAGGGCGGGGTATAAATCCAATCTCTTCTTCTTCTTCTTCTTCTAATCCTTGGTATCCTTTCTCGTTGGATAGCCACCTCAGAAGTTATGGCCATGAGCCCACAGAAAAGTCTACCAGATAAGAAAACAGTAGTCCTGGCCCATGCAAGCGGTCCTTGTGGTTTCCCCAGGCTACCTGGACTGCTCCAAAGATGCAGGGGGGAGCCGCAGAGACCAGGTGCTTCTCTGCACAGTTGCATGAAAGATGCAGTCACAAGCGGGTTGCTGTGGAGTGAGAAAAGCCCCCCACACACACACACACACATAGCCATTAAAGACAGTGGGCCATCCTGCCCAGGGTGCAGGGCGGAGGACCAGCCCAGGAAGCAAAGCTGGAGGTGGGGGGGGGGTACACACCCGATAAGGATCTCTGTGTTTGCAGTGTATATTTCTTTAGCAGGCCTCCTCCTGTTTACAGCAAACGAGGCCAGGAGTCACAGGCATTTATGAGCCTTTGACAAGGCTGAAAGACAGCCACAAATGATACAACTATGGCACAACTATTGGGGGGGGGCCTCCCTCTCACTCCCTCCCTCCCTCCCTCCCTCCCCAAAGAATGATACAAAAGAGATCCTGTTCTTCCCTCTGACTCCGAGGCCCTGGGCTGATCTGGAAGCCAACACCTCCTCTAGAGAACATATGAGGCTGTGATCAGACGGGCTATTTGACCCGATATTGTTGCTTCTCCCTTACGGATTAAAAATGATCATTCAGACAGTGACATCTGCCTCTCGTTCTGCAGTCGTTGGCAGCCCGTACTCACAGCTGACTTTCCCTGCACTGGAAAAAAGCAGACCCTTTCCGGACCGAACTGGTCTCACCGTGCAGTTTCTGATGCCTGAACTTTCTCTTGCGAAATCAAGCTGTTTGGGAAGTTAGAGAGCACGCCTGCATCAGCGCCATTTTAAAAATTCATTTAGTGGTGTGTGTAGGGTTGCCAGCCTCCAGGTGGGGCCTGGGGATCTCCCGCTTTTACAACTGATCTCCAGCTGACAAAGATCAGCTCCCCTGGAGGAAATGGCTGCTTTGGAGGGTGGACTCTATGGCATTGTACCCTGCTGAGGCCCCTCCCCTCCCCAAACCCCGCCCTCTCCTGGCTCCACCCCCGAAGTCCCCAGGTATTTTCCAACCTGGACTTGGCAACCCTAGGTGTGTGCTTAAGCAGATCTTTGCCTCACGTATTTCTCTTTTTTAAAAATTTTTAAAACCTTCCAAAGAAACATGCCTGTGTGTTTCAGCTGTTCTCTGCCTACAGCTTTACAGCACACGCGGTTGGGGAAGGGGTTGAGAAGTAGCTTTTTTTCCAGAGAGGGAGGGGAAGGGAGGCAGTCTGAGAACGATGCCATGACTCCAGCTTCACTCCAAGCTTTTAAATAAAAATGTCAGCACACAGGACACAGGATGAGGCTTCTCTGTTCTCCCCCCTCCCCCCCGGCTTTAAAATTTTTGAAACAGTTTTTTAAAGCACAGTTTAAAAAACACTGCCCTCACAGCCACACTACAATTCCCAGCAGCCTCGTCCTGCAAACCCATTGGCCACCAGCTGTCAGGAGTTTGAAGCAATACTTCCCATAAGGGCTTACGCGCATGCTCAATGGACAAATAATAAAGAAAAGCTCCCACTTCGCAGCTGCCATCTGATCAGTCCTTCATGGGGTGAGTGCGGAGTGAAGCGAGTTAAGGATGGGATGTCCAATCAAATTTTTCTGTTACAAAAAAATAACAGAGGAATTTGAAGTGGGGCTAGACCATGCCAACCCTGCCATGGGACCACAGCCTGAGTCTCCTGCTCTCTGTGTCTTCCAGTTCTGTGTTCCCAAGGGCACAAGGCATTCCACCCCAGATGGTCCTCACTCCATCCCCCGCCGTATCAGGCTGGGGGAGGAAGATCCTCACCTGTGACAGGTTTGTCACCTGGGCAACCAGGCAAAGCAGATCCTGTAAACTGGAAGAGAGAAGAGGGCTCCTGTGAGTTCCTCCGGGAACCTGCTATACCATGCATGCTTGCGGCCCTCATTATATCCACTGGCAATGCATGCCACGGTTTTATTTCTTTGAAAGGTAGAATCTATGGCATTATACACAGCTGAGGTCCTCCCCCTCCCCCAGTCCCGCCCTCCCCAGGCTCCACCGCCAAATATCCGGGAATTTCCCAACCCGAAGTTGGCAACTGTAACACAGTGGCATGGGCATGAGCCCCATGTTTCCCCCAGTGCAAAGCATCCATTCACTTTCTCTGCTGCCATCGTCCCAGAGCAGTCCTTTTTCATCCAAAGGTCCAACTGCCTCCCAAGCTGCTTTCCTGTTCCTGGCACATTTGACAAAATGCCCGTGTCTTTAGCCACCTGCTCCTCAGGTTCTTCCTTTGCTTGCCTTATTCTCAGCTGACTTTTGTTTGTCCAAAAACGGGGCTCCTTTTTGTTTGCCCTTCCACTTTTTAATAGAAGTCCTTTTGCCTTTTGCGGTTTCTTTGACTTGGGTTGTTACCCATGCACGCACCCTTTTCCTGATTTGAGGCATGCATTCTATCTGGCCCTCAGTGAGTGTCATTTCAAATAGTTTCTAGGCTGCGAATGAACAACAACAACAACAACAACAAAATCCTGGAACTCTCTTGGTTCTCCCTTCCAACTTATCTGACTAACCCGCCCCCCCCCCCCGGCGCGGTTTTGTAAGATTCCCTCTTCTGGAGTTAAAATTGGTGGGGGGAGGGTTGGACTTGAGGGGTAATTTGCCATTGACATGAATGCTGAAGATGGTGTTGTGGCCGCTGTTCTCAACTGGTGCAACAACATCCCCATGCCGCACCGGGTCTTCAGCCACACTCAGAATCTCCAGCTCAAGTCCGTTCCATGACTCGCTGCTCCAGAGCACAGGGTGCTGCTTTGCAAGTGGGAAAGATCTGCAACTGCTTGTCCACACGCGTTCTCTGTCGCGGCTCCCACCCTGTGGAACTGCCTGAAAGAGATCGGGAAGGCTGTCACACCCCCATCACCCCACACCACACGCCAGGCAGACATGCCCAGGAGGGCCTTTTTATACAGGGCACTAGACTGCAGTATAACGGAACACTTCAGGAGGGAAAGGGTTTGTGGCCTACTGTGCTATGCGCTGCAGATACCCTCCGCCTTCTACTGCATTGTCCGCTCTCTTTCTGATCCGGGTTTTTTCACTGTTTTCTAATTTAGTAATGCCCAAGCCTAGCAATGCTATTACAATTATTCTTGATATGAAATATGGCCTGCCTACCATCTACCAATCAATTGTGAGAATTATTGGCGCCCAAATACACTGGCCCACTGTTCCCAAGGAAAGCGCGGCAAAATAGGTCCTCAGGGAAAAATACTGTTGAGGATTTTTGGAGAACATGTTCCCAGAGGAAACGAAGCAAAAGAAACACATAACACCTGTAATTCATGTAACACATAACAGGAGGCTTTCCTGTTCAAGGTCGTTAGCCAAGGAATAGCCAGCTAGAGATAAGAAGGGAAGGAAAGCAAATGAGTAATGAGCATGTGCAAAGCGAAGCAGGCAAGCAAGACTCACATTCCAACAGTGGAGTCGGGACACAGATGCTATCTCCTGGGCGGGACCTAAAGGGGTTGAAAGAAACCTTGGAACACAAAGCAATGTTATGAGATCATCAAACCTGAGTGGAAAACAGCCAGTATTGACACATGTAACTCAGCAATACATTGATCATACCCACGCCTATGGCAGTGCTAACTGACAGGCTCTTCTGATGTTCTTCTCAAGGGAAGGCCTCGGCCTCTCTGCCCTGTTGTTGGCCCTCCAGAAGAACTGATTGAGGCCACTGTGTGAGACAGGATGCTGGACTGGAAGGACCCCCACTGGTCTGACCCAGCAGGGCTCTTCTGATGTTCTTCTCAGGGGAAGGCCTCAGCCTCTCTGCCCTGTTGCTGGCCCTCCAGAGGAACTGGCTGGCCACTGTGTGAGATGGGATGCTGGACTGGAGGGACCCTCACTGGTCTGACCCAGCAGGGCTCTTCTGAGGTTCTTATCAGGGGAAAACCTCGGCCTCTCTGCCCTGTTCTTGGCCCTCCAGAGCAATTGGCTGGCCCCTGTGTGGGACAGGGTGCTGGACTGGATGGACCCTCACTGGTCTGACGCAGCAGGGCTCTCTTTATGTCCTAAGCTGCAGCAACAAAGATCGGCTGTAAACAAAGTAACTCATCTGTGGTATCCAGGAAGCTCACTTCTACTGTGACTTGAGCACACATTTGCCTAGTCATTGTGAGGGTTGTTCCAGCCACCCGATATTACAACATGCCCCACTTTAGTCCCCTCCCTTATTTCTCTCTCCGCTTTGAGATCTACCTCATGGTTTTGATCAGGGGATGATAGTACACTCCTACTTTTAAGTAGCCCCTGGGGCCCGATATCGCCACCCAATGCACCTAAAAGTCTTACAAATATTATTCCAGCCTGCTTTGCGAGTCAGAGATTAGTCCATCAGATGCGTAAAGTGTACATCCACTACACCACCCTGGCTCTGAACACCACTGTGAAACTATGCCGTGGACACACTATATCCCAAAGCCACCAGCCATCAAACGTACCTGCACCCTTCCAGCTACCTGCCAGAATGCAGAAAGCAACCCATCGTCTACAGTCTGGCATTGTGCTGCAACAAAATTTGTACCGTTCCCTCAGACAGGGACTCTCACATTGAGGATTTACAGAAGGCATTTTTTTTGGGGGGGGGGGGGGATGATAATATCCACCCAGTAAAGAAGCAGATCCAGCCAGCTTAACAACATAACTCCACCCGGTCCTCAAATACAGCTCACTACTTAAGACACTTCCGTGCCTCGCCAGCAGCCTGAAGTCTCTCCTGGATCAGGATCAGGATATCTCTCTTCTACGAGGCTTGGGGGGGAGGGCAGGCTTTCTCTCGCTTACAGGCAGCCCCCCAACATAAAACAGGTTCTCACCAACAACCACGAGCCACCCAACAGAGAAACAAATGCTTTTATGCTGGGTAAAAGTACAAGGGTAAACCGAAATACATTTCTTAATGATTTACTCACTAAAGGTTTGTTATGATATGAAGTTTTTGTGAACAACAGTCCACTTCATCAGCTGTATCATATGTTGGTAGGTGTACATATGTATGCGAGTACAAATATAAAATTACAAAATTAGATACATGGTTTGGATCAGGGTCAAGGAGTGTCCTACGTGGAATCTTTGTCCAGGGTCTCATGGGGGCTTTCAGCAGCCCTGCCCTACAGCTTAAAATATAAATATACATCTGCTCTGGATGTCTGCTCCACACATCAGTTGAACTGAGCTCTGACTTAAGCCTATGATGTACAGGTGTTTCCCCTCACTTTGACCTTGCATGTCCATCAGATTTTCTTTCTCATTCTGCATTGATTTTCCTCCCTTCAGTGTCCAGTTTGCTTTCCGGACACTGTTTCCTTGGGTTTTCTGAGAGTGCTTTTGTACCGAACTTTCCCTTGTTTCGCTTCCAAGCCAGAAGTAATTCAGAATGTATTCGTTTATTTGTTTATTTATTATTTAGATTTTTACCCCACCCTCCCAGCAGAACCAGCTCAGGGATTTCAGTGCTGCATGCAAACAAAATAAAGGTGGGGATCCTAAGCACAGAATGAAATTGACATGAGATGTAAAGAGAGATACTGGGATGGGAAGTCTAAAGCTCTGAAAACATTTTTCCCTTTAATACTTTCGTGAATAAAGTTTTTTTGGGGGGACCATTTTGGCAGTCTCTGGAAGCCTAACATTAAAATGGCAGCTGAGCCACATGGACCTTCTGCAAACCACTGAAATTAAGAATCGCTTGAGATAGATCCATTTGGAGGACTGAGTGCAATTGGCACAGAACAGGCTTTTAAAAACTTTCAAGATCACAACCAGTGCGCAGGATCAAGTTAGAGAATCACAAGGAGAAAACCACGCAAATTTGCAAGGGAGGGCAGGAAATTAGTGTTAACATGCAGCTGTGCTAGGGCATTGACAAAAATACCCGCCATTTTTTTTCAATTAAGTGGCACAAGACTAAAAAAGCTCTCCAAGAAGAGAAGAAGAGATTGGATTCATACCCCGTCCTTCACTACCCAAGGGAGTCTCAGAGCGGCTTACAAACTCCTTTCCCTTCCCCTATCCTGGTAAACAAATGGCACTAATATTTCTCAATGCAGAAAAAGCATTTGATAACTTTAATTGGGAATTTTTGTTACAAAGATTGTTATGGGACTGTGGTTTTCATTTCTTTATGATGATTAGAGCCATGTATACTACTCAAACTGCTAAGATCATTGTAAATGGAGATATGAGCCAAAATATAGAAATTCAGAAAGGGACGAGACAAGGATGTCCCCTCTCTCCATTATTGTTTATATTTACTTTAGAAACATTGAATGATCTGGTAAGACAAGATCAACAGATAAGAGGCCTTAAGATAAAAGGGGAAGAATTCAAACTGCAGGCCTTTGCAGATGATCTGGTTTTTATATTAGAGAAACCTATCTTATCTATCAGATCGTTTATAAAAGTAATTCAAGTTTGTGGGTTGGCAGCAGGTCTTAAAATAAACTTTTAAAATACAAATATTTTAACTAAGAATTGTACAGAAAATCAAAGACATCAGCTACAAAAACTTTCATCCATGGAAGTGACGGAAAAAGTCAAAAATATAGGCATAGTATTGACTAATAGAAGCAATACATTAATAGAAGATAACTATAATAAATTTTTGACCGATATTAAAAAAGACCTATTAAAATGGAAAGACCTTCAATTGTTCTTCATAGGGAAAATTGCTAAAAATGAATATCCTCCCAAGATTTCTATTCCTAGCTCAAAACTGACCAATTATAAAAAACATACAATACTTTAAAGACCTTGATAAAATCACCAGTCAATTTATTTTGCACTCAAAGAAACCAAGGATCAAATGGAAGATTTTACAAGACAAAAGAGAAAGAGGAGGATTTGGTCTACCTAACTGGGCCTTATATTATAAGGCGGCATCACTAGGACGGATAAAAGATTGGCTAATTTTAAAAAATATAAGACGACTGAAGTTAGAAGGACATGATTTAAGTATGGGATGGCATGCATACATATGGTATGAGAAAGATAAAATCCATGCTAATTTCCAACATCATATGATAAGGGGAGCATTAATTAAAATTTGGAGAGATATAAAAGAATATTATTATAATAAAACTCCAAAATGGGTGTCACCTCTCAAAGCATTCATCAAACCTATGTTACTCACTAAAGCTAAAAGAGGGAGCTATGACGACCTTCTAGATGAAAATAATAAACTAAAATCGGAAGGCTCCTTTAACCTCACAAAACTTGAATTTAACATGGTGGGAAAAGTTACAATGAAAATCCAGGTTTAATAAATATAACAAAGTTGGTTTTTATGGGAAAATGAATGAACTTGAAAAGATATGGTTGCCCACAGATGAGAAGTTGATTAAGAAGCTATATAATTTTTTACTAGATGAATATATGCAGGATGAAATTGTGAAGACATCTATGGTTACATGGATGCAAGATATAGGCCACAATATTGATCTAGATCATTGGACAAAAATTTGGAAGACAATAAAATTTACAAGAGCCACCTCTTACAAAGAAAATATTTATCAAATGTTTCATAGATGGCATTGGTCACCTGATAAAATAGCTAGGTGGTATACAAAGGCAACCAACAATTGTTGGAAATGTAAAAACAATGTAGGAACATATTATCATATGTGGAGGAGATGTGGAAAAGTCCATACATTTTGGCTTAAAATTCAGAAGATAATTCAAGAAATACTTGGCATTAATTTAACATCAACACTAGAATATTTTTTGCTGAATGTTTCCTGAGAGTTATAAGCAATGTGACCTTTATATTTTAACTTATATATTAACGACAGCCAGAATATTACTTGTGAAATATTGGAAGATGGAGAAGACACCTTCAAGGGAAGAAATAGTTCAAAAACTGTTGGAAATAGCAGAAATTGATAGATTGAATGTTGTATTGCAAGGTAAAGATGAAGAGGTTTATCTAAACCGATGGTCAAGATTCTATAACTGGATGTATAAGACAATGGTAAAATAGACTCGTAAAACTATAAGTGTTAACAGAATGTATTTTTCTTGGTATAAAATTATATATATAAAAAGAATTGTCTGATCAAACCCAGACTGAGTGAGGCTAAGTGGATTTTTCCCCCTTAGCGGTCAAGTCTCTTCCAGCCCCCTCCTCCCTAAGTGGCCATACTGTCGCAGATGGTCTGTGATTGTTTCGACCAACACTACTGTGAGATGAACCATTCAATATGAAAGCAAAGAAGGAAAACATCCCTTTGGTTATGGCTGCCAACTCCGAGTTGGGAACTTCTTGGAGATTTTGGGGGTGAGCCTGGGGAGGGCAAGCTTTTAGCCAACAGGAATCAAGAAATTACTTTAAAAGTAGCAACATTCGCTGTGAAGGCCATAAGATCTCGTAAACAATTTTTAGATGGAAATGTCTAATGTAATTTTATACTTAAGAGATTAAAAAGGGTGAATTGGCTGAATTGTATACCTTGCGTGTTTTAATGTCTTTGGTGGTTATTTGATGGGTCTTTGACCATACTAAACATTTGACTGACTGGGGGGGGGGGGGGAGTTCAGCAGAGTATGATGCCATAGAGTCCACCTTCCGAGCAGCCATTTTCTCCAGGGAGATCTGCAGAACCTGATCAGGGAGATCTGCAGACCCTGCCTGGAAGCTGGCAACCCTAGCTCAGCTGGACCACCTGCTGGACACAAAATTCAGTGTGTGGCAGAGATAGAAGATGCTGGGGAGGGGGCAGGAAGGGTACTGAGTGAGACTGGCATTGGGGTGTCCCAAGGGAGGCTTCTCCAGAGCCAGTAGGTGGGACCTGCCCCCATGAGGGAGGCAGTGTGTGTGTGTGCGTGCGTGTGTGTGTATGAGCCAGGAATTCCCTCTGCACCACTCCGCCCTCCAAGCCCCACCTGAAGCCACTCCCTTCCTCTGCAGTTTGTGAGGGTCAGCACTGACCTTTCTGGCAGTTGCTGGAGGTCCAGCAGCGGTACTCCATCCGGCCACTGATGCTCGTCTGGGTCTGGACGCAGGGCTTCTCCACATCCAGAATCCCCGGGCACACATCTGCACACTCCTCCACAGGCTTGTTGTGCAAGATGATGTTTTGCTCAAGCGAGTGGGGCTGCAGCAGCCCCCAGTCAATGGTGGAGATGTGGCAGAGCTCCGGGTTGCGCTCGATGTACACGGAACCATTCAAAACGTTGGTCAGGCTATGGAGGCCAATGTCGCGCAGATGTGGCATTTCGAAGATCACCAGGGCATAGTTGAAGAAGAGGCTGGTCCCACGGATGACGGCGAGGTTGGGGAAGAGGTCCCGCAAGCTCTCCAGCCCATAGACCCGGAAGAGTAGCAGATAATCCGTGACCATGACCAGGCGGGGGAAACGCAGGCGCCGGAAGTGCTCACTGCTGGTGCTGGACATCAAAAGGATCTGCAGACTGCCCTCGATGACGGTGCAGTTCTCCAGCTTCTGCAGCTGGGAGCCATCTATGCGGATGTCCATGCTCCCACAGACTGCAGAGATCAGAAAAAGAAGAGTTGCAAAGAGGCCAAAGACAGGACCTGTTAATGTCACCCACGGCACAGGCAAGAGTGACCCACCACACCTTCCTATGGTGAAAGTGCTGCATCATCACATGTACAGCTTGGGGAAGGTGAGGCTCTCCTATGGTCTCCAGTAGAAACACCTCCAAAGGAAAGCAGAAGGACCATTAATACTCTCCCCCCCCCGTACCCCCCCCCACACACACTATTGTTTCAGAGGGTGGCCATGTTGATCCGCAGCAGATCCACTGGATGATCCAAGTACAGTGGCACCTCAGAGACCCAGAAGGTTCCGGGGGGGGGGGGGGCGCACACCTTTGGCTGTGGTCAGAGGTCAAGCTTAGCGCAGGCTCGCCGTGCCTCTAAGTTATCTGGTGTTGCTTGTTCTGGAGAGTTTTGTCCAAACACGCCACCCTTATCCCACCCCACTGCTCATCACCCCATGGTTGACCATTCAGATTACTACTGAATGGTATCCTTGGAGCGGGTGGGTGGCATCCTTTTAAACAACTGTTTTCTGGGCATGTGCAGAAGTGCTTATTCAAAACACTGCTCCTCTTTGACAGCTCTGCGATCCTTCTGTCAAGGGCTGTGTTCTCAATGGTAGCTCTCCACCAGAAATTGCTCCCTTTCCCACCAAATCTAACTTGCATTTCTGCTCATATTTGAATCGTGTCTGTCAGGTTGGTCAACAGCAAAGCAATGGATTCTCAGGAGAATCGAGTTGGACTTATCATGTTTGTCCTGCAAATATCTTTGCTGTTTCTGCAGGATCAGCACCAGAGATGTTCCTGGAGCATCAGCACCAGAGAATAACATGGTCAGAAATACTTAAGGTGAAGGGAGTCCAAGAGGGATGGGAGTTTCTTAAAAGCGAAATACTGAAGACACAATCCCAAACAATTCCTATGAGAAGGAAAAATGGGAGGAGCCTAAGGAAACCAAGGGGGCTCCATAAACAGCTTCCTAAAGACCTGAGAAATAAAAAAGGCTCATTTAGAAAGTGGAAGGAGGGCCTTATAACCAAGGATGAATATAAACAAATTACCAGTGCTTGTAGAGAGAGAGAGTTAGGAAAGCTAAAGCTCAGTATGAGCTTAGGCGAGCGAGAGATGCTAAAAACAACAAGAAAGGGTTCTTTTCTTATGTTCAAAGTAAGAAAAAGTGCAAGGACATGGTAGGCCTATTGCGGGGACAGGAAACTGAAATTGTAACAGGTGATGAAGAGAGGGAAGAACTGCTCAATTCCTACTTTTTCTCAGTCTTCTCTTGGGAGGGAAATGGTGCTGAATGTGGCAAAAACAGAGCACCTGATGAGGGGAGGGAGTTGCAGCCTAGGGCATAGGGGTAGTACATAAACACCTAGTTTCTTTAAATAAAACTAAGTCCTCAGGGCCAGATGAGCTGTATCCAAGGGTACTCGCGGAGGTAATTTCTGAACCTCTGTCCATTATCTTTGAGAATTCTTGGAGAACAGGTAAGGTGCCAGAAGATTGGAGGCGGGCAAATGTTGTCCCCATCTTCAAGAAGGGAAAAAATGAGGATCCGGGTAACTACTGACCCGTCAGCTTGACGTCCAATTCTGGGAAGTTTTAGAACAAATCATCAAAGAGACAGTCCTTGAGCATTTAGAGAGGACGGCTGTAATTACTAAGAGCAAGCATGGGTTTCTGAAGAACAAGTCATGTCAGACTAACCTTTTTTTTTTTTTTAAGAAAGTTACTACCTTGCTAGATCAGGGGAATGCTGTGGACATAGTTTATTTTGATTTCAGTAAGGCTTTTGATAAAGTTCCACAAAATTCCAGTAAGGCTTTTGATAAAGTTCCACAAAATTCCAGTAAGGCTTTTGATAAAGTTACACAAAATTTGAATTTCCGCAGGGCCTGCAAAGCGGAGCTCTTCTGCTAGGATTTTAATTAGGCGCCGCCACTGTGGGAGAGGGCCTCTGGTAGGGCCGAGTGAACTCTCTGGCCCGGGAAATCACCTCCCGGCCGGGTCTAATTAGGTCATTGCGCTTTGTGTTGGAAGCATTGTTGCTGCTATTTTTCTGTGGTTTGTTAATTTTATGCTGTGAATTTTACTCTAACTTATGTATGTATTATTTTAAACTGTTGTGAACTGCCTTGAGCCGGCTATGCTGGCTAGGCAGGTTATAAATCTAAACAAACAAACAAACAAACAAATAAATAAAATATTCTTGTTGACAAATTGGTAAAATGTGGTTTGGATCCTATAACCTGAGGAGAACAAAGAGCTACTGGCTCACACCTCAGCTAGATGCCACACCTAAAGCAAAGGGAGACTATAAATTCTCAGGGCAAGAGGAATATCTTATATCTTAGTTCTTACATCTCTTATGACTTAGCTCTTGGGCTCTTCTGTACACATATAATGAAAGACACCGTGTTTATCTCGGGAGAAGTCCTGGCTTTGACAATGAAGGCAGTGGTGGACTTTTAAATGCTGCCACTTCCAGAATGGCTATCCTATCCTAATTAAACATCTCTTAGGATAAGTACAGAACTTAGGCTTTAGAGCACTGAGTGTTTTGACTGTTACTTTTTATCCTTGCTCACTTTGATATTTGAACAGACCATTGTACTCTTTCTGTTTACTAAACTTCCTTATATTTTGAATGCTCAATGCCTGATCTCAGTAAACACACCAATGCCTTTCCAAAGAATGGTGAAGGGGAGAGGCAGCAGGTGATCTCTTTATCCATGAAGTGTGTAAGCATGAAAGTCCAACAGAATAGATCGTCCCCATGCTAGCTAAGACAAGAGGAGCAAAAGGCAGGACAACTAAGCAAAACTGTTCAGCAGCAATACAGAGGTCCAAATCTGTCCAGCAGGTGATGCCCTTTTGGATTTGCTGGTGGCAACGGTTACTACCTGGAGAGAAGCTGGTGCCCCGCAGGAACAAGGGAAAGGGTGGCAGTACCGGGCAGAGACCTTGGATGATTGTGGGGCTTTTTCATGCTCCAGGGACCTGAGGGAATGGGGCTTGCGAGGTCGGTCCCTCACAGATAGCCCCGGCCCCCAAGTCCAAGGCAAAGCTTCAATCCTTCTTGGGACTATTAAATTTTTATCACGCCTTCCTTCCCCACAAGGCGGCGGTTGCACAGCCTCTGCACAGGTTCCTGGACAAAAATGCAAAGTGGGCTTGGGGTCCCCGCCAGTGCTCCCTCTAAGCTGTGGGGTCTTGTGAGCAAAAATTCTACTTTGTGAGCCACTGGCGTTAAAGCTGTGAGCGAGCGATTTGGCTACTGCATAAATTAGTTTGCTCTGGAGCCATCCTTCCTGAGTGGAGACAAAAGTGTGTGAGCTGGGGGCTAAAAAACTGTGAGCTAGCTCACATTAACTCAGCTTAGAGGGAAAGTTGGTCCCCGCCATGTGGCTGCCTTCCAGGCCATGAAAGACTTACTGGTATCTAATGTGGCCCTCGCCCATTTTGACGAGTCCCTCCCCATGGTGTTGGCCTGTGACACATCTCCATACAGGGTGGGGGCGGTGCTGGGGCATCGCTTGCCAAACGGCCGGTCGCTTACTACTCCAGGACCTTGTCTCCGGCAGAGCACAACTATGCACAAATAGACAAGGAGTCACTGGCAATCATGGCCAGTGTAAAAAAATTCCATGACTACCTGTATGGATGGAGGTTCACTGTCGCCACAGACCATAAGCCACTCCTGGGCTTCCTTGCCCCGGACTGCCAGACCCCACACATGCTGTCGCCACGTGTCCTGCGATGATCCATTTTCCTTGCGGGCTATCAATTCCTTCTGGTGCACCGCTCCAGCAAGGCCATGGGCCACACGGACACACTCAGCTGCCTGCCGCTGCCTTCCTGTGACCCAGCCCTGGCCCCTGCCTGCCACATCGCCCTCCTGGAGGACCTCCCAGAGCGGCCTGTCCAGGTTGCTGACGTTGGCCAGTGCCCTGCCCGGGATCGTCTGCTCTCCCAGGTCTCTGACTGGGTGGGGAGGGGGTGGCCCGACTGTCCTGGCTCAGAATTTGCTGCTTTCTCCGCCCACCGCAACAAACTGTTGACCCACAAGGGGTGTCCACTCTGGGGCTCGAGAGTAGTGATTCTGGAGCTGCTCCACAACTGGGTGCTCGCCGCCCTCCATGAGTACCACCCGGGGATTGTCCAGATGAAAGCCCTGGCCTGCAGCTACGTGTGGTGGCCAGGGCTGGATAAAGACATTGAGGACCAGGTCCACAAATGCTCCAAGTGCCAGGAGTCACGGCCAGACCCTCCCCAAGCTCCCGTCCATCCCTGGGAGTCGGCACAATGGCCCTGGTCCTGGCTCCATATTGACTTCATGGGGTCGGTCCAGGGGCAGCTGTTTTTTATCTTAGTAGACAGCTTCAGCAAATGGCTGGAAGTGGTGCCCGTACAAGCCACGTCATCCGAAGCAGCCATCAGGGCCATGTGGTGCATCTTCTGCACGCATGGCCTCCCAGACACCTTGGTCTCCGATAATGGCACCACCTTAACCTCCGCAGAGTCCCAGTGCTTCATGGAGCTACACAGCATCAGAAAAGGTCTGCCCCTTTTCACCCGGCTACAAACAGCCAAGCGAAGTGCATGGTCCGCACTACAAAAGAGGTGCTGAGGCGTATGGCCCACGGGGACTGGGAGTTTAAACTAACGGCCTTCCTGTTCGGCCAACGTTCCACTCCTCCACGGGTCGCAGCCCAGCCGAGCTGTTGATGGGCCACCGGCTCGCATCGCAGCTTGACCACCCTCACCCCGACCGGGCACCTACCGGGCCCCGCACAGTTTCTATCCAGAGGACCCAGTTTACATCCGGAACTATGCGCAGGGTCCCCTCTGGCTACCGGATCATCCGGGTCACTGGTCCCCTCTCATACGAGGTTGCTGGCGAGGACGGACAGCGTTGGAAGCAACATGTGGATCAGCTCCGCCGGCGGCTGTGCTCTTTCGTCAGCAACACCCCAGGAGACAATGGGGAGGATGGGTCCGACGGGTCTGCGACAAACCAGAGGACCAAGGTTGCGAGACGGCACACCCAGCTTTACTCCTGCTCGAGACCCCTCCGGACTCAACTCCCGAAAGGCCCCTGCCAGAGGCTATGGCCGCCGCTCCAGTTCCAGCGCCTGAACCAGCGCCAGCTCCTCGCTCCGTAACGGAGGTCCCAGCCACGCCAACAACCAGTGGCTCTGCAACATTCGGGCAGAGAATGCAGGTGCCCGACACATCTAAAAGACTATGTTTGTTAGGGGGGAATTCCAGACTATGGGGGGAGGGGTGTAATGTACCCTGCTACATGTCTGGGCATGTTCGCCAGGCACTCCTGTAATGCTAATTGATACCAGCCAGGAGCACATGGCCGAGACACCAACCTGAGCTTCAGTCCCAAAGAACAATAGCCCCTAGGATCCTGATTGCCCCCTATCAGAGGCTTAGGATATTCAAATGGTCCTATGATAGCCTCTGATGGGAACCTAATCCCTGTTTACCCAATCCTCCATGGGGGGTGAGGTCGGGGGTGTCACTTACCTGTAAATATAAGCAGCCCCCCCGACCACCACCCCTCATGCTTCCACTGACCACCTAATAAAAAGAGCTTTGTTTGAAATCACTCTATGGCCTCCCGAGTCCAATATATTTCACACACAAAAAAACACACACGTGGAAAGGGAGTGGGAGTTGCCAGCTCTGACTGGGGAAATTCGCTGAGATTTGGGGACAGGGCCTAGGGAGGGCAGAGTTTGGGGACAGAGAAGGAACTTGGGGAGGGTGTGGCTCCTTTAAGACTCTGCTGATCCAAAGCAGTCGTTCCTCCATGGGGAAACTCATCCCTGAAGTTGGGCGAGGCGTCGTAATTCCAGGAGAACCCCAGGACCTCCGTGGAGCATGGCAGCCCCACCCCCACGACAGACACCCTAGAAAAGCAAGGGCAACCCCTCCCCACCACCACCAGGGAAGCGACCAAAGAAGAGGTGGAAGGGACCGTGGCCGTGCTGAACCGGGAGAAGGCCGGGGGGGGGGGACCAGACGGCCTCCAGGGCCCCTTTCCAGCTCTGCGATTCTATCAGTACAAACAGGAGCAGAGACCGCGGCTGAAACTCACTGCGACAGTCTTGCGTCTGTTCTCCCCCAAAGAAAGAGGCCCAAAGGGCTGCAGAAGATGGGGCACCCGAGCCCGTCTCATGCTTGGGAAAGGCACAACAGGAGCACCAGGCCCCGCTCTTGTCCCTGACAGAGCCCTGTGCTCCAGGGTCAGCCAGGGACCCTCTCTTCACGGGGCCACGGCTCTTGGGTGGGAGCAGGCCCTCCTCTGCCAGCCAGCCAAGCCAGGGAAAAGGACTGTTTGGCCAACTGTTTAAATAATGCCCTCTCTCTCTTCCGCTGGCTCTGAATGGCCCGAGAAAATATTTGCTCGCGGTTCTGATAGTCTGGTGGTTGCTCAGTATCCCAGGGAGATGCCCAGGTGGAGGGGGGGGGCAGTGTGCTGCAGCAGCAAAGGGAACGCCGGGGGGGGGCTCCCTCTCCCTCCCCTCCTAGCTTGGAAAGACAAGAGCTGAGCAGCTGCTCTGCTGGCACAAGCCCCACGAAGACTGCTGGGCTCACTTGCTCGGTCTCACACACTCACCTAGGAGGCCCGTGCTTCAGATGGCTCCAGGAGCCCCCCCCCCCCCCTTGGCGTGGCTGCCCCAAGACTGCACCTGCCCCGACCCAAGGACTGCCCCCCCACCTGCTTCTTGGGAGTCTCCTCCTGCCTCTGAGACACACTGCCTCTCTTCCTTTGGGTTACTTAGGGCATTCCTGTACTGCCTCTCCATCTCCAGGGAACCTGGGCCCACAGTGGCTTACAAAAAAAATATTAAAAGTTGTCACCTTAAAGCCTATAACGAGTTTGACCAGCCTACAATGAATTTAAGTTTTCAGCCTAAAAGCACCGAAAAAAGTGGTGTTAATTAAAGGCCTGGGTAAATAGAAATGTTTTGGCCTGGCACCCGAAAGAAAGAGTAGATGCCAGGCAAGCCTCAAGGGGAAAGAGCATTCCATAGGTGAGGTGCCACCACCGAAAAAGCCCTGTCTCTGGTGGCCGCTCACTTCACCTCCGCAGGCCAGGGGCCCAGAGGGCAGGGCTTGCAAAGCAGATCTTCACCGGGGGGGGGGGGGGGCTAGACAAGATGGGGGGCGTCCTTCAAGTAGCCCAGCTGCAATCCAGTTAGAGCTTTCAAGATGAGAACCAGCCCTTTGACTTGCGCCTGGGGGCAAGTGGGCAGTCCAGTCCTGTTCTTTCAGCCCTTGCACCCCATCTCCGGCAACAGCCCGGCTGCTCTGTTTCAAGGGACCTGAAGCTTCCAGGCAGTCCTCAAAGGCAGCCCCACGTAAAACGCATCGCAGTAATCTAACCTGGATGCAATCAAAATGTAGACCACATTTCTGAGGAACGGCCATAGCTGGTGCATCAGCCAAAGCTGAGAAAAGGCACGGACTGCCACAGAGGACCTTCTGCTCAGCTGTAGACCCAGATCCAGCAGCAGCAGCCGCAGCAGCCGCAGCCGGGCTGACAGGCTGTGGACCTGGTCTTCAAGGGGGGGGGGGGCGGGCAGGCCGGCTCCTCGGCCCTTAACCAGCAGCACCTCGAGCTCCAGTTTTATCAGCCTTTGCCCACCCCCTCGCCTTCTCCCCAGGCACCTCTCCAGGATTTTCACAGACACCCCTGATGAGTCCGCTGATACCGAGAGCCGGGTGCCACCTGCACCCTGTGGAGACACCCCACCCCAGCTCTTCGGGTGATCCCTCCCAGCGGTTTCATGGAGATGCTGAACAGTGTGTGTGTGTGGGGGGGGGGGACAAGATGGAACATTGCTGGGACACGCACACATACACACCCTGTATCACCATCACCAGGCTGAGCAGCAGTCTCCCAGCCAGCCCCCCCCCCTGGATCTGGCCACTCAAGTCAGAGCAGAGCCCCCCCCCCCGGCACATGGTGTGCCTCCCCCCCATCCCAATCCAGCCAGAGGGATGCCACGGTTGATGGTACAGACTCTCTCCAGGAGGCCCAGGAGAAGCACTCCCCCCCCCCCCGGCCCATCACCCTTTCAGCAAAGATCCTCAGGGGCAGGGCGACCAAGGCTGTTTCCATCCCGAACCCAGGCCTGAATCCAGACTGAAGGGGGCCTAAGATCACCCGTCTCCTCAAAGGGGGTCTGAAGCTGTGCAGCCGCCAACATCCGCTCAAGCACCTTCAGAGACACACACACACACAGAGGATGTTGTTCAGGTCACGGGGGGGGGGGGGCAGGGATGCCTTCCTCAGGAAGCCTCTGCCATGGCAGTGGGAACCCAGGGTTGCCAACTCCAGGCTGGGAAATTCTTGGGGCATGGAGCCTGGGGGGGATGGGATCTGGGGAAGGGAGGACCTCAGCAGGGAGCAGTATCATGGAATCCATCCTCCAAAAACATCCATTTTCTCCAGGGGAACTGATCCCTGTTGCCTGGAGATCAGTTATAGTTCAGGGAGATCTCCAGGCCCCACTTGAGGGTTGGCAACCACACTCTCCCTCAGAAAGGTTTCCCTCCCAGGCTCCCTCAACCCACGAAGAGCCACGAATGAAGGGCAAGGGTCTCGTCTGGACATGGTGGGCCTCCCCTCTACACCCCGGATCTTCCTACAACAACGCTGCCGCCCAAAGAGAGGGAGGGTGCCAGGAACCGGAACGCCATGTGGGTGACGTCCAGGGACAGCCCCTCCCCCGCTCACTCGCAAGGCCCAGTCCCTCAGGGCTGAACTGGCATCACGTGGGTCTGGAGGCCCTAACCCTGCATGCCAGGAGCGGTGGGAGCTGTGCTTCCGAAGTGGGGACAGGCACTTTGCACGGGCTCAGAGACAGCCTCCTCCTCAAACGGCGCTGGAGGTTCCAATTCGGAGACCCTCTTCTTGCCTAAAACCCAGGCAGCTCCTTGTAACTCTCACAAGCAACCTCTTCCCAGGAATTATAAAAGTATCCCCCCTGACTCCCCGCCCCACACATGGCAGCACAGCAAGGCTGCTCCCGTTCACGCTCCCTCTCTCTCTCTCTCTCGTGGCAGGTGCGCCTGAAACCTGAAGCCTGAAGGTATCTCTCGGACAGCCATTCCCAGACCTGCCTGGGGCCCAAAGTGCCATTTACTATAAACACCGCAGGGACAAGCTCGGCAAACCCCAAACACCGCCTTGCAGCAGGCAAAGTTCGGCCGGCGCTTCCTGACAGCACCGGCAGGGAACACACCAAAACACACCGGAAGCTGCCTTCGGCTGCCTCAGACCCTCAGTCCCTCCAGGTCAGTCTTGTCTACTCAGGCCGGCAGCAGCTCTCCCTCCCGGGTGTCTCAGGCAGAAAAAGGTCTTTCACACCACCCGCTAGCTGGCTCCATTTACCTGGGGATGCCGGGGAGTGAGCCTGGGACGCTCTGCCTGCCAAGCAGATGCTCTGCCACTGAGCCGTGGTGCCTTCCCACTAACAGAAACCTGGACAGGAAGGACAGCCGCAGGGGCACCCCATAGCAGGCCAGCTGAAGAGCTTGGGGCAGCCATACCTCTGCTCTGAGAAACGGCTTCCTCAGACTTACCACGGGGGAGAGGGCTAGCAGTGGCTACTAGCCGTGGCAATTGAGGGGAGCCGCCACATTTAGAGGCACTAAACTGAATCCCAGAATCAGAAGGCCACATCAGTTGAAGGCCTCAGCCTCTCTGCCCTGTTGCTGGCCCTCCGGAGGAACTGGCTGGCCACTGCGTGAGACAGGATGCTGGACTAGATGGACCCTCACTGGTCTGACCCAGCAGGGCTCTTCTGATGTTCTTATCAGGGGAAGGCCTCAGCCTCTCTGCCCTCTTGTTGGACTGTCCAGAGGAACTGGTTGGCCACTGTGTGAGATGGGATGCTGGACTAGATAGACCCTCACTGGTCTGACCCAGCAGGGCTCTTCTGAGGTTCTTATCAGGGGAAGGCCTCGGCCTCTCTGCCCTGTTGTTGGACTGTCCAGAGGAACTGGTTGGCCATTGTGTGAGGCAGGATGCTGGACTGGATGGACCCTCACTGGCCTGATCCGGCAGGGCTCTTCTGAGGTTCTTGTCAGGGAAAGGCCTCAGTCTCTCTTCCCTGTTGTTGGCCCTCCAGAAGAATTGGTTGACCCCTGTGTAAGACGGGATGCTGGACTAGGTGGACCTTCACTGGCCTGATCCGGCAGGACTCTTCTGTTCTTCTCAGGGGAAGGGGAAGGCCTCAGCCTCTCTGCCCTGTTGTTGGACTGTCCAGAGGAACTGGTTGGCCACTGTGTGAGACAGGAAGCTGGACTAGGTGGACCTTCACTGGTCTGATCCAGGACTCTTCTGTTCTTCTCAGGGGAAGGGGAAGGCCTCAGCCTCTCTGCCCTGTTGTTGGCCCTCCAGAGGAACTGGTTGGCCCGTGTGAGACAGGAGGCTGGACTAGGTGGACCTTCACTGGTCTGACCCAGCAGGGCTCTTCTGATGTTCTTCTCAGGGGAAGGCCTCGGCCTCCCTGCCCTGTTGTGGGCCCTCCAGGGGAACTGGTTGGCCCCTGTGTAAGACGGGATGCTGGACTAGGTGGACCTTCACTGGCCTGATCCGGCAGGGCTCTTCTGAAGTTCTCAGGGGAAGGCCTCAGCCTCTCTGCCTGCTGTTGTTGCCCCTCCAGAGGAACTGGCTGGGCCCTGTGTGAGACGGGATGCTGGACTAGATGGACCCTCGCTGGTCTGACCCAGCAGGGCTCTTCTGAGGTTCTTCTCAGGGGAAGGCCTCGGCGTCCCTGCCCTGTTATTGGTCCACCAGATAAACTGGCTGGCCCCTGTGTGAGAGGAGAGGCTGGAATAGAGAGACCCTCACTGGTCTGACCCAGCAGGGCTCTTCTGATGTTCTTATGCCTAACAATATTTGCCATCAGATTCTGCACAGAGATGCTAAATCCACTAGGATTTAGTTTTTACTTCCTAGTAAAAACGTACAGGATCATCGCTTTTGGTCTCTCTCCCTGCAGGCTCTTCTAGACCAAATCGCCCAGCTTCACAACTGCTCTTAAAAGCAAAGCCTCGCCGTGTCAACTTGTGATGTGTTTGGGACCAAACTGAGAGTTCTGCAAGGGAAACGGAAAAGGAAACGGAGCCGAGCCTCCCCCCCCCCCGGGTATCGTTCGCACACTGAGTGGGGGCCTCTGCCAGGGCCCTTGGCCAGTGGACCTCCCCCCACACACACGCCTCCTCTGCCAGCTGCCTGTGCCTGCTTCCCTTGCCCACTCCCTTGCCAGCATGCCCCCACTGAGGCTCCCGGCTGCCCAGAGGATGCAGGTGGCGCCAGACAGAGGTGCTTTGGGCAGTCACGGCAGCTGCACTCCCAGCCACACCCAGCACCACCAAGGGGAGGACACTGAGGGGGCTGGGAGAGGGGTCCAGACGAGAGCAGGCAGGGGAAGGATCCACAGGCGGGTGTGAGTGAAGGGAGGTCCCCAGTGGTGGGCAAAGAAGGGGAAGAGGAGGGTTCCCTAAGCACTCCTTGCCCCCCCCCACCACCACGCATCGCTCTGGGCTGGCAACATTCCAGCACCCTCAAAGCAAGGAGGCAGGCAGGCAGGCAGGCGAAGCAAGGAAGCCCCCCCCTCCAGAAACCAGCTGCCCTCCCCTGCAACGGGATTGTCTGAAGCAGGAGACACCAGGGACCCCGGGACAAATGACTCAAGGACAGTTCATCATGTGCCGCAAACATCAACAGGTAACACTGGATCACAAACTCCTGACTCACAGGTAAGGCAAACTCAAGAAGAGGGAGCAAGGAGGATATCTCCCCCCACCCCCACCCCCGGACCGGTTTGTGCGGTGTCTTCTGTGTCAAACTATGGCCACCATCAAATCCCAGCTCCGGAGGAAGACGGCCTTCTGTTGTGTTGCCCCTCTGAGTGAGTCCCCCCCTCTGCAACCCCCACGAATGCCGCCTCCGCTCTGCGGTCCCCCTTGAGGGGGTCATGAGCTTGGCTTTCCCCCTAGAAGCTCTGCTTCCTGTTCACACTGGTGCCCAGCTCTCAGTTTCCTTTCCCTCGTCATGGCTGAGGCAGCAGAGGGGAGCTTGGGGGGGGTGTCTTCCTCCCCCCCCCAGGCACCAGAGCAATGGCTTCTGCCCCCAAGGGCTGGCACATGTGGTCACCCCAAAAACCAAGTGCTGCCCAAATGCCCCTGGGCTGCAGAACCTGCCATTCCACCCCACCCCGGTCACATCCCAGTTTCGTCCTGCTGCCCTCAAGCTCAACAGGCCCATCCAAACTCAATCTGCCTGCTGCCACCCCCACTTCACCCTGCCCCCCCTGAACGTTGCCCCAGCTGAGCCTGCCTGGTGGCCAGAGCTCCCCTTTCTGGCTGGGTTGGCCTTGTGGTTGGCCCCGAGTGAGTCTGGGACCCTCCCCCTCCAGGGCAAGGCAGGCACCTGAGCCGCCCCCACTCCCCAGGCACAAAGGGCCGCCCCCCCCCCCCGACACACTTACTTTCGGGCGCCACAGGGGCTGGGACCAGGCAGAAGAGGCCAAGGATCAGCAGAGGTTGCCCGAGAAGCAGGGCACCCAAGGCCCACCGGCCCTGCTGCCCCTTCCATGCCATGAGGGCAAACGATCTGGAGAGGGAGCGTGCCGCCAGGCAGGAAGCCTCCCGTCAGCAGGCTGGGGGAGAGAGCCGACGGTCGCTTCGCTCAGCCGGAAGCCCCCTGCCCCAAGTGTCCCTTTCTCATTGCCAAGCCAGGAAGAGAGGGTCCCTGGGGGGCTGCCTCCCGGCCTGCATCTCCTCAGCGGGCATCCTCTCAGCCGGCCAGCCGCCTCCAGCATCCGCGCAGCAGCAGCAGCAGCAGCAGCAGCTCCCCTGTGCAGGTAAGGCAGAGCGGAGACATCCCCGGTCTGAGCCTCTTCTGGCCCCAGGTGGAGGCAGGAGCTCAGGGGTGGAGCCGGGAGTCTTCCCCCCCATCCCTGCTGTTGATGGGGCAGCGCTAACAGGGAGGAGGGGGCCACAGGGCTCGCTGGGCTGGGCTTCCAGAGCTGGACCGCTGCCCGCCACTGTTGACAAATGGGACATCCAAAATATTTAGCCTGACAACTGAAACAAGACGGGGGCGGCTGCCGGGACTGGCTCCGTTCCTTGTTGGGGAAATAAGTGGGGGGGGGGGGAAATGGGGCCGGGAGAATCCTTCCCAGGGACCGGATGGCCTCGGGGGGGGGGGGGGGGAGAGACAGCCGGCAAGCCAGCTGAGGGAGGCGGGAGCTGGAAGGATCGATGGGGGCCCCAGGCAGCCTTGTGAGGCAAACCATGCGCCTGGTGTGTGAGCGAGCTGGAATGCCCGTACCTTCCTTCTGCCTCACCCTGGCCTAGAAAAGAGCCCCTCCCGCAGTTGTCTGGTATGGCAGGACGCTGACGCCCCGATGCCCCTCCCCCCCCCCGCCCTGAGGTTCCAGCCCAGCGGTGAAGGTCCCAGACGGCTCAAGGCCCAGTCCTGGCTGCCTTGCGTGGAGCTGGGCCAGGCTGACTTGGGAGTCACGGGAATGACCAACACCCACACAGGCTCATGGCAGCCCCCATTTTGGTGCCACCACCTCACCTGCCCCAGCTCTGGAGTGGCTCCGTACCTCTTCCCCATTACTCCCCGGGTTGCCTGGGGCTACTTCCCAGCTGGGATTCCTGCTCCAAGGAACAAGGTTCGGGCACCACAACGCAGAGAGAGAGCGCGCACCTTGCCTGTGGGCTTACTACACGCCCCGTGGCTCACTGGCTCCAGCACTCTGGGCTCCTCCAGCACACCGGGCGGGCCTGCTTGGGGGCACCCGCGACTTCTGCCACAGGACAGAGGCGCCATGCCTTCCACACGCCAACCTCCTCTTGCATCAGCTGTGCAGCTGGGGGGGGGGGTGGAGGCAGGCGAGAGCCAGCCCAGGCAAAAGGACCTCCGTTCCAAGGCACCTGGCAGCCTGGCCACGGGCCCCACTGCTCCCCGGTGGGTGGGTCGGTGGAGAAACCTCTGCCCAGGGCCCTGGCTTCAGTCTTAGGCCCAGCCTCCCTGCCCAGCCCCAGCCAAGAAGGGGAAAGCCGCTCTTTGCCTGCATCCAAAGGTGCCTGCAGGTCAGCTGGCCAAGGGGTCAGAGGTCTGAGGGCCAGGCCAGGGTGGGGGGCCCTGCTCCTGCCCTCTGGGGCCAGCCAGCCTCAGGAATTGGTCCCAATGGGGGACGCAAGGCCCCGCCCCCTCAGCTGGAGGCAGGTGTCAGGGATGGCAGCCCTGCTGAGGAGTGACCAGAGTGCCCAGCAAACCCCCCCCCCCACAGACCCTGCGGGCCAGGCGGCTGTGGCGAAGCTCAGCACCTCCTCCCCAAACACAGTGCTCCCCCTCACCACCACCTGGACATACTCTGCCCAGGAACCAAGGACAGGCAGCCCCTGGGCAGGAGAGCCAACCACAGCCTACCCCGCAGGAGGCCAGGCCAGGCCAGACCGTCCCCCCTCTGGCTCCGGGGTTCGCCCCAAGGCCCGCAGCAGGCAGGGGAGCCTGTGTGACAGGAGAACCCAGCGGGTCAGCCAGGCCGGGAGCTGGGAGACACACACATCCCACTCCCCACCAGGAAGCCTCACTGCCTCACGAGGGAGCGAGGAACGACCCGCCGGGCACACCTCTGAGCTCCCGGGAGGGAGAAAGACCACCTTGAGGCACTGAGCCGGGGGGGGGGGGGAGGGGGGGAAGGGGATGACACAACACCCGCTGGGGGGCAGGAGCAATTTCTCCCCCCCCCGTGACACCAGGAAAGGGAGCCTCTGGCCCCTCCCCGCAGAGGCGGCTGATGGGATGAGGAACCGCCAGGCCCAAGGAGGCCGAGCCCGGAGGCGACGTCTGGCCACTTGCCGGGGGGGGGGGGGCCCTGGGGCCTCAGTGCAGAGCTCCTGGGGGGTGGGTCCTGAGGGGATTGGGGGGGGGCTGCCCCCTGCAGACTCCAGGCCTTCCACTCTTACTCTTGAGGAACTGCCAATGCGTTTTATGTCCTTTGGAGACTCTCACGTGTGTGCATCATTTTGTGATCGTTCTCATAACAGGTCTGTAAGGCAGGATGGGGAGGACTGAGGCAGAGGTAGCCCCACCTGCCACCTGGGGAATTCACAGCAGAAGCCCAACTGGGGGGCCCTCAAGGCCTCCCTCTGCCTCAGAACCTGCCCTCCCCCCACACCATCAGCTGGCTCCACGGGGGGTGGGGGGGTGAAGTGCCCTCAAGCCACAGCTGAGTCACCCCCCCCCCAATATGCAGGGTCTTCAAGGCCAGACGCCAACAGAGGTGGTTTTTGCCTTCGCCCGCCTCTGCAGGGCGACTTCCTTCCTTGGGGGTCTCCCATCCCAGGACCGACCTTGCCTAGCTGATGAGCTTGGAGGAGATCGGGCCAGCCCCGGGCCAGGGTTCCGAGACGGTGTCTGGCGTTTCCACAGCTGAAGCAGAGACCGTGCCACAGGGTGCCTTCTTCCGAGCACTCTTTATTGCTTTTGTGAAAAGAGGCGAGCAAATGCAGGTCCCTCCCCCTTGTCCAGCCCAGGTGGTCCCATGCGAGTCAGAGGCAAGGAGTGGCCAAGGGGAGCCCGAAGCCTGGGGCGGGGAGCACCCCCCCTGTGCGCACGTTGGCCAGGGCCTCCCCAAAGCCTGCCAGAAGGGTCGGCAGGCCCGCCCACCTCCACGGCTCATAAGCAGCCTGGCTCCTTCCCATGAGGAATGGCTGCGGCTGGAGGGACGCTTCTCGGTGCTGGTGGTGGGTGCGAATCCTTCCCGTGGCTGGATGGACAGGTGGGCAGGGCCAGCCCAGGGGGTGTGCCGGGGAGGGGGGCAGACCCAGACTCAAGAGCAGCTGCTTCTCCTCCTGCGCAGCAAAGCTGCCAGGCTGCCGGCATCGTCTTCTTGGTCACTCTCACAGTCGCGCTGGTTTGGGCAGGAAAAGGCAAGACTGAAACAGGAGCAGAGAGAGGGTGGGGCGAGGGGAGGGGAGGGTCTCTGCCAGGGCCTCTGGAACTGCCCTGGATTGAAGCTGTGATGCACCGGGTTCAAGCGTCTCTAGCTCAGAGGTTCAGGCAGCAGGTGATGCGAGAGCCAGAAGCAGCCAAAGCCCCTCCCCGCCCCCCTGCTGAAGCCACCCACCAGGCTCTCGTCCTCCTTCTTCTGGCGGCACAGGCGCTGCATGCGGCACAGGCGGTTGCAGGCCGACACCATGTTGTAGGAGAGCTGGAGGGGGGAAAGAGAGGGGGCCAACTCTCTGGGGCTGCAGGAGGGGGGAGGCCCGCCCACGGCACCAACCCCACCCCCCTGCCGGGCTTCTCTTCCAGACAGAAGGTCCGACAGACGATCCCCGTCCTCCCCGGCCTGCCAGTCTGTATCTGGACCCATGTTCGGGTTCTGCCTCTGGCTCTGGCCAGGAAAGCCCCTCCGGCCTGGAAGCCGCCCACCGGAAGAACTTGCTCTCCCTGCATGAACCCAGCAGTTGCCCCCCCACCCTGCCACACCCTCTGCCAGGACAGCAAGATCCGCCACGGCCCAAGTAGGATCCGGCCCCCTCTGCCCCACCCACCCCAAATCAGGGAACGGCCTGCAGGAGGTGACTGCCCTTGACAGCCAGGCTGGGCCATAGGCCTCGTGGCAACCGAGAGCTTTGTGTGCCAAGGAGGTCTCTGATGGGGAGGCCTCCAGGAGGCCTGCCTGTACTCTCCGAGACCGCTATGCCGCACTTTCCAGCTGGAGGGCGTGACTCGTGGCCTGCCTAGAAGCATCTGCAGGGCAGGGGGGGTGTTCTGCCTTCGCGGCAGGATTGGAACATTTCACATTTAGAAAACAACAGACGCAGATTTTTTAATGCAACTGAATCCTATCCAACGACACCTCCTCTGTCCCCGACTGGGCTCTGGGGCTCCCCCCGCCCCCCTTTGGCCCCAGGGGGCCATATCTTTGCCCGGCTAACTTTACCTTCCACTTCCTCCGAGCGTTGAACCGGCGGAAGTTCTTCATGTTAATTGAGGAGCGGTTCCGGCTGACCGCCTGCTTCCGGTTGAGGGGCTGCGGGGGGGGGGGGGGGGGGGACAGGGCGGGACACACACAGAGTCAGGCAGACTCGGCTCTCCCTCCCCCATCAGAGGCCAAAGCTGGGAAGGGGAAGCCGACTGCAGGTCCAAAGATCCCCACCCCCACCCCAAATTGGGATCTTGAAGCACTTTTAAGCCGAAGCAAAGTCCCGAGTCAGGGCAGGTTCTTGCCACCAGAGGCGCCAAAATTCCAGAAATTCCAAGGGCGATTTCCCAGGGGGGAAAAAACCCAGAAATCTGGGGGGAAATTATAATACAGGCAAGACATACTTTCCCATCAAAGCTAAGCTCATACTACAGTTTGAAAAGCATAAAATGCATCATTTATAACTTAGTTAAAATATCATTTAGTGTATTTATGGAATGTAGAAGTACAAAGGACCCCATTTCCTACAAGCAAAACTGCAAGCATAAAGTACTTCTGCACCTCCAGTCACACGTTGGGGGGGGGGGGGGGGACTGCGATGCATCCCACATGAAACCCTGGCCTTGAAAAGCATTTAACTCATTCCAGAAGAGAAAATATTTAAGAGGGATTTTTTTTCAGAGCTTCCAAAATTTCTTCCATTGCAGAAATTGTTTTTAAAAAAATTCTTGGGGAAAAAAATCCCATCCCCCCCCCCCCCGAGCCTTGAGATCTCTGCTTGTCATAAAAACAGCCTTTCAGAAGGTGCCCTGGAGCGATTCTGCCACCCAGCAGGGCTGCCACCGCCAAATCAACATTCTCTTTCCACCCACAGAGGGAAGGGCGGATGGACGGAGGAAGGGAGAGACTCCTCACCTCGCCTTGCGGGCTCTCACCTTGATCCAGGGATGGATGAGGCATTCGGCTGCTGTCATTCGGCTCCTGAAATATAGAAAACGATGTTTCCTGAAGACCAGCCAGCGAGAAGTGGGCCTGCCCTGGGGCAGAGAGACCCGCCCATACTCCCACTTCATTCCCCTGCTGCCCTCCCCTGCCCAAGGGCCACCCACCCTCTCTCCCAAGCCACTGGAGACCCAGCCTGGAAACAGACGGCTCAGAGGTGGCCTGAAACTCAGAGGGCTGCCCCAGGCCAGGCCAGGCCAGCCCCCCCCCCCCCGGCCAATCCCTGTCTCACAGACAGACCGCTGTTGTGGAGGAGCTGGGGAGGCCCGGCAGCTGAAGACACGCCCCCCCCCCCCGGACGGAGCCACCAGAAGGGCCAGGGGGACCCTTACCCGGGCTCCTTCAGCAGAAGCTGTCGAATGAAGTCCTTTGCCAGCTCAGAGGTTTGGCTGAAATACTTGTCCTCAAACTCATAGGAGCTGGCAACGACGTTGGAGAGCGTCTCGGTGTCTGTCTCCCCCTGGAACGGAGACATGCCGCTCAGCCTGCAGGGAGAGAAGGGACGCGTCAGCCCGGCCGGGCCAGAGGGGTTCAGGGCAGGTCAAGGGAGGCTTCGTGGCCCTTGTTTCCCACCTGTTTTAAATCAACCCAAGGGGAATCACCCTGGCGACCTGTGCATCCCAAATGCAAATCAGCCACCCTTTAAAATGAGCCTTAAAAGAAGAACAGGCAGAGGACGAGTGAAGGCTCATTTGGAGCCCCCTTGCAAAAAGCCAACAGAAAATATTACTGGGTTGATTTGCAAAGTGCAGCCCTCCCCCTCTAAAGGGGATCTCTTTCCCCCGTAATATACACACCACGGTTAAACAATAGGCTTCGATGCATCAAGACACTATCAGGTGGGACATCCCCTCCACACACATTTGTGGGGGCAATTTCAGACAGTTCAAGATACACTTCTATTAGAAGTGAACCCAAACTTATTTACACCAGTGTTGATGTGATCAGCTCCAATGCAGCACCAAAAGCCACCGCCCTCCATGCTCCCCGCAGGGTCTGAAAGAGAAGCAAGGCACGCAGGAAGGAGTTCTTGTGTCCTCCGGCGGCGGCAGCCCAGCCAAGAAGGCCGTCTTCCAGAAGGGACCTCCCACGGCCAGTGAGGGGGGGAGCACCCTCTCAGAGACTTGGCTGTGGGTTCCCTTCCAAGCGCCGACTGCCGTGACCCTTCCCGTGAGCTCAAAGCACACAAGTCCCCCCCTCCCCAAGCCCCTGGGGGGATCTCAGCATGCCCCACAACAGTCCAAAGAGAATCAGTCTGGGGTACTCACAAGATGTATGTGATCACGCCAATGCTCCTGAAAGAGAAAGAGACACCCCCTAAGGGAACCCAGGGTGGACACCAATTCCCCCCCCAACAGTGCTCTCTGCAGAAGCTCAGAGCTGGTTTGGATCATGCCAAGGGAGACAGGGAGGACAGGAAAGCGCCTATGACCCGGGCTGACTCCTTTAAAAAAACGACAGTCTGCTGTGCACCCTCTGAAGCCCAAAGAGGGGAAACGGCACACAAGCATCACCCGTCTAATTTCGCACCAGGCCAGAGAGAGGGCGCATCAAAAATCTGCCAGATGGAGGAAGACGGACGGGAGATTTCGCTACAAACCTGAAGGAAGCCCCAGGTTTGCAAAAATATTTGAAATCTAAAAAAAAGAAATACATTGGGTGATTAAAATTCCCAAAATTACACAAACAACACCTGTAGCTTTAAAAAGGGAATGCACAGTGACATAACATTCTGAGATCTTGGGGGCTGCTAAGCAACCACAACAATATTGCCTTGTCTTTCAAGTCTCAGAAAAAAGCCCCCTCCCCTCCTGAAGGAGGAGTTCTTGCCCGGGATAGCCCCCCCACACAGCCACCACCGCAGACTCACTCCCTGCACGACTCAGCCAGGCCCGGCCCAGCGACAGTGGCCACCACCGCTTTCCAAGCTGAAGACAGGAGGCACAGAAATGTTTCAAACAAATAAAGGCAGGGGGTTGAGAGAGGGTGGGAAGGAGACTGAAAGAAGCAGGAAAAGGTGAGAGGCTACGTGGACTGCCAGGGAAGGGAAAGAGGAAATAGCGGGGCAGGGGGGTACAGAGAAGAAGAAGAAGAAGAAGAGATTGGATTTATACCCCGCCCTCCACTCCCCAAGGGAGTCTCAGAGCGGCTTACAAACTCCTTTCCCTTCCCCTCCCCACAACAGACACCCTGTGAGGTAGGTGGGGCTGAGAGAGCTCTGAGACAACTGTCCTTGAGAGAACAGCTCTGACAGAACTGTGGCTTGCCCAAGGTCATCCAGCCAGGTGCAAGTGGAGGAGTGGGGAATCAAACCCAGTTCTCCCAGATTAGAGTCCACGCACTTAACCACTACACCAAACTGGGGGACATGAGATCCCCTGAAAGTCCATATGGCCCCCCCTGCCCCATTTCCAATAAATCAAATGAACGCACAGCATATTGGATTAGTTGGCGTGGTTTTATTTCCTGAAATGGGCCGTAGGCAGCCTGGCTTTTATATCCCCATGCAGCATAGATGCAGGCACACTTGGAGAAACACCACCCCACCGCTCTTACCACATGTCCGTTGCGCAGCCCAGCGCCTCATAGTTGATCACTTCAGGAGCTGAAAAAGATTTATTATTATTATTATTATTATTATTCATTTCATTTACAGTCTACCTTTCTCAATGGGACTCAAAGCAGACTGTAAGTATGATTTAAAAAAAAACAACCCCATTTCAGTGAATCAGTCAGCAGACGGCAGTAAGAAGAAACCAAGGTGGGAAGGGGCGTGCCGGGGGTGACACCGGGCGAGGGGGAGCGCTGCAGAAGCAAACGGTGCCCCCTTCAGCCCAGACCCAGGAGGACGCGAAGGGGGGAGGACCCCCCAGCCACGGGGGGTGATGGGCCTCTCTCTGCTGGACTCTGGGACCAAGGTGGCCACGGTGTCACCCACTCTTCTTTGAGTCAGGTCAAGGCCCAAAAGCCTTCCACTCATTCCAAATACACAAGACACAAAAAAAGAGTCTGAGGACTTTTGCATTTTCCCCAAATGGAAAAATTGGGAAATTTGGGAGGAAACTGAAAGAAATCCTATTTTGTGCACTCCTTCCAAAAGGAAAAAAATCCTGTTTGTTTTCCTTTTGGAGAGAGTGCAATGAAAAACAAAATGTTACTTAAAACGCATAGTGCAAAGCTTTTATGTAAGACCATCTATAGCACCAGAGACCAATAATTTCTATTGCATGTGCAGTTAAGCACAACGTTTTCAAGAACCGTTTTTAAATTCAAACAAACTTTGGCAACAAGTATAGTACAGCTATACTATAATATTTTAAATGTTAAGACATTATCAAATACTAAAGAGGTCAGTGTTCTCTAGCAGAAAATTAAGACAATTATGCTTTTGAAGTCCATCAATACGCAAACAGTACAATTTTATATGCTAGCAGAACAAATGATGCATTTTGTGTTGTTAAATTAGTAAACAACATTTAAACTGGAAAGCCCCCTGAAGGGAAAGAAAAAATTCCCCCTACAGATTCAAAATTTCCCAAAGTGTGACATCTCTGGCCGTGGGGGAGGGAAAAGAGCAGCTTGCCTGACGCAGCCGCTGCAGAGGTTTCGCGGTCAAAATAAATCCTGTGGGAGCCGAAGTCTTCCCTGCTCACCTTCGCTGGATCCCGTGAATCTTTTCTGCCAACGGGAGCCAGCGGTGCCACTAGCCGAACAGACCCCTGAGCTCTAGCCCATCCTTAGCCTAGACAGTACCCCATGAGCACTGATCTTTTCTTTGGGGAGCGAATGGAGAGAAGACCAGGCAACAACTGATTGACTCATCTTCTGCACACCATTCCCCCCCCGCCCCCAACTCAGGGGAACGCTCTGACATGCAGCACCCCCCCCACACACACACACAGACACTCCAGCCTGCAGTAGTAGAGTTATGGGGGGGGGGGCTATTCCTCACCCTAGAATCGGGGACAGGAGGGGACCAGGGTCCGCTTGGCCCTTACCGATGTACTGTGGAGTCCCACACAGGCTCTTGAAAGTGGCTCCTTCCTCAAGATTTTGAGCCAAGCCAAAGTCAATTATCTTGATCTTGGGGTTGGGGACGTCCTTCTGAAGCAGCATGATATTTTCCGGCTGCCGAAAAGATAAAGGCCCTAAATGGCACTGACAAAACCTTAAGCCAAAAGGAAACCCCTTGCGCAGCTCAAAAGCATTTTGAGGAACGCGAGGGAAATGAACTGCGTCCCCAGCAAAGGCAGGCGCGCCCCCACCCCCACCCCCGCACTCCCCAGGCACCCTCGCCGTGCCAGCCCAAGAGCACGAGCAGGCCAGGCCCACAGGGGGGCGCTTTCATGGCACTCCTGTCCCTCCACCCGCAGAATGCGCTTAGCACACACAGCTCGCCTTTCTCTCTTGCACCCACCTGAGTTATCAGAGATTCAGAGATCTAGTCCCATGCCGAAAAAAACCCCTCCCCCAGGGTCAGCCTCTGCTTCAGTTCGCTTGCCAGACCCTCGCTTGACCACCAAGAACCACATCAGACGAGGGAGAACAACCACGCTTGGCACTGCAGTCCGGCAAACACACCGCCAACTGACACCAGAGCCTCAGAGCTCCCCTGCGGGGTCTTCCTCCCCTTCTCTCATTTCCACTCTGAGCAGCACAACTGAAACCCGCCACTTGAGCCCAAGGGGGAGGAGCTCCTCCCAAGGAGATGGGCCTTCCAAGCCACTGGCACACGGAAGGCCTTCCAGCCGCCTGGGGCCACAACTGTCTTCTGCCCGGGGGGGGGGGGGGGGGGAGCCGCCTGGGGGCGCAGGTACTGCTTCTCAGACCCAGTCCTCAGAAGTGGAGTTGGGACACCCGTCTCTACTGGGGAAGCAACTCCGCTTCCCTTAACCAGGATCCAAAGCAGCCTCATGGGCAGATCAGCTGAAAGAAGCCTATAACCCAGCACCCTGTTTCCAGCGCTGGACAGCCAGACAGCCCCTTGGGCAGCTCCCCAGCAGAAGAGGAGGGGGGAGGGGGATGAAGGCCGGGCCCTGGCCCCAGATACACAGAGGAGGACTTCCTCGGACCGTGGCTGCTCTACTTTGCCAGCTGTTTGTCTTCCTGAAGCACAGCACCCCCCCACACACACACACGCAGAGGTACAGATATCCCGGCCGGCCCTTACCAAGCACAACAGACGCAGGCCGAAAGGTGGGGAGGGCGGGATACAAGCCGAATGAATAAAAATAAAACTTGCCTCGCTGCAAGAGAAAACACCCCGGGGACAAGGCAAAGAAGCGCCAGGGCGGCACCAGTCCTGCCACAAGGGGCTCTGCTCTTCCCCCAAGGGCCACAGGCAGACAGGAGACCAGAGGGAGGCTGCTGCGAGGGAGGGGGCACCTGGGACCCGAGCAAGGAGGGGGGCGTGGACCACCCTGCTGCATCATGGGAGTCCTCGTTGGAGGAGAAAGACAACCTGCCCCCAAGCCCCACCTTGGCAGACCCCTCCCCTGAGCCAGCAGGGCCCTCCAGCCGCCCTCCACAGAGTCCCTCCCGAAGGACCCCAGGAGAAGGGGACCTTGACTAGGCGTAGGAGTCCACACACGGTGGCCTGAGGCCGCCCTCCTGCTGAAAGAACGCCAGGAGAAACCAGTCAGCCACTGCAGGATCTGGGCCCCCACCACTCCTCACCAGCAGAGCAGCTGGCTCAGCTTGTGGAGAGGAGGAGCATAATGCAGGTCCAACATCGCCTCGTCTGAGAAAATCCTATATAAGGCCACAGTGAGGCTACAACCAGTGCAGGATCAACTTGTCTGCACTCTTGCCAATAAGAACGTAAGAGGAGCCATGTTGGATCAGGCCAGTGGCCCACCCAGTTCAACACTCTGTGGCACACAGTGGCCAAAAACACCAGGGGCCCTCAGGAGGTCCAGCAGTGGGGCCAGGACACCAGAAGCCCTCCCACTGTTGCCCCCCCCAAGCACCAAGAAGACAGAGCATCACTTGCCCCAGACATAAGAACAAAAGAGAAGCCAATGCTGGATCAGGCCAGTGGCCCACCCAGTTCAACACTCTGTGGCACACAGTGGCCAAAAACACCAGACGCCTTCAGGAGGTCCAGCAGTGGGGCCAGAACTCCAGAAGCCCTCCCACTCTTGCCCCTCCCAAGCACCAAGAATACAGAACATCAATGCCCCAGTCATAATAGTATTCCATCTATATCTTCTGGCTAAGAACCACTGATGGACCTCTGCTCCAGATGTTTATCCAAGACCCCCACCAGTGATGGCCAATGCTCCCTCTATGCTGTGGAGAGTCTTGTGAGCAAAAATTCAACTTTGTGAGCTCCTGGCATTAAAGCTGTGAGCGAGCGATTTGGCTACTGCATAAATTAGTTTGCTCTGGAGCCATCCTCCCTGAGCTGAGACAAAAATGTGTGAGTTGGAGACCAAAGAACTGTGAGGGAACACCGGTGACGGCCCCCACCCTGCTTGCCTGACCCGATTGGTACTGGTTCTTGGACCCTTGTTCCCGGCCTCTAGAACACGTGGCCTGACCCTGGTCTGCCTTCGGACTTTGAACTGTGCCATCTCACCCTGGACTAGGGACTATGACCTCCTGAGAGGCCCCCACCCACCCACCCCCGCCCGGCTGTGAGACCCCCGCAGTTGCCTGGGCTGGCCTCCCACCAGGTGGGCAGAGCAGGTTGCCAGGTACCTTAAGGTCAAAGTGGGCGATGCGGCAGGCATGCATGTAGGCCACGCCCTGAAGAATCTGCTGCAGAAATTCAACGGCTTCGGCCTCCACTAGGACTTCCTTCTCCGCTATGAAGTCAAAGAGTTCCCCTCCATGGATGCTGAGGAGGAGCAGCAAGAGGGTCATCATCGGGGGCTCCGGGACCCACTGGGGAAGTTCCGGGAGGGCTTCTGGCAGCAAGGCCGGACCCCTGTTTCTGCGCGTGGGCAGGGGCTGTACAGCTTGGCCTGTGCTGCCTCCGCCTCCTCATGGGCCAGGCCTGAGCGCTGTGAGACGGCCAGAACACAGCTGCAACCCCCCATCCACCCCCCCCCTGCACTGAAAGGACAGAGGCCTGGTGTTTTGCTGCTAAAGGAAACAAGAGTGAGCTGTTGGCCCCAGTGGGGGGGGGAGGAAGAGGAGGAGAAGAAGGGCTGCTCCAAACCACTGCTGCCTTGCCCTCCGGCACGGAACGTGAGAAGGGAAAGCCCCCCCCAGGTGCCCCCAAATCTAGCAAACCCCCCCCCGGGGGGGCCTCCTGCTGCTGCAGTGGCCATGTGACCAGAAGGGCCAGCCCTCCTACAACCCTCCCCACCCACACCCACTCACAGCTCCAGGATCAGGACCATCTCCGTCTTGTTGGCAAAGGTGTCGTGCAGCTGCATGATGCAGGGGTGCTCCAGCTGCTGCAGGATCGAGACCTCCCGCTCCACCTGCTCCCGGTCCACGCCCAGCCGGCTGCCTCTGCGCTTGCGCACCCGGACGCACTTGGCGGCGTAGAAGGTGCTGGTGCTCCGCTCCTGGCAGCGCTTCACCACCCCAAAGTGCCCGCTGGGCAAGAGGGAAAGGAGTCAGGACAGCCGGGGGGGGGGGGGGGGGGGGAGAGCAGAGAGCACTGGGCTTCTGCTACAGGGAGGGAGGGAGTGAGGGAGACCACACAGGACCCCAGGAAAGGTGGGGGACCCCCGTCGCCTGCCCCCTGCCCCCCTCCCAGCAGCTCTGTGCCACAGGAGAGCCAGGATGCCTCCCTCACCTGCCCAGGGTCTCCAGCAGGAGGTACAGCTCTTCCACACTGCAGTGGCGGAAACTGGCTGGGGGGGGGCCAGCAGCAGGTCCTGGGGCTTGGCCTCCCACCTGGGCAAAAACCTCATCCTCCAGGTCTTCTTCGTACCGGCTGCAAGTCACCTCCTGGAGAGCAAAGGGCGGCTGAGGCCAGTGGCCCACCCACGGGGGGGGGGGGGGGCGCATGCTGTCCCTGGGGCGGGGGGGGGGGGGGCTACACCACCGGGAAGGGGCCGCAGGCGGGAATGGCAGAAGCCTCCCGCTGTCGCCAGTGTGCTTGTGGGTGGGCGGGCGGGCGGGCGGGCGGGCGGGCGGGCAGGCAGGGGCCAGAGGCCTGGCATGGTTCAAGGTGAGGCAGGCAGACCTGCCAGAGGAACCTTCGATGCCCCCTGCTGGCCAACCCGGCCACTCACACGCCCCCTCCCTCCCTCCCTTGCAGATGGATGGCGCCTCCCCCGCCGCCGCCGCCCTCTCACCTGCTGGCGCTCTTCCCCCGGGCCGCCCGTCGGGCCCTCGCCGCCACCGTCCTTGGCCATCGGCTGCGAAGGGAAGGCAAGGCAAGGCAAGGCAAGTTTTAGGCCGGGGCTGCGGCAACCCGAGCGCCGATCCGCTCCCTCCCCCCCGCCGCCAGAGCTCCGGGAGCCGGAGGCAGGCGACCCCGACGGGACGGGAGTGGGGGGCTAGCTCAGCAGCGACTGCCCCGCCACCTCGGGCCGCCCCGCCGCCTCTCCCGCTCCCTCCGGAGCGCCTCGCCCAGGCCAGGGAGCTCCCTTCCGCGGGCCCGGGGAGAGCCCCCACTTCCTTCCTTCCTCCCTCCCTCCCGGGGCGGGCCGGATGCACAGCCCGCGAGGCTGGCCCCGAGGTGGGGAGCCCCAGGAGTGGGGCCCGGCCCGGCCCTCGGCGAGGGGGCGCGCACCTTCGGGCGGCTCGCAGCAGACTCGGGGGCGCCGGGAGTGGGGGGGACTGCCAGGCGGGGAGGACTCGCCTCTGGAGAATGGAGGCGGCGTCGAGGAAGCTCTCGGGCCGCCTCCCCGGCCAGTGGCCGGACCCCGAAGCCCCGTCCCCGCCTCTCACGTGTGGCAAGCCGAGGCGCCCGCCGGCCCCCCCCCCCCACTGTCAAACCCCTCTCCTCCGGCGGGGTGGTGGTGGGGGGCGGGCGGGGCGGGCCACGCACGGAGGAGGAGGAGCTTCCCTGAGCCCCGCCCCGCCAGACGGAGCCCCTTGGGCAGCCCTTCGGGTGAGCCCCGGGCCTCCCTGGCCCCGAGGGAGGGCTGCACCGTGGCCGCAGCAGCTGCAGAGGCCGGGGTTGCTGTTGTCAGAGAGGCCGCGAAGGAGGGGAGGGTGCCGCAGCCGGGCTGGCGCGGGAGGGGGGCTAGGGTTGCCAGCCTCCAGGTGGGGCCTGGGGATCTCCCGCTTTTACAGCTGATCCCCAGCTGACAGAGATCAGCTCCCCTGGAGAAAATGGCTGCTTTGGAGGGTGGACTCTATGGCATTCTACCATGCAGAGGCCCCTCCCCTCCCCAAACCCCACCTTCTCCTGGCTCCACCCCCAAAGTCTCCAGGTATTTTCCCACCCAGACTTGGCAACCCTAAGGGGGGCCGGGAGGCAGGTCTGTACCGGGGGGGGGGGGGGGAGGCGGTATCGGAAAGGGCGAGGGGGCAAGGCCTCAGGGTCGCCGACCCGCTCAATCCCCCCGGGGGGGGGGGGGTGGAACTGGCGCGCACGCAGCCGCCCTGGAGCAGACCAGGCCCCTCGCCGCTCCCCTCCCTCCGGCCCCGGAGCCCTTCGGCGGGCTGCTGAGCCGCCGCCGCCGCCGCCTTCCGGAAGGCGCACCTGGCTCGAGCCAGAAGAGGCGGGCGAAGGCGGCGCCGGGATTTCCCGCGTGCTCCGCATTCCTGGCCGGCCGGGCGGAGGCCGAGCTCCCCAGCAAGGCATGGGCGGCAGCCGCGGGCCGGGCCGGCGGGGGAAAGGGAGCGCCCGTCGCGGGCCAGAAAAAAGGCGCCTTTGGAGGGAGCCCGGGGCCGCGGCACCCGGGAAGCCGAGGGCAGGCAGGGCCCGGGAGGGCCTTTTGGCGCCCGGGCGGCCGGGGCTGGTGCGGGCGCTTCGTACTTCCGCCCGAGCTCTCCCGGGGCTGGCGAGCGGCCCGCAAGGCGAGACCGAGGATCGGCGCTCCCCCCCGGGAGGGGCCCTGCCGCCGCTCGGCTCGCGCCTCTCCCCTGCAGCAGCCCGCCCGCCCGCCCGCGGGTCCCTGGCGGCGACTCCCCCCCCGTTCCGGAGGTCTCTTCCAGCCGCCCGTTCCCCCTCCCGGACCGACCCTTGACAAGCAGGAGACGAGCCGCCGCCAGCTGGCCCTACCTTCGGGGGTTTGGTGCTGCTTCGTGCCGCGGCCACACGCGGCTTGGCTCCCCCGAGCCCGGCAGAGTTCGATGGATGCCAGCCACCGCCTCGCGTGACGCCTGAAAGGATACACCGGCCAAAATGGGAAGAAGCCCGGAAAAGAATCGGGCAGGGGGGTGTGGAGCCTTCCCAGTAGACCAGACGCTCGAAATGCGCCGTAGGGCTTTCATGCAAGGCAGTTCACACTACTGGGTGATCATTCCTGAGTCCAGAGTGTCCGCAAGGCGCGTTCCTTATGCAACTGAGAGTAATTTTACTGGCAACTTGCAGCCGCCATCTGTCTGGTGCAAATGCTCTCTCCAAGTGTTCATTCTTTTTCAACTTTTTAACACTGAACAGCCCGAGTTTCTAGTCTTTGGGGGCCTCTATGAGGCTGTTGCAGTACTGATAACAGAGTTTGGTTTATTCCAAAATTTGAGTTTTTTGATTTTCAACTTTATCCCTCCCCCCTGCCCCGCCGCGCTGCGCCGCCCTTTCAAATTGCAGAAAGTAAGATGCCTCCGGTCTGCATTGGGGACAGCTCTCGCTCAGGCCTGGATACGTTTGCAGTTTTGCTAATACAAAACTAAGGCACTTACATACTTTTAAATTCCATGAATATGGCAAATCATACAATTTTGTATGCTAAGTCACAAATAATAAATAATTGCCATGTGGCATTGTGTGTAGAATAGCCAGGAGATCCTAAGATTGTCTGGCATTCAGAAGTTCTAGCTCTTCTTTAGCGTTATGCACCACCAGGTGGTGAGGTAGACTTGTTTTTAAGGCAAGAGACATTTCAGAGGTGGTTTGCCATCGCCTGCCTCTGCACCACGACCCGGGTATTCCTTGGCGGTTGCCTTTCCAAGCACTGGCCGAGGCCGACCCATAAGAACATAAGAGAAGCTCATGCTGGAACAGGCCAGTGACCCATCCAGTCCAACACTGTGTGTCACCCAGTGGCCAAAGACACCAGGTGCCCCCAGGAGGGCCCAGCTTAGCTTCTGAGATCTGACGGGATCGGCCGAGCCTGGACTATCCAGGTCAGGGTATAAGTTAGAAATATTAAAGTAGTGATGTAAAAGCTGGGTTTGATAAGACGGTCACAGGTGAATCCTTTCTCTGCCATGGAAGTTTGCTGGGTGACCTTGGGCCAGTCACGCGCTCTCAGCCCGGCCTCCCTCACAGTGTTGCTGTGAGGATAAAATGGAGGAGAGGCAAACGATGTAAACTGCTCTGGGTCCCCATTGAGGAGAAAAGCAGGAAATAAATAAACATGGATCTAAAAGCAAATAAAGCATGGCAGTAGCCAGGGATGGAAGGTGATTCCTGTTGGACTGAGCCACCCTCAAATATACTGACGAAGGGAGCTTCGTCTGTCCAGAGCTGACACCTTGGAAATCTTCTTGCCCTTTGAGGTGCTCCTGGACATGGATCTTGTTTGACTGCAGACAAATACAGCTACCGACCTTTTCTAATTAAACAGCCTGTAGTCCCTTGGACTGCAAGGAGATCAAATCAGTCAATCCTAAAAGAAATCCACCCTGACTGTTCCCTGGAAAGCCAGATACTGAAGCTGAAGCTCCAATACTTTGGCCACCAAATGAGAAGGGAGCACTCCCTGGAGAAGACCCTGATGCTGGGAAAGATTGAAGGTCAAAGAAGAAGGGGGCGGCAAAGGATGAGATGGCTAGACAGGGTCATCGATGCAACAAACATGAAATTAAGCACACTCCGGAGCACGACGGAAGACAGGAGGGCCTGGCGTGATGTTCATGGGGTCGTGAAGAGTCGGACTCGAGGGAGTGACTGAACAACAAGGATGAATGCTCATCCCAGAATGTACCCCAGTATTTCAACCTCTGGGACTGCACTCCCTTTATGAGTTGGAGCCCAGTTGCAGACTTGTAGCTGTCAGAAAGGAGGGGGTCCAGGGGCTGAACCATCAAGCCCCAAGCACAGGACGCTTCAGGGCTTACAGATGCAAATGGCTCTGGCCAAAGTAGAACAATAGGTTAACTCTCTCATACCCAGGGACAAGGTTTGTGTCCAGTGGCACCTTTAAGACCATTAAAGCTTAATTTGGGATATAAGCTTTCCTGTGCATGCAGACTTCTCCAGATACATGGAAACAAGACTTCCTCAACCATTACATGTAGGTAGAGAGAGCTATATGGGGAGTAGCCTCAACCATGGGAATTAAGGTAATGCTGAACTGTAATTACTGCAGCGTCAAGTAATGCTAAGGTACAAATAGGTATAAAAAACAGCCTGCATGGTTAGCGAACAAAGTAATGGAAGCAATAAAAGGTGAGAAGGATCCCTTTAAGTGGTGGAGGGCTAGTCCGAGTGAGGTAAATAAGAGGAAGCACCGGCTGTGGCAAATAAAATACAAGTCGGTGATCAGAGAGGCAAAAAAGGGACTAGGAGAAGCATATTGCAAAAAACAAGCCCTATGAGGAAAGGTTGAGGGACTTTTGGGGAATGTTTAGTCTGGGGGGGGGGGGAGAATGATTGCTCTACTTCAGTATCGGAAGGGCTGTGTCCCATAGAGGAGGGGCGGGAGCTGTTCCTGTTGGCAGCAGAGGAGAGGAGTCGCAAGAATGGGTTTGAATTACAGGCAGGAAGGTACTGGCTGGATCTTTGGAAAAACTTTTTAACAGTCAAGAGTTGTGCCACAGTGGAATCAGCTGCTTGGGGAGGTGATGAGCTCCCCCTCCCCGGCAGTCTTTCACCAGCGGCTGGACAAACACTTGTCAGGGAGGCTCTGAGCTGATTCTGCATTGGGCAGGGGGCGGGACGAGATGGACTGTAGGGCCCCTTCCAACTTTGCCTCTGTCTTCACTGTGGACGATGGGAGGTGTTTGCCCACTCCAGAACCACCAGTTTCAGGAGGGGTGTCGAAAAACCTGAATCGGATTGAGGTGGCGAGAGAGGCGGTCCTGCATCTGATGGACAAATTAAAAACAAACCAGCAGGCCCAGGTGGCATACATCCAAGAGTTCTGGAAGAACTCAAATGTGAACTTGTGAATCTCCTGAGTCCTGACAAAAATATGCAATTTATCACTAAAATCTGCCTCCATTCCCGAGAACTGGAAGATTGTTAATGTAAACCCCATCTTTTAAAAAGGCGCCAAAGGAGATCCAGAAAATTGCAGGCTGGTCAATCTAACATCGATACCGGGTAAGTTGGTGGAATTCATTATTAAAGTTAATATCGGTAGGCACATTGATGAACGAAAGCGGCAGAGGAAGAACCAGCATGGGTTCTGTAAGGGAGGGAAGGCCTTGTCACGCCAGCCTTTTAGATAGTTAAGGATACTTTTACACAATCTGTCTCCTGTTCTGACATCTTTATTGCTTCACTGTTTCCCCCCTAATTAAACCCAAAACAGTGGTGACTGTATGGACTTAGCTTGTTATTGCCGTTCAGTCTTTATTAACCGCCAAGTTTGGAAAAGTTTGCACCAGGGGTTCCAATTCCAGGGGCATCCAAGGAGGGTGCCCCCATCCTCCATTGTTTCCAAAGGCAAACAGACAAAACAACAGCCCAGCAGTTTTTCCCAGAGAATCTCTGCAGTAGAAACTAAGAGGTGTGGTGGGAGGGGGACTGTTTACAAGGCCAGCAGTAGAACCCAGTTCCATTGTGGCAAATGCCAGTTCAACGGGAGGACTGGTCAGCTTTAGCACAGAATGATCCCAACAACAATACACAGAAGAATTTCAAAAAAGAACAAACTCCTGTGATGGGCCAAAGGTCAGTGTGCCCACCCTTACCTGCAATCCTATTGGCCCGTGCTCCTCCCCCCTCCTGTCCCTGGAAAAGCAAGCTACTAGTTGGGCTTCAAGTCTCTGAGGTCAGCAGCAACAAAAACCTTGCAAGCTACAATGCCATTTGCCTGAAGGTTAAGGTCCCTCTTCCCCTTCCCTTCTGGAAAGCAGAGCAAAGGGCAGGAAAGAGAAGGTGAGTGCAGCCCTTTAAAGTTTAACCTCCTCCCAAGCCTGTACTTGGAAATGCCAAATAAAATCTGAATAGTTCAATTTTTATTTGGCATTCTGATTCAGCTGAAATAACCGAAAAATGCTGAAAAGGGATGGGGTTTTTTCCAGTTTGGCTTTACCAAATGCCCACCCCTAGTCTGCATATGTCAAAACATCTTAACCTCAGAACATAAGAGAGAAGCCAATGTTGGATCAGGCCAGTGGCCCCTCCAGTCCCAACACTCTGGGTCACACAGTGGCTTAATCTTCATTAAGTTCTGTGCTAATTTGCTGTTCACCTGTGTAGGGGCATCTGCCTGTATATATGAACTGTTAACTTCCATGTCAATGTATGTGAGGAAGTGTGCTTCCATACGAAAGCTCATACCTTGAATAAACCTTTGTTCGTCTTGGGGCCACTGGGCTCAAAAAAATTTTTTTTAACCTTTTAGAGTTGTTTGAGGGGGTAAACAAGAGTGGTCACGGGTGACCCAGGAGATGATATTTACCTGGACTTTCAGAAAGCTTTTGATAAAATTCCTCATCAAAGGCTCCGAAGTAAACTCAACAGTCATGGAATATGGGGACAAGTCCTCTTGTGGGTTAAAAACGGGTCGATTAACAGGAACCAGAGAGTGAGTCTAAATGGGCAGTTTCCACAGTGGGAGGTGGTATGGCAGGGCTCAGTATTGGGTGTGGTGCTTTTTAACTTTTTCATTAATGATTTGGAGTTGGGAGTAAGGAGTGAAGTGGCTAAGTTTGCAGTTGACACTAAATTCAGGGCAGTGAAAACCAGGGAAGAAGAGGGAGATTGGATTTATACCCTTCCCATTCACTTGGAGTCCCAGAGTGGTTTACAATCTCCTTTCCCTTTCCTTCCCCACAACAGACACCCTGTGAGGTAAGTGGGGCTGAGAGAGCTCTTTTGAGGACTGCTCTGAGAAAACTTGTGACTGATCCAAGGTCACACCAGCAGCTGCATGTGGAGGAGTGGGGAATCAAACCCAGTTCTCCGAGATTAGAGTCAGCACTCTTAACCACACCAGACTGGGAGGCACTCCAGAGAGATCTGTCAAGGCTGGATGAGTGGACATCAGCGTGGCAAATTAGGTTCAATGTGGGCAAGTGCAAAGTAATGCACATTGGAGCCAAAAATCCTAACTATAAATACATGTTGATGGGGTCCAAACTGGCAGTAACTGCTCAGGAGAGAGATCTTGGAGTCATGGTAGATAACTCACTGGAGAGGTCAACTCAGTGTGCAACTGCGATTTAAAAAGGCCAACGCTATGCTGGGGATTATTAGGAAGGGGACTGGAAACAAATCAGCCAGTATCAGAATGCCCCTGTATAAATCTATGGTGCGGCCTCATTTGGAATACTGTGTGCAGTTCTGGCCGCCACACCTCAAAAAAGATACAGCACTGGAAAAGGTGCAGAAAAGGGCAACTAAAATGATCTAAGGGGCTGGAACACCATCTGTATGAAGAAAGGCTGAAAGGGTAGGGCTCTTTAGCTTGGAGAAACAATGACTAAGGGGCGACACGATAGAGGTTGACAAAATTATGCATGGGATAGAAAAGGTAAATAAGTCCTTTTCTCCCTTTCTCACAGTACAAGAGTTTGTGGGCACTTAATGAAATTAATGAACAGTAAGTTTAGAGCAGGTAAAAGGAAGTACTTTTTCACCTGAAGAGTCATCGTCACGTGGAATGCACTGCCGCAGGAAGTGGTGGCGGCTACAAGCATGGACAGCTTCAAGAGGGGATTGGATCCACATATGGAGCAGAGGTCCATCAGGGACTATTAGCCATAAGATACAGATGGAACACTCTGTCTGGGGCAGGGATGCTCTGTATTCTTGGTGCTGGGGGCGCGTGGGGGGGCACAGTGGGAGGGCTTCTGGAGTTCTGGCCCTGCTGGCGGATCTCCTGATGGCACTTGGCTTTTGGCCACTGGGTGACACAAAGTCTTGAACAGGCCACTGGTCTGACCCAGTGTGGATTCTCTTTACCATACAGCTGGCAGAAGAAAAGCTGCTCTCCACAACTGGAAACATACAACTTAGCATTACTGGTAATTGTAACCCACAACATTTCAGCAGCCCAAACACTGATTGCTGCCAGTTTGTTTGGAAGTGACAGACACGAGGTCTCCCAAGCGGTAAGACGCCCCACCGAAGCCTTCCGCACGATCGTGTTTGTGTCCTGCTATCAGCCTTCCCACGGATGGGTGCCTGGCCACTTCCTCACCTCTCTCATTTCCCTTCCCACTTAGAAGCCCTCGAGTCCCACACAAATTTTGGCCTGCCATTCCCCTCACAAAAGGGCTATTCTTTTCTTCCCCTCCCAACCCCACCACTAGACCTAAAGGGAAATATTAATTTTTTGGAAAAAGCCACATTTGGCTCTGGAGGCAGAGGGTGCCGAGACACTGCCCAGATGTGTGCAATTGGATCCCACTCTGCTACCAGCCGCACCTTCCCTCTTTGGAACATGGAGCCCTTCCCCTGCAAAGAATGGTGATGCTTCAAAGCAGCCCTTCAGTTTTATAGGACAGAAACACTGTAAGAGCCCTAGGACCGTGCTTTGGACTGTAAACGTGAGGAGCCTTTAAGGGCTGTTTATCCCCACTTGTTGGTGGCACTCCCCGCTGGCCAGCTCCCTGAACCTCTAGGTCCTGTTGCAGTTGTTTTCAATAAATAAGGAGGAAGAAGTCTCACTCCTCAGCAATGTTGGAGAGGCTGCTGCTAGGCAGGATCAAGACATCATACAGAGAGAGGCTAATGAAGCACCCAGGAGGAGCGGGTCAAGATGCCCATGTAAAGGACAGCTCTGCCCTCCTTCTCCCCCCCCCCCCCCCACGCTGCTGCTGGCCATTGCCTTCGGAGCAGAGGGGCCGCGCCCCTTGGCCCAGAAACGGCCCTTGAGTGAAGAGAAGGAATTGGGAGGCTTTCCTGAAAAAGAGCTCACTTCATCAGATGCACCGAGTGTGCCATCCATCCAAGACGTTTATACTCAAGCCGCCAAGGGGTGTGGGGTGGGCAGTAGTGAAACGAAAACCTCAGGGTCTCCTTCCCAAAGGCTCTGGCTCCCGGGGGCCCTGGGACTCCTGCAACCTACTCACACAGCCGCCCCTTGAACAGTTTCTCTTCTCCCCCTCCCCATTCCAGCCACAAAGTGGCCAGCCTGTTTTTTCTGCTGTGATGGGAGTGATACTTCACCCAAATACGTACCAAGAGTTCCCTACTTTCGTGCTGTGAATGTTCAGCTCCAGCAGCCCAGACTGGTAGCCTGGCCAGAAGAAAGAGCCAGGTCTCCCCTCCCAGGTCTGGCCTCCCGACTTCCCTCCCAGGCCCGTCTACTGTGTGGGCCAGTGGGAGGGTTTGTGGCAGGACTGAGCGAAGCAGGAGAGCTCAACATGGTGGCCGAGGCTGGTGAGGCGCCCTCTGATGCCCGCCAAGTGCTCACAGGAGCGGGGGAGGGGGCAGGTGTGGCATTTGCCCAGCAGGACTCCTGATCCACTGTTCAGGTGAAAAGCGCTCCTGTCAAATGCAGCTTCTCTGCCTGAACTCTTGTAGAGCTCCTATTGGATGCATATCTGACCCTTGATCTCTTGACACTTGTGTGGTTGGCTCCTCCTCCCGTGGCAGCCATGTCTGTCACTGTGCCCGCCATCCCTTGTCAGAATGCCGAAGGTGCCCAGAGGCGCGACGAGGGCGGGGACTTCTGGGCAAGAGACTCAGGCACACACTGGCATTTGTGGTCCGGAGAGAGATGGCCAGCTAGATGGAGGAGGTGGCAAAACAGAGATTAGCAAGGGTCTGACCAACACATTTGGAACCAGCGAGGGTGTTTGTGTTTCTCTCTTCAACATCACAGGGACAAGATTCAGCCCTACGGGAACTGGGGACTGTGTTGAGATCTTCCTGGTTTTTCCAATGGTCTTATGCAGCAGTCCTCTGCTGTTCCACTGGATGGTTTTACTTGCTATATCCATTGAAAGCTTATATTCTTTAGGAAAATTCCTTTTGTTCTGAACTTGGAGTTATTTGGTCTTTTGAAAGAACAGAAAATCCTGATGCTTTGCTTCATGCTTATCAAAGTCTAACAGAAAAGCTGGGAGAGCTGCCTTGTTGGGACAATCTCAGACCAGTGAGATTCGCAACGTAAATCTTAGTTGCGATATAGAACAAGTACAATACAGCGGAAGAGAGGAACTCCTCATGGTGGTTGCGGTGGTCCAGCAGCTTGAGGCCAGGGTCAGCTGAATCCCTTATTTTCTACGATAAAAAGAAGGCCCTGATGGGTCATTTCACGACACAGGCCACCCACTTGCTCCGGAGTATCTTGAAACAAAAAGCAGGGCATCTATGCTGGTTGCCACGTGGAGGAGCTTCCTTTGATACATAGGAAGGGGCTAGCTGTAATCCTGGCTTTCAGCTTCTTATCAGAGCTGTCAGAAATGTCCATTCTGAAGGGAAAGCAGAAGATCCACAAGCCCCTCTTTTTGAAGGTGTGCACCCGTGGGGGAAGCATGCAAGAGCAGGGGCAAAACTAACCTCCCCCCCCCAAAAAAAAACTGGGCAGAGCAGCACCGTCCCTAAGGGCAGCTGTGCTACAGGCCCAGATCCGGGCAACAAGACCACACAAGCAACTCCCAAATGGCCTTTCCCCACGGCCTTTGGGGGTGAGGAGGTGGGGGTGCAACAGACCAACCATTTGAACGTTCAACCAAGAATTCCCCACCACCACCACCAGGGGTGTGCATTCAATTTTTCCGAAATGGGGAAATAACGGGAAAAAGTCGTTTTGGGTTTTTGGATACCAGGGAAGCTCCACAGAGCCTCCCTGGTATCCTGGAATCCCCCCCCCCCCCCCGGAAAAGCTATAGTCCAAATTTGGAGCCTCTACCTGAAATCCCCTCCCCACAGCCCCCCTGGAAACTTTTCAGAAGTTTTTTTTTGCCATTGATTACAATGGCCTCATAGGGTATAATAAATCCAAATTTTCCGGGAATCCTGAAAATTTTCAGATAATCGGCACTATACCGGTATAGATATTCGGATTTTTCCAGGAATCCTGAAAAAATTCGGGTTCAATAAACCCAAATCCGAAAAAAACATTTTGTTTTGTTTTGCACACTCCTAACCACCCCCACCCCCTTGGTACCCGAAGTCCCGCTCCGGGACCAGACAGCTAGCAGGAGAATTGCCCCCCCTGCCCACAGCTGATCGAGATGGAGATGCAGCTCAGCAGCAGCAGGTCCCGCATTCAGTCCCAGGGACCTCCAGGTCAAAGCCTCTCTGAGTAGGCGAGGAGGAGGAGGGACTGTCTGCCTGAGACTCCTGAGAGACCCCCAGCCGGTCCTCACGGACAGCATCGACTTGGGGGGACAGACAGGGGCTGAGGTGGCTTCATGGGACAGGTTGCCTGCCTCCTACGGGTCGGTTCCCCAACTGCACAGACAGCCCCCTGGGGGCCTTGGCCGTTAAGACTTCACGATCGGCCCCTGACTCCCACCGGGGGGGGGGGGGGGGCCGAGCAGCCCCGACCCAGGCATGAAGGGCCCCAGCGTCAGGGTGGGCTGCTGCCATCGTGCTTTCCCATAACTGGAACTGGGCACTGGCGGGGGTTGCTGGGGCCCGCCGCCACCCAAGTGCCGGAGGAATGACCGACACCTGGAGCCCAGCACCAGAGCCCCCCACCCCCCCACCCCCCGTAGCAAGAGGGAAGCTCCACGGAGGAAACTGCGCTGCTCCTCCCATCCCCCCACCCCAGGAGTCCCCGCTGAACAGGGAGGCTTTGTCAGCACAAAGCAGCAGAACGCTGTCCTCGTCTGAGAAGGAAGGCAGGACTTCCACCGGAGCAGCACCATGAAGCTGCCAGCAAGGGCTGCCCCCTACCCCACCCCCCGGCCCAGGGCCTGGCACGCTGCTCAGCCAGCCAGCCCCAAGCGGATAGGCCCCTTCGGCTTCTCTGGATTCCCCAAATCCCCCCCCCCCCACTTGGGCAGGGGAGGCACAAAACCGGCCTTGTGAGGGGCAGAAAGTGACAGGAGAAAGCTGAAGAGTGGGGGAGTCCCCCACCCACCCCTTTTCCCTCGGACAGGATAGTCTCCCGATGCCGCCTGCCTGGGGCCCCCTGCAGCCCCCCCCCCAAGAGAGGGTGGAAGAAGGTGGGTCCCTTCAAAAGTTTTATTCCTTTATAAAACTTTTCCAGACAATTTCATAAGATACAAATAAATTATTGAATGAGCACTTTATTTCTGGAATACTCAAAAGAAAGCAATTTTTTCCTCCTAAAATGTCCAGGGAAATAAACTAGAAACTGGGTGTTTTTTTAAAAAAAATAATAATAATAACACCCCCTCCTCAAACACAGACCCCCACCCACTCAGGAACTCCACAACCAGGGTGGCAGTTTTCTCCAAGGGTGACACCCCATCACCCCAGCCGAAGAACACATCACAGCAGACAAGGCTGGAGCCAGAGACCCGGGAAGAGCTTTGCAGAGCCCGCAGCAGGCATGTGGGCACACAAGTGGGCACCCACCCACCCACCCACAGCTGGCCTCACACCACGGAGCCCTCCGACCTGGCCTATGTGGGGAGAAGTAGGGGGAAAGAAAACATGGCCCTTTCTTCCACAGACGCCTTGCTGGGAGGAGGAGGAGGAGGGAGGGAGGGCCAGCAAGGAGTGAGCGCGCTCAGATGGCCAGAGATGGCTGGGGGGGGGCAAGGGGCTGGCTCCCCTGCCCCTCTGTCCAAGTCACGGAGTAACAGTCCTGGGTCCTATGGCTTTGGGGGACACGAACTGCCAGAAGCAATGCTGCCACCTCAACGTGGGAGGCCCGGGATGGTGTACAGTTCCCAGAATGGGAATGGGAATGAAGCTGCTGCCTGCTACTCTACAAAAACAAAACCGTCCCTCCAGGGGGAAGCCTGGCCTGGAACGTAAACACAAAAACATTTTTCCAGGGGGGGAGCCAAGTTCCTCCTCGTATTCCCACCTCTCCTTCCAGAGAACAACTCCTTCCAGAGAACAATCTGACCGCGACGGCTGTACGGTTTCCAGGAAGGGTGCAGGGTTGGCCTCATCTGTTTCTGAAGGCCACGGCAAAGAAACCATTTGGAGGGGAAGCCGGGCAGGTGGCACGCGCAGCAATTCAAACCCCCCAAGCCAGTTCTCTGCCACACCACAAGAGTCCCTGCTGCCACCGCCCGAGAGAGAGAGAGAGAGAGAGAGGCCCTTCCGGATCCCGCTTGCCATCGAAAAAGCAGGCAGCGCAGGTGACGGACCTCTGCAGCCTCCAGGCTTTTCCTCGATAGGCCGCTGAGCAGCACTGCCCCTTCGCCCTCCTGCAGTACGTAGCGGGGGGGGGGGGGGAGACCGGGACTCCTTGGGGCCCAAAGGACTGGCTCCGGGGCCCAAAGGACTGGCTCCGGGGCCAGCTGGGCAGGGGCAGAGGCAGCCTAGAAGCCGTACTTGGCCTGCGTCTGACGCCTGCTGAGCTTGTTTTCCGCCCACGTGTTCTTCAGCTCCAGCTCTCGTTCTTTTGCCTGTTCCAGAAAGAAAGAGAAAGAGAGAGAGAGAGAGAGAGAGAGAGAGAGATGGGGGGGAGGGTGTCAGTCAGACACACAACTTTTGCTGGGCAGCTCCCTTCCCGAAGAGCACATACAGAGGAGCAGCTGCCACCCTGACTCTGCTGGGGAACATCCAGGAGAAAGGCACTGTGTGACACAGGCCCAATCTGACACGGCTTCTTCTCGGAGGCTCTCTGCAGCCCATGGAGCCACCACTCCTCCAGCTGGAGGTGGGAGGCGAGGCTGGCCAGGAGACAGAGACGGACACAGGCCAGTCACTGCCCTGCCCCTTCTACAGGGGCCTCAGCCCCCCCCCCCCGCTCGCCAGGCTCCCCCGCCTCGGTGCCCCCGCTCCCTTCCTGGCCTTGTCCGGCATCAGGAATTTGGGAGTCTGTTCACAGCCTTCGCCCTTGGGACGGCTCCCCTCTGCAGCACTGGGGCCAGTCCCCCGAACCACAGTCCGTTTCACCCGGACAACCCACACCCTCCGCCCTGGGCAGCACTCCCAGCGGCCGTGGAACAAGGCGAGAGAAGACTCCAGTTACTCAAGGGGCCGGCCACCCGGAGACTGAGGGCGAAGAGCCAAAGCGGGATGGAGACTCTGGGCCCCGCGGCCTCACCTGGTGAATCAGGTAGGTGATCTGATGCTTCCTGCGCTGCTGCCCGGTGGGCTGCTCACCTTTTTTCTAGCGGGGAAGGAAGAGAAGCCAGGCGTGAGCGAGCGCTCCCCAGAGGAGGAGGGGCCGGCAGGAAGCCAGCACCCACCCCACCCCACGGGCTCCTCAGAGACTCGTTCCACGGACCTTGCTGAAGGATTTCATGTTCTGCTCCTCTGTCAAGGACTTGGTCAGCCACTGCTGGGCTCCACTCAGCTGATCATCCCCTTTGATCTCCACAAAGTTGATCTCTTCCCGCCCACGGTTCCGTTTGCCTTGCAGGCGCTTGAACTGAGCCAGGAATCAAAGAAGGGATCAGGACGCCATCCAAGAGCACCCCTCCATCCCACGGCTCTCCACCTGCCTGCCCGCCCCCTGCCCCTCCGGGCCAGGGGGCCAGGACCTCCTTCTCAGCAACAGCTCCCCCACTCTCCCCGCCCCGGCTTGCTGGACTGGCCTCCCCTCCCCTTTGCCCACCAGGTGCACTGGCCAGCCACTGGAGGCATGGAAACTGCGCAAATCAGCCGGGCATGCCAGCCGGAATCTGACCCTCCCAAGTCAGAGGCGACTTTACACGGCCTGAAGAGGAAGGCACCCAGCTCCTGCTGCAGCGAGGAGGGAACAGACCCATCTGCCTGAACCTGAGAAGAGCCCTGTCAGATGGGACTCAAATAGGCCCACCTCACCAACATCCTGCTTCTTCACAGCACAGAAGGCCTTTCTGCTGCTGCTACCGCCACCGCCCCAGGCAACCAGCAGCCAAGAGAGCCTACTGTCCCTGAAGACCGAAATCCCATTCAGACACCAAGGCCAAGACATACTGATGGATCTTTTACTCTACCTATCCCTCCAATCCTCTGAAACACAAACTCCTGCTGAGGAAGAATAACTGGCCCTGAAATGCCCTGTAAATCTAAAGGGACTCCTCAGACCCCGCCCCTGACGCCAGGACTAACACGACAACTCAAAGATAAATGTTCTGCTCCCTCAATAGCAGAACCTCCCCCCTCACTGAGGGAAGAAAGGAAAGAAAATATTTCATAGGAGATTTCCCTCCCTCCAGGCTTCCTCAAAATTTCTAATTTTTTCCTCTGGAGTCCTGGGCCTTGACACACATCTAACCGATTTACAAGTCAGCAAACTTCACTGTAGAGCAGGCGGAGAAAGAGGTCCTTTTCTCCCTTTCTCACAATACAAGAACTCGTGGGCAGTCCATGAAATTGCTGAGCAGTCGGGTTGGAACGGATAAAAGGAAGTCCTTCTTCACCCAAAGAGTGATGAACACGTGGAATTCACTGCCACAGGAGGTGGTGGCGGCTACAAGCATGGACGGCTTCAAGAGGGAATTACCGTATTTTTTGCTGCATAAGACTCACTTTTTCTCCCAAAAAAAGTGGGGGGAAAAGTGTGTACGTCTTAAACCCCCCTCATTTTTCCCAAGCCACGGCACCGAGTGGAGCTAGGTGCGTCTTATGGTCAGGTGCATCTTATGGAGTGAAAAATACGGTAGATAAACACATAGAGCAGAAGTCCATCAGTGGCTCTTAGCCACAAGGCATAGATAGGAACTCTCAGTCTGGGGCAAGTGATGCTCCGTCTTCTTGGTGCTTGACGAGGGGGGGGAACAGTGGGGGGGTCTTCTAGTGTCCTGGCCCCACTGCTGGACCTCCAGATGGCTTCTCTTATAGTCTTATGTTATTACTGTTAAGAAATTGATTGTGTTTGGCAAGCTGGTGTATAAAATGTATGAAGGACCAATAAGAAATTTGATTCAAACTGGAGCAAAAATAATAAAAACAAAAGCCAGGGGGATCCTTGGCCAGCCAGTTGGCAGGCGGCCTGAACGTGGCCCGCTCCAGCAGCCAGCCCCACTCACCGCTTCATCGTCCATGAAAGAGGAGACGTCGCTGCTCACTTCCTGGGGGGGTCCCACGGCTAGGTCACCAGATTCCGGATAGTAGCCACCACTGTAGTAATCCTGGAGGCAGAAAGCAAGAAAGCAGGAACCCCTAAAGACCAGAGAGATGCTTCCAATGCCAGTGGCCCAGTCCTCCTCCCAGCGGCTCCCCCTTTTCCTTCCGAGAGGGGCTGGCCCCTTACAACTTTCCACCATCCTCCAGTCTTTTAGACCATGTTTCTTAAACTAGAACAAAGTTTGAGTCCAGCAATAACAAAATTTAATACTGGGTATAAGCTTTCACACGCAAAGGAAAGCTTATAGCTTGAATAAAATTTTGCATGTCTTAAAGGTGCCGCTGGACTCAAGTTCAAGACCCGCATGGCAACCCTCCTGAGTCTTCTTTCAACTAGTTGCACTTTGCAAGCTTCATTACCACCTGGAAGCAATTCACCTCACCCGGACTATCTGCTCTTTGGAAAACCAGCCCTGCTAACCGGTGCTCTACAGTGCAACATGCACAGCTATCCAAACCGGATTGCTTGACCTCCTAGTCTTTTTCTGTAACCGCTCCTCACACTCCCTTTCACTCCCCCCCCCCCGCCCCCCACAAGCTTTGTTTGTAACCACACAGGTCTGAAATTGCCAGCCGATCAGACACGTTGTGTAGCAGCTGGGAGGAGGTCTGGCCCCTGACAGCTTCTGCCCTGAGGCCCCTCTGCGGCTTCTTCTGACTGCCACGGAGGACCACAGGCCCTCTTGGGATCTTCTGAGAAAGACGCTGCAAAGCCGCCCACAGCAGGCTCCCTCACCTGATAGAGACCACTGGTGATGCCAGGATACTGGCTATATGGCTGGCTGCCGTAGTCTTCCCCAGGCTTTGGTGCCCACCCGTGAGCAGCTTGCAAGCTCGCTCCTGGCGCAGTCTTGAATTCCAGGGGGGCATTGGCCGCAGCATCCTGGCCCTCTGGCTCAGGGCACGGCTCCGTCCCAGGGGGCAGGTCATCTGGCAAGACGCCCCCCGGGAAAGCGAAAGGCTCCGGGCTGAGGATGGGGGGCTCCGACAAGGAGAAGTAGTTCTCGGGAGCCACCTCCTCGTCACTGTCGTTCTCCTCCTGGGTGATCTGCTTGGTCACCTGCAGGGCGGCACTCTTGGCCGCTGCCTTGATGGCGGATGGAGAGGGAGTGGTCGTGGCCACGGCAGAGGAGGAGGCCTTTGAGGGCTTGGGGGGGGAGGACCCTGGGACTTTGGCCAGTTTGGGCTCCTGCTCTTGCCGGACGGTCTCCGATGCTTTCTTCGAGAAAACGTAAGGTAGAAGCAGCCTATTTGTCTCCTTCACTGTCAAGTTCTTGGGCTGAGGAAGCAACGCGGACAAGCCAGATCCCTCGCTGTGGCCCTGAAGGGAAGACAGAAGGAGACTGTGAGGCTTCCCTTCTCACTCAGAGAAGAAGAAGAAGAAGAAGAAGAAGAAGAGATTGGATTTATATCCCGCCCTTCACTCACTTAAGAGTCTCAGAGCGGCTTACAAACTCCTTTCCCTTCCCCTCCCCACAACAGACACCCTGTGAGATAGGTGGGGCTGAGAGAGCGCTTTCCCAAGCTGTCCTTGAGGGAACAGCTGGTACAGAGCTATGGCTTGCCCAAGGTCATCCAGCCAGATGCAAGTGGAGGAGTGGGGAATCAAACCCGGTTCTCCCAGATTAGAGTCCGCGCACTTACACCAGACTGGCGCCGCCCCCCCCCCCCCAGCTGGATCTAAGCTGGTGGAGAACCTGGCACCTTTAGACAGCCGCTCATTTCACTCTTGGGCCTGAGCTCATGGCCTAAAGCTAGGCCACTGCCGGTTTTGCCAAGAAGGGATGAAATGGGGGGGAGGCTGCGGCGGTGCTTGCCTCGTGAATGGAAAGAGCCGCCATTGTTTTAAGGCCAAGCGCGCATTTTCAGGAATGTGAACAACACCAGAAGGCCAGCCTGGCCCTGAGAGTCAGACTCTGTCCTCAGAGGGGCCAGGCTGGAAGGGGGCGCAGTCCAGGTGGGCGAGGCCGCTCTGGACTGAGGGGTGCGCTCCCCCCCCTCCCTCCCTCCCCCAAACCGGGGGCACGGGTGGCTTCTTGTCCCGTGGGGCCTGCGAGGAGGAGGAGGAGGAGTCCTCACCTGGAAGGGCGGCTGCTTCTTGGCCGGCTGGTCCTCTTCCTCGGAGTCTGACTGAGAGAGAGACAGAGACAGAGAGAGGGGGACACAGGGTGAGGGAGGGGGCGCCAGGGACAGGCCACCCAGGGGGGGCGCGGAGGGTCCAGGCTCGGGGAGGGGGCGACAGGGGCTTCCCCCACCCGGACTCGTGGGGCCAGAGTGAGCTGTGCTCTGGCTGGCTGGGGTTGCCACCCTCCAGGCGGGGGCTGGAGACCTCCCGCACCTCCAGGTGGCTCCTCCAGGGGGGCCCGCACGGGCTGCTTCTGGGCCCCGCGCACGTTCAGGGGGCATCTCTCTCCCGCTTCCCCCGGAGGAGAGGGCTGCGTCACCCCGCGCCCCTCCGAGGCCCCCAACCCTCCCTCCCTCCCTCTCCTCTCCCTCCTCTGCGGGATGCCGGGGCCCCGTGGGGCGGGGGGGGGGGGGAGGACTCACGCCGGGCGAGCGGAGCTGCGGGGCGGCGATCCTGACGGGCTGCTGGTGGGGCTGCTGCTGCTGCTGCCGCGTCCTCTTGCGGGGGGGCTGGGGCGGCCCGGGTCGGCGGGGGGGGTCGGCGGCGTGGGCGGGGGGGTCGTGGCCGGGCGGGGCGCCGGGGGGCGCCGGGGGGGCCTGGCCGGAGGGGGGCCAGGGGGGCGGGCGGGGGGTGCTGCTGCTGCTGCTGGCGGCGGGGGGGGTGGTGCCCTTGGGGGGCGGCAGGGAGGAGAAGAGCCCCCCGCCCTCGCGACGCCCGCCCCCCGCCACCGCGGCCTCCTCTTCTTCTTCTTCTTCTTCCTCCTCCTCCTCCTCTTCCTCCGCCGCCTCCTCCTCCTCCTCCTCGCTGCTGGCGTACGCTACTAAGGACATGGCCCCCCGCCCCGCCGGTACGCGAGGCCGAGGCTCCGCGGGTCGAAGTGGGCCGCGCTCCCCGGGCGCCGGAAGCCCGCTAGGCCGCTGCGGTCACCATGGCAACGCCGCCCGCCGGGAGGGAGGCAGCCCGGAGCCAGGTGCCACCGGCCGCTCAGCCCCTCCTCTGCACGGCCCGACCTGGGTTTCGGCTCCGGGTAATGGCCGCCGTGGAAGCCAAGGGGAATTTCGTCCTACTCCCGCCTTGCGCAGCGCACGGGCAGGGAGAGAACTACGACTCCCAGAAGGCGCCGCGCCGGGTGCCGCCATTGGACCGCCGGCGTCGGGCCCCGCAACGCCCGCTGGGAGTCGGAGTCTGTTCCCTCTGCCCGGCCCCTGGCAAAGCAATGTCACAACTCCCAGCAGTCATTTCGGGTGTTCACCCCCGCCCGTGCTCGAGGAGGAGAGCTCTTAAAATGGCCGCTTGAGCGGGGGGGGGGGGGGGGGGGGACGGGGGTCGGGAAAGAGGTGGGGCAGGAGGGGGCAGGCCCCGCCCCCTCACGTGTCGGATTACACAATGCAAAGAAAGGGCAGGTAGCTGCCCCGGGTGCAGCGCAGTGACGCAACGACGCTCGGGCCCCGGAGGTGGAGGGCCCCCCCCCCAAAAAAAGAAGGGGAAAAGTTGAGGGCCAGTTTCCCCGCGGTCCCCCCCCTCCCCCTCCCCTGGTGGCGGCTCAGGGCCCCCCCCCCCTCTCGCCTGCCTGCCTCCCTCCCTGCCTGCGGGGCGCCGTGCCCGGACTAGGCCGCGTGCGCGTGTGAGTCTGTGACCCGAGCGCGGGCCGGGCTCCGTCGTGGGGGGCGGGGACAGGGAGGGGGAGAGAGGACCGCCCCCTCCGCCCGCCCGCCCGCCCGCCCGCGGGGAGCCAGCCCGCCCGCCAGCCAGCCAAGGAGGCCGTCGGGCAGCAACAGCAGGCGCAGGCCGGGAGCGGAGGAAGCCGCCGCCGCCGCCTCCAGCAGGGCCGCCCGCGCAGGGCCTCTCCGATCCCCCCCCCGCCGCACTGTTGCCGGAGGCCGGGCCGGGGGCCGCCGGAGCCGAGGAGGAGCCGCCGCCGCCGCCATCGCCATGTCCCGCTCCAACCGGCAGCGCGAGTACAAGTGCGGCGACCTGGTCTTCGCCAAGATGAAGGGCTACCCGCACTGGCCCGCCCGGGTGAGAGAGACAGAGAGCGAGACAGAGAGAGAGTCCCCGTCCGCCTCCCTCCCTCCCTCTTCTTCCTGGCGCGGGGAGGCCGGGGGGGTGGCGGCGGCGGCAGCAGCAGTAGCAGGGCCTCCTCCGCCCTTGCCCCGCCCGACCCCCCCAGGCCGCCTTCCCGGCAGGTGCCACGCGAGCGCGCTCCCCCCCCCCCCCGGCCGGGCCTGCCAGCTCCGGGCAGCTCTGGGGGGCGGGGGGGGGGAGAAGGGCCGGGGCGGGGGGGGGGCGTGCGTGACTCTCGGGGGAGCGGGGCTGGCGTCGGCCACGTGGGCCCCGGCCCTGGGAAGGCGCTGCAGCCTCCGGGGCGGGCGGGGAGTGCCGGCCGACTTGCTGCTGCTCCGGGGAGCGCTCGGGAGTGGGGGGGGGGGCTGCTCGGAGCCAGCCTCCCCGCGCCTGTAGCCTTCGTGCCCCGGAGCCCGGCAGGTGAGGGGCCCGGGGGGGGGGTTGGGGTTGCGCGCGGAGGGGGCGGGAGGGAGGGGGCGCGGGGCGGCCTTCCGCATGAGGGGAGCCCGGGAATGTGCACCGCTCGGCCTTTTGGGAAGCGGCCCGCTGGGCGCAGCCGGTGCCTGGGTCCGAGCTGGGCACGAAGTCCACCCGGGGCCCTCCTCCGTCCGGCGGCTTCTGCTGGGGGCCCGCGAGGTGGGGGGGGGGGAGAGGAAGCAGAAGAGAACAGCTCTGCAGGGGGGGGAGGTGCCAGCCCCCCGGTGCGGCTTCCTCAGCCCCCTCCCCTTTTAGACGCCTGGGGCCGCCTTGGCGTGTCTGCCTTGCTGGAGGAAACCCGGGGGGGGGGAGAGGGGGTGTTCTTCTGGAGGAGTGGAGCCTCGTCCTGCCCGAGCAGTTCTCCCGGAGAGAGTGTGTGTGGTGGGGGGGGGGGCATATTCTTCTCATCTGTGCAGGAGCAGCTGCCGGTGATGGAGCTCAGTGGTGAGAGCCAGGGCAGGGCAGCCCCCCCCCCCCCCGCCCCTCCTCAGGCCTCCCTTTCCCTGCCGGAGAACTTGGCAGTGCTCTCTCTTTCTGCAGAAATGCCCAAATGTCAGTGAACAGGCGCCAGAGCCAGTGCAGGTTTCAACCCAGCAATTAATGTTTCCGGGCAGTTCTCCCCAGGACCACCCTCTGTTTTGGGGCACCCGTTTTGATCTGGCTGGAGAAGCCAAGCGCCCTGCAAGAACTGCCCCCAGGGGTGGGGTAGGCAGCAACTGTGAATGTGGGCCATGGGGGTGCTCTTCTCTCCTGCCAGGATGGTGAGAAGCCAAGCCAGTGAGGACTCTTCCCCAGCGGGCCCAGCAGCAATGCCGGAGCTCCCCTGTTGGGCTTCAGCCCCCCCCCCCCCCCCCGCTGCTTTGGTTTTCCTTGGCTGGGCAGAGCTGGGAACAGTTTCAGAGGGCTGGTGAATGTTGTGGGCTTGATGGCTATTGGCCACAAGGTATTGAGATAGGAACTCTCCATCTGGGGCAAGTGATGCTCTGTATTCCTGGTGCTTGGGTGGGGGGGAGCAACAGTGGGAGGGCTTCTAGTGTCCTGGACCTCCTGAGGGCACCTGGTGTTTTTGGCCACTGTGTGACACAAGAGTGTTGGACTGGAGGGGCCATTGGCCTGGTCCAACACTGGCTTCTCGCATGTTCTTATGTCTGGGGCAAGTGATGCTCTGTATTTCTTGGTGCTTGGGGGTGGGGGGCAAGAGTGGGAGGGCTTCTAGTGTCCTGGCCCCACTGCTGGACCTCCTGAGGGCCCCTGGTGTTCTTGGCCACTGTGTGACACAGAGTGTTGGACTGGAGGGGCCATTGGCCTGATCCAACATTGGCTTCTCTTGTGTTCTTACGGCCACCTCACTTGCAGGGGGAGGTCTGCTTAAAAGAAGGGGCACTGATAAAAGTGTGGGGGGGGCCTACTTCTGGCCGCGCCAAAGACGCTGGAATCTGAGCCCTTCTGTGCTTTTCCCTCCCTGGAGGCCCCAGCGACCCTAGGCCTCTCTCGATGAGTCCCAGGCTAGAGTCTCTGTGCCCATGTGCTGAATCTCAGGGCTGTTGGACAGTTTTTAAAAGCAGCTCTTGCAAAACATTTAACTGCGTTTTAAAGGAGCGTTTATCAGCCACTTGGGTGTTGACTTCACATACCTGCCCTGAAGGACAATCAAGTGTGTGTGTGGGGGGTGATATTCCTGGCCCTCCTGGGTTAGGTGCCCAGCCCTTGGGATGTATCCTGACATGGGTCTCATTTTATTTTTATTTATTTATTTTATTTTGCGATTTATATCCCGCCCTCCCCGCAAGCGGGCTCAGGGCGGCTTACATGGGCCAATGGCCAATCAAAACATTAAAACCTATAAAATCCATAAAACATTCATAATAAATACAATTAAAATATATAAAAGCTTCCATAGTATCACTTCTGATGGCGACTTAGTGAATAGCATAGACCCCCCCCCCCCCGTCCCTGTGCCAAGACCGTATAGGACCAGGGTCATCATAGATGTTAGAAATGATGGGTGGTATCTTTGGTGGCGGCTCCTAATCGAAAGCCTAGCGGAAGAGCTCCGTTTGCAGGCCCTGCGGAACTGCATCAGGTCCCGCAGGGCCCTGATCTCCTCCGGGAGCTCGTTCCACCAGATAGGAGCCGCCACTGAAAACGCCCTGGTCCTTGTTCTGGACAGCTTGGCATCCCTGGGGCCAGGGACACATAATCGATGTTCAGACCCCGACCGTAGTGCTCTCTGGGGTACGTACGGAGAAAGGCGGTCCCTAAGGTATATCATCCCCCATGCAGGGAGTCTTGCGCTTTTTGGTTACCTGTGGTGCCAACTCCTGTGTCTGTTTGCACTTCCACTGGCCTACTTCCACCTAAGCCCCCTCACACACACCCCTTCCCTCTCCCTCAATGGAGCGGCAGGTGCTTCAGACCATCTGGGTGGCTGTGTGGAACACCCATTCAGCCAACAGCTGTCTCCATTGTCGAACGGCGAGTTTCCAGCATGGCTGCCATTTTGTGTTGGTGCCCGATTCCTGTCCTCGGAATTCCAGAAGTCGCCGTGGGCTCAGCATGACTGTGGGCCCCTCTGGAACAGGGCCCTCTGTGGTGGCCTCGTGCTGAAGTGCAGAGCAGGCGAGGACTGAGCAGGGCAATTCCTAAAAATGGTGGCAAGCCGGGGGGTGGGGAGAGGCCTTTTTTAAAGCACCAAGGAAAGAGGTAGAGATGATTTAAGTCAAGCTTCCCGTTTCCTTGTGGATGGATTCCCCTAGCAGCATAAGAACATAAGGGAAGCCAGTGTTGGATCAGGCCAGTGGCCCATCCAGTCCAACTCTCTGAGTCACACAGTGGCCAGAAACACCAGGTGCCCTCAGGAGGGAGGTCCAGCAGTGGGGCCCGGACACTAGAAGCCCTCCCACTGTTGCCCCCCCCCCCATCAAGCACCAAGAAGACAGAGCATCACTTGCCCCAGACTGAAAGTTCCTATCTGTACCTTGTGGCTGAGAGCCACTGATGGACCTCTGCTCCAGATGTTTATCCAACATCCTCTTGAAGCCGTCCATGCTTGCCGCCGCTGCCACCTCCTGTGGCAGTGAATTCCATGTGTTTAATCACCCTCTGGGTGAGAAGGCACAGCCAGAGCTATCGCAACGCCACAGGTCGGTTTGCCTCTCAAGGAAGCTTTTTTTCTGGCCAGGCCCCTGCTGCCTTTTCACCACTGAACTCATCTGGGTCAGGGAGCCGGAGTCAAATGGAGCACTTCCGTTTGGCCCCTGTAAGATGCAGGAGAGGCCATCAGTGATGTGGGTCTTCTGGGGAAATTTTCCAATTCCAATTTAAATTAATTTAAATAACGTTAGCAACAGAAGGCAAGTGGACTGTGCAGAAGCGCTGGGGTTTGTCCACACTTCAGATTCCACGTTTAATCCACCTAACACGCACAACAGCCTTGACAAGTATAGATAGACAACGTTTGCATATTTATTATTGATTTACATTATGTGTAGTCCATCGCTCTGGCTGAGCCTCAGGTTGGATTAAAAAAGGTAAGTTAGTGCAGTCAGGAAGAGGCAACATCCAATAAGGAGTGTGCAACAAAACTAGGATGACTGAAGAATGGAAGTGAAACATAAACCTTGGGCGTTCTGTGTTGGCGAGGTTGGAAAGTGGGGTTGTGTAGGGGAGTGTGGGAGCTGGCAGGCCGGCCATTTAGCGAGGTTGGGGCCGCAGCAGAGACTGACAGGCCGTTTTTGAATTTGCCCATCTGCAGGCTGGTAGTGGAACATGGGGGAGAGGTAATCCTGCCAATGTGAGTACCTTGGATTGAGCCCCATAACTGAGGGGCAGCCAGTGGGGTGAGGGAAGAAGGCACATTATATAGAGCACGCTGCACTAGTCTGATCTCAGCGTTCTTCTGGCATCGATCCAGAGGGCCGAGTCTGGGTAGGGAGCCATCTTCCAGGCTTGACAAAGCTGGGAAGAAAGTGTTTTTTGCAGCTGCATTCCCTTGCTTTTCCAGCAGCAGTGCTGGGTCCAGGGTAACCCCCAGGCTCTTGATCAAGTCTGGAAGGGTCCGCTTGGGCCCCATCAAAGGCGGGAAGCACCGTGCCCCTCCAGATCTCTGCCTTCCTAGCCAGCATTACCTCCACGTCTTCTCAGGGTTCGGGGTCCAGTCTGTTCACTCTGCCATCTTGCTGGGAGGTTTGGATTGCGAGAGAGAGAGAGAGCTGGGTGTCAGCACTGGATCAATGGCATCCATTTCCAGAACTCTGAATGATTTCTGCTGAGCGGTATTACAGACTGAGTAGCATGTGTGGGGCCTCACATCACTGCAGGCCACTGACGAAGATCCCTCCCTTGAAGGCTGAAGCTGCAGCCCAGGGAAGTGAGCCCGGCGGTATTCGCTGGGCCCGACATCTCAGCAGACCTGCTGAGCATTGCTCTGGCAGTTGTGACCTGGGGGGGTTTTGTGGCGTGAGCTTTCCCCTCGCCTGCAGCATCCAGACAGTGCATCAGTTGTGCCTGCGTATGGGCGGATGGCTTCAGGCCCTGGCAGAATGGGCTACAAACCCAACCGTAGGCAGCGGGGGTGTTTGAGCCAGGCCTCTCTGGCAGCAGTCCCTGTCCGGCCTGCAGCGGGCAGAGGAGGGCATTGGCAAACGAGGCCTACTCCACACAGGCCGCTCCCGGTAAGAAGGCTGACTTGGGTCTGAGCGGTGCTTCCGAGGGGGCCGGAGAGGGGAGGGGCCAGCCTTTCTTCTTAGCTTCCCTGCTGGCTGCCCCTGGCCATTCGCCTCAGGTGGTTGGGGGGGGCGGGGGCGGTCACTGCAGCCAAGCAGGGGTTTTGGCCGAGTGTGAATCCCTTGAGGTGCCTGTGTGTGGTGTTTGTCCCCCCCCCCAGCTCCTCAACCCTTTCTTTTCAATGGGGGCCGGCTGCCACACAGCGGGGGGGGGGGTGCTCCTTGCCTCTTCTGACCAGCCAGGTGCGAGAGGGAGAGGGGCAACCTGACTGGTCTGTGTCCTGTGCAACAGGCCGGGGGGGTTTCCTCCCCCCCCCCGCCCCCCACCTTAGTTCACCGGAAGGGATTGGACGGGGCCTGCTGTGGCTCTCTCCAGAGTTCCTTGTAGGGTTTCTAATTGCGGGCCTAACTTTGGGTGTGGGGGGGGGGGCATCCCCAGCAGAGCAGAAGAGCTTTGTGGTTTCCTCATAAAAGGGTCCGGGTTCTGGTTACACGGAGGAGGCCAGCTTGTTCTCTGAGGGCGTGGGTTTAATAATGGGCTTGGTGCTTTGGTCTCGAGGTACCAGATCCCCCCCTCTCCCCCCCCCCGGGTCTCGGATTTCAGGGCATCAGCTCCCTTCCCCCCCTCCTCACACACACTCACCCGCCGAGGCTGCTGGCCCAGGCCTCCCCCTCCCCTCCCCTCCCTCTCAGGGTAGCCAGCGGGCAGGCTGGAGCCGTGCTGTGTGGGCAGGCCCAGCCCTGAGTCTTGGCGCGTGGGCGGCCCCTTCTTGGTGTACCCTGGCCCTAGCAGAGAGAGTGAAGGAGGGTCAGACTTTCCCCATTGGTAGAGGGCACGCCTGTGTTTGTGCCCCAGAAAGATGCCTCTGCTCCATGCCAGTGGTCTGGGGAAGAGCTGGGTTCAAGTCCATTCGCAGCAGCTTTGAGACCCACGAGACTTCCTGTTCCCAGGTAGGAGGGTGGGTGTGACATTCGGTCCGAGATCCAGGTGTGTGGTGGGGGGAGGGGGAGCATGCTTCCCAGCCTCCGGGGGCTTTGCATTGGCACTGGCTGTGTGGGTGTGCCCGCTGCTGTGGGCCTTGCTCCTGTGGCCACGGAGAAGCGGGGCCTGCCTGGTCTCCCGGCGTGCTCTGGACTGGTCCTAGGAAGAGGGGCGGGGCTAGTGTGGAGGGGGGGGGCGCCTCAGGAAGGGCCTTCCGCGTGCTCTTCTGCTGGCTCTTGCGCACCAAGTTGTCAGACAGCTGCCTTTGCAGATAACCAGGCAAGCCCAGTTCCAGGGCGTGGGGGTGCGGCAGGGAGGGCATGCCAGCCAGAGGGGCAGCGCTGCCAGCCGAGCCCTGGGCACATGCGTGGTTGTGGTGGCCCTTGCCAGCCCCCCTTGGTGTGTGCCGCTCCAACTTGACCTGCTATCCCTGAGGGTCTGCAGGAGGGTGGAGCTGCAGGCCCAAGTCTGCCTGCCGGGGCGGAAGGGACCCCAGCCCCATTTCTTCTCCCTCTCTCCACTGTGGCCTTTGCACCACCCCTGGAGAGACCGGGACAGCTGCTCAAAAGGCCTCTCCCTGCTGTGGCTACTGGCTTCGCCACCCACCACCCCTCCCCAGTTGTGGGACCAGGGAAGCCTGGTTCCATCCCAGCCCGATTTTCCAGTTTGCCCAAAGCAGAGAGTCATCCCCCCCCCCCCCGGCAGAGACCCGAACAGAGTAGGGCGATGGGGAGCTGACTGACAAGGAAGCGTCCCGAAGTCTTCCGTGAGCATTCGGGGGGGCGGGGTGCACAGGTGCTCCCAGCGGGTGAGGCAGAAGGAGGGATTCCTGGCAAGGGAGCCAGCACTAAACTGGGCACCATGGGGGGGAGGGGGGAGTGTGCTTCCGCTGGGGCCCACTGCCCTCGTTCAGACATCAGCACTGCTGGTGAGTGCTGTTCACCCTGGCACGCGGGCTGGGGGAGGATGTGCCACTGGCTTTCATTGCTGCATTTCAGGCTCCCAATCCCTCCCCCCCCCACCTGCTCCTCTCAGAGGGACGGTGGAGCTCTTGGGGGGGGGCAGCTGTGACTGGGCACAGCTGTGCTTCTGCCACCGTCCCAGGCCCTCCCAGCATGTCTCAGGTTGTTCTGGGAAACAAGGCAGAAGTCCAGGGACACCTTGAAGGCGGGCGCTTACACCAGCGCCAGCTTTTGTGAGGCCCAGATCTGTTCTGGAAATGCCAGAGGAAGGAGGCTGTTTGGCCCTGGGGCAGCCTTCTGCAGGGCCTTCTCCCCCTGGCCGATCAGCAGCGGGTGAGGGGCACCCTGGCTTCCTCCCGGGCCAGCCCCCCCCTCCCCCCCCCACCGGTCCTTGGCAGCAGCGGGACAAAGGCCGTGGGTGCCCTGCCGCCCTGCTCAGCCAGCCTGTCGCAAGATCAGAGCCTCGACTTTTAGTACTGTGTGTGAGGCCGCCTGCCCGCCTCTGGGAGGAGGAAATCCGAGCCTGCTCAGCGGTGACTCAGCGCCAGCGGGCCGGGCCTCTGTGCCGTGAGTCAGGCGGAAGCAGAGGCCCTTGGTGGCGGCGGGAGGGCTTCCTCCAAGGGGGAGATGCTGCCTGCCAGGGGCCTTGTTTCCCCCTCCCCACACATGGCTCTCAGGAATGACCTTGCAGAACTCGGGGGAGGGGGGGCACCTTCCGGGAGCCCAGCCCAAGCCAGAGGAAGGCAGTGGGGCTGCAGGCGAGGTGGGGGGGGGGGGGCTGTTGCTCTCTTGAGAAGGATCCTGCCCCTGTGGAGGTGGGGCCTGGTGGACGCCCCCCCCCAGCCCACCTCCAGCAGCACCTCTTGCAAGTCAGCCAGGGCCTCCCTGGCAAAGGGGTAGGTTGGAGTCTGTGGCTGTCTGCCGTGGCGACGCTCCCGTCTGGCACTGGGCCCCTGGTGTGGAGGGCCAGAGGAAGGACAGGCTCCTCGGGGGGCACGCCAAAGCACGGTTCACGTGTGCAAGTCCAGGCCACTCCCAAGGAAGAGCCACTTGCAGCCGAGCTGGCTGGAGGAAGCACGCCCCCTCCTCTGACCACCCTGCAGGGCAGGAAGAGGTCCCTGCGAGGGAGGTCTCCAGAGCGCCACTGGATGTGCCTGCTGCTTGGCTGGTGGAACTGAGGGATTTTTTCAGGGGGGGGGTGAATGGCTTGTGCTCTGGGGCTCCAGAGGTGAACCACTGCTGCACTGCCCAGCCCCCAGTCCCCCCCCCCAGCTAGGGGGGAGGGAGGCGGTATGTTTCACAGACCTGGCCATGTTCCGGGGCACTCCCTCCCACACCCCGTCAGAAGTGGGAAGCAGGCACCGGGGGGGGGGGGTCTCGCCCTTCCCAGCTGACAAGACCCCTCCCTCTCGCCAGGCGCCTCTTTCAGCTTCTCGGCTCTCAGGGTGGCTTAGCTACGGCAGGCAGGCAGGGGCTCCAGAAGACCTCTGTGGCATCCTGATGACAGCAAGGAAGCGCAGAGCTGGGAGCGTCCCCCACACGTACTGGTTGCAACCCGCTCCGGAAGGACGGGTGTTTTCCCCTAAGGGCTTTGTGTAGACGATGGGCAGCATTGGGGGCTGGACTGAGGCGCAGGGCCCTGCCGGCAACCCTCGGGGACTCCTCCTGCCCCTCCCCCTGGCAAGGCCCGAATTCAGCCATTCCAAAGGACATCCCTTAATTAATCCCAGCTTCCGCCTCTGAACCGCGTGACGGGCCCAGGCACCATCTTGGAGGCTGCTGGTGGAGAGACACCGTCCCGGCCTGTGTTTAGGGTGGAGGTCCTCAAACAACGAGCCTACCCCGCACTGTCTCCATCCCGCGACCCGGCTGGGAGGGGTCTGGGGTAGGTGGTTCCCCAGGAGGGCCTGGGGTGGCTCTTCTGTCACCTTGCCCAGGGAGGGCAGGTTGGGGTTTGGCCAGGAACTGCCTGCTGCATCATTGTTCCCCAGGAATGGTTCTTGAGAAGTGGGGGGGGATCCCACCTGTTTCAGGGCCCAGAGAAAGGGGTTCCGAGTCAGGGGCTCATTGATAATGGGCACGGGGGACTCATTGATGCCGCCTGTATGTGCCGGAGGGGCCAGGAGGGGAGGAGGCCTGGTTGGCGAGGGCCAGAGGAGCAGATCCAGCCAGGATCAGTTGGGGGGGCGGGGGGGGCGCTGACTCTGGCGGCTGGGCTCACGATGCTGCTGCTGCCGGGGACCTGCTGTTTCCCTGAAATTTGCTGAGCTAAACATACCTCAGCAGTCTAGACAAGCTCACAGTTGCCACGCCCCAGCCGCAATCCCTGCAGGCAGAGGGAGGGTGGAGGGGGGCAGCCATTTGGCTTGTTGACTGGAGAGTGGCCGGGGGGGGGGCAGTGCTGTGCCATGGAGGACCACAAGTGGGAGGGGGCTTAGCTAGCTGGGAGTCTGGTTTGGGGGGGGGGGGAGTTGGTCCCTGGCCTCGTTCTCTCTCTCTCTCTCTGGCCCTTGTTTGGCAGGGGGAGGGTTGCAGGTCAGGACCATGCTTGATACACCTTCCGTGTGTGTGCAGGAACCACCCCCACCGGGGGGGGGGGTGGCAGAGCTTCCACTCCCGCTGCATGCGTCTCACTCTCTGCCGGGCCCAGGGAAGGGCCCATGGTGCACCCGTGCGCGCCGGGATGAGAAAGACAGCGTCCTCCCCCCAAGTCTTGTAGGTTTTCCTTCTGCCACACCCCTCTCAGCCCAGCCTGCAGCTGACAGTGGCCGGGTCCCACAAGGGGGGGTCTCCCACAAAAGTCGTGCCTGGCCAGCTGTGCTGAAACCCATCGCTGTCCTTTTTCTCTTCTGCAGATTGACGAGATGCCGGAATCAGCCGTGAAGTCCACCTCCAACAAATACCAAGTCTTTTTCTTTGGGACTCATGAGACGTGAGTACCCGGGGGGGGGCTGGGGGGGCTAGTGCATTGGGCCTTCCTTTAGGAGCCGTCTCCCTCTGCCTGCCTGGTTGTCAGGACGAAATGAGGGGAGGGGGGAAATCCATGCTTGGTGCTCTGGCCTCCCTGCCGGAGGGAATGGCAAAAGACCCGTGTGCCACCCTGCATCCCCTGGGCTCCTGTGCCCGGTGGGGAGAGCACCGGTGGGGGCCCACGCCACCTGCACAGAGAAGCCGCTGCTCCTCCCCCCCCCCCCTCCCGGGCAGGCTGGCAGGCAAGCCAGTCTCCCTTTTGCTTCATGGCACACAAGCTTCAGCTAATTCAACCCTGGATTTTCTAGAGTGTAGATTTATTTATTTACTTACTTACTTATCTTTCGTACTTGTAGCCCTCGCCCATCCTGCAAGCAGGCTCAGGGCAGGTGACATCCTGTCAAAAACAATACAATAAATACGGTTAAAATTTAAAACAGGATAATAAGCATTAAAATTGGTGGTTGCATCTCAAAACAAAATCAAAAAGCAGCTGGCTGCCTGCCGGAGGATTCTTTGGCCCGCTGGTAACAGGTGGATAATGGCCAGTTGTCAGTGGGTGGGTGGGTGACAGCCCCCTCAGGGAGGCCACATGTGGATGCCTGCTGCCTCAGCCAAAGGCCTGGCGGAACAGCTCCGTCTTGCAGGCCCTGCAGAGCTGAAGAAGATCCCGCAGGGCCCTGATCTCAGTGGGAGCCTGTTCCGCCAGGCTGGGGGCCAGGGCAGAGAAAGCCTTGGTCCTGGTCAAGGCTAGGTGGGCGTCCTTTGGGCCAGGGAGGTTTGTGCCAGCGACCCAGCACATGTGACTTGGTTTCCCCTTTCAGCAAGAAGCAGTGCCCTGCAGGTATCCCTCCTGAACACCATCCATTTGAAGGAAGGGGCAAAGGTGCTTGGAGACAGGCAGCTGGTCTCTCTGCCAGGGGCAGCAGCTGGTGCCAGAGGGGTGCAAAGGAGGGCGTGAGCCTGCCCCACCACCGCCCGTCCGTTTGTTCCAAGTGGGAAATGGCTTTGGCAGTCTTAGGATTAATTCTGTTTACATGTAGCTGCCAAGCGCGCTCTTAAGGTTGCCTTTGAACTTCTTGGCGCCCTGTCTCCCCCCTGGAGAGGGACCAGCCGTGTGGCCAAAGCTCAGGACCTGCTGTGCTTTTCTAGGAACCTCTTCCCTCTGCTCTCCCCCCCCCCCCCCCCAGCAAACAGTCCACTGCCTTTCCTCTGGAGGATTCGTTGCCCACCCGTCCTGAAAGGGAGGGGTGCCTTTAACTCCAGGAGAGGTCTGTGCCGTGACCAGCGCTCTCTAAGCTGTGGAGAGCCTTGGGAGCAAAAAGTCTCCTTTGTGAGCTCCTGGCATTAAAGGGTGGTGAGCGAGCTGTTTGGCTGCTGCATAAATTGGTTTGCTCTGGAGCCATCCCCTTCCTGAGCGAAGACAAAAATCTGTGAGGTGGAGGCTAAGAAACAGTGAGCTAGCTCACACTGACTCAGCTTAGAGGGAGCCCTGGCTGCGACCTGCGGGGGGTGGGGCCTGTTCGGCCGTGGGGCCTGGGGTCTCTAATGCGTGGCTCTTTTCCTCCCACAGGGCGTTCTTGGGCCCCAAGGACCTGTTTCCCTATGAGGAATGCAAGGTGAAATTTGGCAAGGCCAACAAGCGGAAGGGCTTCAGTGAAGGCCTCTGGGAAATCGAGAACAACCCGACGGTCAAGGCCTCCGGGTACCAGGTGAGCTTCCGGCACCCGGGCAAAGGGTTCTGCCGCTCTCCGGTCCTGCGCCTTCTGCAAAGGGCCAGGTTCAAGTCCAGGAGCACTTTAGAGACTGAGACAGGATTTTCGAGACTCAGGAGCTCCCTTTGCCAGCCCCTGAAGGGGAAGGAGGGAGAGCCTGGACGCTGGGAAGCCTGCACCCCGGAAAACCTGGCTGGGCTCTAAGGGGCTCCGGGAGCTGAATCCTGCCGGCCAACAGAGCTGCCCTCGTCTTCCCCATGAAGGAGACCAGCAGGGCCCGCCCCCTCCTGGGCTTTGCACTAGGGAAGTCAGACTGGCCAGGGAGAGAGAGGGCGAGCACTAAGAGGACTCTCGCAGTGGTAGTTTCTGAGCCCCTCTGTCCGTTATCCTTGAGAACAGGGGAGGTGCCAGAAGACTGGAGGCGGGCAAATGCTGTCCCCATCTTCAAGAAGGGGGAAAAGGAGGATCCGGGTAACTACCGACCTGTCCGCTTGACGTCTCTCTACCTGGGGAAGTTTTAGAACAAATAGTCCTTGAGCATTTAGAAAGGACGGCTGTGATTACTGAGAGCCAGCATGGGTTTCTCAAGGACAAGTCATGTCAGACTAAACTCATGTCTTTTTTGGAGAAAGTTGCTACCTTGCTGGACCAAGGGAATGCCACAGACATAGTTTATCTTGATTTCAGTAAGGCTTTTGAAAAGGTTTCACATAATATTCTTGTTGGCAAATTGATAAAATGTAGTTATTTATTTATTTATTTATTTATTTAGTTTGGGTCCTATGACTATTAGGTGGATCTGTAACTGGTGTTGGCCCCCAGAGAGTGCTGGTGGGTGGTTCCCCTTCCTCTTGGGGAGGAGTGACAAGTGGAGCGACTCAGGGATCTGTCCCGGGAGGACCTGTTCTGTTCAACATTCTTATCAATTACTTGGATGAAGGATCAGAGGGAACGCTTACTACATTTGCAGATGACACTAAATTGGGAGGAGTGGCAAATACAGTAGAAGACAGAGTCAGGATACAGGATGATCTTAACAGGCTGGAAAACTGGGTTAAAGCAAATAAAATGAATTTCAATGGGGATAAATGTAAAGTTCTGCATTTAGGTAAAAAAACCCAAATGCATAATTATAGGATGGGGGAGGCTTGTCTTGGCAGTAGATTGTGTGGAAAGGATCTAGGGGTCCTAGTAGACCATACACTGAAGATGAGTTAGCAGTGTGATGTAGCCATTTTGGGCTATATCAACAGAAATATAGTGTCCAAATCACACAATGTGATCGTATCACTTTGCTCTGGTTAGACCTCACCTAGAGTACTGTGTTCAGTTTTGGGCACCACAATTTAAGGAGGACATAGACAAACTACTACGTGGCCACGATTGTGTCTGTGAGCTGTCGCCCAGCCCAGTTATTTAGAACAATTTGGACTAAGGAATTGGAGATTGGCTGTGAGGCCTTTGTGAGCAGATAGTCTTGTCACTCCGCCGTGAGCTCCTTGCCACAGTTGAAACAGTAAGGGAACTCGAGGCTCCATGCATGTCTTCTTGTCAAGTTTTGGATTATTTTGGTCCACTCAGCCTAGAGGAGATTGACAAACTACTCCTGACGGTGTGTCTGGCCACTTGCAGCCTTGATCTGTGCCTGTCATGGCTAATTAAGGCTGGCTGTGACGGGCTACGAGGTGCCCTATGGGAAATTATCAACAAGTCCCTCTCGGAGGAGCTGTTCCCGGGGGCACTCGAGGCAGTGGTTCGCCCTCTCCTAAAAAAGCCATCTCTAGATTCAGCTGAATTGGCTAACTACCGGCCAGTTTCCAATTTGCCCTGTTTGAGCAAACTGATTGAGAGGGCGGCGGCCCAGTTACGTTTTTTTTTAGATGATACCTCCATACTAGACCCCTTCTAGTCTGGCTTCTGACCAGGCCACGGGACGGAGACAGCACTGGTCACCCTCACAAATGATCTTCGGTGGCATCTGGACCAAGGCGGTTTGGCAGTGTTGGTGTTGTTAGACCTGTCAGCGGTGTTCGACATGGCCGACCACCAACTACTGATCCACCACCTCGGTGACCCTGGGATCCAGGGGTCTGCCTTGCAGTGGCTTTCCTCGTTCCTTCAGGGTCGGGGACAAAGGGTGGCCGTAGGGGCACAGCTGTCCCAAAGGCACCCGCTAGTCTGCGGAGTGCCCCAAGGGGCAGTGCTTTCCCTGATGTTACTTAACATCTGTATGCGCCCCCTTGCCCAGATTGCCCAGAGGCATGGGCTGGGGTGTCGCCAATATGCGGATGATACCCAGCTCTGTCCGCTGTTTGGACGGCCAGTCAGACTCTGGTCCAGGAGACCTGGACTTGGCGTCGCAAGCTGTGGTGAAACAGGCTTCAGTTTACAACTCAGCTGTTCGCCTCCCACCCTTGTCCCGTGGGTGTATCACACTCTTTACATTCACTGGCACCACTCACTGAATTGTCCCTGCCTTTTTAGAGGGACAGTGAGACCCCTGTGGCCGAATCTCTCTATTTGGAGAGGAAATCCCCAATCTTTGGGGGGTCTCTGGAGAGTTGGTATCCCCAGGGTCTGGCCTTCCCTTGCTTCCCTGGGCTACCCCCTCCCTTCTTGGCATTGTGCAGAGTGGGGGGGGGGGGAGACGACATGGTCACAGCACGACACAGACTATTAGTCCAAATAAAAGAATTTACTTAACTATGTACACTATTGTGGAGTACACACACGCTAAACGAATAAGGCCCAGCTGTAGGAGTCAGCACACACTATTAACCATCGGGGCATAAATCAATAAACGCAGTCCTCTTTCCGTACACACCATACTCTCTCTCTACCTCTGGAGGTTGTGGGTTCAGGATAGGATCTCTCCTTGGACTGGCCCCTGGCTCTGCTTCAGCCTCTCCCTCTTGCCCAGGAGAGCAGGGAGACTCCCATTCATTCCCCAAACCAGCCAACTGTGGAGTGGATGAATCTCTGCTGCCTTCCAGGGTTCTCCCCCACCCACCCCCCCACCCCCCCACCCCCCCCACCCACCCACCCCCAATCTCTGGCTTGCAGCCTGGGTCAGCGCAGGCAGCGGGAGCCTTTCCTAACCCCCTGTAGGAAGAAGACTCCCTCCTATATCGATGGTGCCCCGCCCCTCGGGATGGTCCCTCCCCCCCCCACACTTTTTGGCCTTGGGGCAGCTGGGAACTGTAGGCCAGCAGATGAGGAAGCCCCATTCAACCCAGTTAGTGATACCCCTGCAGGCCCCTCTCTGGAACTGCGGCTCAATTAAACCTTATGGGGGAACATTTTAAACAAACGACCACAGACGGCAGCCATTTTGCACACACAGGTAACTGCTAATTTGTTACACAAGCCGTGGCTTGGCTGGCTTAGACGGAGCCGACTGAAATTGAATCCGACAAAGACGGAGGTTCTATGCTTGAGTCGGAGCGGTCCGAGGGTAGGGATCCTCGTGGCGCCGTTGGTGCCAGCGCCGAGGGTTAGGAGCTTGGGAGTGCTCTGGGATGCCTCCCTTACGATGGAGGCCTAAGTAGCAGCCACTGCCAAGTCAGGCTTTTATCATCTTTGGCTGATGAGGCAGCTGGTTCCCATCCTCGAACGCAGTGACCTGGCATCAGTGATCCATGCAATGGTCACCTTAAGATTGGATAACTGCAATGCTCTCTATTTTGGGCTGCCCTTGTCCCAAATTCGGAAGTTGCAGCTGGTGCAGAATCAGCGGCCAGGCTGTTGCTGGGTCTCCCTATGTGGGAGCACATCCGGCCTGTGCTAAAATCGCTGTACTGGCTGCTTATAGAATACTGAGTTCTGTTCAAGGTGCTGGTACTTACCTTTAAAGCCCTTTATGGTCAGGGGCCTACGTACCTAAGGGACCGCCTGTCCCCACATGTTCCCCAGAGATCAGGTCCCAAAATCACTAGCAGCGGCGAGGGCCAGGGCCTTCTCAGTGATGGCTCCACGCTGGTGGAATGAGCTCCCGGAGGGCACCAGGGCCCTGTGGGACCTTTCTCAGTTCCACAGGGCCTGTAAAACGGAGCTCTTCCGCCAGGCTTTGGATTGAGGAGCCGCACTCATCCATCTGGGCCCCGGGCCCCGATATCGTTAATAATGCCATCAATGCCATCTACAAGATCAATAACATCAATGATCTCAACTGAAGAATGCTCCTCCGACACGACCCGGACCACGCTGTTAGTGGACTGCTGGATTCCCGCCACCGTGATATTGCGCCAGCACTTTATGTACTGTCTTTAGATCTATTTTATTGGAATTTCATTCAGTTAATTGTTTTATCTTGCTGTAATATTTTGTAAGCTGCCCTGAGCCTGCTTCGGTGGGGAGGGCGGGATATGAGCTGGATAAACTAAACTAAACTAACAAGCTGGAACGTGTCCAGAGGGAGGGCAGCACAGATGGTGTGAGGGGCCTGGAGGCCAAGTCCCAGGAGGAAAGGCGGAAGGAGCTCTGGGCAGGTTTAGCCTGGAGAGGAGACGGCTAAGAGGGGAAGTGATCACCATCTTCACGTGCTTGAAGGGCTGCCCTATAGAGGACGGGGCGGAGTAGTTTTCTGTTGCCCCAGAAGGTCGGACCAGAACCAACGGGTTGAAATTTAATCAGAAGAGTTTTCGGCTAAACATGAGGAGGAACTTCCTGACACAATCAGAGCGGTTCCCCAGTGGGACAGGCTTCCTCGGGAGGAGATGGTGGGCTCTCCTTCTCTGGAGGTTTTTAAGCAGAGGCCGGGTGGCCACCTGGCAGCAGTGCGGATTCTGTGAACTCTTGGGCAGATCCGGGGGGGGGGGGGGCAGGAAGAGGCGGCTTGTGCCTCACAGGGCTCAGTTTGGCCAGAGGGTCCTAGAGCATTTTTTGTTTGTTTTGTTTTTCTGCCACCTTCTTCTTCTGGGGGTGTGGAGGGGGGGGGGGTATTGGTGAATTTCCTGCATTCTGCAGGGGGTGGGACCAGATGACCCTGGAGGTCCCCCTTCCAACTCTGTGGTTCTACATGTGTGGGCATCTGAATGGCTGAGCTGCCTTTGGGACGTCAGGTCTGGGTCTCTCCATCTGGCTGAGTTAGTTGTGGCACACTGGTCTGGAAGCAGGCTTTTTTGCAAGTGCCCCACTTCTCAGGCTGGGGGAGGTCCCAGGGTTCAAGCCAGAGCCCCTGTCCAGTTGCCTGGGGGCTTTGGAGCCCGCCCATCCTCCCTGCCCTGCTCTCTGGGGGAGTGGCAGCCCCTGGGCCGAGGGGGGGCTAGAGGGAGGGCAAGCCCCTTCCCTTTGGGGGCCGGCAAGGCAGAGGAGGCCAATCCCCAGGAGGCCTTGGAGCAGGACCAGCAGACACGCAGGCCCAGAGCTCAGCAGAGGGTCTGGGCTCTTCTGCTCCCCTCCCTCCACCACCCCGCGTCAAGCGCCCCCGTCTCCCAGCCCTGGCTTCGGCTTCCTAGCTTCCAGGGTCTCAGGAAACAGCCCCCCAGGAGGTTTCCTTCCTTCCTTCCTTCCTTCCTTCCTTCCTTCCTTCCTTCCTTCCTCGGAACAGCACAGCCTGGCAGTGCCCTCTTCTACGGCCAGTCCCTGTGGGGAAACAGAGGCAGGAGGCTACCAAAGGAGGCCCCCAGCCCCACCAACCCGTCTGCTCTCCCTCCGCAGCCCACCCCAAAGAAAAGGTCCCTGGCAGAGGCAGAGGAGGCTGAAGCCCCAGGGGAAACGGCAGGCCCAGGAGAGGAGGAGGAGGAGGAGGAGAAGGGGAGCCCCGAAGGGAGCAGCGACGAGGAGGGCGCCTTGGTGATCGACGAGCAGTCCAAGGAGAAGAACGAGAAGGCCGGTCGCAAGAGGAAAGCGGAGGAGGAGGAGGTGGCGGCAGCGGCCCGGGAGAAGGTAACGGGGGGGGGGGAGTTGGGGTGTACACCAGGCTGCACTTTCCTGTCCCTCCTCCCCCAACACGGCGGGTGGGGGAGGGCACTTAAGGGGAGGCTGCCTGGTTCAGAGGCCGAGGAGCAAGCAGAAAGAATCGCCCTGTCCAGCCAGACAGTGAGACCGGCAGAAGGAGCAAGGCAGCAGTGGCTGGCTGGGAACCTCAGGAAGTGCTTCCCAAATGCTTCGGGAGCAGGAAGCCAAAGGAAGATGGGGAGGGGGCAGGAGAAGAATGGGGGACATTGGGGGTGGGTCCATGTGTCCACACCAGGTTGAAGTGACGAGGGATGGCAATTAGGCAGACTGAAAACTTGAGAGGTCTGCAGGTCCAGATGGCATACGCCCCAAGAGTTCCTAGAAAACCAAAACATGTTGTTGGACCTACAAACAAGCATATGTAATTTCTCCCTAAAACTGGCCTCCCAGATGACTGGAAAGTAGCAAATGTCACCCCATTTTTTGACAAGGGAGCCAGGCAATTACCGGCCAGTCTGCCTAACGACTGTCCCAGGCAAACGAGCAGAAACTGTAATCAAAGAGAGACTCAATAGGCACATGGAGCGAAGCCTGCTGAGGGAAAACCAGCATGGCTTCTGCGAAAAGAAGTCCTGCCTTGCCCACTGCTTGGGAGTTTTTTTGAAAAAGGGGACAAGCAGACAGTGGTGACCAGCAGACATTACACGCTTGGACTTTTGACAAAGGCTCCTGAATGAGCTTAGCAGGTGTGGACCAGAGGTTGGTTAAATGGCAGAAAGCAAGAATGAAAGGGTAGTTCTGGTCGCCAGACTTCAAAGAGGACATTGCAGAGGTGGAGAAAGTGCCGAGGAGGGCGGCCAAGACGATAAGGGGGCTGGAGCACTTTTCCTCTGAGGAAGGCTGAAGAAGAGTCTCGGACTTTTCCGTTTAGAAGAGAGACAGTGGGAGGTGCCGAGGAATGATGGAGGTTTATAAAAGGGTGGGTGGGTGGGGGTGGGGAAGTGGGTAGGTGGGGCCCTTTTTCCTCCTCCCCCCGAGCACTAAGCATTTGGGGGTGCCCAGTGAAGTTGACGGGCAGGTGAAAGAAAAAAGGGTCCTGGACTCCGCGATTCAATTGTGGGACTCGCTGCCAGAGGATGTAGTGATGGCCACAGGTGTAGACGGCTTTAAGAGGGAATTATTAGGCAGATTCTCGGAGGAGAGCTCTGTCCGTGGCTACAGGGAACCTCCATGCTCGATGACAGTCAGTCTCAGTCCCAGAGCCAGGGGGTAGCATCGGGGGGAAGGCCTCGGCCTCTCTGCCCTGTACTTGGACCTCCATGGGGACTGGTTGGCCGCTGTGTGAGAGGCAGGAGGCTGGACTGGGCTTCGGAGTTCTTCCAGCGTTTCCCAGGGTCAGGTGTGTGGAATATCCAACAGGTGTCAAGCTGATGCTGAGCATCTTTCCTGCTCCACCCGGAGTGCCCGCGGGGGGGGGGGGGGGGACACACACTGATTAAAGGGAGAATGCGTTTGAGGGCCGCATTCGCTGTTACATATCCCCTGTCATGGCACCCCTTCCCCAACAGGGCTCCTCCCCGAAACGCGCCAAGGCAACGGAGGAGGGGGAGGATGCAGCGGAGGAGAAGACGGGCAGCGAAGGAGCCCCCCAAGAGGCAGCAGAGAAGCAGAGGCGGGGCCTCCCTGAAGGGGCCCGAGATCAGAACAGCGACCCCTCAGACGTGCCGGGAGCAAAAGAAGGGGGGCAGGAGAACGCTGCCGAGGAGGAGGGGATCAGAGATCACGAGGAGAGGTAGAGCCGGCGGGCGAGGGGTGCCGGTGGGGGGGGGGAGAAGTCTGGATCTCGCTCCACTTGACGGCAGGCAGTGTGCCCAGGACTCTGCGCTGTGGAGCCTTGTGAGCAAAAATTCTAGTTTGTGGGCTACTGGCATTAAAGCTGTAAGTGAGCGATTTGGCCTCTGCATACATTAGTTTGCTCTGGCGCCGTCTTTCCTGGGTGAAGACAAAAATGTGTGAGCTGAAGGCTAAAAAAACTGAGCTAGAGCACACTAACTCAGCTTAGAGGGAACACTGGTCTCTACCCTGTTTTGTCCCCTCCTGCTTTTCCAGTTGCCTTTTGGGAATCCTGGCCTGAGGCCTAGCTGCCCTGCTGGGTTCACTGGCTACTTCTGCCGTGGGAAGCGCCCCTGCTTGAAGGGGGGGGGGGGGGCTTTGTCACACTGGACTTAACCTGTGTCCTGTACAGAAGTCTGATCCGCTTGTTCTGTGAGAGTTGTCCTCACCAGAGACTTCAGAAATAGCTATACAAATAAGACCCCGGAAGAAGAAGAAGAAGAGATTGGATTTATACCCCGCCCTCCACTCCCCAAGGGAGTCTCAGAGCGGCTTACAAACTCCTTTTCCCTTCCCCTCCCCACAACAGACACCCTGTGAGGTAGGTGGGGCTAAGAGAGCTCTTTCCCAAGCTGTCCTTGAGGGAACAGCTGGTACAGAGCTATGGCTTGCCCAAGGTCATCCAGCCAGGTGCAAGTGGAGGAGTGGGGAATCAAACCCGGTTCTCCCAGATTAGAGTCCGCGCACTTAACCACTACACCAAACTGGCTCTCAAACTGGAAGGGGTCCCCTGCACCTGCATTAGTGCAGTATTTAGAAGTGAGTTCCATGTTTGACCTTCCGCCAGCAAACCCAGCAGAAGACTTCAGCAGGGTAATGATCATTATCGAAAAGAGACACAGCTCTTCCAGTTAGACAAGATAATATGAACTAGAGACAAGAACATGTTAACCCTGAAATCAGTGAAGGAATATCAACTCTCCTAACATTTTTCAATTATGAGCTTTAAAACTACCTTAGAGTTCTTCAGAACGTTGAGATTATATCTGATAGTAGGACTTTACTAATAATTAAAAGACAAGAATTCTTCTTTCTTCCTTGACTTCATTAATTGGCAGTCAAAGATTTAAAAGCCCATTGCTTTCCCTCGCCAGCTGGTGAAAAGTGTGAAAAGTACCCAAGAACATCCAGGCCGGCCGTGTTCTGTGGTGACGCTGGGGGGAGGGCCCCCAGCCCCCGCAGCTCTGCCCCGTTTCCCTGCAGACGTTAATGCCTTTTTCCCTGGTGTTTCTCGCAGCCCGTAGCTGGCCAACCCACGCAGCTCTTCTGGCCTGATCTCAGCCTGCAGGGTTTCCTCGGTGCTAAGAACCAGATTTCTGTCCCCATCAGCTTGCCGTCTCTGCAGTTGGTGGGAGGGGAGTCAAGATCCACGTTTTGACAAGAAATGGGTCCCACCCAGCTGACCTGCGTCTCGCCTGGCCGTTTTGCAGGGCCCATGTGCTTGAGTTAGAAATTTCTAGGGGATTGGGAGTGCTGATTTCGCCACTTTGAAATAAAAGCAACTGAATGCCTTTTTAGAAAAAACACTTCCTCTGCCTGCCTGCCTCTGTCTGCTCTGTTTTTGAAATCTTGCGATCGTTGAAGTCCTGGGCCAGAATAGAGTTTCTGGGCGCACCCCCCCCCCCCCCGAAGGATTTCTGCTGGGCTCGAAGGGCCGCCTGCACCTCATTCCATGGGGGTGTCTCTCCTCCCCGACATACGCGCAGCAACGGCCTTGCTGAAACCTTGGAACGCTTCCTACCTAGTTCCATCCAGAAACTCGGGTTACGTCTTAGTTACAGATTGGGTTTAAACAAGCTTTGCATCTACAATGTTTCTCTGCCCTCCCCCACCCACCCACAACCGAGCATCTTAACTACTGTGAGGATTCTCCTTCCTCGCAGTACGGTGATCCCAGGGCTGGGGGGCGGGGTGGGGAGGAGGCTGAAGGGGACCCCCTCCCTTCATATTCCGACTGGTCCTTCCTCCCAGGCTGACCTTTTGTGGTGGTGCTCTTGGATCTTCAGGGGAGTAGCTTGCTCCGTTGCTCCCCTCGGACGGGCACCGTCTGCTAGCCTGGAGACGCGGCTGCTGCCAGGGCTGCTGCTCCTGAACCACCGACCTGTGCATCCAGGTTATGGGCTGCCGCTTGCCCGGAGTTTCCCTGTGTTGTGTGGCAGGAAATCCCCCTTTTTTGCAGTCTGACACCTTCCCCCTCCCCAAATCACCCAGTGGCCCCGCAACATCAGTCCCGCTCTGATCTCCTACAGAGGAAACCTTCACACCAGCAAGCTTGCCTTGACATTTTGGGATGGTGGCGGCTGAAAGGGGTGGTTTGGAATTTGGGGTGTTTGTTTCTCCCGTAGAAAGAGTCTGGTTATCCCGTCAGGAGAAGTTGACACTACGAGGACTTGATAGAGGAGGGGTCCTCTTATGGATTACAAATTGGGCCCAGGACAGGAAGCAGAGAGCAGGAATCAGTGGGCAGTCCTCACAACTGACGGGGGCAGTGGGGTTAGTGGGGTTAGTTAGTTCAGAGCGGAGGGGGCAGTGCAGTAGCCACGCTTGCAGATGACACCAGCTTGTGAAGACCAAGGCTGACTCTGAAAAAGTGCTCCAGAATGACTTCCGCAAACTGGGCGAGTGGGAAACGATGTGGCAAATGAAGTTCAGTGCAGGCAAATGTAAGGTGACACACACTGGGACCAAAAACCCCAGCTTCGAGAGACGGCTGGCCACCTGGGTCTGTAGCAGCAGAGCAAGAGCACCTTAAAAGACTTAAGAAAATCTCTGGCAGGGGAGGAGCACTCATGAGTCACTGACTCCCGAAAGCTCCTCCCCTGCCACAAATTTTGTTAAGTTTTTAAGGTGCTCCTGGACTCCGGCTCTTTTCTGCTGCCCGGGCTTCAGGTATATGCTCGGAGGGTGTGAAGCTGCTGAGACTGGAAAGGATCAGTGAAAATGGCAAACTCTGTGTTGGGGATTATTAGAAAAGGACTGAAAATAGAACCTCCAATACACTAAAGCCCCCTCTATGGATCTGTGGTGCAACCCCGTTTGCATACCATGCCTCAGGCGCTCTCCTTTGACCTCCCATGTGACGCCTTCACACTGCAAGGTTGTCAGGGGAGGAGGAGGAGGAGGAGCAGAGGCCTCCAGCCTGCCCCCACCCACCCACCCAAGGTGAGGCTGCCCTTGGTCTCAGGCCCTGGGAGCAAACATCCTCCCTGTTGACCCCGGGGGTGGGGGGGTCTTTAGGAAAACAAAATGGCATCTGGTGGCGTCAATCCTAGCTGCCTTCTGTGCCCTGCACTCTCCATCCCCTGGCCTGTGGGGCGTGTTTGTGGCTTGTTGGGAGCTGCTGTGGCATGGGGGGGGGGGCAAATCCTTCTGGCTCTTCCACTGAGCCTGGGGACTCCACACCTCCCAGGAGGGGCCTGGAGGCCCACCAGCCCCTTCCTGCCCTGGCTGGTGTCTGTGGTTGCCCCCCCCCCCGTGCACAGCAGGAGGCCGGGCTACAGCAGGACTGGGGGTGGGGGGGACTTAATTCTTTTTTTTTAAGAGCCCCAAGCTCCCTGGAGGACTGGCAGGGCCCAGAGACAGCCAAGATGCCTGTGGAGCTGGGGGGGGTGCTAAGCAGCCCTGGGGGGGGAGGGAGAGGGGTGGGTTAAGGTGCCCATCCGCCCAGCACTTCGCTGCCCTCTGGGAGGCCACTGTGACCTCGGTCAGCTGTGGAATCCTGGGCGCCCTGTTCCCTGGCGATGGGTGAGCTCCTCCTCCGCGGGCAGATTGGGGTCCAGGCACAGCGGTCCTTGGGGGCACCATGGGGGGCTGCTTCTCCTGCCAGCACTGCAGGTAAATGGGGGGGGGGTGCCGCCAGAGGGGCTGGTGGTCTGAAGAGGACCCTTCTAGCCCCCCTCCCTTGCCTTCTCGTGGCTCAAGGCTTCTTCCCGGGGGTAACACCTGCTGGGGCATCTTCTGCCAGCTGCCCATGGGCACTTCCCCTGGGGGAGGGGGGGGTGATGACTTAGCAGCCAGAACACCGGCCGATCCCTCAGGGCCCCCCCCCCCCCCCCCGTCCTGCACAGAAGCACTTGCCAGCCCCAGGCCGCGTCTCTCGCCCTGCCTCCGGAAGGGGCCTGCCTTGGTCAGCGTGAACAGAAGGCTCAGAATGACACCCCTGCGGGGCTGGGCCAGGCCGGGCCAGCAGAGGGAGGCCTTGGTGGCTGCAATGCTTGCAGGCCCACTGGGGCTGACTTCAGCCCACCTGAATCCGAAGCCTCTCCAGGTTTCCTGACCAGGTCTCTAAGTGATGAGCTCTGCCACAGGAACCAGACAGCGGCACTAGGAAATCCCTGGAGATTTGGGGGCGGAGCCTAGGGAGGGTGGGGTTTGGAGAGGGGAGGGACTTCAGCTGGGGGTAATGCCACAGGCCCCCCACCCCCCAGGCAGCCATTCCCTCCAGGGGAACTGCTCTCTGATGTCTGGAGACCAGATGTAATTCCTGGCGGCTGGCAACCCTGCATCGAAGGCAGCCAGCTGGGGGCCACGATCCCTCTTGCTTCCTTTTCCAACACGGGGCAACCGGTGGTCAGTGAAGCAGGGAAACGTACTCCCAACCGCTTCTTTTCCCTTCCGACAGGTCCAGCTATGAGCAGGAGACAACGTGAATTGCCCTTTTGACCCCCTGAACATTTCTGATGCTGGGGGGGGGGGGGATGCTTTTTCAGGTGTGCCCAAACATGCCAAAAGTGGGGTGGGGGTCGTAGCAATACCCCCGTTTTCTTCTTCAGTGAGAAGCCCACTGACGGGGGGCGCGTGCACTCTTGGTCCATCACTGGTGCTTTCCCAGTTCCACCTTTTTATGTTTCAATGCACCACATTATCCCCTTTCCTTATTTATTTATTTATTTGGTTTTTGCCCCGCCCTCCCCATTGTAGCAGGCTCAGGGTGGCTTACATAAACGGTTAAGAACAAATTTAAAAACCGAGAACAGTTCTATAACAATTGTAAAGTGCTAATTGTGCATATACAATTTCGTTATTTGCCATAGCGGACACCGTCAGCAGCAATTTCAAAAAACGCTCAGAGCAGGGAGGGGGAAATGGGCTTCTGACATCAACACTGCCCCCCCCCCAAAAAAAGGAGAGATCTGACCACCTGGAGATCCAGGGCCCCCCCCCCGCCTGGGGGGAGCCCTGGGGAGGGCCCAGCGGGAGAAGAGCGCCACCGCCCCTCCGTGGTGATCCAGGGCAGGGGACGGTTTCTGCTTCTCCCTGCAGGCTGCCTGGGGCCGAGGAGAAGGGTGCAGGGGAGGCCGGGGAAGGTGAGTGCAGCCCACTTCCCGCCCTTCTTCGCCCCCCCCCCCCCACCTCCAGGGACCCTCTGCACCTTGGGCAATTGTTGGGGACGCAAGGGAAAGGTGGGCTCAGCTGCCCCTCACCCATGCTGCTGGCAGCAACAGCAATCGACAACCCCCCCCCCCCCAGCAGCCCTGGATGAGGCCCTGCTCCTGCGCAGTCTTTCTCCCGGGAAGGGCCCTGAAGGCCGGCAGTCTCCGGTCTTCATCCGGGGATGGGTGGGTGGACCCCCATGCAGGATTCCCAGCTCGCCAGCAAGCATGTGCCGGGCTCCTGCATGTGCCAAGGCCATTGTGGCCAAACAAGCCCTGGTGGGTTCGAATCCCCGTCTGGCCATGCGGCTCAGCACTCACGCCTCTTGGCTCGGCCCACCTCGAAAGGTGGTTGTGAGAATAAAAAGGGGGGAGGGAGAACTGGGTATGCCAGCCTGCGCTTCATGGGCCGTGGAGTGTTTGGGCAACGTGGGAATGTTTCAACTTATTGCAAATGTCATAGAGGGCCACAGAGAAGTTCCGACTTCTCCTCCACCTGCCGCCGCCACCGCTGCCGGTGAGGCCTGCTCCCGCTCGACCCGGAGCTCGGACCACCCAGCAGGCTTGGTAGCCCTCATTCCGGAGAGCGTCTCGGAAGCAGCTCTCCCCCTGGAGGCCCTCGAGCAGCAACTGGGAGCCCTCAAGGAGCTGCAGTGCCAATACCTGCAGGGGCGTAAGTCTTGAAGCACCCCCCCACACCCCCCCCCCATTCCTTGGCTCCCTCCTGCCCAGACGCCCATGGGTCGCTTCACGCTCCAGGCCCACCTGCGCCCCTTCCTGTGTTCCAGAGCTGAGGGTGCGCCGCATGTGCCAGCTCTTCCCACGCGCCCTGCGCACCATCAGCCTGCAGATCTGCCACGCTCGGAGGAGGCTCATCCGCATCGAGGTGCGACTGAAGCGGCAGGGAGGCGAAGGTGCGTGCTGCAGAGAGGGACTCTGGGGGGGGGGGGGGGGAAGGCACCTCTTCCCCTCCTGCCTTCTCCAGCAGCCAGCTGGAAGCTCAGGGACTGTGCGCGGGGGGGGGGGGGGAGGCAGCCGTGTCCTCCCAGCACTGGCAGTGCAACTCTTTGAAAGGCTCCTTCTGCCTTCCAAGCCCCCCAAGCCCAGCTGGTCCTGCTCAGGTGCCGGGCTTTGGTAAGCAGCAAGGGGGGGATGCCGTGGGATGAGGTGCCCCTCCCAGAACCCTCCATCTTTTGACATCCTTCCTTCTCCTTTCCTAGAAGGCCTCCCCGTCCTGTCGGCATCCACCCTGACCCACAAGCCCATTCTCTCCGTGGCCTCAGCCTCCCGGGGCCTCATTTCCGTTGGGTCCAGCCTCTCCAGCTTCTCTCTCCCTCTGCCCCCCTTCCCTCCGCCTCCTCGGCCAGATCTCGGGGACCTGAAGGCAGCCTTGGAGGCCCTTGTGGAGCTGCAGGCTCACCACCTCCAGGACCGTAAGTCAGACCACGGGCAGGGTTTCTCCTTCCCTTTCTACCGGGCAGACGGCAGCTCTAGGCAGGCCCCACCCATCTGCGCCTGGATGCCAGTGATCTGGGGGGAGGCTGATGGGCATTTGGGGGAAGACTGAGAGAGGACCCCAGGAGATGACCACAACAACAGCAATGGTTCTCTTTGTTGCCCCCCCCTCCTGCATTTCCAGCAACAACAGAGAGTCCCCACTTGTCGGTTTGCCCCACTTTCATTCCCCAGCCCCCCCCCCCCCAAAAAAAAAATACTACCAGGGAGTTGTTTGGGTACTGTTTAAAAAATGATAATTGTTAGATTCAAGCGGGCAGGCGTGTTGGTCTGAAGCGACAGAACAAAGTTTGAGTCCAGTGGCGCCTTGAAGACCAACAAAGTTTGATTCTCACACAAAAGCTGATACCCAGCATTAAAACTTTGTTGGTCTTAAAGATGCCTGACTGGACTCAAACTTTGTTCTGCTTAATTGTGATAGTGTCATAATGAGCTACTGACTTTCTGTGAGGCAGCAAGAAGGGCCAGAAACTCTTCTCTCTTTTTAAGCTGTTTAGGAGGCCCTGCAAGGCCCCGGCCCGGCCCTACCCAGGATGGCCCCGGCTGGCCTGATTGCCTCCGCAGCTGGGCAGGGTCCGCCCTGGAGAGTCCTTGGGAGGGGGGGAAGACCTAAGAAGGGAGGGTGCTCTGCGGAGGCAGGGAATGGCACAAACCACCTCTGACCGCCGTCTCTTGCCTTGAAGACCCTGTGAGGGGCCACCCAAAGTCTGCTGGGGCTTGACGGGACTCTCCACCACCGCCACCCCTTCCGAGGCCCTGCCCAGGATGGCCCCGGCCGGCCTGACCTCGGCAGATCTCGGAAGCGAAGCCCGGTTGGCCCTGGAAAGTGCTTGGATGGGAGACCCCCAAAAGGAACGGCAGGGTCGTCATGGCACGGAGGCAGGCAGGGGCAAAACCCACCTCTGCCCACCTTTGTGTTTTTATTTGAATGGATGGCCTCCTTGAGCCACTTATTCATTTACTTACTTGGTTTCTGTTGGACTCTTTTAGCAGAGCTAATACACTTAGCGGAGTAAAAGCAACACAGGACACCTGTGTGTTTCGCTTTAAGAAAAGGTTGCTAGAAAAATCAGGGAAGGGTCACATGGAAGAAAACAACAAACACCCCCAACTGGTCTACATCTTGCTTGCTCCTTTGCACAAACTCTGGCATGTGTGTCTGAGAGAGAGAGAGAGAGAGAGAGAGAGAGAGAGAGAGAGAGAGAGAGAGAGAGAGAACTGCACGCAAAGGAAGAGAAAGTTCCCCCCCCCCCCAAAGGACCAACCAACCCCTGTGTACACATGACAAACAGCATGCACCACAGTCAACATACTGATCAGCCAATAGTAACTCTAAAGATCACTTCATTAGGAATGAGATGCCCCTTCTCTGGCGGAAAAACTGTGCCTAGCAGCACCTAATTGGTTCTAAGCTAAGTAACATCAGCGAGCGAGCACACGCACACTCTTTAACTCATGGGCCATGACTGAAGTGTGACATTTGCCAGTTCCAACAGTTAACTCGTTGAGACTCAAGGTGGAAGGCAGACTTCCGGACCCAGTCCAATCAGGCAGCACCACGGTGGAAGACTAGGCAGGCCACAGCCAGGAGACACACCCTGTAGACACGGTGACCAGCTCCGGTCCTGCTCCCTTCTACAAGTGTCCCCCTGGGTGGTCCCATTGGAAGGCGATGCCAGCCCTCCCACAGAAGTCCCCTCTTGAGCAGCCATGCTTTTTGCACATCTAGACAAGGGATGCGGGTGCCTGTGGGGGGGGGGGATCTCCCCGAGTGGAGCTCGAGGCCACTGTCCCTTTGGGGTGTGCCGAAGGGGGCCTCTGCAGGCCTTGGTGGCCTCAGCATCAGCTGGCTGCGAGGGGCTCTGAGTGGGCCTTGCCTTCTAGAAGGCCTGGGGGAGGAATCCGGCTCCAGGTGTAGCTGCTAGCTGACTGAAGGGGGCGGGGTGAGCCCCTATGAACATACCTGTCCAGTCCTGCTGGTTTCTGTGCCCAATTAAAAGTGCTGGTTTTGAGGCTGCGTGTCTGGAACGGCCTGGGCCCAGGACCCCTCAAGGACTGCACCCCACCCCCCCACCCCTGGTGCCAGGCCCTGCCGTTGTCTGGAGAAACCCTGGTCTGCGGCCGCCTGCGTGCAGAGAGGAGGCCAGGGAGGGCTACACAGGCCCCTAGAAACCTCAGAACTCTTTCTCAGGGATGCCCATTTTGGCTGCTCCCTCTCTCAGAGCTCCCAGAGTTAACACTGTCCAGTCGAAGGCTGGCTGGCTGGTTGTTCTTCGCCTTTTGATACTTCTTTCTGCGGTGACTCTATGGCAGCGGCAGCTGCAGCTGCGCTGGAGAATGCCTTTTGAGTGATGCTGTTCTGAAGGCACGGACTATTACAACAGCATCACACACACACACACACACAAAGTGGGGTGAAAATGCTCCGCATGAATTATAAGGGCCGGGCCGTCGAGGGAACCTGGTGGAGCCACAAGGACTCTGTTGGGCAGCAGAAGCCAGGCGAGGTGGGCCAGCCAAGGGACACGGGAGTTGAGGGAGGAGGACAGGCAAAGCTCTCTCTGGGGAGCTTTCAGGGGGGCAGGGAGAGAAGCCCCTGTGGGGGGGGGGGCCTGCAGAGGAGGCAAGCCTTTGGCTTCAGGGACGGGATCATCTCAAGACCCACCGGGCTTCCTGTTTTAGGGAAAAGGGACCTCCGTGGCTGCCAGGAGTGCCTGAAGTCCATCAAGGCCTTGAGGGGACAGCTGCGAAACGTCCGGAACAGACTCTGGGTGCTGGAGGCGAAGTTAGGGATCCAGGTGCCCCCCCGGGAACTGGATGCAGACGAACCGGAGGAAGAGGAAGAGGAGCCGGAGATCTCACCGGGAGCGCGGGACAGCAGCAGAGAAGAGCCAGAGGAAATGTGAACATGAGGCTCGGATGGGCAGCCGGGAAAGTACAATCTGGGGGGGGGGGGGGGGACTGCCCCAACAGGCCTGGCTTCTGTCCCAGCAGCGGTCTTTGTGTTCTTCCTTTCCAGGCTGAAGGTTTCATTTTGTTGGGTTGTGAAGAGAACTAGGAGTAAATCAATTTTTAAAAAGTGTGGCTGTGAGTATCCTTTGGGCACAAGTCCCGATGCTGCCCCCTCTGCGGGCCTGCTGCTCTCTCCCAGCACCAGGGGCCTTCCCTTCTCAGGCAAGAGGGGAGGGGGGTCCACTGGAGCCAGTTGGGTGTCGTGGTTAAAAGCAGCTGGACTCTAATCTGGGAGAACCAGGTTTGGTTCCCCACTCCTCCTCCACTTGCAGCTGCTGGGTGATCTTGGGTCAGTCAAAGTTCTCTCAAGAGCAGTTCCTGTCAGAGCCCTCTCAGCCCCACCTACCTCCCAGGGTGTCTCTTGTGGGGAAGGGGAAGGGAAAGGAGTTTGTCAGCCGCTCTGAGACTCCCTTGGGGAGTGAGGGGGCGGGGGTATAAATCCAATCTCTTCTTCTCCTTCTTTGCTGCCCTTCAGCCAAGCCCCGCCTACTGGACAGGTCCCTCTGGAGCTACCTGGACATACCACGAGGGCCTAGACGGGGCCTTTTTGGCCTTCTGCCCCAAATACACAAGCCCAGCCATGCGAGATGTCCTGTTGCCTCAGGCCATGGGCACTGGCACCCGGGGGGGCGGGGGTGCCTCTGGATCCACGGGGTCCCCATCCACAGAGCCAATGTCACCAGGGCCCCCAGATATATGTGTGGGACACCACAGTTTTCTTCATCCAGACGTTTTCAGGTGTTTCTTTTCACTGCCGTCATGAGGGAAAGAAACTTACTTTTGAAAAGAAACAATTAAATGAAGCTCAGAATCAAGGTTCCGGAACCCTGGATTTTGTGTGGCCAGCCCCTGAGCTTCAGGTGGGCCCCCACCCCCCACCCCAGGATGTGACGGGGCAAAAGCAGCCCCCTTGGGTTCCGCAGAGGGGCAGCAGCGGTTTCTGCGCTTGGGGCTCTGCCTGCATGGCCAGAGTGAGTCAGGGAATGGCCAGCCCTGGGCTGCTTCAGTCCACCCTCTGAACAGGCTGGAATTCCCCCCCCCCCCCCCGCACGCCACCCACCTCCTCAGGAATTCTGCTGCTGCTGCTGCTGCTGCTGGAAGAGGCAAGATTCTAACCAAGACCGGTTTCTGCTGGAAGACGGGCGAGGGGGCTGGCACAGACACCGGGCAGAGCAGGCAGGTGGGAGGCAGTGGACGGGGGGGGGGGGGTGTTGTCACATCCATGAATGTGTCCCAGCTAGCGGCCACAACAGGCGCCCAAGCAGCGACACAGTGCCAGAGCAGTCCAGAAAGCAAGCTCAAAGCCAGCCCAAGGGTCAGTCACTCGTTAGGGGCAGACAGGTGGGGGAAGCAGAAGCCAGGAGCGGTCCAGACAGCAAAGGCCAACGTCAGTCCGTAAAGCGCAGGGGGCAAGGCAGGAGCTGTGGTCGCTGGGTTCCCAGATATGGGTCTTGTTGCCCCCACTGCTGGGAAGGCATGCTGGCTGGGCTTTTGCAAGCCTCTCACAAGGAGCCGAGTTCAGCAAGGCCAGGTCTTGCAATCACGCAGGACTGCTGTCAGCCAGAGAGGGGCACCGCGCCTCTGTAAAGGTTGCCAGCAAGATCGCTTCAGGTGTTGGTCGGCTAGTGTGGGGGGAACCGAGGAGCCGCCCTGCCCCAGCTGGTCTTCATCCTCCTCCTCCTCCCCCTCCCCCTCCTCCTCCTCCCCTCCCCTCACCTGCCTGGGAGGAGTCAGCCGTCAGCCTTGACTCCTGGAGCTCCTGGCTTTCCTCACCTGCTCCTTGTGAGCTGGGCCCAGGCTCTGTGACTCTCGAGGAGTCTCCCTCCAGGCTGAGCTCCAACCAGTCAAGCTGGCCCCCTACAGCAGGCTGCTCTGAGCGCCTCTGAGGAAGAGCGATCCCTGCCAGTGGGGTTTCCAAGCCCCCCCCCCCCGCATCCACCCCCTCGCCACTGCAGTCCACACGCTGAGACTTGCTCCCGAGGGACCCCTCCAGACTGGGACGGAGGAGGTCCCTCGGATTCAAGGGCCTCTGTCCTCCAGCCTCTCCCCCAGGGTCCTTCGCTGGCTTGACTCTCGAGGTTTCCTAGGCCCTGGGGGGGCGGGAGGGATCCAGGGGTCCTGCGGCCATGTTGAATGATCTCATAGGATGTCTTTGGGAATCCCAAAGGGTAAACAGAAGGTGAAGCTAGGTGGCACCCCCACCCCATGCCAGTTAGTTCACGTGGCATCTCCTGGCTCTGCCACCAAATGAATGGGAAGCACTTGTTGGGAAGCTCTTCAGAGATCCGGGGGCAGTCCTGCGCGGGAATGAAACTTCACTCGGCTGGGGAAGATGAAGGTAGGGTGCGCCCCGCCCCTGCCCCGATTTATGGAGGCCACTCTGAGGTGCCCGGTCCTCGCGATCCTTGCCGCAGAAGAAGGTCCCCTGCAGAATAGCCACGCCTGGGTTGGATTTTGTCTCTCCGCCCCTGGTGAGGGACACTGCCCTGGAGGAGGGGTTCCTCAGCGCCCAGTGTCCCATCCACAACCCAGCAGACATCAGGGAGAGCCCAGGAGCGCCTTGCAGGCTCCCTGAGATCGGTGGCAGGGGAGGCACTCCCTTCAGTCACCCGCTCACTCCTTCAGAGACTGGAAGCTCCTCGTCCGCCCTTCAGGGGCTCCTGGGCTCTCTGGCTCTTTTCTCCTGCTGCAGACAGGCCACAGAAGACGCCAACCCCCCCCAACCCCCCCCAGGGGGGCTTTCTGCGCAGCCAGCGCCTCTCCTGTGGCCACCAGAGGGGGCCCTTGCCTCGTCTTCCCAGCGTCCGGCCGTCTGCTGCTGCTGCTGCTGCTGCGCTCAGGGCCAGAGTAAAGGGGGATGCCAGGCCGGCCAGGGCCAGAGTGAGCAAAGGCGGGCTGCCACAGTCACAGATGAGAGGAACCAGAAAGGCCTCCCCCCCCCCGCCCTCTCCTTCTCGGCCCGGGCCGGATGGTCTCTCCTCTGGCTGTGAAGCTTCTGGGGGGTGAAGTCTCTCACCGTTTTGTTCCTGACTAACCGGCCGCGTGATCCCCAGGTCCACAAAGGAGTGGGCTGAGGGGGGCAACAAGCACCTGCCCAGACTCTGGCCATGGGAAACTGTCCCGAGCCAGGTGGGCATCTCTCCTTGGGTTCTTGTGAACGCCCCAGGCGGGGAATGCTCTCTTCGGCCCGGAGGGCCAGCTGCCTGCCTGCCTCCCTCCCCCTGCCGCGGGGTGCTCTCCGGCCTCTGGCCGCTCTTGGTTGGGGGTGATGGACAGTCCCCTCGCATCCCATCTATGGCAGAGAAGGCTGAGGCGGGGCTCTGCGGGGGGGGGAGGGGTTGGGCTGCAGATCCCTCATTCCTTCTAGGGTCTGCTGATGGCCCAAGCTCTCCCTCCCCCCCCCCCCCCCGCTTCCCAGCCAGCAGAGCAAAGGGTTAAGTCCAGCTGCCTCTCGGAAGGGCCTCCCTCCCTCCCTCCCTCGGCATGAATAGCCCCGCAGAGAAGACGCCCGGACTAGACGGCTGGCTTGCCTCACTCCTCACTCCCTGGCTGGTTCACTGACAAGGACAGCCGCCCTCGCCTCCTGCCGGATCCGTCTTCCTTGTCGTCTTCTTCTTCTTCTTCTTCTTAGGCTGAGCGGATGGAGAGCTTCCTGGAGCCACGGTCCGTGGGGGGTGAGGAATCCCTCCAGATGTGGGACCTCAACAAGCGACTGGAGGCCTACTTGGCCCGGGTGAAGTTCCTGGAGGAAGAGAACGAGGTGCTGAAGTCCGAGATCCACCGCCTGAAAGGGGGTCCCATGGAGGACTCTTGGCGGGGCAAGTACGAGGAGGCGGTGGCGGCCCTGCGTGCCAGCCTGGAAGAGGCCTTCCGGGAGAAGGGCGCGGCTGAGCTGGCCCGGGCCAGCCTGTGCGAGGAGGTCCAGCGGGTCCAGAGCAGGTGTCAGAAGGAGCGGGCCGCTCGGCAGGAGGCCAAGGAGCTCCTGGCCTTGAGCAAGAAGGAGCTGGAGGAGGAGACGCGGAGCCACCTCTGGCTGAGGGAACGAGCGGCCCAGCTGGAGAAGGAGGCGGAGGCCCTGGTGGGAGCCCACGAGGAAGAGAGGGCGAGGCTGGAGCAGGAGGTGGCCGGCTTCTCCTGGGGCCTGGAGAGCCTCCGTGGCACCCCTGCCGCTTTCCAGCCAGGGGAGGTGGAGGACTATTCCAAGAGGCTCGCGGACATTTGGCGGGGGGCGGTGGAGACCTACAAGGCGGAGGTCTCCCAGCTGGAGTTCTCCTTCGGGGAGGCGAAAGAGAACCTCTGGAAGGCCACCGAGAGCAACCGGCAGAACCAGCTGCACCTGCAGCAGCTGGAGAGGGAACTGGCCAGCCTCAAGGTGCGGAAGGAGACGCTGGAGGAGCGCCTCACTCAGCAGTGGCAGCTGCAGCAAGGAGAAGCCAAGAAGCTCCAGGTGGGTTGAGGAGGAGGAGGAGGCTTCCGCTGGCACCAGAGGGGGGCCAAAAGAGGCAGGGGGCCGCGGGGGGGGGGGGGGAGAGAGAGAGCTCAGGGGATCCCGCAAGGGCTTCTGGCTTCCTCTCCTGGAGAACCAGGACCCTTCTGCTGCAGGGAGGCCTCCAGCTGATCCATTGTGGGTGAGGAGAGGATGCCCAGAAAAGCCACAAACACCCCGGGGGGGGGGGCTGGAGCACATGGCAGAGCCCGAGAGCTGGGAGGGACCCCAGAGGCCATCTCCCGCCAGCCCCGCTCCCCGCTGGGGATCCCTGAGCGAGGGACCTCCCGTCTCTGCTTCAAGGCCTCCAGAAGGGGAGAACCCGCCCTGCCCCACCCAAGGGGGGAACCCCTTGTTCCACCACAGAGCTGCTCTCAGCAAGGGGGTGGGTCCTCTCCTCCTGTCCAGCTGAGATGCCCCCTTCTGGCCCTGGAGGCCACCTGGTCTGGTGCTCGGGGCCAGCAGGAGAGGAGGAGGGTTTGGCATCTTTATCAGCAAGAGGCCAAGGAGCAGCCAGGGTGGCGTGGTGGGCAGAGGGCTCCTCTAGGTTGTGGGAGACCCGGGTTCAAGTCCCCACAGCGCCATGATGCTCGGCCCACCTACCTCGGCACATGATGCTCGGCCTCACCTACCTCACAGGGGTGTTGTGAGCATAAAAGGGTGGTGGATAGATAGGGACCGACCAGGCTGGCCGTGTCACCTGGTGAAAAGGACAGGCCTCGTAATTCCTGCAGGGCACGGTCAGCGCCTTTCTCTGTTGCAAAATACAGAAATCTCTCTCTCTAACCAGCCACCCGAGGGCAGAGCACGTGTCTTTCTCCCGCACTGATGTCACTGCTGCTGGGTGATCTGCCCGCAGGGACGTGGGAGGATTTCAGTGGGTTCATTACCCGAGTGGTCCTGACTTCAGAGGGGAGAGACACAGCCCGGCGAGTCTGTCTGTAGCAACAGAAAGGGGCAGGAGACTACAAGAAGCAGCACCGTCAAGGCAGCACCTTCCAGACAAACACCGGTTCTTCAGTATCTGAGCCACGACTCCCAAAAGCCCCTCCCCTTGCCGCCCGTTCTGTTAGTTTTTAAGGTGCTCCTGGACTCCCTGGCTGCCTTCAGAGGGCCGTCTGTCTGTCTGTCTGTCCCTCCCTCCCTCCCGTTGTAGCCTTGTTCTCCCCCTGAGCAAAAGAAGGGTCATCCAGAAGATTCCTCCTGAGGATCTGCCTGTGGACCCCAAAGTCCTGCTGGACTGGTCCAGCTGTGTGGGGCTGACTCAGGGGCAATGCAGCCGGCGCTCGCTCCAGCGTGGGCAAAGGCCTGTCGGTCTGGGGCTCTTTTTCGCAGGACTCCCAGGGAAAGGTGTGCCATCTCCACTGCTGCTCCAAGGTCTGTCCCCCACCACCACCACCACCGAAGTGTGTCCCTTGCTGCCTCCTGCTCTCCCTTCAAAGCGCAGCCAGCCACTCCGGGGCAGGAAGGAGTTGGATGGACCCCTCACAGCCTGTGGGTTTTCTGGCACCGTTTGAGATGCTCCTCATGAATTTTGTCAGCCACTTTTCTTGCTGAGACTCATGGCGGATTATCAATTTTTTAAAAAAAAAATCCAGTCAGATGGGCTCATGATGTCCCATCAATAGGACTAGGATTCCAGAATAGGGAGCGTTGTGAGCAGAAAGCCCCCTAAGGCAAGACAGACCATGAACCCTGCCGAGCAGATTGCAAAGGTACCAGGCAGTGTGGCAAAAGCCAGGCGACACGGACACCAGCGAGACCCCTCTTCTTCCCCGAGGCAAACCCCTCACGGGACCCTTCCAGTCAGCTACGGTTCGTCCCCCTTCCCCAAAAACGCCCTCCTGGAAACTCTTGTTCTGCCCGTTCGGCAGAATGACAGAATTGGGAGGGGACCCTTCCCAACCTCCTCAGGCAGGCTGTCCGACAGGGTGGGGGGCGGGGGCCACCACAGGGAATGCGCGCAAACGGGCAGCGGTGGATTTCGCCCACGGGCAGGGCGGCACCCTCAGAAGGCTGGGCTGGGCTCAGGTGGCAGAGGGCAGCATGGGGGGAAGCCCTGCAGGTAGGCGGGACCCAGGCCATGAAGGGCGTTGTCTGTGGTAACCACAGCCTAGGACTAAACCCAGTAACTGGCAACCAGCGGAGTCCTGGAAGAATGGGCCGGGGATGCATGCCAACTTGAAGCTACGGGAGAGTCAGCAGGAGCATTCTGCACCGACTGGAGGTTCCAAGCTGACTTCAAGGGGAAACGGCATATGCAGCAGGCATTACCACAGCTGCCTAGGAAGCAACCAGTGTTCCCTCTAAGCTCAGCCAGTGTGAGCTAGCTCACAGTCTTTTTAGCCTCCGGCTCACCCATTTTTGTCTCGGCTCAGGAAGGGATGGCTCCAGATCAGACTAATTTTATGCAGCAGCCAAATCGCTCGCTCACAGCCTTAATGCCAGGAGCTCACAAAGTACAATTTTTGCTTACAAGACTCCACAGCTTAGAGGGAGCATTGGAAAGTAGCCATAGCATTTGGATCCACATGGCCAGCAAGCGCCAAGTGAAGGCCGAGGGACATCTCCAGCCTCTAAGGAGCTGGAAGGACGTGCTTTTGGCAGCTTCCTTAACTGGCTTCTCTGGCCGCAATGCTGGATCCAGAATGAGCCCCTTTCTCCTAACTGAGCCAGTGAGGGTCAGCCGGACCCCCACAAAAGTGGGGAGGACAATGTCCTCCAAGACCTCCCCCTTCCCACCTGGCGCTGCCGCCGTCTCCTCAGGATTCCCTCTCAACTTGCTCACGGGTGGCCGTCTCACTACAGCAGCCAGGCACCGATTCAGGACCTTTCCTGCATGGCCGGGTGGTTTGGACAAAGAGATGCAGAGCTGGGTGTCCTGGGCACCTTGAGGGCAGCCTCCTCCCCAGCCACGGAGGGTCTCCCCACAGGGCTTTATGCAGAACAGCATGGGGGAGGGGGGTGGAGCCTGGGGAGCCCGACAAGGCAAGTCCCACACTGGTGGCAATGGTGGGTCTCCGGCTGCAACCCTCTGAGCCCTGCCCACCTCCCAGGGTGCCTGTTGTGGGGAGGGGGAGGGAAAGGAGTCGGTAAGCCGCTCTGAGACGCCAAGTGAGTGAAGGGCAGGGTATAAATCCAATCTCCTCTTCTTCTTAAGGGACCGTTGACACCAATCCCAACAGCCTGTGGGACGCATGCTTCGCGTTCAAGCCCCCCCCCCGCCCCCCCCGGGCAGGTTTCCCAGCCAGGGTGGACTTGAGCAGCCGGAAGCCTTCCTCAGCCCCCCCAGCCCGGCCCCGCTCCCCACCGGCCTTCTGCACACACCCCCCCCCCCAGCCCTTCCAGCCAGCAAGGAGGATCAGCCCCCTGACCGGCTCCCAGAGCACGGCGGATGGTGGGAGGGGCCACAGCTGAAATCACTCCCTGGCAGCAATCAGGCCCTCCCTTGGTGCTTGCAGAACCCAACTGGAGGAGGAGGAGGAGGAGGAAGCCGAGTCAATGGCTGCCCTTGGCCTGAGTGCAACCCTGGCCAAACACGGGCAGCAGCGTGCAGCGGCAGTGTGGCAAGGGAGCCCTTCAGTACAGCTCACAGGGCCACAGCCACACTAGACCCAAGCAACACTCTCGTTCTCAGGGCCATCGGCCACAATCTTGAGCAGCCAAGGACTAGTTGGGGGGGGGGGTGCAATGCTCCCTCTAAGCGGTGGAGTCTTGTGAGCAGAAATCCTACTCTGAGCTACCGGCATGAAAGTTGGGAGCGAGCGATTTGGCTGCTGCATCAATTAGTTTGCTCTGCAGCCATCCTTCCTGAGCTATGACAAAAATGTGTGAGCCAGAGGCTAAAGAAGTGTGAGCTAGCTCACATGAACTCAGCTTAGAGGGAACACTGGGGGGGTCACAAGGTCACGGTGCAAAGGAGGCATGGCACACATATAAGGACTTTGGGGGAGCCCTGCTGGGTCAGACCAGAGAGGGTCCATCTAGTCCAGCATCTCACACAGTGACTTCCCAGTCCCTCTGGAGGGCCAGCAACAGGGCAGGGAGGCCGAGGCCTTCCCCTGAGAAGAACACCAGAAGAGCCCTGCTGGGTCAGACCAGTGAGGGTCCATCTAGTCCAGTATCCCGTCTCACACAGTGGCCAGCGAGTTCCTCTGGAGGGACAGCGACAGGGCCTAGAGGCCGAGGCCTTCCCCTCAGACAAACTTCAGAAGAGCCCTGCTGGATCAGACCAGTGAGGGTCCCTCTAGCCCAGCATATCCTGTCTCACACAGTGGCCGCAACCAGTTCCTCTGGAGGGCCAGCAACAGGGCAGGGAGGCTGAGGCCTTCCCCTGAGAAGAACCTAAGAAGAGCCCTGCTGGGTCAGACCAGTGAGGGTCCCTCTAGTCCAGCATCCCGTCTCACACAGTGGCCTCAACCAGTTCCTCAGGACGGCTAACAACAGGGCAAAGAGGCCGAGGCCTTCCCCTGGGAAAAACATCTTAAGAACATAAGAGAGAAGCCAATGTTGTATCAGGCCAGTGGCCCATCCAGTACAACACTCTTGAGTCACACAGTGGCCAAAAACACCAGGTGCCCCCAGAAGGTCCAGCAGTGGGGCCGGGACACTAGAAGCCCTCCCACTGTTGCCCCCCCCCCCAAGCACCAAGAAGACAGAGCACCACTTGCCCCAGACTGAGAGTTCCTATCTATACTTTGTGGCTAAGAGCCATTGATGGACCTCTGCTCCGTATCTATATACTAATAGCCAAGACGCCCCCTCTGTGCAGATATCTAAATCCGCACATTGGGGGCACTCGGGGGACAAGTTCATTTTTCTGCACATTTGGGGGACTCTCCAGGTATGCAGAAAAATCTGAAAAGTTAAAAAAAAAAACTATACAGGGGATACTTAAATCCCCCCCAAAGTAAAAAAGCATTATCTGCACATGTGCAGAGAACGAACTAGGAACAGTGCCTCGCCGCCAGTTCGGGGGGGGGGGGATTGGCGGGCCTGGTGGCTGGGAGCCGCTCGAGCCTCGCCACCAGTGCTGGGGAGGGGGAAACTTACCTGTGGCCGCTTCCTCCTCAGTTGTGAGGTCCTCCTGCTTCTGCAGGCCGGGAGCCATGGGGAATACTCCCCCCGCGAGTATTGCAGGTCCCTCTTCTTGTGTTTATCTAATTTCCTCTTGAAGCCGTCCATGCTTGTAGCCGCCACCTCCTGTGGCAGTGAATTCCACGTGTTAATCACTCGTTGAGTGAAGAAGTACTTCCTGTTCCTGTTCCTTCCTGTTCTAACCCGACTGCTCAGCAATTTCATGAAGTGCCCACGAGTTCTTGTATTGTGAGAAAGGGAGAAAAGGACTTCTTTCACTACCTGCTCTATCCCATGCATAATCTTATAAACCTCGATCATCTCTCCCTTCAGCCATCATTTCTCCAAGCCAAAGAGCCCCAAGCGCTTCAGCCTTTCTTCATAGGGAAAGTGTTCCAACCCTTTTATCATTTTAGTTGCCCTTTTCTGCACTTTTTCCAATGCTATAATATCTTTTTTGAGGTGTGGCGACCAGAACTGTACACAGTACTCCAAATGAAGTCGCACCATCGATTTATACAGGGGCATTATGATACTGGCTGATTTGAATTCCCTTCCTAATAACCCCCAGCATAGCGTTGGCCTTTTTCATTGCAGTTGCACACCGTCTCGACATTTTCATTGAGTTATCTACTACGACTCCAAGATCTCTCTCTTGGGCAGTCTCTGCCAGTTCGGACCCCATCAACGTGTATTTATAGGTAGGATTTTTGGCTCCAATGTGCATCACTTTGCACTTGGCCACATTAAACCCCATTTGCCACATTGATGCCCACTCGCCCACCCTCGACAGATCCCTTTTGAGTGCCTCACAATTGTTCCTGGTTCTCACCACCTGAACAACTTCGTGTCATCTGCAAATTTAGCCACTCCACTGCTTACGCCCAACTCCAGAAGAGCCCTGCTGGATCAGACCAATGAGGGTCCATCTAGTCCAGCATCCTCTCTCACACAGGGGCCAGCCAGTTCCTCTGCAGGGCCAACAACAGGGCAGAGAGGCCGTTGCCTCCTGGCCCTGGGATTCAGAGGATTAGTGCCTCTGAATGTGGAGGTTCCCCTCAGCCAACATGGCTAGTAGCCACTGATACACTTATCATACATCAATCTACCTAATCCCCGTTTAGAGTTTTTAATCCCTGGCAGAAAATTCCACATTTTAATCACTCTCTCTGACAAAGTATTTCCTTTTGTCCATCCTGAACCTACTGCCCATCAGCTTCATTGGATGCCCTGGAGTTCTAGTATTTGGGGAGAGGAAGAAAATGTTCTCTTTGTCCATTCTCTCCACCCCCAGGGCATCATTTTACTAACCTCTATCATGTCCCCTCTTAGTTGTCTCTTTTCTAAGCTGAAAAGTCCCAGACTCTGTGGCCTTTCCTCATAGGAAAGGTGCTCCAGCCCCCTAATCATCCTGGTTGCCTTCCTCTGGACTTTCTCTGGCTCTGCAGTGTCCTTTTGGGGGTGGGGTGACCAGAACTGTACACAGGATTCCAAAGGAGGCCGCATCAATAGGTCTATGAAGGGCATGACAATATCGGCTATTGTATTCTCTGTCCCTTTCCTAATAATCCCCAGTTTAAAGTTTGCTTTTCTCGCCGATGCAGCACGCTGGGGGTGGACTCTTTCACTGAGCTCTCCGCCAGGACCCTGAGATCTCCCTCCCCCTCAGTCTCAGCAAGCTCGGCCCCTCCCCGCCCCCCCCCAACCTAGACCTGAAGCTGGTTTGGCTTTGTTTCCTCTCCCACTGTGCCCCTTGGAGGCAGCAAGCTGACAGTCCCCATCTCTGGGACTTTTAAAAGTTGTTTCCTAACTCTGAGCTGGTCTGAGAAGCGTCTCACCAGTCCTTGCCTGGGTTAGAAGAAGGGGAAGAAGCAGAAGGACTGGGCAGGCACTCATTCTTCAGGCGCCCTGCTGAGGATTCCCTGGAGTCCATCACAAACCAGCCCAGCCTCCAACCAGCAGAGGTGCCTGCAAACCGCCCCCCCCCACACACACCCAGACCCAGACCCTGGGCAAGAGAAGGGGAAAGTCCAGCAGCCCCTCTCCCAGCCAGGCCTGCTCCTGGTCATCCCTCCTGGGTCAGGCGCCCCTGACAGGCGGTCTCTCTCTCTCTCTCTCTCCCCCCCCCCCCCCCCCGCTCTCCCTGCACAGATGGCCACCCAGGGGCTGGAGGAGGAGAAGCAAGTTCTCACCGCCCAGATCGCCCAGGTCCTGGAGGACAGGCGGCAGCTGATGCACCTCAAGATGTCGCTCAGCCTGGAAGTGGCCACCTACAGGTGAGGGAGCCTCCGGGAGGAGGGAGGGCCGCTTGCCCCCCCCCCAGCTCCTGCCCCCTTGCCAGCCGGCTGGACCTCCACCCCTGACCCCCTCCCGGGGGGGGGGAGCCTGTGCCCGGGGCCTTGCCCTTTTTAAAAAGAGGAGGGAGAGGAGGGCTTTTCCCCCCAAGCCCACTTGCTACCTCTGCTCCCCCTTTTTTGGGGGGAGGGGCGGTTTCTCCCTCTTGGCGGCTGGCACAAGGCCAGGAGGTGGGGCGGGGGAGATGGATGGGTGGAGAAGCGTCTTCTGCCCACCAGCCAATTCCCCCCCCGGAGTCCTTTGACTGCGCAGGGGCCGGCAGGCAAACTCCTCGGCCAGCCCCCCCCCCTAAGAGCCTCCCCACCGCCCCCTCCCCTCTCTCCAGATGGCTCCGGACAAAAGCCCCCTCTCGGGGGCGGGGGGGCGGAGGGAAGAGCGCGAGCGCGAGCGAAGGTGCTGGGGGTGGCCTCCCCCTCCCCCTCCCCCCGCGAGATTAGCATGAGAATGGGGGGCCGCCGCCTGCCCGGCCATGATGTCATCCGGAGGGGGGCCGCCCGCTCCAGGAAAGGGGGGCTTCGCTCCCTCCCTCCCCATTGGCCGCGCAGAGGAGAGGGCTGCTGCCCCGTCCGTCCCCGTCTTCCCCCCCCCCCCCCCGACGGCTCCAGCTCAGGGCCCCGTCTCTTCCCCGGCGGCTGGGAATCCGGGAGGCGCCGGGCTGGGGGGGGGGGGGGGAGCTGGGGGGTAGGCGGGCGAGAGGGGCTGGTCCGGAGGCGGCCAGCAGCGCCCGCGCTTCCCTCCCCGAGAGCAGAGCAGGCGGCAGCGTCCTCCGTCGGGGCTCACGCCCGAGGAGGAGACCGCATGGCCCACGTGGCGGAGGCCGCCCGGTGGGAGGGGCGGCCCAGGCCGGTCTCCTTGGCTTGCCGCTTTGCTCCCTGCGCCCCCTCCCAAGTTCTGGTCACCGCCCCCCCCCGCAAGGCTGGGCGCCGCCGCCGCCTCCCACTACTGCCCCCCCCCGCCGCCGCCGCTGCTGCTGCAGTCGTCTGAGCTGAGCCCTTCCGCCCCCCACCCCCCCTTCCTCCCGGGGCTGCCCCAAACAGCCCTGCTGCGGCGTTCCGCTCCGCCTAAGTCCGGGGACCGGCCCCGGGGGATGGGCTGGCAGGAGAAGGCTGGGCTGTTCCACACCCAAACCCAAGCGGGGGGGGGGGAGAGGGGGGTCAAGTCCAGGTTGGAAAATACCTGGGGACTTTGGGGGTGGAGCCAGGAGAAGGTGGGGTTTGGGGAGGGGCCTCAGCATGGTCCAAGGCCATAGAGCCCACCCTCCAAACCAGCCATTTCCTCCAGGGGAGCTGATCTCTGTCAGCTGGGGACCCGTTGTAAAAGCGGGAGATCCCCAGGCCCCACCTGGAGGCTGGCAACCATACCCAGCTTAGAAGGACTGGACAACCAAAGACCCCTCCACCTGAGGCCCTGGAGAGCCCCCGCCAGTCAGAGGAGACAATCCTGAAGGGGGTGGACCCCAAGAAGGGGGTGTGCGTGCGTGGGTCTGTGTCTGATTCACTTACAAGGCGGCTTCCAGTGTTCACACAAACCTCCCCCCCCCCCAAATTCTGCTTTTCAGGACTCTCTTGGAAGCAGAGAGCACCCGGCTGCTGCAGATGCCGGCAGACCACAAGCTGGCCCTCAGCCTCCCAGGTAAGCTCAGAGGCCAGGAGGACCGTCCCCTTGGGGGAGCAGGAATGGGCTCTGCCCCGTACCAGCTACGAGAACCCCGGGGGGGGGGGGGGTGCCGGCCTTGTGGGTCTGTTGCAGCAGAAGGAAACAGGAGTCCGGGAGGAGCTTTCCAGAGTCCGGTCTCACTTCCCCAGAGGCTGGAAACTGATACTGTTATTCTTCTGGTTTTCTTCTCTGTGGCTCCAGTCCAGGGAAGGGGGGGGGGTGCGCAGGTCCCTGACTTTCGGGATGGGGCTCTGAAGGAGGTCACCCCCAGCCTGGGAGCCACGGCCTGCCCGCTCTTCCTCCCCCTGCCCAGGCAGATGCATGCTAGCTGCAGCCAGAAGTCGATGCTGGATCGAGGAACCTGCCTGCCTAGAAGGGGGAACCCGAAGGGGCCTCCTTCCCTTGCTAAAAATTGCCTTGCGTGCTCCCCGAAAGGGCTCTGAGGTCACAGCGGCGTGCCTTGCCCCTCCGTGACGTTGATCTCGTGTGCTCTGAATGCAAATTCCTGATGTGGGAATTCCTGTTGTAGTGACCGATCTCCCTGCTTTCCTTCTTTGTGCCTCCTGCAGAGAGCCAACGGGAAGCAAGTGCGAGGAAATGGCAAGCAGTGTCTCTGGAAAGAGGGCCCCGGGGGCCCCGAGACCCCAGGTCGAGCGCCACAGCCTTCTTGAAGGGGGGTATGGCACCTCAGGGGCCCAAGGGCCAAAGCTGCCCCATCACCATCCGCGCAGTCTCGGTGCCCCCCCAGAGCAGAAGCCCCATGGCACGAGAGTTCCAGAAAGCCCACACTGTCCTGCAGTCCCAGACCGCAAAGGCCTTGGAGGGGGCGAACGTCCCAGCTCTCATTGACTCTGCTGCTTTTCAGTTAGGGTCCTCCCAACAAAACGAGGCCACGGCGGCCAGCAAAGCTGGAACAGTTTCACAGTCATTCATCCCTGAATCGCCCTGCCTTTCCACTCTAGTTCCAAATGTTTTCAGAGGGTCCAGCGCAAATGCAGAGCAAAGCCACCCCACAGCAAAAGATGGAGGGGAAAGTTCAGCTCAAGTGAAAATAAGGGAACTGGGGGAGAAAGCTGAGCTTTGTGAGGAAGAGGAGGAGGAGGAGGAGAAGCCGGCCAATGAGGAGCCCCCTTGGAAGACCACCTTGCACACAGTGCCTTATCCCTCCCCCCAGCTGGTCCCGGAAGCCTTGGGAACGGTGCAACAGGAGGCTTATGTGGGAGAGGTCCGCTTTGAACCTGGCTGGCTGGGCGTGACTGAAACCCCAAATGGCATCCCTTCAGATGACTCTTCATCCATGGAAGAGGGAAACGGGGTGGCCGCTTCTCTAGGCACCACAGCATTCGAGGAGGCCACCCCGGGTCTGCACAAAAGCCACACAGAAGGTCTTCCGCAGGGCATCCCGGGCTTCGAGGGCTCCAGTGAGGCTAATGGTGGTGGCACAGAAGCATGTTCCGGACAGCAGGGAGAAGAGGCCAGTGCGTGGGTGTCTTGGGATGCAGACCCATCCTCTCTACAAGAAACACAACTGCCAGAGGAAGAGGGAAGTCCTTCCACCCAGCGGAACAGAGAGGAGGTCGTGTTTGACATCCCAGTCGCAGACAAAAGTGACTGCTGCAATGAAATGAGCATGTCAGAGCAGACCGAGGTTGGTGGCAGCAAGCGGCCCCCTCATCTCCAGAGCATCGTTCAGAGGGGGGAGTCGCCGGAGGGTGTCGAGGGCACCAGGTCAGCCGGCCAACTGGACACAGATGCAGCTGCCATTTTGAGGGGCAACCGGGACAGCCCGCAGCCTGGCACGAGCTGTCCCGAGGACCACACCGCAGCCGTAGGGCCAGACGTGGAGGAGACCGACGGAGGGTCAGCGGAAGACCTGGATGTGGTGAGCACAGAAGCTCTGCATCTCTCCGAGGATGAGGAACGGGGAGCCCTTTCGAGCCCTTCCAGGGGGAGCGAAGAGTGCGACTTCCAGGCAGAGATGCTGGAAAGGGAGTTTCTCCAGACAGAAGAGTTTGCCACTGAAACTTTGTCACCACCAATAAGCCACTCGTTTTATTCTGCAGAAAATCACCAAGAGCATCACTTTCTTGGGGTAGAACGGGAAACCCCTGAGGAAGAAACATCGCTCTCCAAAACAGATTCCACCTTCCCAGAGGAAGAGGGGAAAGAGGCCCCAAGTGCTGGAGAAGAGGCTGCCTTGAGAGACGGACACTCGGCAGATACCCGGCCAGCTGAGCCCAGGGCCGAGGAGGAGGCGGCGGAGGAGGCAGAGGAGCCGCGACAGGGTAATTGGGGACGAGAAGATCTCCACGAAGAAGAGGGCGCTCTGGGCAAGGAGGACACAACACAGGAGAAAGAAACGGCCACCTTGCAAGGTTGGACCTGGAAGCAACAAACTGTCTTGCAGCAGGAGAATGTGGAGAAGAGTGGTCTGAGGCAGGAGATGTCCACAAGAGATCAAGGAGAGGGAACAGTAGACACATGTCCAGGAGACCTGTCCATGATGCAGCAGGTGGTGGAAGAAGAGATCATCACCCAAAAGGAGCAAGGAGAGGGAACAGTAGACGCATGTCCAGGAGACCTGTCCATGATGCAGCAGGTGGTGGAAGAAGAGATCATCACCCAAAAGGAGCAAGGAGAGGGAACAGTAGACGCATGTCCAGGAGACCTGTCCATGATGCAGCAGGTGGTGGAAGAAGAGATCATCACCCAAAGGGAGCAAGGAGAGGGAACAGTAGACGCATGTCCAGGAGACCTGTCCATGATGCAGCAGGTGGTGGAAGAAGAGATCATCACCCAAAAGGAGCAAGGAGAGGGAACAGTAGACGCATGTCCAGGAGACCTGTCCATGATGCAGCAGGTGGTGGAAGAAGAGATCATCACCCAAAAGGAGCAAGGAGAGGGAACAGTAGACGCATGTCCAGGAGACCTGTCCATGATGCAGCAGGTGGTGGAAGAAGAGATCATCACCCAAAAGGAGCAAGGAGAGGGAACAGTAGACGCATGTCCAGGAGACCTGTCCATGATGCAGCAGGTGGTGGAAGAAGAGATCGTCACCCAAAAGGAGCAAGGAGAGGGAACAGTAGACGCATGTCCAGGAGACCTGTCCATGATGCAGCAGGTGGTGGAAGAAGAGATCATCACCCAAAAGGAGCAAGGAGAGGGAACAGTAGACACATGTCCAGGAGACCTATCCATGATGCAGCAGGTGGTGGAAGAAGAGATCATCACCCAAAAGGAGCAAGGAGAGGGAACAGTAGACGCATGTCCAGGAGACCTGTCCATGATGCAGCAGGTGGTGGAAGAAGAGATCGTCACCCAAAAGGAGCAAGGAGAGGGAACAGTAGACGCATGTCCAGGAGACCTGTCCATGATGCAGCAGGTGGTGGAAGAAGAGATCATCACCCAAAAGGAGCAAGGAGAGGGAACAGTAGACGCATGTCCAGGAGACCTGTCCATGATGCAGCAGGTGGTGGAAGAAGAGATCATCACCCAAAAGGAGCAAGGAGAGGGAACAGTAGACACATGTCCAGGAGACCTATCCATGATGCAGCAGGTGGTGGAAGAAGAGATCATCACCCAAAAGGAGCAAGGAGAGGGAACAGTAGACGCATGTCCAGGAGACCTGTCCATGATGCAGCAGGTGGTGGAAGAAGAGATCATCACCCAAAAGGAGCAAGGAGAGGGAACAGTAGACGCATGTCCAGGAGACCTGTCCATGATGCAGCAGGTGGTGGAAGAAGAGATCATCACCCAAAAGGAGCAAGGAGAGGGAACAGTAGACGCGTGTCCAGGAGACCTGCCAGTAGAGGAGCAGGTGGTGGAAGAAGAGATCATCACCCAAAAGGAGCAAGGAGAGGAAACACTAGATGCATGTCCAGGAGACCTGTCCATGATTCAGCAGGTGGTGGAAGAAGAGATCATCACCCAAAGGGAGCAAGGAGAGGGAACAGTAGACGCGTGTCCAGGAGACCTGCCAGTAGAGGAGCAGGTGGTGGAAGAAAAGGAGATCACCGCCAAAGGGGAGGGAACAGTAGACGCGTGTCCAGGAGACCTGCCGGTAGAGGAGCAGGTGGTGGAAGAAGAGATCACCGCCAAAGGAGAGGAAACAGTAGATGCATGTCCAGGAGACGTGCCCGTGGAGCAGCAGATGGAAGAAAAAGGGGTCACCACCCAAAGAGGACAAGGAGAGGAAACAGGAGAGGTGAGTCCGGGAGACCTGCCAGTGGAGGAGCAGACAAAGGAAGAAGGGGTCTCCATGGCTTCCCCTGAGAGGGATGTGCTGAAAGAAGAAGAGTTGATAACAGAGTCAGAAGCAATAGAGACTGCGGAGACAGAGTCAAAGACAGGCCTTGTAGAGAAGGCAGAAACGATGGGCTATGTCAGTATGAGAGATGTGCAGGAGAAAGAGAATCCTGAAGCCAAACTGGCATCCAAGACTGATACGCGACAGGCAGAAGAACACCGTGTTACTGCTGAGAGAGGAGAAACCTGCCCAGACCAGCGTTCACTGCACTTTGACCAAAGCCTGCCCCACGAAACTGGCACTGGAGCACTGGAGGCTCCTCCTTCAGAAACGTGGGACCATCCTGCCAGTGGGTTCGAAGCGAAGTCCTCCAGTGGCCCCCAGGAGATGGATGTGCCTTCTGGAAGCGACCATCACTTGCAAAGTGATCATTCAGGGTCTGAGGTTTCCCTTGAATCCTTAGATGTTTCCCCAAACACCACCTGGGAAACGGAAGGGACTGAAACGGAGCTGGAAAGCAGCAGGCGTCTTGAGCTGGAGGAGACTTTGCCAGACAGCACGCCCTTGCATCTGTATGACGAAAAGATGGTGGTGGTGACTGGGAAGGGACAGCCGCTCCCGGAGGACGGTGTGGCAGAGGCGCCCCTTCTGACCAAAGACAGGGTCACTTCTGCGGAGGTGACTGGACAAGCAGCGGAGGAAGCAGTGTGTCCATGCAGTTCCCAGGAAGAAAATGGCGATGCCAAAGTATCGGGAAGTGTAGATATGGGGAGAGGTGGCCACACAAAGGCTGCCCCCAAGCAGGAATCCCTCAGTTCCGAGGACCTTCCTGCTTCAAAAGATTTAGAAGAAATGGAGACTGAAACTTGGGAACTCATCAGAGGTGATGAAGAAGGCCTGCCTGCCGGGGAGGCTGAAATGCCGGGTCCAGAAGAGAATCCCCCCCCACTGGATGAAGAATTTGACGAACAGCCAGGGGAAATCGTGGACCGTGGGAGTGGTGCAAGAAAAGAACTTGCCCATGGAGAAGTGGCCCGTGAGGAAACCGGCAGTCCAGATTTTGTGTGGGAGACAGAAAGAGACAACGTATTTCAGCCAGATCAGCCGGATCCCAGCTACGATCAGGAAGGTTTCCAGGGGAGAAATGACAGCCCGTTGGGATTCAGCGAGCCCAGTAGTACCGCACCTGAAGGCACACACAAGGTTTCTCCTCTGACCAGTGTTGCTGACCTGGGAGAAATTGTGCTGGAAGAAGAGTCGTCTCCAGATGGCCAGGAAGACGGTGCAGAATCTGACGGTTTCGTGTACTGTGGAGACGAAAGGGGGCCTTGCGTCCACCAGTCCCAGCCGGTCTCTGGCCTGGAGAACTCTGGCCGGGGAGAAGAGCCCGCCCCACAAACAGACTTACCCAAACTGCGTTCAAGTGACATGGGTTTTGCAGATCCTTCCCTCGAGGCAGAAGCGAATCTTCCCATAGACAGTTTGAAAGACTCTGACATCCTGGAAATCGTGGAACAGGCCCTGGAGTTTAACCAAGAGGTCATCAAGGCCACCGAGCGGGCCAGTGAGGCAGAGAAGCGGGAAGCCCAGGGAGATGACCTCTGCTCCCTGGCGGCAGAGAGGAATGGCAGCTCTCTGGCATTACCTGAGGTAGGTAGATCCCAGCTGCCGACAGAGGCCCCCAATGCCCCCTCCCCAGAGGCCAAAGACCCAGCAGGCTCCAGTCATCTGTGGGCTGAAGGCAACAGGCTGCAGCCAGATTCTGGCCGGGCAGATGTCACCCCTGAGATGCTGAATGGGATCGGGGGGCTCCACTCCAGCAACAGGGGGGAAGAACGGGCGGAGGAGGTGGTTCTCAGCCGGCCCTCCCTCAGGCAGGACCCGGGAAACCTGTCCCCACTGGAGACCACGAACCGGACTCCACCGCAGACCCTGATGGACAAAGAGGCCCCCAGGGCTGGAGATGTCCCTTCCGAAATCCTCCTCCAGAATGATTCCCTGGAGCACAGAGGGCAGGAGGGGATGGACGCCGACAAGGGCCGGTTTGCTGACCGGATGCAGGCTGCGCACGTGAAAGGAAAGGATGCCATGGTGGAGGCCATCTCCGTCCCGCCACGTTTCGGAGAAGAAATTCTCCACCTGGAGTCCAGTCAACACCTGAAGTTCCGACCTGAAGAGGAAGACGAGTTATGGTCTCCAGAAGACAACTGACATATGTTGCTTTGGGCCATTAATCCTTGGCTTCCTTTCTTGTAACCTCCTCCGCACTCTTCCCCCCCCCAACTCCCCTTCTTCACCCATTTGAAATGTGAAAATAGGGGGTCCTGCTGACAATCGGAGACATGGTGCAGACAGAACCTCCTCCCTCCCCATCCATCCATCCATCCATCCCACCCTGTGGGGAGCCATCCTTCCTTTCGTTGTGTGTGTGTGTGAGTGTTCCAGCCCAGCGCCTTGTAAGACAAAGTAAGATAGGATCAAGGGCCAGGGCTTTTGTCTTTCCCTCAAAGTAACCCATCCTTTGGGGGGGGGGGATACTCTGGCAGAAGCCTCCAATCACCCTGGGCGGGGGGGGGGGGGACGTCGGTGGAGACAGGAAGACATGCCTCCAGGCGCACCCTTACTTTGAGGGGAAAATAGTCCTGCCCCCAGGGAGAAGGGAGAGCTGGAAAACTGACTGTGTGGGGTGAGGGGTGAAGGGGGGGGGAGGGCAGCTGAAAGGTGCACCCACCAAGAGCGTGAAGCTCTGCCCCCTCTGAGGGCTGCCTGTGGCCCTTGGCCTCTTCCCCTGGGGGGGGGGGATCGGATGGAGGGGCCAGCCCTCAGCCCTGCCCTCCTGACCTCAGGGTGGGAGTGCTCCATGTTCCTTCTCGGCTCCACAGCAGCGGCCGTATGGGCAGGCAGGCAGAGCCACCCTCCAGCAGGCCCAGTCAGTGGACTGTGGGATCCCAGGGAAGTTTGAAAGTCCTGGGCCATGAATTGAGTAGAAAGCTCATTCCCCACCCACCCCCCATCTCCCCTCTGATGGCTTCCTTTCAGGAAAAACATTTCAGACACCTTCTTTTTTGTTGTTTTCCTGTGTGCGAGTGTGTGTGCGTGTGCACATTTTACAAAATATATACAGTTCTAAAAAAACCCATGAGCCTCTGTGCAGTCCTGCCTCCTGTGGGTCTTCATGCATTTTATGGGGAGGGGGAGTGTTGGTGGGGGGAGAGAAGTTCCAAAACCTTGCCTGGTGCTCCCAGAGGTCTCTTCTGGCCACTTCTTCTGTGGCCCTGTCGGGGGCCGAGGGCAGCACTGGGCTCTCGGAGGAGGGGGCACCATCCCCTCAGAGCCCGGAGGGCAGCCCCCGCCAGCTCGAACCCACTGAAAGGAAGTGGGGCTGCTCAGGGCCCTCCCCAGGGGCCGCCCTGCCTTCTCTTGCAGCACCCTCAAGAGGCGAGAGTGCCCCCCCCCGCTGCTGCCCCCTCCCACATGGGTGTTGCCCTGCCCTTTGCCCCTCATCGCACAGTGGAAATGAGCAGAGAGGAAGCTGAATCCCAGCCCCCACCCCACCCCGCACAGGGCTACCTCCTCTGACTGGCAGCCTCCCCCCCCCCCCCTAGAGAAAGCCATTTCCCACAAGGCCTCCTCCCACCAGAGATCAAACCCGGCTCCTCCTGTGTGCCAGACGGATTATCTGCTCCTGAGCCAACTTCAGAGGGGGGCTGGGCTGGGCTGCACTAGAACAGCTCGGTTCTGTTCCAGGAGCACCAGCAAGTCCAAGCTCCGAATTCGACCACTGGGGAAATGGGTTCTGCCGCTCAGAGGCTCACAGGTTTCGACAATCTGGTTGGTCTGCCGGGTGCTCTGGGACTCAGGTCTAGAGGTACCACTGAGCAATGTGCTTTCCAAGCTGCCTGTGACCCATCGGCCATCCTTCAGCTGAGCCAATGGTTGTGGCGTCTGGTTAGGACACTGGTCCCTGGGGACACAAAGCACACAGACACACCCCGAGACTCTGGGCTGCCCTCCCCTGCCACATGCCCGCTGGGGGGGGGCTGTGATGGGGCAACTGTGCAGTGGCGGGGGAGCTGAGTGAGGGGCACGGGCAGGAACAAGCATTCTGCCACCCTCCTCCACTGCAATGAGAAATCCGGCCTGTGCCAATGGCGCCTCCACCCCCCACCGGAAATGCTGGTGTCTGGCAGCGGCGGCAGCAGATCAAAGGCATCCAGGTCAGCAATGTGAGTGCCCAACACAGGTTCTGGAATGGGAACGCTGTCTGTGGACTGCAGACCTGGATGTGGGGACCACACAGCAAAACTCGGGCTTTAACAACATCAGAGAAGCCAGTGTTGGATCAGGCCAGTGGCCCCTCCAGTCCAACACTCTATGTCACACAGTGGCCAAGAACACCAGGGGCCCTCAGGAGGTCCAGCAGTGGGGCCAGGACACCAGAAGCCCTCCCACTGTTGCCCCCCGTCCAAGCATCAAGAAGACAGAGCATCACTGCCCCAGACACAAGAACATAAGAGAAGCCAATGTTGGATCAGGCCAGTGGCCCATCCAGTCCAACACTCTGTGTCACACAGTGGCCAAAAACACCAGGGGCCCTCAGGAGGGAGGTCCAGCAGTGGGGCCAGGACACTAGAAGCCCTCCCACTGTTGCCCCCCGTCCAAGCATCAAGAAGACAGAGCATCACTTGCCCCAGACACAAGAACATAAGAGAAGCCAATGTTGGATCAGGCCAGTGGCCCATCCAGTCCAACACTCTGTGTCACACAGTGGCCAAGAACACCAGGGGCCCTCAGGAGGTCCAGCAGTGGGGCCAGGACACCAGAAGCCCTCCCACTGTTGCCCCCCGTCCAAGCATCAAGAAGACAGAGCATCACTGCCCCAGACACAAGAACATAAGAGAAGCCAGTGTTGGATCAGGCCAGTGGCCCCTCCAGTCCAACACTCTGGGTCACACAGTGGCCAAAAACACCAGGTGCCCTCAGGAGGTCCAGCAGTGGGGCCAGAACTCCAGAAGCCCTCCCACTGTTGCCCCCCGCCCAAGCATCAAGAAGACAGAGCATCACTTGCCCCAGACTGAGAGTTCCCATAAGAGAAGCCAATGCTGGATCAGGCCAGTGGCCCCTCCAGTCCAACACTCTGTCACACAGTGGCCAAGAACACCAGGGGCCCTCAGGAGGTCCAGCAGTGGGGCCAGAACTCCAGAAGCCCTCCCACTGTTGCCCCCCGCCCAAGCATCAAGAAGACAGAGCATCACTTGCCCCAGACTGAGAGTTCCCATAAGAGAAGCCAATGCTGGATCAGGCCAGTGGCCCATCCAGTCCAACACTCTGGGTCACACAGTGGCCAAAAACACCAGGGGCCCTCAGGAGGTCCACCAGTCGGGCCCGGACACTAGAAGCCCTCCCACTGTTGCCTCCCCCAGCACAAGGAATACAGAGCATCCCTTGCCCCAGACTGAGAGTTCCTATCTGTACCTTGTGGCTAAGAGCCACTGATGGGACTTCTGATCCATATGTTTATCCAATTCCCTCTTGAAGCCGTCCATGCTTGTAGCCGCCACCACCTCCTGTGGCAGTGAGTTCCACGTGTCAATCACTCTTTGGGTGAAGGAGGAGTTCCTTCTATCTGTTCTAACCCGACTGCTTTGTTGTGGCATGGTGGGGTGGGTCCCGTGGGCGAAGGTCGGTGCTCTCCCATGGCATAAAGAGGCCTTTCTGGGCAGTTTCAGTCGGGGCCAGGGTCCGCCCCCCCCCCCCCCCGGGGAAAGCGCCACCATGAGCAGAACCGACTTGCAGAGGCTTATCTCCAGGTCTCAACTCCCGGTCTAGCCAAGGGAAGCAACCCAAAAATGCACCCCATTGTTTTCAGAGACCCCCTCTAGGGACCTCCTTGGGTCTAGAACAGGGGTGGGCAAACTGTGGCTCGGGAGCCGCATGCGGCTCTTTCACATATATTATGTGGCTCCCGGCAGGGCAGCTGGGGAAGCTGAATATCATTAGCAAACAAATATCACTGGACAAATTAATATCATTATCAGTATCTGCTTTTACCCCTTTTGTTATTATTTTTGGCAGTCTCATTTAATGTTAATAGAAAGCAAATTTGCTTATTTTCCAATAAAAGCAGGTAATATTTGTTCATGTCTTGTGGCTCTCAAACATCTGATGTTTATTCTATGCGGCTCTTAGGTTAAGCAAGTTTGGCCACCCCTGTTCTAGGTGGCTCTGACACTGAGCAAGTTCGCCCACCCCTGGTCTAGAATCCTCTGCCCGCCCCCGCCCCCAGCCGCAAAGTGGACCAGTTCAGGACGTCTCAGGGCCTTGCTGCTGCATAAACCGGAAGTGCTCATAAACCAGCCTCGGTCGGGGCCAGGCTCCGCGCCCCCCAGGGGAAAGCGCCACCGTGAGCACAACCAATTTGCAGGATCCAGCCCTGTGCAGCTGTGCGGTTTTTAAACTGGGAGTTCCAGTTTCGACCCCTCCCCTGTGCCAAGCGCAGCAGGAGCGGGCAGCGCTAAGAGAACAGGCAACCAACCAAGGGGCGGGGGGAGAGGCTGCAGGTGAGGGGTTCTTTCCGGGCACCCTCCCCAGGACGGCCGCTCCCTGCTGCGGCAGGACTCCCCCTCCCCCTCCCGCCAGGCAAGCCAAGCAGCCAGCCGCCCCCCTCCACCACGGGGCCTCCTCCTCCCAAAGGCAAGAGAGCGACGGACCCCCTGTTCCCCTCCAGCTCTCCGGCACTTCCAAGGTGCGTCTCCCCTGGGAGGGATGCGTGGCAACCCGGCTTAGATCAGGAGGCGTGTGTGATGGGGGCGAGGGGAGAGAAAAGCCAGCAGCCAGGGTCCAGCCCCGGCCATGCACCCCAAGACATTTCTGGTTTGAAACATTACCTGCCCCCATCCCCACCCTTCCAGAAGAGACCACGGCAAGCGCAGAGGGGTAACGGAGCCCGTCCCTTGGGTGACCACCTGCCTGCAGGTCCCAGACTTTCCCGGCAGAAGCCCTGGGCGCTTCTTCCTGCAGCAGCGTGCAGGAGAGTTGCACACGAGTAAGCCCTGCAGCCTGCGGGACTAACTGCTCCCCAGAGGCCCACGTTGCCGTTCAGCTCACTGGGCGGGACTCTGCAGTGTCAGTCAGCGGGCTGGGGCCGCCCCCCTCCCCCCCGTGGCCAGTCAGTCAGTCGTAGGGTGGCGGCGTGGCCGAGGGGGGGGAGGGGGGCAGAGGAGGGCGGGGAAGTCCCTGCTGCTTCCTGAGGGGTCTGGGGCCTCGCCTACCTCAGAGGGTTGTTGGGAAGGGGGAGGGAGGTCTGCTGCCCCTTAAGGGCTGGCGAGGGAAAGGGGGGGAGGCCTTTGCGAGATAAAAGTTGGGGGACCTGTTGGGGGGGAGAATCCCGGTGGCTCTTTGAGTGGCTGCAGCCAAGCGCTGGGCCCCAGGTGGGGGGGGGGGGGGGACGACAATGACGCGTGTGAGTGGCAGCCGCCGCAGGCATGCACCCTCTGCGCTTGTGGCACATGCCCTGGCCCTGGTATTTCACTGGCAGACCACAGCATGGCATTCCCAGACGCCCATCCATCGGGGCTTTTTGGAGCCAGCTGCTGAGTCACGCCAGGCAGGGGATGTGGGAGGACCGGCGGAGTCAGCGGTCCCTGAACATGCCTTGGGGGGGGGGGGGGAAGGGGGCATGTGCATGGTGGCGTGGGGTCTTGAGGGGAAAGGAGGACAGCTCCCATTTTTTTAAAAACCCACTCTCCCCAAACATGGGGTCCTCACCACCAAAGGGAGGCTGGGTGAGACTGCGGAGGAGAGGAGGGCAGGGTTGGGAAGGGTGCCTGGAGCAAAGCTTCTCTCTTTCTCACTGGTAGCATCAGGCCCCGAGGCGCAGTGGGATCCACCCGGCACACGCTGACCACCGAACAGTGCTGCCCTTGCTCTTCTCCAGCTGGTGCTCTCCGCCTGGCCTGCCGCTCTCTCTCCGTGTGGCTCCCGTGGGAGGCAGGCGAGGCAGGCAGGAGGCAGAGGCGAACAAGCCGTGGCTCTCCATGCCCAGCAGAGCAAAGAGCAGGGCCCTGGGATGCAGCAACCCTGGTTCTGGAACCTGGAAGGGGCCTCAGGTGGAACCCGGGCTGGACGATGATCCCACGGCATCTGGCTTCGTGTGCCCTGGCCAGGGAGCACGTCCTCGGGCTTCGGGTGGCCCCGTGGGCTCTCCGCCTGACCGTGGGAGACTTCAGTCCGATGGCCAAGTTGTGTCCCCGTCAGTCATGCCAGGCCTTGACTCCACCCCTCACCTGCCCCATAAGCCCTCCCCGGTCCCCATAAGCCCTCTTCCCCATCCCATGTCTCTCTGGCCAAGGAAGCACATACTGGGGGGGGGGGGGGGGGGGACGTGTTGTTAGTCCTTTGGGTGCCCCGGGACTTCTGCTTTGCTGCCATATGGTAGACTAACACTGCCAGTGTTCCCTCTAAGCTGAGTTAATGTGAACGAGCTCACAGTTTTTTAGCCTCTGGCTCAGACATTTTTGTCTTAGCTCAGGAAGGACAGCTCCAGAGCAAACTAATTTATGCAGCAGCCAAATCACTTGCTCACAGTTTTAATGCCAGTAGTTCACACAAAGCAGAATTTTTGCACACAAGACTCCACAACTTAGAGGGAGCATTGAACACTGCTACCCCTTTGCAATCAAAAGACCAGAACAGGCGGTGTCAGAGTCCTGGTTCCCCAGAGTCCAGGACTTCTTTCTGGGATGGCCAGCACCACAAAGGCCTGGTGGCTGTTCCTCGCCTTGCAAGGGGCGTTTGTGCATCTCATTGAGTGCTGTGGAGACACCCGACTGCCTGCTCCCCTTGACATTGGCCCCTGGAGAATGCCCTGGCCGGCTGCCCCCCCCCCCCCTCCTCCTCCTCCTCCTCAGTTCCCAGACTTCTGAAAGTCCGGTCTCCCCGTCACCCTCTAATCTGCAACACACTCCACAGTCTGGGGCACGGTTATTTATTGGGGATATTAAAGGGCAACATGAGAGTGTCTGCACAGGGTGGAGAGAGTTGACAAAGGGGGATTTTTCTCCCTTCCCCCAAATACTCCAGGGCTTCCAGTGAAGCTGGCGGGCAGCAGACTGAGGAAGGACAAAAGGAAATACTTATTTATGCAGAGAGTGATTAAAAGGCAGAATGTGCTGCCAGAGGACGTAGTGATGGCCACAGGCATAAACAGCTTTAAAGGGGGGTTAGATAGATTCCTGGAGGATAAGTCTATCAGTGGCTACTGGCCATGGTGACTAAAGAGAGCCTCCATGTTCAGAGGCACTAACCCTCTAAATCAGGGGTGGGCAAATTGCCGCCCGGGGGCCACATGCGGCCCGCCACAGAGTTTTTTGCGGCCCGCCAAGACAGTCGGCCACGTGGTTTCAGTCAGGCCTCCGTCTGAGAAGGTCAGGAAGGCTCCCACTCTCTCCTGGCTTACCACTATTTTACCACTAAACTACCACTATTTTATTTAATTTATATTTATTGATTTTTATGATACAATTTATACCTTTTCTGAAATGCAAAGTTAACTAATGAATGCAATCATTTTAAAAGGTGTGGCCCTCTGCTAACCTCTGCTCCCAGCAAACCTCTGAATCCCAGAGCCAGGAGGTAACATCAGGGGAAGGACTAAGCCTTTGTCCAGTTTGTTTGTCCCTCCAGAGGAACTGGTCGGCCCCTGTGTGGGACAGGAGGCTGGACTGGAGGGACCCTCTCTGGTCTGACCCAGCAGGGCTCTTCTGAGGTTCTCCTCAGGGGAAGGCCTCGGCCTCTCTGCCCTGTTGCTGGCCCTCCAGAGGAACTGGCTGGCCACTGTGTGAGACAGGATGCTGGATGGCCCTTCACTGGTCTGATCCAGCAGGGCTCTTCTGAGGTTCTTGTATTTATCTCTTTATTATATTTTCACACAATCCCCTTGCTCAATTACAAATGCATACTGCAGATGTGGGTGGGGTGGGGTGGGTGCCCCTCAAAGGCTTAGAATCTCTCCCTCCGTTTCTGTGTCATGTCCTGAGCACTCGGCCATAAATGCCCACGGGGAAACTACGGAAGTCTACAATTCACTGGAACCATTCTCAAGAGGAAGATGGGGGGCAGGCAGCCCAGGATGAGGGGTCCTTCCTGTGCCCCCCCCAGCAGTACAGAGGATGCCCCAGGCAGCCCCATCGCTCCCCCCACCATCACAGATTCCCACCCAAGGACAAGCCTCCACATCGCGGTGGGCAGCTGGCAGGGCCGGCCCCAGGTTCTTTTACACACTAGGCGAGGCTACCTTCTGGTGCCCCCCCCTTGCGCCCCCCCCCCCAGTTTCCAAACATAAATGCATTTTAACAACCCCATGCTTAGCTAGGGTTGCCAACTCTGGGCTGGGGAATTCCGGGAGATTGGGGGGGAGGTGCTGCCTTGTAAGCTGAGTTGAGAAGGCAGGCTGCCTGGTGGGGCTCAGTGGCCGGGCCAAGCGTGGCACCTTCCAGGCGGGACCCCAGCCAGCCAGCTGCGAGCAGAAGGGGTTTTTTTTGGGGGGGGGGAGAAGTCTGTGCCCGGCCATGCTCTGCAGGGGACTTTCCATTCTGGGGGCGCCGCTGTGCCTGCCCAGGCTCCCAAGTTGCATGCGGGGAGGCAGGGGCGGACTTGTTGGAGTCTCTCTCTCTCTCTCTCTCTCTCTCTCTCTCTCTCACTCTGCCGCTCCATTTGCCAGCTGTGCTCCTAGGCAGGTGCCTAGTTGGCCTAGTGAGAGAGCCGGCCCTGGCAGCCGGCCTCTGTTGTGCCAGTCCTCCGCCCGAGCCCAGATCAGCCTGGGGGGGAGGGCAGGGCGGGAGGCTTTCTTTCCTTCCAGGCTGACTCAGCGGAGGCCACACAAAGCCACTTGCTGGAGGGGGGGGGAGAAGGGGGGAGGAAGATGACCTCAGTGGAGCCCCCCCCACACGCATCTTCTAAGACTGGCCTGGGAAAAGGGAGAAGAACACACACACACACAGAGGGAACACAACACAAGCCCAGCTCAGCGGAGGGTGGGGGGGCGGCTCTAGACATAAAGGGCTTTTCAGCTCCATTAGAATGGAGAGGATCTTTGGGCCTGACCTCTCCCCCACTGCCATTCTTTCTCTCCCTCTCTTTTTGAAGTGTCTGTGTGTGTGTGTTGTGTGTGTGTGTGAGAAGAGCAGCAGCCCATAGTAGATGGGGCATCATCATCATCTTTCTCGGATTCCCTAAAGGGCCCCTCACTCCCTTCCCCAGGCCGGAGAACAATGGAGGCCCCTTGACTAAGTGTGGAATGCACGGGGTTGGTAGGTGCCTTCACACACACACAGACAGACAGACAGACAGACAGAGGGGCACATGCGCACCACACTGCAGGCACACTCACACACACACCCAGAAAAGGTTGGACAGCCTTTGATTTAGATCAAGATGGGCAGCCATGCCAGTCTGTCCGTAGCAGTAGAGAAAAAGGGGTGAAAAGCTCATCCCCTGCCACAAATCTCATTACTCTTTAAGGGGCTCCTGGACCCTGGCTCTTTTCTATTTGAGAAGGCATCTCACAATGTATGTAACAGTAAAATACAATCATACATTCCCACAGTCCCGTAAGAGAGCTTTTTCTCCAAAAGTTGAAAGAGGGCAGCTGAGGCAGCAGCAATGGGTGGGTGGGTGGGCACGGAGGGGCCTTCTCACCCGCATGCCTCCATAGCCGCTGCCTCGGCAACAAGGCCGGTGGGAGATTCCAGCCGCCTGGCCCCTGGGAGCAGCAGTCGCCTGGGCCCGATTTCTTTCATGCCGTTTCTCCTGCAGCATTAGTGCGCCAGGCCTCAGAGCCCGTGTGGCGGACTCACTGCTTCTACCAGACGAGTCATCCTCTCTAAAATAAGAGCTCTGCTTGGATAAAAAAAGACCGTAACATGCTTTGCGCTTTCCAAATGTTTTTTACACACACACACACACACACACACGCACTGCAAGATGGGTGGGGGTGGAGAGGGGAGTTGTGCTCCTGGACAGAAATTAGGTCACGTTGGGAAGAAAGTGTGCTATAATAATTTAAATAAATTATATAAATAATGTCAGTGACCCGGACGGCCCAGGCTAGCCTGACACTGCCAGATCTTGGAGGCTACGCAAGGCCGGCCCCGGCAAGGGCTTCGATGAGAGGCCACCAAGGAAGTCCAGGGTTGCCACGCAGAGGCAGGCGATGGCAAAACCCACCTCTGTTTGCCTCTTGCCCTGACCTGGATGGCCCAGGCTGGCCCGCTCTCGTCAGGTCTCGCAAGCTAAGCAGGGTCAGCTCTGGTTAGTCCTTGGGTGGGAGACTACCAAGGAAGTCCAAAATTGCTACACAGAGGCAGGCAGTGGCAAGCCATCTCTGAAGGTCTCTTGCCTTGAAAACTCCCTGAGGGGCGTCACCATAATTTAGATGTGACTTCATGCCCAAAAAATATTGCAAATGTGATATCCCTAAAAGCAGCAGCATTCTCTTGAAGGGCAAAGTGCAGAACCATAGAATCATAAGAGTTGGAAGGGACCTCCAGGGTCATCTTGTCCAACCCCCTGCACAATGCTGCAAATTCACAAATACCTCCCCCCCACACACCCCCAGGGACCCCTGCTCCACGTCCCCAGAAGAGGACAAGAAACCTCCAGGATTCCTGGCCAAACTGGCCTGGAGAAAAATTGCTTCCTGACCCCTAAGTGGCAATCAGGATTTCCCTGGGCATGAAAGAAAGGGCCACAAGAACTAAGCACTGAGGCAACCCTTCCTGCCCTCCTTCTCTCGTGATCTGCCTGAGTTCACAGAACCAGCATTGTTGTCAGAGGGCCATCCAGCCTCTGCCTGAAAACCTCCCTAGAAGGAGAGCCCCCACCTCCCAAGGAAGCCTGTCCCACTGAGGAACCGCTCTTAACTGTCAGGAAGTTCTTCCTCATGTTTCACCAGAAACTGCTTCTGAGTAACCCACACAAATTAAAAGGGGGAGGGGGTTAAGTAGACACGTACAGAAAGATGCCTAAAATCATTTAAATCTTTTTTTTTTAATCGGCGGAACTTTCCCATCCGGAAGCTCAGAGCCTCTGCTGCGTGTTCTGTCTCAAGGGGCTAGTTCTCCCCCCCCCCCCCACGTACTTCCTTATGACTTCTTTCTGCATATTTGTCAAGAGTTGCCTTGCCTTGCCTTCGTCCTCCTCTGTCCTAGTCATCCACCCAGGCCTGGATTTGGCTTTCCAGAACCTTTCAGGACTGGACTGGTCTCCCCAGAATCTCTGTGTCCCCCCCCCCCCAGGCTACTGCACTGAGCTCCCATGCCACAAGACATGTTTACACAAGACATGTAGTGTTTGCCCTGATGAATTTGCTTTGATGTTTAATGCTTCAAACCTCCTCGGTCAGTCAAGAAACTGAACAAATATATAATGTCTGGCTGTTTTTTGTGATGGTGAGTACCGGCCCCTTTTGTTCGGGGCTCTCCCAAGTCCTATGGGGAGGATTGCTGGAAATTGGAGCAACTTTATATATGTGAGTGCAGGCGCCGAATCATGTCCTATCTGAGCTTTCCAAGATGGAAAAGAGGCGTGCCTTCCTCAGCCCCGCCCAGGGCCACTGACAAACCTCATCCAACCTGGAGATGAGGGGGAGGGTCTGCTGTCCTTTTGCCAGTCCTGAGCCCTTGAGAGGCAGTGGTGGGTGATAACTCAGAATGGAGAGAGGCGGCTCCACAGCAGAGCCGCAAAAGGATGACTTGCTCACCCTTCGCTCTATAATAAGCCCTCCTGCTAAGCCGAAGGGCGTGCCCCTATTCCAGTTGCGTCTGCAGCTGTTCCTGGCCCAAGGCCCAAGGCAAGTGCGTGAAGGATTCTGAGTGCCGAACCCCAGAAATCAAAGATCACAAGAGGCCCCATCACCTTTGACTGGACGCCACAGAGAGGGACTGAAGCCTTTCAGCTGGGGGGGGGGCGGGTGGAGGGCAGCTCTTCGGAATGTGCTTTCAGAGCCGTCTATCAGTGGCCAAGAAGTGAGGGGTCGAAGCCAGGGGAGCAACTGAGCAGGAGAGGACTCAGGTTTCACCAGCCGACATTGCTGCTCTGGTCTGAAGCCCGTGCTGTGCTTCATCTCCCTTCCAAGGCAAAAGGCGTGGGGCTGGAGGTGTCCCGCCCATCCTGCTGCTTCAGTTGCTTCAAGGTTCTTCTGCCACAGGAACCAAAAGGGCTCCCACTTCTGAGTCAGACACCTCTTACTCCTGTGAAAGTGGGGGAACTCCCAACGTCCTGTGAGGGGAACCTCCCTTTCCCCTATACTAGTATCCCCGCCTTCATACCATTTCATCTTTCTCTCCTCCCCTCAGCCCCCGCATCCCACCTTTCCCTGCTTCCTTCCCACCCACCCAACAATCGACCTTTTATCTACCCTCAATTCCAGCTATATTTATTATTTATTCATTTATATACTGCTTTTCTCCACGATGGGGACTAATGCTCCCTCTAAGCTGTGGAGTCTTGTGAGCAAAAATTCTGCTTTGTGAGCTGCTTGCATCAAAGTTGTGAGGAGCGATTCGGCTACTGCATAAATTAGTTTGCTCTGGAACTATCCTTCTTGAGCTAAGACAAAAAATGTGTGAGCCGGAGGCTAAAAAACTGTGAGCTAGCTCACACTAACTCAGCTTAGAGGGAACATTGATGGGGACCCAAAGCAGCCTACATTATTCTCCTGTCTTTCATTTTATCCACACGGTAAGTTAGGCGGAGAGAGTGTGGCCGGCCTGAGGTGACCCAGAGGGCTTCCATGGCAGAGTTGGCGGTTCCATCCTGGCTTTCCCAGATCCTAGTATGAAACCCTATTACACAGCACTGGCCTTCATACTGAACAGGAGCAAACAGCCAGGCCTGGCTGAGTCATGCCAGATGGGCAGTAGAAAGTCCCATGCTGGTTGCAGCTAGGCATTTACCATTTCCCAGGTCCGGGCAGGGGATCCCCTGCTTTCCCACACTCCTTCCTGTTGCGGGCCAGCGGGAGGAAATTCCCCACCTACCCAAACAGTGATGTCGCACGGGATGTAGTGATGTAGGGGGCGACACTCTGCTTTTGGGGCAAAACTCTTTATCGTAAAATTGCCCTCAAACCATAGTTTTGCCCCAAAAGCAGAGTGTCTCCCCAATATCACCAACGCACTGACATCACTGCCCACTCCAGGAACGCCCCCCAATCCCCCTGCTGGAATGAAGGAATGACCTGGTAACCCTAGTTGCAGCTGGGCCTGGCCCCAACTGGGCCCCAAAACAGCCCTGGAAAAGACCCCTCCCTTCCTCTTGCCTTTTCTGAACAGACCAAGCCTTCAACTGGTAATACTGTTGTGGTTGCCTAGCAATGGCCACTGAGGGCATTTGTTTATTAAAGCTACAGACATAGTTTCTAGTATTCTGGATGGTTGGTTGGTTTTTAACTCTCCAGTGTTTGTTTTAGATTTCAGATTTTTCTGCAAACCTCGGGCTTTTCTCAGGTTTGTAAAAAGATCTGTTTTGTTCGTTCATAACACCAGCCTCCTGGTTTAAGTATCCATAGATTTAGTCACATTTCCTCAAATACAAAATATAATTTCTTTAATTTCTCTTGCCTTGAAAACCCCATGAGAGAGTCACCATAATGGTTGCACATTTATGGCTTAAACACATTATTATTTATATATATTTGTGGCTTAAACCCATTTGTGTATATATTTATGACTTAAACCCATTTTATGGTTCAAACACATTATTGGAGTAAATCAGGAAGATGATTACAAAGTTTCTCCAGGCTTAAACGTTTTTATTGAGAGAGCCAGCATGGTGTACTGGTTAGGTGCGCGGACTCTAGTCTGGGAGGACCGGGTTTGATTCCCCACTCCTCCACTTGCACCTGGCTGGATGACCTTGGGCAAGCCATAGCTCTGTATCAGCTGTTCTCTCAAGGACAGCTTGGGAAAGAGCTCTCTCAGCCCCACCTGCCTCACAGGGTGTCTGTTGTGGGGAGGGGAAGGGAAAAGGAGTTTGTAAGCCGCTCTGAGACGCCAGGTGAGTGAAGGGCGGGATATAAATCCAATCTCCTCTTCTTCATTTATTTTTAAATTTTTCATTTAAAATTATATTATTGAAAAGGTCTTACAAAATTCACTTATCTCATTGCAACAAAATACAGGGACTGTAACAAGAAATGGTTGGGACAAAACAAAAGAAAAAGAAAAAAAGATTTTTCCAGAGAGAGAGAGATTTCCACCGATTACAGTTTGGAGTAGCAGTTAAGTGCGCGGACTCTAATCTGGGAGAACCAGCTTTGATTCTCCATTCCTCCACTTGCAGCTGCTGGATGACCTTAGGCAAGCCATAATTCTCTCAGAGCTGTTCTCTCAAGGACAGTTCTGGAGAGAGCTCTCTCAGCCCCACCTACCTCACAGGGGGGTCTTTTGTGGGAAGGGGAAGGAGTTTGTAAGCCGCTCTGAGACTCCGAGGGAGGGAAGGGCGGGGTATAAACCCAATTTCTTCTTCTTCTCTCTTCTACATCATCCCTCAGCACCCCAACAGGGCTTTGCCAAACCGGCTGGCAATTGCAGTTGAATTCAGAATCCACACGTCTGAACCAGGGCTCCATTCAGGCCCTCGGATTTCTGGCCTCTCTTCCGCTGCAGGTTGGCTCAAGCGTAGCGTAGCGTAGCGCTTCTTCTCTCCGCCAGTTCTGACTCTAACGGTTTTCTCCTCAGCTCTCCTTGGTCTGGTCAGTCTTAGGCAGAGGTGGAACCTCACCTGTCCCTCACAGCTGAAAGCTATTTCATCACACAGGAGGGATTCTAAACCCTGATTCTGCAGTATGAGACAACCCACCCACAGTGTTTGTTTTTGTTGTTGTTCACTTCCTTTACCGTCCGCCTTCCTGGCTGAGACTCCTCCGGGTGGATTACGGGAGGAGGCCGCCGCACCGCCACACAGCACAAGACAGCCAGCGGCCTCTGCAGGCTGGCCCTTCCCCACGGTGGGGGGGGGGCACCATGGAGAACGGTGTGGAGGACCTCTTACCCATCCACAGGGCGACCCCTCCGAAAGCTTTGCGGAGAGGGGCGAGGCCGTCCCAGCTGAGCAGAGCAGGGGAAGAGCAGCCTGGCAGGGGTCTGAGGCCATGAAGGGCTCTGCTGAAGGAGAGCTTTGTCAGTGAGTTTCAGTCGCTCGTTAGTCACAGAAATTAGGAGGGACAGAAATGCAGCTCTTCCTCTGTGACCGAGGGCCTTGCCTGGCACTGGACATCAGCCAGGGACGAGAGTCCACAAAGAGGCGGGCAAGCTGGGCTCGGGTGACCAGGCCCCAGGAGGGAGGCGAGAGGCAGTGGCCCTCCAACAGCTGCTCCAGGGGCAACCCCACACCAGGGCCTGCGTTGCTATTTCTGTGAGATGGTTCCTAGAGGTTGGGAGGAGAGGGTCACCGAGCAGCTGGCCTGCTGGCTGCGGAGCAGAGATTAGCGTGGAATGGCATGCTGTCCCAGAATGCCTGGACTGCGGGAAGGGCTGGGCCTCGGCCCCCACAGCGGGAGCGGATCAGACCCAGGACTGCGGGGAGCGGGGGAGCAGGTGCCCGACGCTCGCCAGGCATGCTCTCGCCGACTCTCGGGCTTCACAGGTGGGATGGCCCCCCGAGGAGCTTTGGGTCAAGAGCCGGACCTCTGCAGGCAGGCCCCCAGCACCACAAGACACCCTCCGATACTGGGAAGGGCTTAGGGGAAAATCCATTTTCTCTTCTCTAGAAATTTGTTGTTGTTACATTTTTATGCTGCCTTTCCACCCTATCAGGGTCCACAAGATTAAAAAAACATTAAAAATTCAAGCACTTAACAATACAACTAAAAGTATAAAATAATTCAACTGCAAGCAGTTAAACAACACTAAAAAGAGAGTCAATAACCATTACTGGGGATATGAAACCAAAAAGTCTTCAACTGCTGCTGGAAATAGAGAGACTGCTAAATTAGAAAGAGATTTGAAATAGATCACAAAAGAGAGACTGCTGAATTGCAACTGATAACAAAGCTCAAAACAATGCATCCACTGGGACTGAATCGAGACTTTGGTTTCCTGTCTCATTACCAGTGCTGATTTCTCCACGCCTACTGCCCCTCTGCATATCACACCTAGTTCAATAACACCTCCTATTGTCTTTCACCTGCCATTGTCATGCAGCATTTGAAATCACTCCTTTCCAATATATAGGACAGATGGATTCCCATTCTACCTGTATCTGAAGAAGTGAGCTGTGACTCACGAAAGCTCTTCCTCTGCCACAAATGTTGTTAGTCTTTAAGGTGCTCCTGGACTCTTGCTCTTTTCTACTGCTGTTGGAAGAAATCGATAGAGGGAGACAGACAAATCTCCCTGGAGAGGGAGTTCCAAAGAGCGGTGCCATGCCCAAGAAGGCCCTGTCTTGGGGGGCAACCAAAGTGGGGCCTCTGAAGGGGAGTGTACGGGTAGATTCATATGGGAGGAGGCGGCCTTTAACGTATCTTGGTCCCAGGCCATACAGGGCTGTAAAGGCCAATATTAGCACCTTGAGTTGAACCCACAAGCAACCTGGAAGCCGGTGTAGGGGAAGGAAGACAGATTTGTCTATTTCACTCATATGGCTAAAAACAGGGCCCAGATCCTCCGGAAGGTCCTTTCCCATCCTCTCCCTTCCCAAAGCAGGGAAAGACCGCCGGCACCTCTGATGAGTCTCAAAGGCAGATCAAGAACGGGATCTGTCGAGGGTAGGCGAGTGGGTGTCAGTGTGGCCAATGGGGTTCAGTGTGGCCAAGTGCAAAGTGATGCACATTGGAGCCAAAAATCCTAACTATAAATACACATTGATGGGTTCCGAACTGGTGGAGACTGACCAAGAGAGAGATCTTGGAGTCGTAGTAGATAACTCAATGAAAATGTTGAGACAGTGTGCGACTGCAATGAAAAAGGCCAACGCTATGCTGGGGGTTATTAGGAAGGGAACTGGAAACAAATCAGCCAGTATCATAATGCCCCTGTATAAATCGATGGTGCAACCTCATTTGGAGTACAGTGTACAGTTCTGGTCGCCACACCTCAGAAAAGATATTATAGCATTGGAAAAAGTGCAGAAAAGGGCAACTAGAATGATAAAAGGGTTGGAACCCTTTCCCTATGAAGAAAGGTTGAAGCGCTTGGGGCTCTTTAGCTTGGAGAAACAACGGCTGAGGGGAGAGATGATCGATGTTTATAAGATTATGCATGGGATAGAGCAGGTAGAGAAAGAGGTCCTTTTCTCCCTTTCTCACAATTCAAGAACTCGTGGGCACTCCATGAAATTGCTGAGCAGTCAGGTTAGAACCGATAAAAGGAAATACTTTTTCACCCAAAGAGTGATTCACACATGGAATTCACTGCCACAGGAGGTGGTGGTGGCTACAAGCATGGATGGCTTCAAGAGGGAATTGGATAAACATATGGAGCAGAGGGCCCACCAGTGACTATTAGCTACAAAGTATAGATAGGAACTCTCTGTCTGGGGCAAGTGATGCTCTGTCTTCTTGGTGCTTGGGGGGGGGGGAACAGTGGGAGGGTTTCTAGAGTCCTGGCCCCACTGGTGGACCTCCTGATGGCCCCTGGTATTTTGGGCCACAGTGTGACTCAGAGTGTTGGACTGGATGGGCCACTGGCCTGATCCAACTTGGGCTTCGCTTCTGTTCTTGTGTTCTTATACTCCTGGGCAGCAGCTTCCTGGCCTAAGTCTGGTGGTGCCATCCAAGACGAAGCCCATTCCAGACAGGAACACCCTTTCTGCAGCCCAAGGTGGCAAAGTCGTCAGTGGGCCCTCGGCTGCCTTCCCTTCCCGCAAGGCCTGGCTCCTCCTCCTCATGGCAGAAAGGCTCCGGAGGAGGAATCTGAGTGAGGCGTGCAGCTGGCCAGGCCCACCGAGGAGGCGACGGAGGCTATTTTCACCCCCACTGGCTGCCAGCTGTCTGGCTGGGTAGGATTTCACTCCCAGAGTTGTCAGGGAAGAGAGATTCATGGGCAGGGGAGGAAGCAGCCGTCCAGCCAAGAACAGTTGGGCTCCTTCCCGGAGAGGTGATGAGGCTCAGCTCTTGGGCCGCTCCTGCCAGGGCTTCCGGCTGCCACTTCAGCCAGGTGCTGCAACTCATTCACAAATGGAGGAAGCCCTTTGTCCAAGCACCCGCCCTGCACCTGCACGGGGCCCCGTCCCCTGCACCCAGACGGAGGAGGAGAGGAGCTCAGGCGCAGAGAGCCACAACCCACCAAACAAATGAACGAACAAGCCCCCCACCCACCGAATGGCTGCAGGAGGGGCCTTCTACTCCATTAGAGCCCCTCTGGCTCAGCCAAGGCAGGCCTGTCCCCTGCAACGGAGTCGGGCAGCAGAGGCAGGTCTTTCCCATCATCCCCCTCGCCTGCCTGATCCCTTTACGGGGAGACGCCGCTGGGGGGGCCTGACCCTGGCACCTTCTGCCCCTGAGCCACTGCAGCCCCTCCTCTCCAGGCAGAGCACCCCCTGCTCCCACCGTCCTCAGGACCCCCGGGCTTGAGGCTGCCAGGCGATTCACAGGTGGTTTGGGGTGGGGAACCTTTCCCACCAGTGCTCCAGTCTCTGTCCTTGTTCTCTGTTGCCCGCCAGGCACATTTTGGAGCGCAGTGAAGACCCCAGTTCTCGTCCATTAGAAACACAGAAGTCTGACTTGGGGGTTGAGTCTGAGCAGCAAAGAGCAGAGCCAGAAGAGGTTGCTGCCGGCTCTGCTACTCAAGGGACGCCTGGAGAAGGGCTTTCTCTCACCACCAAGGGCCGCCTGGCTTTCCTCCCCTGCTCTCCCCGTCCGCCGTCGCCGTCGCCCCCGTCCCCGCCCCACGTGGCCTTTGCAGATAATGGGATGACATCAGGCCACAGGCGCTGGGCAAGGCCTCCCCCCCCCCCCCCCCAGTGAGTCAGGAAATGCTGCTATTCTGAGCAGAGCAAGAAGAAAAGAAAGGAGAAGGCCGCTCCTGGTTCATGGGGACCCTTTCAGGGTTTCTGCCTTCTGCTGCTGGCTGTCCCAGGTGAAGTGGAAATGTCCTTTGCATCTGGGCTTTACACTTGGACTCCCGGGCAGCCTCCCCAGAACTCCCCAGCGCCCCCCCCCCCCAAAGAGGACAGGGGCTCTTCTTGGCCTGGCCGGGCCTGGCCTGTGCTGGTTCCTACCGGCGGATCGACCTTCCCAGCCTCCCTCTCCTCGTTTCTCAGGGTAAAGAAGGGGACCGGCTCTCCTCCTATCGCGACACAAGCCAGGGTTGCCAGGTTGTCCCTGGCCGCCCCGCCGGCAGGGGATTAGGGGATTGGGGGAGGGGGGGACACGACACACACATGGTTGCCGGAGATCCAGACTGGGAAACTCCCGGAGAGTTGGGAAGGGAGCCTGGAGAGGACAGTGGAGCCCAAGGCCTCCCGAGCAGCCTCTTCCGCCGGGGGGGGGGGGGGGGGCTGGTCTCTGGAGTCGGGAGGTCAGCTGCAGTTCCGGGGTGTCCCCAGGTTGGCATCCCTGGAACAAGCTCCTGCTCTCACTCGCTCGGTGCCGCCTTCGCGCTCACGGCTCCCCCCTCCCGCCCCCCAAAGCAGGAAGCCTCTCCGGGGGGGGGGGGGGGAGAGGCAGCCGCGTCAGCCCCCCCCCCCCCAGCCAGGCAGCGCTGCAGCTCCTCCAACCGCCCCCCCCCCGCGCCCGAGAAACTCCCGAGGGGGAGAAACGCCGTTTCAGCGCATCGAGGCAGAGCGGTCTGCCCCCCCCCCCCCCCCCCACACACACACACAAGTGGGAGGCGCCTGGCCGGGAAGACTCGCAGGGCAGCTCCGCACGGCGGGCGCTCCCGACCTCTCTGCCGGCTCCGCGGCATCATCCCCGGCGGGCCCCTCCGCCAGGTCTCTTCAGCGCCGCGGCAGCTCTCCTCCGACCGCCGGCCGGAGCCGCGGGGGGGAGGGAGGGTGGGCGGTGGGCGGGCGCCACCTAGTGCCGGAGAAGAGCCGGGCGCCAGAGGCTGCCTGCCTGCCCGCAGCGCGGCTGAGAGTCCTCCAAACCTCCTCCTCCTCCTCCTCCTCCTCCGGTCACGGGAGGGACTCCGGGCCAGCAAGCAAACTAGGTGTGAGAATGGGCCAGGCGACATCGTCCACAACAGGTCTCCTTACGCAGAAAGTCCTTCATTTGTAGAAAAGATCATGTTGGTCAAACACTTTTCCTCTTAAGCATAGAAATACAACTACAATCATACTTGATATGAAATGTGGACCATCTGCCATCTACCAATCAATAGTGAGAGAATTATTGGCGCCCAAATATACTGGCCCCTGTTCCCAGGAAAAGCGCGGCAAAATAGGTTCTCCGGGGAAAACACTGTTGAGGGTTTTTGGAGAAAAGCCTCCCAAGGAAAACGAAGCAAAGTTTTCTAATCAAGGAAGTACAGAACACCGGTGGCTCTTGGAACAGGAGGCTTTTCCGTTCAAGGCCCTCAGCCAGGGAAGAGCCTGCTAGAGATAAGAGGGGAGGAAAAGCAAAAGATTAATGAGCATGCGCAGAAGCGAAGCAGGCAGGCGAGGCTCGCATTCCAAAGGTGGGAGTCCGGTCCTCGATGCCATCTCCCGGGCGGGACCTAGATGATCCGAAACAATGGCTTGGGATGAAATGCAGTATTAATAGGACATCTGACCAGATTGAAAGAGCAGGCATTGACATTCAGCAACCTTATTGACATTCAGCAACCTTATTGATCATGACAGGTCAGTTAATCAGGCATTGACGCATGTAATACATTCAGCAACCTTACTGATCATGACAGGACAGTTAATCATGCCTATGGTAGTGCTAACTGACACAAGGCCGTGGGCATTTGCATTTATTTCCTTCACTGACAGCCCACCTTTCCCTCCGGGGAAGAAGTGGGGGGGGGGACCCAAAGCGGCTTACACCACTCTCCTCTCTTCTGTTCTCACCTCGCAGCCAACCACCCTGCGAGGTAGGCTTAGCTGGGAGAGGTGTGTGTGCCTGGCCCAAGGTTACCCAGGAGGGCCGGCCCCAGGGTTTTTTGCGCACTAGGCGAGGTTACCTCGTGGCAACCCCCCCCCCAGCAAGGCTGCCTTGTAGCACCCCCCACACTGCAGAGCCACCCTCTCCACCACGAGACCCATCCACAAGGGACACCCCCCCCCCCCGGGCCCAGCGCCTACCTGCCTGCCCGGGCTCATGAGCTCTCCAGCCCTGCTGGCAGCCACCTATACCGGCTGGCTGCAGTGCCTACAAGTCTATCTGCATTGGCCCAAGGCTAAGTTTGGTTCCTAGCCTGAATGGAAAGCTGCACTCAGACATAATGGTAAATCACGGTTTGCATAAAGCACACTAGCTTCTGGTCTGAGTCTCTCTCAGTCTCTCCGCCACCCCTTTGCCAGCTGCGCCCCTAGGCGGCCGCCTAATTGGCCTAGTGATAGAGCCGGCCCTGTTACCCAGCGAGCTTCCGTGGCAGAGGGCGGATTCGAATCTGGATCTCCCAGGTCCCAGCCTGGCACTCTGAACCAGCACACCCTACCAGGCAGGGCTGGGGCGGCCATGAGAAGGAGACTCCTAGGGAAGGCTGCAGGCAGGATCCAAGGTGGGCTTGATGAGTACCTTCTAGGGTTGCCAGCCTCCAGGTGGGGCCTGGGGATCTCCCGCTTTTACCACTGATCTCAGCTCCCCTGGAGAAAACGGCTGCTCTGGAGGGTGGACTCTGTGGCACTCATGCGGAGGCCCCTCCCCTCCCCAAACCCCACCCTCTCCTGGCTCCACCCCCAAAGTCCCCAGGTATTTTCCAACCCAGATCTGGCAACCCTATCACCTTCCCGAGGAGTTCCCCCCCCCCCCCCGAGCATCTCTTATTTCTTCCTCACCACAACCCTCTAGAGGAGGCTCGGCAGAGAGCAAGTGCTAGGCCAAGGTCATGGCTGAGTGGAAACATGAGGGGGGCGGGGGGGGGGGCAGTGTTCCCTGGTCCCAGTCAGTGGCTGCATTGTGTCATCCCCCCCCCCCCGGCCGCCTTTCTCCTAGGCCTGCTGTAAAAACACAGGAGTTGAGATTTATTTATTTATTTCATTACATGTCAATACCACCCTCCCTGCAGAGCGGGCTCAGAGCGGTGTACAACAGTCTAACATAAAAGAACATTAAAACGATCCAATATACAAGTAATACAATCATAAAATCAAAAAACGACATGGCGCCACAGTAGAAATTTTGACACTTCCCCCCCCACCCCAGGCGTTGATGTGGGGGAATGAAGAGGCAACTGATAGATCAATTACTGTTAAAAAAAATAGTTGCTTTCCTCAACCATATGCTTGGCGGAACATGTCTGCCTTACAGGCCCTGAGTCATTGTAACAAGTCCCGCAGGTCCCTGATGTTATTTGACAGAAGAGAGTTCCACCAAGTTGGAGCCAGGACCGAGAAGGCTAGGTAGAGAAAGAAGTCCTTTTCTCCCTTTCTCACAGTACAAGAACTTGTGGGCACTCCATGAAATTGCTGAGCAGTCGGGTTAGAACAGATAAAAGGAAGTCCTTCTTCACCCAAAGAGTGATTAATGCATGGAACTCACTGCCACAGGAGGTGGTGGTGGCTACAAACATGGATGGCTTCAAGAGAGAATTGGATAAACATCTGGAGCAGAGGTCCATCAGTGGCTATTAGCCACAAAGTATAGATAGGAACTCTCAGTCTGGGGCAAGTGATGCTCTGTATTCTTGGTGCTTTTGGGGGGGGAGGGGCAACAGTGGGAGAGCTTCTAGTGTCCTGGCCCCACTGCTGGACCTCCTGAGGGCACCTGGTGTTTTTGGCCACTGTGTGACACTGTTGGACTGGATGGGCCACTGGACTGATCCAACACTGGCTTCTCTTATGTTCTTATGCTCTCTCTTGTTCTAACTTGCCACCCAAGAAGATATGGTGCAAATAAAATGGAAGAGGAGAGAACCATGTTAGCTCTCCCGGGGCTCCTCCAGAGGGTGGGACAGATATGTGACAGACAGACAGACAGATAACTGGAAGGGGCTTCAAGGCCTGGAGGAGAAGATTAAATTTCCCTTGCTCTTGATTACAAAATTGCTCAGGCCAGGGCCTTTTCTGAGCTGGGGGTCATTTCGAATTCCTCTTCCACTACTATTTCAATGTGCACTGTGTTTCTCCCACAAACTCTGTGCATTTTCCAGCTTTGTCTGGGCTCCCCCCCCCCCCAAAATCAGCATTATATATTATACAAATATTGTGTAGAACAAATTTAGAGTCCAGTGGCACCTTTAAGACCAATCAAGTTTTATTCGAGGTATGAGCTTTCACGTGCAAGGCACATTTTTTCAAATATGCACACGAAAGCTCATACCTTGAATAAAACCTGGTTGGTCTTAAAAGGTGCCACTGGGCTCTAAATTTGTTCTACTGCTTCAGACCAACATGGCTGACCACCTGGACAAATACTGTGGTGTGTGAGAGAGAGAGAGAGAGAGAATGTGTAAAGTGTTATCAAGTTATAGCCAACTTATGGCGACCCCATAGAGTTTTCATGGCAAGAGATGTTCAGGGGTGATTTGCTGCTGCCCCCTCTGCATAGCAAGCCTGGACTTCCTTGGGAGACTTGGTGGGCTCCCATCCAAGTGCTAACCAGGCTGACCCTGCTTAGCTTCTGAGATCTGATGAGATCGGGCTAGCTTGGCCATCCAAATCAGGGCATACAAATATTATATGTATAAATTACACATTGTATGCACGCACTGTATAAACATTGCACATAAACACACGCAGAGTGTATACAACATGCGAACACATCCCCAAAACCGGCTGTGAGAAGCAAAAAACTAAAACAGTCAACAAAAATACACATGAACAAGAACCAACTGGAAGCAGGGAACATTGACTCTTGAAAGCTCATATTCCCCAAGCAAGCTTATTTTTCCCAAGAAAGCGCAACAGAAAAAACTTCATCAAACCTTCAGGCTTCATGGATGACTCCGATGAAGAGGGGAGATAACTCTACGCAGCCAGTCGCCCCACTTCAAAGAAGAAGGTGCTTTAAGGTCGCCTCCATGCCTGAGAGGAGACGGATGGAGGGCAACAACAGGGTCACAGTTCATTACTCTCAGCATTCCCCAATTAAAAAGGGTACATTTACACATCAATCTCCAATTTTGATACTTTTATTTGCTTCACTATGGCTCTTCCGCACTGTCATTTTTGTTGCTCATTTGTCCCTATTGCTTCAGGGTTCCCCCCCCCCATGTGTTTTGCTCTCTCTAGTAGTCCCAGAGGGAGCAAAACACATGTGGAAAATGGAGGGGGGAGGACCCAAAGCAATAGGGACAAATGAGTGAAAAAATGACAGTGCGGAAGTGGCCTATGTTATCCCCCTGGAATTAAATCCAAATAAATGGTGACAAATGACGATAGAAACTAAGTTTGTTATTCCTGTTTGGTCTTTGCATCTGTTAAACATCTTCATTATTCTGTATGCTAACTTACTGCTCACCCTCTGTATGGACTGGTAATTTCCATTTCATTGTATCTGAAGAAGTGTGCATGCCCACGAGAGCTTATACCTTGAATAAAACTTTGATGGTCTTTAAGGTGCCACTGGACTCAAACATTATCCCCCCCAAATCTCACTGGTCTTTAAGGTGCTACTGGACTCAAATCTAGCTTTTCCAACACAGACCAACATGGCAACCCTCTGAAATTATCTATATGCAAGTCGGGCACCCCATCTCATCCCTAAACCCCAGCTGTGGACCTGTGGCCACTCACCCCCTTCTCGATTGTGTTGGTTTGGCAGATGGTTCCTTCCGCAGCTGGGATGCTATTGGTGATACAGCGGTTGCTCTTGCTAAGACACCAGAGCTCACTGCAAACTTCCTGAAGGGCAAAAGAAGCAGTGGTGGGTGGGATGGAGAAAACAGAGCCAAGGCAAGGAACGGCAATGTGGGATTAGGATCTATGGAGAAAGCGTTTGTTTCCCGAAACGTTGAAAGATGTCACTTCCAAACCTTAGCTGAGTGCTGTGCTGAGAAGCAATGGCAGCCCCCATACTGGACGGATAGCATCTCAAGGACAAATGGAACTTCTAGACTCATGAAACACAGGAAGTTGTAACAAGAAAGCGTCTCTGAGTAGAGTGTGGCGTAGGGACATTATTTATTTAATGGGTGGAAAGTTTACGGGCATTTCTGTCTTCCTGCATGCTAGCACTGTACGTCCAAAAAAACCAGACCTTTTCTGCAAATGCTGATGCATCATTTTCATATAGTAGGTCCGAATCATTGTGCATGTCACGTTTTCTATTCAAATGAGCAGATACAAGCACAGATCTGTTGCCCATTACAATTGGGGAGCACCCATTTAAAAAGACATATTGTAACTGACGTAAACTGCACATCGACTCTTTCCCATTCAAGGGATAGACAGCAGTCCAGATTGGTTGTGCAAAATAACTGGCTTAATAGTGCATCATACATTACATACTATAATTATACATTACGTACTGTAATCTGCTGAACAGCACATCGAGTTACCGATTCTGAAGGCCCTGCAACAACCCAAATCTGCTGCATGCTATATGCTTAACCAGGGCTTTTTCTTTTTTTTAAAAAGAGCTGCCGGAACTCTCAAGAGGGAAATGAAGTTTCCAATCTGCATACTGAAAACTCATGAACTTTTAAACATTTTGAAAAGAATTTTGTCAAAGAGGTTCCGGAACTCTGTGCTGGCCCATGTCCCCCCAGAAAAAAGGCCCTGGGCTTCACTGTGCATCATGTTTCCCTTCCAAATGAACAGGCAACAATATAGGCTGAGGACAGACTGGCAATGTGGGCCGCTATGCCTCCGCTTTAAAAGCGGAGGAAGAGAGGCCATCCACATTGGCGCAGTTGTCTGTGAGAAGCTGATAGATCCAAGAAGCCAGGCCTTAATGTGAAACAAAGTCCTTTTTATTTCTTAATGGTCATTCAGTATGCACGGCCAGTGTTAGTGAGGCAATTATACACATTTCAAAGAGCAGGATCAAAGCTTGTCACCAATCAGGGCAATTACAGCAAAGGCGCAAAAGGTACTAGCAGTTGCATTCTCACCAAAAAGGCGTGTAGCTGGTCATGATTAGACTTGGCGGCTAGCCTCCCTCTCCCACAACTCCTTCCCCGTTATTCCCACACATTCAGCCACCTGGAGTTTCTCCGTTACATAAACAACCCAAGGCTAAACTTCGGGGGGGGGGGGCGATAGAGAGCACTATGATGCAGAGGGAGCTGGGTCGCCATTCCCCAGCCAGGAGAAAACATACAAATGACAGGGAACCTGACATCGGACAACAATGTGGCAAATGAAATTCAGCATGGGTAAGTGTAAGGCAGAATTAATATTCCATGTCTGTACATTAGACAATCTGCAGCCATATTCCAGAAAGACTTCCCACTGGGGCAATTTCACATGTGAAAAAAGAAGAATCAGATTCACCACAGTGCCAAGGAGTTGCAGAACAATTATGCTAGCCAGTTTCTCTGGTGATAAATGCCACTGATTTAGCATCTTAACAATGTTCTCTCTGACACCTGCATTCATTGAAAAGGTTGACCCTTGTAATAGTATAAATTTTCAAATACTGAGCCTACATTTCACAGCAAAGCTTTTATCTGGGTTACTAATGGTGTCAGTTAAAAGGTAATATATATTAGATTTTATTTTTTTAGGGTAAGTACCGAGTGTAGCGTAAGTGGTCTGTGTGTTTTCACCTTTTCTTTGTATTGTTGCTCAGTTTGCTGCTTGAATATATTGTTTGTATACTTTTTATTTTAATCAAATACAAAAATATGTAGGAACACACACCCCTGGCTATAACATATAACATTAAACATTAATAATACCATATATAATATAGAACCAACACTGTCCATACTTGTTGTAGCTTGATTCCAATCATCTATGTCTGTAAAGCTTTTAGCTTTCAATCTGCCCGTGCAAAAATTGGCTTTACATTTGTCCAGCCATTCTTGTCTATTCAGAGATTTCTTTTTCCAATGATGGGCAAAAATAGTATGTGCTGCAGAGAGTGCATACAATAGAAACGCTCTGTTTTTGACTTGGGATTCTTCCTACATATGCTTGTATGTGTGTGTGTGTCATGGGATATCAAGTTGTTTCTAACTTACGAAGACCCTATGAATGAATGACCTCCAAAATATCCTATCATTAGCATCCTTGCTCAGGTTGAGCTTCTGTCTTTATAGAGGCTTTTTCTCCCTCATTCCCCCATTTCTGTGCTTATCTGTGATATACTGTAATGAAATGTTTTGTTCCCACATCTATTTAGAGACTCTGGTCTAAATAGTTATAAATTTTATTAGAATATTAAGCATTGGATATCTTTAGGTTCTTCCTGATAAAAATTGTCTGGCAATCTTTAATTTCTGAAAATACAAATGCAATAATTGTGAGTTCTGTTTTGTGAACTAAGACCAGTAAAACAGGCAGGAAACATTAAGAGAATTTTGTTTTATGTTTTAATTCCCCAGAAATAAAATTGATTCAGTTTTCCCAATTCCTTAGACTCCTCATCGGAATCAATTCCCCCTCCCTCCAACCAACCAAGATACCCACCCCCAGGGTCGTTCTGATTTTCCAGTTGTAAAAAGAAACTGAAAACTTTCTAGTCATTTGGCTATCTACTCTCTGTTCCTTTAGGTGTGACATTCTAGCCACCTATTGTCTTACTTTGGCCAGGTCCATTTGTAGCACCATAAGCACTGAATTACTCTGCACACACCTAATCCAATCAAGTCTGCTACTGGCTATTGGCATTCAGCATCTGAAATCACCTTTATAAAGTTTATATCTCTGGTACCTCATGTTACATTTTACAACACACATGGCCTGGCCTGAAAAAGTGACACTGATGTCAAATCTGGCCCTCGTAACCAATGAGTTTGACACCTCAGGTATAGGGCGCTTCTCCACACCCTGGTAATGGTGTCATAATAGACCCACTTGTGAGTGAACATTCCCTTAAAACAGCCACATCCAAACTAAAAGTGTCTTTGGCTGAATTAAAGTAACCGCTAAAATAACTACTCCTGTCTGGTTTTTTTTAAAAAACTATAATCCGACTTCAGTCTCAGTCAGAGGGAACAGCTGGGCTGCTGAGTATGACAGTGCCTCCATCACTGGAAGAATTTCAATATTATTTTATGCAGCTAAATGCGTCATTGCCACACAATGGAAAACGACAATGATGCCCACTCTTTCTCAATGGCATAAAAAGTTGTGGGATTTATATATTATGGCTAAACTCTCGGACAGTCTTACACGAATTGACAAGTGTCCTACTCAAACTACTTTCACTGCTACCTGGCTACCGATTTTGGAATATCTCTCCACACAACAAGGTACTCCCAAGGTTATGGATGATTTGTGGCTCTGGTAAATTCAGTTCTCCAGTTTTAAAGGTCTGAAACAGTTAAAGTTTGTTATGATCACTTCGATGTTATAATCGGCACTTACAACTATATTGTTTACGCTTTTGATAACTCTACAATACGTAACACTTTTTTCACATGGTTTACTCCCCATAGCTTATAACTAGTTATATTAAGTGTTGATGCAATCAGTTGACTTTGTTGACCAGCTTTTATTGATGTTATATTTGAATTATAGTTTCAATAAAATTTATTGTACAAAAAACCCCACAAGTCTCAGTCAGAGAGCTAGTCCATGAATGAAAAAGACAAAAATCTCAGTGTGCAGGAACAGTGGGAAACGCCTTGTGATTTTGACCTGGAAACCACAAGCAGATTTTATGAACTGGGCATTGCCTGCGAGACCTTAGTCACATCAACCCCCATGAGAAGCAGGCGCGTTTTATTTTTTCACAAAGTGACTTGGAGAAATTATTAATGACTACGGTCCCTGCTGGTGCGCACCGCTTGCTGAAACTGGGGCCCTCCTCCTGTGGACCGTCTGCATCCTTCCCCTCTGGGGAGGCAGGCAATTTACATCAACTCAGGAATTGGGGGGCGGGGGGGGGGGGCATGGTAGCCTACTGTTTCGCTGCCTCTTCTCCTCCTCACAGGGAGAGGGAGACCTCAGAGGGCGGCCAGAGAGCCCGCAGCCACTCATGAACTCCGGCGGCGAAAGCCTCCGCCAACATGTCTGTTTGTTTCATGTGTATTTATGGACTCCGTTCATCCCCTGCCCTCCCCGGCGAACGGGCTCAGGGCGGCTGACAACGTTGCTGCTGTTCCTGTTTTACCGTTACTGATTGTATTTAATTGTTCGTTGCATTGGGAGTGTTGTGGGCGGCCTTGAGCCAGTTTGACCGGCGGGGCGGGGGAGGAGGAGGAGTTGTTGGAAGGGAGGAATAACACAAGAAGGGCTGGGGGGGGGCGGGGGATATGCCAACCCTCCCCCCACCCCACCCCAGGAATTTTTTTGTAGAGAAGACCCAGCAGGAACTCATTAGCACATTAGGCCACACCCCTGACAGCACAGCTCCCTCCTCCCAGGATCAGCTTCCCCAGGTGCCCGGGGAACCCGGGGGCGGGGGGGGGGGAGGGAGGCTGTAGGCGTGGCCGACTCAGAAGCCAGCCAGAACTCCTCTTCCTGCGCCTTCCTGCCCACAAATAGCCCCGCCCACCCCCCTCGGGGGGGGGGGACAACGCTGCGGAGGGCGAGGGCGAGGCCCCCCCCCCATTTCTCCCGCCTCCTATCGGAGCTGTAGATTACAAGTCGAGGCCAGCAGGGCCGACCCCCGCGCCCCAGGAAGGGGTCCCGCCTGGACCCTCCCCTCCCCCGCCCGCCGAAACGCAGGGCTCGCCCAATGGGGGCGCGGGGCGCTGACGCCGGAGGTGGGGAAAGGCCAGTAGGGGACGGCGGGGAGGCGGCGGCGGCCCAATGGCGAGCGGCCGTGGACGGGGCCCCGGCAGTGGGGGGGGCGGGACAAAGACCGGGCGCTTCCGGGGGTGGTGGGCGGGGCCGGAGAGGGAGCGGGACAACAAGAGCGGCCCCCCGGAAGCGCGTGGGAGAGCGGGCCCGCCTTCCTTCCTTCCTTCCTTCCCCGGAGGGGGAGGGGGCGCAGCCAATGGGCTGGGAGGGGGGCGGGGCCTGCGCGCCGTCGGAGGGGGCGGGGTCGCCGCCGCCGCTGCTGCCGCTGCCAGAGAGAGAGCGAGAGCGAGAGGCGCGGCCCCGCAGACAGGAAGGAGGAAGCGGCCCGGCCGGAGCGGCGGCGGAGAAAGAAGAAGAAGAAGAAGAAGAAGAAGGAGGAGCGGCAGAGGCGGGTGAGTGAATGACGGGGGGAGGGGGTCGAGCAGCCCCGAGGGAGGGGGAAGGGGAGGAGGAGCCCTGGCGAAGCGCGCGAGGCGGCCTGGCCCCACTGAGCGGGAGGGACGCACACACACACACACACCCCCGCCCCGGAGAAGCAAGCAAGCAAGCAGGTCGGCCGCCCGCCCGCCCGGGGCAGAGGGGCCCAGTCTCCGGGGCGGGGAGGGCTGGAGGGGGAAGGGTCCCCCGGGAGGTGGGGGGGGGGAACGCGGATGTGTCCCCCCCGGCTGGCTTTGACCCCCCCCCCACAGGCAGCCTGCCGGGAGACCTCGAGCCAGTCACCCGCCCCCCCCTCTCTCGGAGCTGTCCTGGGGGGGGGAAGAGCTCTCCCGGCCCCGCCCGCCTCCCGCTTCCCAGGGCGCGTCTGGGGTGGGGGGGGGGAGGGAGGGGGAGGGAGAGGAGGCGGCCAGCCGCTCGGAGACTCCGTGGGGGCGGGGGATAAACCCAGTCTCCCCCTCCCCCTCCTCTTCTTCTTCTTCTTCCAAGGGGGGGGGATTAGTCACCTGCCGCCCACCCCCCGCCCCAGCGGCCCACCGGCCCGGGGCCTTCCGCACTTCCCAGATGTGGCCTCGTCAGGGGAGGGGGCCCGGGAGAGCCACGGGGGGTGGGGGTGTGTGTGTGTGTGTCCCCCTGCCCCCTCGTTGGGGCCAGGCCGCCTTGTGCGCTTGACCAGGCCCCCCTGCCTTAGGGGGCAGGGTGGGACGTGGAGGGCCTGCTGGGTCAGCCTTGTGTCTTCACCTCCTGCCGGGTCCCTGCCCTTCTGCCGGCCCTTCTGCCACGGAACCCCGGCCCCCCCGCCCCCCCCCGGGGATCTCTCTGCAGACAGCCGGCTGTTCCAAAGTGACTTGGGGGCAGGTGCTGCTTCTGGGCAGGCGGGCACCTGGCAGGTGTGTCACGGGTGACCAAGGCGGGTGTCTGAGTGCCGCTGGCTGGGCAAGGGTTGTTGGGGAAGGCCTCCCTTGGGCTGTCCCACGGGGCCTTCTGGCTGGGTAGCAGCTGGGGCCGGCCGAGCGTGGAAGCCTCCAAAGAAGTGTGTAGCTGCACGGAAGCCTGTCCTCCGGATGGGACTTTGTCAGCCTGGAAAGTGCCCTGGACTCATGCATTGCTTTGAGGAGGCCCAAGGGCCGTGCGCCCCTTCCTTGTGGTCCGGAGAGGCAGCAGCCGAAGCCGCCTGTGGCTTTCCGACCCAGGGAGCTGCCTGCCGCCTCCTTGTGTTGACAGGCCCATCCCTCCTCTTTCGCTTCAGCTGGGGGTGGGTGGGGAGGGCAGGTGGGGCCATCTGTTTGTGGCTTCCCTTGGCTCTCTCAGGTCAGAGAAGGCGCGGGCTGGTGCGTGGTTTCAGTCTCTGCCTGAGGAAACTGAGCCTGGGCTGTGAAGGGCATGGCAGCCTTTCCGGTCGTGAGTCTGAAACCCTTTTGAACTGTGTGTGAGTGGAAACTTTCCTGCCCAGTCCCAGAGGGTTCCTGCAAGCTGCTGAGCGGTTTCCTTGGGAGCCGGGGGGAGGGGGGGGTCCCGTGCTTTCCAGGATCAGGCCTGGTGCTTGCCTTCAGCCTGTGTCGTCACGGTGTGCTGTCGCAAGGGAGTTCCCTGGGCCTCCCCCTGGCCTGCTCCTTGCAAAGCAGCCGAGGGACCAGAGGGATGACTCCTGCTGGCAGCTGCAGCGCTTATTCATCATCCTGGGTCTGTTGGAAGTCCCAAGTGTTTGTCACTGTGAGGAATTTTAAGTGAAGGTGATGGATCAGGACGTGGCTGAGATGATGTCGTTCGGTGCCTGACGCAGCCTTCCTCGTGGCTGGAGATTGCTGGAAATTGGGGGCTTTGTCTGCCGCCTCCTTTCTGGCCTTGGGGCTCCTCCTCCCTCGTGCGGAGCAGGCTGGCTGCTCGAGGCCGGGTGGCGTGTGGAGTCTGCCCTGATGCCCTGGTCAGGTTGTGCAGCGAGGGGGCAGGGCTGGTGCCTGAAGTAAGGATCCTGCAGGAGAGCACTGTGGGGAGGGAGAGTGGGCTTGTCCAGCCCTCTCCCTGGCTGACCTGAAGATGGCCCATGGCACCCAGGGAGGTGCCAGAGGATTGCCTGGGCACTGGTTCCCTCAGGGGTGTTGGAACGATCCAGGTGGAGACCCACAAACTGCACCTTTTTGTCCACTTCTCAAAGGCAGATGTCCAGGGGGGCACTGAATAATTTTTTTTCTGAAAAGGAGGCAGTAGGCCAAATAAGTTTGGGAACCTCTGAGGGCGCATCTAAGGAGGCTGCTGGACAAGGACAGTGGCTGTACTGGGACCTGTGGTGAGGCAGAGGGGCCCGCTGTGTTGGAGGAGGAGGAGGAGGAGGGGATGGTGGTGGGAGGGCAAGGGAGAGCCTGAATCTGCACTGGCCCATGAGACAGCGAGGAGACAGAGGGCAGGGGGCACCTGCTGGCCTCCTGCTCTAGCGGTCACCCCCCACTGCCTCTCGCACTCCGTGCCCCCCCGCGGGGCTTCCCGGGCAGGCACACACGCTCATCCTGTGAGGCAGCTGGAGTAATAAGCATCTTTGCCGCCTGACACACCCTCCTGCCGGCCTGGGAGACGCCGCCTGATGCCACCCACTCTGAGGCTCCTAATTAGGCAGCCCGTTGGGCTGGGTGGCGGGTCCTCGGGGGGCTGAACGTGGCTTCTGCCTGGTTGCCTTCAGTGAGAGGCCTGCAGGAAGTTGGAGGAGGATGAGGAGGACGGGTGGTCCTGGCCGTCCTTGGCCCCAGGGAGGGGCTTTGCGACACCTCTGCCTTGTTGCGGGGGGGGGGGGTCCAACGGGATGCTTCCTTCTGGTGGGAGTCAACACCATGTCTGAGGCTCTTTTCCCAAGCGGGCCCCCACGGCTTCAGTTTAGTGGTTGTCCTGAAAGGATTCTGGCAGTTGCGTCTTTGGGGAAAGGGGGACTCTGTTCCAGCACAACTGCGTTGAGGGCTGAAGAGAGGGGGCTGGGGCGAGGCAGTGCTCCATGCCCCCAGCCTCTGAACTGCCTGTCCTCTCCCCCCCACCCAGCTGTGGGCTGACTGACAAGGGAAGATGGTGAAGGAGACAGGCTACTATGACTTGCTGGGGGTCAAGCCGTGCGCCACCATAGAAGAAATCAAGCGGGCCTACCGGCGGCTGGCGCTGAGATACCACCCGGACAAGAACCCCAGTGAGGGGGAGCGGGTAGGTGCCAAGCAAGGACTTTGGGGGGGGGGGTGCCTGTGTGTCAGGACCCCTCTTGCCTCTGGGTTGGCACGTTAATGGCTGCCTCTCTCCCCCCCCCCCCCGCCCCCAGTTCAAGCAGATTTCTCAGGCCTACGAGGTGTTGTCGGATCCCCAGAAGAGGTGGCTGTATGACCGCGGTGGGGAGCGGGCCATGAAAGAAGGCGGCGTGGGGGGCAGAGGAGGCTTTGGGCCCCCCGTGGATATCTTTGACCTGTTCTTCGGAGGAGGCACCCGCATGCACGGCCCCCGGGTGGAGAGGAGAGGTACTGCAAAAGGGGGGGGCAGGGCTTGTTCTAAATGGGGGGTAGTGAGTCTTCCTGGGGTGCCAAAATGGAAATGGTGTGAGGGCGGGCGGGTGATATAAGCTGGTGTTTAGTCAGGGTTGGGGGAGGCCTCTGCTTTTGGGTTGGGTGCTTTTTTTTGCATTTATATGTGGGTGCGTGCCCCCCCCCCCTCCAATGCCTGGAAGTCACAGCAACCTCTGCTGACTCCTACTGGGGTGTGGATGACGTTTGGAGAAGTGGCTGTGATATTGCCTGCCTCTGCCTCTCAGCCCTGGTATTCCTTGGAAGTCTCCCATCCAAGTCCTTGCCGGGGTCGGCCCTGCTTGGCTTCTGAGATCTGGTAGGCTGGGGTTTGTGCCTGGGTTATCCAGGTCAGGGCCAGGGGAGGCCTCTGTATTGAGATCTTCCACCCGCTCTCCTGCTGAGGCTGCTGGGGTGGAAGCGGAGCAGGCCTTGCCTGTTTCCTCACCTCCCTAATGACTGCATCCAGCTGAGTCAGCTCTGGGGATGCCTTCTGGCACCTCCTGGCCTGCAGACGGCAGGTGTGTGTGTGTGTGTGTGTGTGGGGAGGGGTGGGAGGGAGGGAGGGGTGTTGGCAAGTGCTGACATCACCATTCTAGAGCAGCTCTTCTCAAGCGAGTGAAACCAGGTCAAGCTGCATGGGCCGTGTCCTCCGGAGGGTGGGGCTTGGTGGAGGCTGCTCGGCTTGGGCCAGGGCCAGGGTGAGGCCTTCAGGGCCCTGCCCCAGTTGCCAGTGCCGGGGCTGCTTCCAGTGTCCCTGGGTCTTTCTCCCCCACCTCTCCGGAGCCAGGCTTCTCCGCGTGCTCTGTCTCCTGTGGGACCTGCCTGGGTGACTCAGGAGGATGGGGGTCCTTGCGCCTCCTGTCGGTTTTGTGGGAAGGGGCTGGCCCAGGCAGTCTTTTGCATAGCCAGATGCCCCCCTGGACGATGGAAGGACCTCGGAAGAGCCCTGCTGGGTCAGAACAGGGGGGGCCCATCTCGCCCAGCCTCCTGTCTCCCACAGGGGCCCGTGTTGGGTGGGGGGCTGGTCCCGAAGGCTCCCCCGCCTTCAAGTCCCGCTAGACTGACTCTCCCCCCTGGAGCAGCCCTTCTTGCCTCCTCGGGAGGAGCCTGCGTTCTTCAGGCATGTGGGGGGGGGCGCTCTTCAGCTGTGGCTTCGAAGGCATCTTGTGCTGCTTTTTCTAGCCCCCCCCCCCTTCAGTTTGTCAGAGCCTGTGCCCTTTGCAGTCCTTCCCACTGTTTCCCTGGGCTTCATCCTTTATCCTCACAGCAGACTTCTGAGGTAGGCTAGGCTGAGGGACTGTGGCTCCCTCTAGGCCAGAGGGTGGACTGTGGCCCACTCTCCGAGGGGCACTCTCTAGAAGCGGCAGAGAATGGCAGAGAAGCGACAGAGCATCCTTTGGATGCCCTGGAGCGAGGGGTGCCAGCCAATTCAGGCTCATGTCCTGCTTCTGCAACGTAAGACACCCAGGGTATGGTCTCTCACTTTGTGCGATCAAAACACTCTGATGGCCACAGAGATTCGACTTCCTGGGAAAGGAAAGAGGGGGAGAGAGAGAGGGGGAGGGTGATCCAGGGCCACGCAGTGGTTCATGTATATCAGCCTAAGATCTGGGAGAGCCGGATGCCATTCCTGGACGCGGAGATCTGAGCGCCTCGCCCACTTCACAGGGCTGCTGGGAGGATAAAGAGAGGTGTGGAGACTGAGGCACGCCACCCCCAAGTTCCTTAGAAGAAGCAGGGCGGGATGAACATGCACTCATTAGGCCAGCGGGGAAAGTGGGTCAAGCCAGATGGGTCGGCACATTCCTCCTCTGGGCCGGACAGGGGCTGGGACACGAGGCCCTCCCGTCCAGTGTGTCCGTCAGCGAGGGGCAGGAAGTGTCAGCGCAGCTTTGCTCTTTGCTGCCTCTCAGGGAAGACCACTGTGCATCAGCTGCCCGTGACCCTGGAGGACTTGTACAGCGGTGCCACGAGGAAGCTCTCCCTGCAGAAGAACATCATCTGTCGTAGCTGCAGCGGTAAGTGGGGGGGGAGGGCCAGAGAAGGAGGAGCGGTTGCCCCCTCCCCCCTACAGGGCTGTGGCCTGCCTTCTGTCTCTCCAGCAAGGGGCAGAGAGGGGGAGCCCTGGCGACTGTCCTGTTCCCTGGCCACAAGGAGCGCGCCCGAGGCATTGCCCGCCTGTCTCCAAGCAGCGTTCAGGCAGCTCCACCAGTGGGAGCGCTTGTGGGCCGTTTGGAGCCCAGGGCCCTGGCTGCTTCTCGGCCTCTGGAACGCGTTGGTCTTTTCCAGGTCGCGGAGGAAGGGAAGGCCTTGACACGCGGTGCCCCAAGTGCCACGGCTCCGGTGTGGAGGTCGTTGTTCACCAGCTGGCCCCCAACGTTGTGCACCACATCCAGACGATGTGTCCGCAGTGCCAGGGCCACGGGGAGTGGATGCGGCCCCTGGATCGCTGCCTGGCCTGCAACGGGAGGAAGGTCACCCGCGAGAAGAAGGTCCTCAGCGTCCACCTGGACAGAGGTGAGAGAGCACACCACACCCCCCCTGGGGCGCCGGAGGACCGGCCTGGCCGCGCGCACCCCCCACCCAGGGCCACCTCTCCGTCTGCTGCCTCACGGGGGCCGCAAGAAAAGAAAAAGCCCTCCACACCCCACACACCCGAGTTGTCCCCCATGGAGGCCTGAAGCCAAAGGAGGATTTCCAGGGGCAGGAAGGGGTGGGCTTTGTCTCTCCTCCTCCCACAGGCACGCCTGAGCTCCAGACTTCCAACTCTTGTGTGGTTGCAGGGGGAGGCAGCCCCCCAGGACCAGCATGGGGGCACTTTGGGCTGCAGTGGGGGGTGAGGCAGGGAAGTCCCACTCTGCTGGGGGACATAAGCTGGACTAGTATCTTCCGGCTGGCTACGTAGGTGGATACGTTTGCTCTTGGTGATGAGTCTAGCATTGTTGGTCATGTTTTGTGAGAGATGGCAGCATTCGCCAGGACTGAAGGAGAGGCCTGCTGGATTGGACCGGTGGTTCCTCTAGCCCAGCATCCTGTGAATAAATATTTCATGGAAACCATGCGGCCTTTCCTTCGGAAGTTGGTATGCTCTCTGCTTCCATTCTGTGTAGTTTGGTGTAGTGGTTAAGTGTGCGGACTCCAAGCTAGTAGAACCGGGTTTGATTCCCCAGTCCTCCACTTGCACCTGCTGGATGACCTTGGGCAAGCTGTAGTTTTGTTAGAGCTGTTCTTGAAAAAGAGCAGTTTCTGTATGAGCTCTCTTAGCCCCCCCCCACCTCACAGGGTGTCTGTTGTGGGGGGGGGGAAGGGAAAGGAGTTTGTAAGTCGCTCTGAGAATCCTTCGGGTCGTGGGGTATAAATCCAGGGTGGGGTATAAATCCAACCTCCTCCTCCTTGTTGAATAGCAGCCAAGGGGGCCGGTTGGGGGGCTGCGCTTCCCCAGGGGAAGAAGAAGAAGAGATTGGATTTATACCCCGCCCTCTACTCCCCAAGGAAGTCTCAGAGCGGCTTACAAACTCCTTTTCCCTTCCCCTCCCCTCCCCTCCCCTCCCCTCCCCACAACAGACACCCTGTGAGGTAGGTAGGGCTGAGAGAGCTCTTTCCCAAGCTGTCCTTGAGGGAACAGCTTGTACAGAGCTATGGCTTGCCCAAGGTCATCCAGCCAGGTGCTAGTGGAGGAGTGGGGAATCAAACCCGGTTCTCCCAGATTAGAGTCCACGCACTTAACCACTACACCAAACTGGCTCTCTTTGAGGGGGAGGGGGTGGCACCGCAGAAGTGGATGAGGCCCCCTTGTTCCTGGTTTCTGCGGAGCATCCCTCGTGAGGCCACCATTGCTCCCTCCTCCTTTCCTGAAGGATCAGGCCAGTGCCCCCAGATCCCCTCTGTGGTGCCCGAGGCAGCCCGTCCGGCCACGTCTCTTCTGGGCCATGCCAGATTGTTCCGGGGCATCTGCTGGTTTTGCTGTTAGGCCCAGCATTTGGGGTCACAAAGTGCAGACACCTGTGTGTGTGGGTTCCGCTAGAGCCATGCAGTACACGGGTGGGTGACCCTGCCAGAGAGAGCCCCCGCAGTCCATGGGGCAGGATGCGCACCCTGTAGGAGGACCCCTTTCACCAAACAAAATTTTTATTTTTCAGATTTATATCCCGCCCTCCCCGCAAGCGGGCTCAGAGTTTAAGGGCCAGAGTTAGCCAGGCACTGGACTCTGTGTGGTTTTAAAAAAAAACTAAAGTTGGGCGGGGCCTCAAGCCTGTTCAGCCCAACCCCCTGCCCCACGCAGGATGGCCCCGAGCTCCCAGCCTTCACTTGCTCTCCTCTGCACCTGCGCAGAGTGTTGCACCATGGGGGGGAGTGTTTCACAATTTAGGGCAAGAGTTTGTACGTGCCTCGGCCGCGCCCCCCCCCCACCCCCCAGTTTTACAAGGAGAATCCCCCCCACTGAAACAGTCCCTGTCTGGTACCTGGCCCGGTGGGGTGGGCAGGGGCAGGCCTCTTCCTCCTCCTGCTCCGTGGGGGTCTTGCATGGGGTCAGAGCTACTTTTACAGCCCCTTGTTGTCGTTGCTGCGCGGTCTCGCAGGCATGGCGGACAGGCAGAAGATCACTTTCCACCAGGAAGGGGACCAGGGGCCGGGCCTGGAGCCGGGCGACATCGTCATCGTCCTCGACCAGAAGGAGCATCCAGTCTTCCAGCGCCGTGGCAACGACCTGATTGTCAAGAAGGAGGTTGACCTGGTGGATGCCCTCTGCGGCTGCAAGACCGTCATCCACACCCTCGACAACAGGAGGCTGCTCATCACCTCCCGGCCAGGTGGGGCGGGGCGGGGCTCCCCCGGGCCTTTGAGCGGGGGGGGCGGGGGGATGGGGAGATACAAGGTGGGGGGGGGTGTGGTGATCCCCGTAGAGAGAAGAGCCCATTTCTGTTCCACCTTTAACGTCAGCCATGCAAGGGCTGCCTTCGGGGGGCGGAGGCTGGCAAAGGCAGGCCCCCCTCTCTCGGAGGCCCCGCAGACCCACTGCCAGCCAGGTGGACCAGTCTAGCGAGGCCGAGGGCCGCCTCGCACCCTCCCTCAGTGTGTGTGTGTGCGTGTTCTGGCGAAGCAGTGCCTGGGTTTTACGGAGCTCTGGGCACGCCACGCAGGGGCCCTGAACTGGGCCCCCCTGGCAGCGCACCCGCCATTGCAGTTGCGCGCTGGGAGACTCTGTGCCAGAGTTGCGGCCGTGCTGGTCTGCAGCGGGACAGCCGGGTTTGCGTCCAGGAGTGTCGTAGAGATTGGGGGGGGGGGGCGGGGTATGAGCTTTTGAGAGTCCTAGGAGCTGCGATGATGCCGGGAAGTGAATACCCAGGACATCTCTGGCGTGCTTCTGGACTCAAGTCCAGCCGGAGCTCTTGAGTGGCACCCAGTGATTCTTTGGCTGTAGGTGTTTGGGGGGGGGAGCTCCCAACTGGCTCATGAGGCAAGACGTGGCATGGTCCTTCAGGCGGGCATAGAGGCGTGGCACTGGGAGGGTCTTGAGGTGGGCTCTGGGACTCACCCTGGGCTCTGTTCTGCCCCTCAGGAGCCATCATCAAGCCCGGGGACGTCAAGTGCATTCCCAACGAAGGGATGCCCATCTACCGGAGCCCGGCCCAGAAGGGGAAGCTCATCATCCAGTTCCAGGTATGGAAATGCCGAGTCTGACGGAGGAGCGAGGCCCGAGGTGGCCCGAAGCAGTGGTGCTCTGCAGCCATGAGGGCCAGCCGCTGAGCCTGGCAAGTGCCTGGGTGTCTAGAAGGCTGTGCTGGAGCTCAGGCCACACCCCACCCCCGCGGGGCCACGTGGTCTTGGGCCCCCACACCTCCCCCCTCCCCCTCCCCCCTGGGGGTGGGCTTGCCTCCTGGCCGGGGCAGGTGAAGGGGGCTGACTTTGTGGCTGCCGCAGAGCAAGACGGGGGGAGGGCTTTGTCCCCATGGCAGAGGGGGAGGGCCCCCTGATGGCCGGCCCCCTGATGGCCGGCCCCCTGATGGCCGGCCCCCTGATGGCCCTTTGTCCTTCCTCTGGCCCAGGTGAAGTTCCCGGAGCCCGGCTGGCTCCCCACCCACCAGCTCCGTCAGTTCCAGACCTTCTTCCCACGTCGTGAGGAGGTCATGGCCACGGAAGACACGGAAGAGGTGGAGCTGCGGGAGTACTTCCCCCACCTGGAGCACGGGCGGCACTTCCCGGGGGAGGCCTACCACGAGGACGAGTTGGAGGACCCCGTGCGTCACAACGTCCAGTGCCAGACGTCGTAGCCCCAGAGACTGAGCCCCCCCCCCCGCACACACACACACACATGGCAGTTGGAGGACAGGAAATTGATTGCTGCTGCTCCGTTTCCCCGCCCCCCCCACCCGGTGGTCCATCAGCCGCCTCAAAGGGAATGTGCCTTGGGGGGTCTCACCCAGAGTGGTGCAGCCTCCACCGTCTGTCCTCGGCTGCAGTTCGTCGTCATTCCTGCCCAACTCTGCTCCTCTCCTCCCCTCCCCACGATCCTGGAAGGGGGGCCTGGGGGATGAGGACTTCGGAGACCTGAGTCACTGGTGCTGGTGGGAGGAGCCGGGTGCTGCCCGCGGTCTCCTGCCCTGCCCAGGCACAGGGAGTCCCGCACCCGAGACAGTCCCCTGAACTGCCAAGTGCCTTCGTGTAGCCCGGGGAGCCCGGCTGGTGGCAGGGAGGAGTGCAGCGGGGCCTTTGAGCGTCCTGCTGTGCCGGTGTGCTGCTCCCCAGCTGGCTCAGGGATTGCTGCCTGCCTGTCGGGCATCCATTTGGCTCTTTGGCTTTCTTCCTGTGGCTCAGCGGAGGGGGGCTGGGGGGGGGGAATGGCCTCTAAGGCAGAGGCGGGCTGCCCAGTCACAACTGACTCGTGGCGTCCCCGTGAAGTCCCACCACCTCGTGGGGTCTTCGAGGCACAGCCTGCCTCTGCCCAGCAGCCTCGGTCTTCTTCTTGGGTGGTCCTCTGGAAGGGTGGTCTGTCTCCAACCGGGCAATGCTGGCAGCCGAAGAGGTGCTCACACGGCAGCTCCTCCGATGGCAGCCCTCCGAGGGGCGATGCTGGACTCCGCAGACCTGAAGGGCTGGTGTAGGGAGGGCGAGGGAGCCGTTGGCCGGGGTTGGTGCCCCCGCTGCTGCTAGAACCCGACCGGCCCCTGGAGCCTTCCGTGGCGAAAGTGGCCCACTCTGGCTGCGCGGCTGTGCTTGGACCCATCAGCCCTCGCTTGGCCATTTCTGGGCGGGCTTTGCTCCGGCGGGGCTGGGCCTTGGCTGTATGCAGGCGGGGCGAGGAGGAGGGAGTTGGCGCCTGTGGGGATTGGTGGCCATGGGGGGGCGGCCCCCTGCCTTCTCCAGCCCCCCCACCCCCCCGCTTGAGCTTTTGAGCACGTCGTCCATCTGGTGATGGTGAATCTGGGAGCCCGTCTTGTGTCCGAGAGGAGCGTGAATTCTCCTGAGGGGGTCTCCAAAGCTGCTGGAGGAAGGGCCCGGCCCCCCCCCGCCCCCCGTGGGGGTCGCCTCCCTGATGCCTTGGTTGTCCACGGGTGGCATTTGGGGCGGGGGGGTCTCTTGGCCAGAGCAGGGTCTTTCTGAATCCTCGTATGGATTGTATGGCCGTGAACGATGGGGGGTGACTTCGAGCATCTGGGCGAAGATCTTAATTTGAACTGAGGCCAGCCGGCCAGCCTTGGCGGTTCTGCCTTTTCCACTGGCAAGTTGAGGCTGAGGAGAGAGTGGCTTGTGAATCTCTCCTCGGGAGACTCGCTCTCGGGGGGGGGGGGTGCCCTGGAAAGGGCGGGGGGGGGGAAGGGGCTTTTGACCCACAGTCTTGGAAAAGGGGCCCCCAGACCCACAGGCTTGTGAGAGGCCTGCACCTCTGGGGGTTGGTTGGGGTGGGGAGCAGACCTCCTGGCCTCCCGTGCTGTGCAGCAGCTTCTGCCTGGATCCTCGCCTGCTGGGCGCTGGATTCCAGTCCTGACTCTTCAGGGAAGGGAAGGGAGGGGGGCATCTGCTGGCCTCAGCAGAAGGGTGCGAACTGCACCCAGGGCCCCCCACAAGAAGCGCTACAGCCAAGTGTGGCCAAGGCTTGGTGAGTTGGTACCCCTGACTTTGCCGCCGGCACCTGCCGGATGCGGAGCTCCCACTTGGGCTTCGGGGGGGGGGCGGTGCTGCCGTGGAGCAGGCGGGTGAGGGCCGAGGGGCATGGCCACAGGATGGGCCTTGTGGTCTGTGGGGGGCTGCTCTTCAGCACAGAAGCCTCGGTTTGTCCTCCAGCGGGCGGAGGGTGTTTTAAAAAAAGCAAAATGTTGATGCTCGTAAGAACAGGGAGATGCCAGCCAAGGTTAGTGGGGAGCGCTGGACACGGTGGGGTGGGGTGAATCTGGAAGGCCCTCCCCCCAGCCAGAAGGAGCTCCTCCAGCCTTGGCTCAGAAACACAGCGAGCGCCCCCCCCCCCCCCCCCCCCCCCGGTGGTGGCCGTGGATCCGGTTCGTGCAGGGCTGCTCCTGCCCTACAGCCGGCTTTTGCCAGAAGGGGAGCTGTTCCCACAGAGAGTCTCCGCTGGGTGGAGTTGAGTCTCCCTGCCCACCGGCCACCCCCCCCCCCCCCGCTTCCTGGCATCCCTGTCCAGATGGAGTGCTGCCCGCCCCCATTCTCACCGGAACCCCCGGCGGCATCTAGGTTCTGTCCCCTTCTTGTTCCAGCTTGCCTCCTCTTGGAGGGCGCCCGTGTGGTTGTCTCAGAGGGAGTGCCCGGGGGGGGGGGAGTTGCAGGGGTTATGCTGGAGCAGGAAGAGCATGATGGGATGGTGTTCGGGGGGGGGGGTGTCGTCCCCCCCCTTTCCAGGTCTGACCCCCAGAAACTCGGGTCTTCAGGTAGCTGAGATGCCTGAGCTCTGTCTCTACAGAACACAAGAGGAACCCGGCTGGGTCAGACCAGTGAGGGTCCGTCCAGTCCACCATCCTGTCTTCCATAGTGGCCAGCCAGTCCCTTTGGAGGGCCAGCAGCAGAGCCTGCTGTTGCCTCCTGGCTCTGGGAGTTACAGGTTGACTGTCTCTGAAAGTGGAGGTTCCCTTCAGTCCCTGGCTAGTAGCTGCTGATAGACCTCTCTCCTGTGAATCTGTCTAATCCCTTCTTAAAGCCGTCTGTGCCTTAGGCCATCAAATTCCACATTTTACTCATTGTGTGAAGAGGTATTTCCTTGTGTCCCATCCTGAATCTACTGCCCTTCAGCTTCATTGGATGCCTTCAAGTCCTAGTATTTGGGGGCGGGGGGGGGGGGAGTTGTCTTTGTCAGCTCTCTCGGCCCCATGTGTACTTTTATACATCTCTGTCATGTTTCCCCTTGGCCATCCTTTTTTGTTATGACTGAAAAGTCCCGGCCTCTGCAGCCTTTTCTTATAGGAAAGGTGTTTCGACCCCTTAATCGTCTTGGTTCTCCTCCTCTACTTTTTCCAGCTCCGCAGTGACCAGAGCTGCGCACAGTATTCCACGTAAGGCCGCCCTGTAGTTCTGTTCAAGGACTGTCCTTTTCTTCTCAGACCCTTTCCTTATAACCCCGCATGGAGTTTGCTTTCTTCACGACTGCCACCCACTGGGCCAATGCGTCCATCAAGCTTTCAGCTGGGACCTCTTTTCAGCCCATTCAGAAGCCATCAGCATCGATTTCAGTTATGATTTTCATAACTGGCTTGTGAGCCAGTTTTCACAGGCTTGTGAGCTGGAGATTGCCAGAAACTGGATTTTCACAGGCTTGTGAGCTGGAGATTGCCAGGGAAACGAGGGACTGGTATTTCCCGGGCACTTCCAGGGGAGTTGTTTGCCTGGCACAGGTGGCGTGCATTTTCCCAGGTCCAGTATGCATCGCCCCCCCCCCCCAAACTGCTTGGATTCCGTGTGGTCGGCTGGGGCATCGTAGTAACACCTGAGGGGCCCAGAGAGTGCTGACGGACCATCTGGTGCTTCCCCCCCCCCCCGGGGGATGGAGCGCCCTCCCCCTCCCCTGAGAAGGGCAGTTCTGGACATGTAGATGAACCTCTGGATAGTTGCTCTAGTCAGACATGGTTTGCCCGCTTCCGTGATTTCTACAGGTGTGCCCCTTTTGGGGTTTGAATGGGGATTGGGTGGCAGCTCACTGGAAAGTTTCCCTCTAACTCTCGCAGCCCCTCTCGAAATTTGAGCCATGCTGCTTGCTCACAGGACACAGAGGTGCCTGCTTGGCGTGCAGAAGGTCCCAGGTTCAATCCCCGGCCTCTCTTGGCCAGGCAGCAGGGGATGGGGAAGGCCTCTGCCGAAGAGCTGCTGCTAGTCTGAAAAGACTCCGCTGACTTTGGTGGGCCAAAAGGGAACCGGGGGTGGGGGGCTTCCACCGCGTGCGGTGTGTGTTTGCCCCACTCCCGAGCTGTTCCCCTGGGGGTGGGGTTTCCCAGTGTGGCTGTCCTCCGGGACTTGTCTTGTGTATCTGATCAGGCACTGGAGCTGGGCGACTGTCGCTGTCCCAGAAATACTCTTTCGAGAGAAAATCTTTTAGCTTCGGGTTCGTGGTGATGTGGGGAGCTTTTTTGTGCAACGGTGGTTTAAGTTGTAGATTAGATCTGTGCAGAGGCCTCTAGGCGACGCTGGGGGGCGGTGCAGGAGATGCGGGAGGCACTGTGCAATTGCAGCCCCTCTGCGCTCCCCCCCAGCCCCCCCCCCCCCCCCGTTCCCTCACTCGGACGCGGCAACCCGACGGGGTTGTTTAGTGGTTTTTAGGGGCTTCATTCTCAGGCATTTGATGTGAAGCCTAACTTAGGCTGTGTGAGGTTAGAGGTTCGCTTATGTGCACAGAAAGGGGAAAGGAAACCCTCCAGCACCACTTTTAATTTATTTTTAAATTTCAACTCTTGTGTCTCTTGTTTGGGAAATACTTTCTAGGCAAAATTAAAAATGGACCTGTGCCCAAGACCTCGGTCGCGCTCTGTGCGTGTGTGCTTCTTTGGATCAATGGGACCCCCTCCCGGGAGCCGCCTCTCCCCCTGATCATCTGCTCTCGTCCGGGCTGCAGCCCTGGACACCGGGGCGCTGGAGGCGACTCTCCTGTCTTTCGGGTGCAAGGGGGTTGGGGGGGCGGCGGGAAGACAGCCCAAAGCGCAGGGGTGACCCGCAATGCTCCTTGTGGCCTCTGGAGGACGGTGTTTGCTCAGCCAAGGGGGCTGGGGGCGGGGAGTTGCTTGCGATGAAGGGTCTCCGCGCCCTCTGAAGGCGTGGGCGGGGGGGAGGTGGCTCAAATACCTGTTTACTTGCGGAACAAAGTTTGAGTCCGGCGGCACCTTCAAGCCTGACAGGGATTGATCCGAGGCCTGTGCTTCCGTGTGTCCAAGCCCTCGGTGGAGGTTATTCAGATAAGCTTATCCGGATATTCTGAATGCCGAGAATAGGACTTGCTCGGGCTTAAAGGGGCCACCGGACTCTGTCCTGCTGCTTCCGACCAGTGCAGCTGCCCACCTGACCCTACGTGCTGTGTAGGGCAGCCCATGAGGGCCTCCATGGGAAGAATGGGCTGGATCTGGGCCTCAGCAAGAGCAGAATGCTGCTGGTGGCAGTGAGGAGGCCAACATCTTTGCGGCCCCGGGGGGGGGGGGGGGGGAACGGGACCTTTAAGCCCAAGAAGGTTTAATTCTGAGGATGAGCTTCCGTGTGCCCTCAAGACTCTGTTCTGTTGCTTCAGCCCAACACGGCTGCCCCACCTGGATCTATCTGGGCTGTGGGTCGGGGTGTGTGTGTGGGACCATGCCTTTGCTTGCAGCCCCCCACCCAAGCATCTGTTCCATGGGCCCAACAGCGAGCTGCGGAGAGTGTGCAATAGCTTTGCTGGGAAGGGCCAACTTCACCCTCCTGCTGCCGAATCCTTCCAGGCGACCTCCTGGTGGATCCTGGCCTCCCTCCCCCCTCCTGGAGTAGCTCCCTTATGGCACCCTTGGCTGTTGCCTTGAGGTGAAGGCCGCTCACCTCCTTCGCTGTCAAGTCTGGGCCTGGAACTGCACAGGCCTGCAACAGGGCCCCTCCTGCACTGGCTGAGCTGGCTGCCCCCCCTCCCCGATGGCCTCATGTCCCAGGCACGGGTCGTGCAGTCTTCTCTCGTGTGGGCTCTGCCTGCCCTCTGGCTCTGCGCCATCAGCATCCCCCAGTCAGTGGCCCGAGAGCCCCGTTCCCCCCTCTCTGCAGGCCAGGCCTCCTCTCCCTCCACCACCGCCAGGGTCCCATCAGGAGGTCATCCCCAGTGAGACCACAGCAGCTCTGCCCACCAGGCCCGCCCTTACCCACCACAGTGTTCAGTATGGGATGCAGTCGTGACATTGCCCCTTCAATTATGTATTTTTAAATTTTATTTAATTTATAGCCCGCTCTCCCCAAAGCCAGCTCAGAGCGGGTAACATCAAACCATAAAATACAATTTAAAAACCTCTAAAACAGCACACAATTCAATAAATACAACACATGCAGTAAAATACAATAGAAAGACAACAATTCTATAAGATTCCAGGTGGCATGGGGAGGGGCAGTGTTCAGGTAACTGCAAAGGGGCACGGGGGGGTGGGGAGGGCAAGCGCGCTGCCAGCTGGGGCCCCCGGACGGCCCTCAGTCACAGGCCTGGCCGAAGAACTCTGTCTTGCACACCCTGCGGAACTGGACTGAATCCCGCAGGGCCCTGAGTTCTCCACCAGGCTGGGGCCGGGCCAAAAGAGCCCTGGTCAAGGACAGACGGATGCCCTCTGGGCCAGGGACCACCAGTAGATTTTCATCACTTGAGTGTAACACTCTATGGGGGACAAACCGGGACTGGCGGTTCCGAGGGTATGCTGCTTCCAGACCATTAAGGGCTTTAAAGGTCAGCACCAGGACCTTCAGCTTGATCCAGTCTGCGATCTGGAGCCAGTGCAGCTGATGGATCACTGGTTGGATGTGCGCCCTAAAGGGTGTTCCTGTTAGGAGCCCTGCAGCTCCACTTTGAGCCAGTTGCATTTTCCAGGCCAACCTCAAGCCCTCCACAGAGTGAGTCATGGGCGTCAACTACGGGGGGGCTCGAGGGCTCGACCCCCCCCCGAAATTTCCCGGGGGGGGCTCAGCCACCCCCGGGAAAATGGAGCGCCCGGTGGCCAGTCAGCCGGCCGTCGCCGCCTCTCCTTCCCCCCCAACCCCGGCCTGCCCTCCTGCCTCCCTAGGGCAGGGGGGGGAGGCATCTGCGCCACCCCCGCACGCCCCGAGCGGGAGGCGGAGCGGGAGCCGGGGGCCCGCAAGGGTGACGCGCCGGCCGCCGGCGCCCGAGGTGAGCAGGGAGATGGAGGGAGGGGGGCGGGGAGCGCGGCGGGCGGCCAGGCGGGCACGGCCCGGGGGAGGGAAGCGGCGGCGGCTCCTGGGGGGGGAGCGGCGGGGACATGGTCCCGAGCGCGCGCGCACAAGGGAGCCCCCCCCCCCGGAAATTTAAAAACTCTACACCCCTGGAGTGAGTTACAGTAATCACATCTAGAGGTGACTGTTGCATGGATCACGGTGGCTAGGCAGCACAGCATGCAAGCATAAGAATCTCAGAAGAGCCCTGCTGGGTCAGACCAAGGAGGGTCCCTCTCGTCCAGCCTCCTGTCTCACACAGGGGCCTCAACCAGCTCCTCTGGAGGGCTGACAACAGGGCAGAGAGGCCAAGGCCTTCCCCTTAGAAGAACATCAGAAGAGCCCTGCTGGATCAGACCAGGGAGGGTCCCTCTAGTCCAGCCTCTTGTCTCACACAGGGGCCAACCAGTTCCTCTGGAGGGCCAACAGCAGGGCAGAGAGGCCGAGGCCTTTCCCTGATGTTGCCTCCTGGCTCTGGGATTCAGATGTTTAGTGTCTCTGAAGGTGGAGGTGTTCCCCTCAGCCACCATGGCTAGTAGCCACTGACCGAGTGGCCCTCCATGAATCTATCACTTTTTAAATTGTTTATTCCTGTGCCCATCACTACATCCTCTGGTAGCCACATTTTAATCACTGAGTAAAGAAATATTTACTTTTGACTGTCCTGAACCTACTGCCCATCAGCTTCATTGGATGCCCCCGAGTGTGAGTATTTTGGGAGGTGGAGGGAAAGTTCTCTTTGCCCACTCCCTCCACCCCCTGCCTAATTAGATAAATCTCTCTCACGTCTCCCCTTAGTCAACTCTTTTCTAAATGGAAAAGTCCCAGACTCTTCTTCAGCCTTTCCTCATTGGGAAGGTGCTCCGAGGCATGTTCATGGCTGACTTGGAGCTTTGTTCCCTCAGGTCCTCCTCATTGATACTGCAGTTGCACTTGAGATTTATGAATGACATTTTCATCTTTTCTTAGGAGATTCTACCAGCACTTCAATAACTCCCCCCCCCCAACCTGAACCAGCGCACTCAGCGGAAGGGGTGCCACAGTACTACTGCAGGATGGCCACTGTGGTGCATGCCGTTTTTAGATTACTGCAATGTACTCCATGTAGGGCTGCCCTTGAAAAGTGTTTGGAATCTTCAATTGGTGTAGAATGCTGAAGCCAGGATGTTGACTGGAGTGGGTCATAAGAACCACAGAGTTGGAAGGGGCCATAGAGGCCATCCAGTCCAACCCCCACTCAATACAGGATCAGCCTAGGGTTTGTCCAGCTGCTACTTGACGACTGAAGAAGAGAAGAGAGAAGAGATCGGAGTCTCAGAGCGGCTGACAAACTCTTTTCCCCTCCCCTCCCCTCCCCACTACATACACCCTGTGAGGTCAGTGGGGCTGAAAGAGCTCTGACAGAAACGGCTCTTTTTCAAGAACAGCTGTGTCAGAACTATGGCTTGCCCAAAGTTATACCAGTAGCTACATGTGAAGGAGGAGTGGGGAATCAAACCTGGTTCCCCCAGATTAGAGTCCATGCACTTAACCACTACATCAAACTGGCTCTCCAGTGAAGGAGAGCTCATCACCTCCCCAGGCAGCCAATTCCACTGTGGCACAACTCTGACTGTTAAAAAGTTTTTCCTAAGATCCAGCCAATCACTTCCCACCCGTAATTCCATCCCATTATTACGAGTCCTCTCCTCTGCTGGCAACGGGAACAGCTCTCTGCCCTAGAGCCAGTTTGGTGTAGTGGTTAATTGCACGGACTCTAATCTGGGAGAACTGGGTTTGATTCTCCACTCCTCCACTTGCACCTGCTGGATGACCTTGGGCAAGCCATAGGTCTGGCACAGCTGTTCTCTCAAGGACAGTTCTCAAAAGAGCTCTCTCAGCCCCACCGACCTCCCAGGGTGTCTGTTGTGGGGAGGGGAAGGGAAAGGAGTTTGCAAGACGCTCTGAGACTCCCAAGTGAAGGGTGGGGTATAAATCCAATCTCTTCTTCTCTAAGTGACAGCCCTTCAGATGCTTCAAGAGAGCCATCCTGTCCCCCCCTCAGCCTCCTGTCCTCTTCTCCAGACTGAACATTCCCAAGAAGTCCCTCGGCCTTTCCTTGCAGGGCTTCTTGGGCTCCAGGCCCCCAATCTTTCTTGTCGCTCTCCTCTGCACCTGCTCCATTCTGTCCACATCCTTCTTGAAGTGAGGCCTCCAGAACTGCACACTAGACTCTAGGAGCAGCTTGGCCCATGCAATGTACAGTGGGACTCCAAAACCGCATGAGCCTTTCTGGCCACTGCATCACACTGGCTACTCATATTTAGGTTACGGTCCACCCGTATTGCAAGATCTTGTTCACACACACACACACACGTACACTGCTACCCAGAAGTGTATCCCTCCCATCCTATATGCTGCTTTTAATTTTCTTATCCAAGTGTAGAACTTTGAACTTATCCCTGTTGAATTGTATCTTGTTCACATCTCATTGAATTCTGTATCTGCTGGTGTGTTCACTACTCCTGTCATCTGCAAATTTAATGAGTAGCCCCTCCACACCCTCATCCAGATCATTTATAAAAATATTGAAAAGTACCAGCCCCTGCGGCACCACAGTAGACATCTCCCTCCAATCAGATGAAATGCTGTTGACAAGTACTCGTCAGATGTGGCTCTCCAACCAGTCTCCTGTCCACCGAAATATCCTAGAGTCCAGTCTCTGTCCTCCAGTTCCCCCCTCAGAACATCGTGGGGAACCCTGTCAGAAACTTTAACGAGATCCAGGCAAACAACTTCGATGGTGTTCCCAGGATCCAGTAAGCTTGTCATTCAGTGAAAGAAGGAAAGGACCAGAGCTGCACCAGAGCTGGCGGGACCTGTTGGGGACAAGTCTGCTAACTTCCCCATATCACCAAATTGCTCTTTAAAATCTCCTCCAGTATCTTCCCAGGGACAGAGGTCAGACTGACTGGCCTGTAGTTTCCTGAGTCATCTCTCCTCCCTTTTGTAAAGGTTGGGATAACATTGGCCCTCCTCTAGTCTTGTGGCACGCCTTTGTCAGACCCCTGGTCAAGGGACTCCCAACAACACTGTCTTTGGCAATGATTTGTTTATTGAGATACATCTGCATGATTCAGGTCAGAGCAATCCTGTGTCAGAACTGAGGTCCAAACAGGAAACTCCACAGAGATAGACAGTTCAAAATGAAACACCAATTGGTTCCGGTCGTTGCGGCAACTGGAGGCGCGGGGGACTGCTCCGTGTTCGAGGTTGAATTCCCCACCTTTCCAGGGGAGTCCAAATTTCCTTCTTGGGCTCCCATAGAGACTCCTGGAGAGAGCTCTATGCAAGGCTTTTGTTTGAGGGGGGGTGAAGCAGATGTCAGTCTGTAACCCCCTTGATTCTTGGCCAAGCAGGAAGGGGGGACAAGAAGGTTTTGTGACCAGCACAGAACCATAGCAACGGCCGGTAAACTGCAAATAGGCATCTACGATTAGTGGAAAACTAAGATATGAGGACTTATTAGGTATAGTTAAAACTTTTTGGTTTACTTTGTTTGCTGTTTGCTGATTTCCATTCCGGCTTTAAGAGGATTGGGATGTGTTTGTGCCAACTAGTCCAGCTGAGTCAAACGCCTATCTTAAGACACGGCTGGTGAAGAGTTCGGCTTGGCTTTCCTTTTTGTTTGGGCAATTTTAGCCCTTGGCCCTAAATTTAGGGACTGCCATGCTTCTATTTTGGGCTGCAGGCTTTGGAATGGTGCTTCAATCATTCTAACGGACCCCCACTTTGGTACCAGTCCTTTCTCTGGACTCCCATAATCAAGACATCGGTAATAGACTGGTTTGGTCTGAGGGGCTGAGCTGCGATGCAGGAGAGGTGTTTGACTGTACACTGGGGAGTAAAGAAAATCTGAAGAGGGCAATGAGAGGAGAAAAGAGAGAAGAGAGGGTTTGCAATAAGGTGTGGTAAATCCTGGGAGATATTGAACTCTGCCTTAACTCTCCTGTTGGTTTTCCTCTCATTGTCGGCTCTTTCCCGGGTCTTCCGCAATTGAGATCTAAGTACTAAGCTGATTAGGTCGGTAGGGCAGTGTCACACTGAAGAGAAGAAGAAGAAGAAGAGAAGAGATTGGATTTATACCCCGCCCTTCACTCACTTGGAGTCTCAGAGCGGCTTACAAACTCCTTTTCCCTTCCCCTCCCCACAACAGACACCCTGTGAGGCGGGTGGGGCTGAGAGAGCTCTGAGACAACTGCCCTTGAGAGATTGTTAGCTGCAAGTGGAGGAGTGGGGAATCAAACCCGGTTCTCCCAGATTAGAGTCTGCGCACTTAACCACTACACCAGACTGGCTCTCGAGGTTTTCTTTATGGACTTAAAAAAAAAAATTAAGAAGAGGACAGTGTGTAGGGAGAAGAGAGAAGAAAGGTATCAGGGGGAAATTAACTGAAGAGACTTAAAGAGACTCTAAGAGGGTAATTTTGGAGATTGATGAAATCCTGTTTTGTTGTTGTTCTGTTTCATTGATTAAAAGCACGAACTAAGATAAACTAATTAAGATATAGGATTCAGGAACAGAAACTGTGATAGGAGTTTGATTTTTGTTTCACACCCATGTAGGGGGGAGTGTGTTTTGTGTTTTTTGTGTTTGCTATATGAAGTTGGGAATTCGAATATGTTGGTTGGTTTGGACTTTGGAAAGCCCTGAATCTCGTTGGGGGTGGTGGTGAAGAGTGTGGGAGAGAAGTGTGTGTGTGGGGGGGGGAGATTAGGTTTAGCATCAGACCAGAACTTAGCCCAGGGATATTTAAATAAATACATAAATATTATATAATTGGGGGGGTTTCTGCACAAACTAGGACACAGGGAATAACAGAATTAGAGAGAAAGCTAAAGTTAAAACAGGATTAGATAGAAAATAAGTAAAGCTAAGGTTTAGAATACAATAAAGCTAAGGTATAGAATAGCATAGTATAGAATAGGTATTAGAGGCAGGTATAGACTTAGATATAGGTTTGGGATAGGTTTAGTATTTAGTACTTAAGGTCTAGATATAGGTTTGAGATACATTTAGTATTTAGTATTTAAGATTTAGTATTTAAGTATTTAAGGTTAACTAGTTTAATATAAGGCTTAAATTTGTGATAGTAATAGTGATTTGTTTTTTGTTGTTGTTGTTGTTTTTGGTAAAGCTGGCAAATGGGGGAAGGAAAATGTCCCTTTCAGGCCCTTCGGGGCTTTCTCAAGCGAGCTCTAAGGAGCTAAATGCACAAATATATGATAGTATAGCAGAGGCTATGAGTCAGGTAGTACAGAATACACTTCCAAATCTAATAATTAAAGCAATGGAACCTATGCAAGTGAAATTGGATCTAATTACACAACAATTATCAACCCAAATGGAAGTGTTCAAAAAACAGATATTAGAAAATAGACAAGATATAGTCAAATTGAATAATGCAAGTAAATTGACAGATACCAAGGTTGAGGAGGTTGACCAACAGCTACAAGAATTAAAAATTAAATATGACTCTATGGAAAGCTCTCTTATAATGTTGGAAATGGTGAAATCTGCTACCCTCCTCAGATTCCAAAATATCCCTGAGAGCAAGGATGAAAACATTAAAGAGATTATGGTAGCAGCATTAAATGACTATCTAAAATTGGAGCCACCCAATGATATAGGCAAAGATGTGGAAGTTGTTTATAGAAGAAATTCGGCTTTTGCAAAGCGTAATAATACTCCAAGCGTGATAATACTCCAAGAGAAGTTCATATGCATTTTTCTAAAAGAGCTATTAGAGATAAGGTGTTGGATAATGTTAAATCTACTCCTTTCACACTGCAGGGATCTGAAATTCAAGTACTAAAAGACATTCCTTGGCGAGTAAGGGAGAAGAGACAAGATTATCACCACTTGGCCTTGGCTTTGAGAACGAATGAAATAAACTATAGGTCACTCACTCCAGAAGGGATGACTTTTTATTATAAAGGTACAAGGCACAATCTGACTTCCATATTTAAATTAGAGGACTTCCTGGGAAAATACGGCAAAGATCTGGGGATTCCAAATGAAATAAATAGTGAGTCAGATGGCAAAACCCAAGAAATTTTGGAGCAAGAGAAGGAGAAGGAGAAATCAAAAGCTAATAAAATGATACACAAAACCTGTTTCTTCTAGCATAACGAGAAGACTGCAGGTTAGGAAAGAGGGGCAAAAAAATAAGAATCATGGACAATAAGAAAACTAAAATACTATCAATTAACGCTAATGGCCTTAATATTCCCCAGAAAAGAAAAAGTTCTTTCTTCAAATTCAAGAAACACATATTAGGGGGAAAGAAAAAAAATTACTTGATTGCAAAAAACTCAGCATTAATTTTGTAGCGGCTGACAAATATATAAAAAAATGTGGAGTAGCCATATATGTTAAGCAACACTTATTACCTGAGTTGGTGCATGAATCTGATGATGGTAGGATTTTATTAGTTAAGATTAAAAGACAATCCCGGATAACATTACTGGCTAATATTTATGCTCCCAATCAAAGACAAGAAATATTCTTTCAATGATTACGAGAATTGTTAACTAAGCAGACATGGGATGAGCTATGTATAATTGGCAATTTCAATGCAGTTTCCGATGAAGAGATAGATAGGAAGAGCCCTACATCAAAAGTAAAGAAGGGCAATACGCTACCGTTAGCCTTTTTACATACAATAGAAGAATTGAAGGTAATGGATGTATGGAGGGTCAAAAATAGAGATAAGAAGGATTTTACTTTTTTTTCTTCATGACACAAGTCGTGGTCGAGACTGGACATGGGGTGGTTGTCAACATCTATGTTAGTAGATCTGTTAGAAACTGAAATTTTACCAGCAACGTTTGCCGACCATAATCTGCTGTTGATAACGTTACAAGATACCCTAAGAGCTTTTAGATGGTCAATGAAGACTTGGATGTTGAGTAATGAGTCCTTTGTAAAAGAATGTAGAAAGAAATTTGATGATTTTTTTAATTGGAACATTCTTCCAGAAACATCGTATGGGATGCATTCAAAGCCTTCATGAGGGGTAGAATGATTAGGCATGAGATATGGCACAGGAAACAGGAAAGAATAAAATATAAAAACATTGTAGACCAAATTGAAATGGAAGAAAATCAGCTGAAAAAAGACCCTCGCTCAGAACGAATTAAAGTCAGATTTTAAAAAGCCCAACACTTATTAAATTGCCTCCTTTCAGAAGAACTGGCAAGAAAAATTATGTATGCCAAACAATTTTTTTTTAGAATGCGAATAAGCCAACCAGATTTAAAGAAAGATAGAGCTGAGAGATTTATTAAATCGCGTAGAAATGAGAGTGGTAAAGATTGCACAGCTATTAAAGATCTAAAAGAAATTATAGAAAATTTCTACCGAAAATTGTATAAACAAGACATTGAAAAACAAGAGATTAATCACTACTTAAATTTACACATGAAGAAAAAGTTTACGGAAGAACAAAAACAATTATTAAATGAACCAATTACAATATTTGAAATAACTGAGGTTATTAAGAGTCTTAAAATGAAAAAATCCCTGGGCCTAGATGGTATTCCTTTTGAGTTTTACCAAGTCTTTGAGGAACAAATTGCTACCCTGTTGAAAATGGTACTGCAGAAAATATATGAAGAAAAGAGACTACCAAACTCTTGGAAAGAGACTTTGATTACTTTGATACCGAAACAAGATTCTAGTCTATCGGATGTTAAGAATTTTAGGCCTATTTCGCTCTTAAATGCCGACTACAACATTTATACAATGATTTTAGCTAATAGATTTTAAAAGGTTCTTTCCCTAATGATCCACCAAGATCAGGTGGGGTTCTTACCCCGTAGACAACTGAGGCATAATATTCATACCATCTTAAATATTTTGGAGTACTATGAGATTTACCCCAAGAAACAGATGGCACTTTGCTTTGTAGATGCTGAAAAAGCATTTGACAAGGTTACCTGGGAATTTATATTGGAACAATTAAAATGTTGGGGTTGTGGAGAACAGTTTTTTACTATGGTAAAAATGATTTATGATAAACAAGAAGCTATGGTTACTTTTAACGGGGTCTCTACCCAGAGATTCCCAATAAAGAAGGGTGTAAGGCAGGGTTGCCCTCTTTTTCCACTTTTATTTATCTTTTCCCTCGAGACCTTGTGTAATATTGTGAGGGAGGATGATCCAATTAAAGGTTTAACAATAAAAGGTGAAGCTTTTAAACTCTTAGCATTTGTAGACGATCTCATTTTTATTTTAGAAGAGCCACTTAGTTCAATAGATAAGTTGATTCTTATTTTACAGCATTATGGTCTTGTATCAGGTTTTAAAATTAATTCTAAAAAAACAAAGATAATTACCAAAAATTGTTCAAATGTCATACTACAACAATTACAGAAAAAGACCGATTTTGAGATATCCTCTAAAGTTAAATATTTAGGAATTACAATAATGAATAGATGTAGTTTGTTGTTTAATGACAACTATAAGAAGCTTTTGGCAGAAATTAAGCAAGATTTGGGAAAATGGCAAAACTTACAGATTTCTTTTCTTGGCCATATTGCTTTATGTAAAATGAGTATTCTTCCTCAAATAATTTTTCTTTTCCAGACAATTCCAGTTATAAAGAATCAGTCCTTTTTCCGTGAATTGGATAAAACCTTATCGGATTTTATTTGGCAAAATAAAAGGCCCAGAATCAAACTTAAAAATTTACAAGAGAAAACAATTGGGGGAGATTAGGCCTACCAGATTGGTACCTTTACTACAAAGCCACAGCTATGGTTTGGTTAAAAGATTTGGCTAACTTAAACAACATAAGATTGTTGAAGTTAGAAGGACATGAACTTCAACTGTTACGGCAAACATCCGGTTGCAGTCTTCTCCTCAAACCTGAGAAAACCCACTTGCCACTAACCTCACCTTGTACTGTAATTCCCCATTAGGAAATTACTTTACTTTGTACAACCCACCTACATCCAATCATTTTCTTATCTGTAGGCGACTCAGTTAACTTAAACACTTTATGTTGTATAAGCAATTTGTACTCCTCTGCCATGGCATTTAGCCAACATTGTTTTTCTTTGTCCAGCAGAGATAAAACCTCCTGAAAACTTTTTGGCTCTTTCACATAAACATGATTTACAGAGTTCTCAGTTTCAAAACCGTACCGTACTGGAGGAATTCCTTTTGTTGACCTCTCAGATACCCTGGGCACTGGTCTATCACTCTGCACTTGGTCAGAGGCACTGTGTACAGGCTCCAAAGATTTCTCCTCCTGTTTTGTTACTGCTTCAGTGCTTTCTGACACTGGCAATAACGTTTGTGATGACCCCTCGGTCCCATGTATTCTATGCCAGTTTGAGTTCTCACAAAAACTTGCTGACCTGCTGAAGCTTAAACTTTTATTCTGGTTTGCAAACCTATAAGCCTTCATACCAGTTTGATAACCTAGGAACAAGAGATTCTTTTACTTTTTCCCTCCCTTCCTTCTCTGGTTTAAGTGGAATATTAACCCAGGCTTTGGTTCCAAATACCCTCAGGTATCCCAACCTGGGATCCTTGTTATATAGCAACCTGTAAGGAACCTCATTGATTGATTTGGACCATACTCTATTGGTAATGTAACATGCATTTGTTATCGCTTCAGCCCAGTAAGACATAGGTAAATTAGCATCTTCCAACATTGAATGCATTATGGCCTGTAAAACATCTGCTCTGCATTCAGCCACACCATTTTCCTGTGGTGCTGAAACATTTGCAATGCAATGTTCCACCCCCTGTGTTTTCAGCCATTGTTTAAATTCACTGGACATGAATTCTCCTCCCATGTCAGTTTGCAGTGCACATAAATCAGAACCTAACTGCTTTTGCACTCTTTTTGCCCAGTATTTGAATGTCTGAAATACTTCTGACTTTTTCCTAAGTGAAAACACCCAACCAAATCTCGACCAATCATCTATCAAGATAAGGGCATATTTGTTTTGTGAATGGCTTTTAGGGTAAGGTCCTATAACATCTGCATGAACCAGCTCCAGAGGCCTGTTAGACACCCTTTCACTGCAAGAAACTACAGGGGATGCTTTGGACTTTACACTTTTGCAAATTTGGCAGTCAAAATAGTTGTTGCAACCCTGCACTTTCTCTTTGCCTAGTAGTGCAAGTGTTTTGTTGATAGTGTGATAACTGGCATGCCCAAGTCTTCTGTGAAGTAGGTGAATGCAATTTCCATGTGAGTTACTGTTTGTGACTTGCCTAGCCTCAACATGTTCATTTTGCAACATATACACATTCTTTTTAGACTCACCCACTGCCAGAGTCACACCATCCCTGGAAATAGTACACACATTGTTATCAAAGCATATGGAAAAACCTGCTTTGTCCAAAGCACTCACACTCAAAAGATTGTTCTCCAGGGTAGGCACACACAAAACGTTTTTGAATGTATATCCAAGCACTGGGAAGAATATTTCACCTTCACAAGTGACAAGCAAATCACTCCCATCTGCCAGGCTCACATGCTTTAGACGCGATGGTTGTTCATTCTGCAACAGACACCTTTCTTGACAGAAGTTCTGTGATGCTCCCGAGTCTACAATCCAAACTCCTTGAGCAGAAGTGGTACCTGTAACAACAAGCTTAGCATTTTGTGTAGATGCAGGTCTCTGGGTCTTTGTTCCACGCTGCTTCCGCACCTCGGGGCAATCCTTCCTGAGATGAGTTGTAGCTCCACAGCCAAAACAACAACGGACCCTCAAAGTGACCTGCTGCTCCTTGTTATCAGCTTTGCTTGTCACACTGCAGCCGGACTTTGCAGGTTCCACAGGTCTGGACTGCCTCCAAGACTGAGCAGCTTCGTCCTTGAAGCTATTGGCCCTTATCTCCTCCTCGAGCAGCCGCCCAGTTACATACGCCAGCGTGAGTCTTTGAGCTTCTACAAACTCCAAAGCTGTAATGAGTGTCAGTGAACTGCCATAGACTGGAGAGACTGCGTCAATATTCCAATGTTACATCTGACTAAACCTTTCTGTTTACCTTGCCTTGTTCTGGTCTGAATGTTTTATTCCATGCTTATAGGTCCCAACCAGGAGATAGCATCAGGGACTGACCCCCCCCCCCACTTGGAATGCACACCTCACTTCGCCTCGCTCGCTTTGCTTTGCTTTGTGCATGCTGATTACCCATTCGCTTTTATCTCTAGTCTCCTCAGCTAACAATCTTGAAAGGAAGTGCCTCCTGTTATGTGTTACAAGAACCACAGGTGTTATGTATTCTATTTTCTTAAAATTCTCTGGGAACTGTTCTCCCAAAATGTTCAACAGTATTTCTCCTTGAGAACTCATTTTACCGTGCTTTCCTTAGGAACACTCAGCCAGTATATTGATCTCTGTATTGATTGGTAGAGGGTAGTTGGGCCATATTTCATATCCAGTATAAGTATGATTGCAATTCAAAGCTTAAGCATTACTAACAGAAGAAGTGTCTGACCAACATGATCTTTTCTACAAATAAAGGACTATCTGTTTAAGGAGACCTGTTGTGGACTGTATCTATTGGGACAGTCTCACAATGAGCCTGTTATATTGTTCTGGAAGAGAGCTCAGAATAATATACACTCGATCTTCCTCAGACACTGCTTTGCTGCACTGTTCCAGCTGTTGGCAACGTTCAGCTAGAGTATTTTAATGCATTCTAACTGACCTTCCCAGCCTTAACACAGTTCGATATAGCCGTCGAGGTATAGTTATCAGAGATCCAGTTGTTTCGCTTACATAAACAGCTCTCAGACCATCCCAAGCCGCTTTCACAGTGGTCTTACCAGCAACGTGCACAAGCTGGTCATCTGCCACACACAAAACTATAGCTGCCAAGGCCTTCTGGTCGTTTACAGCATCCTGTGGTGTCACTGGAGCTGGGGGAGCTGCTACATATATCCACAAGCTTTCCCTTTTTAGATAGTGCTCCATATGCATAGGCCAAACACTGTAGTTAGTAGCAGTCAGTTTATCAACCAGCAGCGACATGTTAGACTGTGCCATGCTGTCGTCCATCTCTGCTATCTGGACCTCCTCCTCACCCTCCTCCTCCTCCTCACTAGAGAAGCTTTCAGCAATCTGATCCTCAGAAGCCACGGTCTCAGCAATTTCAGCAACAGCAGCCGTCCTGGCTCACCTCCTCCTCTCCATCAGGTCTTGTTTAGAGCCTGCACGTCTCAGCCCAACAGACTGGGCCCATAACCCTGTCGTGATGTTTGTTATGTGCTATACCACACTGCGCCAATATTAAGAGACCCAAGTCCACCAGACCCCTCTGCACATTAAACTGCACCACACCAGCAGTAGTGTATTTACAGTTTATTTTACAGTGCAGTTATTAATTCAAGCAACAAACTGCTTCACCAGGCCACCATACAAAGAGAAGAGAAAATATTTCTGTACATTGATTACATATATACATTGTAGTAACCAGTCAGGTTAGTGCTGAGTCATGGAGTGAACATACATCACTATCACACAGAAGAGCAAGTCTGAACTAGTCTGTACAAGTTCTACTGGCTCTGTCCCAGTCACATGACTCCTGCTGGCTGTCAGTTAGATCCTGCAGATCTGCCAGCTCTGTGCATGAAGACTGAGAGTCTCAAATACCAACAATGGGGTGGCATGAAGTTTTTTGGTATGGTTTAGAAAGAGCTCACTTTAGAAAACATGCTATTCGAGGTGCTTTATTGAAAATCTGGGAAGAGATTAAACATGGCTTTTATTTTAAAACCCCCAAATGGGTATCCCCACTGGAGGCTTTCATAAAATCTTCTTTGTTGACTGCAGAGAAAAAGACGTGTTATGCGGACTTGCTTGACATTAATCTTGACCTGAAGACACTTGAAAATCTGGAAAGTCAAGGTATTAAACTATCATGGTGGGAATCCATACAGTTAAAATCTAGGTTTAAAATGGATGGGAAAAAAGGTTTTTATAGAGCAGTGTTTTTCAACCACTGTGCCGGGGCACACTGGTGTGCCGCAAGATACTGTCAGGTGTGCTGCGGGATTTTTTCAATGAAAGAAATGTGCCTTCCGGGCTGACCTTCCGGGACGCATTAAAATACATCCACATTATATTTCTTCTGAAACTCAGGTCAATGTTATGGGAAGGAGCCATTACACTTTGGATCTGTAACTTACGATTTCAAGTTGAGTGGCTATTACGTGTATTTGTAATACTGTCATAGTTAATACTTGAGCTGAGGCAACTAATGACCCATTTATCTTGTATTTCAGTGTTTTTCAACCACTGTGCCATGAGATATTGTCAGGTGTGCCGCGGGATTTTTTCAATGAAAGAAATGTGCCTTAGCTCGAAAAAGGTTGAAAAACACTGTTATAGAGAACTGACTGTTCTAGATAAAGCTTGGTTGGGGCCAGAGGAGAATTTGATAAAGAAAATCTACAACTGTCTATTAGATTTCAAAATGCAAGACGAGATTGTTAAACCCTCCGTGATTAGATGGGCCCAAAACTTAGGCTATAATATAGAATTGGAAAAATGGATGAAAATATGGAAAACAAATATTAAAATAACCAGAGCCACCCCTTACAAAGAAAACATTTACAAGATGTTTTATATGTGGCATCTCTCCCCCGAAAAAATAGCTAAATTTTCAAAAATAAAGGGTAAGAAATGCAAACAAAATACGGGCTCTTATTTCCATAGGTGGTGGATATGTGGGAAAGCTAATAAGTATTGGGAGATGATACAGAAAATATTGCAACAAATAATTCAGACCAAGATACCCCTAAAACCAGATTTATTTCTCCTCAATATAATCCCCAGCATTTACAAACAGGCTGCTAGACATTTGATTTTACATGGGGTCACGGCAGCACGAATATTATATGCAAAATATTGGAAAATGGAAAAAACTCCTGAAAAAGAGGAATACGTGTATAAACTGTTAGAAGTCGCCGAAATGGATAACTTGACATTGATGCTAAAACGTAAAAACAAGGAAATGTTTGATTCATCATGGATTAAATTTTATAAATGGCTAGAAAATTATGTTTAAAAGCGTAGATGTAATAAGGCCACACTGAATCTTAGTTGCCTCTTTTATATGTATGTTATACTGCATGATGGGTTTTGTTATATATTCTACAAAATGTAAAAAAGTTCAAAAAAACAAAACGAAATGAAACACCAATTAATTGCACCAATCACACATTGCAGGCCTCCCACCTAAACTTCATGGGTCTGATTCTCCCACCCCCCACCAGGGGGGAGTATATGGCTTCCTCATCTATGAAAGCGAGAAAGGCACAGCTTTTGCCTCAAGGTCTTCCCTGGCATTTAGGGAGGTATCTTGCAGATAGAGTTACGGCTACAGCAGCTACACCCCACTGTTCACACACTCCAACACTCACCCCCCCCCTTAGGAATCTCCCATCTCTCGCTCATTATGGCAAACTAAAAGAGAGTTTGACAATCTCCCGTCCTCCACATCCAGTTTTGGTGTATCTGCACTGGCTCCAAAGTTGTTTCCAGGCTCAATTCAAGGAGCTGGTCTGGCCAGTTCAAAGCCCTAGATGGTTTGGGACCAGCACACCTACTGCCTGACCGCTGCAGTCACTTTCGGAGGCCTTGCTGGGGGTGCCCCATGCCCCCCCCCCCTGAGATCTGACGGGTGGCAGTCCAGGAGAGGGCCTTCTTGGTGGTGGCAACAAAACTCCAGGACTCTCCCCCCACACCTGGGTGGGGGAGATTCTCTGTTCCCTTCTCCTACCAGCCGGTGAAGCTTTTTTTAGTTTCGTGTGGCACTCCCTCAGTGATCTCCCCACTTCTTGACCAATGTTCTAATTGTTGTTTTTATGTCTTTGTATGTGTTTTAGCTCTGTTTCTAACTGTTTTAATACTGTGGTTTTGTGGAGGGGGCGTAATTGTAAATGGTCTTTGAGACTTGGTTTTGTTACATATGTTTTAATTTGCTAGCTACCTTGGTGGCCTTGGGGTGAGAGCAGACAGGCCAGATCCAAATTTTGTAACTAAAAATAGTAAGTACCAGCTTATGCATGATTGTCCCTGTGAGGCTGGCACCCCTGCCCCCCACCCCCTTTGATGGTTTTCACAAGTGCTTAAGGCTTGGCTATACAAATGCTTTGATCTGAGGGGGGAGATGCCAAATGGTAGATTGTCTCTCTTCCTGGAAAAGATAGGTGGAAAAGAATTGACCTGCAGATCAAAATCCCAGAGGAGTTAGGTATCCTGGACAAGGGGAGAATGAGGCCCATTTTAAAGAGTCTACCAGATCTGGTCCAGTCTTGGAAGCTGAGCAGACCAGGCCCTGGTAGGTATTGGGATGGGAGGCCACTAAAGGTCGCTACGCAGAGGCAGGCAAGGGCAAACCACCTCTGGACATCGCCTGCCCTGAAAGCCCCGTGAGGGGTTGCCATAGGTTGGCTGTAACTTGACCGTGCTTTGCACACACACACACAGAGAAATTCGGGGTGGAGGTGGGGTAGCTCTTTTTTAAAATTTATTTTTATTTGATACATATTAGTTATTGTCTTTTAACTCGTACATTTCATATCTATTTATAACCCTTCACTTTCCCTCCTACCCCCCCCCCCTGTTCTCATGTGTTAGTCCTTTATTCCCAGCCACGGGCACAAAGTCCGAATCTTGCACTGAATGTGCATTTTGGTCCAAAATATTACAAATTATAAAAAAGAATATTTAACGTTTCATTGACCATAGACTTTAATTTAATGTTAATGGGTACAGTAGGGAACCCAGCAGTAATTAAGGAGGACCAAGCTATATTTAAAGCCATGATATTAGCAAGCAAAGCAGTAATTGCTCTGGGGTGGAAGGATAAGAGTAAATGGATAGTAGAAGTCTGGCATAATTATTTGTTTGAATTTATACAGTCGGATATAATCGAGAAAATGAATCGGAAGACCACAAGGGCAGACAAGACCACAGACATCAGGACGAAATGGAAGACTGACTTAGAGTGGATGCCAACGGAAGGGAAGAAGGACATTCAAAGGCGCAGGGCAAAGGACAACCGCCAGGGTACTGAAGGGACAGAGGGTTTCATATGTGTAATTTTACTTTGTAACCTTTGACCTGTTGCTGAGCAGAGTGTGTGTGTGGGTGGACATGATTTTTTTTTTTAAGTGTTATTTTGAACTCTGAAAGTTTGTTCTCTGTGGCCATACAAGGCCCTTCTCAAGTTCATTACTAAAAGCCCCCCACCCTGGGGAAGGGGAGTGGTCAGTCCACAGGCCACCAGACCCTCAGAGTCCCCCTGGAAGCAGGAGATACAAACGGCAGGCGGGGAGGGGGGCAGGCGGTGGTATGGGATGGTGTGCCAGAAGAGCACTGGCCCTCTGAGAGGTTCGGGGGGGGGGGGGGGACAACCCTGGCTCTGTGGCAGCAGAGCATCTCCAGTCCAAAGAATAGGGTGGCAGGCAGCAGGGGGAGTGAAAGACTTGCTCTGATCTACTGACCAGCTGGGGGCAGTGTGGACATCCCGAGGGAAACGAGAAAAAGCTTTGGAAAGCGGGACACCACCTTCACCTTGGGAAGACAGCGGGACATCTTGGCCTCTCTGACTGCCGGCCCAAAGCAGAACAGTGCTCCACTGACCAGTGGGGCCTTCTGAGACACCCTACAATTAGCAGCGTAGCCATAAGAGCCAGTTTGGTGTAATGGTTAAGTGTGTGGACTCTAATCTGGGAGAACCGAGTTTGATTCCCCACTCCTCCACTTGCACCTGGCTGGATGACCTTGGGCAAGCCATAGCTCTGTACCAGCTGTTCCCTCAAGGACAGCTTGGGAAAGAGCTCTCTCAGCCCCACCTACCTCACAGGGTGTCTGTTGCGGGAAGGGGAAGGGAAAGGAGTTGGTAAGCCGCTCTGAGACTCCCTTGGGGAGTGGAGGGTGGGCTATAAATCCAATCTCTTCTTCTCTTATAAGAACATAAGAAAAGCCAATGCTGGATAAGGCCAATGGCCCATCCAGTCCAACACTCTGTGTCACACAGTGGCCAAAAACACCAGGTGCCCTCAGGAGGTCCAGCAGTGGGGACAGGAAGCCCTCCCACTGTCCCCCCCCCCCGAACACCAAGAAGACAGAGCATCACTTGCCCCAGACTGAGAGTTCCTATCTATACTTTGTGGCTAATAGCCAGTGATGGACTTCTGATCCATATATTTATCTAATTCCCTCTTGAAGCCGTCCATGCTTGTAGCCGCCACCACCTCCTGTAGCAGTGAATTCCACATGTTAATCTAGGGCTGCCAAGTCCAACTTGGGAAATATCTGGGGACTTTGGGGGTGGAGCCAGGAGACTTTGGGGGTGGAGCCAGGAGAAAGGAAGTGACATCATTTTGTGATGTCACATCCTGTGATGTTGCTTCCACATGCTGACACATGAACTCATGAAGTTTCCTAATACTGAATCAGGCCATTGGTCCATCAAGGTCAGTACTGACTACTCAGACTGGTAGTGGCTCTCCAGGGTCTCAGGCTGAGATCTTTAATGTCACCTATTACCTGATCCTTTTTTAGCTGAAGAAGCTGATACCTCCTGCATGTCAAGCAGATGCTCTATCACTGAGCAACGGCCCTACTGAATCCTTCCTCATCTCGGCAGAATATGAAGCACTAAGTGCTACACAAGTGCTAAATATGATTTTCATATCATAAGAACAGGAGAGAAGCCACAGTGGATCGGCCCATCCAGTACAGCCCATCCAGTACAACACTCTGTGTCACAACAGTGGCCAAAAATACCAGGTGCCCTCAGGAGGTCCAGCAGCGGGGCCAGAACTCCAGAAGCCCTCCCACTGTTGCCCCCCAAGCACCAAGAATTCAGAGCATCACTGCCCCAGACAAAGGGTTCCATTTAGACCTTGTGGCTAATAATAGCCACTGATAGACCTCTGCTGGATGGGGACAGAGAGAGAGAGACAGACAGACAGACAGACAGAAAAAAGAAAGAGGGAGAGAGAGAAGGGAAAAAACCTGGCAGAGGCACTTACTTCCATATAGACCTTGTGGCTATAATAGCCACTGATAGACCTCTGCTGGATGGGGACAGAGAGAGAGACAGACAGACAGACAGAAAAAAGAAAGAGGGAGAGAGAATGAAAAGAGCTGGAAGAGAAACTCACCTTGCAAGCCACATGCAAAAGCAGCTCCTTCAGTCCCTCAATCTCTGGGCGGACCTCTCTTGCTGTGGAAGCTCTCTTGCTGACTTCTTAAAGGGGAAATGTCTGGTGAGGCATTTTACTGCAGGGCAGGCTCTCTGCAGGCATTTCCCTTTTAAGGCAGCCATTTTGTACCCCCGGTGGCCAACTTTGGAAAAGCGGGAGGTAAGCACTAAAAATCGGTGTTTCCCCCGCCCTACCGGGGGACTTGGCAGCCCTATGTTAATCACTCTTTGGGTGAAAAAGGACTTTCTTTTATCTGTTCTAACCCAACTGCTCAGCAATTTCATGGAGTGCCCACGAGTTCTTGTATTGCGAGAAAGGGAGAAAAGGACCTCTTTCTCTACCTGCTCTATCCCATGCATAATCTTATAAACCTCGATCATGTCACCCCTCAGCCATCATTTCTCTAAGCTGAAGAGCCCCAAGCGCTTCAACCTTTCTTCATAGGGAAAGTGTTCCAACCCTTTTATCATTTTAGTTGCCCTTTTCTGCACTTTTTCCAATGCTATAATATCTTTCTTGAGGTGTGGCGACCAGAACTGTACACAGTACTCCAAATGAGGTCGCACAATCGATTTCTACAGGGGCATCGTGATACTGGCTGATTTGTTTTCAATTCCCTTCCTAATATCCCCCAGCATAGTATTGGCCTTTTTCATTGCAGTCACACACTGTCTCGACATTTTCATTGAGTTATCTACTACGGCTCCAAGATCTCTCTCTTGGGCAGTCTCTGCCAGTTCGGACCCCATCAACGTGTATTTATAGTTAGGATTTTTATTTATTTATTTATTATTTATTTTTCGTATTTATATCCCGCCCTCCCCGCGTGCGGGCTTTTTGGCTCCAATGTGCATCACTTTTCACTTGGCCACATTAAACCCCATTTGCCACGTTGATGCCCACTCGCCCATCCTCGACAGATCCCTTTGGAGTGCCTCACAATCCTCCCTGGTTCTCACCACCCTGAACAACTTCATGTCATCTGCAAATTTAGCCACTTCACTGCTTACTCCCAACTCCAAATCATTAATAAACAAGTTAAAAAGCATCAGACCGAGTACTGATCCCTGCAGTACCCCACTGCTTACCTCTCTCCACTGAGAAAATTGCCCATTAATACTCACTCTCTGTTTCCTTTTAATTAGCCAGTTTTTGATTCACAAAAGGACTTGTCCTTTTATCCCATGACTATTGAGCTTACTTAGGAGCCTTTGATGAGGAACTTTATCAAAAGCTTTCTGGAAGTCAAGGTAAACAACATCTATTGGGTCCCCCTTGTCCACGTTTGTTTACTCCCTCAAAGAACACTAACAAGTTAGTGAGACAAGATCTTCCCTTACAGAACCCATGCTGAGTCTTCCTCAAGAGATTTTGTTCATCAATGTGCCTACTAATTCTTTCCTTAATAACAGTTTCCACCAATTTACCCGGTATCGACGTCAGACTGACTGGCCTGTAATTTCCCAGATCTCCTCTGGAACCCTTTTTAAAGGTGGGAGTGACATTCGCTACCTTCCAGTCCTCAGGAATGGAGGCTGATTTTAAGGAAAGATTACATATTTTTGTCAGGAGATCCACAAGTTCACATTTGAGTTCTTTCAGAACTCTCGGATATATGCCATCCGGGCCTGGTGATTTATTAGTTTTTAAGTTGTCTATCAGTCGAAGGACCTCCTCTTTTATCACCTCAATCTGTCTCAGGTCTTTCAACACCCCTCTTGAAATCAGCGGTTCTGGAGTGGGCAAGCACTTCTCATCTTCCACAGTGAAGACAGAGGCAAAAAATGCATTCAGCTTCTCAGCCATTTCCCTGTCATCCTTCAGTACTCCTTTTACCCCTTGGTCATCCAAGGGCCCCACTGCTTCCCTGGCTGGATTCCTACTTCTAATGTATTTGAAGAAAGTTTTATTGTTGGTCTTTATGCTTTTTGCGATATGCTTCTCATATTCCCTTTTTGCCTGCCTGATCACAGACTTGCATTTTATTTGCCACAGCCTGTGTTCCCTTTTACCAGCACCCCTCTTGCTCTCTCCCCCCAGTAGAACGGGCTAAGCCAGCTGCTGGCATCCTGGTTGCCTTGCATGCTCCCTTGTTCTGCAGACTTTTCCTGAGGGCCCCAAATTCGGGGAGGGGGGGGGAGGAACCTCGCTGCTGTTCAAGGCTGGCTGGATTTATACCCTGCCCTTCTTCACTCAGCGTCTCAGAGCGGCTTACAATCCCCTTCCCTTCCCTCTCCCTGGTGAGGTCGGTGGGGCTGAGAGAGGTCTCTTGAGGACTGCTTTTGAGAGAACAGCTCTGAGAGAACTTGTGACTGACCCAAGGTCACCCAGCTGGCTGCACATGGAGGAGGAGTGGGGAATCAAACCCGGTTCTCCCAGGTTAGTGTCCGCACTCTTAACCACGGCACCAAACTGGCTCTAGTGGGGTCCCTCACATGGAAAGGAGGCCTCTTCGTTGGGGCTACCACCATCAGGGCGAGGAGATCTCCGAGGAAGTTCTGCCAAGTGCCCGCTCCTCCTCCTCCTGCCCTCCATGGGCGGGTACTTTGGTTGCAGCAGCAGCTGTGCCCTCCCCCTTCGCTTCCTGAGGACTCCTGTCCTGGGCACCGCTCACAGACCTCCAGTTTTCTTCCTTTGCTTGCTTGCAGGAGAGGTGGTAGGAAACAGCAAGGCCCAAAAGGTCCCCCCAGCAGCAGGCCCTTCACCTCCGGGCCACCAAAGGGCAACAGCTAGCCCAAGAGTATGGTTGCCAGCCTCCTGGTGGTGGCTGGAGATCTCCTGTGATTGCAACTGATCCCCAGGCGACAGGGCTCAGTTCCCCTGGAGAAGACTGCTGCTTTGGAAGGCGGCCTCGGTGGGTGGCATCAAAGACCCTCCTCTCCCCAGACCCCGCCCTCCATAGGCTCCAACCCCCCCCCCCCCCCAGTCTCCAGGTACCGCCCGACCTGGAGCTGGCAGCCTTGCCTGAGAGTCACCCAGAGCCGCTGCTGACTCGCGTGCTGGGGACCGCGGTGGGGGGGGGGGGCAGGCAGCAGCTCTTGGCCGGCCAGCCTCCCAAAGGTCACCGGTGCTGCCGCCGGCCATTCTGCATTTAGTTGGGGCTGGGCAGGCCAGCAGGGCTATTTCAGGAGGGCTGGCGCAGGCTGGCTGGACAGAAGTGCCTTTTGGGTGGGAGGCGGGCAGGCAGCAAGCCCTCCTCCTGCAAAGGGGGCCAGTGACGTCTCCTTGGCCCTTGTGGGGGGGGGGGCAGGGAGAGGAGGGCTTGCTCAGCTGGCAGAAACCTGAGCTGGACTGTCCCTGCTTGGGAGCTGCCAAAGGCATGACTCCCGACCTAAGAGGGGAAAGGCAATCCCCGGAGGGTGCCCCATTGTGTGTGAAATGGCATCTCTGCGATGAGGATGACTCATCTGAGGCGGGGGGGGGGTTGCTCGCTCTGAGCCCCCCACCCACCTACCGGGCTGAGAAGGCAGAGGCCAGCCCCGAGTTGGGGGGGGGGAGGAGAAGTGGGCGCTGGGCTCCCCCCCCCCCCGAGGGCTACTTGGGAGCAATGCTCCCTTTTAAGCTGTGGAGTCTCCTTGTGAGCAAAAATTCTACTTTGTGAACTACTGGCATTAGAGTTGTCAGTGAGCGATTTGGCTGCTGCATGAATTAGTTTGCTCTGGAGCCCTCCTTCCTGAGCTAAGACAGAAATGTGCAAGCCAGAGGCTAAAAAACTGTGAGCTAGCTAAGCTCACATTAACTCAGCTTAGGGGGAACACTGCCTGGGAGTCCCCTGGGAATGATGCAGGCCTCATCTCTGGCAGCGTCTGGGGTGGGGGTCCGAGGGAGGGATGCAGCTAGGAAGCCCCTCTTGGAGGGGGGGAGAATGACAATTGATTCCTGGAGGGGGGGGTGTCCATGGTTTCTTTGGAGCCTCGTGGTGTGTGCAGGGGGGAAGGGGGGTGGCACAGAGAGGCTCTGGAAGGCTGGAATGGACAGGTCTGCAGGGCCCACCATGCCGCCAGGGTGAGAGCCAGGGCAGCTCCGGCCGGGGCCTTGCGGTTTCACAGTCTTGCACCCACTGCAGAAAGAAGAGGGCATCCCACAACAGTGACTCAGTCGGAAAAGAAACCATTCGGAGAAAAGTCTTCTTCGGGCAGCAGCAAGGCTGGCAGGGAGGAAGGAGGAGCGTTCCCTGGCATGAGCTGCCCGAGGGGAGGGGGCTGGCAGCTGGGGGGGGGGCTTTGCAGAGGGAAGGAAGGCAGGAGGACAAAGGCAGGGGCTGGGTTGGCTGACCCCAGGAAAGCTGTTCCCATCAGCTGGGCCTTTGTCCGGGGAGGTGAAAGGGGTCCTTCCCTTAACTCTCCCCTGGGGAGCCCAGGAGAAAACCCTTCTGTCTCCGAGGGGTGAAAGGTCAGTGGGGGTGGGGTGGGGGAGGGCAGCTGCAGAGTCCCAGGCCGGGCTGGCCTCCCTCCCTCCCTCCCTCCCTCCAGAAGGCTCCCGGGAACCCCTATGGGGTGTGTCCAGGGCCTGACTAGTGTCTGGGGCGGCCAGTCCCCAAGGGGCAGCTGGAGACCTCCTCCTCCACCTGGGGTGGCCCTGCCCTTCTCCCCACCACCACCACCAAAAAAAGTTTCCAGGTATTTCTCAGCACAGAGCTGGCAACTCTGACTAGTGAGGTGGTGTGCACCATGTCCCTGGCCTGAGAGCAGAGCAGGCAGAGGCGTTTCCAGGGGCCTCCGGCTCCCGCCCCTCCAGCAGGCCGCCCGGGCAGGACAAGGGCTGGTGCTGGTACAGCCTCTCCACTTCAGTCTGGAGCATTTCTTCTTCCAAACAAAGCCCCCCCCCCCCCCCCCCCCGCAGGGCAGGAGTTGGCTGGGAGACGGCTTTCTCTGTCCTCGGTTCACTTCTTCCGATCTGCTTGGCCCAGCCGCCACTTGGGGTGAGGGAGAGTTTCCAAGGAGCTGGCGTGGTGGCCCCAGCTGTGTGGGACAGCAAAGGGGCTGGCTGGAGCCCCACGAGAGACACATGGAACCACTTTGCTTCAGCGGAGCCCTTCCTCCACTCTGGAGCAGCAGTGACCTCCTTGTGTGCCTTTGGCTATCCGGGCTTATGGACTGTTGCTCCCATGTGCCTCTCCTGCTGTGGATTGTGCAAAATGGGACTGGTCAGGTGGGCCTTTCTGTAAAGGATCGGGGCCACAGTTTGGGTGTGTGTGGAAAGTGCCCTCCAGTCGCAGCTGGCTTCTGGCGACCCCGGAGTCTTTTCCAGGCAAGAGGCGGCTTGCCATCACCGGACTCCCCGTCACAACGACCCTGGTATTCTTTGGAGGTCTCCCATGATCCAAATACTACCCAGGGCCAACCTGCTTCGTTACTGTCTGCAAAATCATTGTTAGTTCTTAACAATGGGGTTGGGTGGGGATGTGTCATTTGGGGTGGTCCAAAGATTGTTTTGGGGTGCAGCCCTGCCCCAGTGTCTGCCTGTGTGATTGTCCCGGGCAGGGGCGTACTTTTGGAAATCCGGGGGGGGGCTCCTTAGCTGGAGCGATGTTCTCCCCCCCCCCCGGGAAATCACCCACCTCCCCGGGCCCTTCCGAGGCCCGCCAGCCGCTGCTGCCAGTGCCTCTCTCTCCCGCCCCCCCCCGTCCGCCACCCCTTCCCTCTCCCTTTCCAGCAGCGGCGGCCGGGCCTCAGAAGGACCCAGGGAGGGCGCAGCAATTTCGGGGGTGGCTCAAGCCCTCGAGCCCCCCCCCATCCTCTACGCCTATTGTCCCGGGGGCACACTTTGGAGCAGCTGGCCCAGGAACTGCGCTTTGGACCAGGACACAGCATATGTCCTCTCGAAGGGCACTCCTAGCAACTCTGAGAGCCAGTTTGGTGTAGCGGTTAAGTGCACGCGGACTCTAATCTGGGAGAACCGGGTTTGATTCCCCACTCCTCCACTTGCACCTGGCTGGATGACCTTGGGCAAGCCATAGCTCTGTACCAGCTGTTCTCTCAAGGACAGCTTGGGAAAGAGCTCTCTCGGCCCCACCCACCTCACAGGGTGCCTGTCTGTTGTGGGGAGGGGAAGGGAAAGGAGCTCGTAAGCCGCTCTGAGACTCCAAGTGAGTGAAGGGCGGGATAGAAATCCAATCTCCTCTTCTTCTTCAACTGTTATTGGGTCAGAGGTACTTTCCTCACCCTTCTTACTTTGCATCTTTTATATTTAAGGCCTGTGGAAATGAAACACTGTCTCCCAGGGCGACGTGCCAGATGACGTCTGCAAAAACATTTGCCAGGTGATCCAGGTGTGTGTGTGTGTGCGTGTGTTCACAGCGCCACTGAGAAGTCCTGGAAGGACTAGTACTCAGGTAGACTGCCTCTGAGCACAGAGGTTCGATTTAGGCGGAATGGTGGCCCAGAAGCTTCAGTCACAACTTAGCAGAGCTGCGAGACATGAAGGACCCTGAGGGGGGGGGGGGGGAAGTGCCAGCTCCGGGGGGGGGGGAGCCAGCCTTGCATGGTCGCTCCCCAGCCAGGTCCTGCTGCAAGGCCAGGAGGGGTGACTGACTGGGGGAGGGTTTGGTGCCATGGCTGTCCTCCCCAGGAAGAGAAGACTGGCGGTCTCCCCGAAATACAGCTGGTCTCTGGGCAACCAGTTCCTCTGGAGAAAATGGCTGCGCTGGAGGGTGGACTCCATGGGTTTGTACCCTCCCCAGACCCCGTCCTGAAGTCTCCAGAAACCCCCCAGCCTGGAGCTGGCAACCCGACGGCAGGCCCACGGAGCCAGAGGCTCTGCAGGCACCCCACAGGCAGCCATGCCCCAGGCAGGCCACCCACTCAGGACAGGCAGGCGGCCCACCTGGCCCACCTGGGCCATTGTCCAGGATGCCCACACAGGGTCACGGAAAGAGGCTCTCCTGGAGTTCCGTAACATGGAGCTGGGAACCCTGGCCCCCACCCCCTGCTGGTAACCACGGGAGGTGCCTGGGAACCCTAAAAGGCACTCAGAAGGGGTTTGCCATTGCCTGCCTCTGCATAGCCACCCTCCTCAGTGGGGGGGGGGGGTCTCCCATTCAAGTCCTAACCAGGGCTGGCCCTGCTTCACCTCCAAGATCTGACCTGGGTTCAGGCTAGCCTGGGCTACCCAGGGGAGGGCTCTGGTTGTCCTTCCTGGCACTAAAGGCCAGGCGGACACCCTGTCCTTGGAGAAACTTGGCTCTGCTTACTTTGGGGGGACCTGGCAACAACCCTCAATGAAGCTGGTGGGCAGGAGAGCCAGGATGCACCAGCAAAAGCGGTTCTTTGCACAGGCAGTGAGTGGCTAAATGTGGGTGTGGTGATGGCCACAGGAATTAACAGCCTCAAAAGGAGATTAGATAGATTAATGGAGGAGAAGCCTATCAGGGGCTACTATCAACTATAATGACTGAGGGTGTTATGTTCTGTGATTAAACCTGTGAGTATCCAATTACCTTGAAACTTATTCAATCACCTTGAAACTTATTCAATCACCTTGAAATTTATTCAGTTACCTTGGAACTTATTCAATTATTTTATCCAACTGCCTCGTGTGGGCAAGGTCAGGGGTGCGGCTTACCTGTGTATATAAGCAGGCCCCCTGACCTCCGCTTTCTTATGCTTCATCTGGACCTGAAATAAACTTGCTAGGCTGAAATCTCTACCACCGGCCTCCCGACTCCAGTACTTTTCAGAGGGAACGTCCACGGTCAGAGGCAGCAAACCTCTGAATCCCAGAGCCAGGAGGTAACATCAGGGGAAGGACTAAGCCTTTGTCCCGTTTGTTTGTCCCTCCAGAGGAACTGGTCAGCCCCTGTGTGGGACAGGAGGCTGGACTGGAGGGACCCTCTCTGGTCTGACCCAGCAGGGCTCTTCTGAGGTTCTTCTCAGGGGAAGGCCTCGGCCTCTCTGCCCTGTTGCTGGCTGTCCAGAGGAACTGGCTGGCCCCTGTGTGAGACAGGATACTGGACTAGATGGACCCTAACTGGTCTGATCCAGCAGGGCTCTTCTGAGGTTCTTCTCAGGGGAAGGCCTCGGCCTCTCTGCCCTGTTGCTGGTCCTCCAGAGGACCTGGCTGGCCCCTGTGTGAGAAAAGGATGCTGGACTGGAGGGACCCTCTCTGGTCTGACCCAGCAGGGCTCTTCTGAGGTTCTTCTCAGGGGAAGGCCTCGGCCTCTCTGCCCTGTTGCTTGTCCTCCAGAGGAACTGGCTGGCCACTCTGTGAGACAGGAGGCTGGACTGGATGGACCTTCACTGGTCTGATCCAGCAGGGCTCTTCTGAGGTTCTTCTCAGGGGAAGGCCTCGGCCTCTCTGCCCTGTTGCTTGTCCTCCAGAGGGACTGGCTGAGGCCACTCTGTGAGACAGGAGGCTGGACTGGATGGACCTTCACTGGTCTGATCCAGCTGGGCTCTTCTGAGGTTCTTCTCAGGGGAAGGCCTCGGCCTCTCTGCCCTGTTGCTGGCCCTCCAGAGGAACTGGTTGAGGCCACTGTGTGAGACGGGATGCTGGACTAGATGGACCCTCACTGGTCTGACCCAGCAGGGCTCTTCTGAGGTTCTTCTCAGGGGAAGGCCCCGGCCTCTCTGCCCTGTTGCTGGTCCTCCAGAGGAACCGGTTGGCCACTATGTGAGACAGGATATGCTGGGCTAGAGGGACCCTCACTGGTCTGACCCAGCAGGGCTCTCCTGATGTTCTTCTCAGGGGAAGGCCTCGGCCTCTCTGCCCTGTTGTTGGCCCTCCAGAGGAAGTGGCTGGCCACTGAGTTGGGTATTTTCCAACCCGGACATGGCAACCCTATCTTCTGATGTTCTTAGGTATACTGCCTCTGAGCATGGAGGTTCTGTTTAGTCATCACAGCTCATAGAAAGGTCTGTGTATGGCTTTTTAAAATCAATTTGTCTGGTCTCCTTTTGAAGCCATGTAGGACAGCTCCTTGGGAACAAAATGCTAATTTAGCCAGTGTTGGCTCTGCAGGATTGCTGGAGGTCTTCAGGGAGGGAAGGGGGGGCCAGCAGGATGCGGTCTGTCGGATGACAAATGGGCCAAACTCTTCCCCTGGCACCATCCCTGAATGGCCAGTGCAGAGGGAATGGGGGGCGGGGGAGCTCCACAACAAAGCCCCAGTCCGCAGTGGGAGGAGGAGGAAGAAGACATGTGGGAGTCCAGGGAGGCCCTCGCCAGCCCCCTCCCCTCCTGCTCTCTGCAACCCCCTTTTGTTCCCCATCAAATTAAAAGGGAATCGGAGCCATCATTTTCTTGGCCCTGGGAGGGGAGACAAAAGGCGGCCATCCATCACCAGCCCCCTCGGGCCTTTCGCTTCCTTGGCCTGAGCCTGGCCGGCCCCCCTTGCTGGGGTCAGGGGCCTCTGGGGCATGGGGGGTGCTGGGCCTGGGGGAGGGGGTGCACGCAGGGACACTGTCTCCATGGTGACCAAGGGCCTGCTGGGAATCGTGAGGGCTGTGGGGTGCCCCAGCCCCAGCCCGTGTCCTCAGCCCCAAGCTCTGCCCCACACCCAAAGTTCACTGGGGCAAGCCCACACAAGCAAACCCGTCAAGGTGCCAGGTGTCACCGCCAGCCTGCCAAGTGGGCGGTGAGTGGATTTTGTCAGGTTCCCAGGCTTTGCGGCCTGCCCAGATGGAGCAGAAAGGAAGCCAAGCGCCGCCCGCCGCCTGGGGCCACGTCTAGCGCCTGCCTCGGCCCTCCCCTCCCCCCTCCGTGGCCCTTGGCAGAGCAGGGGCAGGCTGTGGGACGCAGCGGGCAGGGGCGGGCAGACAGGCGTGGCAGGAGGAGGCCACAGACCACAGGACTGCAGGCGCCAGAGCGGTTGGCTTGACAAAGGCTTTTATTAGCGAGGAACAGGGGTGGGGGCAGCTCTAGATAAAGGTCCCGCATTGGCCAAACAGGCACCTGGGGGGGGGGGCGTTGTCTTTTCATACAGGAGCAGCAATAAATATGTCTAGTCACCTCCTAACTATTGCGAGAGAGAGAGAGAGAGAGAGGGGGGGGGGGCAGAGGAAGTCTCAGGAGCTTGTGGGGGGGGGAGGGCAGGATGTCTCTCAGCTAAGCCGCAAGAATGAGGGGAGGAGTGGGTGTAGGGGGGCATGAGAGACACAGAGGAACCTGCATCAGGTTGGCAAAAACAGAAGCCAAGCTGTTCTTAGGGGCGGGGGAGACCGAGGGTGGCATTTTACAAAAGGTAATTGCCCCCCCCCCCAAGAAACTGGCCACAGCCTATTTATTCAGTGGGTGGGGGTGAGGAGGCGCTCCTCCTCATTCCAGACCGAGGAGGGCCAAGAAGCGAGGCCTGTTCTGTGGGTCTGACCCCTGGCTCCCAGACCAGATCCCAAACCCTGCAGGTCCTTCTCCAAACAAGGGGAGCCTCTGTCTGCTCCTGATGGACCCCCCCCCCCCCCATTCACACACACACACACACACAATGGCCTGCGGGGAAATGGGATTTGGGCATGGGGCCTCCTGACCCCAAGACAAAGGCTGCGCCATCCCTCCCCACACCCACTCCAGCCTCCCTCATGCTCCAGTAACCCCTCCCCCCCCCCGCCTGGAGGGTTTCTGAGCATGAAGAGAGCGATTTGGGCAGGGGGGTCCAGTGGTTCATCAAGGGAGGAGGGGGTCCTTGTTCCTGGCCTCTGTAGTCATGTTGAGAGGCTGGGATCAGCCCCCCAGCCCCACAGTGTCTTGTTTCTCTGTCTTTCCTGGGGGGCCCACGCCAATCCTCCCCCCCCCCCCAAAAAAAACCAGGCTTCACTCCTGGGTGTAGATCCTGGTGCAGACCACATCGTCGGCAGTCATCGTCTGGGGGAAAGAAGAGAGAAAAAAGAATGGGGTGTTAGCCATCCCAGGCTCCTGGCGGCCATCTTCGCAAACCTCCCCTGCTCCAATCCTCCTGGAAAGGTCACCATTGTGGGGCCAGGAAAGGGCAGGACTCCCCCACATTGGCACCCTTCTCCTTGCCTCAGCCCCAACCTGGCCAAACAGCTGGGGAAGACATTGCGCGGGGAAACCAGCCACTTCCTCGTATTGCCTCCAGCAGAATCGGGCACAACGATCAGTCGACTGACTCCTCTGAATTCCCAGTTTTAGTTCTTCAGAGGTCTGGAGCCCTTCTGGTTGCTGCGATGTTCCTGGGCACCAGAAGGGACAGAGACAGGCCTTCTCTCTTAAAGCGGAAGCTGGGAGGGCAAAGGGGTGAGGAGCGAGATCATGGTAACAACGCTTTGTCAACTGCCATTTTTTAAAAGCCTGGAAAGTGACGGCTTCCGGGGGGAGGTGAGGCAAAGGCAGTGTGGGCGCGCCAAGGTCCCTCTGACCGCCTTCCCTCCCTTTTCAGAGGAATCAAGAGTTGGCCGGAGGATTTAACTAGGGATCCCACAAGCAGGCTCCAGCTCTGTGAGGTTAGCAGGCCATGCTCTAGTGACAAAGTGTCTCTCTAATACGGGAATAAATAGGCGAGAAATTACTCCGGATCTCAGGTTCTGTGGATTTAGCCGATTATGTGGACAAAGCAATCACAAATATACTATTGATATTTGATGACCTCACTGTAGAAGTCATGATGAATCAAGAGAGAGAGAATGTGTCCAGAATGTGTCCATAATCAAGCCTGCTAAATGGATTTCTCCCATGCTCTTGGTTTGAGCCACTAGAACACAATAAATATCTGATGAACATGAAAAAAAAAAAAAGAGCTGGCCAGAGGGTTGTCCCTGGGTGGAAGCTGCAATGAGTTACTGCTGCCGTTAATTTGAGTGACCTTCGAGCTAGTTTGGAGTAGTGGTTAAGTGCGTGGACTCTAACCTGGGAGAACCGGGTTTGATTCCCCACTCCTCCACTTGCACCTGCTGGATGACCTTAGGCAAGCCATAGCTCTGTCAGAGCTGTTCCCTCAAGGACAGCTCTGGAAAGAGCTCTCTCAGCCCCACCTACCTCACAGGGTGTCTGTTGTGGGGAGGGGAACGGAGTTTGTAAGTTGCTCTAAGACTTCTAGTGAAGGGCAGGATATAAATCCAATCTCTTCTTCCTCCTCCTCCTCTTCTTCTTCTATTAACATCTTGGCTTTCCTTATAAGGTTTCTAATATTTCTACGTCAGAGCATGTAATGATGGCCACAATCATAGTGGTGGCCAAAGGGAACTTCCACATTCAGAGGCACTAAACCTCTGAATCCCAGGGCCAGAAGGCAACATCACGGGAAGGCCTCAGCCTCTCTGCCTGCTGTTGTTGCCCCTCCAGAGGAGCTGGCTGGCCCCTGTGTGAGACAGGATGCTGGACTAGATGGACCCTCACTGGTCTGACCCAGCAGGGCTCTTCTGAGGTTCTTCTCAGGGGAAGGCCTCGGCCTCTATGCCCTGTTGTAGGCCCTCCAGAGGAAATGGTTGGCCACTGTGTGAGACAGGATGCTGGACTACATGGACCCTGACTGGTTTATGAAGGCCTCAGCCTCTCTGCCCTGTTGTTGGCTCTCCGGAGGAACTGGCTGGCCGCTGTGTGAGACAGGAGGCTGGACTAGATGGACCCTCACTGGTCTGACCCAGCAGGGCTCTTCTGGTGTTCTTTTCAGGGGAAGGCCTCGGCCTCTCTGCCCTGTTGTTGGCCCTCCAGAGGAACTGGCTGGCCACTGTGTGAGATGGGATGCTGGACAGGGTGGACCCTCAATGTGCTCTTCTAATGTTCTTCTGTGACATATACATTGCGTGAAGAAGACATGTTACGGAAGGAGAGTTGGGGGCGGGGCCTGAGTGGGGCAGACTCCTGCTTGGGTGAGAGGGCAGAGGAGAGAGGTCCTTACCAAGATGAGCTCCCCGTCATTGGTCATTTCTCGGGACCAGCCTGTCTTGGGTCCTTCTCCCTTCAGCAGCCGTTGCTCACACACCATTTTGTTGTCGCTCTCCCACCTGGCCAAGCTCTGCAAGGGAGGGAGACCCGCATGTCTGAGAAAAGGAATCGGGAAGCTGCCAGCCACACTGGAGAGGGGCTCCCATCCTCAGAGGCGACGAAGGCTCTGGCTGGTAGAACCTGTGTCAACACCAGAGTTGCCAACTACAGTCAGGGAAATTCCTGGAGATTTAGGCACAGAGCCCGGGGAGGGCAGGGACCGCAGCAGAGTCCACGGCCAAAGGAGCCAGTTTCTCCAGTGGAAAGCCCTGGTCGCTCCAGGAGAGCTTCCTGTCCTACCTGGAGGTTGGCAGCCCTTGTCACATGGTTGTCAGGGGCAGGGGGAGGCCAGTGGAAGAGGGGCCCCATTTCTCCCCGCGGAAATGCAGACTGGAAGCTTGTTGGGGCAGAGACCTGTGCCACTCGGGAAAGCAACAAGGACGTTGGGGGTGCGGCAAGCCCTGAGCCCCGGCACACAACAGCCCTCCTCTTCACCACCACCCCGCCCACTCACCTTGCAGGGCCGCCCGTCCACCGTCTGCTCCTCAAATTCTTCGCCGACCTTGAAGCTGATCTCGGTGGTGCGCACGGTGGTGGAGGTCTTGATGTAGAAGCGGTCCCCATCCTGCTTGATCTCCACAGCCGGCTTGGAGGCTGCGGCTACGGCGATCTTCCGGAGCATCAGGTTGACCCCTGTGAGGAGAGGGAGGCTCAGCCCACGGGTGGGTGGGGTGGGGCAGAAGGGAGGGGCCCCCGGGGGGGGGAGCTCTCCTGGGAGGCCAGCTGGGGCTTGACGGGAGGACCCTGGGAAGGGAGGCGGGTCCACTCTCCGGGGTCCTCTTCTGCCTCTTTTGGGAAATTTGGGCATCCTGGCCTCAGGGGGGGCGGGGTGAGAGCGGGGAAAGCTTCCCTGCTGTGTGTGTGGGGGGGTGCAGTCATGCGCATTGGGCCCCATCCCTATCCAGAACAGCCTCCCCTGAGAGCCAGAAGGGCAGCCCCCCCCCCGAAGACCTCCTCCAGGAGGCAGTCCCACTCCCAGAAGCGACACAGGGCCCCCACGGGCCAAGTCAGCACCTGGCAGCCTGCGGCAGCAGAGGAAGAGCAGTTTCTGAGATGGGGAGGGGAGGAGGACACCGCAGCATGGGAACACCCTTCCCCATGTCCAGAGTTCGTGGAGGAATGTCCCATGTGCCCAGTTTAAGACATGGCAGGCCATGTGGGCCCACGAAACATGTGGCAAAGGAAAGCCGCAAGGAGAGACTCAGGCCATCTGCCCTCGTTCTGGGAAGGGGGGGGACCAAGAGGTCTCAGCCTCCTCCGAGGTCCGGTCATCCTGCCACAGTCTCCATCTTGCATTATCTAATGATCCTTGGGTGACTGAATTTGTTTATCCCCCACCTTTCTCACCCAGTGTGTGTTTGGGGGGGGGGGCAAAGTGGCTGATGTCATTCTCTGCTCCTCCATTTTACCTTCAGCACACCAGCCCTGGGAGGTAGGCTAGGCAGAGAGCGTGTGACTGGGCCACGATCCCACGGTGACCTTGCACGGCACGGGTGGGGATTCGCACCTGACTCTCCCTGATCCCAGCCCAACACTCTTAACCACGGGGCCACTCCGGCCCTCTCCCTCCCATCCCCTCTCTTTATGTTTCCTCTCATCAGTGTGGCTGGAAGCAAAGCCAGCTGGCCGCAGCAGTGGTAAAGACTGCAGGCAGAGGGGAAGGGGCTCTGCACGGACAGACAGCCTGCCCTGCCCTGCCCGCCAGGGGAGAAAGGGTAGGGTTGCCAACCTCCAGAGGGGGCCTAGAGAGCACCACAAGATGGGAGTTCAGGTCCCTTGGCAAAAATGGCTGCTTTGGAGGGTGGACTCTATGGCGGCAGTCCCTTCCCTCCCTGGAACCATAGAGCTGGAAGGGGGGACTTCCAGGGTCATCTAGTCCAACGCCCTGCACAATGCAGCAGGGAATTCACAAATACCCACCCCCTCCACCCCAACCCCACCACACCCAGTGACAGCTGCTTCACACCCAGACCTAAACCTTGCCCTCCCCAGGCTCCACCCCCAAATCTCCAGGAATTTCCCACCCCGGGGCTGGCAGCCCTCGGAAGCAGGCTGGCTTCTCCCAGCGACTCTCAGCAGGGAACAACAACGTGGACTAAGCTGTCTATCCAGCACCCCCACCTCCACTGGGGGGGGGGCCCTGGCACCTGGGACGTGCAGGGCCTTGCTGAGGCAGAGGCAGATGGTTTGGGGGCAGGGCTGACTTCTGTCACCCTCCTTGACGGGAACTGTCTCCTTCTCAGTGCCTGGCAGGCAAGTTACGCAACCACTCCTGTTGGGGAAGAGCTTTCCGAAGAACCCACTGACACCAACTGGCACAAGTGTGCGATTGTGCAACAGACTGACAGACAACAAAAAGGACTCCGTGTCAGCCACACAAGGAGTTCCTGCTGGGATCCCAGGCAGCCGACAGTGGGGCAGGCCCACAGATCCTGGGAGGGGCCGTTGCGCAGCGGTGGAGGCAGAAGGCCCCAGGTTCAGTCCCCAGAACTTAGCAGTGTTCCCTCTAAGCTGAGTGAGTGTGAGCTAGCTCACAGATCTTTAGCCTCCAGCTCACACATTTTTGTCTCAGCTCAGGAAGGGATGGCTCCAGAGCAAACTAATTCATGCAGCAGCCAAATCGTTCGCTCACAACCCTTTAATGCCAGCAGCTCACAAAGTAGGGTTTTTTTGCTCACCAGACTCCACAGCTTGGAGGGAGCCTTGCCTGGAAGCACCGCCAGTTGCAAAGAGGCACCTTCTTGGCCGGAGACCCACTCTGCCAGTTGGGGGGGGGGGGCGGGGGGGGGACCAGACTGACTTTGATGGCGCAAGGGGAGGGGAGCTGACTCCAGGGAAGGCAGCCGCATGATGTGTCCATGGGACTACTCAAGCTGCGGGGGCTCCTCTAATCTCCCCCCTTTAGAGAGACAGAGTTTACAGTCACATCAAACCAAGGGGGAGACTCCCAGGATAACAGCGCTGCTGCCGGATCAAGGCCTCACCTAGGGTCTGGGGGAGGGGGGGGCCTTAAACGTGTCCCATTAAAAGTCTACGGGCCCCGCCTGCAGATGAGTCTCTGCTTCCCTTGGAGCCTTGCCCATTTGGAAGGAGGAATGGGTGCAAAGGTTCATGCCCTCTCCCCCTCGGGGGACAGTTAGTGTGACAGGGAGGCACTGCTGCCAAACCGAGAGCCCTGTGGAGGCTGGAGGTGCGGGCCTTGCCAAGTTTCCATCGGGAAGACCGGTTACAAGATGTGAACAAAGACTTTTGTCTCATTAAGGGAGTGGCGGGGTTAAAGGCCCCTGTGCGAAAATGGCCGCCTGCCGATAAGAACACAAAAGCCCCCCGCGGTTGGTCCTGCAGGGGAGGGGGGCAGGGGGAGGCTGCCCCAGAGCAGCAGCTTGGAATGTCCCATGCTCATCCAGGTGGAGGAGGTTCAGGGCACCCCCCCCCCAACTGCCAAGGAGAATCACCGGGGGGGGGGGAGAGTTGTCCTGTTTCTCAGGCCCGAAGGCACAGCCCCCCCCCCGCAGAAAGGCCAACCAGCGCCTTCCCGAGAGGCAGGGGGCCCCCGCCAGCCCCTCTCCATCTGGGGGGGATGCCGAGCCAGGGACTCTCTCTGCCGTGGTGGCCCCAGGTGGGAGAGATGCGCAGAGAGCCGTTCGTGGCCAGACGGCCAGTGCCAGGGCACCCGGCCCAGAATCCTGTTCCTGGCACCCTCTGGCCAGGCTGGCCCCCTCCCCGGACACCCCAAGGCCAGAACTCCTGGCTCGGTTGGTGGGCAGTGATCCTTTTTTGTGGTCCTGGCCAGCTTCTGTTGAGAGCCAGCCACCGGCCACCCTCTGTTGCTAACCCCCCCCCCCCCTTGCCCAGCTAAACTTTCCCCAGCCACATCAAAGCAAAGGAGACCCACCCAGTCTGAAGGCACTGGCTCTAGCCACCTCACTCCCTGATCCTGGGTCTCTCCAAACAGGGGGCGGGGGAGGGGGCGCTCTCTCTCTCTCTCTCTCTCCAGAATGCAAAGATGCCCATAAAACCCCACCCTAGGCAAGCACCAAGGCCTGGCCGCTCCTGCGTGGGGAAGATGGAGGGGTTTTTTGGGGGGGGAGGGTCCTTTTCCTCCCCTCTCCCTCCCAGCATCCCAGACCTTCTGCCCAAAAATCCAGGGATGGGGGAAGGGCAGCTGGGGGGGGGGGAGCTTAAACATGCTGAAATATAAGTACGTGATAATTACCCTGAAGTATGCTACTCGTCCCCCCCCAAAAAAAAACCTGGAAAGAATTTGCTGTGGCCACCTCCTGCTCTGCAGAGAGAGAGAGAGAGAGACAGACAGACAGACGGAGGGAGGGAGGGAGGGAGGGGGGGCAGCCCAGCCTTGGACTGGGGACGCTGAGCCCCCTCTGTGGTGGGAGGGGGGCGGGGGAGACATCTCCACAGGTCGGACTTCTCACCCAAGCAGTTGGGGGGGGGGAGGGATGACAAAGCTCATTCCTTCCTGCATCCCAAAGCCTGAGAGCAAGAGAGGGAAGGTGTGGGGTGGGGGTGGTGGAAGGAGAAATGCCTATTGTTTGGCCAGAGGGAGAGGGATGGAGAGGGAGGGAGGGAGCTGTTCTCTGCTGTTCCCAGACAAAGTGAGGGAATGGAGTGTGGAGCAAAGGGAAAGGGCGGGTGGGTGGGTGGGTGGGTGTGCCCGCGCCAGGGGTCTCACCAAGAGGGAAGCCTCCATTGAGCCAGAGTGTGTGTGTGTGTGCTGGCACTTTCACTAGGAAGGGGGGGGAGGCATCGGCTGTCCCTTTTGCCCAGAGCCAAGAGGTTCGGATTTGCTCCCCCCCTCCCCTCCCCTCCATTGTTCTCAGGCAGTGATGAAGCCAGAAGGCCCCCCCCTTCTGCCAGCCCCTGCCTGGTTCTTATTAGGGGGCTCCACATCCACCTCCCCCCCCCCATCAAGGCAGCTTCTTCACACCTGCTCTCTCTCCCCCTCCCGCAGACCCAGCCAGGCTGGCCCCATGCCGGGGACCCCAGAGCGGACCCCAGAGCCAGCCCTGAGCTGCTGTAGCATCTGGGTCTCAGCCCCTCAGCTGGGCCAGGGCAACTGTTCTGCAGGCAGCTGGCACAGGAGTCTGGGTGTGTGTGTGAGGGGGGGGGGGTTAGGGTCTCTCCTCTGGCCAAGCCGCCCCCCCCCGCCCCCCGGAAGAAAGCCCAAGGACATGGGACTTGGTTCTCCTCTCCTCCTGCTGCTTCCCTTCCCAGGGCTCCAGGCGGAGGGGGCCCCGGCCCTTGGGTGGCCCCCGCAAGCTGCCCAGCCGAGTGGACACCGGGACCTGGGTCAGCAGCATGCCGACCACTCCATCCCCCCCCCCCGTGCCTGTCATGCAGCGGGGCAGCTCAAAGGAGGGAATGGGCGGTGGCGACACCCGGACACACCTGAAGAGGCCTCCCTCGTGGGACCCTTTGGCCCACCACCTGGGTCAGTCTCCCCTGCTCAGACTGGCAGCTGCTCTCCCGGGTCTCCGGCAGAAAAGGCAGAAAGGGCCTTTCCCACCACCACCGCCTCCTGCCTGGTCCTTTGCAACTGGAGATGCTGCCGGGTGTAGGGGGGGGGGGGGGACCTTCGGCATGGCAAGCCGGTGCTCTGCCCCAGGCCCTGGCTTTCCCTGCCAATGTGGGGGGGGGGGCCTCCAGCCCCGGGTCCCCAGCCGGCAGGGGGGAGAGCGGCGCGGCGCCGGGGGAGGCTTGTCTGCTGCCCCAGAGGGATGCTGCGGCGGAGGGCGGGGGCGGGGGCGGCGCTCCCAGCTCCCCTCCCAGGAGAAGGGCGCAGCAGCAGCGGCAGCAGCAGCGGCGGCGGCGGGTTCAGCCCCGGCTGGCAGTCCGGGAGGAGACCAAAAGTCAGCGTTCCCTCTCAGCTGAGTCCGGGTGAGCTAGCTCACCGCGTTTTAGCCGCTGGCTCACAGATTTTTTGTCTTGGCTCCGGAAGGGGATGGCTCCAGAGCAAACTAATAGATGCAGCAGCCAACGCGCTCCCTCCCAGCCTTCCCTCCTGCCAGGAGCTCACCAGGTAGAATCCGGGCTCCCCGGGCTCTCCCCAGCGCAGAGGGGTTGTTGGCCGGGAGCCGGCACCGCTGGCAGGGCAGGGGGACTCCCCTGCCTGCTCCCCCCTCCTCGCCATGCTCCCTTGCCCGGAGCTGCGGGCCGGCCAGCCAGAGGCCAGGCGGAGACCCGGGGGGGGGGGGAGAACAAGAGGAAGCCGCCCGGGGCGCCAGGAGGAAGGGGGCGAGATAGAGCCCAGAAGCGGGGGCCCGGGGCCCGACGAGGTCTGGCTGGGGAGGCTGCCTCCCCCGGGGCAAAGGCACCGCCCGGCCCGTGGCTGCTCTTCCTCCCGAGTGCCCTGCGCCCCCCCCCCCAGAGGCTGCCCAGCCCCGGAGCACAGAGAGGGACTCCCCCCTCCCTCCCCTGGCCGGGGACCTGGCCCTCGAGGGCCTCCAGCAGCAAGCGGCGCAGCAGTCCCCAGCCCCCCCCCCCCCAGGCATGGTGACTGAGATGAGGGACAAACTCCCACCACCCACCTACCCCGGAGCTGGGCTCCCCCCCCCCCCCCGGCAGGGTCCCGGGAGGCCTGCAGGGCACGTCCCGGGGGAGGGGGATGCCCCGGCTGCTTTGCGAAGGCCGGCCTTCCTCCGGCCAGGGGGTGGCCGCTCCCCCCCGGGGCCCAATCCACCCGGAGTGCCGGGCCACCAGACAGAGCCCACCGGCGACACCCTCCTCAGCCCCCCCCCCTCACCGGCCGCGCGGGGGCGGGTTCAGCCAGCCCCTCAGCAGACCCCTCCGGCATCTGCTCAGCTGTGCCAGGCGGCCCCGTTGTATCCTCCCCCCCCCCGACGCCCCTCCGGGGATACCGCCGGCTGCCCCCCGAGGGCACTGTCCCTGAGACCGAGGGCCTTCCCAGCAGGTGCACTGCCCGTGGCGAGGGAGGCTCCACCGAGCTCTCAACCCGCCCGCCACACCGTGGCAGCGCCTCTGCCTGGCCCGGCCCGCAAAAAGGTCCCGGGTCCCATTCTCCCCCCCCCCCCCCCGCCCCGGCAGCATCGCCGGTTCCAAAGGGACCGGGCATTCTCTCCCCGCCCCCGCCGAGAGAGACCCCGAGCCCAGAGAGCCGCTGCCGCCGGACTGAGCAGACAGGACCGACCCGGGGGGGAGGCGGGGGGCGCCGAGCCGGGGCGGCAAGAGGAGACAGCCCCGCTGCCGCCCGCCCGCCGCTGGCCCCGACCCTCCCCAGCGGACGGAGGCGGCAGAAAGGAGCCCCGCGCGACGCTCTCCCCCCCCCCCCCCGGCCCGGCCCGGCCCGGCCCACCCAGCGCCTTGAGCAGCTCCTCGAAGTTCTCCGAGCTCTTCATCCGCCAGTGCCCGGCGAAGTTGGGCATCGCGCCTCTTCCCTCTCCGCGGGGGCCGCGCTTGGAGACGCTCGCCTGCCTTCGGGATCGCGCCCCGGCTCCGCAGCCAGCCAGCCAGCCAGCCAGCCAGAGACTGAGGGAGGGAGCCCTGCCTGCCTGCCTGCCGCCCGGCTGCTCCTGCCCCGGCCCCGCCCCACCCCCGCCGCGGGGGGGGGAGGAGGAGAGTGGGAGGGAGAGAGCCCCCCCACCCGCCCGCCCCACCTGAGGAGCTCCCTCCGCCTGCCTCCTCCAGGAGAAAGCCGCCGCCTCCCCTCCCTCCCCCAGCCCCCCCCCCCCGGCAGCGGTGGGGGCGAGGGTCGGGCGCACCCACCAGAGGCGGTGGCGGAGCTCCGCAAGGGACCCCTTTGGGTCTGAGGCACCACTGCCCGGTCCGTCTGAGGAGAAGGGGGGGGGGGCCCTGACTCAGTGCCCACCGGCTTGCAAAGACCATGGGGGGGGGGGGGGGGTTGAGTGTCCAGATTTATTTCTTCACTTATTTATAGCCTGGCTTTCTCACCCCGATTATAGAAGATGGAAATGCTGTCATCAGACACCAGAAGACCAGCGAGGAGGAGGGGGAGGAGGAGGAGGAGGAGGAAGAACAATGCCTCAGTGAGCCTGGCCGCCACGTGGGGTGGGGTGGGGTGGGGTGGGGGGCTGTCCAAGGCAAGGTGCCCTACAAAACCAGGCAGCCAGGCGGATTGCCCTGCCTGGAAAACAAGAAGGTCCCTGCCAGACAGCCCCACAGACCCATCCCATAGTGAAAGCATACAAAGCTGCCTTGCGCTAAACCCGGCCCTCTGTCCCTCCAGGTCAGCACTGTATTCTCAGACTGTCAGCAGCTCTCCAGGGCCACGGAGAAGTGTCTCTCACACCCCTTCCTGCCGCAGACATTGGGCCTTGAACCTGGGACATTCTGCCCGCAATGCAGAGGCTCTGCCCCTGAGCCACCACAGCCCCTCACCAAAACACAAAGCAGCGTTCTCCTGAGTCACACCTCCCCCTTTGGTCCACCACGGTCACTGTTCTCTACTCCGACTGGCAGCTGCTGTCCAGGGTCTCAGGCAGAGGTCTGGTCCTTTTAACTGAACCAGCAACCTTCCTGCACACGCAATAGATGCTCTACCTCCAAGCCACCAGGCCCCTCTTGAATGGCTCCATTCTACTACAGCCCTTTATAAAAACCCCTTTCTGGACTTCCCAGTTTTCTACCTTCTAAGAACATCAGAAGAGCCCGGCTGGGTCAGACCAGTGAGGCTCCATCCAGTCCAGCCTCCTGTCTCACACACAGGGGCCAGCCAGTTCCTCTGGAGGGCCAGCAACAGGGCAGAGAGGCTGAGGCCTTCATAAGAATGTCCGAAGAGCCCTGCTGGGCCAGACCAGTGAGGGTCTGAAAAGTACTGGAGGCTGGAGGCTGGTGGAGTGAGTTTCAGCATAGTGGAGTTTATTAGAGGTCAGGAGCAAGCATCCCTGAGGTGGCCCGGGGGTCAGCTTATATGCACAGAAAAGCCTCGCCCCCATCCACATCCACACTGCAGGATAGGTTAATCTTCCCACCAGAGATTACATTGGTTCATTTGAATACGCTAAGCCCCTGGTAGGTGGATCTTTAGGAGCCTGGATGCTATTGTTCTTTTACCTCAAGCTTGTACCTTTTCTAGGCCATGCGGTCAGATCGCATGGCCGGCGCCATTACATGTTTGGTCACATCAAAGAATCATACCAGTGTACAGGAACTGCATCCAGGACATAACACCACCACCCCCCCCATAGTTCAGGCACACCCCCTAGCACACAAAGTCTTTGAGATAGGTTGGCCTTCTCCGCTCTCTGTCCGACCGATGGGGTGTTGGAGTGGGTGGACCCGGGACCGTGGTCTCTACCTTGGGAATCAGAGCAGCTGGAGTCGAGATCTCAGGAGTGACTTCTGGCTGGCTTGTTTCTGGGGCCGAGTTCCGCAGGTACTCCTGGGGTACAGTGGTCGGGTCTGGATCAGCCTCCCGTTGGTCCTCCTTGTCCATGCTGAGGTCGTGGATGTCAGGTCTGTGGTTGGTCTGTGGTTCCTGGATGGCTGGAGCTTGACTGGCATTGCAACTGGTCTATGTGATGTCGCCATATTAGGCCGTCCTCTGTGGTGACCTCATAAGAGAGGGGTCCATTGACTCTGGTGACTCTACCTGGTACCCAGAGGGGGCCCCGTGCGTAGTTCCTAACGTACATGGGGTCTTCCGGGAAGAATCCTCTCAGAGCTTGGGGTGTGTCGGGTTCCTTGGACTGGTGCAGGGCTCTGTCCGGGTGCAGACAGTCTAACTGAGACGTAAGCTGGAGTCCCATGAGCAGCTCCACCGGTGGCTGTGTGGGGTGTTGCGTGCTGACCAAAGAGGAAGGCTGTCAACTTGTACTCCCAGTCCCCTTGCTTTTTGAGCACTTTAACTTTTGTAACTGTGAAGTATCTTAGATTTTATTTGTTTTAATGTTTTAACGTATTTATTGTGAGCCGCTCTGAGCCCGCTTGCGGGGAGAGTGGCATATAAGCCTAATAAATAAATAAATAAATAATTCTCAGCAGCACCTCCTTAGTTGTGCAAACCGTTCTCTCGGCTTGCCCATTTGTAGCTGGATGGAAAGGAGCAGACCTTACATGTCATATGCCATGTAGCTCCGTGAATTGCAGGAACTCTGAGGAGGTAAATGCTGTGCCGTTGTCAGAGACCAACGTGTCTGGCAGGCCATGTATACTGAATATGCGCCACATTGCCCGGATGGTGGCCTTGGATGATGTAGACTTTACCGGAACAACCTCCAGCCACTTGCTGAAGCTGTCAACAAGAATGAAAAACAACTGTCCCTGGACAGGCCCTGCGAAGTCTACGTGTAGCCGGGACCATGGGCCTTGAGCCAACTCCCAAGGGCGGACTGGTGCACGGGGAGGGTCAGAACGTGACTCCTGGCATTTCACACAGGCCCGGACCCTGGCCTCAATATCTTTATCCAGCCTGGGCCACCATACGCAGCTGCAGGCCAGGGCTTTCATCCGGACGACCCCAGGGTGGTGCTCATGAAGAGCGCTGAGCACCCTGGCACGGAGGGGCTCTGGAATCACCACCCTGGATCCCCATAGGAGGCACCCCTTGTGGCTTGACAGCTCACTGCCCTGGGCTGTGAATGCAGCGAATTCTGGCACAAGAGATGTGGGCCACCCCCTTCTCACCCAGTCAAGAACATGGGAGAGCATGCGATCCCAGGCCGTGCGCCGGGAGACATCTGTTACCTGGACAGGACAGGCCAGAAACTCCTCCAGGAGCGCGATGAGGTGGGTGGGAGCAGGGTCAGGGTCGCAGTTGGGCAGCGGAAGGCAGTTTAAAGTATCAGCGTGCCCCATGGATTTGCTGGGGCGGTAGACCAGGGAGTACTGGTAGCCAGAGAGGAAAATGTACCACCATAGAGCCCGAAGAGACAGCATCTGAGGGGTCTGGCGGTCAGAGGCAAGGAGCCTCAGCAGGGGTTTGTGATCGGAGCCAATAGTGAAGTCCCGGCCATAGAGGTAATTGTGGAACTTTTTTACCCCCGCCACGATAGCGAGGGCCTCCTTGTCTATCTGTGCGTAGTTCCTCTCCGCAGGTGTCAAGGTCCTAGAGTAGCAAGTGACCGGGACCTCCCGGCTGTCAGGCAGGCGGTGCCCCGAGACAGCCCCCACTCCGTAAGGGGATGCGTCGCAGGCCAGCACCACAGGGAGGGACTCATCGAAGTGGGCGAGGACCACATTAGAGGTCAGGAGAGATTTCATGGCTTTGAAGGCAGCCGTGTGCCGGGGGCCCCATTCCCATTTAGCAGATTTGTCCAATAGTCTATGTAGTGGCTCAGCCACTGCAGCCTTATGTGAAAGGAAATTATAGAAATTCAAGAGTCCCAGAAAAGATTGAAGCTTGGCCTTGCATGTGGGAGCCGGAGCCTCATGGATCACTTTTACCTTGTCCAGTGTGGCGTGGATTCCTTGGGCGTCCATGGTTCACCACAGGAACTTCACTGATGGCACACCCAGAATACATTTCTCTGTCTTGACCTTCAGCCCTGCATCCTGGAAATGTTGAAGGACTGCCCAGAGTTGTGTCCTGAAGGTCTGGGTGTCCAGTGCCGCTATCAAGACGTCATCGAAAAAGGTCTGGACACTTTGTAACCCTTTCAATAAACGGTCCATTAACTCCTGGAAGATCGCTAGGGCCACGCTGACCCCAAACTGGAGCCGTTTCACATTGAACACGCCTTTGTGAGTCACTATTGTTTCGGCCTCCGCCGTGGCTTCATTCACCGGCAGATGCTGGTAAGCTTGAGCCAAGTCCAATTTGCCGAAGATCTTGGCCCCTGCCAGAGTGGCCAGCACATGGCTGATTACTGGCACTGGATGTCAGGTTCCCTGTCATTTTATTTTGCTCTTCCCACTTTTGCATGAGTTCCTCCCGGCGGGAGGATGGTATCCGGTTCCCTTCCACGTCAGTGTGCTCACCCCTGCCCCCTCCTTCCCTCCCTGTCTTGCCAGCCTTGCTAATCTGTTTTGCTGTACCGTTAACCTTGAGATGTCTCTGTACTGGGTTCTTCCAGGTGTCCATGCATGGGAATGCAAGTAGAGTTCACTAAGGGGCATGGGGGGGGGGGGGAAGCAGTGATTTAGCTTGCGCGCCTTTTCCCTGGGAATGCAACGGTTGGGGGTTTTTGCGCTTCAGGGTTTTACACCGATTGGTGCCTGTCATTCAATTGCCTTTTGAGTACTGTATAAGAGTTCCTAGTCTCATTGATCTGGTATCACTAACAAAGAAAGTGTTCCTGAAAGACCATTAAGAAAATAAAGGACTTTGTTTTCACACTAAGGCCTGGCTTATTGGAACTTATCAGAAGTCTCACAGATTGATAGTGATCCTTCCTTCATTTGGGAAGGAGTGCTCCCCATACCTGAAGATGTCAGATGATGGGAACCTCATCCCTATCTCTACCCCTGAGACACCGGCAACTACCGCACCTGTAGAGCCGGTGACTACAAGTTTTGATACTTATGCCCCCCTTTGTCATGGGGGTCGCCGACACCAAGGTATTCCTGGTTGAATTTTGGCACGGGCACGGAAGAGTCCTGGGTCCATGACAGACGGGGCTCCTGCGTGCGGTTCGCAGATGAGGAGAGGGAATCCTGGAGGTTGAGTCTTCAGCCAGAGGAACGACCTCCATCTCGGCATCTGGAGCGAGTTCCTGATGACCTCTGGCAGCAGATGGATCAGAGATTCGAGGAAATGTACGATCGGCTGGTGGGTGAGCTACGAGAGGTGTTACTCGAAATGCAACAGGCTGTGGTGGAAGCCGCCAGAGCGGGACCTGCTGGAGGAGCTGGCGCAGCTGGAGGGCTCCCCCCCAACAGCAGGTAGATGGGGGTGCTGGCCCCGCACAACCAGCACTTGGGGGAGCCCCTCCACCGGTTGGAGTCCCAGCCCAGCCAGCACCTTGACCCGGGGACCGGATGTATCAGCAGTCTCCTAATGACCCTCTGATGGCTACATTTGACGGTGATCCCGACAAGCTCAGGTTCTTCATCATCGAGATCGAGCGGTTCCTAGGTACTTGGGGACTCTTTACCCCAGTGCACGCGAGATGGTTGGCTACATCGATTCCAAGTTACGGGACACTGCTAGTGACTGGTACGTGAGTTTACACAACCTCCCAGGCCCCAAGCTACGATCTGTGAATGAGTTTATGTGGGCCCTTCGGCAGCACTACGAGGATCCCTTGGGGGAGGAGAAGGCCAGGAATCAGCTGAGGAAACTGGTTCAGGGTCGAACCTCTGTAAGGGAGTATACTGCTCAGTTTCGTAGAATAGCTGCGAAGGTGCATGGCTGGTCTCAGGACCTTTTCGTTGAAAAATACCAGGAGGACTTAGAGATATATGAGACTGTGTTGCGAAATGATCAGCCTGGAACCCTGGCAGCGTGGATGAGGGCAGCGGCTGATGTGGAGGAACGTTTCACCTTAATCAAGCTGGGGTCGCAATCATCCCCTTCCGCTGCCAAGGCCACTACCAAGTCCAAGTTCAAGACGGCAATCCAAGAACTCCGCGATGCCCGCTTCAAACAAGGACTTTGTATGAGATGTGGGGAGAGCAGGCACTACGCATCTTCCTGCCCCCGGGGGGGTGAAGACACCCAAGACTCCTACTCCAACGCCCGGGGGAACGCCTCGGCCGCCAAAAGGGACCTTCAAACCCCGGGCACTACAGCTGGAAGGGGCAACGAGCGACAGCACCAAGAAAACGACTCTGGAAGTAGTAGCTGTGCAGCTGTCGGGAAACTTCCAAGACCTGCAGTAGGAGGCACGAAACTCCCCCCTCTGGCTGCACCACTAACGGTGAGCAACCCCGGGCCTTTACTCTACATGGTTGTGACTGTGGTAGTACCTGGAAGTGGCACTCACGTTCGGGTGTGAGCCCTCATTGACTTGGGGTGCGCCAGGGACCTGATTAGCCCGCTAGTAGTAGAGGGTTTGGGACCTAAAGTAAATTCTTTGGGGGAGCCTTTACGGTTCACCCAGATGGATGGGTCCGAGATGAAGGAGGCATGTGTAGCAGAAACGGAACCTTTAATCTTGGGCATGGGTGACCATTGGGAGAAAAGGGCTTTTGTAATAACGCCACACGCCCAATTCCCCATGGTGCTGGGAAGTCCTTGGTTGGGATCTCACGACCCATACATCAAATGGAGCGAGGGGAAAATTTCCTGGGTCGACCCTAAGTGTACGCAACATAAATGGGACCCTGCCTGGGGATCGGGGCCCCCCTCTTTTCCCCTCACCTGCTTAGTCTCGGAAGAACTAGCCAAGATCCCTCTGGAATACCGAGATCTGGCTGAAGTGTTTAGTGAGACAGAGGCAGATGAGCTTCCTCCCCATAGACTCACAGACTGTGCTATCAAACTTTTGCCAGGGGAAAAGCTGCCTAAAGGAAAATTGTACTCCATGAGCCCTGCTGAGAGGGATGAATTATGGAAGTTTCTAGATAAGAACCTGGAGCGGGGTTTCATTCGCGCTGCCAAATCCCCGTTTGCCACCCCTGTCCTCTTCTGGAAGAAGAAAGATGGAGGCTTAAGGTTGTGCACGGATTACAGAGGGCTAAATGCAGTCTCCGCTTCTAATGCCTACCCACTGCCTCTTATCAAAGACTTGTTGGCGGAGGCAGCAAAGGGGAAGATTTCTTCCAAACTGGATTTACGGGAAGCCTACTTTCAAATGCGCATTAAGGAGGGGGATGAGTATAAGACTGCTTTCAATATCCCCCTGGGGCAGTTTGAATATCTGGTTATGCCCTTTGGATTGGCTGGGGCTCCTGGCGTATTTATGAGCCTCATAAACGAAGTGTTACACAAGCATTTGTTCAAAGGGGTGCTCTGTTATCTTGACGATATCATTCTCTATTCACAAGATCGGGACTCCCATATTAAATTGATGAGAGAAGTGTTGACCACACTTAAGACCCATAAACTGTATGCTAAGCTGTCCAAATGTGAGTTCCATTGCACAGAAATTGACTTTTTGGGGTATCGCATCTCCCCCAGGGGTCTTGAGATGGACCTGGCTAAAGTGGAAGCGGTGGTGGCATGGGAGACACCCCGTACATGTAAACAATTACAAAGTCTACTCAGATTTTGCAGTTTCTATAGAACATTTTTAAAGGGTTTTGCTAAAGTCACTCTGCCCCTTACTGATCTCTTAAAAATGAAGGGAAAGGGTCCCGAGGCTGGCAAGCCTGGAGAGCGCCTGAACTGGTCTAGTGACTGTCAGGCAGCTTTTGAGACTCTAAAGAAACTGTTCACATCGGAGCCTATCCTGGCCCACCCCGATGAAACCTGGGAATTTATCGTTCATGTTGATGCTTCGGATGTAGTGATGGGGGGGCAATTCTGCAAAAAGGTGAGGACAGAAAATTGCACCTCTTGGCGTACATCTCGAAAAAAATTAATGAGACTGAAAGACACTGGTCGGTTTGGGATAAGGAGGCTGCAGCCATTTGCCTAGCTCTCTCCACTTGGCGACACTGGTTAGAAGGGGCGCAAACACCTTTTGAAATCTGGACTAATCATAAGAATTTAGAGGCGTTGCGCACTAGAAGAACCCTTAATGCTAAGCAGCTCTGATGGGCCAATTTCTTCTCCAAGTTCAATTTTAAATTGCGACATTTCCCAGGGATGGCTAATTCATTAGCAGATGCGTTGTCCAGATTGCCCCAACATGAGTCTAAGAGGGAAGAAATTTTTGATTCCATGTTTTCCCCAGAACAGCTGGGTGGGGCAGTTGTTACTAGGAGCCAAAAGCAGCAGCCTGCTGCAGTCCCCTTGATGGAGTGGATTACAAAATGCGCACTGGAATATTCCCAACAGGATCGGGATGATTTGGGTGGGGAGAAAGAGGTACAGAAACATTTGGATGGCTGTTGGTATAAACTAAACTAATAGTGCCAAAATCCCTCAGACTGTCTATCTTACATGCTTGCCATGAGTCAAAGCTCTCCAGCCATTTCGGATACCTCAAAACATTAAATTTGCTCCAGAGACAGTTTTGGTGGCCGCGGATGCAGAGGGATGTCTCAGACTACGTAACCTCCTGCCAAACCTGTTTGGTGTGCAAAAAATGAGGGGGGAAACCGCCAGGACTTTTGCAACCCCTCCCAACCCCATCCAGACCTTGGGAGGTTATTTCAATGGATTGTATTACTAATTTACCACCTAGTAAAGGGAAGACAGTCATTTGGGTGGTGGTGGACTTATTCTCCAAACAAGCACATTTTGTTCCCTTTAAGCAACTGCCCACAGCAAAGGGCTTGGCTAAAGTATTTTTTGCTCATATAGTGAAACTCCATTCTTTCCCTAAGCGTATAGTCTCCGATAGGGGAAGTCAATTCGTTGCCGCCTTCTGGTGGGAGCTGCTGCAAGTCATGGGAATCGAGCCCGCTTTAAGCTCGGCTTACCACCCAGAAAGTGATGGACAATCCGAACGTGTCAATCAAATACTAGAACAGTTTTTGCGTTGTTACTCCAATTACCATCAAGACAATTGGGTGGACCTCCTTCCCTTTGCAGAATATAGCTACAATAATGCAGTGCATTCTTCCACCGGGGTGTCCCCTTTTATGGCAGTGGGGGGTTTCGAGGGCAACCCGCTACCTATGATATCCCCTCCAGGTGATGACTCCCCATCTCAGTTTGGATTATGGTGGACTTCCCTTCAGGACTCTTGGCCCCTCATCGCTAAGCCTCTGGAATGAGCTAAAGCAGACTACAAGAAATATGCTGACAGGGGTAGGGCTTCTGGGTGGGATTTGGAACCCGGGGACTCAGTCTTCATATCTACCAAGAACATTCGGGGTCTGCAACCTAGCCGGATGCTAGGTTGGAAATATGTGGGCCCATTTAAAGTTGTGCATAAGATTTCTTCTGTCTCTTTCAAACTTGAACTGCCCAAATCACTGAGTTCTGTGCATCCTGTTTTCCATTACATTCTACTAAAGAAAAGCCCTGGTCTGAATTCGTGGAGACCGGATCCTCCTCCTCCTCCTCCTCTGATGAAGGAGGGGGAACCCTATTTTGAAATCTCCAGTATTTTGGACTCTAAGGTTAAACGAGGGTGCCTGTATTATTTGGTCGAATGGGTGGATTTTGGTCCTGAATATAATGAATGGGTTGCCAGGGAGCATGTCCATGCGCCCAGACTGATCCGTGATTTTCACAAATGTTACCTGTCTAAGCTGGGAGGAGGGTGATCTTGGGAGGGGCAGGATGTCAGGTTCCCTGTCATTTTATTTTGCTCTTCCCACTTTTGCATGAGTTCCTCCCAGTGGGAGGATGGTATCTGGTTCCCTTCCACGTCAGTGTGCTCACCCCTGCCCCCTCCTTCCCTCCCTGTCTTGCCAGCCTTGCTAATCTGTTTTGCTGTACTGTTAACCTTGAGATGTCTCTGTACTGGGTTCTTCCAGGTGTCTATGCATGGGAATGCAAGTAGAGTTCCCTAAGGGGCTTGGGGGGGGGGGGAGCAGTGATTTAGCTTGCGCACCTTTTCCCTGGGAATGCAACGGTTGGGGGTTTTCGCGCTTCAGGGTTTTACACCGATTGGTGCCTCTCATTCAATTGCTTTTGAATACTGAATAAGAGTTCCTAGTCTCATTGATCTGGTATCACTAACAAAGAAAGTGTTCCTGAAAGACCATTAAGAAAATAAAGGACTTTGTTTTCACACTAAGGCCTGGCTTATTGGAACTTATCAGAAGTCTCACACCGGATAGGAGTGAGCTTGAAATGCCTTGTTTAGAGTACACTTATAGTGGGAAATTCTGCGCACACCAACTTGAAGTCTTCCGAGCCCATGCGGTGCACCCCCCTGACTTCTAGGCCCAGGGGCTGGAACCATGAAAGTCCCAAAAGGCTGATGAGGTCTCTCTCCACCACCAGGAGGTCTAGGAGCCCGCTAAAGTCCTGGTACTGGACCCTGAATTTGACCAGCCCCTTAATTGCGATCGGGTTCTTCTGGAAATCCCGGAGCACCAGTCCCGTAGGTTTGTGCAACCTGCAACCCCCCCCCCCCCCCCCGCGGGCAGAGCTGCCTGAAGGTTGCAGCCAAAATTATCGAGTATGAGGACCCAGTGTCTAGTTCCATGGAACAGGGGGCCCCTTCGATCCGGACGTGGACCAATATCTTTCCGGGCAGGGGCTGGGGCAAGCTTAGTACCTGGTTATGTGCTGTCACTGAGATGCTGTCCACTAACTCGTAGTGCGTGGCTGGGGAGTTGCGGCTGTCCTTGGATTGGCAGGCCTTTGTGATGTGCCCTGTCTTTCTGCAGGCACGGCACGTTGCCTCGTGGAACCAGCAGGAATGGCACTCGTGGGGGTCTCCACAGCTAGTGCACGATGGGGGCGGCCTGTGCTGAGAAATAGGAGTGGGGGCAGTGGCCTGGGCTGTGCGTCAGAAGCGGGAACTGGAGGAACGGAACGCACCTTTTTGAGAGCGAGGGCGCAGCTGGCAGACTTCTTCCTCCTCCGAAACGTCCGCTTCCGAGGTCACAGTGCAGTGTGAGTGGGTGGCCGTGCAATTCTTCTGGGTCATTTGAAATGCGATCGCCATCTGTAGCACCTTTTCCAGGGTCAGTTCTGAGAGTGTGATCAGCCGCCACCGGAGCTTGGCCTCACGCACCCCGGCCACAAAACTGCCTAACAAATGATCCTCCAACTGCCAGCTGGTGGAGGTCGGTGAGGATCACAGCAGCACTCTCACCCGTCTGTTGGGTCCTCTGTAGGGCTGCCAAGTCAGCCCGGGGGGCAGGGGATTCCCCGCTATAGGGGTTCCCGATCCACCAGCTGGCATTCGGCCGGCGGGGGAACCCCGCCCCCAAAGTCGTCCAGCGTGGTGACGTCACCCGGAGGTGATGTCACCAGGCGCGCGCATGCCAGGGAGGCTCCCGGGCGGCTCCCAGGTGAAGAAGGACTCCCCCCCGCCAGTAGGTAAGTTTGACTTGGCAGCCCTAGTCCTCTGGAGGAACTGTACTCTGAGTGCCAGCTTGGAAGGTTTTGGCATGAAATAGTCCCCGAGCTGCTTGAAGAGTTCCTCGTAGGTGAGATCCAGCAGGTCTCGGGGAGAGATTAGGCTCTGGGCAAGGCGCATGGTTTCTACGCCGCAGTGGCCCAATAGCCAGGCCCACTTCATGTCGGCCTTGGTGACCCCATGCATGATAAGAAGGAACCATGAGTCTCAGGTCTCAAGTTTAGAGGGGTCAAAGGGAGGGATTTGTCCCATGGTGGCAGCCATAGTTATCGGAGCAGGAGCAGCGCGGTGAGCAATGTCCTCAGGGGCTTGCAGCGTTTCCTTAGAGTGCAGGGCTCGGCGATGCCTGGTGCCGGTGGATCGGTGCTCGGTGCTTCGCTGCTGGGTTCGGCTGATGAGTCGCTCATCGGGATCCCATCCGTGTCGCCACTGAAAAGTACTGGAGTCTGGAGACTGGTGGAGTGAGTTTCAGCATAGTGGAGTTTATTGTAGGTCAGGAACAAGCATACCTGAGGTGGCCCGGGAGTCAGCTTATATGCACAGAAAAGCCTCGCCCCCATCCACACCCACACTGCGGGATAGGTTAATCTTCCCACCCGAGATCAGACCAGTGAGCAGGGCTATTTTTGGGCAGGAACGCACAGGAATGGAGTTCCGGCTGACTCCTGAGTTGGCCACACCCAGCAGGAACTCATTAGCATATTAGGCCACACCCAACAGCAGAAACTCACTAGCATTGGCTACATTAGGGGTATGTGGCCTAACATGCAAATTAATTCCTGCTGCAAAAAAAGCCCTGGGTTTTGACAACAAACAAGGTAAACAGAATAAGAAGCAAAAGGTGGGTGTGGCAGGATGACCACACTTCTGGTAATGTGGAGGTGTGGCCTAATATGCTAATAAGCTGTGCTGTCAGTGGTGTGGCCTAATTGTCAGTTAGCACTGCCATAGGTTCCTGTTGACTATTATTATCAATAATTCTGTTGCATTCGTATCATGCACCCATGCCTAAGGTTTCTATTGTTTATCCTGAAGGTCAATTAACTTTTCCTTTGTTTTGAGTTCCATTCCAACTCCTCTAGGTCCCGGACGGGAGATAGCATCGGTGGAGTACTATGAGTTTCTGCTGTTGGGTGTGGCTTATTATGCTAACGAGTTCCTGCTGGGCATTTTCCACAAAAAAAGCCCTGCCAGTGAGGGTCCCTCTAGTCCAGCCTCCTGTCTCACACAGTGGCTGACCAGTTCCTCTGGAGGGCCAAACGAACAGGGCAGAGAGGCCGAGGCCTTCTCCTAGTGCTGCCTCCCAGTACTGGGATTCAGAGGTTTGCTGCCTGTAACCCTGCCTAATCCCCTTCTAAAGCTGTCTGTGCTTGTGGGCAAAATTACCTCCGCTGTCAGTGAATTCCACCGTTTAATTGGTGGCAGGAAGTACCACCAAGGCACAGCTAAGTGATGGCGACCCCCTCAAGGAGTTCTCAAGGCAAGAGACGTTCAGAGGTGGCTGCCCATTCATTGCCTGCCTTGGTGCCATGGCCCTGGAATTCCTCGGAGGTCTCAAAGACCAACCAGGACAACCCCTGCGCAGCTTCCAAGACCTGACGAGACTGGGCTACAGTCTAATTAGTCACTGAGTAAAGAAGGGGATCCTTTGTTTGTCCTTAATCTCTTGCCCCTCAACTTAATTGGGTGGCCCCTCCTTCTAGCATCAAAGGATGCAGGAGGGAAAGCTGCCTCTCTCCCCTCCTCCTCCCACCCTTTGCTCCACTGTAAGCCCCTCCCGTGCCTCCCCCACCTCCTTTTTTTTCTCAGCTGAAGAGTCCCAGATGCTCCAGCCTCGGAGGAAAGGCGCTCCTCCGCCATCTAGGCTGCCCCCTTCTGCACTTTCCCCAGCTCTGCAGAATCCTTTTTGAGATATGGGGAGCAGAGCTGCACACTGTCTTCCAAATGAGGTTGCTCCAGAGTCTTCTAAGAGGGCATGACAATGTGGAGCATTTTAATCCCCGTCCTTTTCCTAACAATCCCCCTCAAAGAGTTTGTTCTTTTTCACCACTGCTGCACAGTGGCGCCACATTTCCACTGTGCTTTCCACTGCGACCCCTAGATCTCTTCCAGGCTCAGCGAATTCAGACACACACACCCACGCAAGAAGACCCACCAGGCCAGGAGGCCGGGCCCAGAGAGATGAGCACTTGACAGCTAGGGTGGAAGGCCACAGAAGGCGTCTCACATCAGACTCAAGGTGTGGAGTTTGCATTGTTCTCAAGCACAACCCTGGGAGGGCTTCCTGGCCCCACTGCTGGACCTCCTGAGGGCACCTGGTGTTTTTGGCCACTGTGTGACAGAGTGTTGGACTGGAGAGGGGCCATTGGCCTGATCCAACATTGGCTTCCCTTATGTTCTTATGTCCTCTCTTCCTGGAGAGCTTTGAGACCCACCAGACCCTGAGCGGTGAGCTGCGCTGTTGGGGGCTGAGCCTCGCGCAGGCCTGCTTGGCCTCTGTAGGAGCCGGGCGTTCAGGTGCGTGCATTGCATGGTGTCCTGTTGCAACAGTTTTTGGCTGAAGTTTCCTAACCTGCAAAGTACCCCCTGCTCCAGCTTAGCAAGCATAAAGGAGAAACTCAAGAGCCTTTTGGCAGGACGGCACCTTCAAACAACACACCTTCAATCCCAGGTCTAGACAGACCTCAATCCCTCTTGGAGCCTGAAGATTTCCTGGCCCACCTGGTAGACAAATTACAGGCTGCCCTTGCCAATGCCTGTGGAATCCTGTCCGATGATGAGGCAAAGATGTCAAAGCCTCAGAAGGAGGTTTGTAAATCAAGTGGCCAACTAAAGGCTGACAAGACCGAGGGGATGCTGGCTGGGAAAGCTGAGATCTTGGAAGACCTTGTGCTCCCTACTTTTGACACTCCCTGACTCAATTAACAGCCGAGGGGTTATAGCGGACCCAGCATTACTCTGGGAGAAGCAAGTGTAATGCAACTGCAAAAAAATTATTTATTTCCATCTTTATTTATCCCCGAAAATGGCTACCTGGCCAATCTGGCTATCTAGACCTCGGCCACTGTAACCTCAAGGCTAGTCCACTATCCACTACTCTGCCTGTGCCTGCCTTTCAAGTCACCATGGAAACTCCGATGCGTACAGAGTGCTGCAGCATACTTGCCATCTGGAACTAGATTCAGGTGGGTAGCCGTGTTGGTCTGAAGCAACAGAGCAAAGTGTGACTCTAGCGGCCAGCTTGGTGTCGTGGTTAAGAGCAGTAGACTTTAATCTGGGTTTGATTCTCCACTCCTCCACGTGCAGCCAGCTGGTGTGACCTTGGGTCAGTTACAAGTTCTTTCAGAAGTGTTCTCTCAAGGGCAGTTCTCAAAAGAGCTCTCTCAGCCCCACCTACCTCACAGGGTGTCTGTTGTGTGGAGGGGAAGGGAAAGGAGACTGTAAGCCGCTCTGAGACTCCCAGTGATGGGTGGGGTATAAATCCAATCTCTTCTTTGTCTAGATCAACAAAATTTGATTCTGGCTATAAGCTTAAGTGTGCATGCACAGGAAAGCTTGCATCCAGAATTAAATTTTGTTGGTCTGAAAGGTTCCTCTGGACTCAGACTTTGTCTGGAACTAGGTTACGCATTCACACACACACACCACAGCCATTCTGCCATCAATGTGTTGGTTACCGGTCAGTTACCAGGATCACCTAAAAAGTCTTTGCTGGCTTTGGTCCCATGGACTCTCCTTCTGTCCCCCTCCCACAATAGCTTCACTCACCTGAGCCAAGCCACTCTACTGGTGAGGAAGATGGACCGTGTCCGGGACACATCCTTTGTAGTGCATGGGAGTTTGTTTTGTTCCTTTTGGTTTTGCTCTTACTTCCGAAAGGGAGTCTTTTGTTACTGGGTTGTTTAACATGGTTCTGTTTCATTATTGTTTCTTTCCTTACTGTTGTTTCGTTCTCATGATTTTGTTTGTTTCAATGGAAGATTTGCCCCCTTTGGCTTCTTTCTTGTCTAGCCAAACTAGATAAAACTCAGGGGATTGTAGTACTCCATCAAGACCATCACACACTGCCAAATCCTGTCTGTCTGAACAGAAAGAATAAAGGGGCCTGAGGCACTGAAAAGGACCAATGTTTAACGACAAAGTCTATGGGCGAACGGATAGGAAAGATTCCACATGGGAAAACAGACTGCACTGCAGCCGCTGAACTTGGAGAATGGTAGCACAGGGAAGAGGCAGACTGGTGAGGCAAGGGCATTTGGCGGCACAAGGAGAGGAAGGCAGCAGGAGGAGAACCTTGGCCTAGATTTGCTTTTACTTGGAGACCAGCAGCCAAGCAGGAGAGGGAGACAGCAAGGGGGGATTTGGCATCAGAGCAGGCACTGGGAGGAGAGAAGAAGGCAAATTCCCACCCTGTGTCCCTCAGGACTGGAATCCCTCACACATGTATGTCATGTTTGTGGCTGCAACTTGCAGGCAAGCAAGAAAACACAGAGCCCCCCATCCCACCCCCAAGGATCATGGTACTCACTCTATGCTCTTAGGAGGAAAATGTTGTCTGCCTTGTAAAAGCAAAATCAATAGAGGCAAAGACTGCAATAAGGAAAGAAACCAAAACAAAAGAAAGACACATGTTCCTCCCTTTCATTAAAGGCTGTTTAGATGGAGAATTTGTTTCCTTTTCATATTAATTACTATAATTATAAAACACCCCATTTTCATAATTATTGTAATAAACAATAAAAGAAATGCACAAGTATAGTTCCTGCTATTGTGAAATTTAATGAAAATCATATTTGGAATGTTGAATGGTATGTATTTTTATAGGCCTTGCTTCATCAGCACAAATTAGCCTGAATTAATAATGGCTCACTTAATCTGTTTAGGACCTTCCTGTAAGAATGTCAAGCAGGCATTTTTGTTCCCGTTGTTCTGATGCGTAGTTAGCATCCTTGAGAATTTTATTCTGCCTGCAACAACCAGTTCTGAGAATAGCGGGAGTCACTTCTTGTGAATTAATAGCTGCTCGTCTGCCAGCATAAGTCCCAGAAACCAGAACACTAACACTGAAGTTGGCAACCCATACTAATCCTTCACAGTTGCAAACATATCACTTGTATGCTCAGAGGAATGTCATGCAACAGCCAATTCATCAGGAACGTGGTTTATCACACACACTATATAAACCCCCAGCACTCTGAGACGTAGGAATGTCTCAGGTCTGGATTAAACAAGGATACCATTTCTGCACGTGCCTTTGGTAAGGGATTTAGCACTTTTTGATGCATGAGATTCAATATAGGTACAAGAGGAATGCCATGCATGCTTGTGTACTTTTAAGTAGCTGTTATGAGTCAGCCAGGCCTCAGCAATAGCGAGGACTCCTCAGGAGAAGAAGAGCCCCGGGTAGCCAGCTCTGAGTCAGCAGAAGCTGGCAAGCAGGAAGCTGAGCTGAAGGCTGGTCAGGATTCACAGCCAGCAGCTGGTGCAGAGCCACCAACACCCTCCAGCCCCGATTCAACAGGTGAAACACAGTTGGTTGTTTCCAGCCCTCCAGTATCACCCACACCTTTAGAGCGTCGTAGACAGAGGTTTAGAACAGAGCTATGGGAGAGATGGCAAAGTGCATGCCTCCTGGCCTGACACCAGCTGCTTGCTGATAACCAAGATAAGTAATTACAGGATTATCCCCAAGCAGCAGTTTATACCTTAAACATATTGGTATAAAAACCAGCCAAGGGAGGCTGTTAGGCGCTGATGCAACATGTATGAGAGATGCTCAACCACTGACTCTCTTTGAACCATGACCTTTGGACTGAATGACTCTGCCTGGCCTTACTTCTGGTACCTGATACTCCAAGGCTGTAAGTCAGGACAATAGCTTCACCATACGCCAGTGTGATTTGTGTATCTATAATATTCCTGTGTCTGATATTCTCATGTTTAGTTAGATTACTTATAAATAAAGTTGTTAACTAAAAACAGGGAGTACTCATTGAAAGGTTTTCATACTGGATCTGGAATAAATAAACAAACATCTGATTTTCCCTTATAGCGAGATGCCTGGGTCCCAAAAATATTGAATGCCAGAGGGAGAACTCTCATGCCATATGGCACTGTGACTTGGTGGTTTGCATGTTGCTAATATTCAACCAGAGATACTCATTAGGCTTCCATGAGGTTGTTATTCTGGCAATACCCTGTACCAAGTGTGCCTCTTAGACTGGTACACCACCTTGTTGGGTGGCCTGCCTGAAGACCCTTACTGGCTGCACCTCCTAAGCTGTGTGCTGTGTTGACTGGGTGTCTGGTTGGACTACCACCCTCACTTGTTGTGTGCTTTGGGCCTAGGAAACAGGATGGGATTCATGGAGCAAAACTGAGCCAGCTGGGCTGGGAGACAGAACCCAGGTGAGAGCTGCTGGGAAGGTGTTTTTTGCCTTTCCTAAACTGCTAAATTACTGGGGAGCATTACCTGAGGTTGCCTTGTGAGAGGACAGAGTTTGAGGGTGAGTGGGTGCTTGTAACCTGCTGGAGAGGGGTGTTTTGCTGGGGTCTGTTTGGGTCTTCGCTGGGTCTATTGCTCATTGAGCAAGGTCAGTTTCCCTGGGGCTGATTGCAGGACCCACTCTCTGTTGTTACTGCTGGGAGGCAGGGTCTGTGGGCCTCTAAGGCTTTTCCAAGGCAGAGGCGCCAGGTAAAGGGCGAGAGTCAAGGGGCTCTTGGTCTGAGGGACACTGCATCACTATAAATAACTTTAGACCACTAACCAGTTACGAAGGTAGAAAGCCAGCAGGGGAGCAGGGCCTATCCAGTGTTTTGCAGAGGTTGCTACGTGTACAATTATCTACCCACTGGGTGGAAATCGTGGGTGTGTGTTTGCACATGGAGCTCCTGACTCTCCCTTGAGGCTCGGGCTGCCAAACTGGAGAAGCTGAGGCAGAGAGAGAGGCTTGGGGAAGAGGCCCTCTGGGGCGTACCAGAACAGTCCCACTCCTGTGCTGACAGCTCTTCTGCTGTTGGGGAGAGGGAGAGTCTTGAGGCTGGAAGGTGTCAGTCGGAGAAGGAAGGATGTGACCCCTTAGAAGGCACCCCATCCTTGGGCAATGTACTGATATCCTCTCGTACCAAGGATACCCCCTGGGGGGAGGTGGGCTTCTAGTAGCTGGTGATTTGATCATTAGGAATAGAGAGAGAGTGGGGGTATGTGACAGGCATTTTGACCGCATGGTGACTTGCCCGCCTTGTGTGAAGGTTGCAGTCATCACACGCTGTCTAGGTAACTGATAGTGCTGGGGAGGAGTCAGCAGTCATGGTGCACGTTGGCACCAAAGACATTGGGAAATGTTGTTATGTGGTCTTGGAGGAAAAAATTTAGGTTAGGCAGAAAGTTAAAGGCCAGGACCTCAGTGAAAGTAGCATTCCCAGAAGTCCTGCCGGTTCCACACACAGGGCCAGCTAGACAGGCACAGATCAGGGGTCTCAATGTGTGGTGCTGGGAGGAAGGGTTTAGATTTGTCAGGGACTAGGAAACTTTCTGGGACAAGCTGAACCTGTACAAAAGAGATGGGCTTCACTTGAACAGAAAGGGAACCAGGCTGCCAGAGACTAATGTCAAAAAGGTATCAGAGCAGCTTTTAACCTAATCCCAGGGGGGAAGCCGACAGGAGCTGGGGAGCCTCCGGTTCAGGACAAGTCAGTCCCAAGGGGTGACTGCACAAACACGCAGGAGGGTGATATGGACAGGAGTGTAATAGAGAGGGCGACTGATGGTGGCGACTGAGGGCCGCATGTGGTGACTAAGGGGTTGAGGGAGGCGAGGGTTACTTGAGATAGACACGCATTATACATGTCTTTACATCAGTGCTAACAGTATCCAAGCCAAGATGGGGGAGCTGGAGTGCTTGGTGTTCGGTGACAATTTAGACATAGGAGGTATCTCAGAAACATGGAAGAATGGGGAAGATCTATGGGATACAAGCCTTCCTGGGTATAAGCTCTATAGGCAGGACGGGGGGGGGGACGGACAGGTTGTGGTTGGTGTTGCATTGAGGGCATAGAATCAAATAAGTTAAAAAACATCAGGGGAATTAACTCCCCAACAGAAGCAATATGGGTAGAGTTACTTAAAAGTGGGCTGTACTACTGCCCACCTGATCTAACCCCTGAGGCTGATCTTGGGATGGAGAAGGAAATAAGGAGGTGACTAAAGCAGAGAATGTTGTTATACTGGGAGCCTTCAACTACCCTCACATTGACTGGGTAAATGTGTGCTTGAGTCATGCTTTAGAAATGAGATTCCTAGACATCATAAACAGCACTGGAACAGCTGGTCACAGAGTCAACCAAAGGGTTAGTGATCTTGATCAGAACGGGTCAGAACCACATTCGGAGGCAGTGAACCTCTGAATCCCAGTGCCAGGAGGTAACATCAGGGGAAGGCCTCGGCCTTTCTGCCCTGTTGTTGGCCCTCCAGAGGAGCTGATAGGCCAATGTAAGAGACAGGAGGCTGGACTAGATGGACCCTCACCGGTCTGACCCAGCAGGGCTCTTCTGAGGTTCTTCTCAGGGGAAGGCCTCGGCCTCTCCGCCCTGTTGCTGGCCCTCCAGGGGAACTGGCTGGCCACTGTGTGAGTCTGGAGGCTGGACTGGATGGATCCTCACTGGTCTGACCCAGCAGGGCTCTTCTGAGGTTCTTCTCAGGGGAAGGCCTCGGCCTCTCTGCCCTGTTGCTGGCCCTCCAGAGGAGCTGATAGGCCACTGTGTGAGACGGGATGCTGGACTAGATGGACCCTGACTGGCCTGACCCAGCGGGGCTCTTCTGAGGCTCTTCTCAGGGGAAGGCCTCGGCCTCTCAGCCTCTTTGCCCTGTTGCTGGCCCTCCAGAGGAACCGGCTGGCCTCTGTGTGAGACAGGATGTTGGACTAGATGGACCCTCATTGGTCTGATTCAGCAGAGCCATTCTTATGTCACTTTTGAGAGTAACAAAATTTATTCCGCCAAAAGCCGTTTCTGAGGAGGACCTTCCTTTTGTTGTTCCCAGGAACTCCGGAACTCCCCTTGCTGCCTTCTTCCCTGCATGTTGCTGACTTCCAGCAGAGGCTTCCATCTTGCCTCAGACTCGGTTGCAGCTCGAAGCCTGGTCCAGACTCGGGGGGAGGCCGCATCCTGCTCCTCACCTCTCTCTGTCGGTCTGCACCCGACGTGGCTGGCAGCAGAAGGAATGACTGGCCTCGCCCTGGCCTGGGGCTGGAGCACGGGGTGGGGGGACCTGTCCTCAAGTGAGTGGGTGAGCCAGCCCTGGCCTCGCAAAGGTGGGCCAGGATCATCACTGGAATGAAGTCTGGGACTGGGGAGCTCATGTGCCTCCTGGAGGTCTCTCATTGTTCATGGAGATGTTTCCCAGCACTGCACGAATGGCCGCAGAGCAGGAAGCAGAGGCTGGCGAGCCAGGCATGGTGGGCAGCTTGCCCATGGTGGCCTCCTCTCTTTCTGGACCCAGACTCCGTTTCCTCCTCTGGAAGGGCTGCTCCGTGCTCCAGGACAGCCTCTGCATGCGCAGGCCGGGGTCAAATCCATCAAGAACCTCCCAGGCAACTTGACCCGTAACCTGGGCCAGAGAGAAAAGGACTGCTTGCCTCACAGTGTTCTGATTGCTCACGACCCAGCTGAGGAAGAGCCCCGTGGTACCTGGATTCCGCAGAGCCTTTTGGACAAGCTGGGCAGGTGCCTGCAGGAAGCCCTCCTTTCTCTGCCCTGGTGGCCTCCTCCTTCTTCCACCACTGGAAATCCAGCCCAGCCCAGCCCAGCGTCCAGCCATTTGCTCTCCCTGCTTCAGGACAGGACATGTGCTTGACAGTCCCAGGAGGTGCTGGGCCGAGCGGGCCTGTGCCAGCCCCGTGGCGAGACTACTCGCATCCCTTGCTTGGCTTGGTTGGGCTTCCCTTAGCCAAGGGTTCACCAGCAACTAGATATTATTTGGTGCTTGTTTTGGAACAGCTTTTTGATAAGCAGTGTTTGAAGTAGCTCTGTGTGAGTGCCAACTCAAAAAAAGGAACTGATCACTAGTTTCCTGGTTGCTGTTTGAAGAAGTAGTCAGGGAAGCGCACTCCTTCTAAGGAAACTGTCAGGCTTGGCAGAGCTTCAGAGTCTCCAGCCAGTCACCCCAACCAGACTCCTCAGAAGCCGCTCCTTCCTGGAACAATGGAGGGATGGTTGCTGGCTGTCGTCTTCTCCATCCTGCTGTTCCTGGTGCCAGCAGCCCAGGGAGCGTCTCTGGCGCCTCCTGACCAATTGGAGGGGGAGGGGGCTACGGAGGCTCCATGCCAGAAGTTCTGCCACAGGGGCTCTTGCCTACGAGGGGTGGCTCGACCATCTTCAGTGAACAGGAAAGACAGTCTAGAAAATCGTCAAAGTGCACATTTTCACCATGTGCATTACCTTTAGGACGGGTGGGTGAACTGAGATTTCCAAACAGAAGGGCACATTTTGCACTGGGCATTGGGGGGATGTCAGATGGGAACCAGCTGTGTGCCCAAGCCTTTATGGTCTGAATGTAGGCTTGCCAACCTCCAGGAGGTGCCTGGAGATTTCCCAGGATGACAACTGTGATCCCCAGACTGCAGTGGCGAGGATGTGTTCCCGTTGTTTTTATGCATCTGTGGTTGAGCTCTGGGGAGAAAGGTTACATAAACATCAACAAAAAAAACCCCCTCCATTTCAGGCCTCTCTCAGGAGGAATAATTTATGGTTTTGTGGTAGGCAGTCGCTCATCGGCACGCTGCCTTGCCTTATCCAGATCTCCTGCTGATGCTGCAGAGGTCCCAACTGCTGCCTGGCTGCTGCAGCTCAGTGGCCGAGGAGGAACAAGTTGGAACGGAATCCTGCTGAGTCAGAGGAAATACCAGACAGGCTGCACTTCTCCCCTCTGGAGGGGTCCAGCTGCCCTCGCGCTCTGACTCAGCTAAGACTCTGACTCAGCTAAGAGCCACCTCCTCCATCCAGTCCAACACTCTGTCACTCAGTGGCCAAAAACACCAGGTGCCCTCAGAAGGTCCAGCAGTGCGGGCAGGAAGGCCTCCCACTGTTGCCCCCCCCAAACACCAAGATTACAGAGCATCACTTGCCCCAGACGGAGAGTTCCTATCTATACCTTGTGGCTAATAGCCACTGATGGACTTCTGCTCCATGTTTATCTAATTCCCTCTTGAAGCCATCCATGCTTGTAGCCGCCACCACCTCCTGTGGCAGTGAATTCCACGTTAATCACTCTTTGGGTGAAGAAGGACTTCCTTTTATCTGTTCTAACCCGACTGCTCAGCAATTTCATGGAGTGCTCACGAGTTCTTGTATTGTGAGAAATGGAGAAAAGCACTTCTTTCTCTACCTGCTCTATCCCATGCATGATCTTGTAAACCTCGATCATGTCACCCCTCAGCCGTCGTTTCTCCAAGCTGAAGAGCCCCAAGCGCTTCAACCTTTCTTCACAGGGAAAGTGTTCCAACCCCTTTATCATTTTAGTTGCCCTTTTCTGCACTTTTTCCAGTGCTATAATATCTTTTCTGAGGTGTGGCGACCAGAACTGTACACAGTACTCCAAATGAGGTCGCAACATCGATTTATACAGGGGCATCGTGATACTGGCTGATTTGTTTTCAGTTCCCTTCCTAATAACCCCCAGCATAGCATTGGCCTTTTTCATTGTAGTCGCACACTGTCTCAACATTTTCATTGAATTATCTACTACGACTCCAAGATCTCTCGCTTGGGCAGTCTCTGCCAGTTCGGACCCCATCAGAGTGTATTTATAGTTAGGAACCCCGTCTGTGCAAAAATGAAGCCCGGGACCGCGCTTGCAGGAGTCGCAATATAAAAGCCATCAAGTCCCAAGCCAATTCTGGGATCTCTGGCCCTCCCCTCAGGATAACGCCAGCAGCAGCCAAGAGCGGGGGGGTTGGGGGGGGGTTGGACTACATCAGTCCACATAACTGGGGAGGAGGAAGGGCCTGCTGCCCGTCCAGTCCAGGGTGGCCCCTCCTCAACAGGATCGGAGGTGGGGGGGAGGGGGAAGGCATGACACAAAAGGCACCGTCTGGCTAGTACAGGCTGCCTTCGGGTCAATGCAGTTGTTCACATCTTAATGTGATTATCGAATCCCTCCCCCCCCCCCCCCCCCCAACATCTTTTCTCAGGGTCTGACTGAAGAGACGGTGCAAAGGTAACAGATTATTTCAATTAGAGCAAGTGATGGTTTGCCGGGGTGGGGGTCAGCCTCATTCATAAGAACATCATCAGAGCCCTGCTGGATCCGACCAAAGGCCCGTCCAGTCCCACATTCTCGGTCCACACAACAGCCAACCGGCTGCCTCGCCCTGCAGCCAGGAGTCCTTGCAGAGAAACACTCCTCCATTCCCCAGGGATGGACACCATCTTGACACCCATTTGGAACACACGAGAACACTGCCCTTCCCCTCCCCTTCCATCCTAGGCAGCCAAGGACTCCCCCAACCCAGAACTGTGCTGCTGCTTCCCATGACAGCTAAACAGAAGACCCCGGTAGAAGAAGAGGAGGAGGAGGAGGAGAAAGAGAAGAGATTGGATTTATACCCTGCCCTTCACTTGTAGTCTCAGAGTGGCTTACAAACTCCTTTCCCTCCCCCTCCCCACAAGACACCCTGTGAGGTGGGTGGGGCTGAGAGAGCTTTGATAGAAACTGCTCTTTTTCAAGGACAGCTGTGCCAGAACAATGGCTTTGCCCAAGGTCATCCAGCAGGTGCAAGTGGAGGAGTGGGGAATCAAACCCGGTTCTCCCAGATTAGAGTCTGTGAACTTAACCACGACACCCAACTGGGTGGGGTGCCAAACTGATACAGACGCCAGACCCTTCCGGCAGGGGCCACAGGGGCTGGGTCTCCCTTTCCCATGGGGGCCCTCTGGAGCCACTGTCCGGGGGGGGGGGGCTCCAACAAGAGGAGAGAGGCTTTGCAAGAGCAGAGCTGTGGAAAGGAGCCCGGAGGTCCCGGCAAGAACTCCTTCACACAACAGTCCCTATCACCCACCTTGGCAAGAGATCGGTTGGAGGAATGGGGGCTGGGATGACCACGAGTGCGTTTGTTCTCGGCTGGCCTTTCCTCCCTGGCCTGGCCCAGGTCTCTGGGTGAGCACCACGTGCCTCCCACCCCCGGCCCGGGCCCAGAGGTCGAGCTGGGGTAGCCAGGTGCACAGCCAAAGGAGCTTTTGCTGGTTCACGTCTCCCTGGATGGCCACCCAGCCGCCTCTGGTCTGCAAAGAGCTCTCTGCTCCAGAAAGGGAAATGAAGCCTGGTGGCCGGCTGGTCACAGGAGAGGCCAGCAGGCGAGAGAAAAGCCAGGGCCACGGGCTCTCCGTGGGAAGGGCTGTGCCACGTGACATCTTCTAACTGGGCTACGGCGCAGCCCTTCCCACAGAGATGAAGCTTGCTCCCAGTCCCAGAGGAACTGGTAATTCCCACGCCCAGCGGTAAAACAGGTCAGGGTTGTCCTCTTGCGCGTTGGGCCTTCTGGGTCTGACTTGAGCCGGCCCCCGCACACGTCGCCCCCCCCCCCCCCGGTCAAGCTGGCAGCACCACGGAGGACCCGGCTATATGTGTGACACTTGCCGGTGGAACAGCTAGACCCTAGTCCAAAAGCTCCATGGAGGGAGCCTGGGCCTTCTGGGCCCTCAAGACATTTTGCACTTATGGTGACCCCCTGAACTCATCTCCTCCAAAGCGTCCTCCCCTCAACGGCCTTGCTCAGACCTTGCCTACGGAGGGCCCTCGCGAGGGCTTCCTTCCTCCACGGAGTTTGTTCGTCTCCTGCCGGGCCTTCCTCTTCGCCTGCCGGCCTTCCTCTTTCCCCAGCAATGAAGTCAAAGCCCCCTTCCCCCCTGTGCTGGGACAGGCTTTCAGACAGCGCCCCAAGACCCTCTTAGCCATCCTGGGCCCCCAGAATCACTGCCCTGCACCCCTCCCCTCCGGTGGGGGGGGGGCAGGTGGAACTGGACAGGAAACTGCTCTGGGGAAGCACCAGAAAGCAGCAGAGGCTCCACCTGGCCTCCCTTTGGGTCTCCTCAGTGCTGCCATCACCCAAGAAGCCATGGGTGTGTGTGTGTGTGTGTGTGTGTAGAGATCGGCCAGGGCCCCAGGGCTGCCATTTGATCCCAGGGGGAGGGAGGGGGGGGGAGAGGCGGACTCTTACTTGGAGGGGGCACAGAACACCCAGTCTGCCCAGCTTCCTTCCAGGGATGAGCAAGGAACAGGCCTCGTCCCATGAACAGCAGGCATCTTTTAAGGGCAGGGAGGGATTTGGGGCTTCTTCTTTTACCTTTTTTCAGGGGCTGCAGTGGCTCAAGTGGTTAAGATGCTGAACTGCAGACCAGGGGCGTAGAGTTTATAAATCCCCGGGGGGGGGGGGGGGCAGAGGCTCTCTTGTGTGCGCGCGCTTTGCGTGCGCGCACCATGTCCCCGCCGCTCCTCCTCCCCCCCCCCCAGCCCCAGGGAGGCAGGCTCGGGGCGCAGGCTCGGCGGCGGCAGCAGCCAGCTGGCCGGCTGACTGCCGGCCGCGCGCGCAAAGCGCGGGAGCATGTCCCCGCCGCCTCTCTCCCCCCCCCCGCCCCAGGGAGGCAGGAGGGCAGGCCGGGAGTGGGGGGGGAGAGGCGGTGACGGCAGCTGGCCGGTTGACTGGTCACCGGCGGCGGGCACTCCCTTTTGCCGGGGGTGGCTGAGCCCCCCGGGAAATTTCGGGGGAGGCTCGAGCCCTCAAGCCCCCCCGTAGTTGACGCCCATGCTGCAGACCAGAAGGTTGGTAGTTCAGCAGTTCGAGACCCGAGTGCTGCATGACAGAGTGAGCTCCCTTCTCTGGCCCCAGCTCCTGCCAACCTAGCAGTTTGAAAGCAAGAAATTGCAGGTAGATAAATCGGTGGCACTTCTCTGGGAAGGTAACAGCGTCCCGTGCGCCTCAGCATCTGGTCATGCTGGCCACATGACCACGGAGAAAAGTCTTCAGACAGCGCTGGATCTTCGGCTTGGGAACGGAGATGAGCACCGCATCCCTAGAGTCGGATTCAACTGGCTTTCGAGCAAGGGAAACCTTTACCTTTACCTATTTTATCTTTGGTTTGAACTGGGGGGGGGTTAACTGTCATTGTAAGCCACCTCAAACCAAGAGAAAAGGTGGCATAGAAATGTTTTAAGCAACTAGATGAATCAAGAAATGCGAGGCTGGATGCTGGAAGTCGGCTGTCAGAGCGGTGGACCAGATTACCCCGACTCCCACGCCACGGAGCCCCAGAAGGGAGTGGGCCCCGGCAGTGGAGGGTGCCTGCTCATTCTCCGCCTCCCCCCGGGCCAAGGGGCAGTGGGGCTGTGGGTAGTGGGACCCCCAAGCGATGGGACCCAGGGGGGAGCTGCCCTGGTTGCCCAGTAGCTGAGACCCACATCTCAACAGCAGATGGACCAGAGAGGACATCGCCCCCCCCCCCAGGAGTCTCTGGTTTCCTCACCAGGAGGCCCCAGGGTTGCTGCCATGCTCAGCCCCCCTCCCTCCCCCACCTCATAACTTGCAGAAGAGGTATTTTTTGGGGGGGGAATGCAGCTGGGTCGCTTTATTGCTTTGCTCTTTCTGGTGGGGAGGAATGCCAGAACAGCTCATCTGGGGGCTCGTCCACCAGACTCAGGGGTCCCCCCAACCCGACCATCTGTGCACAACCGCCAGAAAGAGAGAGACATGCGTGTTCTGGTCCCCCTCCTCAGGTCTTGCCCATTGCCCTCCCCCCCAGGCATGCTGCCGAAATCTTTGGCCAGGTGTGCCACCGGCACAAGGACCTCCACAGCTGACCCAGCCCTAAGCGAAGAACCACCGAGTGGCCTGGGGCAGTGGGGGGGGGGAGCCCAGGGGGCAGATTTCAACAGACCCCACCCAAAAAACCCTCTCCCCAGGGCCCTCTGGCCATTTTTACCTTCACCCCCCTTTCAGCACCGCAGAATGAGGCCCCCCCCCCAGCAAAGGGGAAGAGGAGGCGGGGGAGCGGACTCCTCCATCTGCCAGCTGAGATGGACCCTGCTGGGAGGCCTGGCTCTCCTTCCCGAAGACATAAAAAGCTTCAGGACAGGCCCTGTTCGGATCACCTGCACTGAAAACCCGGGGTTTAATGGCCTCCAAATCCAGGCCAGATGCATCCATGCCAGATGCACCTCCTCGGGTCCCTCCAGTCTTAACAGCCATTCGCTCCCCCTCCCTCCAATGCCTGAAAAACCCGACTCCCCCCCCCCCCCCCCAGTCCTCCTTTGTCTGAAGGTCTCTGCTTGGAAGACAAGGTGGTTTTATGTTACACAAGAGGCTCCCCACCCCCCACCCCCCAACTTTGCTTCACGTCTGGAGGGAAGGCCCTTTTGGAGACTACAGCAGACACCCTCCCCACAGCCCCCCCCCCCGCCTCTTCAGCCCCAGGCAGGGGGGGGGAGAAACAAGAAAGAAGGAAAGGGCCCCCCAAAGACACTCAGGGATGCCAGGGGGGGGGGGGAAGGAGGAAGTCAGAGAGTGGCAGGGCAAGTGAAAGAGGGGGAGGGGGCAGCAGATCCGCATGAGGGGGGCCTGAGACACACACACACACACACACCCTGCATTGATGGGGGCTTCGACCAAGGCCAAAGGGAGCCACCTCCCAAGGGTGCAAACAGGAGGCTGCTTGGAGGCCAGCGGCTGTTAACCGGCCAGCAGGAGAAAGAGAGGCGCCAGTTCAACCACCAGGCAGGCCTTGCCTGGCTCCCCTGCCTATCCCCCCCCCCCCCCCGCCTAATCCAGGTTGCCTCCTTGGACCACAGATCCCCCATCCATCCCCGAGCAGAGCTGCCCTGACCCGGGAGGCCCCCCTGAGAGGCAGGCTAATTCAAATCAGAACCCACCAGGCTGGGAAACCCCATCAGAGCTCCGGAGGAAGTGGCTCCTTTGGAAAGCCCTCTGGGGTGGGGCGGTCCAGGGCCTCTGCCTCTCCTGCACCTTCCAGCCGATCCAACAGGGGCCAAGCCCCCCCTTCTCCACGAGACCCCCAGCCACCCACCTACCCCCGGCCAGGCGGCCCCTTCTAGGGCCAGGCAATCCCTCCCCCCCGGCTGTGGCCAGCAGCCCCCTTCGCCTCGCCTGAAGAACAGCTAAAATCCAGGAGTCCAGGAGCAGCACCTGAAAGACCAGTGAGGGTCCCAGGGTACACACTCCTGGGAGTCTGGGCTCCCTTCGTCAGGCACGAGGAGCAACGGAGAGCGGAGCCTTTCCCCCCACTCCAGAGGTGGGAAGGAGGCCATAAAGGGTGCACTCCCCCTCGGCTCTGGCCAGTAGCCACCCTCCCCCTGCACCCTTCACAAGCATCCTCTACAACCTTCCGCCTGGGATAGAAAGACTCCAGGATCTCCATTCCTACTCGCGTCTGACTACGGGAGTTGGGACTCTCGAAACTGCTGGGGACCCTGGCTGCTCCCCCTCAGGTGGGACTCGGCTCCAGCTGCTCTCTGGCAGACCCGCCCCCGAGTGCCTTCCTCTCTGGCTGTGGTGGTTGTGACTCCAGATGGGGCCAACCCCTCGGGCCCTTGCCAGCTGGCCAGCAGAGTCGGGGGCCCTCCTCAACTGAGTCAGGGCCACTCTGCAACTGCCAGGCCAGGCCCTTCTTCCGGCTGGGAGCACAAGGCAGGCAGGCCGGCCGGCCTCCTCCTCCTCCTCCTCGTTCACAGCATCTGCCTTGCTCCGGCCCTCACTGTCCCCCCCCCCCTTGGCCACTCCACATCTTGCCCGGAGGGAGGCCAAGCGATTCAATAAATACCTTGCTCCATAAATAACCAACCCCAGGACGACTTCAAAGCCTGGGGAACAGCCTCACTTGGAGATGGCAGCTGGTATTAATTTCTGCCCTCACAATTTCCCCCACTTATCTCTCCACACAGGAGAGCTCCTCCGCACAAACCCCCAGCCCCCCCCTCCAGCCGCTTTAATGACAGGGCCTCCAATGTCTGGCCTGGGGAGGGGGGGCCTCCAAGGGGGTCTGGGTGGTCCCGGCCATTCCCCGGGGGAAAGGCAACCCCCCCCCCCCCCCCCGCTCCAGACCCACAGGTTCCAGGGTCTCAGGTGTGAGGCTGCAGGGACCTGAGTGACCCCTTTGCCCCCCCCACCCAAAAGAGGGGCCACTTGCATTGGAGTGCCCCGCAGCCCCCGGCAGGCCTGCCCCAGCCTGCCTCCCTCCGGCAACCTGAGGGCCTTTGGGGGTGGGGTGGGGGGGTGGGAGAGAAGACAGCAAAGCCAGCCAGTCTGAAAGCAACTTCCTCCCTCCTGGGCTTGATTAGCAGCAGCCCCCCCCCAGCTCTTTCATCCCCAGATTTTGGGGGGGGGGAGTTGGCTGCCTGAGCTGAAATGGATGGCCCTCCCAGTGTCTCATATGCCCGCTCACCAAGCAGGTTCAAGGGAGCAAGAGACGCCAAGGGTGGGAAAGGGGGCCCAGCCCCAGGGCTACCGCCATGCCCAGACCACCTGGGCCCTCCCCCCATCCCAGCTCCTGCCTCAGGTGGCCACCCACCGCGGGTGACATACAATGGGCCAGGAAGAGGCAAGAAGCTCCTCAGGCGCCCTCCAGCCGGCAGAACCCCCTTCCCTTCCTCGAATGGATCCACCAGAAACAGGGGAGCCGAAGAGACCGGGGCCGCTTAGGGAATGGGCTCCAAACAACTTCTGCTGCCCACCCCAGACTGGGGATCGCTGCACAACACAGACACAGGGCGAGCAGCAGGGGGCCCAGCGAGGAACGGTGGGAGGGTTGGTTATCTTCCTAGAATCCAGGAGTAACGACAGCAGTCTGACAACACAAGAGGACAAGTAACCCTCCGTAGGGGGACTGGTAAGAACATACGAGAGAAGCCAGCGTCGTATCAGGCCAGTGGCCCACCCAGTCCAACACTCTGGGTCAAACAGTGGCCGAAAACACCAGGGGCCCTCAGGAGGGAGGTCCAGCAGTGGGGGCAGGACACTAGAAGCCCCTCCCACTGTTGCCCCCCCCCCAAAAGCACCAAGAATACAGAGCATCACTTGCCCCAGGCCGAGAGCTCCTATCTATACCTTGTGGCTAAGAGCCACTGATGGACCTCTGCTCTTAAGAACATAAGAGAAGCCAATGTTGGATCAGGCCAGTGGCCCATCCAGTCCAACACTCTGGGTCACACAGTGGCCAAAAACACCAGGTGCCCTCAGGAGGTCCAGCAGTGGACTTTGTTCCTAAGTGGTTTGGAACTTGGGGGGGGGGGGGGGGAGGCAGTGCAAGGCCCATGTTTGCTGATGACGCCCAGTTGCTCAGGAGAGTGAAAACCAGGCGGACTCTGACGAGCCCCAGGAGGTTCTCTCCCAACTAGGTGAGCGGGCGACAAGGGGACTAGATCTGTTCAAATGAAGGCGATGCCCACTGGAACAGCCCCCTCCCCCAATTTAAAATGTGTGCTGACGGGATCTGGAGACACAGCAGCAAACAATTTTGGGGTTGTGGTGGACAGCACAGTGACAACATCCACTCGCAGTAGCGGTGGAAAGGCAAATCCAAGGCTTGGGAATGATCAGGAAACCGATTAAACACCAAACAGCCGGCTGTGTGTAACGCATGGTGCAGCCATATTTGGAATGCTGCCCCCAGACCTCCGAAAGGATATTGCTGGGCTGGAAAGCAGCAGCCAAAGCCCGGTGAGGAGAGGCCAGGCGGTCGGTGGAGTCTCAGTTCATGGGGGAGATGACCGGGGGTGGGGGTGGGTGGGGGGAAGAGACAGGGTACAGGTTTATTTCAGTTTGTTTGCATTGTCAGCATCCCGCCACTTTCCAGACCCAAAGTGGCTCACATTGTTCTCCTCTCCTCCATTTTATCCTCACAACAACCCTGAGAGGTAGGCGAGGCTGAGTGTCTTTGACCGGCTTAGAGTCTCCCGGAAGCCTTTCAGGGCTGAGTGGAGAGTGGAGCCTGGAGGGCCCCAGGTCCTAGTCTGATGATGCCCCAGGAACGTCACAGGGCGGAGAAAGTGGCTGCAGAGCTGGGCTACCACACTGCTCACCCCCTGGATCCCAAATCGTGCATGGGCCCCAAATTAAACAGCCCCCGTTGTCCCCCCAGCTGAGGCTCACTGGCTTCCCTCCAGGATGTGAATGCTGTTGTGACTCCTGCACTGTAGGGACAGATTACTGAGGAGTCCACTGATGGCTCTCGGCCTCGAGGCCTAAATGGCACCTCCATGCTCAGAGACCATCAGCCCCTGAATACTCAGTGCTTGGCTCTGGACTTGTCCCCCTCCTTGTCCCCCTTCGGGGGGGGGGGGGAGATCTAATCCGCCCTTGTGCACAGCAAGATTATGGGCTAGGGAGACCCAGCTAATCCAGCACGGCTGTTCCTGTTCTCCCCCACTGGCTGCTGCACCCGGCAAGGGGCTGAGTGGGGCACTGCCCCCCCCCCCGCAAGCTCTCAGCTGCTCCCAGCTTTCCCAGGCAAGTGCTTGCCTTGACTGCATGGCAGGCCTTGGGGGGGGGCAATATTTTTCTGCATTATTAGGGGATCCTCCAAGTCAGCCAGTGTGACATCATGATTAAAGTGTCAGCCTAGGACCCGGGAGAACAGGTTCGAATCCCCACTCTGCCCCAAAAGCTGGCTGGGCCTGTCAGTCTCACACACATGTGTGCGCGCGCGCACACACACACACACACAGAGCCTAATCTACCTCCTGTTTTGCGGTGCTGGGTCTCATTCCCCGTGAGCATTCAGTCGTGAACTAAGATGGGGTGTGCAAAGAACAGCAGGGGTGGGAAGAAGGATAAGCTCTTTGGAAAGTGACACCCCCCCCCAAGGCCCCCAGCTCCTGGGAGGGTCCGCAGGGCAGGTTTCTCACCCACCCGCCCAGCCCACCCCCCTTGTCTGACTCAGCTGCTCCTGCCTGGCCTCCTCTTCCTTCCACTTCAGGTCCCCCCCCCATAATCCCCCCAAGTCATTGTTCTCTGCACACCTGGGGCGCTGGGCTCTGAGCCTGCGGTGACCATGGCCCGGTCTGTGGGTGGCCCCTTCCCGCCCAGTTCTGGCACCAGCCACTTGCTTATTAGCTGCCCCCAAATAGTAATTTTATTCTTACTGGAGTTTCTGCTGGCAACCCACAACAAAGCCCCAGTGGAAAGAGGACGATCCAGAGGGTCGCCTTCCAATGGTTGCTGGGTTTTACGGCTGCTACAGTTTCGTCTTGACTGAAATGGAACTTTTTGAAAGTTGAGTCAGCAAGATGCACTGCCCACTTGACAGCTGAAAGCACAGGGCACTGGTATGATCAAGTTTAAAAATCACTTGTCTCTCTGAAAGGCACCAGCAGCACACAGGGAGGAATCCTTCCCCTTCTCTCACTTCCGGCCTCTTGGCAGAGCTGAGAGACTTCAGCCACCAGCAGCAGATTGGCGTGGGGGGGGGGGGCTGTAGCAGTGAGCCAGGGACTTGCTCAAGTCTACAGGGAGACCTGGGGGGTGAGGCAAGCTCCCTGGGGCCCCTGTCACCCCTGAGGGTTTGGGGAGGGGCCACGGCTCAACGGCAGAGCCTCTGCTTGGCATGCAGAAGGTCCCAGGTTCAATCACCATCGTCTCCAGTTAAAAATGATCAGGTAAGAGGTGATGGGAAAGACCCCTCAGCCTGCAACCCTGGAGAGTGGCTGCCAGCCTGAGTGGGGAATGCTGACCTTGATGGGCCACTGAGCGCCTGCTCTCGGCATGCAGAGGGCCCCAGAGGGCCCCAGGCTCAACCCTCAGAACTGCCTGCTGAGGATAAGGTAGGAGGTGATGGGAAAGACCTCCGCCTGAGACCCCGGAGAGCCGCTGCCAGTCGCCTGAGTGGCAGTGCTGGCCTTGATGGACGGGGGGGTGGGGGGGAGGCAGCCCAGGCAGCCGGCGGAGGTTTCTGTGGGAAGGGCCACCCACCCTGTGCGGCGGAGCAGGGGCCCCGGAAGGAAGAGCCAGGGAAGGGTCTGCCCCAGCCAAGCCCATTGCTGCCGCCTCTGCTCCCCCCCCCCCGGCCCCTCTTCTGCCCCCTCCCCAGCAGGCTTTGGGCAGCTCCACAGAGGCCCAGCAGGAGCCCCGACTGCGGGGGAGGGGGGGGGGAGGGCCTGGCATGGGCTGCCTCCAGGGCCCGCTTGCTGGGCAGAGGGTGCTGGGCTGGATCCAGCAAGGCACAGGCCGGCCCAGAGCATGCCGAGCAGGCAGAGAGGCCAGAGGCTGGACCCAGCACAAACCCCCACCCGCACTCCAGGGACAGTCACACAGGAGAGTCTGCCCGGGCCCCTTCTCTGCAGCCGCCGCAGCCGCCGGCGGAAGCCTCTGCCCCCCGAGAGGGTCTTCCGAGGAGGCAGCCGTAGAAACTTGGGGGGGGGGGGGAGGGGGAGAATCTCCCCCTTGCAAGGATGTGGTCACTTGCAAACCAGCTCTTGCCCCGCAAAAAAGCTGCCGCCTCCCGTCCCTCCTATGGGAAAGACGAGTTCAAGCCAGCCGCGCCACTTTTGGCGAGCTCCTTCCCGCAAAGGAAGTACCCCCGCTTCCTTGCAGGGTCAGCAAGGGGCTTCCAAAGGGGCCCCTCCCCACACAAACTGGGGATCCCCCCCCCCCGAGAGAGAGAGAGAGAGAGACGGAGAAGAGGAATGGGGGGGGGGGCAGGGCTGAGGGGAGAGAAGCAGCCAGCCTCCCGCCCAGTGCAGAGCCATCCTTCATTTTTACACCCCCGGGGTCGTTTCTGTGACTTCCCCTTTCAGGAACCCGGGGAGGAAGTCATTAACTCTGATGGCCGGGGGGAAGGGGGGGGGGGGGAGATGCGTTGGGCGCCTGAGCCAGGGGAGGGCCTTGTTCCCGGGGCCTCTGGAATGTGCGAGAAGGCGGCTGGGCGGCAGGAGCTGCGGGGGGGGGGAGGGGGTTACATAAAACAAGACCCTCCGGACACCAGTGGGAAGACGCTGGAACAAAGAAAAGGCATGGGGCCGGGCGGGGCGGCTAAGCTCTGGTCCCAAAAGGTCTCGGCTGCTGAGCCCACACAAGCTCCACGGTGGAACACTCCCCCCCCCACAAATCTGGTGCCATCCGTGGTGGGGGGGGGGACCCATGCCCCCTCCCTCTGCGCTTGGACAAAGATACTTTCCAGGCAGAGGGGGCGTTGTGTGCTCTGCTCCCCTGGGACCCTTGCTGGACATCTCATGAGACTGCAGGAATGCCCCCCCCCCCGGTGCCTTAAAGCATCCCACCCCCCCCCCCCCATGCCTAGGGTCCAAAGGCCCTCTGGGGCCCAGCTGCTCCTTGTGAAGGGGCCAGGAGAGGAGGGGGGCACCCAAGGCACCCGTGAAGGGCCATGACCTGCCCCCCCCCCCGCCCGCATGGCTCCGCCCGAAGGACCTGCTCCCCCCCTCCCAGATCTGCCCAGCCAGCCACCTGGGAGCACCCCTGCTTGGCTCTTCTGCCCTTATGTTTGTGGCCATCACTACCTGGGCAGGAAATGTCAGGAATTCCCAAATGAAGTGATTTCAGGCCTCCTCGTGGTACTGAAATGGCCGTGGATGCCCGGGTGGACAGCTTTTGCCAGGAGATGGGCAGGAGAGGGCAACCCTGTTACTCCTTGGGCATCCTTGCCAGCTTCCAGATGGGGCCTGGGGATCCCCTGCTTTTAACACTGATCTCCAGCTGAGAGAGATCAGCTCCCCTGGAGAAAATGGCTCCTTTGAAGGGTGGACTCTATGGCATTCTACCACGCTGAGGCTTCTCTCCTCCCCAAATCCCACCCTCTCCTGGATCCACTCCCAAAGTCTCCAGGTATTTTCCAACCCAGACTTGGCAACCCTAGATCCTGGCTATCAATCCTGGACTGTGTTTTGGAGCCAGGACAAATTTTACAGATTCTGGTCCCGTTTGGAGGGTAGACTGACGAAGTTGGTGCCAGGGTGGTGCCTGCTCAGCCCCTCGCCCTCTGGGCTCCCATCAGGATGGAAGGGCTCCTGCTGAGCTGCCCACCATCCTCTTCAGCGGGTTAGCCAGCTGCAGCCTTTCCTGGGCACAGAAGATCTGGCCACTGTGCTACGTGCCCCTGGTCACATCCAGATCAGACTCCTCCAGGGCACTCTGCACGGGACGGCCCTCGAGAAGTGTCCAGAAATGTCAACTGGTACTGAGTACCACAATGAGATTCCCGGACATCATTCATAAACGACTGAGCACTGGGACAGTCGGTCACAGAGTCAACCAGAGGGGTAGTGATCTTGGACTTGGTTCTGAGCGGGTCTCAAGGCCTTGTGAGAGATCTAGAGGTTCTGATGGCCACAGTGCTCTTAAGTTCAGCATTCAGGTCAATGGAAAGTTACCTCTAAAGTCCAAAATGGTAGCATTTTATTTCAAAAGAGGGAATGTTACAAAAATGAGAGGAATAGTTAAAAAGAAGCTGAAAGGGAAATATGCGAGTCAAATCCCTAGAGCTATTTAAAAACACACTCACTGAAGCCCAGATAGGATGCATTCCACAGATGAGGAAAGGCACTGCCAAGTGTAAAAGAAGGCCTGCGTGGTTAACAATGCAAGTTAAGGAAGCTATAAAAAAGCTAAGAGGCATCTTTTAAAAAGTGGAAGGTCTGCCCCAATGAATTGAACATAAGGAACCACATGCTCTGGCAGAAAAAATATAAGTCAATAATCAGACATTTTTAAAAAAAATATTTTGAGGATTGCTAAAAGCATCAAGACAAACTAAACATTTGTAAACATATACCCAGAGCAGGAAACCAGACAGAAAAGCAGTAGGGCCTTTGGATGACCAAGGAATAAAGGGATTGCTAAAGGAAGATAGGGAAATGGCAGACAAGCTTGACTTTTTGGCTTCTGTGCTCACTGTGAAAGACTGAGAGGGCACGTACCCATGTCACAGCCCCTAATTTCAGGAAGGGAATCTGAAGAACTGAGTCAAATTGAGGTGACCAGAGATGAAACTCTAACTTCTGAGGAAATGAAAAAACGGTAAGTCTCCAGATTACGATGGCATATACCTGAGAGTTCTCAGGGAACTCAGATGTGAGATTGTTGATCTACTAACCCATATATGTAACCAATCTCTAAATTCAGCCGCTGTTCTAGAAGGCTGGAAAGTAGCAAATGTGGCACTGATTTTAAAAAAGGGATCCAGAGGGGAACCAGAAAATTACAGGCTAGTCGGCCTAACATCTGTCCCAGTCAAATTAGTAGAAACTGTAAAAGGTAGAACTGTTAGGCACATAGACGGACAAAGCCTGCTGAGGGAAAATCAGCATGGCTTCTACAAAGAAAAGTCCTGCCTCACCAAGCTTTTGGAATTTTCTGAGAAAGTGAACAAGAATGTAAACAGTGACCCAGTAGACGCTACATCCCTGGACTTCCAAAAGACTTTTGACAAGGTACCTCGCTAAAGACTCCTGAGTAAACTTATCAGTCATGAGATAAGACGATGGCTTCTCTTATGGATTAAAAACTGGCTAAATGACAGAAAGTAGAGTAGGAAGAAACAGACAATTCTCACAATGGAGGGAAGTAAGCAGTGGGGTCCCACAAGGATTGGTTTTGGGACCGGTACTGTTTAATTGATTCATAAATTATCTGGAACTGGGGGTGAGTAGTGGAGTGGCCAAGTTTGCAGACACCAACTTATTCAAGATGGTGAAAACTAAGGCTGATTGTGAAGAGCTCCAAGAGCAGGTGGCAATGAGGCAAATGAAGTTCAGTGTTGGTAACTGTGAGGTGATGCACACGGAGACAAAAAATCCCAACTTCAAGTATAGGCTAATGGAGTCTGAACTTACTAAGAGGGGAAAACATCTTGGGGTCATAGTTGATAGCTCAATGAGAGTGTCAACCCAGTGTGCTGAAGGTGGAAAGGGCAAACTCTGTTTTACAGATCGTTAGGAAAGGGGTTGAGAATGAAACTGCCAATATTGTAATGCCCCTGCAGAGATCTATGGTGCAGCCTTGTTTAGAACACGGTGCACACTTCTGGTCACTGCATGTCAAAAAGGACACGGCAGAGCTGGAAAAAGTGCAGAGGAGGGCAACCAGGATGATGAAGGAGTTGGAGCTCCTTCCCTAGGAGGAAAGGCTGGAGAGTCTGCTGGGATTTTTCAGTTTAGGAGATGACCAGGGGGGGGGGGGGACACGACGTGATAGAGGTTTATAAAATTCTGCATAGGGTGGAGAGAGTTGACAAGGAGACATTTCTCTCCCTCTCCCCAAAGACTAGAGGTTGAGAGCAGTCCTGTGAGCAAGAATTCTACTTTGCGAGCCACTGCCAGTAAAGTTGTGAGTGAGCGGTTTGGCTACTGCACATATTAGTTTGCTCTGGAGCCATCCTTCCTGAGCTAAGACAAAAATGTGTGAGCCGGAGGCTAAAAAACTGAGCCGGCTCACACTAACTCAGCTTAGAGGGCACTGGTCAAGAGCATCCAATAAAGCCGATGGACAGTAGGTTCAGGATGGACAAAAGAAAATACTTTACGGAGTGATTAAAATGTGGAATTTGCTGCCAGAGGATGTAGTGATGGCCACAGCCATAGACAGCTTTTACAGGGGGGGAGATAGATTCATGGAGGATAAATCTATCAATGGCTTCTAGCCATAGTGACTGAAGGGAACCCCCATATGTAGAGGCCCTCTGAATCCCAGAGCCAGGAGGCAACATTAGGGGAAGGTCTCTCAGCCTCTCTGCCCTGCTGTCAGCCTTCCAGAGAAACCGTGTGGCCAGTGAGTGTGCTCACAGTGTAACGCTGGACAAGATGGACCACTACTCTGATCCAGCAAGGCTCTATAAATCTCTTAACCAGGATGTAGACTGGAGTGGCCATAGGGACTGCATCCTGCCAGTTATTTAACCTCTAGCCATTTCCAGTTTGCTTCTGGGCCCAATTCAAGGTGCTGGCATTAACCTTTATATGGCTTAGCAAACTGGAGGTCTGTCTATTCCCATGTGAACCTCCCACACCCTCCGGTCTTCTTCAGAGGCCCATTTGAGATGCAATGAAATTGGTTGCTGCCTGAGAAAGGGCCTCCCTGGCTGTGGCGCCCAAACATCCCTCCCCCCTCCCCGGGTTTGTCTTTCTCCTCCTGTCCTCCTCCTAGTATGCAAAAGCTTTTTTGTTGCATTTGGCCTCCTTCCCTCACCAGTCCTCTTAGACCTCCTCCCTGTATGTGTTTCCATTATTTTTGTTTTAAATATTTTGTGTGTGTGTAAATTGGGTGGAAAGGCAGCACAGAAATGTTCTAAATAAGTAAGAAATACATCAATGGAAAGTAAATTCCAGTTTAATTACTCATTGAGTAACGAACTATTTCCTTTTGTCTGTCGTGAATTTTCTTCCCCAGAACTTCACTGGCTGCCCTTGAGTCTAACAGTTATGGGAGAGGGCGAAATCATCCCCTCCAGCCCCTTTTCTGCATTCCATGCATAGCTGACCATGCCTCCCCTTAGCAGTCCTTTCCCCCTCTACAAACTCCCCAGCCTTTTCTCGCAGGAAAGGTGCTCGAACCCCTTGACCATCTTGGCTGGTCTCTTCCATACTTTCCCCAGCTCTGCAATGTTCTTTTTCAAGTACGGTGACCAGAACTGCACTTGGGACATTTTTAAACACAAGCGCTATACTCAGTCTCCTGCTCACTCAGCCCATGAGGAATGCTGGGGATGGGGGGGGCGGGGGCGGGGGGGGAAGTTGCCTTTTTATGCACAAGAGATGTGTGCTCAAGCAGATGGAGAGGGCACAACCTGTGGAAGGACAAGAATAACACTTAGATCCAAATGACTAACAAGTTTTTCAGGGCATGAGCTTCCGAGAACCCAAGCTCCCTTCGTCAGATAAAATACTTGTACCTCCCAAGTTAGCCCAGGACCGGGGGGGGGGGGGGGGGGGGATTAGGCTGTTACATCACAAGTCCCCTGAAGAGCCTCGGCTGCCCCTGCCCCAATACAACACAGTGGGACCCGAGCCCCAGCCTGCGCCTCAGACAAGGGGCCAGCCAGATTCCTTTGTGGAGGAGACCCGCCCAGGGCTGCGTCCAAAGCTACAACCTGCACACACCCCTGGCATGGGAACCCTTGTGGAAGTTGCAGGGGTGGGACTGCCTCTCCCTAATCAGTCTGGCACGTCGTCCGGAGGTTCACTTGCCCCAAAACTGCCTGTGGAGTGCTGGCCTTCTGCCTTGTTCTCGTGATCCCAGGAAACTTCTGCACCACGCCTGGAGTGCTCCTGTTGCACGGAGAGCCTGGAAACCCTGTGGCCGGCTTGGAGGCTCAGGACGCCTGTCTCCTCATCCCCACCCCCACCTGTGGGGCAGAGGCCCAGATGGGAAAGTCGGCAGGGAATTGCTTCCAGCCTGAAGTTACCTTAGAGAGAATGCCCACGAGCCCCTCGGGGTCCCACATGACCTGTGTGCCTGACCAGGGTCAGACACCTCCAGTGGCTTACTGGGCAACCTTTGGGAGCTGCCCGCAGAGCGCAGAACTGCCCTGCTTCCCAGACCTGGCCTGGGGACCTTGGCCACCTGTCTTCTGCAAGTTTCCAAGGAGTCACCCGCACGTCACACCTGAAGGCCCAGCTAGGAAAGGTCCTCCAGCGCAAGATGAGACCATGCCCAGCTCCGGAAGCCGGAGCAGTTCCTCGGAGGGAGCTCCTATGGCCAGTGGATCCTGGCCTTTGATTCTTGTGGGGGGGAGGGGGGAGGGTTCAGTAGGGGGAAAGAAAGGGGATTTGTTCAGGGTCGTGGATGACTGAAGTGCAACAGAGCAAAGGCATCTAAGGAGCCACTTCTAGCCTACCGTCGCCTGCCCCCCACGATCACGGTCCGTGTTCAGGGCCATCAAGTCACTGAGGATGGAGGGAGTGGGGGTGCCCCCCTGCTCCCCACCACGCCCAACAGGGCACCAGCAGCCGTTCCCCCCCACCTCGTGCAAAATGCTTTCAACGCCCTTCCCAAGATACGGGAGACGTGGCTGCTGACCAAGCTTTTGCCAGGCAGTCCCAGACACAATACATTCCTCACCTTCCCTGCCTCAGCCAGCGGGGGGAATCAACAGCTGGGGGGGGGGTACATAAAAAAACGAGGAGGGCCCTCCCCACTGTCTTCTGCTGGCAGGGTCCGTCTCCAAGGCGCCCTCTGAGATAAACGACAATGCCCCCCCCCAAAACTGCCAACCTGGCCTGCAGTGCCCCCCAGTGGCCGTGGACAACCGTGCAGGCACTAGCCTGTGAGAGCCAAACCTCCCCCCTCTCCAGGGCCCCTGGCAAGGGAGCCCGAGTCAGAGGTTGCCCCCCCCCCCACACACACACACCAGGAACAGTCCGGCTATGGGGCTGGCAACCGACCAAGGACCAAAACCTTTGGGCTCACCTGGTCCCCCCCCCGCCTCCCTTCTACCATACCAACTCAACCCAAGGAAAGGATCTGAAGCAACAAGTGGGTGGAACGCTCATTTCTTTTAGAAAAACCAACACACACGCACAGTTGACAAACCCCTTTGTAACTGCCAGCACTGACACTGGAATGGGAAAAACCACCAAACTCCTGGAGCTGTGCCAGGCCTCCATTTCCTGCACTGGGGGGCCAAGACCGGGATGCAAGTCCAGCAGCACCTTCGAGATCAACAAGAGTTTTCGACAGTCGAAGCTCTCTTCAGTCAAGACAGGCCGGCCAGGGGCATCTCTTCCTCTCTTTAAAAAATCTTCCAGATTTCTGCAAGGATTTTGCCAGGAGCCCACTTTTCTGCGTGCTGCTCAGGAACACGCTCCAGGACCGACACTTGGCTGCCTTGCACAACACCGCTCGCTCGGCCCTGGGGCAGTTCTCGACACACGAAGGAAAGATGGTGTCAGCCCCACATGGACCTGAATGGGAATGTGGAGGCCGGGACAAGCAAAGGCGGGCCCAGCGAAGAGTCTGGAGCAAGGCCCAGTCGGGCAGGAAAGGACTTCCTACGGAACATTCGGTTAAGCCCTGTCCTGGGCACATCTGCTGCTGCTGCTCTCACACGCTGAGCCTCAATCATTTCCACATGAGACTTGTGAGGTCTGCTCATGCTCCTACAGCCCACACACCAGAGACTCCCTTTCCGTTGTGTTGGTGTTAGCAAACTGGCTAAAGCAGCCTCTGCCCCGGCCCAGATTCCAGCATTTATCATTGTTTCCGACATAAAAATTCCATCCGGGGGGGGGGGGGGGGGGGGAGAAGATCCAGAACAGCTGTTTCCAGGGAGACTCTGACTCATTGGCTTAGGTGCCAGATTGCCTTGACATGGAAACGGGGGAGCAGCCAGGCACAGCTGACACCAAAGCCTCTCCCCAACGGCAGGGCGGCCAGCTGGCCCCACCCCTCAGAGTGAGGGTCGAGCAGAGCAGCGCCCACACAACACATCCTGCCCTGGCCCAGCGGTCTGCGCACAGGGTCACCCAGGCCTCAGACTGCAGGCTGGCCTCTTACCCCCCCCCCCCCCCCAGTGCACCACCAGGACCTTCTCCCAGAGCAAGAGCTCTTCCAGCAGGGCATCGGACGCCAGCTGCCTGGGAACCTGCTGGCGAGAAGCTGACTGGTCACAGGAGCCGTGCCAACCCCTGGACAACACCCTCCGAGTCTGGCTTGGCCCCAGTTCTCTGCTGCTCTCCCCAAGAAGCTGCTACTTGGCACTCGGGAGTGCGGAGGGGAGGAGGCCTGATGTGCAAAACAAAGTGGAGCACAGCTGGACAATGTGCCAACAGACCCTGCTTTCCTGGTGACAGAGGGGGCCATGGCTCGGTGGAAGAGCATCTGCTTGGCATGCAGAAGGTCCCAGGTTCAATCCCCAGCATCTCCAATTAAAAGGACCAGGCAGGAGGCAATGGGAAAGACCTCAGCCTGAGACCCTGGAGAGCGGCGGCCAGTCTGAGCAGACAGAAGAACCCTTGGGGGTCTGATTCAGCACAAGGCGGTTTCATGTGTCCATGGCCCCTCAGGCTAGAGGTCAGGGAGCATCACCGCAAGACCTCCTCATGCAGCACCCCCTCCCCCCACATACACACGACGCCAAGGGGAGACGCAGGTGGCCCAGAGCAGCTCCCTTGACCACGGCCCAGAGAAGCCAGGGGAGGCTCACCAGGTCCCTCCCAACAAGACCTGCGCCTCGGAAGAGGCACCCCCACACCTAGCGCTCACCCTCCTGCACCCATGCCAAGACCCACTTGGCTCAGCAACAGGCTCTCTTGGTGCAAACTGCACTCTTTTTTTACTGTAAAGTTTCACATTTGAACAAACCCCCCCCCATCTGTCACCCCACCCCACCCGCTTCTGTGACCCACGAGCAAAAGTCAAGCCAACCTCCATGCTGGACTCTCTCAGCAGGGACACGGAGGGGTGGGGAAGGCATCAGGGGCAAGGCAAAGGCCGAAGAGTCCCACCACAAACACCCCGGAATGGACAGCCTGGCCGGGCCTCTCGCTGGCTCACTGGGCAGGAACTTCTGGCCGCACTAACTGTGCCTCACTCCTGCCAAGAAAAGACACCAAACAGTCCCCCACCCACGAGGCCACTCTGTGTGTCAAGAGTGCTGCCAGTGCCACTGTTGGACCCAATGCCACAGAGGTAGAGAAATCTCCTGACCCAGCAGCACCCAGCCGGGAAGGAAGTGCCAGCTGCAGGAGGGCTGAGTCCGTCATGCAGAAAAGAGACACCCACCTGGCCTCCGAGGAACAAAACTTCTAAGGCCTGAACTGGAAATGATGTAATGGACGCCTCTCCCAGGAGCCCGTCTTCTTCGCACAACTCCCCCTCCCCACCCCAGTCCAGCTCTCTCCCCCACCCCCTCCCCCACGGGCCCAGCTGAGCCACTCCTACGGGGCCTCGGCAGCTCCTGCTCTGGAGGGTGAAGGCGGCTCAGTCGCCAGCAAATGGCGACCCAGAAGAATTAGTCCTGCACGGGACAGGAGGCCAAGTGCCTCTCCCAGTCGGCTTCAATCACTTTGTACAGTTCCATCGTGGCCCGGGCATCCTCCACCGAAGAGTGGCCGTTCTGGCCAACCTGCAGGGGAGATGGGAAAGGCGGGCTGAAGGCAGAGACTCACTGGCCCCACAGGAATCCCTGCCCTCTCAGAATCCCGCCTATGTTTTTATCCTGCCATGCCTCCAAGGAGCTCAGAGCAGCAGTCCACCCCAGTTTATTCTCACAAGTATGCTGTGAGGTTGTTTAGGCTGAGGGAGGATGAACCAGTGAGCTTCACTGGCAAGAGGAGGGATTTGAATTCGGGGCCAGGAAGCAAGTTTTCTCTAGGCCAGTTTGGCTGGATATCCTGGAGTCTTATCTGTCATCCTCTGGGCGTGGAACAGGGGGTCACTATGAGTGTGTGTGGGAGAGAAGTACTTGTGAATTTCCTGCATTGTGCGAGGGATTGATGACCCTGGAGATCTCTTCTATCCACTTATACTCTCCTGCTGGGGATACAAATGCCCTAAGCAAGGCAACCAATACTGGCTTTCCTTAAAATGGATTTAGAAGACATGGTTCTGTGCAAAGAAACAAGACATGGTCCTGAGAATGTGAAGGCAAAAGGAAGCAGCAAGTGTTCCCCTTCAGAACATCTGCCATTGTCACCGGGTTACAACTGGCTTGTGATTTATTCTCACCACCTCCTTGCGAAGGATGTCATTAATACGCCCACTGATGGGAGAGGAAGGCAGATGGGGGCCATGACTTCAGGGGCAATGTCTTCAGAGAGGAACCCCCCCCCCCCCCCCGGGCCAAGGCACACAAACCCAGAGCAGCACTCTTTGTGGTGCTAAGCGCCCTCTTGTCTTTCTATCTTTCGCCTCCTTTTCTCTCTTCCTCCTTTATCAGCTGGTGAAGTTTCCCTTTGTGACAGCTTTGCTCACGAGAGAGGGGCCTCCCTGCTGTCAGGAAGACTCCCGCTGCAGAACTGACCTATGCTGGAGGGCTTTTCGACTCAGGTCACAGGGCTGCACCATACAAAATGGCCCACAAGGTTAGTCACATACATGAATAAAGACTATTACAAAACAAATAAAAATACCTCACCTTACCACTCCCCTTTAACACAAAACGGCAGCTTGGGACAAACACAAGGAGGTCCCCTGAGATCCCACCAGCCCAGTCCCTCCGGAATGACCAGGAGTTCACTGGCAACAGCCAGGCCGCTGGGGCGCCAGCTGACCAGCCCTGGGCAGCCTCTGTGTGGCAACAAGGCTCCCTAGCCCCCCCCCCCCCCGACTGCCTGGCTTACCTGAATGTCTCGGTGGAGGAGCTGCTTGGTGAGGCGTTTCAGCGAGGCCGACTCGTTCTCTGGGAATCCGGCCTTGCGGTTGAGGAGGGGGATTTGCGAAGTATCCCTGGTGGCCGATTTGGGGTGGAAGTATTTGAGGGCCTTGAAGTCGTTATAGACGGCATGACCAACAACTATCTTCCCTGACAGGATGTTCAGAATCTGAAAGAAATGCAGAGGAGTTCTCACTCCACGCCAGTGGGCAAAGGGAGGAGGGGACAGACCTCTCCCCCCTCCCCCAGCTGTACAAAGCCTCAGACACTGCTGCGCAGCCTCCCGGGCAAAGGCCCTGACCCCAGTCTGCCACCCCCCCACCCCGAATCACCAACGGCTGCTTTAGTACATGACCCCTTCCTGGGGCTGACTCCATGGCTGCCCCAGGCCCCTTCCGTTCCTTGGCAGATGGCCTGGATCAAGTGCCAACTGCCTCTGGTCTAGGAACTGGAACCCTGGCAAGACCGGGGCCACAACCGTGCCTTCAAATCTAGACTGGGAAGGCCTTGCCCAATGCCTTTCTGCCAGGAGACGGGCAGCAGCATCATGCCCGGAAAGGCAACGGAGGTGCTCCTGGGGCTGCCCAGCAGGCTTCAGAACATCCAGCCTCTCTGGTACTTTTGCAGCTGTAAGCCTGAAAGGGAACATTCCCCACTGGCAGGCAGGCAGGCAGGCAGAGAGGCTGTCAGGATGGGACGTGCTGCTGAGTCCCGAGCGAGGCTGTGAAATCAGGGGGATCGTTCTGAATCACGTCCCCCAAGAGGCCCACGAAGCCGTCTCCCACCGAGTCAGACCCTTGTTTCGTCAAAGGCTTGGACGGCCCCAGCGGGGAAGCCGCTCCATGAGCTCCAGGGCCCCCTCACCTCTTTCTGGGCTGCCTTGAAAGGAAGAGCGTTCGTCATGTGATGCCTTCGGATGCCACTCCACCTAGTCCGGTAATTGGTGATGGGGTTGGCTGGCCGGACATACTTGTCATACATCACATCACCGTAGTAGCCCACGATGCTGCACCTGGCCAGGTCGCTGTTCCGCCCGCCGGGCCCAGTGCCCACCATCTCGCAGTCAATGGCCACCACTTTGCTGGGCTTGCCCAGTGCTGCGGTGAGGCCGCTGTCGTACTCGCTGCACAGGTGGGCTTTGCTGAGCCCGCCCGTGCTGCAGTTGTTCTTGGTCCCGCTGGGCTTTGCGGAGCTGCTTCCTGTTCTGCTGGGCACTGCAGGGGCCTCAGGCTGGGAAGAGGGCCGAGAGCCTGAAGTCTTGCTGCCGCTGCGAGCTGTGTTTTCCTTGGGAAACCTTCGGGGCCCAGAAGCAAAGCCATCCTCCCTGCCCGCCCTGTCTTGGGCACCCTGACCATCCACCTTCTTTCTCTTCTTGCCCCTCTCCCGGTCCACACCTGTGCCCCGGCGAGAAGCATCCCGTCTGAGCAGGGCAGACTCTGGCGGCAGCTGCTTCTGCTTCAGGAAGCCCCTCCTCTCCAAGAAACGGCGGCGTCTGACAAAGCGCTGGTGCTTCTTGTTGCCTTCAGAACCCCTTTGGGGGCACTCGTGAAGGGCTGTATCCAGATTGATAATTATATCCGACATGGTGAACTATGATCAGGCACTTCTCTACGATGACCACATGGCACGAGATCCCTCACTTGGGGGGAAAAGATAGAAAACAATGAATTTTTCCTTTTCTTAGAAATGCCAGTATTCCCTCAAACAACTGCAAAAAGTTCACAAAGCTCGTCTATAAAGCAAACAAACATGTTTGCCAGACGTTTGCTCCCACAGTTGTGGATGAAAATCACAAGTAACCATGCTGGCTCACAAATTCTAAAAAACTTAAATAATTGTACAATTTTAGGACTGCACAACAAAATGCAAGTCAACCTGGAAGCTTTCATGTTCTCTTGAACTCTGCATGCCCAGTGTAGCATAGGTATCTGGACATTTAGGACTTCCCCCTGGTCTTCAGTGGAATCTGGGCTCACAGGAAGCTGGGCAGGGATGAAGAACTCCTTCAGCTTCTTGTTACCACAAGGAACACTAGCCATCCTTCCCCTTTATTCCCTCTTTTACGATAAGACCTTTTTAAAACTTTGCTTAGCACCATCTGTTAAACTCTTCCACAGATACCCCCCACCCCACCCCCAAGCCGGTCACAAGTCGATTTTGTGACTGGTCTAGTAGGGTGCCGGAAGGCGGGTCAGTCCAGATGTCCTCGAGAGACCCCTGACCCTGAGGGGCGGCGGCTGGTTCCTTCCCCCTGGGCCTGAGGGAGCCTCCCGGCCGGCCGGGACAAGCACCGTCTTCCTCCTCCCCTCCCAGAGGAATCTGCCGCGGGCCAGGGGCTGCGACGTCCGCCTGGCGGCTCCGCGGGGAACCAGGAAGGCCAAAAGACAACCGCCCGAAGAGCGAGGTGGGCACAGGCGCCCCCGGCAGGCTTCCCCCAGGCCCCGGGGGGAGGGAGGGAAGGAGAGAGAGAGAGACACCGAGCGCCCCCCCCGCCCCCCGTCCGGCCTGCCCCTTCCCTCCCCCCCCCCAAACACACACAGGCGGGCTCGCAACAGCCCCGCGAGGTAGGCAAGGCGGGAGGGGAGCAAACGAGGCGCTTCAGGCCGAGGGCCGCCCGGCCTACCTCACGGGGACGCCGTCGGCGGTGCCGGGAAGGCGGGCAGGGCGAGCGGGGGGGGGGGGGGGCGGCGTCTTCCTCCTCCGGCCCTGCGTCGCGAGCATCGCCCGGGGGGGGGGGCGCAGAGGGGCGCCTTTGTGACCGACGCGGACTCCTTCCCTCGCGGCTGCCTCTGGGGGTGGGGTGGGGTGGGGACCAACCCCAACCCCTCCCCCGCAGGCAGGAAGCGACCCGGAACCAGAAGCGCGTCCGCGGGGGGGGGGACCCAAGCGGCGCGGCCCATTCCTCCTCCTCTTCTCCTTCTCCTTCGTTTCCCCCCCCCCCCCCCGCTCCGCTTACCTGGGGACTTCCTGTCCCCCCCTTCCGCGTTTCACCCCCCTCCGCCCAGCAGGCCGGGAAACCATGAGGGGCGGTGGGGAGAGACGGGAGCCGGGCGGGGCCAATCCGCGCGCGCGTCCGAGGAGGAGGAGGCGACCGCCAGGGGCGGGGCCTTGCCTGCTTTGCATAGAAGTGCTTGATTGGCTGTGCCCCGCCCAGGTGGCGGGCGTGGTCCGGGCGGGGCGAGGGCTCGGGGCGGCCGCGGGGGTCCCCCAGGTGCGCCTCTCTCACCTGCCGCGGGGGCGGGCCGACGACAGCCGCCCGCTGAGGCGGGGCCCGCTGGCCGTGGGTGGGGTGGATGCCAGGAGGAGGCCCCCGGCCGATGCTTCTCTCTCCCCCGGCACCGACCTCCGCCTCCGCCATGCGGGGCTTCTCCCTGGAGGAGCAGAAGGGGCTGGCGGCGGGCATCAGCCGCCTCCTCCTCCGCTACCGCTTCCTGCTGGACGCCCCGGTCATCGTGAGTCGCGGGAGGGGGGGGCGGGAGGCGCCGGCGCGGCCTCCGGGACTCTCTGCCCGCCGCCGCCGCCCCCCCCCGACCCACACGCTCCTTCCCCTCCCCTCGCCTGCAGGAGTTCTTCACGGACGACCTGTGGGGGCGGCTGCCCCTTTCCTGGCAAGGGGCCCTGGCGGAGCTCTCCTCCCCGCAGCTGGCGGCGCTCCTGCTGGACGGCCCCACTCCCGCCCGGGAGGCCAGGTGAGCCAGCCCCCGCCGTCGCGGCTCGGCAGCCAGGCCCGGCTCAGGACGCCGAGCCAGGCCCACGGGGGGGGGGGAGGGGAGTGTCTGGAAGGGGGCGCGGGGGGGGTTGCCACGTTGGGGCCCCCAGTGTGTGTGTGCATGCATGGGTGGGGTGCTTGGCCAGTGGCTCCTTTCCCACTGCTCCAAGAGTTGGGGTGGGGGAGGATGCTGGTGTTCACTTCTAGGATGGGGCAGGTCCGAAGGCCTAAGTGGCAGCCAGCTTAGTAGCAGCCTCCCCACTGAGCTGGTGGCTGCTCTAATTTCCCCCAGGGGATCTTTGGGGTCAGGAGGCAGTTTTTCTCCAGGCCACTTTGGCTGGAGATCCTGGAGATTTTTTTGGTCATCTTCTGGGTCACTGCTGGGGTGTGGAGGGGTGAGGTATCTGTGAATTCCCTGCATTGTGCAGGGGGGTTGGTCTAGATGGCGCTGGAGGTCCCTTCCAACTCCAGGATTCTGTGATTCCTCCTTGGTCTTTGTTTTTTTTTTAAGCTATCGCTCTGTGTGGCCACTCTCCCTCCTGGCCTTCAAAGCCACTGCCCATGCCTTAGCATTTCCCCGAGGACCCAGGGGCGAGGCGGGCACACTGGTTGACGGGAAGCCGGAAGAATTCAGAGGAAACCAGTGGCACAGCTCAAAACTGCACCGCTTTTTCCGGAAGCACGTGAAGCCGAAAAAGCAACATGAAATCCGACAGCTGGCACAGGTGCATCTCCTGTTTAACTGGGGTGGTGGGAACTCAAGGAAGTAAGCTGAGTTGCCAAATGCAAGGAAAAGCAAAAGAAGCCCCCCCTGCATTCCAGGTCACTGGTGGACTGGGCGGGGGACAGGACACGGGACGGATTCTTCCCTGAACTGGGTATGGGGGTTAGGAAGACTCATGGACTATCAGGGCTACTAGCGGTGGTCCGCAGAGGAAACCTGCATGTTCAGAGGCAGCCAACCTCCGTCTGCCTGAGCTAGGAGGCAGTAGGAGGGGGAAGCCTCGGCTTCTGTGCCCTGTGTGTTTGCCTTCCAGGGCAGCTGCTCGGCTGCTTTGTGAGACAGAATGATGACAGAGAAGGCCCCCTGCTCTGACCCTGTGGCAATCCTGGTCTCCTCAAGGGTCGGCAGGTCTCACTGACACCGTCTGCTCCCAGTGGGCTGACCACTGGCCTACCTGACCTTCTCCCTTCCACCATGGTGTCGTCCCCCCCCCAGCTTCATGAGTGCTCTCCCAAGTTGTCCTGATGGACCACATCCCTGCTGTCATGGAGAGGGCGGGGGGGGCACCTCAAAGCCCTTGGAGCGACCACGTGGCCACCTGGCCTTGGATGGACACCCCCACCCGGGGGCTGGCAAGCTCACTCTGACCTCTGGCCTTCCCGTTTTCCACAGCTGGTGAAGAAACTCAGTGACCTTACCGGGTGCCGCTGCGTGGTGGACGTTGGCTCTGGCCAGGTAGGTCGGAGAGGCGCTCTACTGGCCCCGGAACCATTGGGCTGTGGGGGAATTAACCTCCAAAAATTCAGAATTCAGTCCTGGGCAAAGGGCTTTGATTTAAATTCTTTTATAAAGTGGCTTCCAGGCTTCTCCTCTCCTCCATTTTATCCTCACAACAACCCTGTGAGGTAGATTAGGCTGAGAGAGGGCGACTGGCCCAAGGTCACCCAGCGAACTCCTATGGAACAAGTATGGATTCGAACCCACATCTCCCAGGTACTAGTCCAGCGCTATTAACCACTACGTCACACTGGCTCTTTGTAATAAACTCACATGAGACAGTACTAAGGGTACTCAGAGCAAGTGGGCCTTGTCGGGATCCCAGGAAAGGCAAGAGCTGACATGTCTGCCCCACCTCTTTCCCTGAAGGGCCATCTTTCTCGCTTCCTGGCGTTCGGCCTCCACTTGTCCGTCACTGCGGTGGAGGAAGATCCACACCTGGTGGGCCAGGCGGTCAAGTTTGACCAGGAGCTGGTCCAGGCCCTGAAGAAAGAGCGCGCCAGAGGGATGCAGGTGAGGAGGGCCTGGAGAGGGAGGGGGGGCATGCCTGACACCTTCTGCTGCTCTACGCAAAGCCTGGTCCCAGTCTGGATTCTGGCTCTAGAGTCACTTGGCTCATAGCCTGCCTCTCTTGCTGAAACTCATGGCAGGCTACAAGATATAGGACAGAATTTTGTCAGACACAGCACAGGAAAACCAATAAACTGTGTAATCAGATGAGGATTACAGAAATTAGGAAACTAAGGTGTGACATACCATAAAGAGCAGAGGGAGAGAGGAGATTACAAAGGGACTCGCCTCTGCTGTGAAAACCAGGGGGGAGACCTACAGTAAAGACTGCAATACTTAACAGTTCTGTTCTCTCATAGAGTCTTTTCTCCTGGACTCTTCCAGGATACTGCAGTTCTTGTTCCCTTTATAAAATGCTCTCCTGTCCTTTTTTGTGCAGTGTGCTAGAAGTGTAGGACACTTTCTGGTTTCCTCAGGCACCTGCCAATCTTACCCGTTTGCAGTTGGCACCTTCAGAAGGTTCCATTTGGTTGCCAGTGCCTTGGATGGACTTCTCTTCCGCTGCCGATTTGTCTCACCCCCCTTGAAGGCCATCGCTGCCTCCTGCGAGGGTCAGATCCACAAATAAAGCCCTGTGTGTGGGCCCTTTGCTACTGCCTGCCTCCTTCCTCCTCGGTTTCCTTGTCTCTGGAGGGCTGTAGGAGCTGGGTCCAAGCATAGGCCTCGCCCCAATGCTAAGCCAGGTCTCGCGTTGCGCTCTGCCATGCTGGTGGTTCCAAAGGGCTCGGCAGACACACTTCCCTTCTCCCTCCCTCGCAGGCTGCAGGTGACCTCTCTCTCCGTGGGCCAAGCCACGTGGTGGGCCGGGTCGACCCCAAGGCCCCATGGCAGGAGTTCCTGCATTTGCTACAGCAAAGGAAGGGCAAGGAAGGCTCCCCTGTGGCGGACAGCCGCTTCCAGGCTGATGGAACTGCAAAGATGAGCTCTGGTTTCTGCGGGGGACCTGAAGGGAAGGGCCGCCCAGAAGCCTGGAGCTGGATGAGTGACCGGGAAGGCTGCAGGCTGGAGAGGGAAGCCGTGGCCTGCGAGCAACAAGGACCCTTGGGAGCAACAAGGACCCTCTGCCCTAACAGCCCCCCTCCCCTGGAAACACCCGTGCTGCTGACCGGCCTCCATGCCTGCGGTGACCTCAGCGTGGCCCTCCTGCGGCACTTTGCTCTCTGCCCCCACGTGATGGGGATCACCTCAGTGGCCTGCTGCTACATGAAGCTGAGTGTGCGAGAGGCGGCGGCCACCCCCCCGGGCCCTTGCTTCTCCCCTGGCCCCACAGAGCATGGCTACCCGCTCAGTGCCTGGGTGTCCGGGCTCCCAGGCCACCAGCTCTCCTACAAAGCCCGCGAAGGGGCTTGCCACGCCATCGAGGGATACGCGCGGAGGCTCGCGGGCGACAGTGCCACCTTGAGGACACACTGCTTCCGTGCCATGCTGGAGACGGTGATACGGGCTGCCGACCCCACCAAGAAGCGGCTCGGGGTGCAGACCATCCACAAGGCCCACATGCTGACCTCCGAAGAGTGAGTGTGGCTGCCCACGTGTGTCCCTGCAGGGACCTTGTCCATGCACCCGGGGCTTCAGCTGCTTGGCCTGAACCACAGAGGCGGTGTGCATCTGGGGGGGGGGGGGTAAGAGGAGCCACATCCCCTCCAGGCTTGGGTCCGGGCCACATCATGGGAAACAGCGCCCTCTGCCAGGCTTTCTTGGGGAAGGGGGGGAAGCTAATCACTATCATTGCCTTGAACCACAAAGAAAGGTGGGGATACAAATGGTGTAATAGATTCAGGTGGGTCACCCTGTTTGGCTGAAGCAACAGAACATTTGAGTCCAGTGACACCTTCGAGACCAACAAAGTTTATGTCTGGGAATAAACTTTTGTGTGTTGGAGAAGTGCATGCACACAAGATCTTATCCCCAGTCTTAAACTTTCTTGGTCTTAAAGGTGCCATGGGACTCAAACCTTGTTGTTCAAATGTTTTAATAGATTTGCTATATTTATAGTCCACTTTTCTCACTGAGCCTTGGTGTCGGTCAATGCAATCAACAGGATGAGACGTGTAATAAGCAATGTACTAGGAGTACAGAAATCTGAAAGGAAGTATGGAGTACCAGACATGACGTTGCACATTGCAGAAAAATGGTATTATATCAATAGAACATAAATGCAGCGAAAGCGAGATGATGTACACAGCAATCAGGTAATGCCAACTGTAGTCCGTAGTCCCTTCCCCAAGCGTCATTCCAACTTCCTGTAGAGCATCTATATATGGTATAACAGGGATCCCCCAAGTTTTTTGAGCCTGTGGGCACCTTTTGGGTTCCGACGCAGGCTGATGGGCGCAATACAAAACGGCTGTCATTGGAAGGGGTGTCAGACACACGAGACGGAGCTCCACCCAGGCACAGGGGAGAAGAGGGGTAATTTTCAAGAATACATCGGGAGACACCACCCAGGAGGAGGATACAGCCAGCAGGCGTGCTGAAGTGCTTTAGTCTGCAGTGAGGTGGATCCCATTCTGTGATTTTGCTTCAGACTTCTGGGTGGCTCTACAACCCAAATCCTGTTTTGTTGTTCACTGAACGTCCCATCCCGTTAACTGGATTGACTCACTCGTTGTCATCGTCCTTGAGTTCCAGAGAGGAAGGCGGGCTATAAATAACGTACATAACCTCTCCGGGGCCACTCAGAAGCCCTGTTGGGCAAGAGCCCCACCTTCTGAGGACACCTGGCGGGGGCCACGACACCCCAGGCCCACCACCCCGACCATGCTAGGGACCCCCCGCAGCATAGTCAGGCAGGCCAAAAGCCCAGCCCAGCCCAGCCTTGCCCGGACCCAGCACTCTCAGGAGGAGTCCCGGGACACCTGTTCCGGCCGGCCCCCTAAGAGAGGCTGGTCTGTTGCCTTTCCCAGATACATCCGACGGGGGCTCAAGCGAGTGGGGCTGAATCCGGACGTGGCCCTGGACCAGGCGGCCTTGGAGTCCATGCTGGGCCAGCAGCAGCGAGTGGTGGCCTTCTTCTCTCTGGCCCTGTTGCTGGCCCCGCTGGTGGAGACCCTCATCCTGCTGGACCGGATGATCTACCTGCAGGAGCAAGGTAAGGGCCGGGGGACGGGGAAGGAGAGCTTTGGGCAGGAGGGTTTGTCCCACATGTTGGGGGATGTGCACAGGGGGGGCGCAAACAGGTCACTCTCAGAGGCCTGGCCCCCCAAGTCCATATTTCATTTACACACACCCCTTTCTCCCCAATGAGGGCTAGGCCTGTTTCACAGGGTTATTTTATCCTTGAGCTGAGGGGGCCTCGGAGGGAGGAAACTACAGGCACACCAGATGTTTGCTAGTTCGGAAGGTGCCCTGTAGGATGCGGACAGCGGCGGCTCTCCCTTGAGGAAACGCGTTCTGCACGTAAAAGGAGGGGCTTGCTCGCAGTGTCCCTTCTTCCCAAGGCGCCTGCGATGGCTGTGCCAGGCGTGGTGCGGCGGTTGGTGTCTGCCAGCGACAACTGGGTTTGAACCTGAGCACTGCCCAGGAAGCTCACTGAGGCCACTTTGCTACCATGACCCTCTGTTGAGGGTGGCGGCTGTGGCAGGCGAGCGCATGAGCTGCTTTCGGCCCCCATCGAGGGAGGGTTTGCTGCCATTTCCTTTCTCCCTCCAGCAGCTGGGGTTGTTCTCTCCCCCTTCTCTCTCTGCAACTGCCTGCCTTCTCCCCCACCCCCCGGATCTCTCCCTCCTGCTTGGCCAGGGCTCCAGTGCCCAGAGTTCATTGCCCCCCCCCCCCTTCCCCGGCATGCAACTGGGGCATGGGCTGGGTTTAACCTCTTCTCTCTCCTGACAGGCTTCCAGTGCGAGCTGATCCCGCTGTTCAACCCCACCTTCTCCCCCCGAAATCTTGTGCTGGTGGCGGCGAAGACAGGGCTGTGCTCTGCCCTTGCTGGCTGGGGGGCAGAGGAGGAGACCGCTGAAAGAGAGGGCAGGAATGCAGTCCCGGAAGGGGGCCAGAGAGCCTCTGGGGGAGCTCTGAGGAAGCCGGCCAGGAAAGGCCAGCTCTGAGCACGGGCCCTCACCAGCAGGCCCTGCCTGAGCCCAGAGGAAAGGGAAGGGGGCACGTGTCTTGATAAATAAAGACTTCTACAAGAAAGACGGGGCCTCCTCTTGCCTTTTTTTTATTTCAGAAGAAGGGCAAAGAACCTTCCAGCCAGAGCACAGGCAGTCCCACTGCTCTGAACAAGGAAGCCAGCGCTGCCAAAACGAAACCCTTCCACTCCGGGGGGGCTGTCCCCGTGGGCTGGAAGAGCTACCTTCGGGGGGCTGCCTCCACACTAGGCTGGATGCCACCCGGCCAGAACCTTCCAAGGTCTGTGCTGTCCCGCTGGCTGCGGAGACGTCAGTACCAGTAGGACTTCCGGAAGCTGCGGGTCTCCACGATCCCCTGCAGCTGCATGACCTCCTCTTGGAAGGTCTTCAAGGAGGGCACATAGGTCTTCTCTAGGGCATCCTCCACAGAGGTGTCCTTGGGGCCATCTGGACCAGGAGAGAGAGGGAGGGAGGGGTGCTGAGCTGTCTGCCGACCAAGACGGCCGGAGGCGTTTCTCCTGCCTCTTGGAAAGGTGCCTAGGATGAGCCCTGCCCAGGCATCCGCCCCTCTCCCACCAGCCAGGAGTCCCACCCTCCCCCCCCCCTCCATCTCACCTATCCACTGCTCCGGGACAATGCCGTCCTCCCTCTCCACAGGGGGCTGGGGGATGATCCTGCCAGTCCTCAGGGAGACGCGGACCCGCTCACCCTCTTCCGTGTACCGCCACTCCACCTCTGTCGGCTTCCTGGGGGGGGGGGGCGGGGAGAATGGGGACAGGACACAAGTATGGAGGAGGGGCGAGCGTGCCGCTATCTAACCCGGCTGGCTGGAAAGAGGTGACGCCTGAGCACCAGAGGAGCAACTCCTTTTGTAGAGGCTGTCTAAGAAAAGGGCTTCCAGTCCAGCAAAGGCCCTCTTAAGGGAGGAGGCATCACAAGAAGCCTTTTTTCTTGAGAATTCTAATTTTCATTTCTACACCCGCAACGATTGGGTGGCCCAGGCTGGCCTGATCTCATCAGATCTCAAAAGGGGTCCTGGGCTCCCCTCCGCAGGGGCGGGCAATGGCAAACACCCTGGAAGCCCCTCCTGGAGGATTGGGCGTAAGTCAGCTGCGATGGGATGGCGCACTCCCCGCATGCACCACCTGCCCGGGTTTGCTGCCGGGGTTTGATCAGACAGCTGACTGGGCCAGGAGCTGGGCAGGGCCTCTGGAGGCAGGTGGTGGCTGGTCCCACCCCACGCCGCCTTCGAGAGCCAGCGAGGGAGCCTCTGACCTGTCGGTGGGGTCAATCAGGGTGACGTCCTTCACCAGCAGGGGGGCTTCGCTGGCCACGTAGGTCCCAGGATAATTGGCAGATTTCCCCAGGTAGCGGTAGTGCTGCAGGTGAGGGAAGGATTAGTGTGTTTGGGGCCCGGGGCCTCTGGCTGCTCCCGCTCCTCCTCCTCCAGCGGGCAAGGGCTCCCAGGGCCCTGCTGACCAATGGGGAGGGGGCGGCTGGAACACAACCGGCCCTCCATTCGGAGCACCCCTCCCTCCCTCCCTCCCTCCCTCCCTGGGCTGCTGCAGGGGCGGGGGGCTCCTTCCCCCCGCCGACAGTTGCTGCTCCCTTACCACGTTGAGGCCCTGGAGGACGACCCAGTTGCGCTGCCGGATGACCTGGGCCACCCGCCCCTGCTTGCCGGCGTCCTTCCCGCTCAGGATCTGCACCTGCGGAGACCGGGGGGGGGGGGGGGAGGAGACCCGCGTGAGTCGCCGCCTCTCTCTCTCTCCTTCTCCCCCGGGGCGGCGGGCGGCGTTTCCTACCGTGTCGCCCTGGAAGAACTTCCATTCGTGGTCGGCGATGGGCTCGACGAGGATCCTCTTGCGCCGGAGGCCGGGGGGGTTCCTGAGGCGGTCGGCCACCGAGCCCGGCCGGTTCATCCCGTAGCGGTAGTGGGGCGGCAGCTCGACCTTGGCCGCCAGCGCCCGCACCGCCGAGAGCCGCATCCTGCCGGCCTCCGGGGGGGCGGGGGGGCGGCTTTGTGAGCTCCTGGCCGAAAGCTGCGAGCCAGCGAGCGACTCGGCTGCTACTGCCTAAAGGAGTGTGCTCTGCAGCCGCCCTTCCTGAGCGAAGGCAGAAGTGTGCGAGCCGGAGGCTAAAAGACTATGCTAGCGCGCACTGACTCAGATGAGAGGGAACACGGGGAGGGGGGGTTCCTCCCCGGCGGCGCCCGCCCCTCACCCCCCCCCACGCCCCGCCCCGCCCCGCCCCGCCCCGGCCACGAGGCCCCCGCTCGCTCACTCACTCGCCCGCCCGCCCGCGGTGCATTGTGGGCGCCGTAGTCCCCCGCCCCGCCGGCTCAGAGGAAAGGAGGCTGCCCCCTGCGTGCGTGCGTGCGTGGCGTGTGTATTGCGGCGGGTCACTCAGGGTCCTACGGCGGCGCCATCCCGCTCCCTGGCCGGGTCCTCCTCCTCCTCGTGGTCCTCCTCCCGGTCCTGCTGCTGGGGGCGGGGGGGCGGCGGCGGCGGGGGGAGCCCGAGGCGGGCCTCTGCGCTGGCCAGGCGGTCCCGCAGCGCCTCCAGCTGCTCCCCCAGGGCCCCCGCCGAGCGCAGGCAGCCCCGGCAGCTCCGCAGGTCCTTCCGCCCTGCCGGGGGAGAGGAGAGACGCGCGGCGTGAAGGGAGCACCCCCCCCCCCCGGAGAGCCAGAGTCGCCCCCTTTTCACTGGAGGCGTCGCCCACCGGGGATTGGACCGGGGACCTCCCGCGTGCCAAGCAGAGGCCGCGGGGCGGGGGGGGGGGGGGGTGCGCCGCCGGGACTCACGCTCGCGCACGTGGAGCCGCTGCAAGTCCCGCGCCGCCTCCAGCTCTTCCGCCAGGGCGCCCCGCGGCGGCGGGGCGGCCGGCGAGCCTGCAGGGGAGAGAAGCAGCCGGCTCAGCGGGCGGGGATTGGGGGGGGGCTCTGCCTGCGCCTCTCTCCCCCCCCCTCTTGACGACAGCCAGGGTGGCCCCGGGTTCGACTCCCCCCCCTTGTCCCCCCCCCCCCGTTGTATCCGCCGCCGGCCATCCTGCAGGGCCCTCCCTGGTGTAGGACAAGGGAGGGGGAAATGTGATTTTTGGACGTGGTTTCTGACACTTTCGCCTTGATAGATAGATATTGACAGCTGTCACTGTGCCTTCGAAAGTTTAATCATGACAGATCCAGATCCTGGTATGGAACTGAGAAGCTTCTGATTGGAGTAACTTATGGTAGAATGTACATATTTAATAATTGCATTTTTTGTATAAGAAGCCATATTAAGCAAAAGTGTTATTAAAACCCTCTGTAGATGGAATTAGGATGCAACAGGAATGAAATGCACAAGACACCAAGGGCAAGTTTAATGTGATACATAACCCCTTATCAACAAGCCCTCCAAATGCAGGTCAGAAAGGAACCCACTGTTCCCTAAAGTTCCCATTGTCCTGGAAACCAGATAAGTGAATGCAACCACTGACATAACTGACCAATATAAGGAGAGACCAATAGTAAGGCTTAAAGTCAAATGATGCTTGTGTGATGTTAACTGCTTGGTACCAGTTCGAGACCCCTTAATGTGTAAACTATATGTGATGTCCTTTTGGGTATAAGACCTCCTGCCCATCCTGATGACAGCAGAATATAGCTTTGGCATTGCTGGAGTGCTCAGGCACTCATCAGCCCCGTATTCCCTGTTATGAATTCATTAAGCAGATATTCATCTTACCTGTTGGACTCAGACAGTATGATTCCAGTTTGGCCAATGGGTAACATAGGGCACAGATTTATGCATCACTGGCCCGTCTGCTGTCCCGGGGATGGGGGGACAGGGAGGGCGCTTCCCCCACACTTGCCCAAGGAAGCACTCACCCTCCCCTGGAGCTGGCTGGGCCCCCTCTGCCTTCCTCTCCTCCTTCTCTTCCTCCGCCGCCACCTCCTCTTTGTCTGCCGGCATCCCCTTGTCTGGTGGCCTGAATGGGGGGGGGGAGAAGTCTTGGGGTTACTCTAAACAGTCGAAGAGAGCCAGGGTCCCTTTGTGTGTGGGGGGGATTTCTCATGAGTCACTGCTCACTTCTGTCGACCTGGGAAGGCCAAGGGATGGGGGCTGAACTCCCAGATGCACCTTCCCTGACTGGCAGCTGCTCTGTGCTGCCTGGCCCTCCCAGGGAATCCTTTTCGAGTCAGGGGTTCATCCAGGGCCCTGCTCAGAGCTGGACTTGGAACAGGACGGGCAGGCAAGGACCGTGAGGGGTGGGTGGGTGGGTGGAGAGAGCACACACGTCTTGCTGTAAGTGGCCAGAGGGAACACCCAAGAAGTCACTGCCACCCAGCCTTGGGGAGTCCCCCCCCCCTTGTTGATGCATTCCCCGTCCACCCGCTGTTCTCACCAAAAGCTGTTTGCATCATTCTCCTCTCCTCCATTTTGTTCTCACAACAAACCCATCAGGTAGGCATGGCCGAGTGTATGCGACTGGCCCAGGGAACATGGCTCAGTGGGAGAGCCTCCGCTCGGCATGCAGAAGGCCACAGGTTCAATCCCCAGCAGCATCTCCAGTTAAAAAGGCCCAGGCAATAGGTGATGGGAAAGACCTCTGCCTAAGACCCTGGAAAGCTATAAAGTGGGGCCGTGGCTCAGTGGTAGAGCATCTGCTTGGCAGGCAGAAGGTCCCAGGTTCAATCCCCGGCATCTCCAGTTCAAAAGGACCAGGCAGGAGGTGATGGGAAAGACATCTGCCTGAGACTCTGGGGAGCCATGAAGAGGGGCCGTGGCTCAGAGGCAAAACATCTGCTTGGCAAACAGAAGGTCCCAGGTTCAATCCCCAGCAGCATCTCCAGTTAAAAAGGCCCAGTAAGGAGGTGATGGGAAAGACCTCCACCTGAGACCCTGGAAAGCTAAAAAGAGGGGGTGTGGCTCAGTGGAAGAGCCTCTGCTTGGCAGGCAGGTGGTCCCAGGTTCAGTCCTTCCACATCTCCAGCTAAAAAGGCCCAGGCGGGAGGTGATGGGAAAGACCTCCACCTGAGACCCTGGAAAGCCATAAAGAAGGGCTGTGGCTCAGTGGTAGAGCCTCTGCTTGGCATGTAGAAGGTCCCAGGTTCAGTTCCTGGCATCTCCAGTTGAAAGGACCAGGCAGCAGGTGATGGGAAAGACCACCTAAGACCCTGGGGAGCTGGTAAAGAGGGGCTGTGGCTCAGTGACAGAGCCTCTGCTTGGCATGCAGAAGACCCCAGGTTCAATCCCCGTCAGCATCTCCAGTTAAAAAGGCCCAGGTGGGAGGTGATGGGAAAGGCCTCCTCAGCCTGAGGCCCTGGAGAACAGCTGCCGATCTGAGTCGACCAGACTACCACTGTGCCACACTGGCTCTCACACAACACCCAGTGTGGCTAGACCAGAATGGTGGTCCTCACCGTGTTCACAGTTACCATGAGCCCAAAGAGCCACACAAATACCCTGTGTTCTGTGCCCACTCCACCACACGCAGACACAATGATACAACCATGAATATGGAATAGATCACTAGAGCCTTTTAAATTCCCTGGGTGCCTCTCCCACCACGGCCGAAGCCTCAGCCAGCTCTTGTGTGCCTGGAGTGAGGGGACAGGACCTTCCCTCAGCATGAGGCACGGCTGCTCAGGCAAGAGAGAGAAGAGCACTGAGGCAGGTGCCCAGAGGAAGGGGCCACAGAGGCCATCCAGTCTGTCCAACCCCCTGCTCAATGTAGGATCCGCCTAGAGCATCCCTGGCAAGCGTTTGTACAGCCACCCTAGGCAGCCAACTCCACCGCTGCATGACTCTTGCTGTAAATCCCCCACCCCCCAGATCCATCCAGAACCTCCCCGCCCTTAATTTAAACCCATTCTTGAGATTTCTCTCTGCTGCCAACAGGAACAGCTCCCTGCAATCCTCTTAAGTGACAGCCTTTCAAACACATTCAGCAGGAGGGGGAGATTGGATTTATACCTTGCCCTTCACTCAGAGTCGATTACAATCTCCTTTCCCTTCCCCAAAACAGACACCCTGTGAGGTAGGGGGGCTGAGAGAGCTCTTTTGAGGACTGCTCTTGAGAGAACAGCTCTGAGAGCCATGACTGACCCAAGGTCACCCAGCTGGCTGCACGCGAGGAGGAATGAAGAATCAAACATGGCTCTCCCAGATCAGAGTCCGCACTCCTAAGCACTACACCAAACTAGTGGTGGGTTGCCATGTTGGTCTGAAGTCAACAGAGCAAATGTTGAGCCCAGGGGCACCTTTCAGGGCAACAAAGGCTGATTCAAGGTCTCAGCTTTGATGGGCAGACATGCTTCAGCGGCCATGCCCTGGCTCCACAGGCCAAACCTCCTCTTGCCGCTGCTCTCCAGGAGCACCTAGATGCCGCCAGCACTGCTATGGGAGTCGTTTTATAATGCTGCTTATTTATGCTTTTAAATTGTAAACCACTTCGGTGGTATGTCATGTTGTGAGCTGCCTGGAGCCAGTTCGCTGGAAAGGCGGGATAGAAATGAGAAAAATAAATAAATGCCCAGAATGAACCTCTGTTGCTGTCAAAGGGGCCCCTGGACTCCGTCCACGTGGTGGCAACTGCTTCCGGGTGGGAACTGCCTACCAGCTCCACGCCCTTCCAGACAATGTCCTCCCTCACTTTCCAGGAACGTGGAGTGGGTGCCCAGTGGGGGTACAGCGCTCCCAAGAGCCACAGGGTGCTCCCGAGCCACTGAGTGGGTATCACTACTCTCGAGGTGCCCTCCCTGTGCTCGTGGCACTCCGGAACGCTTTGCACCACCAGACGCGGCTGGGAAGAGGGAGAGGGCTCCAAACCCCTCCAGCCAAGAGGCCAGGGCAGCCTACTCTCTCTTGCCCTGAGGGGGAGGTCGCCCTGCCTGCCGAGGGGAATGCTGGCAAGGGCCATCTTCTTTGAAACACAAGTCAGGAGCAGCCCTTGGAGCTCCGAGGGTTTTGGGTGGCCTTCCCTTCCCTCACCCTGGGCTGCTCCAGCGACGGTCCCAAGAGAAGCAGGCCTTCATGGCGCAGGACAGTCTGCCTGGAGGTGGGCAGGGCAGGGCAGAGCTGCTGCTGCCGCCCACGGAACCCTCACTGGTTTCCCCGGAATGGCAGAATTTGTGGCCAGTTATGAGGTCACAGCTCAGTCTGTCTGCCCTGGTTGAGAGTGGCCCTCCGGGTGGATGATGCCCCCCTCAAGTGTGGAGGCACCTGTACCACCTCCGTGGCCCCCACCCCACGAAGCATGAGTGCACCAACATTCATTAACACGCACCCTTCCTCCCCTCCAAGGAAAGGCGGAACCGGAACATCGCTTGTGGGAGGGGCTGTAGCTCAGTGGTGGAGCCTCCCCTTGGCAGACAGGCAGGAGGTCCCCAGTTCAATCCCTGGCAGCATCTCCAGTTACAAAGGACCTGGCAGGAGGGGATGGGAGAAGACCTCTCTCTGCCGGAGACCCTGGAGAGCCGCCGCCAGTCTGAGTGGGCAAAACTGACTCTGGTGGACCGGGGGGGGGGGGGGGGCTGATTAGTACAGGGCACTTTAATTCATGTGTTCGTGTGGCTGGATGAGGCCAAAAAACTACAGACACTGGCTTGAGTGCCCTGTCCTGAGGCTGTGCTTGCCGTCCGGTGCGTGGCTGCAGAGAGCGGTCAGTTTGAATCCTGCCCCTTGGCAGGAGGGGTCAGTCCCTGTTCCTTGGAAGAGACCCAGTGTGGGTCCTCCTGGGGGGAGCCTTGCTCTGGGCACAGCGGCATGGGTGGTTTTCACCGGCTTGGATCTTGCTAGGAAGTGGAGCCTCCCTGTGCCCTCGTGCCCTTTTTGTGGCTTTCCTGTGGCATTCCCCTGGCCGCCTTTCCAAAACCGGCACAGTTCTGCCCACACTGGCACCATCTTCCATCCACCGTGGCAGCCGTGCCTTTCCTCCCCGTGCCACTGGGTGGGTCTTTTTTTTGACAGGGGGGCTTGAAAATCAGTAAATGATGCGTTGGATAACATTTTGGTATACAAAGCTGAAGAAGTGTGCCTGCCCGTGAACGCTCAGACCTTGAATGAACCTTTGTTGGTCTTCAAGGAGACCCTGGGCTCACACTCTGTCCTGCTGCTGCTGCAGCTTCAGACCAACATGGCCACCCCCCACCTGGATTATACTGATAGGGCAGTCACGGTGGTGCTATTGTTTTTTTTGAAAGATAGTGTGCGGGGGGTGGGGACGGCAGGGGGGTGGAAAAGAAACAGCTCCACAGCTGCTGCCTGTCAGGGGGTGCGGGTGTGTTGAGCTGGCGTGTTAGCACCAGAGCAGAGATTCACAGCAACGTGCACAGTACAGTGCAGAGCTTACGTCCCACAGAGTCCAATGTCCACACCGCCAAGTAGGGAAGGAATATATACAGGGTTTATTTACAAAGTCCTGTTGTTAAACGCAGGTATACGCAGTTCAGCAAAAATCATCAAACAGACTGACAAAGCGCTTCGCCCACACTGGAATACATAGGAGAGAAAGATCCACTGTACAATAAACACATATATACAATGACTAGCCAATCAGCACTGGCTGCTGAGTCATTCTGACTACTGTGTAATAGTGCCAGTCAGAACCAGTTTGCCCCAACTAGAACTGCTAGCTGGGAGCTGTTAGCTGTCACTTAGCTGTCACTTAGATTGGCACCATCTGGAATCTGGAACTCATATCTTCAAGCCCTGTCACTGCCTTGTATTGCCACTTCGGGGTCAGGAAGCAATTTGTTCTCCAGGCAAGTTTGGCTAGGGATCCTGGAGGTTTTTGGTCATCTTCTGGGCATGGAACAGGGGTCCCTGAGGGTATGGAGGGGGAGGTACTTGTGAATTTCCTGCATTGTGCAGGGGGTTGGACCAGATGACCCTGGAGGTCCCTTAAGAGCATAAGAGAAGCCAATGTTGGATCAGGCCAGTGGCCCCTCCAGTCCAACACACAGTGGTCAAATACACCAGGTGCCATCAGGAGGGTCCAGCAGTGGGGCCAGGACACTAGAAGCCCTCCCACTGTTGCCCCCCCCCCAAGCACCAAGAATACAGAGCATCACTTGCCCCAGACTGAGAGTTCCTATCTATACCTTGTGGCTAATAGCCACTGATGGACCTCTGCTCCATATTAGAACATAAGAGAAGCCAATGTTGGATCAGGCCAGTGGCCCCTCCAGTCCAACACTCTGGGTCACACAGTGGCCAAAAACACCAGGTGCCATCAGAAGGGTCCAGCAGTGGGGCCAGGACACTAGAAGCCCTCCCACTGTTGCCCCCTCTCAAGCACCAAGAGTACAGTGCATCACTTGCCCCAGACTGAGACTTCCTATCTATATTTTGTGGCTAATAGCCACTGATGGACCTCTGCTCCATATAAGAACATAAGAGAAGCCAATGTTGATCATGCCAATGGCCCCTCCAGTCCAACACTCTGTGTCACACAGTGGCCAAAAACACCAGGGGCCCTCAGGAGGTCCAGCAGTGGGGCCAGGACACTAGAAGCCCTCCCACTATTCCCCCCCCTCCCCAGCACCTAGAATACAGAGCATCACTTGCCCCAGACTGAGAGTTCCTATCTGTACTTTGTGGCTAAGAGCCCTGCGAGTGATGCTCAGTAGGAGACAAATGGGTCAGCAGCATCTGAGAGAAGAAAAAGCAGCTTCTCTGAGTCTGATGAAAAATTTAAGCCCAATAAAAGCGCTGTGAGAAATTTGGTTCTGGGCTCTATATTAAGAGGACACAATCATATGTAGTGCAGTGGGTCCTCTGGAACCAAAGCTCCACAAAAGAAAGGTGTGAAGCCAACAGTCTTTGGGAGTAACATCCAGTGAGCAAAGCCCTTGGCATAGTTTGAAACCAACTTGAAGTAAAGGCTATTCTGAGGTCAGGGAGGGGGGAATTAACCAGGCAAAAGGCTCTAATGTGGTTCCTTTTAATGAGTTTGAACCATGGGGAGAATTTGGACTGGGAAACTGTCTATTGCAGCATCTTCGAACAGCACTGGCTCTTCGGCTTGGAAACGGAGATGAACACCACCCCCTAGAGTCGGATTCAATTGGCTTTCAAGCAAGGGAAACCTTTATCTTTAATAATAAAGGATGTCTTTATAGCAGGCTAACTGGACAGCATCATTTTGCAGCAGCATCTCATAATGCTGCTTGTGAAGTAGATTGGTGCCGTCACTGCTTTGCTTTCTCCAGAATCTTATCAAGGCTACATGAGGGCAAACTGAGTTCTGTAAGGGTACCTCAAGGTAGAGCTAGGATTCTCCTAAAAAAAAGATTTTGGATAGCTACCAATTTTGTGATCAGATAATCATACCACGTAAGAGTCGAGGGACAGCCTTGCTTTGATACAGTCTTAAAGCTGGATCAGAGCAGAAAACTCCTTTTGTGTAACAGCGTTTCAGAACAGCCCCTCTTGATCTTAAAACTGTAGACCTGGTAACTGCTAAGTGAGCTTTCCAGGACAGAGTTTCACTGAAGATTACCACTAAATATCTGAAGGTGCTGCATTGGTCTATAGGGACTGGTCCACTTAAACATACATGGCCTTTTCCTAAAGACCATCACTTTGGTCTTGGCACACAGTTGACGTTTAAGGCCTCTTCTTTACAGAAGGAGGGGGGCTGTCAGCTCCTTGAATGGGGGGGGGGGCCTTAAGAGGAAAGAAGTGGGCCAGAGGGACAGGGATGTTCTCCAGCCGCCTATTTCCATGATCCCTTCATTCCATGGCCAGGATGAGAGGCAGGGAGCCTCTTCCCTGCAGGCAGCTCCAGCTGGGCAGAGCCGTGGGAGTCTGGCCCAGGACTGCAGCAGTAAAGAGCCAGAGGGCCCGGGAGCCCCTCCTAAAGTCTGCGGCGGGGAAGGGGATCTGCTGAGCCCCCCCCCCGCAGTCCCCTCTTTGGGTTGGCGCTCCAGGACTCCAGCTTTTGAGGGGGGGAGGCTGGGCTGGAAGCGGTGCTCCCTGCGGCAGCTGGGGACAAGCCCCCCCCCCGTCAGATTCTACAGTCTATTCTATCAAGTGTTGCTAAATGTTTCTTTGAATCTGACAATGATGTATGTTGCTGAAGATTGCTCTGGATGTTACTTTCGATTTCCTTGTAGTTGCTATCACCCATATGGTTTATTACCTCCCTTGATGTAGATTGCCTGTCTGCTTAATGTTACTTCTTTAGGCGGGAGAATGGGTTCCTACATACCAACGCGTCACATAAACAAAAGCTATCTTGTTCCTGTTTCCTCCCCCTCTCACTCCAGGCTCTCAGGGCGCTATCTGGCTGGTTATAGCCTTGAAGTTATTTTATTGTCATTGCTTGAATGTTTTGCCTAGGACTTAGCACATCTGGGTCACATAGGCCAGGAGGGGAATGTTTATGACTTTTCTCACCTACGGTGGGAACAAACGGTCGCCATGTTTTCCCGCATTTTCGTAGTATGCTGATTGGTAGAAACTGTTTAAGCATTCATGCTTGTAGGTATATTAACCCCCAGCCCTCTTTGTCCTGTATCTCTAACAAACATCGAGACCTGTTCCAGTATATGAATAAAGGACTATATTATAACAACAAAGGCCTGATCATTTGCTGATAGCACAGAAGCCTCACACCCCCCCCCCCGGGGGGCTTCCGAGGGATGCTCTGCCTTAAGGTGGGTGCGAGCTCCGGGTGAGGGTCCCAGCAACAAAGGCCAAGAGGGTCAGATGTGCAGCCTCCGAAGGAGCAGTTTCTTCCGGGGGCGCGGGGTGTGTTTGTGTGTGTGTGTCAGCTGTCAGCTAATGCTGCCATCTCCTGCCCGGGAGGTGGGATGAGTGAACCCTTGACGTCGGGTCTGTGGGATGTTATGCTGCACTTCTCATGGCTGCTTATCGCTCTCCGAGCCGCTCTGGCCTTGGGAGACTGCTGGTGCCTGCCCATGTACCTCTTCTCCTGTCTGACTCTTAATTCTCTCCGCTTTTCCCCTGGGAACTGGGAACCAGTATTTTGAGCGCCTTCTCCTTGGCTTGGCGACTGGTTGCAATGCCTTACCAGGCCCCTTTTTTGAACTCTGCTTCTAATTGTCCTCCTGGGGGCTGCAGTGGCCGCTAGTAACACAAGACGGTGCAGGTGACCACAGCAGCGGACCTTTCTCGCCGGGGACCTCCTCCTCCAGGACACCTGTTGCTGGCTGACTCTGGAGGGCGCTCACATCGCCCGGGATCCCGGGAGTTCTCCCGGCCCCGCTTGGAGGCCGCTGGCAACCCTCGCGTGGAAGGACCCGCCTTGCCCAGCGTGTCTCGACGCCGCACACCCCCCCCTCCCCCCCCCGGGGCCCTGAGGGGCGAGTCCCGCCCACCGAGGAGAACCGGAAGGGGGCGGCGGCGGCGGCGAGACTTCCGGGGAGAGAGGGCGGCCAGCAAGGGGAGCCCTCTGCGTTTGCCCCGGCGCTGCTCCTTCCGGCGCGCCCGCCTCCCTCCCGGAAGTGACGTCTATCCCACCCCCTCAGGGGGGAGCGGCGCCGTGCGCGCGCGCGCGTGACGCTGGGGGTGAGTCAGGGTAAGTGGGCGGACGAGGAGGCGGCGGCGGCGGCGTTGTTTCCGGTTCCGGCGGCAGCAGCAGCAGCAGCAGCTGGGGGTGGGAGGCCGGAGGAGGAGGAGGCCGGAGAAGAAGGAGCAGAAGAGCGGAGCCCGGCAGGGAGGCCCCAGCCACCCCCACCCCACCCGGGGAGAAGCCCCGCCCGCCCGCCCGCCTGTCCGACCCCCCTCCCTCCCTCCCTCCCTCCCTCCCGGTGGGCCGGTCCTCTGGAGCCGGAGGTGAGGGGCGCGCGGGCGGGCGGGCTGCCGACGGGGACGGGGATGGGGGGGAGCGGGGCCTGCGGGCCTTCCTCCGGGCTGGGGTCTCGTCTGGCGACCGCCCTGCAGCAGCAGCAGCAGCCCTGGCGAGGAACCCGAAGAGCCCCGCCTCGGGGGGGGGGGGGGAGAGGGGGAAGCCGCCCGGCTGGGGCCTCCTCCTCCTCGCCCTGCTGCGTTAGAAGCCGCTTTGCCCGCCCCGGCTGGCGGCGGCGGCGGCTCTCCAGGGCCTCTCCTCGCCCTCCCCGCCCGGCAGGGGCTCTCCCCACTCAGCGGCAGGCGCCAGCCCCCCCCCCCCCTTTTTGGCAGGCAGCGGTCCGGGGGGGGGGGGCAGCAGCGCCTCGGGTGGTGTCAGTTCCCTGGAGGGCTGCCCCTGGACAGAGTCGCGCATGCGTGGGTTTCCGCCGGCCTCTCCTCCCCGGGAGACCCACTTCTGGGGGGAGGAGGACGACGGGGTGCCCCCCCCCCGTCCCTGAGTGCCGGAGGAGGTGGGTCCTCTCCCCTTACGGGAAAGGCGCCCGCCAGTAGGCGAAGAGTGTGTCCGGAGACCAAAGGCTCTGGCGCTGGGCTGGTGGTGACCCCTTTTATTCCCCCCCCCCCCGCTTATCAGCGGTGGAGCGGGTGGGAGGGAGGGGGCGGGCTACTCCTGCTCCAGCCTGGGGGGGGGAGGGCTCTGCAGCAGGAGCCTCCAAGGAGCTCCTGGCGATTCCTCTCCCCCCCCCCCCTTGGCAGAAGGGAAGGAGACTTGGGAGGAAGCCACCTGCCGCCCTTCAGAGGCCACCGGGGCATGCCTGCCTCCGTACCCCTGCTGCCACCATGCTGGTCAAGGGGGAGGCCCTGGGAAGTGCGTGAGAGGTGTGGGGATGCATCTCCCCCCCCCCCCCCCAGGGTGGGCCTTGTGTCCGAAAGGGCTGGGTCACAGGAGCCCTTGAGAGCTGGGGAACTCATCCCTGGCACTCTCCCCTTGTCCCCCAGTGTTGCCACTTCACCAAAGGAGAGACCGAGCCTGGCTCAATCACTCCGAGTTGGCTGGGTCACAGCAGCAGGGCCTCCCCCGAGGGTGGGAACCTGGGCAGAAGGTGGCATCGTTTCTGCCCTCTTGGTGGCTGTCCCCCATGTTGCTGTTCATAAAGGACAGCATGATCCAGGCTTAGAAATACTCTGCCTGCAAGTGATTAAAATGTGGAGTTCGCTGCCAGAAGATGTAGCGATGGCCGTAGCCATAGGAGGCTTTAAAGGGGGATTAAACAGATAAATGGAGGACAGGTTACTAGCCACGGTGACTAAAGGGAACCACCATGTTCAGAAGCAGTCAACCTCCGAATCCCAGGGCCAAGAGGCAACATCAGGGGAAGGCCTCGGCCTCTCTGCCCTGTTCTCGGCCCTCCAGAGGAACTGGCTGGGGCCACTGTGTGAGACGGGATGCTGGACCGGATGGACCCTCCCTGGTCTGATCCAGCAGGGCTCTTCTGAGGTTCCTCTCATGGGAAGGCCTCGGCCTCTCTGCCCTGTTGCTGGCCCTCCAGAGGAACTGGCTGGCCACTGTGTGAGACAGGAGGCTGGACTGGATGGACCATGGGTCTGTTCCAGCAGTGCTCTTCTGATGTCCACTTAGTGGGTTTTCTCATGGATGTAGTCACCATAGGGATCATAGGTGCTCATTTTCTGTATCTCAGGTGCTCTAAGTAGGAGCGTGAAAGTCTCCTGCTAAGTTGTCAGTGGAGCAGTGCTTCCTGTGGGTCAGGTGGACCTTGGGGTTGATCCTCTTCCTGGCATGTATCTTGCAGGGCCTGTAGCCTGAGCTGATCCCCCTGTATCCCCCAGTCTGCAGCCAGAGGCCTTGCGCTGTCTTACTTTCTATGCTTTCCCTAGGCCAGTGGCCAGCTGTGATGGTGAGAAAGCACTAGATGCCATGTTTGGAGCCTGTGGCTAGCATTGGGGGTGGTGTGTAACGACAGCCGTTGGTGGCTGAGGAGCCCCTGGGCCCAGACTTGGAGAGGTGGCTTCGCTGGGTGAAAGAGACTTCTCGAGGGATGAGTGGCCAGAATGCCGTGTGTGGGGTAACCGCCTCTCAGTTGGTAACGGTCCCTTCTCTCTTCCTCCCCACAACCCCCCCCCCCCCCGGATTTCAGCAGGAGGAGAAAAATGAAGGCCGGCTGCAGCATTGTGGAGAAGCCGGAAGGAGGAGGAGGAGGTGAGGTCAAGCCCTTTGCCGGCACCCCCTCTGCCCTTGATTCTTCTGAACGTGACCCTGGTGTGCAAATGGCTCGTGCCAGAGTGAACGTCCCCCTTCAGGGCTCCCTGTGAGGCTCCGTTGCCCTGGGCTTCGCTCGTGAAGCTCTCCCAGACAGGGCTGTGAGGTGGTAAGGCAGGAAGTATCGTGGCTGGATGATGGTGTGATGACCCCCCCTCCCCCACGCCCAAGCAGGGCACCAGATGCCTTGAAGGTTCTACTAGTGTAAGCAAAACCCAAATGAACGAGGGAGGAAAGCCCAAAACTGCCTGACCCCAAGAGGGTCTGACCCTCTTGGGTCTCCCCCAAGCGGAAAGGGGCTGGGAGCTCTTGGGATGGGGGGTGGGAGACAGCAGCATGTTTTGCCGAGAACCGGCAGCCTCCGTGTGGTGTTGTTGTTGACAGACACTTTTAAGAGTGCTCGTTGCATTTGCCATCTTTGCGTGATCCCGGAGGAATTGGTTAGCCTTCCTAGGCAACGGTCAGCTTTTCACACTGAAGCCCTGCACACACCTTGAACTCTGGGATGGTTTTCCTCATGAGCACGGGCAAGGCTAGCTTTCACTGTGCATGTTTTCAGCAGTTGAGTTGCTCTTAAAAGTCTGGCTCAAAATGTCTTACGAAAATTCTGCAAGGGGGTGTTCGTGTGTGTGTGTGTGTGTGTGTGGACAGCTCAGTGGCATCAAACTGGGACACCCCCAGCCAGGAGGTGGCCAGAGCAGCTCTTTTTGTCTTTGGGTAGGGCTCGCGCATGGCTGGGGTGCTGCCTGTTGCCTTCTAACGACCCCCTTGCTGGCGTTTGACTCTCCAGGCTACCACTTCCCCGACTGGGCCTACAAGACAGAGTCCAGCCCGGGCTCCCGCCAGATCCAGCTCTGGCACTTCATCCTGGAGCTGCTGCAGAAGGAGGAGTTCCGCCACGTCATCGCCTGGCAGCAGGGCGAGTACGGGGAGTTTGTGATCAAGGACCCTGACGAGGTGGCACGGCTGTGGGGCAGGAGGAAGTGCAAGCCCCAGATGAACTACGACAAGCTGAGCCGGGCCCTCAGGTCAGTGGATGGGGGCAGTGCCAGGAGGTGGCTGGGCAAGGCATCATGTGCATCCTTGTTTTGGACTGGCCCTGTCAGTAGGCGTGGGCCTTTCCGCAGGGTCTGGTTCTCTCCTGGTGCCTGGCAGTCCAGCCACGTGGCCACGGACCTGCCTCTCGCTTGCGGGGTTTCGCTGTCTGAAAGGCCCGGGCCCCTGTTCCTGGAGCCAAGGCCCCTGTGCGCGGAACTGGCCTTTGATTTCTAGGAGAGTCCCGGACCTTGTTCTCTCCCCAAGCCCTCCTCTGAAGCTGGGGCGATGTCAGTAGGAGCCTTGAGTTAGTCTGTTCTTTGTCACTGGTAAGCCAGGAGCGGCTGCTGTTCAGAGTGGTCATAAAGCCAGATGTGTCCTGATGAGCAGCAGCTGGCTCTCCAGGGCTCAATTCTGTTGTTGTGGAAGCGGCATTGATAAGTGCTGGTTTGTGCTTTCTGGGCAGTCAGGGATTTTAGGCGTGGGCACTGGCGATCTCGCCACTGTCTAGTGGGCACCGTGTGTTAGGTCAGCTCTGCCATGGGGCCTCTCGTGGGCAGCGCCTCAGGGCTGGTCTCTGCCACTTGGCTCCCGACCCAGGGGGGGTCTGCTTCCCTGAGATGCTGGCCACTGTGTCCTGGCAGGCATGGGTGTCAGGGCTCTGGCTGTCCCGACCCAGCCAACTGGGCTCTGTCCATCCATCCACTCCCCTCCCCATGCCTGGGGCAAGAGCTCTTCTGCTCCCTGCCCTTTTAAGCGAGGGGTCAAGCTGCGAATGCGCAGCTGGCTTTTGTTCCTGCTGGGTCCTCCCTCTGCTGACCACCCCAGTGGCTGCCTTGGACCCTCTGGACCAGCTGGGTGGGCGGGTGGGCACAGGCCAAGACAGGCAAGGCCAAGCTTGTGGCGGTTTAGATTGGAAGAGGAAGGAAGTAATACACTGAAAAATGCAAATGTACCGCTGGGTTCCTGGGAAGGGAAGCCAAATGCTTAGTTTTTCTTTCCAGTTCTGCTGAGGCTGGTAGTGGGGAGATGAGTCATCGGGGCTTCCCTCTCGGTGGCTGGCTGGGTTCCCCGGCCGTCTCTTCCAGCTGAGGAGCGGAACCCAGCTTGAACTGGGGGAGGGGAGGTCCCCGGGGTTTTATTTCCCAGGGAAGGATGCGTGTGGCCAAGTCTCTCGTCACCCTGCAGGTACTATTACAACAAGAGGATCCTTCACAAGACAAAGGGCAAGAGGTTCACCTACAAGTTCAACTTCAATAAGCTGGTGATGCCCAACTACCCATTCATCAACATCCGGCCCAACGGTGAGTGGGGCGGCAGGGGCTGCCCAGTGCTGTGTGGAGGGACCTGGGGACGCCTTGAGAGAGAGGCCCCCGGGAGGGCTGGAGGCTCGCAGAGGCAGCACAGTAGGAGCGAGAGAACACACACAGCTTCGATGGCAGTGTCAGAACTGGAGTCCAGGAGTGGGGGCTTGGGGGGGGGCATGCTGGACCCCCATGCTCAAAGATGTATGCTTCATGCAGCTTATCCTCCCATGGGGAAGTCAGCCTCTCCACAGGCAGCAGCTCTTTATGTCGCAGCCCTGGCCTGAAACAGGGAAGGAGCTGGATGCAGGGGCGCCTATTCCCTCCCCAAGGGGCTCTCGCTGCCGGGTCCCAACTCGCAGTGCAGTCGTGTGGGTTCTGTGAGAGCAGAGGGGCATCACGAAGATGACCCTCAGTGTGCCAGTCGCGGTGGGCTCGAGTGGCACATGAAGCCAGGGCTCCCCCCCCTCGGCTCTGAGGGTGTTCATGTGGTATTCTCCCCCCCCCCCCCTTGCTCGGCACCCTCCCCATGCTGGAAACCTGGCTTCTGGCTCCAATTGATGCTGTGTGTCGGTGTCTTGCCCCCCCCCCCCCCCCCCCCGCATATTTAGAACACTTCATACCCAGGTTGAACTTCTTAGCGTGCGCATCAGCTTCACTGCCATGTGCGGCTTTTTGCAAAAAAATGGCCTGGGAGAATTGGTGATGAATCCAGGTTTTGTGTTTGCCCGTGTAAAAGTAACGCCCGTGCCCCAGCCTCAGAAGAAACGACCCTGCCGACTCCTGTTCTGTGTGGATTTCCTGAGACCCTCCCTCTGTCGAACTTGTGTGCTCCCTTCTGAACTTACTGGGCCGGCCCTTTGCTGGGTGGGGAGGGGCCTGTCTGACGGCTGTAGTGCCCAACCCCCCCAGTGGTGGGGGGCGTTGCAGGGGCTCTGGGCAGACAGGGCACAGGTGAGACCCTCCTTTCCCCAAGGGGCCTGTTGATCTGGCGTCTGCAGCAGGCTCCTGGAGGCGTCCTGTCCTCAAGATCTTTGGTGTGTCTGAAGTGCCAGTCCGCGAGGGTTCTGGGCTAGTGGCAAAAGTCCATTCCTGGAAACGGGGTGGGGCGGGGGGGGGGGAGAGTCTTCCCTCAGCCTGGGTGGGGGCTGCTGAGCAAGATCTCCCTGCTTGGCACCGCAAAGGAGGCCCCGGGGGGCGGAGCCAGACAGCTGCCTGTTCCTCCAGCTGGAGCAAAGGTGATTCCCACAGCAAGTCTGGGCAGTTGCCTGCTGGTAACTCTTCCTCCCTTCCTGCTTGCGGACACTCCCTGGGGCAGGTGAGCTGGGCGCTCATCTCCCGGAATGCACCTTTGTGCATCTTTGCAGTGGCAACTTGTTTCCTTTCCTCCTGTTCAGTGAGTGAGTGAGAGAGAGAGAGAGCAGGGGTGGAGGCTGACCCATCAGACCTGTTCTGGAGGCAGTGAGCGCCGGGGCCTGTGCCTCTGCCACGCCCACACGTGGGTCTGAGGCAAGAGCCTGGCTGGCATTTGGCACTGCCCTGGCAGAGGGCTTTGGGAGGGAGGGGCGCGAGTGCTTCATCTCCAGCGGAGGCTTCCGGCCTGGGTGTGAGGTCCCCCAGCGGGTTTTGTCAGAAGCCAGGAAGGGCACCTCAGGAGAGGATGTGGCACAGCAGCCGCTTCTGTGGCGCAGCTGACCCCATGACGTCCAGTGCAGAAAGCTGTTCTTAAGAACAGAAATTGTGAGATGCCTTGAAGAGGAGGGGGCCCGGGAGGGATAAGCAGTGGTCACTTTCCACCTTTTTTCCCTCTGAGCACGGGCCGAGTTTCCCAAGCAGCCTTTTGCGCCCCCCCCCCCCAACTGTCAAGCCCGGCAGTTGCCCCCAGGCGCCCCTCGATGTTGGCACATTCATCTGTTGTCATTTGTCTAAAGCGTTTATTAACTGCCTTTTTACCTAATAGAAATTCAAGGCGGCTTGCAATTAGAATAGAACAAGTGGAGACCCGTAAGAAACTTGTGGGATGCTTATCCCATTCCTCACACCTTTGCTTCCTCCCCTACCTCTCTCACACTCTTTCTCCCTTCTGCCCCCCCCCTTTCTTACGCTCTCTCTCTCCTCCATGTATGTTACTTCCTCTCTCTTTCTGCCCCGTCATCATTCTCTTTGTTTTTCTGCCTCTCCCCCTCATCACTCTTTCTCTTTCTCTCTCTGCCCCATCACTCTCCCAGCCTCCTGCCTGCTTCCTCTCCCCCCACAGCAGCAGTGGCAGTGCTCTGGGAATCACAATGGATCTCCCAGCTGCAGAGATCAATTCACCTTAGGGCTGCCTGCTCCTGGTTGGGAAATTCCTGGAGATTTGGGGTGGAGCCTTGGGACAGTGAGGCTTGGGGAGGCAAGCAGCCTCAGCCACCCTCCAAAGCAGAGATTTTATCCAGGGGAACTGATCTCTGTCACCTGGACAACAGTTGTAATTCTGGGTGCTCTCCAGCCCTTGTCTGGAGGCTGGCAATGGTAGTTGAAGTGAAGGAAATGGCTGGTTTGGAGGGTGGAGTCTATGGCATTATACTGGCCTGTAGTCTCTCCGCAAATTCCACCCTCCCCAGGCTCCACCCCTCAAATGCCCAGGAATTTCTCAGCCTGGAGTTGGCAACCCTGTTTTCTTCCCACCCAACAGCCAACCTACCTCCATGCTCCTGCAGTCTCTGAAGAAGAAAAGATTTTTCTCCCAGCCCACCCTGTTTTTTCTTTCCCCTGTAACAGTAAACCATTAAAACCAATTCCCTGGGAGGAGGATGGGAAAGAGGGAAGAGCTGAGGCATTGGGAACTTCTCTCGCCTGCTCAAAGGGCAGACTCAGACGTTTATTTTCTGCTGGCTCCCCCCTCCCCCTTTTTTTGAGTGTGTGCTTTCTTCTTGCAAGTGGAAGGAACTGCCTGAGCAGAGTGCCTGAGCAGGACTGAATGCAGTCAGAACTACGGGGGGGAGGGGGGGGGAGAGAAGGCTCCTTGGTAAGTCTTTTCCTGTGCAGTGGATGCTGATTTACTTTTTGGCCATTTATAACTTTCCTGTATATTTTTTTTGCAGTTTTTAGATTTTTTTGCCCCCCTGGGGAGCGGCCCATATGTGCAGGATAATCACTTTACCCGCCATGTGCCCCTGATTTGCGGAAATAAGTATCCGCACGCACAGGGGGCCCTTGGGAATTAGATATAGAGATAAAATACAATAAAATGCTTGAGAACCACTACTTAAAACTAGAAATTAAAAATCGCCGGAAGGCAGAACAACTAATCAAATGTTGACATGAATTAAAACCATCTTCAGCTGCCTCCTAAAGGCTGAAATTGAGGGGGTCGGGTAGTCCTCCCTGGGGAGGTGGGGATTCCATAATTGTGGGGCTGCCGCCGAAAAGTCCCTCTCTCGTGTACCTACCAAACAAGCTGCTGTGATTGGTGGGACACTCGGGCGGGGGGGGGGCCTCTCCCTGTGATCTTAACTCCTGGGCAGGGACACTGGGGAGAAGGCAGTCCTTCAGAAACCCTGGTCCCAAACCACACAGGGCTTTAAAGGTCAAGACCAGCACCTTGAATTGGGCTCGGGAGCAGATTGGAAGCCAGTGTGATTGCTGGAGGGTTGAGGTCATCTGCTCCCTGTAACTAGCCCTGACCAACCGCCCAGCCACAGCTTCCAAATACTCTTCAAGGGTAGCTCCAAGTGGAGGGCATTGCAGTAGCCCAGCGTAGATGTGACCAAGGTTGTGGCTAGATGAAACTGAGCCGGGAGTGGGCGCAGCTGGCTCACCAGACGAGGCTTGGGAAAAGCCCTCCAGACCCCGGCAGCCACCTGATATTAAGCGGCCCGCTGTATCGACCAGCCCTCCCAAGAGGCAAACCGGACTTTTCAAGGGGAGCGTAACCCTGTCCGGGACAGGGGAGATCTCCCGGGGGGGGGGGGGTGTCCGCTGGCGGTGCTCGTGGTCCCAAACCATGGGTTTAACTTCAGCCAGGGAAAGGCAGGTGAGAGGGGAGCTCTGGTGGAACCGAGCCCTGGGGATGAAAGAGCGAGTGACCCCTTGCTTGCCAGCACCAAAGGGTGATCCCCCCCGCCCCTGGGTCCGTGCCTGCCAGGGCCCTCTTGTCTCCACGGTGCGTTCTCGTCCCCTCGCATGACACACAGGTGGCTAGTTGTGTGAGCTGAGCGCGGGGCCTCTCCTCCTAATGCGGGTCTCCCGTTTTCTCCTCCCCTGGCAGGTGTCGTCCCGCAGAGCGCCCCTCCCGTCCCCACGGCTTCCTCCCGGTTCCATTTCCCTCCGCTGGACGGCCATTCTCCCACTGAGGACCCCCAGCCGAGCCGCTTCATGGCCCGGTCCCTGGTGCCGTCGGGCCCAGAGTCCCTGAGCAGCAACAACGGCAGCCTTGGCGAGAAGTCCTCCCCGGTGCCAGAGCTGGATGGCAGCTCTCCCGACTGGAGGCAGGGGGTGGAACTCCTGCCCGCTCGCAACGCAGCCTCTGGGGCGGCTGGGGCCGGCCCCCCCAAGCGCAAGCCAGACCTGGTGCTCCCTCTCTTCAGCCGGCCGGGGATGTACCCCCACGACCCACACAGCCCGTTTGCCATCTCCCCGCTCCCGGCCCGCGGAGGCATCTTGAATGTCCCGCTCTCCCCGGCCTTGTCCTTGACGCCCACCCTCTTCTCCTACAGCCCCTCCCCCGGCATGAGCCCCTTCCCCGGCGGCGGCAGCTGCTTCTCCTTCAACCCCGACGACATGAAGCACTACCTCCACTCGCAGGCCTGCTCCGTCTTCAACTACCACCTCAGCCCGAGGACTTTCCCTCGCTACCCGGGGCTGCTGATCCCGCCTCTGCAGCGCCAGGCGCCCCCCCCGGAGGAGCAGCCCCCCTTCCCCATCAAGCTGCAGCCCCCGCCCGTGGGGCGCAGGAACCGAGAGAGGCCGGAGAGTGGCGGCGGTGGTGGGGCGGGGGTGTCGCAGGCGCCTCCCCCGCTGTCTCCTCAAGTCAAGATGGAGCCTGTTCTGGACACGGAAGCGGAGAGCAGAGAGTCCCCCGAGAAGAAGGACCAAGGGGGCACGGAGGAGGAGGAGGAGGAAGGGCCCAGCCCGGAAGCGGGGGGGAGAGCTCTGTTTGCCAGGCCAGTGACCCCCTCCTGGCCCGTGGCACTGCCAGTGCCCGCCCTGGCCCCCTTGCCAGCGGGTGAGAAGCCAAAGCAAGAGGAAGGTGGGGGCGAGAGAAACCCCCAGGAGCCCGCGGGGGACCCGATGGCCCAGGAGAAGAGGGAAGATGCGGCGATGCCTCCCAAGCTGCGCCACAAGCGCCGTTGGCATGGTGACCGGCAAGCGGACATCCTGGGGGAGAGCCGGGGCAGGAAGCCTTACTGGGTGGGGAGTCCCCTGAGCAACCCCCACGGCCTGGCTGCTCCCACGGCGGCGACAGCGGCAGATGCGTAGGCCAGCAGAGGCCCTGGGGGGTTCTAATGTAGCAGAGTTTGCCGGGGGGGTGGGGTGGGGTGGGGGGAGGGGGCTAGAGGCATGGGGGCAGGTGGGGTTGCGCTTTGTGTGTTTAATCAGAGGACCGGCCTTGCTTGTCATGTTGAGGGGGAAAGGTGGGTTGCAGGGGATGGGGGGGGTCACCCGGTTGACACCCGCCCCTTCAGTTTCTGCAGGGCCTCCCTCTCTGTCGTTCCCCCTGATGTGGGCGGACTCTCCCGAATCGCTTGCGTTCTCTACCGTCTCTAGAAGCCAGAATCTCTCTGAATGTATATAGTTCTTCGCCATGGAGTGAGGTGGCAACAAAGGAGGAGGTCGAAGATGGAATGTGTCCCGTGTCCGAGCAGGAAGAGGCTTTGTTTGGGGCGGGGGGCTTCTGGAACGTGGCACTGTGGCCTGGTGTCTGAGAAGCCAAGATTGTGGGCAGAGGGCACCGCTGGGGGGGGTGTCGTGGGAGGCACCGCGCATGCGTTGTGGCTGGCAGTAGATCTTTTCAACCCAAGTGTTACTTCTCGGACTAAGGGGGGGGGAGGGGGGGCGGGGAATGGCCTCATGGTCGCACTTCAAACAGCCACCGTGAAACCTTGGCAGCAGCCACACCGGGCCGTGGCAGAGTCTTTTCAGGGAAGGGAAAGGAATGTGGGTGCAGAACAAATCCGCATGCCTTCCGTCAGAGCCCCTCCCGGCCTGCACGGGGAAGGCGTTTGCGGAGGCACATTGGGGACAGGAGGGGGGGGGCTCCTCCCTCCCTCCTTGCCTGGCCTCTCTGAGTGTTGGGAGACCAGCCGTGGAAAGGGGGAGGCGTGCACTTGGGTGGGGGGTGGAGATTCTGCGGCGGAGGAGCTGGGGAGCACCTCAAAGACCCAGTGTTTTTTTTTGGGGGGGGGGGGGTTTGGGGTCGGCTGTCAGGGCTGCCTTTGTCAGATACCCGAAGGAAGGGGAACATGGACTCTCGGAAGCTCACGCAGCCCAGCAGTCTGGTTGCCCTCTTAAGGTCCTCCTGGACTCCTGCTCCTCTTCGTGGTGGACATCAGGAGAGCAGTTGGGCTACGATGACTGCCGAGTTGACACCATTGCAGGCTGTGCAGAATAAGACACTGCAGATGGGGGAGGGGAGGGGAAGAGCCTGGAGTGTGTGTGTGTGGGGGGGCGTGTGTGGCGAATGTGGACTCTGTGCTGTTGCTGCGTGGGGGGTGGGGTTGGGGGGATGTATCTGAGGGTCTCTCTCCTCCCCAGTTTTGGGCTTCAGCCACCCAGCTCCACACGCTGCGGCCGCCAGGGCCTTAGGGACCTCCCTGGGTGGGGGGTAGGGAGCGTGGGGTCTGCTCGGGGCTTTGAGGCGGGCACTTTCGACGTGGGAGGGGGGCTCTGACTCAGGAATTGAAACATGAGGCCTTTTCAGATCAGTCAATGCAAATCTTGCTGTCCACCATACCCAAGTGCCAGAACGGACGCCCGGGCGGGGGCTCTGATTTCGTGTGGGGAGAGCGAGTTGGGGGAGACGGCACCCTCTTTCCCTCAGAAACGATTGTGGTTGGTGTTTCCTTTGGTCTCGGCCCTTATTAAATAGCCATTGCACTGCAAAGTGAGAACTCCTCCTTCAGGGATACAAAGGACTCAGGTTCTGAGGGCAGCGGACCGGGGAGCCCAGGGGAGGCTGGAGCCGCCGCCTTCTGCTGGGGAGGTGAGCAGGGGGCCTCCCCCCACCCCAAAAGCGGCTCTGCCCCTCTCCTTGGGAAGACCCACCCACCCACCCCCTACTCCCCTCTGCGGGGGGGGGAGGGGAGGCCACGGGGGGGGGGGTGCCCTTCCTGGCAGGAAGCGAAGCTGGCCGGACACTTAGCGGAGAGTCTGTTCCTCGTGCCAAATATTTAAAGCCGGTGGAGTGCGCGTTTATTGAAATTCCACCTGTGACTAATCAAGAGCATAATTCACACCGCATGCGTTTTTGATTTGCTAGCCACAGAAGGTATCAGGAAATAAAAACTTGAAGCGGCAACCCGCAAGCCGTGTCCCCTTCCAATCAGGAGGTCCAACAGAGTGTTGGGGGGAGAGGGGAACTCCCCCCACCCCACCCCCCTCTGCTCTGGGGGTCGAGCTCCCCTCGTTTTTTGGGGAGCCCCAGACCTCCAGCCCGACACCTCTCCTGGAATGGTTCTTGCTGGCCTGGAAGGAAGGTGTCGCTCTGGCTCAGTGAGCAGCCGTTTCCCGTCATTCGTGGATGCCAAAGAGGCGTGGGAGGGATCGGGCCCCTGGGGGCTAGTGCCCCCCCCGCCCCCCTCACAAGGGGCATCCTTGTCTTGCGCTGTACACGAGGCGGGGGTGGGGGAGGAGACGGTGTGTGCGTTGGGGCTTTGACCTCTTTGGTTATTTTATTCCATAAGTTGTTTTGCTTTTGAGAAATGTAGCTCTTTTTTCCTTTGGTCTTACGGATCCTGGTGGATTTTAACAAGAGCAATTTCTTTGGTTTGGAATACTTTCGATTAGTGTTTTGGGTTTTTTTGGCAATCGTTCGATTTTTAGAGTGTTAAAGTGGCAAAGTATTTAGTGACTTTTCTTTGTCACTCTTCATGAGACACGGTCCTGTCTTTTATGATGCTTTTGACTCAGCAGGGACGATACGACCTGAGCGATGGCTGCTCTTAGCTTGAGGTATTTGTCCATGTAAAGCAGGATTTAAAATTGTGTGTGTAAAAAAAAAAAGAAAAAAAAAGTAAGTAGTCCTCATGCTTTTGTGCAGTGCCTTTAGACGTTCCACTTTCTATAAAGTCTTCAAAAAAAAAGTTTGCATATATATTATATATATGATGTAATGTTATAGAGATATATGTATAATATACATATTTTTCCAGGGGTATCTGATAGCTCTGTATTTTGTTATGAAAGTTGATATGAAAAGTATTTTACCTCAAATTAAGAAGTTAAATAAACCTTTTAAATAAGCCTCCCATTGGTGCTGTGGGGTTTTTGGCTTTGGGGGCCTGGCTGCGTCCGGTTGGGCTAGGGACAACCAAGCACAGGGCCCTCCGCTCTGGGCACTCAAGAACTGCTTAGCAGGGACAGCGGCAACTCTGGGCCCCACGAAGAGCCATCTCCCCCCTGCCAGCTGCAGTCCGGTGGCAGCCAAGTCTTGGGGGGGGGGGGTTTGAGGGGGGATGCCCTCACCAAAATGGGAAGAAAGGGCCTGCAATCAATCCCATCAATTCTAAACTGAATGCATAAATGACCTTCAATAAATATACAATAAGGGTAGCAATTTGTTGTCAATTATGGGAAAAGACCGAATGCGCTTTGACAAATTTCGTTTGTTTGTGGACTTCATGTGTGCCCCCCCCCGAAGTGGCTTCCAGCAGCCCCCCCCCCAATTCTCACAACAACCCGGTGAGGGGGGCAGGGCGGGGCTCTGGCACTGGGATGCTGCCCCGACACTAGCAGCACCGGCAGTCAGGCGGATGAACCAGAGGCTGGACTGGGAGCCGCTTTGGTCCCGCCAGGCTTCTGCTGGGAGACGGTGCCGGTCTGTTCCGGGGCTCCACAGAGTAACAGAAGTGCAGCCTTGGGGGGGGGGGGTCAGCCAAGGAGTCCTCGGAGAGGCCTCAGGGCGGCCTCAGGGCCACTGCTGCTGGTGGTGCCGGGGAGAGCCTGTTGCGCCTCCTGCCTGGCCGGCAGTGCAGTCGATCTTTTGGCCGCAGAAGAGAGCCAGAGAGCCCAGGAGGCTAACAAAATGGGGGGCGGGGGCGGGCCAGGGCCTCTCCTCTCCCCTCTCCTCCCAGGGAAGGGAGCCCCACACTCCAGAGGTCGATGACATTCCAGGAGAGCTCCGGCCCCCACTGGGAGCATGGCAGCCCTGCCTGAGCCTGCCCCTGGGGTTGCCAACTCCAGCCTGGGAAATTCCTGGAGATTCGGAAGCTTTGGGGTTTCATCCAGAGTCTATGGTATTTAGAAATGTATTCTTGTTTCATCCGTTTTGTTCACAGTCCACCTCTCTCACGTAGACGTAGGGCTGTAAGCCATGAAATGGGACTCGGGTTGTAGAACAGGTGTCAAAACAGAACTGTAGCAAAGCAGAAATGTCCACACGACGCATGAAATGCCCCCCCCCACCACACACGGTGGGGTCCCGCCCCCGGCAGAGCTGCGCCCTGCAGCAGGCGGGCCCTCTATCTGTCCGCCCGGCTTGGTGTGAGGAGGGCTATGTGTCTGGGGCTGCCCTGCTGGCTGCCTGAAGAAGCCCCGTGGAGTCATTCGGGGAGCCAGGGGATGAGCAGGGCCTCCTCGGGCACAGCACCCAAAGCAGCCGGTTTCTTCTCCCCCTTTGGGACTGGCCTCTGCAACCTGGAGGTGAAGGGCCTGAGGTGGGGCAGCCGCTGGGGCCCATGGCTGCAGGCAAGGCCCCCTGCTGCTGACTCCCTGCCCTTGCCCCCCCCTGCCTGATCAGGTGTGCTCTGTCACCTGTGCTGCCTGGCACTGCTGGAAAGGGGCACCGGGGAGGGGGTTAGTGGTGCTCTCAGCTGTGGCACACCCGGTGGCCACGGCAGTGGCTCTTGGGGGGGGATGGGCCTACAGGCCACGGGAGAGCTTGTGAGTGGGTAGAGGAAGGAGGACCCACAGGCGGGGAGGGGCAGGTGGGGTGGGGGGGAAAGAAGGGGGGCTGAGTAGTGGGCAAGGGGGGCGTGGACACTGTCTGCCCATGTCCCCACCACCACCGCCGCCGCCGCTGCTACCACCACCACCTTGAACCAGCCGCATGGAGATGGGAAGGCTCCAGGGAGCTGTGGCCGCCACCCCTGCCCATTCCCTCGGCCGGGGGGGGGGGGTGGTTTCCGTGGCTGCCCTCCTGAGCAGGCTTCGGCGGGAGGGGAAGGACTCCCACTCCGGGTAGTGGCTGCTGTCCTGCACACAGAGTGTGTTGTTAAATCAATCTTTCCTTGTGTTGAACTGACTGCCTGTCCCCCCCCCCCCCCTTCCCACTACTCAAGAATGGCTCAGATGTGAACCAGAGGCACAGGGCGCCTCTCCCGCTCCTCTCCTTGTGCTGCCCCTGGGTTCAGGTTCCGCTTCCAGCCCTGCATTTTCCACTGCCCAGGGATCTCCCGAGCCAGATCTAGGCCACAGGCAGACGCCCTTTCTTCCTTGGCAGATTATAGTGGCGGCGGGGGGGGGGGAGCCTTTGCCGGGATTGAGAGCCTTTTATGTAACTCCATCTTACACAAGGTAGTGGGAAACACACCTCTGGCCTGATTTCTGTCGGGAGCTGGAGGCTGTTCTGGGGCAGCCGGTTCCTCTTGCCCGGTCGCCTCCCAGACTGGATGAGCCAGTCGGTTTTCTTAAAAAGCAGAGCTGACTTGGCACTGGGCGGCTTGAGCATCTGCAGGCATGTGGCTCCTGGTCCCGCTGGGCCTTCCTGTGGCAGCAGGTGTTGGCTGGGGAGTCCAGTGGCACACAGTGGGTCTTCTGGGCCTCATCTCCATCACCAGGCCAGGGGGGGGGGGGCGCACAACACAGCCGTTCCCTTCTGAAGTGGAGCATAGTTTGAAAGCCTTTTGGGACATGCCGTGGGAAGGGGAGAGGGGCTCAAAGCCAAGAGCTCACATATCTCGTTTGTGCTCCTTGGGGAATTTTTGCTACGCTCCTCCTGGATTTCAGCTTGGGGGGGGGGATTCCTAGGTGAGAAGCGATCATTGCTTAAGAGCACAAGAAGGGCCCTGCTGGATCAGACCAGTGAAGGTCCATCTAGTCCAGCATCCCTCCTCGTGCAGCAGCCAGCCAGTTGTTCCGGTGAACCCTCAAATGGCACAGAGGCCAAGGCCTTCCCCTGCTGTCGTCTCCCGGCACTGGGGGACAGGCCTTAACTAGCTCTCAATATGGAGGCTCCCTTTAGCCACTGTGGCCAGGAGCCATCGGTGGACCTCTCCTCGCCTCTCCTCTCCACTTTGTCTAATCCCCTTTTGAAGTCATCCAAGCTTATTCCCATCCACTGGAAGTAGATTCCACAATTTAATTGCTCATTGAGTAAATTTGTGGTAGGGTATGAGAAGAAGAGGAGGAGGAGGAGATTGGATTTCTATCCCACCCTTCACTCACTTGGAGTCTCAGAGCGGCTTACAGACTCCTTTTCCCTCCCCCTCCCCACAACAGACACCCTGTGAGGCAGGTGGGGCTGAGAGAGCTCTTTCCCAAGCTGTCCTTGAGAGAACAGCTGGTACAGAGCTATGGCTTGCCCAAGGTCCCCCCCGCAGGTGCTAGCTGAGGAGTGGGGAATCAAACCCGGTTCTCCCAGATTAGAGTCCGCACGCTTAACCACGACACCAGGCTGAGCTTTCATGATATCTGAAGAAGTGAGCAGTGAGTCTCGAAAGCTCCTCCCCTGCCACAAATTTTGTTAGTCTTTAAGGTGCTCCTGGACTTGTGCTCCTTTCTGCTGCTACAGACTAACATGGCTACCTATTTTCATCTGTCTCACTGAGTGAAGAAGAATTGCCATTTTTCATGATCAACTTCCATGACACCTCCCCCCCCCAAGTTCTAATGTCATCGAAGAAAATGTTCTTTCTCGACCCCATCCATGATTTTATAAACCTCTCTCATGTCCCCCCTTAGTTGTCTCTTTTCCAAACTGAAAAGTCCCAGATTCTTCAGTCTTCCCCCATAAAAAGAACTGCTCCAATCCCAGCTGGTTTGGAAGTCAACTCCAGCACCTTGAATTTTGCCTGGAAACAATCTGGGGACCAGTGTAGATGGACCGAGACTGGAACAATATGGCTCCTTCAGCCCCCTGTAGTCAACATCCTGGCTGCAGCATTCTGCACCAATTGAAGTTTCTGAACCTTTGGCAAACCATTAAAATCGACCCCTCCAAAAATACATCATTAAAACAATTAAAATCTGCAATGCTTACAAAACATAAAAACAGCCATTGTAACAGGGCTGCCCATATCCCAAAGCCCAGCCTGAAACTGCCCACTCTGTCCTCTTGTCCGTAGGCATGGTCTTTTGTCCACATTTGGAGGGAGGCCATAAATTTAAGCCACCAGCAGGAACGAGGGATCATTAAGGGAGTGCCAGACAAAGCAAAGGAGTCTTCACCTGCTGATGGAAGGTGGCCTTGGAAGGAGACAGGTGAGTCTCCCTGGAGAGAGAGTTCCCGAGCTTTGGTGCCGTGGTGGTGAAGGCCCTCTCCCACGTTACCACCTGCCTGATCCCGGGAGGCAGGGGCTGCTGAAGCAGGGCCTCCAAAGATGCCCATAGTGGTCGGGCAGGTATATAAGGGAGCAGGCAGTCCTTCGGCTGAGCAGTGCAGGGCTTTGTAGGTCAAGACCAGAACCTTGAATTGTGCCTGGAAACAAATTGGGAACCAGTGCAGCTGGGCTGGGACGGGAGCGATACGGTCCCTACAACCCACCCCAGCCAACAGCCTGGCTGCAGCATCCTTCACCCACTGAAGTTCCTGGGTGCTTCTCAAAGGCCGCCCCACGCAGCGTGTACTGCAGTAGTCTAGTCTAGATGTGACCAGGGCCTTCCCCACCACAGCGGCCAGATCTTTCCTGCCTTGGAAAGGTCACAGCTGGCTAAGCAGTCAAAGCGGCTGAAGGGCACTCCGAGCCGCCTGCTTTCTTCAGCGGTGAGTCTGGCTCCAGGACCACCCCCAGGCTTACGGGCCTCTTCCTAAGGAGTCCTTGAGGTCCATCATTAGTCAGACCCTGACCCCAGGAGCCTTTCTTCAGCTGCTCAAAGGAGGTGTTTATCCATCCAATACTTTAAAATGATCGCTGCAGGAAAATGATGTGGTTGATCATGGAGTGGGCTCTAATCTGCCCTTCCTGGACAAGATAATAGAGCGAGCGGTTGTGGAACAATGTCATCTCTCCCTGGGTGATTCTTCTGCTCCACAACCTTTTCAGCCTGGTTCCAAGCCGAGCTAAAGGATGTAGACAGCCCTGGTGGCTCTACTTTATGGTCCCCACCTGAAGGTCGGCAAAGGCCCTCCCCCTGTCGCTCTCGCCAGAAGATTTGTGGGACGGAATTGTTCAGGAGGGCATTTTCACGAAGGGTGGTAGGATATGTGTGACCCTGCTCTTGTTGGATTTGCATGTTTCCCCCAACTGTGTACTCCTAGTCCCACTGCATTGTTTATTGGGTGTCCTGATGGGCTCTGGCACCCCATGCTCTGGGGCGGAGTGCTGGGCAACAAGGGAGGCGCAGAGCTTTTCTAGGGGGCAGAAGACCCTCGGGGTGGGCGGACCAGAGGGATGGAGCTGGAGGCCACGGCCAGGGAACGGCCAGTGGGCCACCTCCTGCGCATGGCCCCTGCTGTCTGCTGCCAGCCTGGTGGGGTGAGCAGAGCGGGCACAGCCCTCCTTAGAGCCAGCTCTTCCTCCTCCTCAACACGGAGCAAATGGAGCTGCTAGTGTTCGGAGGAGTCAGTGCTCAATGCCCCTTTTTCTGCCTGACACAGCAGCTGAAAAGCGATGTGCGGCTCTGTCGTGTTTGTTCTGCTTCCCTCCCCAGCTCTTCTCTTATTATTGCTGCAGCTTGCGATCTCGCTAGGCAACCAGCAGGGAAATTAGCCAGGGAGAAATGACAGATCGAACCCAAGTGCTGAGGCAGGCGGTGAAGTCCCACAAGGCCGGGAGCAACTTCAGAGCCAGAGGGGCTGAGAACTGGGTAATGTGGGTGGGGGGGGGGAGAATTGTACACATGCCAAGCTTTTGGGAGGCCTTTCCCCACAGGCAGTAGCCTCCCTCCCACAGAAGCCAGCCAGCCAGCTTGTTGGCTGCAGGATCCCCAAGCACACCTTCCTGTGGACGGCTGGGCTCTTCTGTCTCCCTTTCGTTTCCTTCCCTGTGAGGGTGAGTGTGTGTGTGAACACTGAGCAGGAGGCACTTCCATCTCCAGAGCCAAATAGATCAGGTCTAATTGTTGGCCTTGTCATCACTGCGCACACCCATCCCGGAGGAACCAGGTCAGGAGAGAGGGCGCCACTCTGAGGAGAACCTTCCTTTCCTCAGAGGGATTTAGGAGAGACATGAGTGCTCACTCCCCTTGCCCGGGAGGCGTTGGGCGCAGCGACAAATCACAGGTGGAACTGGAAAGCAGCTGAGCTTTAGCCACAAGTCCTGTGGGGGAAGGACCTTCCACCCGCCCACCTGCCACAGCCTCACCTTTTGTGCCCCGTTCCAAACAACCAGCCTGTATGAGCTGCTGTAGATTTTCTGGGCTGTATGGTGTTGGCATTGTAGTACCTGACGTTTCGCTTGTAGCTCTGGCATGCGTGCCTGTCTAGCCCTTTGCCGTGTGACCCCTGAACCCAAGAGCTCTGCCCTGGGCCCCTCTCACCCAACTGGGGCTCTGCTGGCCTCCCCCCATCACCCTGCAGCAGTTGGGGAGGGGGAGGGCTGCCAGGGGCACAGCACCCCTGGGGAGTTTGGTGGAATCAGCACTGTGGGCCGCCTCTCCCGCCACAGGTCCACTCCACTCCCTTCCCCTGCCGTGAGCCAAGCGCCAGTGGAACACACAGCCACCGAGCAGGATGCCAACCTCCAGGGGGAGGCTGAGGACCCCCTGGAATCACAGCTCGTCTCCAGACGACAGAGATCAGTTCCCCTGGAGACAGTGGATGCTTTGGAGGGGGGACTCTGTGGCACTGGACCCCACTGAGGTCCCCATCCTCCCCAAGCTCCACTCCCAAATCTCCAGGAAATTTTCCTAACCTTGCAGGCAACCCTACCCGCCCCCCTCATCCCCCACTGGTGGCCATGCCAGAGCTGGCAACCCCAGTGGTTGGTCAGCTTGGCACGCAGGAGGCGGCGTCTCCAGTTACACAGGACCAGGCAGGAGGTGACGGGAAAGACCTCGGAAGAGATTGTAGCGACCTTGATGGGGAAAGGGTCTGATTTAATACGTGGGACTCAGTCTCCTACTGTCCATGCACACATCTATGCTTGGCTGACCAAAATGCAAGCACACTTTACATGCATGCCAGTGAATACACGTGTGGCCGTAGTTCTTCGCCCGGGCCCAGCGCTGTGGCTTCTTGTCAGGCAGCAGTGAGGAAAGTGGCCCTGGCACAAATGCCCTCCTCTGTGCCACTGTCCAGACCACGCTGTGTTTGCATCTGGGCACCTTAGCCTTGGAGGTGGGGCAAGGTGCTGGCCGAGGGGCAGTTGTCTCCGTCCCTCGCGGCCAAATCAAACCAGAGTCTGGGAGCACCGCCAGGACGGCCGTGAAGGGGCCCCGGGACCTCGGTTTCATTCTGAGGCCGGAGAGGGTGACCATCTCCCTTGCCGCCGCCGCCAGCGCCTCAGGGGCAGGAGCACTGCTGGCATGCGAGACCCCGGCCGGTGGCAACCCCCTTTACAGACAGGCCTCATTAGCCGGCTGGTGGCCATGCCTGAGGGTGGGTGAGGGGGCCGAGATTCTTCAGCCCGCCTGGCCAGGAATTGTCGCAGAGGGTGAAAGACAGGGACCAGGGCAACAGCAGGAGACCGGCAACAGTTGACATGATCGTCTACGTAACCCCAGCATCTACTACGGGGTTTTCACTTTGAGCAGCGACTTCTTCACCCAAAGAGTGATCAACACATGGGATTCACTGCCACAGGAGGCGGTGGCGGCGGCGGCGGCTACAAGCGTGGAGGGCTTCAAGAGGGAGTTAGATAAACATCTGGAGCAGAGGTCCATCAGTGGCTATGAGCCACAAGGTCTAGATGGGATCTCTCCGTCTGGGGCAGGTGATGCTGTGTATTCTTGGTGCTTGGGGGTGGGGAACAGTGGGAGGGCTTCTAGTGTCCTGGCCCCACTGCTGGACCTCCCTCCTGAGGGCCCCTGGTGTTTTTGGCCACTGTGTGACACGGACTTGGGGGCCCATTGGCCTGATCCAACGTTGGCTTCTCTTAGGTTCTCTTATGTCCTCAACACAGTGTGCGATGGAAAGCGTGTGGCAGATGGAGAACGAGAGGAAGAGCAACCCGGGAAGGCGCAGGTGGCCCCGAGGGGTAAGAGATTCAGTCGGAAGCCCTCCCCTGGGGGTCCGAGGCATCTTCGATGGGGAATGCGGCCCCTCTCTTCCTTCCTTGGGAGTCTGCAGCAGTCAGAGGGCGGACTCCTCAGCCAAGGGGGTGTCCCAAGGGGCACCTGTGGGTCTTCAGCCCTCTCTGCCATCTCTTGGGTTTCTTTTGCTAGGGATTGTTCCCATCTCCTCAGTACCTTGCAGAGTTTTCCCCAAGCCAAAGCTTTAACAGACTCCAGTTACCCTTCTGTGCCCCAAGATCTTTCTGTGTTCCCCACTACTTCCAGAAAACCGATGTGGAATTTGTGCTGCTCTCACGGTAGATTTGCACAGTTAACAGGGATGCCAGTCCCAGAAATGGGGGGGGGGGGGGGAGAGAGAGAAAAGGAAACCTCCTCCTCTTCCTCCTCCACCACTGAAGGCAACCAGCTGCTTTTCTTGGAGACAGAGGTAGAGGCAGACAGCCCTACACCAATTTGGCATAGTGGTTAAGTGCGTGGACTCTAATCTGGGAGAACCAGGTTTGATTCCCCACTCCTCCACTTGCACCTGGCTGGATGACCTTGGGCAAGCCATAGCTCTGTCAGAGCTGTTCTTGAAAAAGAGCAGTTTCTGTCAGAGCTCTCTCAGCCCCACCTACCTCACAGGGTGTCTGTTGTGGAGAGGGGAAGGGAAAGGAGTTTTGTCAACTGCTCTGAGACTCCCTTGGGTAGTGAAGGGCGGGGTATAAATCCATTCTCTTCTGCCTTCTTCTTCTCTCTGGGCTAGGCTGACCTGTCCTACGCTAATCTGTAGTGGAAAGGCAGGTGACCAAGGCTCTGAGTCTGGAGTCTGGACCTGTAGTGATGGCCCCTCCATAGCTTTCAGAGTCCCATCCTGAAATCATGTGGGCCCTGTGCTGGGGAGGGGGGGGGGGAACAGAACTGTTTGAGAAGCCGGATCTGGCCAGGGCAGGGATTGGGGCCTGTTCCTCCTGCGCTGTTCGCGCTCTGGATGGCTGGGCTGTATCTCAGGTTCTTCAGTGGCTGGATGTTTCTGGTGCTTTCCTGGGGTCCCGCTGGCCCTGGCAAGTTGTCCAGGGACTGTGTGACAGCTCTTGGCCACTGGAACAGCAACTGGCAAGCCCCACCTCTTGGAGGAACTGGACTCTGTCCTCACCTGCCCTCCCCAGGAATCTCGGAGGGATGGGAAGGGCTTGCAGCAACCCACGCACGCATGGTCACCCGAGGAGGCTGGCGCTTGGTGGGGCGGGCCCTGCTCCCTGAGGAGCTGCCCAGCACCCCCCCTTTGCCTCCACCTTCCTTTCTCTTGGCCTTCTAGGGAGGATTAGGAGTTACAGAGAAAGCTGCTTGGTGGCTCATTTACTAAGCTTGCAGGGCCTGCCAGGGCCTAAAACAGCAAAGGGAGAAGGAAGGTGTCAAATCCAAGAGGAGGAAGTGATTTCCGATCTGGACAACCTCTAGGCCGGGTGCCGCCACAGGGAGTCTGCCACTCCAAAAGAAGCCCCTCCTCCTCCTCTTCTTCTTCCCCCCCTTTGAATGCAGAGCTCGGCCTTCTCTCCTCTGATCTGCAGCAGCAGCAGCAGCAGCAGAAGAAGAGATTGGATTTATACCCCGCCCTTCACTCACTTGTAGTCTCAGAGCGGCTTACAAACTCCTTTCCCTTCCCCTCCTCACAACAGACACCCTGTGAGGTGGGTGGGGCTGAGAGAGCTCTTTCCCAAGCTGTCCCTGAGAGAACAGCTGGTCCAGAGCTATGGCTTGCCCAGGGTCATCCAGCCAGGTGCAAGTGGAGGAGTGGGGAATCAAACCCGGTTCTCCCAGATTAGAGTCCGCGCACTTAACCACTGCACCAAACTGGCTCTCCGCTCTCCAGGGTCTCCAGGGCAGGCCTCCAGATTGCTCTCCTCCGGTGGTGGTGCCTGCAGCAGCCCCGGTGAGGCAGCCGGTTTCCCGGGTCTAGCTCAGGGTCCTCACTGTCCTCCTCGTCTGCCCTGGAAGGGCTTGAAGTACTTGAAGGGCTTTCATGTAGAGGACGGGGCGGAGGGGTTTTCTGTTTCCCCAGAAGGTTGGACCAGAACCAATGGGTTGAAATTAAATCCGAAGGGTTTTCAGCTAAACATTCGGAAGAGCTTCCTGACAGTCAGAGCGGTTCCTCGGTGGGACAGGCTTCCTCGGGAGGAGGTGGTCGGCTGTCCTTCTTCGGAGGCTTTCAAGCAGAGGCCGGATGGCCATCTGACAGCAATGTGGATTCCGTGAACTCGGGCAGATCACGGAAAGGGAGGGCAGGAAGGGTTGCATTGGTGCTTGGTTCTCTTGTGGCCCTTTCTGACACACCCAGGGAAATGCTGATCGCCACTTTGGGGTCAGGAAGCCATTTTTCTCCAGTCCGGTTTGGCCGGGGATCCTGGAGGTCGTTTTGTTTTGTTTTGTTGCCATCTTCTGGGCAAGGAGCAGGGGTCCCTGGGTGTGTGGAGGGGGAGGTATTTCTGAGTTTCCTGCATTGTGCAAGGGGCTGGACTAGATGACCCTGGAGGTCCCCTCCAACTCTGTGATTCTGTGATTCCAATTGTGGTGCCCGTGGGGGCCATGCTGCTGGCCGACACCTTGCCCGAAGTCCACCAAGGGCTTCTAGGAAAGGGACTGGGCTCGGTGGGGCTTTCCCCAAGCAGGGCTTCCCTGAGGCTGCACAAATGAAAAGGCATCCCGGCATTTTGTGACTGGCCCCACCTCCTGTGGCAGCCATGGTGTGATTGTGCCCCCCACCCCTTGTCACAATTCCAAATCTGCCCGGCAGGCCCAGAAAGGGGTTGGGGACCCTGGGTCTAGCTAAACATGCACTGCCACCACCCCTGGGGTCTCACCCACTAGACTCGAGAAGAGCATCATCGCGCCTTGGACTGGTGCCTTGCACTATAGGGCAAAGTGGGCACCTTTCTGTTAGAAAAGCTGCCCCCGTGTGAGCCATCATTTGGCCACTCTCCAGAACAACAGGGGGTTTCGGCAGCCCTGGGCCGGAGAGGTGTGACCTGCTGCCAGCTTTTCCCACTCTGCAGGAGCTCCCAGGGCCAGCCTTGGCCTGCGACTGTGGGCCTGTGGCAAACACGCAGCCATCTCCTGCTGGTGGGCACCGGACAGGAAGGGGAACTGGGTGCCTGAGGGCCAGGCGGGGTGGGCAGCACTGGCACGGCCTTGGGGAGGAGGCGGGGCTGCTGAGTTCCAGGACTTTTGTGCTGGAAAGACCAACAGAGCCTGCATTTTGCAGCTCTGAGAAAGGCTGGCAGCGATTTCCGTTTTCCCCTGGATCCTGGAGGAGACCCCAGAGCGAGCCCTCCCTTGGCGGCACAGCTGGGCTGACTTGGCTCGCCTGACTCCAAGCCCTGTGGGGGGGTGGGGGGTGGGGGGGCAGCTTTCTGCTTCAAGGGGAGAGTCTCTGGACATGGGATTGTCCGGTTCCCACCAGCCTGGTGGGGATTGTGGAAAGTGGCATCTTTTAAGGGTGAGTGGGGGGAGGAATTTGGGGCTTGTTGTTTTATTGTTGGGTTTAAACTGAAAATGTCCTTGACCATTATGGTAAGCCACCTCGAGCCACGAGGGAAGGCAGAATATCCATGTTTTGAATGAGTGGGTGGGTGCAAGGACTGGGTTGCCCACCACCCTCTGGGGGGCCTTCATCCTGCTCCCCCCCCCCCCGTTCAAGCCTGGAGGGCTGGCAGCTTTTGTTGGATACCCAGCTCCCTCCTCCGCCCCCAGCTAGCCAGTCACTGAGGAACACCCCCCCCCGGGGGCCAACAGGGCTGTGGCTCAGGGGCAGAGCCTCTGCTGGGCAGGCAGAAAGTCCCAGGTCCAGTTCAAAAGGACCAGGTGGCGCCGGCAGAGGGGAGGGGGAAGGCCTTCTTCTCCCTGAGACCCCCTCGAGAGCCGCTGCCGCCAGCCTGAGTAGACAAGACTGACCTCAGGGGACCCAGAGCCGGATTCCCTCGAAGGCAGCTTCGGATAGGGGGGACTCATCTCTCCTCCCTCCCTCCCTCCCTCCCCGGTATGATCACCACAAGCCCACGCTGCACAAGAGCAAAGGCCAGAGGTTCAACTTCAGCAAACTCTCCTTCATCCGTTACACCCTGTGGGGTGTCCCAACCCTCTACCAGGCCACGGCCCACGGGGGGGGGGGGGCAGCAGGCGTGTATCAGCCATGCCCCGGGGAGGGACCCAGGTAGCGAGGAGATGGGGGGGGGCAGTGCCAGCTCTGAGCTCTGGAGAGAAGGGATCCCAGCTTGAGCAGAGAGCCAAGTTGTGAGGCTTCTGCACTTAGCAGCGAAAGATCAGACCTTTGTTGATGAAACAGAGTTCTTTATTTCTTAATACTGCTTGACAGGTTCTCGAATGTTTGTTAGAGATGCCACATAAAGAACAGTCAGTGTTAATATACCCTCCAGTACAGTTTGAACCCCGACATTCAACCAATCACAAAAAAGATAGAAAAGCGCGGTTAAAAGATCTTAGCCGTTTTACTTCCCACAGGAAAGGTGAAGTGTGAAAGTTATAAAAATTCCCCTCCTGAACTGGGTGCCCCAGATGTGCTAGGCATATACATAACAAAGTAGTCGCCGCGGCCTTTCAAGGTCTTCACACAGCGATAAGAAAGTCCTGTCTTTCCGGGGACGGAGGAGGAGGGAATGCATGGGAGGAAAGGCCATTTGTTCTTTGGTGACATGCAAGTATGCAAGGTCGCCACTCTCCCGGATGACATGGCTACACTGACCAGACCCTCAAAGAGCAATATAACTCAGAGCAATAAACGTTGGGGGAGACACAGGAGACAGCTTGAAAGAGATAGCAATGGTTACACTTTTAGCTGAGCAATAGCAAGTTACAGAAAGCACAATGAAAACCTTGTTAGGATCATAGGATCCTGACACCCTGCCCCCTTCATAATACATTCTACCCCGGCTTATCAGGAAAACGTTTATGAAAAGCTTTAACTAATTTAGGAGCATGAACATTATCAGCAACGACCCACTCATTTAGTTCAGGGCCAAAATCTACCCATTTTACTAAATACAGCAAGCGGCCCCTACGCATTTTTGAATCTAGAATTTCTGAGATTTCAAAGTGAGGCGCCCCCTCCTTCATCAGTGGAGGAGGAATCGGAGGAGTTGGGTGCCATGCATTCGGCCCAGGATTCTTCTTCAGCAGGCTGTAATGAAAAACAGGATGCATAGAGCTCAGTGATTTAGGCAGTTCAAGCTCAAAAGACACATCAGAGATTTTGTGCAACACCTTGTAAGGTCCAACATATTTCCATCCCAATTTCCTGCTGGGTTGGAGTCCATGGATGTTTTTAGTGGATAGATACACTGAATCCCCTGGTTGAAGGTCCCAACCCTCAGCACGCCCTTGGTCAGCATATTTTTTGTAGTCTTCTTTGGCCTTATCCAAAGTTTTCGCAATCAGGGGCCACGATTTTTGCAGATTGGCCCACCATTGGGTGAAATCAGATAGGGGGGCTGCACTCGAGTCATCGACTGTCGGTAGAGGCTTCCCTTCAAAGCCCCCCACTGCCCTAAAGGGTGACACACCAGTAGAAGAATGCACTGCATTGTTGTAACTGTATTCTGCAAAGGGCAACAGATCCACCCAATTGTCTTGATGGTAGTTAGGGTAGCACCTTAAAAACTGCTCCAATATTTGATTAATTCGTTCGGATTGTCCATCGGTCTCTGGATGGTAACCCGAACTCATGGCAGGCTCAATGTCCATCATCTTTAAAAGCTCCCGCCAGAAGTTGGCAACGAATTGGCTTCCCCGGTCAGATACCACGCGTTTGGGAAAAGCATGTAATTTTATCACGTGGTTAAAGAACGTTTTCGCCAGACGTTTTGCCGTTGGCAATTGTTTAAATGGGGCAAAGTGAGCCTGCTTCGAAAACATGTCCACCACCACCCAAATAACCGTTTTTCCTTTAGAGGGTGGCAGGTTAGTGATAAAGTCCATGGACACCGCTTCCCATGGCCTGGAGGGGGTAGGCAGGGGGTGCAATAGTCCAGGAGTCTTCCCCCCTCTCCGTTTGCACATTAGACACACTTGACACGCTGTGACAAAGTCAAGAGACATCTTTGCGCATGCGCGGCCACCAAAACTGTCGTTGTATCAAGTTAAGAGTCTTTAGAAACCCAAAATGTCCAGCCAACTTGGAAGAATGGCAAGTCACTAAAACGTCTCTACGGCGTGTCTGGGGCACCACTAATTTGGTTCCATGATACCAACACTTATCGGAGTGCAGGGAGCATTCCTCTATCCCTGCTAATTCTTCAGCCTCCTCTTTCGAATAGTCCCCAGCACATCTCTCACTCCATGGTTCAACGGTTACACTCTTAATTTGACTTCGGGTAGTGACTCCCCCCCCCCCCCCCCAACTCTTGTGGCGAGAACATGGAATCGAACACTTCTTCCTTTTGGCTCTCGTGTTGGGGCAATCTGGATAGAGCGTCTGTTAAGGAGTTTGCCTTCCCAGGGAAGTGTTTTAAGACAAAATTGAATTTGGAAAAGAAATCAGCCCACCGGAGCTGTTTTGCATTGAGGGAACGCTGCGTACGTAATGCCTCAAGATTTTTGTGATCAGTCCTAACACAGGTGCGGCTCTCGGTCCTCCTCGGGGCAAACTGGTGAGGCTGAAAAATGCCCCCCCCAGTGCCAAGAGAGAGGGAGCTGGGGGGGGGGACAGACCACAGACCCTCCTGGGCAACGAAGAGAGGCTCCACTCGAGGCGGATCGAAGGCCACTGGGCCAGAAAACCCAAGAGTGCTCCTCCACTCAGCACCTTTGCTGGATCATTCGCCCAAGGGGTGCACCTACAGTCTTCAGGGTGTGGAAAGGTGGCCTTGGAGTGGAGGAGGGGGGAAGCCTTTGGGGTGGAGGAGGAGGAGGGCAGGGGCTCCATGGGGTAAAGGGTGGTGGTGGTTGCCAGGTCCTCCCTCACCTCCGGCGGGGTTGGGGGAGTGAGGAGGAAAGGCTGCCCGATCCAGGTTGGGAAACTCCTGGAGATTTAGGGATGGCGCCTGGGGAGGGCAGGGATCTCCTCGGTGGGGGATGATGGCATGGATGGAGCCCACCCTCTGATCTGGACACGATGCTTCTGTTAATACATCCTAAGATTGCATTCGCTTTCCTCGCAGTCACATCGCACTGCAGGCTCATGTTTAGCTTATGAATCCGGGGCCTTCAAAATAGGTGCCCCCCCCCCCAGCCCTGTCTCCTCCTGGTTAGTTTAGTCAAGGGATGCATCGTGTGATATTCAGGGGGAAGCTGCAGCTCCATTCCGCCAACAGCAGAGCTTCCCCTTGACCCCAGAGCCCAGGGAGGGAAGGACACCTGCCAAGAGACACGCACTGCGAGGGATCTTGGTCTTCTTTACTTCATCTCTGGCCCCGCCTTTTTAAACTGAGATTAGCAGTGTAATCCACGGTGTAAATCCCTGGAGGATTACAGGGTTAACGTCAGATGTTTGAGAGCCACAAGACATGAACAAATATTACATTAAATGAGACTGCCAAAAATAAAAACAAAAGGGGAAAAACAGATATTGATAATGATATTTATTTGTCCAATGATATTTGTTTGTTTGCTAATGATATTCCTGTGTCTAAGAGAGAGAGAGAGGGGGAGAGGGAGGTGGAAAGAAAGAATGAAAGAGAGAGAAACAAAGGAAGCAAGCAGATGGGGAGGGATGACGGAAGAGAGACAGAAAGAGAGAGAGCAAATACATGGGGAGCCTCCCGGGAGCCACAAGATATGAGTGAGAGAGCCGCATGTGACTCCCACGGCACCGTTTGGCCACCCCTGGTATAAGCTTTTGTGTGCTATGGTGGTGAAGAGTGATGGACTCTAATCTGGGAGAACCGGGATTAATTCCCCACTCCTCCACTTGCACCTGGCTGGATGACTTTGGGCAAGCCGTAGCTCTGGCACAGCTGTTCTCTCAAGGACAGTTGTCTCAGAGCTCTCTCAGCCCCGCCTACCTCCCAGGGTGCCTGTTGTGGGGAGGGGGAGGGAAAGGAGTTCATAAGACCCTCTGAGACTCCCTTGGGTAGTGGAGGGCGGGGTAGAAATCCAATCTCTTCCTCTTCTTCTTCCTCTTCTACTCTGATCTGGAGAACCGGGTTCAACTCCTCCCCATGAAGCCAGTTGGGTGACCTTGGGCCAGTCACAGTTCTCTCCGAGCTCTCTCAGCCCCACCTACCTCACACGGTGCCTGTTGTGGGGGGAGGAAAGGAAGGGGACTGTAAGCTGCTCTGAGACTCCTCCGGGTAGAGAAAGGTGGGGTATAAGCACCAACTCTTTTTCTTCTTCCTCTTCCCCCTCCCCCCCCCCCCACTGGACTCAAACTTTGTTCCATTGCTTCAGACCAACATGGCTGCCCTTCATGGTGTGAAAGAGTGCAGGCTGATAGCACAAGACATCCAGTGCAGGACTACATGGGGGGGGGCACGGCTCAGGTTGCATCCGAGTGAGGCGGGGAGGGGGTTGCCGCCATGGCCTCCCTCTGCAGGGCCTTCCTCCTTGGTGTTTCCCATCCGAGTCCTGACCCTGCTGGGCCTCTGAGACCTGGCAAGAGGTGGCTGTCCCATCATGTGACCTTCTCTCCCCGCCTAGGACTGGGCGGGTCACAAGAACCAGAACCAGTGCAGGAAAGGATGGAATGACAGAAGCCAAAGGTGACTCCATCAGAGCTAGAGAATACCTGAAGGTGAACGGAGGAATGGACGGCAGCCACGTGCCCTTCCTAAATACCTCTCCACTGGGTTACACACAGTAGCCCCTACTCCTTCTGTGCAACCCCCCCCCCCCCCGACACTTCAGTTTTGCACCGTCTGCAGCATGATGGAAGCACAGGAGGCCTCCTTGAGGGCCATGACCCAAGGTGGAGCGGGGGGGGGGGGGGGACACAGAGAACTAGCACGAAGGCGACAGGAGATCATCCGGCCCTTAGTTCTGCATTCTTTAGCACCGTCCTGGTGAATAGTGCTTTAGGACACAGCTACAGTCTGGCATTCTGAAATTCCACACGAGGGCGGAAGAGAGAGGAGAGGGCAGGATCCGCATGCGTCTGTTCTGCCACATACAAAGGCTTCCTTTCAGGAGGGGCACAGAACAGGGTCATGGTGCTGAAGACTTCCTGTGTGTGCGTGGGGGGCGAGTTATTTGTTCTGAGTGTGGGTAGCTCAGCAGACCATGGCTGACAGACATGTAGAAGGGAGGACATGGATTGTGTTCTCGGCCAATGTGTGCCAGTCAGGGGTACTGCTAAACCAAAACACTTTAGCCCACGTCAGCCTGCCAGTCCCCTTCCACCCCTGTGATGCTGTGTTCAGGGCCCGTGTTTCCCTCCTGGCTGACACTGCTGGGCAGAGTTTCCACCACTCACACTGGGAGGGGCTCTTGTTCTATGTAGCCAGAGAGCTGCCATGACCACCCAACAATTGGCCTGGAGGAAGCCACATTCCCTTTCACCCCCTTGGGAGTTCAGTACAGAACCGAGATTGCTTTAGTGGCTCTGGTGGACAATCTTTGCTTCGTGCAAAGCTGGGCAGGGGACAGTCACAGTCACCCGGTGGACACTGCTAGGTCTCTTAGCAGCCTTTGACTCTGTTGCCTGGCCCAGCCTTCTCCATTGGTGGGAATGTGGGGTTGGTGTTCAGGGAGCAGCCCCTGGGGGGTCGCAGAATCCTAGAATCACAGAGGTGGAAGGGGCCACAGAGGATCAGCCCCTGCTCCATGCAGGATCAGCCTAGAGCATCCCTGACAAGTGAGCAGTTGGAGAAGAAAGGAGGGGAAGCTTGTCCCGGGACAGGTGGGGCCTCCTCGGGCTGTGGCAGGACCTGATCCCACTGCGGGGGGGGGGGGGGGGGAGGGGTGTCTTCTTCAGAACTGTGCCCCTTCTGGTGTTGGGGACTCTTCGCCCAGGGTCCTCCAGGCTCCCCAGCCCTTTCAGCAGCACCATGAAATCCAGGGCTCCCTTTCTCCATGGCACGAAAACAGCTGTCCCCGTAGGGAGAACAGAAGCAAAGGGACTCTTTGCTTTAAGCCTTCATCCACGAGGAGGAGGAGGAGGAGGAGGAGCAGCAGCCGCCGCCTTGGGGGGAAATTCCTTCCAGGTGAGGGAGGCGAGCTTGTCCAGAGTGCCTCTGTCTGAGTCAGGGGACGGGGAAGGGCAGCCTCCCCTCTGGCACATGAGCCAAGGCAGTCCTGTGGGGCGACAGCACTCCCTGGTGGCTGTTTAGGCTCATGGCAAGCTCCATCTTGTGCTCATGCGAAGGGGGGGGGGGAGTACAGGAGCACCCCCTGCCCCCAGGGTCTGATGCCTGCCCCTGATTTGGGGGAGTCCATGCACCCCAGCTCCAGTATCCATCAATAATTCCCACCAAGGACTTTGTTTGCTGAGTATGCTTCAGATACTTGCTTATTTCGAACAGAGATGTGAGTAAGCTACCAGTTTGAGAAGAGGAGGAGGAGGGGGAGGATTATTTATATCCTGCCCTTAACTTGGGGTCTCCGAGCAATTTACAAACTCCTTTCCCTTCTTCTCCCCACAACAGACACCCTGTGAGGTAGGTGGAACTGAGAGAGCTCTCAGAGAACTGCTCTGAGAGAACTTGTGACTGACCCAAGGTCACCCACCTGGCTGCATGGGGAGGAGGAGGAGGAGTGGGAAATCAAACCCAGTTCTCCAGATTAGAGTCCGCCGCTCTTAACCACTGCACCAAACTGGCTAAAATAATTATCATAGACTGAATATTATTTACTTACATATTTATTTATTTACTTTATTTATACCTCACCTTTGTCTCCAATGAGGACCCAAAGCAGCTTATGTTGCTCCCTTTTCCACCATTCTCACAACAGCCCTGTGAGGAAGATTTGGGTGGGTCGCCATGCTGGTCTGAGGCAACAAAATGAAGTTGGAGTCCGGTGGCACATTTAAGACTGTTGTGTACTCACAAAGACCGTGCATGTGGTCGGGCTAACTACCGAAGCTTCGCATCAGTAGACAATAGCTAGAGTGGATCCTAGAATAGACCAGTCGGTTTAGCAGGATCCCAAAAGGGACCTATGGTTATGGGCGCACTGTAAGTAAACCTATCACGGGGGTCGGGTGTGTTTGTGGGTGTGACTTGTACCGGCATTTAAGCCGACACCCCCCGGTCCTGCTAGCCAGTCTGAGTTTTCTTTGTCAATAAACTATGAGCTGATTTCACTGCATACCTGTCTGGACCCAGTATATTTCAAAGACCAACAAAGCTTAATTCTGGGGAGAAGCTTCCTCAGATACTATGCATGCACACGAAAACTTATACCCAGAATAAAGCTTTTCTGGCCTTAAAAGTGCCGCTGGACTCAAACTTCTGATAATTATTGAGATCCCCTGGTGTCTTCTGGGCACCCCACAGCCTGTCTCGAGGGCCACCTGCTCTCTTAGGGAAGCATTCACTACCTCTTCAACTCAGTCAGCCATCCACCCCCCCCCCCCAGAGGATTTATGTCACCAGGAATGGCAAGGCGGGCCTCACACTTCCAGGGGTCCTGTCCACATCGTCAGGCTGAACAAACTGGGAAGTATCCCACCAGACAACTGGACAAGTCAGCACCTTGCCACCCCCTGCCCCTGCCGGGGGAAAGTCCAAATCAGAACGGATGCGAGAGATTTTGCCTGCCATGTGCTGGGCAAAACGGTCCCCGTGGGCCGCTGAGCAGTCCAGCTCCTCCCAACAGCCTGGCTGGCCTGCGCTGTGCAGTGCTGCTGCAATGGTGGCGGGGAAGTGTGGTTTCCTTGTCACCATCTAAGGATGCCAGCCTCCAGGTGGGACCTGGGGATCCCTCGGAATCACAGTTCATCTCCAGACCAGAGAGATCAGCTCCCCTGGAGAAAATGGCTGCTTTGGAGGGGGGACTCTATATGGCATTGTCCACCCCACTGAGGCCCCTGTCTTCCCCAGGCTCCAACCCCAAATCTCCAGGAGTTTCCCAGACTGGATCTGGCAACCCTTCTCCTCCATCCCTGTCAGTGGCTGGGGGGGGGGGGGGGACTGGAAACCCTACCCCCATCACTGCCGTGGAGTATGCTTTATAATTAGCTCCCCCCCCCACTCCATGTCCTATTGGATTTGTCCTCCAGGGACCCTCGAGCCATCTCCGTTTTCTTTCATTGGCCTCAGCCTAGGGTTGCCACTGCTGGGTTGGAAATACCTGGAAATCTGGGGGGGGGGGGGGGCGTGGAGCCTGAGGAGGGCGGGTTTTGGGGAGGGGAGGGACTTCAGTGGGGTATAACACCATAGAGTCCACCTTCCAAAGTGGCCATTTTCTCTGGGTGAACCAATCGCCTGGAGATCAGTTGTGATCCCAGGAGAGCTCCCGCCACCACCTGGAGGTTAGCAACCCTACCATGGCCACTCACCAGCCAGACTGCCATTCCTGCCTCTGTTCAAGGCCTGGGCCTCTCCCGCTGTCGCCGTAGAAGGGAGGGATGGGCGAAGGGAGCCACTCTCTTCACGAGTTGGCAAGCACTGCACACTTTTAGGCCTGCAGCTGAGAATGCCTGATGCTGCCCCCGTAGATGGGGGCTCAGAGCAGGTGGAGCCTCCCAGTTGGGGAAGTGCGGCCACAGGACGGCTAGGCAGCTGGCAGCCAGGCCAGCACAGAATTGGGGGGCCAAGACCACTATGGTGGGGAGCCTGGGGGAAAACACAGGTTGAGGAAGGTAGAAAGCCGCCCAAGGGGGAGGGTTTTACAGAACCCTTCCAATAGCTCCATGCGCCGCCCCCCGCCAGCAGTCCCTAGCCCACTGGTCAATTGAACTTGGTAGCTGATGGACGGCCAGTGGAGTGACTGCAGGAGGAGAGCAATGCGCATGTTCCCCCCGGCTCCCGATTTGAACTGAGCTGCGGCATTCTGCACAAACTGGAGTCTCTGAGGTGACTTCAAGGAGAGCCTGGTGTAGAGAGCACTTATTTATTTATTTATTTATTATTTCGATTCCTATCCCGCCTTGCCGGGCAAACTGGCTCAAGGCGGTGCACAAATATAAAAATGTTAAAACAGTGGAACAGTAAAATTCACATGTGCAGCATACAGTACTAATAAAACAACACAAATACAAGTGATGGCGGCATTCAGTGTACAATCTAGGACCAGTGGCACTGTAAGAGCCATCGGGTGGTCCGGCTCAAGTCATCAGTGGCAGCTCCTAATTGCAAACCTGGTGGAAGAGCTCCGTTTTATAGGCCCTGTGGAACTGTACGAGGTCCCGCAGGGCCCTGATGTTTTCCGGGAGCTCATTCCACCAGTGTGGAGCCATCACTGAGAAAGCCCTGGCTCTAGTAATAGCCAACCTGGCGTCCTTCGGGTCAGGGAAAGTCAGGCGATTTTGTGTTCCTGATAGGGTTGCCAGCCTCCAGGTGGGGCCTGGGGAATCTCCCACTTTTACAAGTGATCTCCAGCTGACAGAGATCAGCTCCCCTGGAGAAAATGGCTGCTTTGAAGGGTGGGCTCTCTCTGGCATTGCACCATGCTGAGGCCCCTCCCCTCCCCAAACCCCGCCTTCTCCTGGCTCCACCCCCAAATTCCCCAGGTATTTTCCAACCTGGACTTGGCAACCCTAGTTCCTGACCTCAGTGCTCTCTGGGGCACATAGGGGGAAAGGCGGTCCTACTCTCAGTGTTACTGAGGTGTGGATCCAGAGGCCCAGATTGGTGAGGTCCGGTTAGGGGGCCAAATTCTGGGCTTGTCTGAGTTGGAATAAAGCCTTTTTTGCAGCTGCATTGACTTGCTTCTCCAGCATTTATGTTGGACCCAACAGAACCCCTTGGCTCTTCCGCAAGTTCTACAGCACACTCTTCTCAGATTCACTTTGAGTTTTCTGAGTTTCCCCTCACTACTGCTGAAGACATCCGCCAGCTGCCCTCATGTCACCCAGCCCCAAAGTAAACAAGATGCTGGACTCTGCCTCAAGGGTGGGAGAGGCTGATGGGGCGGGGGGGGGGGAAGGAATCACAAGGACGGACGGGCTTCTATCAAGGTTTCTTTTGAGTGTCCCACAACAGCTCCAACAGTAGGGATGGGGACAGGCCACGTTTTTTGCAGTTCGGTTCGTGGTTTGTGGGGAGCAGGAAGCCGTGGTTTAAATAGCTCCCATCTGTTTCTCGTGAAGAGCAGAAGGCAGCTTTCTGCTCTTCATGAACAGCCTCGAACGGCATCAGAATTTGTGAAAATTCATGGTGGTTCTTCCGTTTGTGAACGTTGCTTCACGAGCAACAAACCAGCCGAATGTTGTGACGAACTTTTGTTTGTCAGCTGGTTCGTGCCCACCCCTGCTCACCAGAGCCATCAGCTGGGAGCTTAAAATCTCCCAGGTTATTCTGGAAACTAGCCAGACCCCCATTAGGCTCCATGGGCGGAATATTTGCGCCCTCCCTCACAGCTGCAGAGGGCTGGTTACTGGTGGTCACCCACGCCTCAAAGAGACAGCAGACGGACCACTGCACAGGCTGCATCACTAGGCCTTGGACCAGCCCCTCCTCAAAGGTTTGGCACGAAGCACACAGAGTCTTGGGGGGGGGTGTCCTTGGTTGTGGGCAGGGCACGTTCCAACCCCTGCGAGGCCCAGAGTGGCCAGAGAGGCTGAGGCCTTCCCAGCTGGGGCAGAGGGAGCACCACCAGCATGGACGTTAAAATCACTCAGAGGAGACAATATTAAAATACACACCTCCACCTTTCTTCATATTTAGAATCTCTACAAATAAGAATTCTTTCATTGTGGAGGTGCCGCAGTAGGACATAGAATAAATATGGACTTCTGTACGGCTGTTAGCGATTTACTGATGGTTAATATTGGTAACAGTTTTGTATTTTGATTTGTATGAGCTGCTTTATGTAGACTGAGCCAGCGTGGCACAGCGGTTTGAGTGCCGGACTCATCTCTGGGAAACCCAGGTTTGAATCCTCACTCTGCCATGAAAGCTGGCTGGGTGGCCTTGGGCCAGGCACACCCTCATCCCCTCCGCCCTACTTCACAGGGCCCACGTTGTCAGACACCTTGAAGACCAACAGTTTTTTATTCTGGGTATCAGCTGTCATGTGCACACACATACCCATGGAAGTCCATACTTTGAATAAAACGTTGCTGGTCTTCAAGGTGCCTGACTGGGCTCAGACTTTGTTCTGCGGTTTCAGAGCAGCATGGTGACCCACCTGAGTCAACTTCTCGGAAGAGCTACCCGTTCCACGCGCAGGGCCAGAGAGACAGGCACAGATCAGGAGTCTCTCAATGTGTGGATGAGATGATGGTGTAGGGGGGGAAGGGTTCAAGTTTGTTAGGCACTGGGATGCTTTTTGGAACAAGAGGGAGCTGTACAAGAGAGACGGTCTCCACTTGTCCCGGGAAGGAGCCAGGCTGCTGGTGCTTAAAATCAAAAAGGTGGCAGAGCAGTTTTTAAACTGAAGATTGGGGGAAAGCCGACAGGAGATGAAAAGTCTCTGGTTTGGGATGGTTCATCTCAAAGAGATGAAGGGGTAGCTGCTCCTTTCCTACAAGGAAAAGGAATAGAATTGTCCACTGAGACGGTGGCTAATGCTAGGGACTGCCTGGCAAGGTCTCGAGGCAGCAAGAGGAAGGTTGCGGGCTTAGCATGTATGGGAAACTATAGCTGTTTATATACAAATGCTAGAAGTGTCCGAGGTAAAATCGGGGAGTTGGAATGCTTGGTGTTGGGGGAAAACACAGACATTGTGGGTATTTCAGAAACTTGGTGGGATGAGGAGAATCAGTGGGATACGGTGATTCCTGGGTATAAATTATATTGGAAGAATGGGGGGGGGGGAGGGTTGGAGGTGGGGTGGCTCTGTATGTCAGAGGGGGTATACAGTCCAGTAAGACTGAGCGGGTAGGAGAATTGGATTCGCTTCTGGAAACGCTGTGGGTTGAATTAGTGGGCCCAAAAGGAAGCTTAATGCTGGGAGTGTGTTACTTCTGCCAGATCAAAAGATAGAGGAGGATTATAAAATGATGAATGAATTCAAGATAGCAGCTAGACGAAATAACTGTGTTGTAATAGGTAATGCCCAAGACCCGGTGAGAGATGAAAAAGTGATTGCACCACTTGAGAACAGTGATCATAATGTTATTGAGTTCAACATTTGTATAAATAGGGAGTTGCCCAAAAAGAGCGACACAACCACTTTTAGCTTTAAAAGCAGCAACATCTCTGAAATGAGGGGATATGTGAGGAGAAAACTGAAAGGAAAAGTAGAAAGGGTCAAAACCATTGGGGAAGCTTGGGGACTATTTAAAATTACAATCCTAGAAGCTCAGAAAAAATATATACCGCGGGTTAGGAAAGGCACAGACAGCTATAGAAAAAAGCCTGCATGGTTAACAAACAAAGTAATGGAAGCTGTAAAAGGTAAGAAGGATTCCTTTAAGTGGTGGAAAGCTAGTCTCAGTGAGGCTGATAAAAGGGAACATGGGCTGTGGCAAATAAAATGCAAGTCAGTGATCGGGCAGGCAAAAAGGGATTATGAGGAGCATATAGCAAAAAACATAAAGACCAACAATAAAACTTTCTTCAAATACATTAGAAGTATGAAACCCACCAGGGAAGCAGTGGGGCCCTTGGATGACCAAGGGGTAGAAGGTGTAGTGAAGGACAATAGGGAAATGGCTGAGAAGCTGAATGCATTTTTTGCCGCTGTCTTCACTGTGGAAGATGAGAAGTGCCTGCCCACTCCAGAACCGCTGATTTTGGGAGCGGTGTTGAAAGACCTGAGTCAGATTGAGGTGATGAGAGAGGAGGTCCTACGACTGATAGACAACTTAAAAACTAATAAATCACCAGGCCCGGATGGCATATATCCGAGAGTTCTGAAAGAACTCAAATGTGAACTTGTGGATCTCCTGGCAAAAATATGTAATCTTTCCTTAAAATCTGCCTCCATTCCTGAGGACTGGAAGGTAGCGAATGTCACTCCCACCTTTAAAAAGGGTTCCAGAGGAGATCCGGGAAATTACAGGCCAGTCAGTCTGATATCGATACCAGGTAAGTTGGTGGAAACTGTTATTAAGGAAAGAATTAGTAGGCACATTGATGAATAAAATCTCTTGAGGCAGACTCAGCATGGGTTCTGTAAGGGAAGATCTTGTCTCACTAACCTGTTAGTGTTCTTTGAGGGAGTGAACAAACATGAGGACAAGGGGGACCCAATAGATGTTGTTTACCTTGACTTCCAGAAAGCTTTTAATAAGGTTCCTCATCAAAGGCTCCTAAGTAAGCTCAATAGTCATGCGATAAAAGGTCAAGTCCTTTTGTGGATCAAAAACTGGCTAATTACAAGGAAACAGAGAGTGCGTATAAATGGGCAATTTTCTCAGTGGAGGGAGGTAACTCTTCCTAGAAGCTAAAATGACCCAACTGAGGCTGCCGTGCTTCGGTCACAATCATGAGGAGAATAAAAGTGTCACTGGAACAGACAATGATGCCAGGGAAAAGCTGAAGGCAGCAGGAGAAGAGGGCGACCCGGCAGGAGAAGGAGCAACTCAGTCGAGGAAGCCACGAGGGCCCTCCGTTTGCAAGACCCGAGTGAGACTGTTAACAAGGGGCCGTTTTGGAGGCTGTTCATTCAGAGGGCCGCCATGAGTCGGAAGCGACTTGATGCCCCTTGACACACCACACGCAAACACACACGTCACCTGTGGAATGCCCCCCCCCCCTTGAGGCTCACCTGTCCCTTAAGTCACTCTCTTTTGGGCGCCAGGCCAAACCATTTCTGTTCTCCCAGGGGTTTCAACTAAAACTGTTGCTTTTTATATTCTATGCTTTTGTGCTTTTTAAATGTTGGATTTTCATTCGTATCTCTCGGTTTTTCATTGTCATTGTTCTCATTTTGTAAGCCAGCTCAGGCAGGCTCCTGGAGAGGTGGCAAAAACGGTCTCTAAACAGATAAACAAGTATTTCTCTTTGACCGGGCATTGCATTACGCTAGCGAAGAAGCCGAGGGAGTCGGGGCCTTGAACCAGCATCTCTTGCGATGGGACGGAGGTCAGATGAGCAGCCAGCTCGTTTAGTTCCCACCACCCAGCTTCCAGACGCCTCACCCCCAGATCTTCCTCCACCCTGGGTGAGGGGTTTGATTTTCTCTCCCTCTCTCTCCTCGCTAGTGGAGGTTCTTCCCAGCCACAGTGAGAAAACCCTGTCGTCCCCGTCCCCCCCAGCCAGGAGCCCCAGTGCTCTCACCTCCTTGTGCGCCAGCCTTTTGGAAGCATACCCGGATCACTGGTGTGACAGCAGAGAAACACAGAACACTTTTCTGCATACTAATGGTATTTTTGTCCCACTTTTTAAAAGGTAAAGGTTTCCCTTGCTCGAAAGCCAGTTGAATCCAACTCTAGAGGGCAGTGCTCATCTCCGTTCCCAAGCCGAAGAGCCAGCACTGTCCAAAGTCATGTTTCCACGGTCATGTGGCCAGCATGACTAGATGCCGAGGCACACGGAACACTGTTCCCTTCCCACCACAGCGCGGTACCTACTTATCTGCTTGCCGTTTCTGGCTTTCGAACGGCTCCGTCATGCAACACTCGGGTCTCAAACTCCCGAGCTACGGACCCTCCGGTCTGCAGTTCAGCATCTTAGCCATTTGAGCCACCACTTTTTAACCCCCCCCCCCCAAATCAATTGTAATAAAGAGAAGGGAAACATATTGCCAAGCAACTGCAGAACCTTTTCACGGAGTTACCGTATTTTTTGCTCCATAAGACTCACTTTTTCTCCCAAAAAAAGTGGGGGGGGGGAAGTGCGTGCATCTTAACCCCCCCTCACTTTTCCCAAGCCACGGCACCGAGCGGAGCTAGGTGCATCTTATGGTCAGGTGCGTCTTATGGAGCGAAAAATACGGTACTTTTCAGTAACCCCCGAAACAATTGTATTCTCCTGCTTTCACGCTGTTGTGGCAAAACCTCTGTGAGTTGTTTTCTCCCTGTCTTCTCACAGGCATGTTAGTCTCACCACCATAATTATCATTACGGTACAAAATGACGTTACCTCCATCTTGATTTGATTTGCCAGTAATAATACAGACGCAGGCTGGGGATTATTAGGAGAGAACCGATATTGGAAATGCTCCTGTGGCTGTGGAGATCTCTGGTGCGGCCTTGTTTGGAATCCAGTGTACAGTTCTGGTCCCCGTATCTCCAAAAGGACACGGCAGAGCTGGGGAAAGTGCAGAGGAGGGCGACCGAGAGGAGGAAGGGGTTGGAGCCCCTTCCCTCGGAGGAAAGGCGGAAGAAGGATCTGGGACTTCTCAGTTTAGAGAAGAGACGACTAAGGAGGGACGTGATCATGCAGGGGTGGAGAGAATGGATACAGGGAACTTATTCTCCCTTGCCCCAAATACTAGATCTCTAGGTCACCCAATGATGTTGATGGGCAATATGTATAGAGGAGACAAAGAGAAATACTCCTTCCCTAAGGGCCTATTTAAATTGTGGGATTCACTGCCAGTGGTTGGACTGAGGGCCACAACCTTGAAGAGGGAATTAGAGTCCTAGAGAACAGACCCGGTGTGGCATCGTGGTTAAGACGGTCAGACTTCAATCTGGAAGACCCAGCTTCGAATCCCCATTTGTGCCATGGAAGCTTACCGGGTGACCTTGGGCCAGCCACACACCCTCAGCCTAACTTACCTCACAGGGTTGTTGTGAGGTTAACATGGAGGAGAGGAGAACAATGGAAGCAGGGTACAATTTTTAAATCACATTTAAAAATAGATCCATCAATGGCTACTAGCCAGGGTGACTAAAGGGAGGCTCTGCGTTCAAACGTAGCAAAACCTCTGGATACCAGTGCAAGGAAGCAACTTCTGGGAAAGGCCTCTGCCTCTCTGCCCTGTTTTTGGCCCTGCAGAGGAACTGGCTCGCCTCCCTGTGTGAGGCAGGATGCTGGACTGGATGGACCCTCACTGGTCTGATCCAGCAGGGCTCTTCTGGTGTTCTTCTCAGGGGAAGGCCTCGGCCTCTCTGCCCTGTTGTTGGCCCTCCAGAGGAACTGGCTGGCCACTGTGTGAGAGAGTAGGCTGGACTGGATGGATCCTCACTGGCCCTGGTCTGACCCAGCAGGGCTCTTCTGATGTTCTTCTCAGGGGAAGGCCTCGGCCTCTGTGCCCTGTTGTTGGCCCTCCAGAGGAACTGGCTGGCAGCTGTGTGAGACAGAAGGCTGGACTACATGGACCCTCACTGGTGTGATCCAGCAGGGCTCTTCTGATATTCTTATGAAGGCCTCCATCTCTATGCTCTATTGCTGGACCTTCAGAAGATTTGGTTGGCCCCTGTGTGAGGCAGGATGCTGGACTGGATGGACCACTGGTCTGATCCAGCAAGGATCTTCCTATGTTCTTATGAAGGCCTCGGTCTGTATGCCCTGTTGCTGGCGTTGCAGAGGCACTGGTTGGCCACTGTGTGAAGATACTGGACTGGATGGACCTTCACTGGTCCGATCCAGCAGGGCTCCTCTGATGTTCTTAACCTCCATATGCAGATGCATCAAACCTCTGAACCCCGGTCCGAGGGAGAAGGCAGATTTAGGAGAAGCTTATGTGTCCATGGCTTGAGAAACCTGGAGGTGGATGAGGTGGCCATTTATAACCCAGTCCTTTCTGGGCAAGACCACTGAGTGAGTGGTGGCAGAAGAGCTCCAGACTTTCCTGGATGGCTGGTCTGCTCTGGACCTCTTTCTGTCAGGTTCTGATGGGACGGAAACGGTGCCAGTGGCTTCAGATGATGCTCTCTGCCTGAACGTGTGGCATTTTTAACGCTGTGGCTTTCGACTGTAAGCCGCCTGGAGCAGGACTCTAAACGAGGCAGCCAAGAAATGTCCCAAATGAGTCCACCCCGATGAGGCCTGTTCTTCTCCGTGGCAGTTGCTGTCTCTAACTGCAGCCTTTGCTACGGCAGCCCCTGCCATCCCACGGAGGTGTCTGGGAGATGGGCGCAGGTATCGAGGGGCATGCGCCGGCATGGTTCAAATCACCCCTTGAGGCTCAGAGCAGTGCCTATCAGTGTGGGGACAGTCCTGGGGCTCAGGTTTCCTTCCCATGCTTTTCGGTCTCCACGTAAAGCCCTTGGGAGAGATTATTCGTGTGTTTGGAGTTGGGCGCCATCAATAAGTGCATGACCCCCAGCTCTGGGTCAAGTGAGTGAATAAGACCCGGACGGCAACAGCATTAGTTGCATAACAAAGTCTTTCCCCTGGGGCTTTGGGAGGGTTGCTTGTTGCATGCCCAAGGAAAGGCACTCTGTACATGCACAGGGGCCATGTGTCCTTAGTTATTATGCTCGGCAGTAGAAACAGAATCCCTAGCTGGGGTCTGGGCCACAGGCTACAAACAGCTCTCCGGGAAGAAACAGCCTGGGCTTTGCCAGGTAGGTCCCGGCCCAACTCCAGGGCGTGGACCCCAGGGGCTCTGACGTCTTGGCCTCTTTTGTTGATGTTGGCCCACCCCCAGGCAAGATACAGAACAGTTCCTATGATAAGCTGGGAAGCAACCTGCGGCATGAGGTCCTCGGAGCCCCAGGAAAGCCCTGCAGGATGGGGTCTGCAGCCGCCGGCCTCTGGGGTGGCCTCTGGGATTGGGAGACTGACCACCCCTCCTGGTGGAGGAGCCCTTCCATCACTGTGGCTGGAAGGTAGACAGCGGCCGGATGAATCCCCCCCCTCCTCCTCCTCCCCCCCTGGAAGTTAGTTCCGCAGTCTAATGACTAGCTGAGCGCAGAAGTCTCCCCTCCTCTCTGCCTGGAGTCCATCACTTGCGCTGGGTGCCCCCCAGTCCCGCCCTTGGGAAGGCCCCTCCCTCCCTCCCTCCCTCGTCCTAGGCCAGGTGCAGCCAGGGTTCCCGGTCTCCCGCCCGGCGCTCTCCTGCTGCTGCCATGGGTCTCCGGAGGAGGCGTGGTGCCCCTTCCTTCCTTCCTTCCCTCCCTAAGGGATTCCCGAGCCCGGAGTCGCCACCCGAGCTTGCTGCGGGGGGGGGGGGGGTGTCCCCCTTCGGCCTGCCCAGGCGGGGAGGGGGCAGCTTCCCTTCCGGCCCCCCCTTGCCTCCTCCCACCTGCTGCTGCTGCCGCCGAAGGGAGGCGGCGGCCGGCGGCGGAGGAGGAGTTGGAGAAGCGCCCGCCCGCCCGCCCGCCCGCCCCGTGGCTCCGCCTCCCTCCCTCCCTCTCCTCCCCGTCCCGTCCCCATCCAGAGGGTGTAGCAGGAGCGCGGGCCGGGAGCGGGGCTGGCTGGCTGTGTGGCTGCGGCAGGAAAGGCTGGGGATCGAGGGCTGCGCCTAGGCCCGGCGGGGCGGCCGCGGGCTCTGCTAGGAGATGCGGCCGGCCGGGCGCTGAGAGCGCGCCGCCGCCGGAGCACTAGGAGGACGAGGAGGCTGCCCGCCCGCCTTGCATGGAGAGGCGCCTGCCCGGCCGCGGAGCCCGGCGGCCGAAGCAGCAGCAGCAGCAGGAGCAGCAGGCGCGGCGGCATTGCAGAGGCGGGCCCAGGCGGCTCTCTCCGGGAGGAGCAGCGGCTGCAGCGGGGCTCGTCGGCCCGGAGCAGCAGCGGCGGCGGCGGCGGGGCGGGGCGGCGCGGCGGCCGGTCGGGGCGGGAGGCGGGCAGGAGTGGCCGCCGGCCCAGCAGCGGGACTAGGGCGGGGAGGGGAGGCAGGCTCGCGCGCGCCCCGGCTCGCTCCCGCCGCCTCCTCCTCCTCCTCCCCCTCCCATGGCCGGCCCGGCGCTCCCCCGACAGCCCTGACCGACCAGCCGCCCCGCGGGGGAGGAGGAGGAGAGGCGCCGAAGGACCGACGGACGGACGGACGGAGCCCTCCGGGAGCCCAGCCAGCCGCCCCTTCCCCCCGCCCCGGACGATGCCTGCAGCCGCGCCGGCCTCCTGAGCCGCCCCGGCCGTCGGCGCCCAGCGGCGCACCATGACCATGAGGCCCCCGCAGACCGCCCTCGACAGGTACGTGGCGCCCGGCCGGCCGGCGGGGGGGGGGGAGGAGGAGGGGGGATCCTTCCAAGGCGCCCCCCTCCCCGGTCTCGAGCACGGGTCCCTCCCGGGGGGGGGAGGGCGGGTGGCGCGCAGCACGGGCAGCCCTCCCGGGAGGACGCCTTGCCCAGGTGAGCCCTGGCGCAGAGGGCGGCAAAGGTGGCCCCTGCAGGTAGGGATCTCTGAGGGCTCCGCCGGCCGGCCGCCTCGCCACACCCGAGGCGCGCCTCCCTCCGGGCGGGCTGCTGCTGCTGCTTTATTCAGCGGCTCTCTGTGCCCCCCCCCCCCGTTCCCGACCGCCGGCCGCGGGAGGAGGGGGGGGGACGGCGGGTCGCGCCGGGTCAGGGGACGAGAGGCGCTCAGAGGAACCCCCGGCGGCTGCGGCGGCGGCAGGAGGAGGGCCAGAGCTTGGGGGGTGTGGGGGTGGAGGGCCCCGCAGGAGCCTTGGTCGGGCAGGTGCTTTGGCAGGGGGGGATGAGTATAGGCTTGGCGGCCGCCTTCCCCCCTCCCCGGCGCTCCTGTCAACCAGCCCCTTCCCCCATCATCAGGCCCTTCCTCAGGCCAGGAGAGACCCGCAAGCCTTCCCGAGCCAGAGCCCCCGGGTCCTCCGGTGCCAGCTCCCCCCCGGCTGGCGAGCAGGAATGAGCCATCGAGGAGGCCTCTGTGAACCGGGGGGGGGGGGGGCTGGGGGAGAGGCAGGCTCTTTCCCCTGAACCTGTGCCGCAAGGGGCCATGAGAAAGGAGGCAGGCGGAATAAGCCCTGGGAGAAGGCATTCCGGCGCTCAGGGGCCACCATGGACAAGGCCTTGCCCCTTCCAGAGGCCAGTCTGTGCCCATGGGAGCAGGCACTCCTTGAAACACCCGGCCCGGATGCTCTCAAGATGCCCCTGGGCATGCAGCAGTACCCAGTGCGCTTGTTCCAGGGGAGGTGTCCTGTGGCTGTCTAGCTGCAGTACTGCGCCGCCCCCCCCCCCCCCAAGTTTCCACACAGTCTTTATGGGCAGCCCCATGAAGATTGCGTTGCAGTAGTGTAATCCAGTGGGCACTGGGGAGGGAACAACAGTAGCCAGGTTTCAGTCTCCCAGGAGAAGATGCAGTTGGCAAAAGATGCTGGGGGGGGGGGGGAGGGTCCTTGGGAGTCCAAGTCCAAGGATAGCAAGCAGCACCCGGGGGGGGGGGGGAGAAACGTGCTCTTCCGCGGTGAGCCTGACCCTCCTCAAGATGTGGGTCTCCCCGATTGGCCCCTGCCCTGGCCGCCCCATGCTTAGGGCTTCTGTTTTTTCTGGCTTGGCTAGAAGGGATGCCCTCTCCGCCAAGCGCAAGGTCAGGGCAGGAGCTGCCCGGCCTGGCCCAAGGGGTGACACGGAGAGATGGCCGGGGCCCATCTGCAGAGGATCTGTGGCCCGTAACTCTGAATGACTCTGCCCAAGGGCTTAATATTTAACTGGCAGAGTTGAGGAAAGAATGGGAGGTCAACTTGGTTCTGGATTCGAGTCCTGTGGCACCTTGGAGAGACCAACAAGATTTTCGGAGTATAAGCTTTCGAGAGTCAATACTGCCTTTCTCCGGGAGGAGCCCCCAAGAAATTCCCCAGGGGAAGGCCCAGAGTCTCCCCAACAGCCTTCAGGAACCTCTCCCCCCCCTCCCTTCTGTGTGTGGGCCTGAAGGGCCCTCAGTGGCTTCTCTGAATGAATGACATCCAAAACCGCCCTATCATTGCTAGCCCTGCTCAGGTCTTGCATGCGGAGGGCTTCCTTCCATCTCCTGTTGGGTCTGAGGGACTACTAAGGTGGGGGCCAGAGAGGGGTTTATAAAATTAGGCATGGGGTGGAGAGAATTGACAGCAAAATTTTTCTCCTCATCCCAAAATACTAGAGGACATCCAAGGAAGCTGATGGGCAGTAGGTTCAGGATGGACAAAAAGAAATACTATTTTACACAGAGAGTGATTAAAAGGTGGGATTCGCTGCCAGGGGATGTATTGATCGCCACAAGAATGATCAGCTCTAAAAGGGGATTAAGATAGATTCAAAGGGAACCTCCATGCTCAGATGTACTAAACCTCGGAATGCCAGAGCCAGGAGGCAACGTCAAGGGAAGACCGCAGCCTCTCTGCCTGCTGTTGTTGCCCCTCCAGAGGAGCTGGCTGGCCCCTGTGTGAGAAAAGGATGCTGGACTGGATGGACCCTCACTGGTCTGACCCAGCTGGGCTCTTCTGAGGTTCTTCTCAGGGGAAGGCCTCGGCCTCTCCGCCCTGTTGTGGGCCCTCCAGAGGGACTGGCTGGTCACTGTGTGAGACAGGATATGCTGGGCTAGAGGGACCCTCCCTGGTCTGACCCAGCAGGGCTCTTCTGCTGTTCTTAATGTCTTCCTCCTTTTCGGCTGCCATCAACTTTTCCTCCCGTGATCGTCTGTTCCAGTGTGTCTTGTTTGCTCATAATGTGCCCCGGCTGCAATAGTCTCAATTGGTTGTTTTTAGCTTCTAGGGAGAGTTTGGGCTTGATTTGATCCAGAATCCCCTGATTTGTCTTTTTGGCAGTCCACGAATTGGGTAAACCTCTCCTCCAACTCCACATTTCAAATGAGGCTCTTAACCTTGACAGGAGTCATTGACCAGGGCATGAGGCCAGAGGATGCGATGGCCGTGGCTGTCTCCCACGTGGCTTGTGCGGGCATTTGTTGGAAGCTGGGCTGCCCTCTTGCTGATCTGTCTGGCCCAGTGGATGGACGTATGGACGGACGTATCATCCCAGTCAGGGAAGCCTTTACAGAAACACGGGGGGGGGGGGGCGAGAGGAAGATCTCTGCTGCTCAGTCATTCCTGTCTATCTGTTTTCTTGGGAAGTTTCTGTAGCGCCTCTCCAGAGACTCGCTCAGAGCAGCTCGTAACGTAAAAGACGATGCAGGGGAGCCAGGGAAAGAACTGGGACATTGTCAATTATAGGAGAGTCCGCAGGCAACTAGCCGCCAGCCTGGCCGGGGCCAGGGAAACAAGATTAGCCGTAGGTCAGCTCTCAGTCTGGCGTGGGGTCATGAAAACAGCTCAGAGGAGGAGCCCTTCTGTTCCACAGAGAAGCATTTGGGCCTCAGAGACGGGAAAGGTAAATCCATTCCTGGGAGAGCCAGCACCTGCGACACCAGTCTCCCCTCCCCCGTGTCCGCAGGTGGTGGCACCAAAGCTGGCCACGAAGGTGAAGGCCTAAGCTGGTGGGCTGGACGGCACGGGGGGAGGTGGCCTTTCAGGTACCCTGGCCCGTTTGGGGCCTGTAAGAACCAGCCCTTTGAACTGGAAACAGGCGGGGAACCAGTGTGGATACTGAAGCAGAGGGGGGTGATATGACCCCTGCCCCCAGCCAACTCCTGACAGGAGCCGGGCCACCACATTTGGGGCCAGTTGCAGCCTCTGGACCATTTCTGAAGGCATTACAGCCCTCTGACTTAGGTGTGGCCCCAGCAGGGCCAGATCCCTCTATTCGAGGAGTGGCCGTCAGTGGTGGACCAGGCAGAAGGCGATGCGAGCCACAGGGGACAGCTGAGCCTCCAGCTGCAGGCCTGGACCAAGCAGCACCCCCCGCAAGCTACAAGTGTGCTTCTTGGGGGGGGGGGATGTATGCAGCCCCCTCCTGGACAGGCTGACCCCTCCGCTCTTATCACCCCTGGCCAAATTCCTCACCGTGTTTGGTTGTAGGGTTGGAAACAGTAGAAACTAAGAGTTGTGTGGTGGTTAGAGTGTTTTCCTGGGACTGCGGAGGCCTGGATTCGAATCCTGTGCCACTGGGTGACCTTGGGCCAGTCAGCCTCTCTCTCGCTCTGTCTCCACCTAACCGGCCTCACAGGGTGGTTGTGAGGACAGAATATGGGCGATAATCGACGGAAGTCCCTATAAATAATGCTGAGCTTTGCTCTCCCTTGTGAAGCCTAGTTGATGTGGGACGGCCTGTCTGAGTTGGGGAGCTGGGGGGCCTGGCCAGCGGGGAAGTGACGCAGAGTGGGAAGTCCGTTATATGGTGTGAGGGTCTCACCTGGCCCGGTTCTGGAGACTCTGATGGGCTGTGGTTCTCGTGGGGTATTTGGTTAGGGGTCTGGTGAACGGCTTGGGTGGGGCTCCAGCCTTCCCTCTGTGTGGACTGGGTCCCATCGCCCGCTTCTCTGGCTGCTTCCTGATACAGTGAAGAAGGCAGCCAACGGCACCCTTGGCGCGGGGGGGGGGGGGAGTGACTCAGGGAGTGCTGGAGGCTGGCTGGCAGCTCCCCCCCCCTGCCCCCCGCCTGGCTTTGGCCTGCCCCATTTCTGGCGGCTGCCGTCTTCAGCCTCTGTTCCCCGGGAACCTGGGAATGCCACCGGCACAGCGTCCTCAGGCACAGAAGTCTCCGTGTGGAAAGCTCCGCTTCCTTTTTAAAAGGCCGTGAGGTGGGAAGGAGCACAAGAGACCGCTGCGGGGCTGGTGCAGTTTTATTGCGTTATGGATGACAGCATTTGCCTCTTGCCCTTCTGCCAAGAAGCCCAGGGTGATGCAGCGCGTGGTCCCTGCCTCCTCCTCCTCCTCCATTTTATCCCTACAGCAGCCCTGCAAGGGTAGCCGAGGCTCAGAGAGAGAGAGAGAGAGAGAGAGAGAGAGAGAGAGAGAGAGAGAGAGAGCGCGAGGGGCCCCTGGTCAGCCAGGGACTTGGCCCTGCACCTCCCCATGGGCGGAAGGGGGGGCCCCTCGGAGATGGCAGGGGCAAGGCAGGGTGGCGGTGGCGGTGGGGGGGGACGGCCCCCCCTCTCCTGCCCGCTCTCACCTCCCTGCAGCCTCCAGGTGTGCCTCTCCTTCCCTGCCGAAGGTGTCTGAAATTCTTCCAAAGCCAGGCTTTTGGGAGTAAAGTAAGCAAGGCCAAACAAGCAGAGAAAGGTAATAATTTAGTCTCCGGGGTGTGTGGGGGGGGGGTGCAGAGTCTGGCTTTCTGGCCCACAGAAATTCCTTGACTTCATTTCAAAATAAAATTGAAATGCAATTAAAACGCACGCGTAACACGCCCTGGGTGCCTCTCCTGGTTTGCATTGTGAGATGGGAAGGCAGCGGCCGCCAATCACGGGCCGAGACGTCACCACCAGTGGGTTCCGTACTCATTGAACTCTGGCAGCCTCAGGAAGGTAAACACCGCGAAGGCACACCTGCTGGTCTTAAGAGGCCTGGGACTCGGCATCCTTTACTTTGCGCAGGGTACAGCGCTGCTTTGGATGGGGCTGGCTGCCGCTTGGGGGTCTGGGCTAAGCCAATCTGTGCAGAAGTCCCGTTTTATGCAAAGGGGCTTTACTGCTTGGAAAGCGCTTCCACTGTCCTGCTCTTGGTGGAGGGGAGCTGGGCCTTTGCAGAAAGAACTCCCTTGTCCGCCCAGGGCAGGAAGCGGGCATGAGCCAAAGACACCCCAGAGGACAGAGGAAGTTGCGTCCCCCCGAGAAGGAGAGAAGTCACCTGCCCTTGTGGGTGGGAGGAGGCTTGTCTGCTAGGCTGGCTTTTCTGCAGCTCTCCAAGGCTGCTGAGCAAAATGATGGCGATGATGACGGTGATGAAGATGGGCACGATGTCGGTTCGCCTGGCAGGGAGGGGAGGGCACCCTTGCCCTTCTTCCTCCAGCTGCTCACGGCTGATGAGCGGCCTGTAATTAGCTCTGACGGGCAGGCACTCTGCCTTGGATCTCTCCAGGAAGCAGGCCACGTGTCCCCCCCCCCCACAGGAAATCAGATGAACTGTCTGGAGCAGAGGGGGGGGCCTGGAGGGGGCCATTTGTCTGTCTGCCTGGGCGGGCAGGCAGAGGTGCCCGGCCTGGGCTGGCTCTTTCCTTCCAAAGCGCGGCAGTTATCGCCCAAGGCCGCCTTGTGTGGAAAAGCGGAATGTGCCCAATGTCTGTATAATAATAGGAGCGCTGATGTCAATTTTACATAAAAGTGGAGATTGGTGCAAAAGTTGAAATATATGCAGTCCTACAAATTTAGAGTCTGGTGGCTCTAGACTTTCTTCCCCTGCTTCAGACCAAGACGGCTGACCAGCCACGGGATCTGTATGCAGCACTGATGAGCCGGCTGAGCCTGGTCGTATTCAGCATAGGAGACCTAATAGCCCACCTCCACTTAACATAGTTGACGGCTGACTCTTTGTCGTATTCATGACTTGGTGGGCACAAGGAGAAATAGGTGGTGGGAAGGGCGTGGTGGGTGGTGGCTTGCAGCGGGCATGACCTGTCGAGTTCTCTGGCGCTGAAGATCAGGGTTGTCCGGGGGGGGCGGGGGGGGTTGTGAGCTCCGTACCTCTCTGGCTGCAGCACAATAGTGAGTTGTGTGTGTGTCCCCCCCCCCCCCGAAGACCCAGGAAAAGATCACAAGAAAGATCTGCGCTAGGCTTAAAGGGGGGTGGGTGGGTGGGAGCTTTTGTGGTACAGGATTGTTCTGGGCGCTGCTTTGGCCTTCCACGGGGATAGATCGAGATGGGTCACCATGGTGTCAGTCTGTCTGCAGCAGCAGAAAAAAGCCAAAGTCCAGGAGCACCTTCAGGGGATGAGTTGCAGCTTCGTTTAGCCAACACTTTCATTGCTGGTGCTTTTCTGTCCAGTCTGTTTTCTCTTTCTCAGACAGGACAGAACTTTGTAGCATGGTGGTGGCGGGGAAGTAACCAGGGATATTTTTCGTTACTCAGAAGTAAGGTAAAGTAAAGATAAAGGTTTCCCTTGCTCGAAAGTCAGGCAAATCCGACTCTAGGGGGCAGTGCTCATCTCTGCTTCCAAGCCAAGGAGCCAGCACTGTCCAAAGACATCTCCGCAGTCATGTGGTCAGCATGACTAAATGCTGAGGCGCACGGAACACTGTCACCTTCCCACCGAAGCGGTAGTAGCTGTTTATCTACTTGCAATGTCTTGCTTTCGAACTGCTAGACTGGCAGGAGCTGGGGCCAGGGATGGGAGCTCACTCTGTCACACGGCACTCGGGTCTCGAACTACTGAACTACAGGCCTTCTGGTCCGCAGCTCAGCGTCTTAACCTCTCAGCCACCGCGGCCCCTTACTCAGAAGTAGCTGTCATTAAATAAAACTTCAGTGACAGATTTTCAATTCCACACAGGTAGACTGAGCAAACTGTGCTTTAAAAAGTTTTTCACCTAAAGGAAAAACATTTCACAGTATTTTTTCAGTACTTTCCAAAATTTCCGATATCCCCCATGCCCCCGGGCCTTCATATCTCTTCAGCGGGGTGGCATGCATTGTGCGCTGCCTCTTCTCCGGAGGCGACACTTTGCCTGGGACGACTTGAAGCACCAGCGCTGTGTAGGCGTCTGTCGGTCACCCTCTTTGTCAGAGACCAGTGCGATGCGCGAGTGGGACGCTGCTGGCATGGGTGGATGCGTCCGAGGTGTGTTCTCGGGGGGAGGGTCTCCGTGTGCTGGTGGAGAAGCAGTTTCCTTGGCTTCATTTCTCATGGGCGCTCCATGGAATTGCTGAGCAGTCAGGTTAGAACGGATAAAAGGAACTCCTTCTTCACCCAAAGAGTGATTAACATGTGGAATTCGCTTTCACAGGAGGTGGCTACAAGCATGGACGGCTTCAAGAGGGAATTAGATAAACATCTGGAGCAGAGGTCCATCAGTGGCTACTAGCCACAAGGTGTAGATAGGAACTCTCAGTCTGGGACAAGCTCTGTATTCTTGGTGCTTGGGGGGGTCAACAGTGGGAGGGCTTCTAGTGTCCTCCTGGCCCCACTGCTGGACCTCCCTCCTGAGGGCCCCTGGTGTTTTTGGCCACTCTGTGACCCAGAGTGTTGGACTGGAGGGGCCACTGGCCTGATCCAACATGGGCTTCTCTGATGTTCTTATGTTCTTGGACGGAAGCAGGATCCCGACACGCTTCAGTTGCCTAGTGGGCATTGGGTGCTCTCTGCTCCTTTGCCAGGTGGAGGGCTGCCCTTGGTTTGGGAGGCAGAGGTGCCTCTGAATGGCCTGTGGCCTGAGGGTTGATTCTGAGCACTTTGGGTGGGTCCTGGTGGGACTTCACAGTCTTCTCTGTGCAATGCCTGCCCTGTGCCCTGAAGAACGGGCCCTCCCAAAGACCTGCATTAGGAGGAGCAGAGGTCCATCAGTGGCTCTTAGCCACAAGGTATAGATAGAAGAAGAAGAAGAAGAAAAAGAGATTGGATTTATACCCCGCCCTTCACTCACTTGGAGTCTCCTTTTCCCTTCCCCTCCCCACAACAGACACCCTGTGAGGCAGGTGGGGCTGAGAGAGCTCTGAGACAACTGTCCTTGAGAGAACAGCTGGTACAGAGCTATGGCTTGCCCAAGGTCATCCAGCCAGGTGCAAGTGGAGGAGTGGGGAATCAAACCAGGTTCTCCCAGATTAGAGTCCGCGTACTTAAGCACTGCACCACACTGGCTCTCTCAGATAGGAACTCTCAGTCTGGGACAAGTGGTGCTCTGTATTCTTGGTGCTTGACCGGGGGGGGGGGGAACAGTGGGGGGGGGGGCTTCTAGTGTCCTGGCCCCACTGCTGGACCTCCTGATGGCACCTGGTGTGACAGAGTGTTGGACTGGATGGGCCGTTGGAATGATCCAGCACTGGCTTCTCTTATGTTCTTATATGGAGCAGAGTTCCATCAGTGGCTCTCAGCCACAAGGTATAGATAGGAACTCTCAGTCTGGGGCAGGTGATGCTCTGTATTCTTGGTGCTTGGGGGAAAGGCAGCATCCTGGCTTCAAGAGGGAATTAGATAAACATATGGAGCAGAGGTCCATCAGTGGCTCTTAGCCACAGAGTATAGATAGGAACTCTCGGTCTGGGGCAAGTGATGCTCTGTATTCTTGGTGCTTGGGGGGGTGGGCAACAGTGGGAGGGCTTCTGGTCCTGCTCCTGGCCCCATTGCTGGACCTCCTGAGGGCACCTGGTGTTTTTGGCCACTGTGTGACCCAGAGTGTTGGACTGAATGGGCCACTGGCCTGATCCAACACTGGCTTCTCTTATGTTCTTATATGGAGCAGAGGTCCATCAGTGGCTCTTAGCCACACGGTATAGATAGGAAATCTTGGCCAGGGGCAAGGGATGCACCTGGGGTGTTTTTGGCCACCATGTGACTCAGAGTGTTGGACTGAATGGGTCATTGGCCTGATCCAACATTGGCTTCTCTTATATGGAGCAGAGGTCCATCAGTGGCTCTTAGCCACCAGATGTAGGTAGGAACTCTCAGTCTGGGGCAAGGGATGCTCTGTATTCTTGGTGCTTGAGGGGGGGGGCAACAGTGGGGGGGCTTCTAGTGTCCTGGCCCCACTGCTGGACCTCCTGAGGGCCCCTGGTGTTTTTGGCCACTGTGTGACCCAGAGTGTTGGACTGGAGGGGCCACTGGCCTGATCCAACATGGGCTTCTCTCTTACGTTCTTAGGAGCGGGGTGGCTCTCTTGCAGGGAGTGCGTGTGTGGGATGGGGAGCAGTGGATGTGGCTCCCCCAAGTGGCTGTACGTGGGTTCACCTGCTTGGGAAGGGAGAGGTCCCCGGGGGACTTTGCAGGTCTTGCCGGCTTGTGCTCTTGGACTGCCTCCGTCTTGAGAGCCACTTCCAGCCACAGGGTTCTCTGCATTTTTCAGCAGATCAGACTCTCCGAAGCCTGCTGAAGTATTTTTTTTTCTTTCAAAAAAAGCCCCTCCTAATAGCTGCGCCTCTCGCTTGGAGGACTGTCAGGCCGCTCTGTTTATCCTGGCCGGGTGTCCTTGGCACGAGGAGGATGAGGTGGGCGCTGCTGCGAGTGACTGGCCATGGGAAGCTCACAGGGAAGACGTGCAAAGCGCTGGCGGCCGGAGAGTGACCCACTTTGTGGAGCTGATCCCATTCCCCTCCAGCCCCCAGCCCCCCCCCCTTCTAATCTCCTAATTGGAGCATTTGTTCCACTCGGGCTCCCAAGATGGCGGCGGCCTTTCATGTGTCGGGCCTGCTTCTATTTCCCTTCCTCCTTTCTCAGTGTTGGGTCCCCTGCAGTGGCATCCACTCCCCTCATGGGCTGCCCAGCAGGAGGGGTCTTCAGCCAGACCATCAGTGCCTGTAGTGCCACCACCCCCAGCTCCCCTGAAGGAAATGCGGGAAGACCTGCTCTGCAGCTGTGTGTGTGTGTGCGCGCGCGCCCGGGCACGCTAAGAGAGTTAGTTGTCTGTGGCTTTGCAATGGGATTTATTTTAATCTGCCCTGGCTCCCACTCCCCCCCCCCCTCAGGATAGCTAATTCCCATTGAGCTCAGCATCTTGCAAGGGTAATTTGCAGCATGGACAACAACGGAACTGTTGATTTTGCCGTGGGCCTGGCGGCCAGTGCATTGCAGGAGAAGCCCCGGTGCCCCTTTGCCTGGGAGATCCCAGTGAGCTCATGCCCACAGGCTTCAGAGTCCTGCTCTCATCCTCCTCACACTGAGGCTGGCTTTGCACATGAACGCCAGGCCCCTGGGCCCTGCCCTTACTTCTTGCCCCCCACCCCCCCGCGGGCAGCTGTTACTCCTTCCTCTGGGTCTGGAAGCTCCTTTGCACCTGGGCCAGTTTGAACCTGTAGTAGAGGTGGTGTGGTCTATGGGAGGAGGGGGAGGAGGAAAAGGAGTCTTGGGGGGGGGGTCCCCGCCCCCACCCCACTCCTGCCTGCTCATGGCCACTCTCTCTCCCTCTTTGCTGGGGGCTCTGGGATTTCCTCCCCCCTTCCCAGGGCTTGACTGAGTTGACACCCCAGGGGAAAAGTTGGGTTGTGCATGCATGGCCGGCGTGCTGGGGAGAGGCTGGGTCCAGAGTCCCGAGAAGGGAAGTGGCTTGACATGCACCCTCTTTCTGTCGCTGGCTGGCGGGCTGGCTGGGGATTCCTGGCTGGTACCATCGTCCCCTACATGTTCAAGCCTGGGATCAGAAGGACTGTCCCATCAGTCAAAGAAGTTTGGGCACATGAAAGACGGCCTTTTTGGTGGCAGGCCCATGGTTACGGAACAGCCTCCCTGCGGAGGCGAACCTGCCCCTCCCCTTTCGATCTTCATGAGGCAGTCGAAGGTGGTTTTATTTAGGGCTGCATTTGACTGATTCAGGTTTTAGTTCCTGGCAGTCCTAACTGGAGTTTTAGAATTGGGACCCTTGTGTGGTTTATCACTGTTTTTGTCGGGGGGTTTTATGATTGTTTTGTTTCTATTGCAAGTTAACTTGAAATCCACAGGGGAGAAAGGTGGCTAATAGATGTTTAAAAGAAAACACAAAAATAAAGTACTTGGAGTGATGGCCCACCATGCACCCCCCCCCCCGGAAGGGTCCTGCTTTGCCTTTGAGCTTGGTGCCTCGCTTGCTGCAGTCAGGGTCAGACGTGGGGGGGCAGCCCTGTCCACTTACCAGTTAGCTGTCCCTCGTGACTCCGGGGCTGTGGACATAGAGGTCATCGAGCAGGCAGAGAAGAGCCTTGCAGCCTGGCCAAAGGCAGAATCGGTGTGTCTTCCGCACCCGCTACTTTGTGGGCGTAAAGGGTGGGCTGCTCCTTCCGAGGGTCTCTGGCTTCAGGGGACCCCTTGCTGGAAGTGCCGAGACTTCATGTGGGAATGCAGCAGCACAGCACAGCCCCCCCTCCCGGTGGTGGGACTTCCCTGGACACGGCGAGGGGCTGAGTCTCCACAAAGCGTTTCTCGGGCTGCTGATTCCCACCCAAGCTGAGGGGAGCCTGGCAGGACATCTGCAAACTGGCCACCTGCCGCCAAGAGGATGGGGCAGACCAGAAGGAGTGTCCTCACCCACGAGAAGCTGGGGTGTGGAGGTCCCGAGGCCCGTCTCGGCACACCCGGCCCCTCTGGGAGAACCGAGGAAGGGACCTTCCGTGGGGACATGATTCCAAACGCAGCGCCTCCTTCCTTCCTGGGCCGTTTTCGCCTCTCTCTCCTCCCTTGTGTAAGGTTAATATGGGTGGCCATGTGAGTCTGTCTGTAGCTAGAGAAAAGAGCCAGAGTCCAGGAGCACCTTCAAGACGAACAAAATCTGTGGCAGGGGAGGAGCTTGCGTGAGGTATCTGAAGAAGTGAGCCGTGACTCACGAAAGCTCCTCCCCTGCCACAAGATTTCGTTCGTCCTGCAGGTGCTCCTGGACCCTGGCTCTTTCCTACTTGTGTGTGACTGGTCATGAATGACAGGCACAACTATTTTTGCCTGCTCCTGTGTCTTGGGCTCCAGCATGCCTTGAGGGAGAGGGTTTCCTGGGACAGCGGGAGGCGCAGTCGCTTCGTGGAGGCGGAGTGGGTGAAACGGGGTTGGTAGCAAGTCTTGCCAACTAGGCAACGGGTGGAGAGGGGCCGTGGTGCAGTAGCAGAACCTCTGCTTTCCATGCAGGAGGCCCCCAGTTCAATCCCCACATTTCCAGTTAAAAGGACCAGGCAGGAGGTGATGGGAAAGACCTCAACCCAGACCCTGGAGAGCTGTCAAGAGGGGCTGTGGCTCAGTGGCAGAGCTGTTGCTTGGCATGCAGAAGGTCCCAGGTTCAATCCCTGGCAGCATCTCCAGTTTAAAAAGGACCAGGCAGTGGATGATGTGAAAGACCTCCACCTGAGACCTTGGAGAGCTGTAAAGAAGGGCTGTGGCTCAGTGGCAGAGCATCTGCTTGGCATGCAGAAGGTCCCCAGTTCAGTCCCCGGCATATCCAGTTGAAAGGACCAGGCAGGAGGGGATGGGAAAGACCTCTGTGCCTGAGGCCCTGGAGAGCGGCTGCCATTCTGAGTGGGCGAGGCTTACCTTGATGGACCCAGGGGTCTCTGATTCAGTCGAAGGCAGCGTCCTACACGTGAGATGCCAATTGGCTTGCATCTGCCGCTCTCTGGCTTGGCCCAGGGAGAGGGTTTTTTGTTTTTTTGCAGTGTGGAGGGGTGGCGGTGAAGGGAACGCTGATCTCGTGGAACGAGGATGTAATTAGCTCCCTTTGCCTCCAACACGCCTCTAGTTGTGGTTACGAGGAGACATTCCGTCTTGGAAATTGTGCTGGTGCAGCATCGTGCTGGAGCCTGGTCTTGCTCTGGACTCCGCTTTGCTTTGGTTTGTTCTGGATCGGGCCTCTGAGCCTGGAGCCACGGCGGGAGGGGGAGAGAGGGCAGGCGGCTGATTCTCCAGCAGCACTAACTTTTTGGGTGTCTGCTTTCAGCAGGCACATTTTGAAGACTTTACTGGACTCTCAGAATGTGTCAGTCCAGCATCTGCTGGCCGTCTACATTCCAAATCAGCCTCCAGTTGCTAGTAGCCGTGGGGACTGAGGGAGACCTCCACATTCAGAGGCACTAAGCCTCTGAATCCCAGAGCCAGGAGGCAACCTCAGGGGAAGGCCTCGGCCTCTCTGCCCTGCTGTTGGCCCTCCAGAGGAACTGGCTGGCCACTGTGTGAGACGGGAGGCTGGAATGGAGGGACCCTCACTGGCCTGATCCAGCAGGGCTCTTCTGATGTTCATATGAAGGCCTCGGCCTCTCTGCCCTGTTGTTGGACTGTCTAGAGGAACTGGCTGTCCCCTGTGTGAGACGGGATGCTGGACTGGATGGACCCTCACTGGTCTGACCCAGCAGGGCTCTTCTGATGTTCTTCTCAGGGGAAGACCTCGGCCTCTCTGCCCTGCTGTTGGCCCTCCAGAGGAACTGGCTGGCCACTGTGTGAGACGGGAGGCTGGAATGGAGGGACCCTCACTGGCCTGATCCAGCAGGGCTCTTCTGATGTTCATATGAAGGCCTCGGCCTCTCTTCCCTGTTGTTGGACTGTCTAGAGGAACTGGCTGTCCCCTGTGTGAGACGGGATGCTGGACTGGATGGACCCTCACTGGTCTGACCCAGCGGGGCTCTTCTGATGTTCTTCTCAGGGGAAGGCCTCGGCCTCTCTGCCCTGTTGTTGGACTGTCCAGAGGAACTGGCTGAGGCCACTGTGTGAGACAGGATATGCTGGCTTGGATGGACCCTCACTGGTCTGATGATCAAGCAGGGTTCTTCTGAGGTTCTTATGCTCTCATTTATGTCTCATAATTGTGTATGCATGTACCAGGTTGGAGATAATTGAAAATTGAAAATAAAAGCTGTATAGAACTAGAACTAGAAACAGTCCATGAGAACAACCTTATCTATTTATTCTTATTTCCATTATTTTGCCCTGACTTGGATAGCCTGGGCTAGGGTGATCTCGTCAGCTCTCAGAAGCTAAGCAGGGTCAGCCCTGGTCAGTATTTGGGAGGGAGACCACCAAAGAAGTCCAGGGTTGCTGTGCAGAGGCAGGCAAGGGCAAACCACCTCTGGATGTCTCTTGCCCTGACCTGGATGGCCCCTGGTGGTGGCAGCCCTGGACTTCCTGAGTGGATTCCCCTCCAGGTGCTAACCGAGGCCGACCCTTCTGAGACACGATGAGACCAGGCTGGTCTGGGCCCTCCAGGCCAGGGCAACACAACGCATTAAGTGATGCCGCATTCTGTGGCAGGCTCCTGCTGAAAGCAAACTGTACACAGCAGTACAGACCACAATCCCTGATGATTTATCCAAGTTGCTTTGTGAACTGTTTTGTATAGTGCAGCCCCCTCTTGCCAATGTAGGAAAGCCCTCTTGAATAATTTGGTTTTGCGTAGTTTGTGGGCAGCCAAGAGAGGGGGAGCCTTCCTCACCTCCTCGAGCAGAGACCGTTCCACAAGGTGGGGGCCACAGTGGAGAAGGCACTGTGTATGGGCAGTTGTTGGTTTTGTCCATTTGCAGGGTGGCCGCTGCAGAAGGCCCTGCATGGATGAGCGAAGCTCTCGTGACAGAGCATTGGAGGTGAGGCAGTCCCCTAGCTGTGAGTGTACAAAGCTGTGAAGGGCTCTGTATGTGGTAGCCAGGGGCTTGAATTGAGCCCGCTGACCAGCGGGAAGCCGGCGCAGTGCCTGCAGGAGGGGAATAATAGGTATCTTCCTTCCACCTCCTGGTAATAATAGCATAGCTGTGGCATTCTGCACCATCTGGAGTTTCTGAGTGGATTTGCAGGGGAGACTTAAGTGAGGAGCATTCTGATAGTCGACTAATGTCGCCATGGCATGAATCCAGGTAGCCAGGTTGGCTGGGTCAAGGTATATGGGGCCATCTTCTGGGCGAGGCTGAGCTGGAAGAGAGTGTCTTTTTGGCAGCTGCGTTGACTGGCTTCTCCAGAAGTGAAGTGAGATCCCATCCAGCCAGGGCTGCTCTTAGCCTAGTCAGCAAGGGCCAGCTGGGGGCCGCCAGAAATGGGACGTACAACGTCTATCAAGACCTCCACTTTCCCAACCAGCATCGCCTCCATCTTGTCAGGGCTTGGTTCACCTTTTCAGTCAGGAGCCTGACTGAAAGAACTGTGCTGGCCTGGCGTCTTAGCGAACCTTAAAGTAGGGGCCAGGCGGGTCTGAACGGTGAGGTGGTGGGTGACTGCTGGAAATGACTGTTCTCTGGTCACCGCCCACTTCACCTCCGCAGGCGGGGGCATGAGAGCAGGGCATGCGCAAAGTCTCTTCAACTGGCAGGCTGGGACATCTATTTACTTATTAGATTTACTAGGAGTAAGGCCTGTGGTGGGAAGAAATATGACAGGCTCTAGCAGGAAGCTCCAGGCGAGTGTCCCGGCTGTGGCTGGTGGGGCAGCAGAGGGAAGGGGAAAATAGAGGGAGGCCAGACATGTTTATTTCCTTCTGCTTGGCTATAAGGCAGGGCTGTCTCAAGTCATTTTGCTGCCCCAAGTGGTTAGTATGGGAGGAGAGCCCCTTGGTAACAGGTATGGTTCCCTCCACCCCTGACTCATGTTGATTTGGGGCTATGCAGTGGCAGCTGAGAAAAGCACCTCCTCCTATGCCATGTCTTCTGGGTTCCAAGGGTCTGGAAAGCGGTTCCATAGCCAGTTACAGGGTTGCCAACTCTGGGTTGGGAAATTCCTGTAGATTTGAGGGGTAGAGCCTGGGGCGGGCAGGGTTTGGGGTACAGAGGGACTTCAGCAGGGTATAGTGCCATAGAGTCCACTGCCCAAAGCATCCTTTGTCTCCAGGACCACTGATCTTGGTCATCTGGAGATCAGTTGTAATAGTTGGGACATTTTATGTAGGGGAAATGATGTGCTGTAGCTGGGGAACACAGTAATTTCTGGGAGATCTCCAGGCCCCACAGGGAGATTGGCAACTCCAGTGACCATTTAAGGGAAGATTGGGATATGTATTTTACCTCAGGACACATTCAGTGACTCCCAACAACAACAGCAAACTGTTTAGAGGCAAAGGCCAATCAGGCTGCATATGCAAATGACCTCTGTGTTCCGACTGGCTGTGGCAGGGAGAGGAACAGCAGACTGTTTAGAATGCAGGAGGCGAGACCCAGGCAATGCAGCCAGTGGATAGGGACAGCTTCTGAATGACACAACACAGAACCAACTGATTTAGGAGCATGTGGAATGTTCAGAAAGTGCCACCCCACTAGTCAAATATATATAACTAGGAATAAGGCCCGTTGTGGGAATAAATACAACAGGCTCTTGGAGAGTGTCAAGGCCTTGGGCACTCACGATTAATTTGCTGTGGCAGCCTCAGCAGGGTATAATGACACAGAGTCCACCATTTTCTCCAGAGGAACTGATCTCTGCTACCTGAAGAGCAGTTGTAATTCTGAGTGATCTCCTGCCCTCACCTGGAGATTGGCAGCAGTGGTTCCCCAAGAGGGAATAGGTGGTTTGGAGGGCAGAGTCTATGGCATTGTACTTGTCTGAGGCCCCACCCCTCCTCAAACCTCACCCTCGCCAGGCTCTACCCCTCAAATCTCTAGGAATTCTCCACCTGGAGTTGGCAACCCCATCTCCTTAACAGCCAGGCATCAACCTATCTTGCTCTGAAGCCCCTCTTATAAACACAGGTAACTGTCATTTCGTTTCACCTACTAACAGCCACTGAGGTAACAGTTGAACCTTATAGGGAACATTTTAAACAAACCACAGGCAGCAGCCATCTTATAAACACAGGTAACTGTCATTTCGTTTCACCTACCAACAGCTGCTGAGGTAACAGTTAATCCCCCCACAGGAAGGAAGCTGGAGAAGTGTCTTCTTCGTCAAGATCAAAAAACCGTCTGTCAGGAATTCTGACAGGGCACAGAGGCTGAAGGAGTGGGTGGGGAAGATGAGCAGACCCAGCCAATGTCATGCGAGTATTCACAGCCAGTGGATAGGGACAGCTTCTGATTGACAGGCCAGGGGACCAAAGGCTGGGGTGACGTGTGGCATGTTCTAGAGAATGCCACCACCATCAGAGAATTATTATATAGAAAGACTAGGAGCAAGGCCCATTGTGCCAGGAAGAGAAGAAGAAGAGATTGGATTTATACCCCGCCCTTCACTACCCAAGGGAGTCTCAGAGCGGCTTACAAACTCCTTTCCTTTCCCCTCCCCACAACAGACACACTGGGAGGTAGGTGGGGCTGAGAGAGCTCTGAGACAACTGTCCTTGAGAGAACAGCTGGTACAGAGCTATGGCTTGCCCAAGGTCATCCAGCAAGTGCAAGCGGAGGAGTGGGGAATCAAACCCGGTTCTCCCAGATTAGAGTCCGCGCACTTAACCACTACACCAAACTGGCTCCAAGACAACGGGCTCTAGAAAGATGGCTCTGTGGGCGGGCCAGCTCCATGGCGCCCCTGTCCAGCACTCTCCGGGTGCAGACAGGGCCCCTGGCTCCTGCGTGACTCTGCCGTGGCCGCGGCAAGGCCTGGGTCGGCTCCGCGGTTGAGCGGCGTCCCTCTCCAGCAGCGTCTGAGCTGCAGACAGGGTCCCCGGGACACTCCCCCCCCCCGGCGCCTCTCCCAGTCCACGTCATGGTTGCGGCAGGCCCTGGGCCATCTCCACAGCCCAGTGCCTCAGCGGTGCCCCTCTGCAGCAGCCTGCAGGCTGCAGACAGGTCCCGTGGCAGCCGCCCCCCCCCCCAGACCCCACCAGCAGCACGTCAGGTCCCGGGCCGGCTCTGGGGGCCAGTGCCTCGGTGGCACAGGTGTCCAGCAACCTCTGGGCTGCAGACCCTACCTTCTCCAGTGGTCTCCTGGCTGGGCCGCGGCCCAGGTTCCCTGGTGGCCTGGTGGGCAACGCCACAACTCCCCTCCTCCAGCACGCTCTCAGGCGTCCCCACCAGCCACGTCCTGTGGCACCCTCCCGGGATCCTGGACAACCCACCTCATCCGGTGGCCTGCCGGGTGCCTCAGCAGCCCACCTCCTCCTTTGGGCTTGGGCTCGTAACAGTCCGCCTGGTGGAGCGTCCATCCCCTAGGCTGGGCAGGGTTTCTGTGGGTGGGACCATGGCACGGCATAGATGAATTGCGGGGCACATTTGGCCCCACACCGCGGCAGCCAGTGGCCAGGGTCTCCGGGGTGAGAGGCGGCTCCTTCAGCCTATGGCTGAGGGAGCACATCCTATACGCCACTCCAAATTGACTTTATAATATATAGAGAGAAGGAGAGATATCCTGCCCTCCTTGCCAGGGCAGGCTCTGGGCGGCTAACACAGCCACAGGCATTATAAACAATAAGACAATAAAATAATATCATAATTTAACAATTTAAATCAAGCAAACCATTTAAAATACAACTCACATAAGACAGCGGAACTGCCTTAACCTCCACCGTAGGGAAAACAGCGGCTGTTGTCAGGTTCTTTAGGGCTTGAGTTCTTTCACAGGGGCATAGATGTTAAGCCAGCAGCCAAGGTTGGATGGTAGGGTGTAGTATTCAGTTAGAATGTAAATTGTTTAGTGTGGCATCTCAAACGCTTGGCGGAAGAGCTTCGTCTTACAGGCCCTGTGGAATTTTAATAAATCCCGCAGGGTCCTGCTGCCCTCGGGGAGCTTGTTCCACCAAAGTGGAGCCGCCACAGCGAAGGCTCTACCCCTCGCGATGGCCAGCCTGGCATCTCTCATGCCGGGGAGAGGAAGAGGTTTCTGTGAACCTGACCGCAGTTCTGTCTGGGGAACATTTGGGGGACGAGGTCGTCCCCCCGGCCCCCTGGCCCCAAGCCCTCTAGCGGCCCTTCAGCGCCTGGGAGCAAGTGGGCAGCCAGTCCGGCTCTTTCAGCCCTTGGGGTGATGTGATCCCTGCATCCCACCCCTGGCAGTAGCCCGGCTGCTCCACTTGAGGGGACCTGAAGTTTCCTGAAGGCAGTTCTCAAAGGCAGCCCCACGTAAAACGCATTGCAGTACTCTAACCTGGATGCAACCAGAGCGTGGACTGCTGTGAGTCAAGCGTTTAGAGGAACAGTCATAGCTGGCGCCAGGGCAGATTTCATTTAATCAGTAATTTAATCAGTAAGACTTGATCTAAATCATGGTTTTCTGCATAAAGGCCCATTCCTGCTAACCTTAAATTAATTGTTGGTTATTTACCACTTGAAATAGATAATTATGAAATCATTGCATGGTGGACTCTCTTCGGTTTAATAGGTTAATTGTTCATATTTGGACAACTTTTCTGCTTTACATTATTGGAAGGAGAAAATCAGTAACAATAACCACTTAAATTATTTAACTAAAACAATAATGTTATGTAGCGTATCTATTCTTGTATTTGCTTAAACATCCACTAGGCTACACTCACAAAGATCTTAAGATTTCTGGAATATTCTGCACAAAAAGTTTCACTTTCATTTGTACTGCTTGCCCCTCCCTCCTCACACTTTGCTTGCTTTTAACATCTCCTCCTTATCCTGTCCTGTTCCACCCCGAACAATTGAATATGAATTGAACTTGAAACTTTAGCACTTAAGGAGAGAAGGGGCGGATTCACTGGCATAGACCTGCAGAGGAGCAGCAGGACCGAGGTCTCTTAACTCTGTCTGTTTATTTTATAACATTTTTACTGTGAAGAAGTGACATGTTATCTCTGCAGACACAAATTCAGTTTTGAGAACTGCAAAACCAAGCATCTGATATCTTCTAGATAGAAAAATTGTCCCAAATTATCTTACAGAAACCTCTGGGAGAGCATGACATTGTGAATGGATTAATGGAATTCATTTACCAAAAACCTTAAACATTGCATGAATATAAAGCATGAATATACAGCCTCGTGTGACAGAATAAAGACCAGCTGCCCTTTGGTCTTGCCTGGGCCTCCAGTTGATGGGTCTTCATCCAGCCCATTACCTTCTCCAGGGACCTCTTCAGGACTTTCATGGACCCATCTGACTCAGCTGGTAAATAGAGCTGGGTGTCATCTGTGCATCGGTGGTGCATCTCACTCCTGCTCTTCTGATGATCTCTCCCAGCGGTTTCATGGAGATGTTGAACAGTGTGTGTGTGTGGGGGGGGGACGGGACGGGATGACAAGATGGAACTATGCCAGGGGCCTGAGCCGCAGTCTCCCAGCCACCCCCCATCGCCTGGGGCTTTGCAAGAGGTGTTCTGGGAAGAGGATGTTCTGGGGGAAGGCTGTCCACAGCTGGGGTCATATCCGTCTCCCACAGATCCACCAGGGCTGAGACAAGAGCCCCAGCCTTGCTGGGCAGAAAATACCCAAGAGATACCTGGAAACATAGGTGTCAACTTCAGGGGGGCTGGGGAGCTGGAGCCCTCCCACCCCCCGAACTTTTCCAGGAAGTGCTGAGCCTCCCCCAGAGACAATGGGCTGTGATGTCTCTGGCCCAGCCCCAGCACACACACCCCCCGGGAAATTGGAAAGTCTACGCCCTTGCCTGGAAGACATCTGGATCCATCAACCTGCTGGGGTGGACCATCCCCTGGCTGCCCCCCCCCCCTGCCCGCGCAGAGGTCTGAGTGCTTGTGTGCGTCTAAGAGTCAGTCCGTGACTTAGGGCAGAGTGGAGAACTCCCCCATTGCTGAGCCATGCATTTTGCCCCCAGAGAAAGCCAAATCAAGAATACGTGTGGCTGCTGTATACGCAGGTACCAGAATGCTCTGGGGCAGCCCCACGGTGGTCATGATGGCGGTGAAGCGGTGAGCTCTTTGCATCGGGGCGGCTTCTATGTGAAGACTGAAGTCCTCAGGGACAGTGAGCGTCACGGTCCTCAGTGCCAAGGATGCCTCTGTGAGCGCCAGCATGGAGATGGTTCGGCAGTGCGCCAGCAGAAGCACCGTTCCAGGGGTCCCCAGCCCTTCTTGAGCCTTCAGCGCCTTGGGAATTCTAACACAGGATGGAGGACATGACCACAAAGCGGCCGCCCCAGGAGGCAGAGCTGTGGACGCAGGCCCCTGTGTGGGAATTCAAGAATAGGGGGCAAGAGGAGCAGTTTTTAGAAAGAAACCAGGAACAAACAGGGAGGGGGAGAATGGAGCTAGCACTTTGGGGGGGGGGGGCAGCTGCCATTGATACGATGCTTTGAAAAATCTGTACAGCCAATCAGGAGCTCTACTGGGCAGGAGCGCTGACTGGCCCCACCCACATACTAAAAATCAGTATGTTGTTAAAGGCATCCAGACAAGAATCAAAGCACATGAAAGACACTGCAGACTTGTCCAACCTGAAAAATCAGCAGTGGCTGAACGCAGCCCAACTCAAACAGGACACAGTGTCTTATTCCAAGAGACTGAAATGCTGGACAACACATCCAGTTACCATGTCAGATTACACAGGGAAGCCATCGAAATTTATAAACATAAACACAATTTCAACAGGAAAGAAGAGAGTTTAAAAAAGTAAATAGGGCACGGTTTTCAGTCCTGAAAAACACAAAACGCTCTACGTCTTACAACAGCACTACAGATAAGATTAGAATTTCAACAGCCCATCCATATGCAAACGAAACTACTCAGGAAAGCTCCTCCATTAACATGTCACAGCCTGGGAAACTCCTGCAAGATAATGACTCAGCCCTACCCCACCTTCCTGAGTAGATATAAATTACCTGCCTACCATTTTCCTTCTTCTCACACTGACACAGAGAGTACTCCATCTTTCTGTGTTAGACCTCTGAGGGTGCCAGCCACAGCTGCTGGTGAAACGTCAGGTACTACAGTGCCAAGACCACGGCCAGACAGCCCGGGAAACCCACATCTAATGTCTAAAGATCGCTTGGGGGGTGCCATGTCATCCATCGTGAAGGGGCTTCAGCTCCTGGAATTCCTTTTATGGTCCGCCTCTAGTCCGAGGACAGATTTATGAATAGCACTTCAGGCCACACTGGTTTTATTCTCCTGGCCTGTTTTTAAGCTTGATCGTTCATTTTTTTTTTACATTTACTTTTTTCCTTACTTTGTTTGTCCTCTGCCTTCCTCCCCAGCGCTCGCCGGGGGGTGGTGGTGGAGAGTGGCTTCCATCGTTCCCCTCTGCTCCGTTTTATCCTCACCACAACCCTCTGAGGTGGATTAGGCTGAGTATTTCCAAAAATACTTAAAAAAAAAAAGATCTGGCAGTCGGTGATGTGAAAGACCTTTTTCCGCCTGAGACCCTGGGAAGTGACTGCCTGTGTGAGTAGACAGGACTGGCCTTGAGGGATGCCACAGGTCTGATCCCGTGCAAGACAGTTTCATGTGCGTGTTCCTGAGAGCGTGCGGCTGGTCCAAAGGCACCCATCCGTGGCAGGGTGGGGGCTCAAACCTGGGGTCTCCCAGATACCAGTCGGACCACTCTTCACCCCTAATACCCTGTGCTTGCTTTGGGATGGGATTGTCTTTGCTTCTGAGCCTCTTTGGGCAGGTCGAGAGAGAGAGAGAGAGAGAGAGAGAGAGAGAGAGACGGCACAGAGGCCTTTTGGCTGCTGTGTTGGCCAAAGCTGGTAAAAGACCCCAGAGGAGACCCCTGGGCCTCTAGACGTGGCATCCAGGACCAGACGATGAATGTGTTCCTTTGTGGTGGGGGTGGGGTGGGGGTGAGTGCCACCCCATCTTGGAGGGGCTGACTCCGCAGTCCTGGGGTGCCTTCATCTTTAAGGTCCTCGGCCTTGCCTGGGTTGAGCTTCCGGTTCTTGGCCCTCCCCTTCCCCAGGCAGCCGTTCAGGCTCTCTCCGGGCCCTCCTGATTCGATTCAGCTGGGAAGGAGAAAGCTGTGGGCCATCGGCATGTTGGTGGCACTGTGTTCCAGATCCCCAGACGATTTCTTTCGGTGGTTTCCTGTAGTTGTTGAACAGGGCAGGGGGCAAGATGGAACCTTGCAGGCTCCATAGCAGAAATGCCACTGGGGCAAGCAGGTACAGATGTTCAGATTGGACCCTCTGGTGTGGGGTGTCGTGGCAATGGTTGCCATGGGTGGGGGTGGGGGAGGCTGCTGGACCTGATGAGGCACGTGGCTGGAGATGGCCTGGGGAGGTACCACGCGTGGCCACCTCCCCTGCTGGGCTGTGGAGTGGGGCCCCTGCTCCTGTGCCTGGAGGAAGCGTGAGATTGCAGGCTGCAGCACCAGTCTGGAATGCACTGCGGTTGCCTTTGGGGAAATCGCAGGTTCCCGAGGAAGGGACAGGGGCGGGGACTCACTCTTCGTGAAAGCACGGCCCGCAGTAGAGGCTGCTGGTCTTTCAGGTGCCGCTGGACCTTCTTTTCCTTTTGTTAAAAAATCTAGAGGTTAAGCAGCAGTGCTCCCTCCTAGCTGTGGAGAGCCTTGCCTGGTGAGCAAGAATCCTGCTTTGTGAGAGCTTCTGCTATTAAAGTAGTGTGAGCGAGCCATTTTGCTCTGGAGCCATCCCTTCCTGAGCTAAGACAAAAATGTGTGAGCTGGAGGCTAAAAACCTGTGAGCTAGCTCACACTAACTCGACTTAGAGGGAACACTGGCCAGGACTCATGCGCCCTCTGAGCTGAGGAGAACCTGGTGAGCAAAAATTTGTGAGCTACTGCCATTAAAGTTGTGAGCGAGTGATTAGGCTGCTGCATAAATCAGTTTGCTCTGGAGCCCTCCTTCCGGAGCTGAGACAAAAATCCTGTGACTTGGAGGTTAAAGAACTGTGAGCTGGCTTACACTAACTCAGCTTAGAGGGATCATTGCCCCCCTTCCGAGGCTAAATGAGCCATCAGTCAGAGTAACATTGTCTGAGCCTGGGGCTGCCCTTCGGCATTGGGGGCGGGCTCTCTTGGAAGCAGGACATTTTCAGCTCCCCTCCCCTGGTAAGCGCTCCTGGTCATAAAGAGGTTTCGGGAAAACACATTTAGGGCTGGGATGTTGGGTTGCCCCTGTGTGTGTGTGTGTGGATCCCTACCTTGGGGGTGGGGGCTGCAGCCCTCCTGCCTTCCCTCCTTGCTTGCCTGAGGTGTCTGCGGGGCAGTCCTTGCTGCTGCACTTGGCATTGGAGCTCCCCCCCCCCCCTTCTTGGTTGGCCTTCAGGTTGGCAGCTGGCCTGGCTGGAGCGTTCTCCTCCAGCCTCTGGTCAGGGCAGGAAGTGCCAGCGCATGGGAGGGTGGGGGGAACAGGACACACACACCAGGAGCTAGAAATAAATTCCAGGTGGGGAGCCCCGTGGGCCCCTGGCAACAACATGGAAATGAGAGCCCTGGGGCAACGGAGCTCGGAGGGGTGTGTGTGCTCTGACTCACTGGCAGAAGCCGCTCTTGCTGGACTGAGTCGGGCTGGCTGCTTGCATTTTGCCTCCCGAATTGCTCTCCTCCCCTCCTCTGCCCTCTGCACATGCTCAGTTGCATCCCGGTCTTAAGTCTGTCTTTAAACCCAGAAGCGGCTTCTCTCCAGGAGGGCAGTCTTCAAGCAGGGTCTGGAGAAGCCCTGGTCAGGGATGCTCTGGGCTGATCCTGCCTTGAGCGGGCGGGGTGGTGGTGGGACTAAAATGGCCTGCAGGACCCCTCCCAGCTCTGGGTGACTCTGTGGTTCCGTATAGCCAGAGGCACTGTGCCCCTTCCGTACCCTCATTCCCCTAACCGCAGGGCTTGTGTCCGCTCTCCTGTCTGCCTGTTGACATACCTCTGTCCTCTCTCTCTCTCTCTCTCTCTCTCTCTCTCTCTCTCTCTTTCCCTCTCTCCACGCCGGCTGGGCCTCCTCTATGCTGTCCTCCTTGTCTTTGGCATCCGTCTCTCTCTTCCCCTCCTTCACAACAGAACAGCCAATAAAAAGCACCCTCACCTGCCCAGGTAAGATTGGAATGGGCACATGCGCGGGGGGGGGGGGGGAGTTATGGCTGAAGGGTCCGATGGAGCAACTTTGGAACGGGTGCATGCCGCTGGGGGTGCGCTGGGGTGGAGGGGACGGGGTGAGGCTCCCACCTGGTCTCGGGTGCGTCCCTTTCCCACCCTGCCTCTGCCCTGCGGCTCTGCAGATTGTGCTGCTTGAGTGGCAGAAATGAATGTTTCAGAGTCCGACCGAACCGGGAACCTTGATGGGGGGAGGTGGAGCTGGCAGAGGAGAAAGGAAGGATGTGGGAATCGCTTGTAGGGAAGGGGGCTGTGGCTTAGTGGCAGAGCATCCGCTTGGCGTGCAGAAGGACCCAGGTTCAATCCCCGGCATCTTTTGTTAAAAGGACTAGGCAGGAGGTGATAGCAAATACCTCCACCTGAGACCCTAGGGAGCTGTAAGGAGGGGCTTTGGCTCAGTGGCAGAGCATCTGCTTGGCACGCAGAAGGTCCCCGGTTCAATCCCCGGCATCATCTCCGGTTAAAAGGACAAGGCAGCAGGTGATGGGGAAAGACCTCCGTCTGAGCAGACAGCACGGAATTTGACGGGTCAGGGGCCTCATTCAGTGGGAGGCAGTTTTGTGTGTGTGTGTGTGTGTGTGCCACCTCCCAGACGATTGGCATTCTGGTCGGAGCGCTTGGGGTCGAAGCAGTCAGAGCACGCAGGCTGTCTTGTACTCCTCGCCTCTGGCTTTTTGGGCCGAGGGGTGTTGTGCCCAGGTGGGGTGGGTGGGCTGTGCAGGTCTCTCCCAAGGGGCTCTGGCTGTCAGCCCCTGGCCGCAGCAGCTCCTGCTCCACTAGGCCCAGATAAGCTGCGCTGTCCCAAAATCTCCTCCATGCTGAAGGTGGCCCTTGTGTAAGGGCAGAAAGGTGGGATGCAGACCATGTAAGGCAGCACATTCCCAGAAAGCCCTGGCCTCTCTGGAGTGCTTTCCCTGGGCTCCTTATGCCTCGCCGGAGCACTGTCCCTGGGCTCCTTATGCCTTTGCTTGAGCACAAGGATGCTGTGGTGCTCCGAGGGAGTCTGTCACCAACAGGCTTCTGAAATCAGTAACTGACACTTCAGCTGCGTAGAGCTCGAGTGCATCAGCGAGGGTGGTGTCTTCTCTGCGTTGCAAAGAGCCCTGCGATCCAGCTGGTAGGCCAGAGGAAGTGATAGAAAGCACAACCTGCGGTGCGTTCTGGTTGTGTAGGACGGTCTCCAGTGCCCTTGCTCATGCATGGGTCCCGGGACAGATTATGTGCTCCAGTCCAGCACTGCTCTGACAGCAGTTTGCAGTTCCCAGACTCCTTTGGTCTGGGCCTGATCTGGAGGTGGCTGAGAAGTCACTGGGGCTGTCGTAGGGCCGTGGCTTCCCAGTTGTGGTGCCTTTAGACTTCTCGCTGGCTGCAGCTCTGGGGTTCAAGTTTCCCCATTCAGGTGGTGGAATCTTTCTTAATGTCTGAGCCTCTGTGCTTTGGAAACATCTGCCAGGGGTCTTGGCAGTGCCACATGTGACTGGTGAGGGTGCTAGGCGCCTGCTCCTTGCTGGTGGGGTCTTGTTGGCGACCTGGGCTGAGCAAGGTGCGCTTTTTGAGCATTTGCTGACAGCCTGGATCTGCTGACTACTGAAAAGGAGCTGAGACCTGGACGGCCCCGGATTGCCATGAGGACCCCCACCCCCTGCAGAGCAGCCGCGAGTTCCCTACAGGAGCTCAAGTCTGAAGTGCAGTGCGGGGGGGGGGGGGGGGAGCTCCAGCATTCCCCTTCCCCTTTTCTCTCTGTGCAATGGCACCAAGGGGCACTGACCCCTCAGGGTTGCATGTGGGCCAAAGCCCACCCCCTGAGGCTGTTTGAGGCTGGGAGAAGTGCACGGGAAGGGGGTGTGTGTTGTGGAGCTCCCCCCCCCCCCCACTGCTGTCTCAATTCAAATTTGGCTCCTGCAGTGCTTTGGAATGGCATTCTTTCAGGGGTTCCATAGTTGCTGTCCTGCTGCAAGCCCCCCTGGGAGAGTCACACATTCAGTGTGCCATATAGTTTGGGCCTAATTCTGCTGGTGGAACTGGAGCGTTTGGTGTGGGTTGCAAAACCCCCAAGACGTGCTGTGAGCCGTGCACCAGAACAACAGTTTGGCAGTCGGGAGACCTTTCTGACTAGGCAAGAGGACGAGGCCGTGTCCCATTTAGTTCTTCTTCTCTCTCTCTCTTTCTCTCAAGCCAGCCGGCCAACGGGGGGGGGGGGGGGGGGGGGATGTGTCCAGGAGTCAGGAATGGCCTCTGGTTCTTCCCACCAATGGGGGGGGGGGGCGGCAGCAGTGCCCAGTGGGTGGGTGAGTGGATTTGGGTCCCCAGAGCAGGCTCCGTTGGTAACTGTCCGTTGTCTGTCTGTCTGTCTCCCCGCCTGTTGCCGCTTTGGGTGGCGTCCTCCGTCAGCCCCATTGCAGCCTGGTAAGCTCTGGTGGGGGCGGGGGGGGTCTCTGTGTGGCCTTCTCTGGCTGGCTGACCGCCTGCCTGCCTGCCCACCTCGCCTGCCCACCTCTCCTGCCCCCTCCCGCCTTCGCTCCGTGTGCCGTGCTTCCTAGGTCCCGGCTCCACTGCTCCACAGACCCAGGAGCGCCATCCCTTGGTCAGTGGCCCATCTGTGTGGCTGTTCCGTCCGTGTGGTTTCTGCTGGGGTCTGGGGTGTGGTGTGCTGAGGTGACCCTTTCTGGAGATTTGGTTTCCGGGTCTGAGGCGGCCTGGCTGACCCAGTTCTCGCCCAACGGGGGGTGGCAGGGGGCCGGGGCTGGTCCAGGTAGTGGCCAAGGAGAGGGCCCGACCAGCAGAGGCCGGAGTGCCGGGCCTGCTTGGTAAGCTGTCGAGAGGCATCCGGCATGGGTTGGCGTGGGTGGGGCCCCCTCCTTCAGGCAGAGGTGCAGCTCTCAGGACGCCAGGTGGGGTCGGACAAGGGGGAGAGGATGTTTTGATCCCACTGTGCAACGCCCACCCCCCAAGTCCTGGGAGGCAAGGCTGCCCTGCTTCCTGCACCCTTCGTGTGAGGGGGAATTGCAGTGTCCTCGTCACTAAAGCAGAGGAAGGGGAAAATGACGTTGATCCTTGGAACCCCCCAGCAGAGCCAAGGGGTAGGGTAAGGGGGGGGGCACACACATGGGGGGGGGGTCACTGAGCAAAGTACTGTTGCCGCAGCAGGCTTGGGCTTCGCTGGCTCCCTCCCTGCCTTCGCTGACTCTCTCTCTCTCTCTCTCTCTCTTGCCCCCCTTCCCCCCCCCCCCCCCCCCAGGTTGAGCAGCCTGTCTTCGTTGGGCGATTCAGCTCCAGAACGGCGCTCTCCGGGCCACCGTCGCCAGCCGTCTGACTGCAGCGAAACCACAGGTTTGCACAGAAGGGGCGAGGTCCCACGGGGTCCTCCGTTTAGTCTCGGGTCTGGACAGAAAGCGCTCTTTGCTCCAGGAAGGAGGGTCCCTCGCTGCGCCTGCGGGCATGGCTGCCTAGTGGGCAGACTCTTGATGGCACCTTTTCAGTGACGGAAGGGTGTTGACACAGTGGTGGGCACGCTGCCTCTGACGCCTGCGCCTGCATCCCAGACAGTTCTTGTTCCCTTTTCAAAGGCAGCAACTCGCTGTCTTTATTTTTATTTGGTGTCATGGTTAAGTGCGCGGACTCTAATCTGGGAGAACCGGGTTTGATTCCCCACGCCTCCACTTGCACCTGCTGGGTGACCTTGGGCAAGCCATGGCTCTGTACCAGCTGTTCTCTCAAGGACAGTTGTCTCAGAGCTCTCTCAGCCCCACCCGCCTCCCAGGGTGTCTGTTGTGGGGAGGGGAAGGGAAAAGGAGTTTCTAAGCCACTCTGAGACTCCCTTGGGTAGTGAAGGGCGGGGTATGAATCCAATCTCTTCTTCCTCTTCTTCTTTATTTTATTATTTCAATTTATATCCCGCCCTTCCTGTAAACGGGCTCAGGGTGGCTCACAACAATAAATACAACACTCGAAATCAATACAATAAAATCCCGACCCACCTCAACAGAGAACTTGGAAGCTGTAGCCCCCGAGGACCTGCTGTGCTAGCCCACCTGGGAGCATGGCAACCCCCCGCCCCCCTGGGAGATCGGCCCTGGTCTCTGCGGTCCTCATATTTGGTCTGCCGCTGTACAGGAGAGGCTGTCCACGGGCGAGACATTGTGCCCACCTCTTCCTATGGGTTCAGCCCGCATCCCCACCAGCCTTCCTAACGCCCGCCCCCCTCTCAGGAGCTGGAACGGGGTGGTATCCAGCAAGGGCTTGGGGAAACCTGGAGGAGTTAGTCTGTTTCCAGAATAAACCTGCCTGCAGTGGTGGAGGAATGGAACCGTTTTCCTCAGTGGAACGAATGAGGGACTGCAGTGGGCTGGAAGGGCCTCGTCCCGCTTGGCCACAAAACTCATGGTATACAACTGTGGCTCAGTTGCGGTCTTTCTGCCTGGCCTGTCTCACAAGGTTGTTGTCAGGACAACACGGGTAGGGCTGAATCGTAAAGCCCTCCCTGAACTTGGTAGAGTTTGGGCAGGATAAAAATACGGAACATTTTGCTCTTGTGTTCCCCCCTCCCCATTCTTAAAGGTTTGGTTCAGCGATGCATCATCATCCAGAAAGACCAGCATGGCTTCGGCTTCACTGTCAGCGGGGACAGGATCGTGTTGGTGCAGTCTGTCCGGCCAGGTGAGCAGAGAGGGGCCTGGGTGGGGGCAGACTTGGGGGTCTGGCTTTGTCCCGTCTGGACCTGGATCCAAGTGGAAACGATCTGTGTGTGTGTGTGTGTGTGTGTGTGAGAGAGAGAGAGAGAGAGAGAGAGAGAATGAGAGAGAGAGAGGCCTGCTTTTTGTGCTACAGACTCTTTTGCTGGGAGCCAGGTTGGTCGTGAAGTGATGGGCTGTGCCCTGCCCCCCCCCGCCCCCCCCCCCAGACTTCCTGGTGTGTTGAAGAAGATGCAGCTGATCTGCATGAAGTGCTAAAGCTGGGCTAGGCAGAAGGCTGACTCTGCATCAGCATCCGGGACCCTCCTGGAGTGCCTGCTGGGGTCCCTTCGGTCTTGGCCTGTGTGAAGAAACGCCCTTCCCCCTAGAACGCACCTCGCTGGAGATGGCGCTCCTCATGAGTTGGAGCCCGGCTGCAGACTTGTAGCTGGCGGGGGGCGGGGGGGGGCGGGGGATGAGCTGTCAGCCCCAAGCACAGGATGCTTCAAATGCTTATAGCTGCAGATGGCTTTGGCCAAAGCAGGACAATAGGTTAACCCCTTGTGCCTTACTAGGATGTTACATCTCCAGAGACAGAGACCTGGACAGCCAAACGGCCGGGTAGTTTTCTCTTTCTTGAAGCAGGAAGATCAGAGCTACACTGGGAGTCTAAATTCCCAGGACACGGGAAAGACGTCTCTTCCATCTTGCACTTCTCTGTGGATGTCCACAAGCCATGAAGGACTGGGTCTTTCCCTAGGACTCCCATCTTGCCCGCATGGCAGGGAGCAGCAGGGAGAAGTCCCAACTGTGAGAAAGATGGCAACTGTGATCCTGGCAGTATCAGGAAGAGCTGGCCTGCCTGATTAAACATGGTTTAGGACCAGAAGAGAGCTCAGGGTTTAGAGGGGACTGGGTGTTCCCTCCTTTTCTCAGACGGATGCTGGAAGAGGCCGTGTATAACTCTTGTCTGTGTATTAAACTTTCTCATATTTTGAATGCTTGAAGACTTACCTCTGTAAACACACCACACCTATTCAGTTTTGCTATCCAAAGACTGGTAAGAGGGGGAGGCAGTGGGCAAGCTCCCATTCCTGGAGTTTCATAGCTTGAAATTGCAACTTTGACATAGATTGTCCCTCTGCTAGCTTGTAGGAATCAGAGTTGGAAGGGACCTCCGGGGTCCTCTAGTCCAACCCCTGGCACAATGCAGGACATTCACAAATACCTCCCCCCCCCCTCCACCCACCCAGTGGCCGCTGTTCCACGCCCAGAAGATGACAAAAAACCTCCAGGATCTCCAACCAAACGGGCCCGAAATTGGGAGGCACGGCAGCTTGGGGGTTTGGGGCTCCCCCCCCCATCGTCACAGCTAACTTAGGGCCCCCCTGTTGGGGTTTCATGGCAAGAGACGTTCAGAGGTGGCTACAGCAACTGGGTTGGGCCTCCAAACAGAGGGCTGGCTGCACAGAATGATCCAGGGAAAGGTACTCTGTGATCTGCTGGGGGTGGCGTTTATGACCCAGTCTGGATTTTGGTACTCCTGGGAGTGAGGAAAGGTAGCGGCATCGCCAAGTGGAGGCTCGTTGTGGCTGCAGGGTCTCCCAGACTTCCAGGACCCTGGAAGAGCAGGGCTTGTGAGTCTGCTCCTTGGCAGCCTGCGCCCGGCAGCATGGCCTTGTCCCCGGGAGCGCTGTGCTCGGGGGCGTGGGGTTGCTGGGCCTTCCCAGATCCAGAGTCGGCCCTCTTGCCCTCAGCTCTCTGGCCTGGCGAATTTAAAAGACACCCGGGGGCCGGGGAGGAGGAGGAAGATGGGTAGATGGTGCAAGCCAGGAGAGGCCTGCAGCCGCCTCGGTTATTTCCATCAGTTTTAATCAATTTGAATCAATCAGTTAGACTTTTTGTCCACTCCCCCCCAGTAAACTAGGCTCAGAACGGTGCACAACACAATAATAAAACATCAGTTAAAATCAGGTTAAACCAACAGCAAACAAAAATACAGCTTGAGGTGGCTGAAAGAACTAAAGGCACCGCTGTCTCACGGTGTGCGTGTGCGTGTGTGTGCGCGCCAGGATGGCACCGTTGCTGTCCCCCAACCAAATGCCTGGCAGGACGTCTCTGGCTTGCAGGCCCTGGGGGAGGGTAACAAGCCGCCCGGAGCCCGTTCGCGGGGAGGGCGGGGTATAAATATGAAATATAACAAGTCCTGCAGAGGTTGGATGTTGTTTGGGAGAAGAGAGTTCCACCAGGTTGGAGCCAGGGCAGCGAAGGCCCTGGCTCTGGGCGAGGACAGCCGGAGGTCTCTGGGGCCGGAGGATCACCCATAGATTTTGATCAGCAGAGCACAGTGCTCTTCCGGGGCTGTACCAGGACAGGCAGTCTTGAAGGTATGTAGGTCTCTGACCATTAAGGGCCTTGGAGGTCAACACCAAAACCTTGAACCTGATGTGGGCCTCCACCGGAAGCCGTTGCAGCTCAACACAGCCCAGGATGGATAAGTGCTGTGCGCGGTGAGGACGCGGTGAGGACCCGTGTGCTGCTGCGTTCTGTACCAGTTGGAGTTTCTGGATCAGCCTCAGGGGTAGGCCCGTGTAGACTGAGCTGCAGTAATCCAGCCTGGAGGTGACGGTTGCGTGGATCACAGTGGCTGGGACTACACAGGTGCTGAGTGATATTGTCAAGACCCTTCCCACAAGACCACTTTCCCCAGCCAGGCTGTTGAAAATTTAAAAACATCCTTTTATTTTTTGGCGCAAACCTCAAAGTGCTTGGTCTTCTCACTGTCAATCTTCAGGAGGCAGTTGGCTTTATTTAGGATGGCATTTGAGTCATTTAGTTTTTCTATTTATTGTCTGTCTTTAAGTGTGATTTTTAAATTGTATTTTTAATGTATTTTCATGGTCACGTTGTAAGCTGCCTTTCTGCCCATAAGGTCGAAAGACAGCCAATAAGTGTTTTAGACGAGTGAAATACAGAAATCTGGCTCTAAACCTCTGCAGTCCTTTCCAGGCAGGGGTTTGGTGTGTGACTCTTCCCCCCACCCCTGCCCCATATGTTGTGTTTGTTCCTGCAGGGGGAGCTGCGATGAAGGCTGGGTTGCAGGAAGGGGACCGGATTGTGAAGGTGAGTTGTGGGACCCCCAAACCCACTGCGCCCCCCCCCCTCCAAAACCCACCCCCACCCGGGGCAGCTTTCCCTCATCAGGCAGCTTCTTTCCCTGAGGAGGAAGTCAGACAGAGGGGGAGCTCCAGCGAGAGGACCCAGGGACCCTGGGGGCTGAGGAACAGGGATTGGCCCCGGCTGCTAGGGGGGGGCAGTGGCTAAGAGAGTCCCTGGTTCAAATCTTGCCTGTGCCATGGGCTCTCTCAGGGAAACAGAATAAAGCTTGAGTCCAGCGGCACCGTTAAGACCAACCGAGTTTAATTCTGCGTAGAAGCTTTTGTGTGCGTGCCCATGAAGGCTTCTACCCAGGATTAAACTTTGTTCTTACGACTCCTGCTTTTTCTCTTGGTAGGTCAACGGGACGATGGTGACCAACAGCTCTCATCTCGAGGTTGTGAAACTCATCAAATGTGAGTGTGCGGAGGGAGGGTTCGCTTTTCATAAGTCTGTTGGGGTCCTCGGTGAGAAGACTGAGCCCCCCCCCTTTTCTCTGCCTGCACGAGGCCTTTGAGGTGGCTGCCAAGATCTGTGTTGCACAAAGCTGCACACAAACAAACATACAAAGAGAGAAAACTGGGGTGGGGATGGATTTGTTTGGACCTCATTGCAAGCAGAAGGTGGCATCTCGTGATGGAGGGCCTCTGTCGTGGGTGCTGGGGGGCCTCTCCCAAGGGGAGCGGAACACACTGGGCTAGGTGGACCAGTTCTCTGACTTGGAAAAGCCATGCCCCACCCCACCCCCCACCCCACCCCGTGCCCAGCTACTGACCTGACCAGCCCCACTTCTTGAGCCTGTCATCCCTGGCCGCTCGCCTTGGTGTGGTGGGCACGGGGGCCTCCTCCCTCCTCTTGTGCTCCTGCCCTCAGACATACCACTAAACTCTCTGGGGCTCTGTTGAAAAGTGCCCGAGCAGGAAGGGTTGGAAACGGCCCACTCACGGCTGCATCTGGTTGGCAGCTCACGGTCACAGTGATCATGAAATCAGTGAACTTGCAGGTCCTTTCCACACTTGGATCTCATCCCAAGTTTTATCAGAGTTCGACTCACGACACAATCCCTTGCATTTATCCCTGGTTATGACAGCATCCGTTTATCCCGAGACAAGTGTGGGGTGAAACCGGAGTGACCTCAGTGTAATATGGAAAACAGAAAATACCCCGAGATAATTACAGGGGTGAACGCGCGTGTGGTGTGGAATGTCAGTTCGGCGACAGAGTTGAGCCAGGATTTAAGGCCGGGGGCGGAGTCACCCTCATTCTGCTGCGCCTGGAGACCGGGGGAAGTTCCCCCCCTCGCCTGGGCCTTGTTTCTCGGGGGGTGGGCCCAGGTGGCCCCGTCTGACTGACGTCCCTCTCGGGTCTTCTGCCCCCTCCAGCTGGTGCTTACGTGGCCCTCACCCTGTTGGGCTCCCCCCCTCCCTCCGCCGGCCTCCTGAGTTCCCAGCAGGATGGAGACCCGACTGGGGCGCTGCAGCCTGTGCCGTCGTGCCCCCCGCCGCCACCTCCGCCGCCACTCCCTCCCCCTCAGCGCATCACTGGCCCAAAGCCCTTGCAGGTACTGGGAACGCGGGAATGGTGGGCAGATGCCCTCCGTGGGGCAGGCGGACGGGGTGGGGGAGAGAGCTGGGGAAGCTAAGGCAACTTTTCCGGTACCGCTTCGCTTCCCACTCCAGGACCCAGAAGTCCAGAAACACGCCACCCAGATTCTTCGCAACATGCTGAGGCAGGAGGAGGCGGAGCTACAGGTGAGAATGGTGCTGCTGCATTCTGGGACTGTCGCCGGTGGCGGACCAGGTTTCTATGCCTAATGAGCCAGGGGACCCTTCTTTCCTCGCCCCCCCCCACTTGTCTTTCATTACACTCCTTCCAAAATGGGGCGGGGGGGGGGATCACTGGAGTTCTTTTAAAGCATTCCCTCAAATCTCCCAATTTTTCTACTGGAAAAATATGAGGAAGTCCTCAGACTTTTTTTGTGCTATACATTTGGTGAGATTTCTCACTCAGCGAGAAAAGTACTTCCTAGGAGGTTTTTTTCTTCAGTCTTCCCCCAAATTTCCCAGTTTTTCCCTCAGAAAAACTGTTAAAAAGTTCTCACAGGAAAAAGGTTTTGCTTTTTCACATTTGTCGTCCCCGCCCCGGCCTTCACATCCCTAGGCTGGCTACGCCCTGTCCACCCCAGCTTTTAGTAAGTGTTAACATAAGAACATAAGACAGAAGCCCATGTTGGATCAGGCCAGTGGCTCCTCCAATCCAACACTCTGCGTCACACAGTGGCCAAAAACACCAGGTGCCCTCAGGAGGTCCAGCAGTGGGGCCAGGACACTAGAAGCCCTCCCACTGTTGCCCACCCCCCCAAGAACCAAGAATACAGAGCATCACTTGCCCCAGACGGAGAGTTCCTACCTATTCCTGGTGGCTAAGAGCCACTGATGGACCTCTGCTCCATATTAGAACATAAGAGAAGCCAGTGTTGGATCAGGCCAGTGGCCCCTCCAGTCCAACACTCTGTGTCACACAGTGGCCAAAAACACCAGGTGCCCTCAGGAAGTCCAGCAGTGGGGCCAGGACACTAGAAGCCCTCCCACTGTTGCCCACCCCCCCAAGAACCAAGAATACAGAGCATCACTTGCCCCAGACTGAGAGTTCCTACCTATTCCTGGTGGCTAAGAGCCACTGATGGACCTCTGCTCCATATTAGAACATAAGAGAAGCCAGTGTTGGATCAGGCCAGTGGCCCATCCAGTCCAACACTCTTGTCACACCAGGTGCCCTCAGAAGGGAGGTCCAGCAGTGGGGCCAGAACACTAGAAGACCTCCCACTGTTGCCCCCCCCCCCCCCAAACACCAAGAATACAGAGCATCACTTGCCCCAGACCGAGAGTTCCTATCTATACCTTGTGGCTGAGAGCCACTGATGGACCTCTGCTCTGTATGTGTATCTAATTCCCTCTTGAAGCCGTCCATGCTTGTAGCCGCGGCCACCTCCTGTGGCAGTGAATTCCATGTGTTAATCACTCTTTGGTTGAAGAAGTTCTTCCTTTTATCTGTTCTAACCCGACTGCTCAGCAATTTCATGGGAGTGCCCACAAGTTCTTGTATTGTGAGAAAGGGAGAAAAGGACTTCTTTCTCTACCTGCTCTGTCCCATGCATATTCTTATAAACCTCGATCATGTCACCCCTCAGCCGTCGTTTCTCCAAGCGAAAGAGCGTTGCTGCTCTTGGTGTGTGTTTGATTGGCTTTTAATTGTTTGGTAGTCATTCTTAGGATTTGCCGCCTGTGGGAGGGCCCCGTGAATTCTGTCCTGGGAGAGCGACTGGCTCCTGGCTGTCCTGGGCAGCCTCCAGTCCTGGCAGTCAGAGGCCGCCTGTTGGGGTTGCCAGAGAGGGTGCTGCCGAACGCTGGCTGAGGCTCTCTGCTTCTCCCGGTTCTTCCGCAGCACTTTTACGAGGTCTACAGCCGGAATCCGGCCTCCCCTATCGAGGAGCAGATAGAGGGAGCTCGACGGAGGGTCAGCCAATTGCAGCTGAAGATCAGGCAGGAGTTGGGGGTCTCGGCGGTAAGTCGGTCAGGAGGGGCCCGGCTCAGTCTTTGGTATCTCTGCTCCAGTTGTCTTCTGCAGCGAATGGAGAGAAAGGCAGACGAGGAATAAAGGAAATAAACTGGAGGCTGCAGAAGGGGGGTGGGGGTGGGGGTGGGGCTTCTGCTGCTCCCAGGATCAGCCCAAAGGTGAGGGGAGAATCCGCAGGCGATGCATTTGACAGGGGCAGCATGAATTTCCCCAAGACGGGCATGCTGGGAAAGATCTTTCATGGCAGGCAGGTCTGGGGCCCATGCTGAGGAGGACACGCAGTCTCCTAGGCTCTTTCTGGACCTTCCGGGGCGCCAAGCAGAGGGGCCGAGCCCCCTCAGGTTGTCTCATGGAGGCTGCATGGGGAAGGGCAGATGAAGAGGCTCCGAAGGGGAGAGAGGCATCCTCCCAGTGTCCCTCGTTCCTCCGTGTGTGGAGCAGCCCCCGTTGCTCTGGAGGCCAGGCTCTGGTGCCTGGCAGGAGAAACCCTGGTGCTGACCTTTTGGCCTTCTCCCCCTTGCAGGCTGGTGATTCCGGCTCTGTCAGTTCCCGCGCAGCTGATGGTGAGTTGTGCCAGGTGGGGGTGCTTTTGTGTTGGGGGGGGGGGCGCAGGCTGCTGCTGGGTGGGCTTGCTGGGGTTGGAAAAGGAGCTCTGAGTCGGAAGAGGCTTTCAGCTCATGGCCCATGGCGGGTGGGAGCTTTGCTGATGGGGAAACCCCCCCGCCGCCGGCAAGGATTCTCTGGGGCAGAAAAGGAGTGGATGTGAGGAGAAGGCATGGCTTGAGCTGTTTCCTGCCGAGGGGGGTGTTGTCTCTGGGCAGCATTCACCTGTGGGGGGGGGGGTGCAGGTGAAGATGGACCGGAGAGAAATGGGCCCAGCTTGCTCCGTGGGCGGCGAAATCAGCTCTTCTTGTGGTGTCCCTGCAGGGCCTTTTCTGGCATTTCCTCTTTTTCCGCCCCCGCAGGGTGCCCTTCCGTGGACTCCCAGGATGGTGACAGCGGCTTGGACTCGGGTCCCGAGCGCTTCCCTTCCGTGAGCGAGGTGAGGGCTGCTGAGGAGGGGCTCAGTCTGGGGGCTGCAGGTGGGCGCGCTCCTTACGGACTGGACAGCCTTGTGTGTGTCTTAGCAGATCTCCCTGCATCGGAATTCTGTCCTGTCCGACCCCGGGGTGGACAGTCCCCCCCACACCTCCCCGCTCATCTCTGCCAAGGCCTTCCAGCACCACTGGGGCCCCAGCACCGACTCTCCTTTCCCCCCTGCGACGGAGCCGGTGAGTCTGTGGGGAGGGGCCCGGGCTGCTTTTCAGAGTGCTGCAGGCTATGAGGAAACCGGGAAGCCCGTCTGAGGCATCATCCCTCGGCAGTGGTGGTGATGGGGGGCCTTTGCATTTGGCTCCCTCCAGAGCAGGGGGGGGCGGCGGCGGCAGCAGTGGCTGGGAACTTGGTTTAGAGCTCAGTCTTCTGACGGCTCCTTCCTGGACAGTCCCTCCTCCAGCTTGTGGCCCCGCTGCTCTTGCAGACCCTTCCTGGGGGGGGGGGGCAACACTGGTGCTTGAGGAGGCAGCAGTGGGGGGGGGGCTTCTAGTGTCCTGGCCCCTCTGCTGGACCTCCCTCCTGAGGACACCTGGTGTTTTTGGCCACTGGGTGACCCAGAGTGTTGGACTGGATGGGCCACTGGCCTGGTCCAACGTTGGCTTCTCTTACGTTCTTATATGGAGCAGAGGTCCATCAGTGGCTCTTAGCCACAAGGTATATATAGGAACTCTCAGTCTGGGGCAAGGGATGCTCTGTATTCCTGGTGCTGGGGGGGGGGGGGGCAAGAGTGGGAGGGCTTCTAGTGTCCTGGCCCCACTGCTGGACCTCCCTCCTGAGGGCACCTGGTGTTTTTGGCCAACGTGTGACCCAGAGTGTTGGACTGGAGGAGCCACTGGCTTGATATCCAGCATTGGCTTCTCTCTTATGTTCCCTGTCCCCTTTTGCAGGGCACGGATGGAGGTGCTCTCAGGCCACTCATCATCGGTCCAGAGGAGGATTGTGATCCGGGGTACTTCAACAACAACGAGGTGGGTGCCTGGAGGGGCGGACGATGCCAAAGAGCCTTGACTTTCCTGGACGGGGGCGTGTGGTGGGCAGGCCTCTCCTGCCCTTTTTCCGGCTCTGATACCGGCCCGATCTTTTTCCGTCCTAGTGTGACTCCCTCTTCCAGGACCTGGGGAGGCTCAAGTCCCGGCCGGCTCACCTTGGGGTTTTCCTGCGCTACATCTTTTCTCAGGCGGATCCGAGTCCTCTGGTAGGAGCAAGCAAAGCGGCATTGCCAGTTGGGGCCTGGGCGGGCTCTGGGGCGAGGGGCCTGGCAGAACACATGCCCAGCAGGCACACCTCCATCCACCTCTGGGGGTCCTGCCAGCTGCCCAAGGATAGGGGGTGAATCTGTGATTCTGTGAATTGAAATTGGAGTTTTTTCAATAAAATGTTGTGCAGAATTAGCAAATAGTATAATACAGAATCATTCAGGAAGGCATTTTTATAAAAGTAACAGGCCTTTATTATATGGTTTGGAAAGGTTCTTTAATATAGGGAATAGGACTGCAGATGTTACCACTGGGTATAGCAAATGTCATGCAACAGTGGAATCGGCTGTCTAGGGAGGTGGTGAGCTCCCCTCCCTGGCAGTCTTCAAGCAGCAGCTGGACAAACCCTTGTCAGGGATGCTCTAGGCCAGGGGTGGCCAAACTTGCTTAACATAAGAGCCACACAGAATATAAACATCAGATGTTTGAGAGCCACAAGACATGAACAAACATTACACACACGGTTTTGTTGGAAAATGTGCAGATTTGCTTTTTATTAACATTAAATGAGACTGTCAAAAATAAAAACAAAAGGGGGAAAACAGATATGGATAATGATATTTATTTGTCTAATGATATTTGTTTGCTAGTGATATTTATGCGTCTTAAGAGAGGGAGAGAGAGATGGAAAGAAAGAGAGAAAAAGAAACAAAGAAATCAAGCAGGTGGGGGAGGGGAGGGAGGAAGGGAGACAGACAGAAAGAGAGAGAGAGAGAGAGCAAACAGATGAGGAGCCTCCTGGGAGCCACACAATACGTGCGAGAGAGCCGCATGTGGCTCCTGAGCCTCAGTTTGGCCACCCCTGGTCTAGGCCGATCCTGTATTGAGCAGGGGGTTGGGCTAGACGGCTTGTATGGCCCCTTCCAACTGTATGAATCTAGGATTCTTTACAAAATTTATATTCTGCTTTCATGCCCTTCCAACGGCTGCCAAGGCAGCTAGCGAGAGTTAAAACATGTATTAAACAGAACAGAGTCTGAATCCAGTCTTCAGGTGTGTGTGTGCACGTGAAAGCTTATACCCAGAATTAGACTTTGTTGGTCTGTGACAGGCAAGGGCTAGGCATCACGTGGCGGGAACGGAGGACTGGGCTAACATGGAGGCATCTGGCCAGACCTGAGGCCCCCCTCTCCCCCCCCCCCAAAAAAAGACCAGACCAGCCGGCACCTTCTTGGTCCCTGAGAGGGTGCTTCCAGATGTTCCTGAGCAAACATCAGGGCTTGAAGACGTGTGTTTCAAATTGTGGGAAGGCGCTGGATGCAGTGCTCCCTCTGAGCTGGGGAGAGCCTTGTGGGCAAAAATCCTACTTGGTGAACTGCTGGCCTTAAAGTTGTGAGTGAGTTATTTGGCTGCTGCATAACTTAGCTGGCTCTGGAGCCATCCCTTCCTGAGCGAAGACAAAAATGTGTGAGCCGGAGGCTAAAAAACTGCGAGCTAGCTCATACTAACTCAGCTTTAGAGGGAACGCTGACTGGATGCCAAAGGGCGTGTGGGACGGCTGTGGACCCTTGCGTAGGCCAGGTGCGTGGGGGGGGGGGCAGAGGGTGCAAGGTGCTGGTGGGTGACCGGGCTCCTTCTGGTTAGCCTGAATATAGACCCCCCTCCCCTCCCCTCCCTGTTTCCAGAATGTTCTGGCTCATTTGCATACATGTTCGCTGACTGTGTGAGTCCAGTGTGGGGCTGAGGGCCAGCGTGGCCTCCTACCTGGAGTGCCGGGCTGGGCCCTGGTTCATACCCCCACTCTTCTGCCGTGGAAACTCACCATGCTCTGCCTAACCGACTTCACAGGGTGGGTGTTGTGGGGATGGAGGAGGGGAGGGGGAGGACCGTGCGATAAGCCACGTTGGGTCGTCGCCCCCCCCGCCCCCCGGGGAGAAAAGACGGAGTGTCAGTGCTGTGGGAATGGCTGCTCAGCCTGGCTGGTGGGCCTGGGTGCCTCACCCTGGTGTGAAGGAGCCCTTTCTCAGCCACTTCCTCTTCCCCCGGCCCTTTCACAACCCGCCAGCCTCTCTCCTTGCTCCCACTCTTCCTTCCTGTTCGGTGTGGTGGTGAAGTGCGTGGACTCTAATCTGGGAGGACCGGGTTTGACTCCCCACTCCTCCACTGGCACCTGCTGGATGACCTTGGGCAAGCCATAGCTCTGTACCAGCTGTTCCCTCAAGGACAGCTTGGGAAAGAGCTCTCTCAGCCCCACCGACCTCCCAGGGTGTCTGTTGTGGGGAGGGGAGGGGAAAGGAGTTGGTAAGCCGCTCTGAGACTCCTTCGGGTAGTGAAGGGCGGGGTATAAATCCAATCTCCTCCTCTTCTTCTCCTTCCTCCTGGGGCTCTCTCTCCCCCCCCCCCCCTCTGCCCGCAGCTCTTGTACTTGTGCGCAGATGTCTACCAGCAGATGAACCCCAAGGAGGCGCGGGGGCTCAGCAGGGACGTCTGGAATATCTTCTTGGACAGGAGTGCGGTAGGAGCTGGGGCGTAGGGGTGTGGAGCGGGTGGGAGGCGTGGGTCGTGGTTTTCCACTGGGCAGGATCTGGGGCTGGTGTGTTCCCCCTGGGGCTGGCGGTGGGGGGGACCTCAGAACAGAGAGGCCCGGGAGCATCTCCCAGCTAGGCCAGGCCAAGAGACGGTGCTGCCCGTTGCCCCAGGGGCTCAGCTCCACACCGGTCCAGTAGAGAGGGAGGGTGGTGGGGTTAAGCGAGGGGGACCCCCATCTGGAGAGCCAGGCTTGATTCCCCACTCCTCCTCCTCCCCCCCCCCCCGCCACGTGGAACCTGCTGCTGCTGGGTGACCTTTTTGGTGCCAGTCCCACTTCTCCCTCCCGGAGCCCTCTCAGCCCCTGCCTGCCTGCCTGCCTGCCTCACAAGGGGGCCTGTTGTGGGGAGAGGACAGGGGAAGTGATTGCAAGCTGCTTCGAGGTGCCTGCGGGAACAGAAAAGCGGGGTGTGAAGATCTCTCCCCTGATGTTTTGACTTCTTTCCCTTCCCCCAGCTTCTGAGAGTGAAAGTCCCTGATCAGTTACTGGCTGAAATAGGTATGTGGAGTCCCGTGTGAGAATGCAGCATTACCCCGCCCCCCCGCCCCCCCCCCCCCACTTGACACTGAGAAGTCCACCTGCTTGGGGAACGCATGCGAGGATTCCCAGGCCCCCAGCCCTCCCTGCTCACTGCCTAGCCCTTTCCCTTCCCTTCCCTTCCCGGGCATCTGGACCCGGGCATCTGGACCCGGCCTCTTGGAGGATGCCTGCTCCCAGCTGTTGCGGTGGAGTGGGAGGGGGGAAGAGCAGTTCTGCCCCTTGTTGTGTGTTCAGCAGTGGGGCTGGATTGGGCCGTGCAGTCCTTGTGCTCTGATCAGTGCCGATTGTCCCCCCCCCCCCACCCCGGAAATGTCCCTGTAGTTCTGAGAGCAGATGGGATGGGTGTGTGTGTGTTTGTCTGTCTTACTGGTGAGCAGGTAGGGCCAGGCGGCCGGAGTGGTCTGAGGACAGCGCGGGGCGGGGGGAGTGTGGGCCTGCTAAGCAGGGGTCAGGCCGGCCATTCCCTGGGCGGAGGGAGCAGGTGGCCCAGTCATAAGAGGCTCTGAGCCGTTTGGGGGGAGGGCAGGAGATCGAAGCGCTCCTCCTCCTCCTCCTGGTAGCTGCGTCTTCTCCACCCCTGGTCTTCAGCGCCCCTCCTGATCCCGCGCAGTCCAAAGGGAAGAGCCCAAAGGGTGATGAGTGCCCCACTAGGTTCCAGCAGTGTGTGTGGGGGGCACACGCATGCCAAAAGGACCCTGGAAACCAGGAGGAGTTGCAAAGGCCCCTCCGGGCCCCTTAACACCCCCTTCCTCTCCCCGGAATGGTTCCCCCAGAATCTCGCCTGCGGAACGGGGAGGACCCTCGGAGGGCCTTCTCGGAGGTTCAGGAGGCGGTCATGCCAGAGATCCAGGAACAAATCCAGGATTATAGGTAGGTGAGCGCACCTTCCCTGGTCTCCCTTCAGAGGGTTAGAAACTGGGGGGGGGGGGGCCTGGCGCGGAATTCTCTCCTGTGACTGGCAGCAGCAGCCTCAAAACCCGCCCCCCCGCCTGAGTCCCAAGGACCTCCCCAATGTGGGCTCTGTAAGATCCCTGGGCTGGAGGTGTGGTGCTCTGCCCCTGAGCTGGGGCCCCCTCCCTCCTTCCCTCGGTCCTTCCTTCCATCCTTGCCCTTCAGGCCATTTTGGAGTAACTGGGGGGGCTCCTTCCCCTTCCCCTCCCCTCCCCTCCCCTTCCCTCCCCCTTCCCTTCCCCTTCCCTCCCCCTTCCCTTCCCTTCCCCTCCCCCTTCCCCTCCCCTCCCCCCTCCCCTCCCCTCCCCTCCCCCCTCCCCTCCCTTCCCTTCCCTCCCTTCCCTTCCCTCCCCTTCCCTCCCCCTCCCCTCCCCCTCCCCCTCCCCTCCCCCTCCCCCTCCCCCTCCCCCTCCCCTTCCATTCCATTCCTGGGGCTGGCCCTTGGAGGCCCAGGTTAAGCCAGCAGAGGCCCATTGGCTATGATGCGCTGACCTGCGGGGGTGGCATTTTCCATCTGTCCGAACTGGGCCCTCCATCTGCCCAGAGCCATAAAGGAATGTGGTGCTGAGGTACAGGTCCGGCAGCCGGTTCCCTTTTGCGCGGGCCGAGGCTGACCGAGACGGCTCCTGACCGCCGCCAGGAAGGGGCTTGCGCTGCGCACCTCTGATTCTGAGAATGCCTCGCAGCAGGCGTCGTTTCTGGGGTCTGGCTTGATTTGCATTACGGGGCTGCACGGTCTGCCCCGTCTCCTGGAGTTGCACCTGGGCCCCTGGGCTGTGGGGTGCAGCTGGGAGGGCAGCGAGAGGGGCCAGTGCCGGGGAGACTGGAGCCTTCTTTGTGTGGGCCTGCAGGACCAAGCGGACCATGGGGCTGGGGAGCCTGTACGGGGAGAATGACCTGATGGACCTGGACGGCGACCCCCACAAGGAGCGGCAGGTGGCTGAGAAGCAGATTGCTCACCTGGGGGAAATCCTGTGAGTGCAGAGGAGGGAGGGGCCCGTCGGGCGCTGCTGCTGCTGCTTTGGGTGTGTGTGTGTGTGTGGGGCAAAGTCGGAAGAGCGCTGAGGGGTGGGGGGGAGGCTTGGGGGACGCGGCTGGCTGCCTCTCCTCTTTGGAGACGTTTGCCTGTTGCTTTGCTTTGCTTCATGTTGTGCCTCATAAAAGGCTCTGTTAGGGAATTGATTTCAGCGCCAAGGGAAAAGCAGTGCAGAATCAGGCACTCAGGCTGGCGGCTGTGGCTCTCTGCCAAGATGGCCGTTCCAGAGGCAGGCTGGGCGTTGGGAGTGCCAGCCTGGAGAGCGCTTGCCACGGAACAGCGGCCCCCTGCCCTGCAGGGCAGATCTGCTATGCTCGAGAGAAACCAAAGGACTCGTGCATGAGACGGGAGGAGGCAGGGGACGTGAAGCGTGGGGGGGGGGGGAGGGGTCTTGCCTTCAGACAAGGCATGCGGTGCGTGGGGGGCACTGGTAGGAGTGCTCTGGAAGAGCGGTTTAGGGAGACCGGCAGTAAGCAAAACCCCCTTTCCCCCCCTTTCCTGCAGATCCAAATATGAAGAGGACAGGAGGTGAGTGCTTCTCTGGAATTCGAGAGCTTACGGCCAGCGGAGTAAATGGTATGGGGCAGGGGGTTGAGAGTCCCACTTGGGGCGGCATTTTGAGAGTCGTGGTCTAGCTGAAGGCAGTTGGAAACAGACCAAATCTGGGTGCCCCTTGATTTTTCCCATTTCCTTTTTTTTTTTTTTACATCATCATCATTATTAATAATAGTTTATTTATTTATTTATTCAGTTCATACCCTGCCCTCCCTGCCAGAGCAGGCTCAGGGCGGCTTACACAAGGATAAAACATGAGTAAACAATTATAACATAGATAAAACCGTCTGAAAACAATCCAGTGTCATAAAGAGCTTAGGTAGATGTGAATAAATACAACGTTATTGACAACATCTGTCTCCCACCCTTCTGCCCTTCCAGGGGGCCGCCAAGGAGGCTCACAATTTAAAACATACAAGATAAAATGACATTTACTTATTTGTTTGTTAAATTAGGTTTTCAGCCACCCTCCCCTGTAAGGACAGGGCTCAGGGCAGTGTATGGCATAAAACACATTCAGGTAATACAGAATTAAAAGAGTAAGAAAACACAGTAAAACCTAACGGATGGCGCTGGAGGTCTCCAGTTGTGCCCCCGCCTCACGGGGAAGGCAGGGAGTGGGAGTGCCAGGGAAATGGAAGCGTCATCGTCCTCAGCCAGGCGCCCGGCGGAACATCTCTGCCTTCCAGGCCCTGTGGAACTGCGCCAGGTCCCAGGGGGGCACGGTTGTTATTCAGCAGAGTTCCACCAGGCTGGAGCCAGGGCAGAAACCCCCTTGGCTCTGGTCAAGAACAGCTGGATATCTCTCGGCCCTGGGGGCCACCGATAAGCTCTTAGCTGCTGAGCATGAGGCTCTTCTGGGGGCCTACCCACCCGGAGGGGTGGTCCTGGTGATAGGTGGGTCCCAGACTGTTCGGGGCCCTGGAGGTTACCAGAACCTTGAATCTGATCCAGTACTCTGCTGGCAGCCGGTGCAGCTCACGCAGTAGATGTTGAATATGAAGAAGAAGAGATTGGACTAATACCCAGTGTTTGAGCTGGGCGCTGGTCCATTACCCCTGGCCACTGCCGTCTTTGGGTCACCTTCCCAGGGCCACGTCTGTGACCACTGTAGCATGCGCTGCAGCCAGTGTGGACCGCTGCATGTGGCCCAGGGACTGTCTGATCGTCACCCTTTCCCAGCGGCGGCAGAACAGGGCGTTGCTTTCTTCTCTCCCCCCCCCTCCCCCGCAGTTCCCCCATGAGTTTTGCCCTGAGCACCTACATGAGCCACCTGGGGATCCGCACGCGGGAGCCTCGCCCGGCCAGCACCGCTGAGAAGTTGCAGGCCCAGGAGAAGGAGAAATGGCTGCCCTTCTTTCCCAAGGCCAAGAAGGTGAGAGGCGGGGCTTGCTGGCATCCAGGCCTCCCCCCCCCCCTCCCCAGCGCTTGGAGGAGGGGCCCCCTGACCCCTCCACCTCTTCTGGGCCAACAGAGCAGCAGCACCAAGAAGGACAAGGAGGCCACGGAGGACAAGAGGAGGAACCCCATCCTGAAGTACATTGGGAAGCCCAAGAGCTCCTCCCAGAGCAGTAAGTGCCCTGGGGGGTGGGGGGGGGAGGCAGGCAGGAGGCAGGCGGCTGCCCGCAGGGTGGGGGGTGGGCCCTGGCCCTCTGCTTGTGCTGGGCTGGGCTGGGGCTCGCCATGTGGGGTTCTCTCCCCCGACCTCTCTCCTCGGCATCCCTTGTCCATCTTCCATTGTGCCGTGCAAAGCCTGGTTTTTGACATCCCATCTTGTTTTTCTTTTCTTTCCAGCATTTCATGTCCCTTTGTCCCCCGTTGAAGGTAAACAGGAACACCTCCCCCCATCTCACGTGTTCCCCAGTTAGGGGAGGGGTCTTTTACAGAAGGAAGGTGACTTTGGAGTCCACTGCAGAGTAGCCACCTGCTGGCTTCCCATGGTGGCCCCGTAGCCGGGAGCCCAAGGGTCACTCCTGGCCCTGGGGTCGGAGCCTGTACAGCCGCCCACCCACCCTCCCTCAGAGCCTGAGGCTTCCTGGCTTCCCTTTCTGAGCCCCTCCTGGCCGCTGCTGTCGCTTGACTTGGGTGGGGCCAGGCAGGCAGGCAGGCCGCCCTGCGCACCCCAGTTAGCCCCCTTTGTGTGGCTTGCCTTTGGGGGGCACGGGAGTTGCCCTGGCAGTAAGCAGGGAACACAGTTCCTCCTTCATCTCCCCCCGCCCCCCCCCCCCCCCCCCCCGAGCAGGCATGGGAGGCTGGTGGTGCCCTGGGCCGAGGTGGTCCTTCCTTCCTTCCTTCCTTCCTTCGCTGAGCTCTGCCCCCCCCCCCCGCCCTCTCTGCCGTGGCGTTTGCAGTTCCCACTGGGGCAGGCTGGAGGCAGCTGTGGGGGGCGGGGCACGGCTTGGAGGGGCCACAGTGGCTTTGTGCTGGCCCTCGAGTCTCCCCGGACAGGGTGGCCAGCCCCGTGCCTCTGTGGAGGGAGGCTGCGTGGGGCAGGAGGGGCTCGTCCCGCTCCCCGTGGCCCTGGAAGCGGCAGGAGCCGCAGGTTGCCCCGGAGAGAGACAGCCGCTGCTCCCGGCACTCCCGGCACCCTCCTGCCCAGCACCGCAAGAGCGGTGGGGCCTTCCAGCCGGCAACCTTGGCCCCTCTTCTGTCCCCAGTCAAGCCTGGCAATGTCAGGAACATCATCCAGCACTTTGAGAACAGCCAGGGTCATGACCCCCAGGAGCCCGGCCTCCAGCGCCTCTCCACCGGCAGCTTCCCTGAAGACCTCCTGGAGATGGACAGGTAGGAGGCAGGAGGGCCGGGGGGGGGGGGGGCACGACCCCCCAGGAGGAGGAGGCTGGGCCGAGCAGGAAGCCGTGGCCGGCCGGGCAGGGCAGACTCCGGGCTCGGGGCTCCTGGAAACTGAGCCTATGGAGGTCCACCCAGACGGAGACCTTCCTGCCTCTGGCCACTGGAACTGATTCCTAGGGGAGGGTGGGATGGCCAGGAGGGGGTCTCCGACCTCAGCACAGCACAGCACAGCATGGATGGGGGGAGGCTCCTTTGGGCCGGAGTGCCCCCCGGCACGTCCTTGCCTGTCCCCCCCCCTCGTTTTTTCTGAGGGAGCCCACCTCCCAGTAGGCAGTTGGAAAGTGGGCTTTGGAAGGGGAAGAGGGGCGTGGCTTTGGGCCACAGCATGTCTGCGGGCCTGTTCCCACCCAAGCCCCCAAACCTCCGCCTCTTCCTCAGCTCCAGGGCAGAGGTCAAGCTCGGCCGGTCGGAGAGCCTGAAGGGGCGGGAGGAGCTGAAGCGGCTGCGGAAGGCGGAGAATGTGCCTCGCTCCCGGAGCGACGTGGACATGGAGGCCGCGGCCGAAGCCACCCGGCTCCACCAGTCGGCCTCCTCCTCGGCCTCCAGTCTCTCGGCCAGGTAGGAGCCAAGCGCTCTCGCGACGTGGCGGTGGGAGGCGGTGGGAGGAGACCGCCCTCAGCTCCTCTCGCCAGCTGCACGTTTGTGGTGAGGCTCAACCCACCCGGTGTGCCAGAGGGGATGTGACCGTGTCCCCTCCGCTGGGCCGTGAGCCTTCGTCTGGCCTTTCTCAGGGCTCTCCTCTCCCCTACTCCCCCCACCCCAGGTTGTGGAGGCCCCCTGTTATGCTGGGGACAAGTGGCGGGTGGGGGTGGTGGTGGTGGTGGTGGGGGAGAGGTGGTGTTGATCTTCCCTCGGTCAGTAGTTGCTGGATCCATCCCAGACTTTGTCGGTCTCTTACTCTGTTGGCAGGTCGCTGGAAAACCCCACCCCACCCTACACTCCGAAGATGGGGCGCAGGTGAGGAGGACAGGAGCGCTCTCCAAAGGGAAGGGGGCGGGCGGCAGGGGCCTCAGTTTCTCTTCTGGCCTCCGAAATGAAAACGGGCAAAGGAGGCTGAACTAGCAGACCCAAAGCCTGCGGTGGCCAGAGGCCGTGCGGGCAAAGTTCAGTCATCGGGGGGGCGGGGGGGGGCCCTTAACTTCCGACTGCCGTTGAAAATCACCTATTGGACAAAACCTCCCCCCAGGAAAAAATTATCGATGATCCATCCTACACAAATGATTTCTCAAGTAGATATCTGCCCATTTTCAATCTTGTAGTGAGTTCACAGAAGGCCTTTGTCGTACAGTGCTGGCCTGGTTTATTAAGCACTCAGATCTAAATATTTCACTGACCACCCAAATTCTATATGATGTAATTCTGTAAATGCTCACCAATCCAGCCTCTGAATCCCAGAGCCAGGAGGTAACATCAGGGGAAGGCCTCGGCCTCTCTGCCTTGTTCTTGGCCCTCCAGGGGAACTGGCTGGCCACTCCGTGTGGTCACTGCATGATGCTGGGTGAGTTGGACCACTGGCCTGATCCAGCAGGGCTCTTCTTACGTCCTGATGCTGATTTTGGAACACCAATGGCGGCTGCTGCTGTTGTTATTAGTCCTTCCTTCATCATTAATTAACTGTCCTATTCATGTTCTTGTTGATGTGCTATTTTCCATAAATGTGGCTGTCCATGTTTGGAGAGTGTTCAGTGGCGCGTGAAGTGCCTGGCACCGGTTTCTCTTCTTCTTGGTCCTGGTGCCTCTGTCCCTGCAGAGAGCCCCGGTGTGGCTGGGAGGGGGCTCTCAAGCCGCTCGGGCTCAGGCAGGGGTGTGCCTGCAGGGTTTGGGCAGCTGCTCTCTTGGCCCCCCCCCCACAGGAGCATCGAGTCCCCAAGCCTGGGCTTCAGCATGGAGAGCGCCCTGCCCCACGTCCTGGAGGACGACTTCAGCCACTTCTCGGACCTGGAGCCGGAGCCAGACGCCCAGAACTGGCAGCACACCATCGGCCGGGATGTGGTGGCCTTTCTGCCCCAGAGGGAGGTCGACCGCCAGGAGGTCATCAACGGTGAGGAGGAGGAGGAGGAGGGGTCACGTTGTGGGGGCAGGCAGCCCCCCCCCCCTTTGGGGATGGCCAGGCAGGGAGCTCCACCTCGGGGTCTGCGGTTTTGTGACTCGGAGCACACGAGGTGCTTGGGACTCCCGGCAAGACACAAACCAACGCCCCTGTGTGTTCAGGTGGGGGGCATATCCATTGAGGAGCAAGAAGGGCACAGGGGGCGGGCCTGTCCTCTGCTTTGACGGCACCCCACCCCCCGGGGTCTGGCCACTAGGAAGGTCAGAAATGCTAGGTGGAAAATAGGGAATCGATTGCCTGGACTGCAAGGTCATTTGCCACCCACTGCTCCCCCCACCCCCCACTGTGGAGACTGTCAGCCTCCATTCCAGCCCCAGAGGAGAGAGTAGTAGAAGAAGAAGAGATTGGATTTATACCCCACCCCCCTTCACTCCCCAAGGGAGTCTCAGAGCGGCTTACAAACTCCTTTTCTCTTCCCCTCCCCACAACAGACAGACACCCTGGGAGGTAGGTGGGGCTGAGAGAGCTCTTTCCAGAACTGTCCTTGAGGGAACAGCTGGTACAGAGCTATGGCTTGCCCAAGGTCATCCAGCAGGTGCAAGTGGGGGAGTGGGGAATCAAACCTGGTTCTCCCAGATTAGAGTCCGCGCACTTAACCACGGCGCCAAGCTGTCAGGGAGGAGGCTGGCTGTGCTCCTTCGGCTGTGCAGCTTCCAGAGCCAGCCGCAGTCCCACTCACAGTCCCCCCTCTCTCCGCTTTGTGCAGAGCTGTTTGTGACGGAGGCCTCTCATCTGCGGATCTTGCGGGTCCTGGACCTCGTCTTCTACCAGCGCATGAGGAAGGAGAACCTGCTGTCTCGCGAGGAACTGGCGCTGCTCTTCCCCAACCTCCCGGAGCTGATAGAGATCCACAGTAAGGGTTGCTGGCTGCTCCTCTGGCGCGGGGGGGGGGGCGCTCGGTCTCCCTTGGTGCTTGACTGGGCTTGGACCCCGGGGCCCTCCTGCGCTGCTGCCGCCTCCTCTTTAGGCAGTTACATCACACCCAGCGCCGGGGGGGGGGGGGCGGCGGCTTCCAGAGCCCTTTGTCCATGAGACCGCTCTGAGCAGCGCTAGGAGGGGGTGGAGGTCCACAGCACCATCCCACCACGAGTGTCCAGGGCTGTCTGCCACGGACTCCTTCCCCCCCCTCCGTCTTTCTTGGACCTTCCAGAAATGGAGGCTTTTTCTGAAACAGAATATTAAAGTAGAATGTCCCATGATGTAAACACCCAAGGGTTCTTAAGGGTTCCTTAAGGAAAGTACATATAAAATTGTTGATCTGCTGACCAGTACTTGTAATTTGTTCCTAAAATCGGGCTCTGTGCTGGACTACTGGAAAGTAGCAAATCTCACACTGATTCTTAAAAAGGGTCCAGAGGGGATCCAGGAAATTATGGGGCAATATCTGTTCTGAGTACATTAGTACTGTTATGAAGCACACTGAAGGACAAAGCCTGCTGAGGGAAAATCAGCATGGCTTCTGCAACGGGACGTCCTGCCTCACTAACCTTTTGGAGTTCTTTAAGGAAATGAATTAAAAAGGAAGATACAGTTAGATAATAATGTAGATAATTATCTACAAAAACATAGATAATGACGACCCCGGTAGACTTTATATACTTGGACAGCCAAATGGCTTTTGACAAGGTACCTCACCAAAGACTACTTAGTAAACTTAGGAGTCCTGGGATAAGAGGACGGGTTCTCATATAGATTAAAAATTAGTTAAATGGCGGGAAGCAAAGAGTAGGAATCAGTGGATGGTTACTTGTGATGGAGGGAAGTTTCACAGGGGAGCCAGGTCAAGATGGGCAGAGAGCCGTGTGAGTCTGTCTGGAGCCGGAGAAAAGAGCCAGAGTCCAGGAGCACCTTCAAGACTAACCAGATCCGGGGCAGGGGGTGAGCTCTCGTGAGTCACTTCTTCAGATGCCGGGTTGGCCTGCAGTAGAAGAGCCGGTTTCAAATCCAGGAGCAGCTTAGAAACAGTCGTGATATTTGGAATACGGGTTTTTGAGACTCAGAGCTCCCTTTGACAGACAGGTACAGCAGTACAAGAGACAAATGCCGTATTTTTCGCTCCATAAGACGCACTTGACCATAAGACGCACCTAGCTCCGCTTGGTGCCGTGGCTTGGGAAAGGTGAGGGGGGTTTAAGACGCACACACTTTCCCCCCACTTTTTGGGGAGATAAAAGTGAGTCTTATGGAGCAAAAAATACGGTACTCCTATCTGATGAAGGGAGCTTTGATTCTTGCAAACTTATACTCAGAGAAAATCTTATTGGTCACTAAGGTGTGACTAGACTCAATCTAGGGATGCAGGGAAGTAAGCCATGGGGTTCCACAAAGATCAGTATGGAGACCAATCTGATTAATTTGTCCGTAAATTATTTGGAACTGGGGGTGAGCATGTAGTAGCCAAGCTGTCAGAGGATACCAGATTATTCGGGAAGGGGGAAACCAAGGCAGATGGTGATGATCTCCGGGGGGATCTCTCTAAATTGGGTGAGAGGGCAAGAACATGAATGGAAGGGGGTACATACTGGAACAAAACATCCTAACTTTAAATATATGCTGATGGGGTCTGAACTCACTGAGACTGAAACAGACCTTGGGGGTTTGGTGGAGAGCACGATGAAAATGTGTACTCATCGTCTGGCAGCAGTGAAAAAGGGAAGGGAATGAAAATAGAACAGCCAATATTATAATACAGCTTTGGTGTGACCTCATTTTGGAATACTCTGTGCAGTTCTGGTTGGTGTATCTCAAAAAAGGGACACTGCAGAGCTGGAAAAAGTGCAGAGGAGGGCAACCAAGAAGATTCAGGGGTTGGAGCACCTTCCCTGTGAGGAAAGGCTGGAGAAGAGTCTCTAGGACTTTCCAGTCAGAAAAAAGGATGACAAAGGGGAGACAAGATAGAGGTTTATAAAGTTATTCATGGGGTGGAGAATAATATTATCCCATAAGCCCTCTCCCGGCGAGAGGCTGTGCTTCAGTGGAGCAGCATCTGCTTGGCAAGCAGAAGGTCCTTGGTTCAACTTCCAGCATCCCCAGTTTAAAGGATGAAGCAGCAGGTGATGTGGAAGACCTCTCTCTGTCTGAGGCCCCGGAGAGCTGCTGCCAGTCTGAGCAGACGAGACTGACCTCGATGGACCAATGAGCATCTGCTTGACATGCAGAAAGCTCCAGGTTCAATCCTCAGAATTTCCTGTTGAGGACCAGGCAGGAGATGATGTGGGAGACCTCCACCGAAGACCCTGGGGAGCTGCTGCCAGTCTGAACAGGCAAGACTGACCTTGGATGGACCGACCCAGGGTGGGGGGGTCTGGTTCAGTCATAAGGCACCCTCATGTGTAATAGTGCTCGGATGCACCCAAGAAAGTGGATGGGTGATAGGTCCAGGACAGATAAGAATATTTCTTTACGTATATGAGTCATGGGAATTGTGCCATGTACTGCCTGTGGGCATAGTGATGGATGCAAGCGTAAACGTGGCAAGCATGCACTGTGCACAGTGTCCAGTATACCATTGACAAGGGTATAAATGCACAGAGAAATAAAGAGGATAATTGTGGGTCTATGAGGAACATCAAAGAGTAGTTAACATGTAGGACAAGCTGCGGACTGCCAGCCAGATTCCATTTCGAGTAGATCTTCTGTGGCTGTTTTAGGTTTGTTCCTTGAAGACAGATCGGCAAAGTGGCACAGAGGTTTGTGAGGAAAGAAAACTTGCAGAGCTTATTCACTCCTGAGAGCCAGTCTGGTGTAGTGGTTAAGTGTGCGGACTCTAATCTGGGAGAACCAGGTTTGATTCCCCACTCCTCCACTTGCACCTGCTGGATGACCTTGGGCAAGCCATAGCTCTATACCAGCTGTTCTTGAAAAAGGGCAGTTTCTGTCAGAGCTCTCTCAGCCCCACCTACCTCACAGGGTGTCTGTTGTGGAGAGGGGGGGGAAAGGAGATTGTAAACCACTCTGAGACTCCTTCAGGTAGTGAAGGGCAGGGTATAAATCCAATCTCTTCTTCTTCTCCTTGGGAGTAGGACAACGTATTTTTTACTATATTTCCTCTTGCTGGTGATAAATATCAGACTGCTCTTGCTGCATTGAAGATTTTTTTGTGCCCAGAGTGAATGTTCCGAGTGTGTTACCGCCAACGGCCTGCCTTCTTGTTTGCGGAAATCAGCCAGGTAGCAGGCAAGGCCAGAGGGGTACAAGGGACCGGCCCTCCACTCGTATACCAAGGTCCAGTACAGTAGGAATACTTCAGATTTGAAGAGTAAATTAAATAGTTTTAGTTAAAGTATATCCCTGCTTACAAGCACACTAAACATTCAATAAGAGCAAGCGATACAGAAGTAAGAAAGAAGAGGTGATTGATAGCGAATAGAGGGGTCAGTTATGGGGTGATACAACCTGTCCAGACGTGCAGGAGTCCATGGAGATGAGATTATGGCCCAAACCAAAATTCAGAGGTGAACTGCTAGTTGGCATCAGAGGCCGACACACAAAATCTGAGGCCGTGTGCTCTGACTGATATAGACACTGGAAAACAATGCAGACCAATGGGAGGCCTTGGGGGCTGGTCTAGACCAATAAGGAGTCCGTGGAGGTGTGGTACCAAACGGAGCGTAATTCAGGTGTGACCAATGAGCTTCCGAGGGGCAGAGTCTGGTTACACAATAGCCTTATTTGGATTAAGCCAGTTGCTGGATGGCTAGCTGAATGGGTCGTGATGGCCACTGATGGTTCCCAGATTTACACAAGAGGTGGGAGATGGGTCCCTGATAGATGCCAGGAAGGACCGTTAATAATTTGAATGTTTGATTAGTTATCTCGGTGTCCTGAGGGATGGGGCAGGAAGGACAGGTGCTGAGACAACGGATTTATAGGAGCCACAGAAGGGGCTGGATGAAGTTCTGGAGGCGGAAGGGCTATTCACCAGGAGGCCTCTGAATAGCTTTAGAAATGCAGATTCTACATCTGGAGGCGGAGCCTGCTGGTGGAGGGGAGGATGAAGGTTGCCTTGGCAGCCTGCTTTGTATGTCATGGAGACCCTCCTCCCAGCGGTGTGGCCAGCTCTGTGTTTCAGTCCAGGAGTGCCTTCCTTTGGCCTGACTTTTGTGGGTCTCTGGTTCAGGTCAGGAGTGGGGTGCACCCGCTGTTAGGGCTACCCACGCATAAGGCAGCACCTCTGGGCTACAATTGTGGATAGAGACATCACTAGCAAAAAGTTTTATGTTAAGAGCTCCGCAATTCCTTTTGGAGAAGGTCACGCTATTGAGTTGATGCTGGATACTGGCTCAGCAGTCTCTGTGTTATCTGATTCACATTAATTTGCAAAATTTAAAAATGCAGCACTGGTGGAACCAAAATTATAGTTGGGTATGTTGCTTGAAAAATCAAATCGCTTTATGTGGTTGGTTACCAGCAGAAGTTAGTTTGGGTGCCTGTTGTGTGCTAGTAGGATTTTATACTGTGCCTAATGGTAGCAGCCCTGTTCATGGTAGGGATTCATTTGCCGCATTAAATCTGGTGGTGGCTGATGGATGTGTTCTTGCTCCCCGAGTAGACTCTGAGTCATTGCACAGGGTGGTTTCAGTTGTGAGTGGAGATGATTCCATATGGGAACCTGGTTACACAAAGGGGATTTATTCATAAAGTAAAAGGGCGGTCTAACGTGTTCCCTGTGTGACAGAAGTTGTGACATTTACCATTTTCTGTTAGAGATGCTGTGTCAGAGGAGCTTAAGAAATTGGCGCAAATGGATATTATTGAAGAGACTGATTCATCAGCATGGGTTTCACCTATAGTTGTGATGAAGAAGGAGGATGGAAGTATTTGCGAGACCCAAATAAGGCTACTGTGGCTGATAGCCATCCATTGCCACATACCAAGGTCTTGGTATTGACCTTATAAGGCCGTGAGCGGTCAGGGACCGATATATCTATTGGACCGTCTCCTCCGTTATGTCCCCAGGAGAGCTTTGCCCTCCTTAGACAGCAATCTACTGGTGATCCCCGGCCCTAAAGACATCCGGCGGTTCGGGACCCAACCTGGTGGAACTCTCCGCCAAATTCCATCAGGGCCCTGCGGGATCTGATGCAATTCCATCAGGGCCTGCAAGGCAGAGATGTTCTGCCAGGCTTTTGGTTGAGGACAGCGACAGTTCCATCTTGGCTGGCATCCTTCCCCTTCCCTGTTGTTTACATCTGTTTTGCCCTCCTCCCCCCTGTCCATGAAGTAGCCAGCAGTGGGAGTTGGAAGGGGGATTGGTTATTCGCCATCTGATTGTCTTTAATATTGCACTAAGGTTTTAATTAATTTTATCTTGTTTTATCTCTGGTTGTACATTGCCCAGAGCCCTGCAGTAGCAGAGGTGGGGCGATTCATAAACTTAATAAATAAATAAATAAATATAATAAATAAATATAGAAGAGGTGTTTTCAGAACTGGCAGGGTCAAAAATGTTTTCCACTCTTGATTTGCAGCGTGCATACCACCAAGTTGTGCCGTATGGAGAGAGTAGGGATTTTTCAGCATTTATTTATTTATTTTTATTTTGTTAGATTTGTATTCCACCCTCCCTGCAAAGCAGGCTCAAGGTGGGTTCCATGAATTACCACATACAAAAACTTAAAAACAATTTATTACTCATGAGGGACTGGCTTCATTTTAAGTGTCCCAGACGGATTGGCTAGAGCCCTTGCTGCCTTTCAAAGAATGATGTCTTTGATATTTAAGAATCAGAAGGGAGTTCAGTGTTATTTAGATGACATTATTGTATTTGGAAATAGTCCTGAAGAACATGAGATAAATGTACAGTCTGTATTAAAGCATGTTAGTACAGTTGGGTTGAAGCTTAATATAGAAAAATGTAAATTTAGGCAGACGGAGCTTTCTTTTTGGGGGGACATATTGTCTCATCTGCTGGGTTAAAACTTGATATAGGTCATGCTGAGGCAGTTTTACAGGCACCACCTCCAAGTTTGCATCCTTATCTTGGGTCTCACTTTGTGGTATGCAAAAGCGATCTCAAATTATGCTTCAGTTATTGAACCACTTAGGGAGTTATCACGTAGAACTTCCAAGTTTGACGTGGGCAGCTGCAACAGAAGCTAGCTTTGATGCTGGAAAAACCTTAATTGTCCAGAGCCCAGCTTTGGCATTGCTTGACATTGCTTTGGCATTGCCTATAATTGTGACAACTGATGCCTCTGAATATACTTTGGGAGCTGTGTAGACACAGCTTCATGGGGATAAGACTGAAAAGACTGTTGCATTGGTGTCAAGAACACTTACGCAGGCTTAGAGGAAATATGCTGTTGTTTAAAAGGAGGCATTTGCTTGTGTTTGGGCTACAGAAAATGGAGAACTTACTTATGGGGCCGTACAGTTAAATTACATAATGATCGCAGATCCCTGAGAACATTATTGACATCAAAAGGGTTGGGAAGGGCTGGGAATTGAATGGCAGTTGTTAGCACAGTTTTTTCCTTTACTTTTGATACGGAGTATAAGCCAGGAATACAAAAAGTGATAGCTGATTGTTTGGCTTGATTGCCTTTGCTAACATTCCACATGCTCCTAAATCAGTTGGCTCCATGATGTGTCACTCAAGCTGTCTCTATCCACTGGCTGCGTTGCCTGAGTCTCGCCTCCAACATTCTAAACAGTTTGCTTTTCCTCCCCTCCCCCATAGCCAGTTGGAACACAGAGGTCGTTTCCATATGCGGCCTGATTGGCCTTTGCCTCTAAAATTCTAAACAGTTTTCTGTTGCTGTTGGGAGTCACTGAATGTGTTCCGAGGTAAAACACATCTCCCAATCAACAGTCACTGGAGTTACCAATCACCGTGTTCTGCAGCCACGGCTGGCCTCCCTCTATTTCCCCCTTCCCTCCACCATCCCACCAGCCACAGCCGGGACACTCACCTGGAACCTCTTTCTAGAGTCCATCATATTTCTTCCCACAACGGGCCTTACTCCTAGCATTAAATATTAACAATCCTATGCTTAACGCATTTTTTCATATTGTGGGTTCAGGTAATATTTTGGTTTTGTAATTTGCAATACAGCCCTGGTCTTTGATATACCTTCTGGTACTTGCATGCTTTGTTTCTGTATTCCCGGTAGGTGTCCTTCATTTATAAAATAGAAACCCGCCCTTAGCTGTCAGGTATGCCTGCCACTTTCCTGGGCGGGAGGTGGGACTTACTGAACTAAATGAGACGATTCCACCCCTCCCTCAGTTGCCCCAGCTGGAATGCACTCCCTCCTCCTTGCTTGCTGGCTCCACGGGGGTTATTATCCGCTTGCTAGCTTCATAGGGTTGTTATCTCTAGTCAAGGTTACTGGTAGCCTCACATAGACATGGTTTATGTTTTTAACTTCTGTTGCAGGTGCCATCTATTACCGTCTTCCCGCTCTTTAGCCTGGGAACTATTTTATGCGGGATTTATCCCTGGGCGGGGATTGGGGGGGGGGGGTCTGTATGCCAGTCACTATATCCATCCTAACATTATTATCCAACCCTATTACTAACTCAACAAGTGTACCCTGAAGAAAATCCCCCAATAAAGAAAGTCTTATTCAAGATCCTTTGTGTGGGGTGAATTCATTGGGGAAGCCTCACAGCCCAGAACAGTGGCTGACTTTGAGGACAGCAGCAGTCTCCTGGGAGGCTGAAATGGTTTCTCACTCCTCTGTTCCTATTTTCCCATTTTTGATGGTGGTGTTGTATCTGCCACACGTGAACACACGGGAAGGTGCCTTCTCTGTATGACGCTGCCTTTTTCAGAGTCAGACTGCTGATTCTTAAAGGTGAGCCTTTGGTCCCTTGACTGGCAGCTGCTCTCCTGGGCCTCTGGTGAAGGGAGACCTTCCCCATCGCCTCCTACCCGGTCCTTTTCACTGGAGGTGCTTTGGGGGATTGAACTGGGGACCTTCTGCATGCCAAGCAGATGCTCTGCCCCATGTGTTTTCTCTTGGTCTACTTTGGCCTGTGGCCATGGTCCTCTTGCATTCCTATTGGGGCCAGCAGTGTGGAGAGAGCTGGCCCGTTGGTCCAGGAAAGGCAAGTGGCCACTGTGGACTGACTGCAAAAGAGGAGGATATTTGGGGGAGGAGGCTGGGCAGGGCAGTGCTAGAAACCACACCACTCCCCTTTGGCCTTGCCTGATTTCCTCTCTCGTCTGCTCTGTTGGTCGTTCTTCGCTCTCCCTTCCTTGTTAAGATTCTCTGTCTGAATCGATGAAGAAGCTCCGGGAGGAAGGACCGGTGGTCAAGGAGATCGGGAACCTCATGCTGTCCTGGGTAAACCTATTAGGGGAACGGCGGGGTTGTTTTGGTGGCCTGGGAGTTTGAGGGCAGGGTCTCTGGGGGCTTATTGGGCCCAGTGGTTTAGCTTCTTGATGATGAACTGGGCGGGGGATGAGAGCCAGTTTGGCATAGTGGTTAAGTGCGCGGACTCTGATCTGGGAGAACCGGGTTTGATTCCCCACTCCCCCACTTGCACCTGCTGGATGACCTTGGGCAAGCCGTAGTTCTGGCACAGCTGTTCTCTCAAGGACAGTTGTCTCAGAGCTCTCTCAGCCCTGCCTACCTCACAAGGGTGCCTGTTGTGGGGAGGGGGAGGGAAAGGAGTTTGTCAGCTGCTCTGAGACTCCCTTGGGTAGTGAAGGGCAGGGTATAAATCCAATCTCCTCTTCTTCCTTCTCCCCAGTTTGACGGGCCAGCACAGGACGAGATCCAGCAGGTAGCTGCGGACTTCTGCGCGTACCAGTCTGCAGCCATTGAACTGATCAAGACCAAGAAGCGGAAGGAGGCTCGCTTCCAGCTCTTCATGCAGGTATCTTTGGCAGCGCCCTTGGACCGGAGGGAAGGAAGGGAGGGGAAGGGAAGGTTCGGGGTGGGGCAAGACCTCTGCAGCTAGAGAGGAGGAGGCTCAGGAGAAAAAACAAGAACATTTTAGAAAAAGGTAAGACTTTTCCCCACAGAACCTTTGTAAAAATGGGAAAATTGGAAGTTTGGGGCTGCACTGAAGAAGCTCCTATGTAGTACTTTCCACACTTGGAACGAGTAAGATGCTTTTTAAGATACTGGCTTGCATCTTCTGGTCATTTCCGCATAGAGGAGGAGTTTCCGTCAGAGAAGCACAACTTCCTTTGCCTTCCCTTCCCACTGCAGCCCCTGAAAGCTGCCTGAAACGCTGCTCCAGGGAGACAGGAAGAGCACGTGGGGGGACTTGGAAAGGGGGGTTTGGAGAAGACCCCACCCCCATTAAGTACCCTCTGTCTGATGACACAGTACTGAAGAGGTCCTTGGCTGGATCTGCAGCTGCTGTCCTGTCAGAGTCATGGCTCTTCCACCAGTGGAACCATCTTTCCAGTTGCAGCAGAACTCCCCGACTTTATATGCTACTAGTCCTGTTGTGACTGTAGGAGACCATTCAAGTCTCAACATCACACTTCTCTTTGCTAGAGAATTTGTTCTTTTTTTCTATTTTTATTTTTTCCTTACCTGTCAGATGAGAACAGCTAACATCTGTGTACTTAAGAGAGTATAATGTTTCATTCTCTCTCAAGTGCTCGGTGCATTCACTATTCTGTTTGTAGAAACAAAAGCATTCACACTTCTGGATTCCATAGAGACGCCGAAGTTATAACCGATGCCTCTTCGGCGAAGGCAGTACACAATAGGACTGATAGGAACGAAGCTACCCAACTTCAGAGTTTCCAGATCTTCCATGTTTTCCCAGCTGCCTTAGCATTTTGGACCAGATTGAAGAAGGGCGTTTCCCTCTGCCTGAGCGTCTCCCCTTAGTTGTAGTGGGAAGCTTGGGGGTCCATTCTTCTCCCTCCGTGTAAACCAAAGCCCTTGTTCATTCTTGGAAGAGGTGATGGCAGAGGGGGCAGCTCAGGCCGCCCCACCCCGTAGGTTTGGCAACAGGGCTCCTCCCAACACATCTTTCCCTCGGGGGGGCATATGTTTGGGTGCAGTTGCAGACACCTCCCACCCCGGAGCCTCTCGGGAGCGCTCCCCCGCCACTGCCTCTTTCCTCCTGCCCTGCCTCTTCTCTCCATTCTATGCAGGAAGCCGAGAGCAACCCGCAGTGTCGCCGCCTGCAGCTGAAGGACCTGCTCATCTCGGAGATGCAGCGCCTGACCAAGTACCCACTCCTGCTGGAGAACATTATCAAGCACACCCCGGGTAGGCAGGCAGGCAGAGGGGTGCCAGTGCTCACGGGGGGATGCGGGGGAGGGCCCTCCTTCCAGCCGGGGATCCTGACCCCTCTTCCCCTCTGCTGCCTCCCGCAGGGGAGACGCTGGAACACAAGAAGCTGTGCCGGGCCCGGGACCAGTGCCGGGAGATCCTGAGGCACGTAAACGAGGCGGTGAGGTGGGCCGAGAATCAGCACCGCCTGGAGGCCTACCAGAAGCGCCTGGATGCCACCTCGCTGGAGCGCACCAGCAACCCGTTGGCAGCTGAGTTCAAGGTACGGCCACGCTTAGGGGGGGACCCCGCCCCCCCTGCGCTTCTGCCCGCCCCCCCGCTCAACGTGCCGCCTTCTCTGGCTTTCCTGCGCAGAACCTCGACCTCCGAAGGCGGCGTATGATCCACGAGGGGCCGCTGAGCTGGCGCATCAGCAAAGACAAGACTGTGGGTGCGTGACGTGGCCTTCCCCACCTGGGTGAGAGGCCGCTCTGGCCTGCCCGGCTGGATCTCTTCCTCGAGTCCCGAGGCAGGAATTCTCAGCCCAGGGTTCCTCCCCCCCACGCGTGCTCCATCAGGGTGGGGAACGTGCGGCCCGAGAAGGGTGCCCAGCCAAGGGGCTGAGTCCTGCTTTCTCTCTCTCTCCTGGCGCCCCCCCTCCCCCCCTAGAGCTGCATGTCCTGCTGCTCGAAGACCTCCTGGTGCTCCTCCAGCGGCAAGACGAGCGGCTGGTGCTGAAGTTCCACAGCAAGACGGACACCAAGCAGACCTTCAGCCCCGTCCTCAAGCTCAACTCGGTCCTCATTCGTTCGGTGGCAACGGGTAAGCCACGGAGGCCTGAGCCTCGGGACGCCCCAGGCCTTCAGGTCTGCACCCAGGGCAGGCCATCGGGGGCCGGTGAAAAGAAGGCCGGAATCCAGCAAAGGGGCAGAGGGTGTCTCTGTGCAGAGAGGAGGAGGGGACTCTTGCCTCCTGGTGGGAAAAGAAATCCCCCAAGGACCGGCTGCTTGAGCGCAGTCCCCTCTGCCCACCCCTTGGGACTGACTCCACATGGGGTGGGGCCTCCTGTTCCCTGCCTGTCGCCCGTCGTTCCGTGACCAGGCTGGAAGCCAGCCAACAAGCAGACCACGGAGTCTGCAGGGAACCCGTTCCAGGGCCCTTCTTGGTGGACAAGAGGAAGAGGGCTGGCTCATGAGTGCTGGACTGGTACCTCCCTGGTGCTGGAGTTTGGCCAGGCAGAGGCAAGAATACACAGCCAACAGGAGCAAGGCTGATGGGGTGGCCGTGTTCTCGTGAGCGCAGGGGGAGGGCCTCTCAGCCTCACCTCCCGCCATTTCGGTGCCCCAGCAGGGGGGTGGGGGGACGGGATCTGAATCCCCTATGGCTGGACTCTGGCACCCTCGCTCCTAAACTGGGGGGAAAAATATGTCTCTGGAAGTAAAGTCTGTCCTGAACTCTCCCTAGAAGCTAAAACGACCACACTTAAGAGTATCGTACTTTGGCCAAATAGTGAGAAAAGAGTCCCTGGGGAAGACAGCCATGCTAGGAAAAGCGGAAGGCAGCAGGGAAAGAGGAGGACCCGGCCGGAGGTGGACGGACTGCAGGATGGGCGCCACAGAGGCCCCCAGTCGGCCACACCTGAGCCAGGCTGTCAGTGAAGGGATGTGCTGGTGGAGGTTCATTCACGGGGTCATCCTGAGTTGGAGGCAACCTGATGTTTCTCCCCAGCTCAGTCTCTCTGCTGACATGTTGCCAATTTAAAAGAAAGGGCCGGGGGGGGGGGCTTTCTTACCATAGAACCATAGAGTTGGAAGGGACCTCCAGGGTCATCTAGTCCAACCCCCTGCACAATGCAGGAAATTCACAAACACCCCCCCCCCAAACCCCCAGTGATTGCTGTTCCACACCCAGAAGATGACAAAAAGCCTCCAGGATCTCCGGCCACACTGGCCTGGGGGAAAACTCGCTCCCTGACCCCCCCCCCCCCCCCGATACCCTCTCTTCTCCCCCCAGATAAGAGAGCCCTCTTCATCATCTGCACCTCAGAGCTAGGACCCCAGATCTACGAGCTGGTCGCTCTGACCTCGTCGGAGAAGAACACGTAAGTTGTCCGCCCTCGTTAGGCACGGGCGGCAGCGGGATGGGGAAGGGAACTCGGGGGGAGGATGGCCTCCGGGCGGAGGGGGAGAAAGCGGAGGATGCTGGGAAAGAGGTGGGGGGAGGAGGGCGAAGCCGGGAGAGGAGGGGAGCGGCCAGTGCCCAGAGAGGCCTCAGAGCAAAGCCACTTGGTGCCTGGGAGGGCAGATGGGGGCGGGCAGTTGGCCCTTCTGGTCTTTTGAGCAAGGCACTGAATGGGCACTGGCGCCCCTGGTTTGGGTCCCTGCTGCTGGGACCAGCCCCCGGAGAAGCAACCAAGTCCTGACTCGGGGCTTTTATGGTTGTCGTCTCCCCCCCCCCCCCCCCCCCGGCGTGCTTGGCAGGTGGATGGAGCTGCTGGACGAGGCGGTGACAAGCACCATGCGGAACGCCACTATCCCTCCCAAGTACCGCTCCCAGGAGCTGCCTCGGTCCCGCCCAGCACCTGCCAGGTGAGGAAGAGCTGCTGCCTTTCCCTCCAAGGGGAGGAGAGGTCCAGGGGGCGGGGCTAGAGGAAGGAGAATGGTCCAGGGGGTGGGGGAGGGGGAGAAGCCCTCAAGCGCAGCCCCTCTGCTCTCTTGCTCTAGCCGACACGGAGCCAAACCAGGCCCCACCCCACCCTGGCGGGCAACTCCCAACCCTTTCTGAAGTGATGCCCTTTCTGAGACCGCCAAGATGAATCAGTCTCCTTGGCAGGAGTTTATAACTGGCCTGGTGTAGCAGTTAAGAGCAGTGGCCTCTAATCTGGAGAGCCGGGCTTGATTCCCCCCCCCCCCAAAGCCAGCTGGGTGACCTGGGGCCAGTCCCAGTTCTCTCGGAGCTGTTCTCTCACAAGCAGTTCTTGAAAGAGCTCGCTCAGCCCCACCTGCCTCACAAGGTGCCTGTTGTGGGGAGGGGAAGGGAAGGCGACTGGAAGCTGCTCTGAGACTCCTGAAGGTAAAGAAAAACTGGGTATAAAAACCTGCTCTTCCTCTTCTTAATCTAACTTGACCCCTGGCAGCACGGAGTTCGTTTTGCTTCAGTGTTGCCCGCACTGTAACATACGTCAGGCATCCAGTCCATCCTCAGCGTCATTTGTGGTGCGCTCAGGCTCCATGCCGGGTCTTGGGCAGAGGGCCCCCCCTTTCTTCTTCTTCTTCTTCTTCTTTCTGGAGCCTTCCCCAGCATGGCTGTTGGGGGACCCAGGCCCTCCTGCTTGGAATGGGCTGGGGGCTTCCCCCTCTCCACCTGGGTTTTTGACATCTCCCCCCCCCCCCCGCAGTGTGGAGCTCCAGGAGGCAGACGTCCCCCCGAGCCTGACCCTCAGAGATGAAGCGTCCAGCCAAGGAGCAGCAGAAGAGGTCACTTCAGGTGAGAGCGGCTGGCCGTTGGGCCGAAGGTTTGTCGCGGAGGCTGAGAGGCAGCGAAACACCAGCCATTGCTGGGAAGGCCTCTCTCTCTCTCTCTCTCTCTCTCTCTCCCTTCCGCAACCAGAGATGGGCCCCCTGCTCGAGAGATGGGGTCTCGAGGGCTGCCTTCTCTGCCAACCGCCAGCTCTCTCTCTCTGGGCCTCTCTGTGGCCAGCCAGCCGGTCCTGTCTGCCGGAGTCCTGGAAGGGTGTGGGCAGGGGCTGTGGCTCGGTCCCTCTCCCCACTCCTCCCTTCCCCGCAGATGAGACCCCCACGGAGGCCATGGACGCAGACACCCATTCGGGGCTGCTGGGAGAACCGGAGGCCGAGGACAGCCAGGAGGAGGAGGAGGAAGAGCTGCGGCCAGTTGCACTGGGAGGCGAGGGGATTCCTTCCGAGGAGGAAGAATCAGGGCTGGCCAGGCCTCTGGAGCCCCTCCCAGCCCCTGCCTCGGCGGCAAGTCTGGCCGAATCTGCCTTGGAGGACGGTGAGCGTCTGCCCGGCTGCCCCCTCCGTCCCTCTCCCCTTCCAGCTCTCTACTGGCTGCTGCCAGCTGGCCGGAGGAGGGAGGGGAGGGGAGGGAGGGTTTCAGAGCCGGCTGTGGAGGGAGGGCTGGGTGAGGAGGAGCCTGCAAGGACAGAACTCCCCAAATCCCTCCCGTCCCCTGGTGGGTCTCCCTGGACTCTTCCAGAGGTCTCCTGGAGTCCTGGCCCCACTGTTGGACCTCCTGATGGCCCCTGGGCTTTGGCCACTGGATGGGCTACTGGCCTGATCCAGCATGGCTTCCCTGACGCTCTTGTGGGCAACGGGGGCTCCCTGCCGAGTTGTGCATGGGACATAACGGGGAAGTGAGGAATGGAGTGCTAAGGAAACGCCCGAAGACCCCCACCGAGGCCCCCCCGCCTCTCGCAGTGGATTCCCGAGTGTGTGTGTGTGTTCCATTGTCCGCAGTGGAAGCCCTGCGCCACCTCCTCCTGTGGAAGCTCCTGGCCAGCCAAGACCCCGACCCTGACGAGGACTTGACCCCGACCCCATCCGTGGCTGGTTCCGTGGGGCTGGCCCAGCGGGACCCAGGAAGTTGGGGGCAAGCCCTGGAGGGCCGTGATCCCTCTCTGCTGTGTGGCCGTCTGCCAGCGGACTTTGAACTGGGCGGCACCAGTCCTGATGCGCCAGGGGAGCCCGTAAAGGAGGCCAAGGCCGGCACGACAGACTCGCTCGTCGGCCAGGCCGGCTCTGAGGAGGGAGAGGTGCCCGAGGCTACCGAAGGGCAGGGTGGCGGCTTCCGAGTAGTGCGGAAAGGTAGGGGAGTGGGGGCTGGCCCCCCGGAGCTGTTGGACTCGTGCGTCCTCCCCGTGCCCCGGAATGTGGGTGGGTGGGTGGTCTTGGCAAGGAGCCACGTCTGGCCCGCCTTTGGTTCTCTCTGGATGCAAGGAAAGAAACAGATTTCTCCCTGCCCACGACTTTCTGCCTCCAAACAGCCGCAGGGTCTTGGCGCCCCTTAAAGACTAGCAGCTGCCTTACACCGCTCCCCCGCCGGGCTCAGACTAGGTATGGAGCAGGGAAGGCTGCGTAGTCAGGATTTGAACCCAGGTCTCACAGACGGGAGTCCACCGCCGCCCCCCCCCCCCGGCTGCTTCTGCTCCACTTTTGCTTGGCCCTTCCGTTCTCTGGCTGCGTTGCAACTCGGCCACTTCGCTTGGCATGCCGACCTTTCCCCCTCTCTCGGTCTGGGTTCTCGCTTGCCCTTTGTGGGTGCTCTCTGTGGGTGCTGGGCACGCCCGCCGTTTGGGGGGCTGCTCATGACTTCCCTCTCTCTGTCTCCCTCCCTCGACGCCCCCCCTCTCCTCCTGGTGTCTCTCGCACAGCCTCGGTGGAGGGAGCTTGCGATGGCCACCCCTTGCCAGCTGGCAGCCAGTCAGACAGTGACGCAGGAGAGGGTCCTCACGTGGATGGTAAAAACCCCTCCCCCTAAAGAAAATCCTTTGTTTTTTCCTATTTGCTTGGGGGGGGGGAACATGGTGTCAAAAGCAGGAGGATCCTCACAGTCAGCCAGGCAGGCCTGCAGGCAGGGTTTTTTGTTTGGGGGGGGGGGCATTTAAATTTCTTAGGGGGCGCTGGCTGATCAAATTAATCCTGGGGAGAAGGCCGTGATGCCCTGGGCTGGGTGGGAAAGGGGGGGCCTAGCCCCAGGATGCCCCACTGCTGCCATGGGCCTGCAGCCAGGTCACTCACAAGCGCGCCTCTCCCGGACCCTGCGTTGCATTGCAGAGAACCCGAGAACTGGGGGCTGGGGTGTCCTGAGGGGGGGGGGGCCCTGCTCAAGAGGACGAGGACCGCTTTTCTGCTCTCTGCTCCTCTCGAGATTTCCCAAGGCCTCGAGTGCCCGGGGGGGGGGGGGTGTCTTCCAGAGGCAAGCTGCACAGCCGTCTCTCCTCTCCAGGGTCTTCCCCCCTCCCACTCCACAGTCCTCTTCTGTGCAGCGGCACCAGCTGGGGGGGGGGCCTGCACAGGCCAGCTGTGACCCCTCAGCTGTTGCTGTGCCTGCATCTCTTTCCTCTCCTCGGTTTTTGAGCCGTGGTGTTGGGGGGGGGTGCAGAGCTGGGGCTCCTGGGGACCAGGCAGGGTACTCTATAGCCGGGGGGGGGGGGGCTCCTCAAGCAGTTTGCACCGCCCCCCCACCAAGCCAGGGGTGGGTGAACTGAGTCCTGCGTGTCTTCTGCAGGGAACTATTTCTACGTCAGCTTCCCAGGCGGTGCTGAGTCCCACACAGACACGGGCAGCCCGTGCCCCCCGGAGCCCCCGGATCCTCCAGGCCAGCCAGGGGCCACGTCTTCTGCTGCATTCCCCGTCTCCCAGCGACACCCCGAGGAGAACCCGCAGCGGCCGAACACCCTTGACAGCTCTGTGCCCCCGGAGCTGCCCTGCTCTGGTTCAGTGGCTCGGGACGTGGCGGTGATCTTCCGGACGATAGAGCGGCTGACGCTGAAGCTGACCAAGCTAAAGGTGAGGCAGGGGGCAGTGGCTGCCAGTGGAGCGGGGAACCCTGGCAGCCAATGGCGTGGGAAGTGGGGGGGGGGCCTGTTGCTCTGTCTGGAGCCTGTGGGGCGATGGGAGAAGGGGGTGGGGGGGGCGGAGTGTTCTGGGGTGCGTTTGTACCCCCCCCAAAGCCAAATCTCATTCTACTGGGGGAGGAAGGTCCCTTGCAAAGCGGAGACAGATGTGGGGGCAGAAGGCGCTTTCCTCAAGGCCATTACGATCCCCCGAGCTTGAAAGCGCTCCTGGGCTGGATGAGGCAGGCTCCATCCCTCTTCTTTTGCGTGGGGAATAACCACACTGGCGCATAGTTCCTTTCCAAAGCTGGGGCATTAAAAAATGTGAAACAGAACTGTGTTTGGAACCCAAGATATTAGGCCACTAGCACCCTTCCATAGATTTCAAAGGAAAATGTCCATCTGCGGGTGGGTGGGTGGGTGGGTGGGTGTTACATGCCCTCCAGTCGCTTCCGACTTATGGCCACCAATGCTCCCTCTAAGCTGTGGAGTCCTGTGAGCAGAAATGCTACTTTGTGAGCCCCTGCCATTAAAGTTGTGAGCGAGCGATTTGGCTCCTGCATAAGTTAGTTTGCTCTGGAGCCGTCCTCCCTGAGCTAAGGCAAAAATGTGTGAGCCGGAGGCTAGAAAACTGTGAGCTCGCTCCCACTGACTCAGCCTAGAGGGAACACTGACGCTGGCCACCGTCCGCACTGTCCCCCGAAACGTCTGACGGTGAGACCTGGCAAGCCGGGGTGGGGGTGGGGGCCTCCATCATGGCGTCCATCTCCTGCCGGGTCGCCCTCTTCTCCTGCTGCCTTCAGCTTTTCCCTGGCGTCACTGTCTGTTCCAGTGGCGCTTTTATCTCCTCATGATTGTGACCGAAGCACGGCAGCCATTTTAGCTTCCGGGGAGAGCTGGGGCTGGATCTGACCCAGAACCCCACCCACTCAGTTGCCTTTCAGGGAGTCCACAACAGCGGTAAAACTCTCTTCCAGCACCACACTTCAGATGAGGGAAACATCTAAAACCAGCAATTTCTGTCATCCGTGGTAGCTTGGGGGACGTGGTGTGCTGCTCTAGAGGTGACACTGTCCTGAGGGGACGCCTTCCGCCAAAGTGCAACCCAATAGCAGAGTGTCCCCACACCTGGATCCTGTGCCGGGTTCAGGGAGCCCTCTGGCCACGGAGACCCCTTTTGAGGGCCCCAATCCTTCCCTTCCTCACCATGCCCTCGTGGCTGGCTTCTGCTGCAGGATGTCGAGGTGGCCCATCACCAGCTGCGACGGTCACTGAGCAGGGAGGCCTCTGTGGACGGCCCCTCCGTGGCTGGTGCGCCCCCGGGGCCCTGTGGGACATCGCCAGGCAGCCAGTGCAACCCGAACAGCCCCCGTGACCCGTGGCCCTCCCTGTGGCCCCCAGCAGCAGCAGCAGCAGCTGAGCCTGGTAAGGAGAAGGGCGCTCCCCTCCCCACCCCCCGGGCAGAGTGTCTAACCCCCTTCCCCTGCGGCACCTGGGATCGGCTGGCGTGGCTGGCTGGCACAGGCTTCTCCTCCCCTCTTTGCCTCCTTTCCAGGTCAGATCCCCCACTCTGCAGACAGCCACCAAGAAGCGACCCTTTAGGGAACCGGCCTTTTCTCGAAGGAAGACTCAGGAGGCAGCTTGGGCTGGCTGTCTCCGCGACCCCATCTCCCCGCCACGCACACACTGCTGGGGGAGGGGGTGCACGTGTGTCTCCTGCCGTCTGTTGGGAGGGACTGCTTGGGACGCAGCCTGCAAGTGGCATGAACCCACAAGGAGAAACTGGAATCCTCGTTGCTGGTTTAATTTAAACTATTTTTTAAGCGATACTGGGACCTTCTTCCCATCCTGTGACGGGCAGCCGGCAAGACCAGCCAGAGGGAGACATTTTTTGGGCTGTCCAGGGCCAGGGATTGTGGCCCGCCCTTAGTGCACATGTCTGCTCCGGGTCTGCGGCTCGGCTCCCCGGTCGTATCCCTGTCGGGCCGAAATCTCTCGTGTCCCGCAGACTTGCTTCCCCCCTGTACATGAAAGCTGGAATATATTCTGTATAATTGCACTTTTTCGGGGTGGTTTTTGTTTCTTCTCTCCATGCTTCTTGGAGAGCAACCAGCTGCTTCCAGACCTTCAATTTGATATAAATATGTATGTATGTGTATTGAGTTACTGTAAATATAAGAACAGACCGTTGGCCTTTTTAATTTCTTTTAAACCTGTCCTCCCACCCTGTTTGATGACAAGGAGATATAAAGACCTTTGCCCCGTCGCCCTGGCTTGATTGGGGAAGGGGGTGGGGGTGGGTGCTGGCCCCTGCGGCCTGGGAGGTGGCTCGCTCTTGGGGGGCCTTCCTGGGGAGCGAGCCCTGCTTAGCGTCCCGCTTGCGCCAAGAGAATCAGCCTCACCCACCAGTGAGACGCGTGGCTAAGAGGGTCACGGAGGGAGCTTGTCTCCTCTCCCAAGCCAGGCCTGGAACAATCCACTGGGAGGGCGGAGCCGGACTGGACCCCGGGCGAGCCCTCGCTCTCCAGCTGCACTCTCGGGCCTGGGGGGGGGGGTGCTACACCTTGGCTGCCCCCCACCCCAACCGAGGCGTGATGCACGTGAGAGACCAGGCTGTAGTCCCATTCTGTTTGCTGATAACCGTTTTAATTTTCTATTAACGCTACAGATTTTTAAACAAAAACCGTCAAATATTCTTTGCTGGCGTTTTGGGGTCTGTTTGCAATAAAAGCCCTGAGCATCGCCTAGGTACATCGAACCCAGCTCTCCACGTCCGAGTCCACTGTTCTTAACCACCACCCCATATCCGGTGGGTGGTTCTGGCATGCGCACCCTCAACAGCACCCAGGTTCCCTGGCCCTGCCCCCCCCCCACACACCAGGTGTGCTCCTCTGCACCCAGGGCCGCATCTTGGACCCAGGACGGATGTGACCATTCTAGCTCAGCTGCTCATTTATTGGCACTTTGCTCTGGCTCCGCCCAGCCTGGCGGCTAAAAGAAGAGTCGTCGTCCCCCCAAGGCACGGCTGGCAGGGAGGGGCGGGGGGGGCAGGCGGGCACTATGCCATGGAAACCTGATCCTCTTCAGCAGCTGTCTTGGCTGTCCTCGGAAGCGGGTCACGAGGCGTCATGAGCTCTTGGATCCGGGCAAAGGTCCTGCTCTCCGGGGGGAAGTTGTTCTTCTGAAAGGATCAGAATCAGGGGGGCGGGGGGAAGGGCTGAGAGCTGGAGGGAACCACACTTCAGAGGACTTGCCCTGGAAATCCTTTCTGTTGCCCACCCTGCGAAGGGTGCCCGACATTCCCTTCCCCTTTTCGTTCTGCTTCCTCCCAGCCCAGGCCATCTTCTGGACGGGACCTGTGTGTATTTGGTTTCGGGCCCTAGAGGTTGGGGCTGCACGAAATCCATGGGACCTGCCTGCCCTAAGACTTGAACCCAGGGGTACGTTTCAGGAGCCGGAAAGACTGGCGCCCGCCTTCCACCTTCTGTCTTTACGAGGAGGGCAGAGTCGGAATGAGACTGAAGCTCGGACTCACCCCCAGCGAGAGTCGCAGGAGCCCCACCGGCCCCTTTCCCGGGCTGGGCCCCTTGAACGCCTGCTGCTCCACTGCCGTCAGGAAGGCCTTCAGGCCGCACTCGGTGATTTGGTTGCCTGGGTGGGTGTGACACAGAGGGCGGGATAAAGTCTCCACGCTCCCACTCTACCCAAGGGCCCCCCCCGCCCCTTCCTCTCAAGAAGCAGGAGGCCCGGCCCGGGCACAACGCAACCAGGCCACCGCCGAGCCCCAAGCAGCCTCTTCGCCCCCCCAGCAGACATACGGATCAGGTTCAGGTAGATGAGGACGCGGTTTCCGGGCAGGAAAACTTTCCCGTCTCGGTGTTCAGCTTGCTCCAGGAGCGGGTTCACCATCTCCGTGGGCTCCATTGCCTGCCAACAAGAATGGAGGGTCCTGTCGAGACAGCTCGGTGGTGGGGGTGTCTCACACCGGGGGACGTTGTAGCCTTAGCGGCAGGTGGCCAGTCAGGGCAGGGTGGGCAGGAGGACTTCTTCGGGAGTCCCAAAGTGAGGGAACCAGCCAAGAGGCAGACAAGGTTAGGACTGGGTTTTTTTAATGTTCCATGGTCCCTGGCCTCCACAGCAAGTACGCTGTGATCCAGCTGATCCCAAGGAGAACCCCTGGAGGGGAGGCAGGCTAATTAAGAGGGGCCAAATCCCAGCTCGGCAGAAGTGCTATTGGTGGGCTGAAGAAGTGGGTAGGATTTCACACCCTTTGAAGGAGCAAGTCTGTAGTCTCCAGGGGGTGCTCTGGGACACAGGCCTGCGGCTAGGCAAGCGGGTGGCGGCTGTGGCCAGCAGGAGTGCCTCTGACCGGTTTTGACTGGCCAGCCAGCTCTGCGGCCTTTTCTGGGCAGGAAAGACCTGGCCACTGAAGTACACCCCCTGGTTACACCTTGGTTAGATTACCGCGGGGCTGCTGTTGGGCAGAGTCCATAAACGTGAACTGGCACAGAGAATGGCACAGAATGCTGCAGCCACGGTGTTGGCTGGAGTGGGTCGTAGGGACCGCATTGCTCCTGTCTTGGCCTCCCTGGGCCCACGCCGATTTGCAGCGTTTTCTGGGCACAATTCAGGATGCTGGTGTGGACTTGTGAAGCCTCGTGCCTAAAAGGCTGCACAATCCCCAGTGAACCTCCGTGGCCACTGCTCTCGTCTCCCGGGGGCCTGCTTGAGGTGCCTTCTGAAATCAGGTGGGTGGCAACTGGGGGGGGGGGGGCCTGGTCTTCCCCCAGCGGTCTTTCCTTCCCTGCCCCATTTTCATTGTTTTGATCTATTTGTGTGTGGTATTTTAATTGTGTGTTTTTGGTGGTTTTAGAGATCTGATTTTATCATTTACATTTTCAATTTGTCCGCTGCCTCGGAGGCCCTTATGAGGGCACAAGTATTGTACAGCCAAGGTGGTGCAGGAGGGCAGCCGGTCTTTTCCTCCTGGGTGTGGCTCTGGCGGTGAAGAGTCCAGTGTGGGACTGCCAGGGGCTGCTGGAGGGGGAGCCGCGGGATCCCGGCTTTCCTGCCTGCCCTCCTGGGGGCTTCGGTCCAAGCCCCGACTCAAGGATCACGGGGATGAGGCTGGGAACCGGGGGGGGGGGGGGGGCTTTGGCTACCAGACCAGCCTGATGCTGCAGTCTCCCACGGAGGCATCCCTAAGGCTGGAACCCAGCTGGTCCCAACCAATGCTCCCTCTAAGCTGTGGAGTCTTGTGAGCAAAAATTCTACTTGGTGAGCGGCTGGCATTCAAACTGTGAGCAAGCAATTTGGCTGCTGCATAAATCAGTATGCTCTGGAGTCATCCTTCCTGAGCGAAGCCAAAAATCCTTGAGCCGGAGGCTAAAGAACTGTGAGCTAGCTCACACTAACTCAGCTTAGAGGGAACACTGGACTCCCAACCGCCAGCGGGAACTGCCACGACTGGCCTAGGAGTTCTCCGGGCCCCTTACCTCCACTTCCAGGACTTGGGACCGTTTGTCCTTGTTGCCAGATTTTGCTCCTTTACCACGAGCTGCTTTCTGTTCCGGGGCAGGAAGGGCTGAGGAAGGAAGCCAGTGAGGTGGGGTCCAGGAGGGCCCCCGAGCAAGGCCCTGCCCCCCCCCCCGGGCTCAGGACAGACCTTTCTTGGCTTGCTTGACCTCCTCCTTCTTGGCCTGAGCTGCTCCGCCGGCCTGTGGGGCTGCCCCACCACTCCCCGGACCCTTCTCCTCCTTCTTCGCAGTTTCCTGTCAGGATCAGAATGCACCGTCTGTCTTCAGGCTCGACCCCCCCCCCCTGCATCCCCTGCCCCCCCCCCTCCCCGGGTCCTGTCTTGGAAGTGAGCCCTCAAGGGCTGCTGGTATGGACGCGTGTGCATTTAGGCCTTCTGCACCAGGCAGGGCCCCAGAGAGCGGTGCGTGTCTGAAAGGCCTCGTAGGCCAGAGTGGGTGGGATCCCTCAGGCCTGCCTCCACCCTGCAGCCGTGGAGCCTTCCTGCTCTGAAACAGCAATGGCCTGGGCCGAAGGCCTCAGCAGCAGAATGGGGAAGGCAGGGGAGTTTGCATGTTCGGGTGAGTCCAACGCACTACCCTTCGGCCACATCCCATTAGGGAGCCTTTGGGACTACAAAACCCCCACATTTGTTTTAAGAAGTTTCTCTGCTGCCAACAGGAGAGCAGTTCTAGGAGTACCCCAATCCTGTTGAGGGCTCTCACAAGCACTCAGTACTTACGGCTTGGTCATGCAGGTGTTTCTAGCCAGAAGCGGACAACCTCTGGTGGGAATGCGATGCCTAGGAGGTGACAAGCTAAATGCTAGATTGTCTCTCTCCTGGGAATGACAGGAAGAGAATGAATGACTCACAACAGGGTGGGTAGAGTGCACTAATCAATTCCCTGGACAGAAGAGGAAGGGGGTTCCATTTTCACAGGTTCTTTATGTGAGATCCATCTCGGCTGAGTCCATCTGGATGACTACCATTACCACATGGAGCTAACAAGGGGTAGGCAGCCCAGACAAAGACTCAAGGTAATGTTATAGAATGTGCTAGTAAACAGCCTATCCTAGAATAACAATAATTGAACTTTTTAGCCAGGGGACAGAGAATGATGTGTATGCACCTTTACTTTATAACCTTGCTCAGTCCATTGCTGTGCCAAGGATGTGTGTGGACATTTTTTTAATAAATGTCTCATTATTTTGAATACTGGAAGTTTGTTCTCCATATGCCCCACTCAAACATGTTACTCGAAGGGTGCTGGAGAAGGGAGGCAGTTGCTCAGTAGATCACTAGATCCCCATGAGTGTGTGACTGCGGTAAGACGTCCTTGTCAAGGCTAACCAGAGCGGAAGCAGCAGACACAGGCACTAGGTGGAGCCCATAAACAATGAGGATGAAGTGCTAAGACCACTGGCCTTCTCAGCAGGTAATTCTCTTCATGGCCGGCTGGTGGCAGCAGAAATACTGAGAGGAGCAAGGGCACGGGAGAGCAATGTGCTGCTGAGTGGAGAACCAAGGTTGCCACCTGAAATGTCTCAACCTTTTGGAGGACCCAAAAGGGGACCAGCCCTTGCAGGGCAGCAGGGTGTTCTGCAACACGGTGTGAGAGAATACCAGGAGCACTGGATTGGCCCAGCCTTTCCAGGAACATGCGCAGCAAGAGCAATTACATTTCGTTCCATTTCTAGGTCGACTGGGAGAGGGTCACACCAGACTAGCTGACGCAGAGCAGAGGATCGTGAAAATGACGGAGCAGCAGAGCTGCTGGAGGAACGTCACAGAAAGCAGACCAAAAGCTGAAGCCAGTCTGTCGAGGAGCTAAAGTTTCCATTGGCAAGCTGTGGCTCTTGCGTCCCCTGTGAGTCAGCCGGGGTGGGAGCAGCAGAGTCTCAAGGACCTGCACCAGCAGGATGAGAATCGGCCCACGGAATTGGTGGCAAAAGCAATGCAGACCACAGAGGGAAGGGAGAGATGCCTGGGAGCTGCAGGAACAGAGGAGGCTGTGGCAGGCCAGGGGAAAGGAGCTGGAAGGAAAGAGGACCCTCCGGGAAAGGGAGAGGACGCCAGAAGATCAGCAGAGGAGTCACACACTGGAGGTCCTTTGCCTGCTAGCTGAGCCCAGCAGAGAAATCAGTGTCACTCCTCAAGATTTTGCTCCTCGCCCCTTGGTGTGTCTCTCTGCCTTTGAGAAAATGGCGACACAATGAGGAACCCAGGAGGTGGGCTGCACGGCTAGTTTTCTCCAGCATCCTGTCTACAACAGACTGCCTCTGGCTGAGTGGGAGAACTGCACTGAAAGAAAGAGTTTTCAACCAATTCAGGTTTGGCCAGAATACTTCCCACAAGCAGCGAAGGTCACGGTTGCCACAGCAGGGTAATAAACACGTACAATGACCGTGTGGTGAAAACGGCTGGCGCGGGAGTCAGATGGGCGACCAAAGGCAATGGCAGAGGCACTGGAAGCCTCATTCCAGCAGCACGGTGGCTTTTTATCCTTTGCCAGACACTGGAGCTCCCAGGGCAATTAAGGGGGAAAGCGATCCAGCACAAACAGATGCGCACTCCAGACAGGAAGGGACTCCCGCCCAGGCAGAGGCTGAGGCGGGAGCCCCCAATTTGGCTAACTGGAACTGGCCCCAAGAGCAGAAATGCTTTGACTCTGGAGGGACGAGGCCACCCCAGGGCATCCTGTCCCGTCCTCAGGAACAAGCAGAGACCTTCCGTCCTGTTGCCAGAGCACCAGCCCACCCAGAGGCCGAAGTGTCAGCGGTAGATCACCTTCCCGTCTTGGAGCGGGGGGGGGGGGCCCACACTGAACCCGACAGCTACGAGGTTAATTGGTTTGGGGACTCTCCAATGCTGGTGCCTCTGTCTTGTTGTTGTTCAGTCGCACAGTCGAGTCAGACTCTTCGTGACCCCATAGGCCACCTCACGCCAGGCCCTCCTGTCTTCCGCCACCCTCCAGAGCTCGCTCAACTTCACATTCATTGCATCAATAACACAGTCTAGACATCTCATCCTCTTTGCCTTCCCCTTCTTCTTGGACTTTCCACTCTGTCTTGTTAGTACGGGCCAATCTGAGGGCTAATTCAGACACCGTAGCAAACACGGTCTTTCAGAACCCGGGGGGCTACTGGAGTGCCCCTCCCCATTCATTCCGGTGGCATGCTGGGAGCCACCAGCTCAGGGTTCCGGTGGCACAGGAAGGGGAAAGGGCTCAGGGAACCTGGAGAGGGTGACTCACCTGTCCCAGGAACACGGCGAGGGTGCCAGCAGGAAACGGTTAAGTCTTCCAAGGCAGAGAAGGGGCGGAGGGTGCCATCCACCCCAGACCCAGCAAGGAATGGTTAGTCTTGCAAGGGAGGAAGCCAGCCTGCTGTCTCACGTAAGGCTAAGGAGAGCGTGGCAGACGGGCAATTCCATGGGGGTTCTGGCGGGTGCTCAGGGGAGCAAGTAGCTGGCTGTGTGTGTGCGGGGGGGGGGGGGGGGGACAGGACAGGGAAGTTCCAACAGGAGGCCTGGAGTGGCCCTAGTATCCTTGGTTCGAGAAGTGGGATTTTTTGAGACTCACTCAGAACAGGTGGTTTGGAAACAGGGCAGGAGGCGGAGGCTCCGGATACTGTGGGAGAGACAGGACAAGAGTCCTGGGAAGTGGTTGAGCATCTTGTTCCAGAAAAGGACAGGAAGAGACCCATGGAGTTGGCTCACAGCACCCCCCCCCCCTTGTGCGGGGAATTTAGGGATCGGCCACACCAGACACAGAAGCTTCTGGTGAATTTCTACTGGCCCAGGTTAGTACAAAAACGTCCGGGATGATCATCGGGTCTTGTGTGAGTTGCCAGCAAGTCCCTTCCTCTCTGGGGAGAGGCATTTCAGCACAGTGTGGGCACAGATCTAGCTGGACCTTTCCCCAAGCCTACCTAGGAGCCAAAGGCGTTTCTGACAGCTCTGGAGGATCATGCCACGAGGTCTCCTGAAGCGGCTCCTTTGGCTTCCACAGAAACACAGGTCATAGATAGGTCAAGAGGGGAGGCCGTGTTTGTCTGGGGCAGCAGAAAAGAGCCAGAGTCCAGAAGCACCTTCAAGACCAGCAACATCTTGTGGCAGGGGAGGAGCTTTCCTGAGTCACCGCTCACTTCCTCAGGTACAACTGATCAGGTGATCGTTAAATTCCTGGGAGCACGTGGGTGCTGTAAACACGCAGGCGGAGGGAGGGCTCGGGCTCAACCAGCTGGTGGCAGCAGAAATACCGGAGAGAAGTGAAGCGCCTCTTCTCCCGGGAATCAGACGCTTTTGGGAGAGCAGCTGGGCCCTGGAGATGTACGCTGAGCGTCTCTACTGTTTGCAGCTCAGGGGTCATCCGGGTGTTCTGCGACCCACGCGAGAGAGACGGCACTTGGGCACTCTAAGCGCTCCCCCCCCCCAAGAGGGCGACAAGAGCCCAGCCCACCACCAGGCAGCAGAACACGACTGGAGGGGAGGGGGAGGGGGAGCGGGGCCTCCTCCTGCAGCACTCGAATGCTAGCCCCAGAAGCAACAAGGGAAGTGGGTTTAGGGGGGCTGTACAAGGTAGCCTCTGCCCATCCCCCCGGGTACACACTAGAAGTTCTGAGCCTTAGAAGGTAAGAGAGTTCAGGTGAAAGGAGGAAAAGAGCTCCCACTCCCAGAATCATCGCATGGCCCAGCAAGGATCGTAAGGCGGGGGGGGGGGGGGGGAGATGACACGTGAAGTTCCTACAAGTACCCTACCCCTCACCAGCCCCACTGGGACTCAAGGGACTCCCTCCTGTTCACTTCACCCCCCACCCCACCCTGGATGGTGTGATGCAGGGGGACACGCCAGAGGCTCAGGCCGTAGCCAGGACCACCGTGTGTGGGGGGGGGGGGGCATTACTTATCCTCTAAACACTTCCTTGGCAAAAAGGACAAGCAGCCCCCCCCTTCCACCCATTACCCAGGAGAGAGCAGTGAGTCCGTTTTGGGGGGGGGAGGGTGCAGTGAAAGGGAAGGGATGGGGGAGGGAGAAGGGCCCTGGAGACCCCAGACTGGGACCTGCTTTGGGGCCCCGGCTGGCAGCCCCTCCCCTCTCACTTTCTTCTTGGCGCCTCCGGCCACTTTGCCGGCCTTGCCGGGCTGCAACTTATCCAGGGTCGTGCTGCTGAGGTGGCTGGAAGGACGGTCGGCCTTGACATCTGATTGCCTCTGGGGCTAGAAGAGAACCAAGAGGAGGGAGAGGGTGGCAGCTGGCTCCAAGGAGGGAAGAACGCCCCCCCCCCACTCAAGGGATCAGCCCCGGAGCCACAGAAGGGCTTGGCAGGCCCCCCTCCCCACTGAACACCACAGGGGGCGGTCAGACACTCCTTGCCAGAGATGGGGGGGCTGAGGGGGCCAGCTCTGCACAGGGAACGGCTGTGCTGGGCAGGGACTGGACTGCAACACCCCCCATAGCCAGCCCCCCCCCCCCCCCGGGCTCACCTTTTTAATTTTAAAAAGGACCACACAAACTTTCAGGCCTTGAGATGGTCGTCTGCCGCCTTGTTTGTTTAAGGAATCTGTTTTTTAAAGGCGATCCCAGACCCCTCCCTTCCCTCCCCAGGGGAGGCCGGCCAGCCAGCCAGATGACCGGCTGCCCTCTGCTTGGAGGCCTGAATCCCAATGCAGGAAAGGAGTGCCAGGCCCACAGGAAGTGAGGGGACGGGGGACACACCCACTTCCCCCTTACCATCCGGCATCGCTCCTGGTACTCCTTCTCCAGCAAAAGCCGCCGCCTCTCTACGACCTCGGTATGCGTGAGCGCAAAGGGAGCAAGAATCTACGAGGCAAGGAGGAGGCCATTCCAGCGGCTGCCACGAGCCAGCACTCCCTGTCCCCCCCCCCCACACACATGGCAGGCCACGCTCATGGGGCTCCCACGTCCAGCCTCACGCCAGCCCCAGGAGACAGACCTCTGCGAGCTTCAGGGCTCCGTCGTCTCCAATCCGGTTGTGGGACAGCGAGAGGGAGAGCAGGGAGCGGTTGAGGCGCAGGCCCTGGCCAAAGGCAACCGTAGAACACAGGTCAGGTCAACACCCCCCGGGAGCGGCCATGCGCCGAGTCAGACCCCCCCCCAGTCCATCGAGACCAGTGTCGCCTGCTCAGGCTGGCAGCCGCTCTCCAAGGGTCTCGGGCAGAGAAAGATCTTTCCCATCACCCGCCTGCCTGGTGAACTGGAGATGCTGCTGGGGGTGGAACCCGCCCCCCTCCGGGACCTCCTGCATGCTGAAGAGATGCTCTTTCTACTGCTGAGCAATGACCCCTCCCCAAGAAAGAGGGCTGCAGTCCACTGCAGACAGGTGGGCTCGGCGTTTGGCTTAAAACAAGAACATTCCTTATTCCCCCCCCCCCAGTAAAAAGCAAATTATGGGGCCCGTTGATAAAGCTGGTAAAAGAAAATGAGCAGAAAAGCCCTGTGACCGGGGGGGGGGCCAGGAGAGGCCCGGCAGTGCCAGAAGTGTGCCTGAGGGGCGGTTTCTCCCCCCCCCCCCCGGGGCAGCTGCCTTTCTTCCTTCGTTCCCAGAGTGGCATCGCCTCCCATACACAACACCCGAAGGAGGCACAGCATGCACTCATGTACAGAAAGAAAATGAATACTAAAAAGCACCACACTGTATAGCTGCAATGGACGGGACACGTCAGCCAGGGAAGGAAATCCTTAAGGTGGGATTGTCCTCAAGTCCATCAAAAGGACAGGCGAGACGGGCGTCTGGTATGCGGTCCTGTTTTGAAATCTTCCATCAGAAGACTGCCGAGTAGAAGACATTCTAATGAATGCGCAAGCGGCAAATTTCCACTCCCAGAGGACAAGCAAGATGCCCCGTAGGAAGTTCTGGCTCTCTCCCCCACATAACCAGGACCCGAGCACTGACGACACACTGCTGCAAGAACCTGGTCACCCCCCCCCCCCCCCCGCTAGATGGGAGCCCAGCAGCACCTTAAGAGATCAGCAAGGCTTCCAGCATCTGAGCGGGGGAGAGCCCACCCTCCCTTCCGTCAGACCGGAGGCCTCGGAGCCCTCCCATCCCAGGCAGCAGAGAGGCGCCACAAGGAAAGCCCTCGGGAAGAAAAGGCCCAACAGCACTGCCACTGTCTTGAGTCTTGATTAGAGCAGAGAAGAAGTGCTCTTCTTGGGGGCAGAAAACCAAGGGTCTGTGAGTGAACTCAAGTCCAGCAGTCTGGCGTTGCCCTCTCCCCCCTGAAGCTCCTCTGTTTGGCCAGTCCGCGGAAGTGCACATTCACTGCTAGGCGGGGGTGCTTCTTGAGAGAATCCCTTTACGTCTGTATTCAGGACACCTGAGTTTATTTCTATTCCAATAACAGTTTTTCTTGTTTTGCCACACGCTCTTAAAGACTTTCTTCACTGGCTGATGTGACCGGTCTTGCATGGTTAGACACTGTGGTGCTTTTTAGTATGGTTTTTCTACCGTCCCCTCTCCCAGCAGTGCGGGCGTGTTCGGGGAGCTTCCCAGAGGTGCAGACCCGCCTTGCAGGGCTCACGTTCGCCAGGGACGCCGCTCCTGCGTCGGTGATGTGGTTGTAGCTGAGGTTGATGGAGACCAGGGTCTTGTTGGAGCTCCGGAGGGAGGAGAGGGCTTGCCCAATCAGAGCGGCCGCCTCGTCATCAATGTCGTTGTTGCGCAGGGAGACGTGGGCCAAGCTGAGCGGAGAGGCGAGGGGGCTCAGCTGCAGGGGGGGGAGGGCCATGCCCGCTGCCTGGGAGGCCTCTGGCTCCCTACGCTGGCACAGACACTCCCCCCAAACTGCCTCTCCCCCTCTGGCCAGGCTTGAGTGGGCACAGCAACCCCACCTGGCTGTGCTCAGGGGAGCGGTGGCCGGAGAAGGCAAGAGGGTGAAGGGCAGGGGGCAGAGGCCAGAGGGCAAGCAGGGCGGGGCTCCAGGCAAGGCCCCCATCTGGGGAGAGGCGGGGCCCAGACTGCACCAGCCCCCCCCGCCCCCCTGCCCAAGGGCCCCTCCCGAACTCTGGAGACACCTTCCCCCGGTTCCCCCGGTCCCCCTTACGTGCTCTCTTCACCAATCAGTTTGTGGAAAGACCGCTCAGGCAGCGGGTTCCCTTCCAGCGACAGCGCCCTGCAGGAGATGGAAGGACAGACTGACCACTGGCACAGCCCCCCGGGGGGGGGGTGTCTCCCCTTCCCTTCCCTCCCCTCCTGCCGGTCCCGAGCCTCAGCGCTTCCTTACTTGAGGTTGGGGCAGGTGGGCAGGATGGAGAGCAAGGCGAGCAGGGAGAGGTCCGTCAGGCCCACCTTCCAGAGGCTGCAAGGCAAGCAGAAGAGGGCGCTCTGGCAGAACCCCAGGGAGGGGAGGAGCGGAGAGGGCGGCGGGGCCTTCTGCCCCAAGGCGTGGGCCACTGGGAGAAAGGAAGCCCCGCCACGCCTCAGCCCCCCCCCCATGCCAGCTGCCGCGCCAGAGCTGGAGACAGGCTCCTTCCTGTGCCCGGCGGCTGTCGACTTCTGTGGCTTGGGGACCAGGCAAGCCAGGAGGGGCCGGGGATCCAGGGCTCGGGCCCGCGGGTGACCCCAGAGAGAGGATCGCTGAAGCACCCGCCCCACGGTTTGCAAAAGCTGGCCAAGCGACCTCCCCTGGCAGCCAAGAGCACAAGCGCCCTGCCCAGGGAAGTGCAGCCAATCCCGGCGTGGCTTTTTGGCGCGGGGCACCTCTCCCTCGCGAGCGCCCTTGGCCAGTTCCTGCCGTGTGGCCCAGCCTCACTCACCGGATGGCCTGGAGGCTGGTGAGGGTCGGCAAGCACTTGGCCAGGACGGCCAGCATCTTCTCTTCCAGTCTCCAACCTGTCGGGGTCAGAAGAGGTTCTCTTTGGCCGCCCTGCTTCCCTTCCCTGGAGGCCGCCCCGGAGAAGGGTGACTCACTCACTCACTCACTCCGGATGAAGATCTCCCGGGTGGTCTTGGGGTCCTCGTGTTCCAGCTCCACCTGGATGGTGGGACGGAAGTAGGCGTACTTGCCCTGGATCTGCAGCAGGATGTTCTGGCCCTCTTTCTCCGCAAGCGGGTCAGGCTCCTCTGGGCAGAAAGGGGGGTTTGCCCAGAAACAGGAAGCAGGCCGAGAAGAGGATCATGTGCACCCCCCCATCCCAGAGGCCCCCCCCCCAGCTTCCTTCGCCCGCACTCTCTTGCCCGCCACGTGCGCAGCCTACGAACGCCTACTCTCCAGGGGAGCCTGCCCAGGGAACTCCCACCTTGGCTCCGGGTGTGCGGTGCCCCTTGCCAATGGGTGCTGCTGCAGCAGAAGGTTGCCTGGACTGGCGCTTAGCTCACCTGCCAGGCGTGTGTGGCCATGCCGGGGGGTGCCTCCACCACACGGACCCTTCCAGGGCCTGCGGGTGCTATTTGGGTCCCCCTTTGGTGTCAGTCTCTGCAGGCAGAGCTGGATAATGCACACCAGTGAACTGGGCGACAACTGAGGACCACAGAGGAGGGGGGCCCTCTAAACGGGGTGGGGGAGTGCGGGAAGAAGGGCCCTCCGGTGGCCTCTGACTGCTGGCCACCCTCGGCATGAATGACCACCAAGATGTCCCACCACTGACCGCCTGGCTCAGGTCTTGCCAGCGGAGGGACCTCCTGGCTTCCTTGACTGAGTGGGGGGTGGGGGTGGGGGGTCTTCCTCTTCACCTGCCGCCTTCAGCTTCTCCTCCTGGCATTATTGTCTTTTCCAGTGAGGCTTTATCTTCCCAGCCCTCGGAGCACAAGAGCTTCATTGGAAACGACTTCCCCCTCCCGGTGGGGGGTGGGGGTGAGGGAATGTTATGGGGCCTTTTCTACATAACCTAGTTAGCGGTCAGGGGAGGAGATCTGCGGCTTTCCAGTGCTGCCGATTGCGGCCTGCGGTCTGAAGCCCAGTCTTCCTCCAGAGCACAGAGTGCCTTTTATCAGCCCGGGCCTTTTCTGCACTGGCGCCTTGTCTGGGGCAGGCTCCTCCAATTCAGCCACTTTCCTTTGGGTCCCAGGCCAAGGCCTTTCCCCGTGCCCAGGTTTCCTGCACCCACCCACCCACCCAGCCTGCCCCTGGTGGTTTGCAGGGCTTCCCCTTCGCCCGGCAAGGCCTCTTGCAGAGTTGCAAGGGACCGGGTGGCAGAGGGGGCGCTGCCGATGCCCTCGGCCCTCCCCGTGCCCCTGGGGGCTCCCGGCTGCTGTCGCGGCAGAGGGGGCGGGGGCAGCTGGGGTCCGCGGTTTGGGCTGCTAGCGCCGAGGCGTCTCCGGCGCGCGTCTGCCTGCCTGCCAGGGGCAGGGGGCCCAGAGGCACCTGCCGTCACCCCCTCCGACCGGCCGGCTGGCTGACTCACCGGGGGCGGCGGCGGCGGGGGGCGGCGGGTGGGGCCGGGGCACCACCTTGGGGGCCTCCTGGAAGCCGGCGCGGGCGCACAGCTCGGCGAAGTCCTGCTCCAGGATGCCCACGCACTGGTACTCCTCTGCCGGGAGAAAGAAAGGAAGGGCGGGCTGAGTGCCGAGGCTCCCCCCCCCCCGCGCCCCCCATCCCTCCCTCCCCCCCCCCTCGGCCGGCCTCACCGTCGCCGTGCTCGGCCCTCCGGGCGGCGTTGCGCGCCTCCTCCTCCAAGGCGGCCGTCTTGTCCTTGGCGCCCCGCTCGCCCTTCTTCCCCATGGCGGCAGAGGGGGACGGGGGGACACACACACACACACACACACACACGAGCCGGCCGGGCTGATGGGCGGGCGGGGCCGGTCGCCTGGGCAACGGGGCGAGGCGCGCCAGGGGCGGGGCCGCTCCTCCCCCCACCCGCGCGCGCCGCCGGAGAGGAGCCTCCCCGCTCGGGCGCAGTCTACCTGGGGCAGGAGCGCGCGCCTCCCGCTCCTCCGCCTCCCCGGCCGGTCACGCGGGCCCCCGAGGCTAGCCCGCTTGCTGCCCAGAGCTCGGCTCCCCCTGCCGCCCTGCCCTGCCCTGCCCTGCCCGCCGGGCTCCTCCGCGCCGGGAGGGGGAGAAGGCGAGCGCGGGCGGCCAACCAACGAGTGCGGCGCAAACCTCCAGCGCTCCGCCCCGCGCAGGCGGCGGCGTCCAATCCAGGCTGGCCTCGGCCTCCCCTCCCCTCCCCTCCCCTCCCTGCCGGCTGGAGCGGCGCGATGGCGGCGGAGCAGGACCGGGAGCTGGATGAGCTCCTCGAGAGTAAGGGAGCGAGCGCCGGCGGGGGGCGGGGGGCGGGGGGCGGGGGGCGGGGGTCCGGCGGCTGCCGAGCTGCCCACTCACCCCCCCTCGCGCTCTCCCTCTCCTCCTCTCCCCCCCCCCCCCCCGCAGGTGCCCTCGACGACTTCGAGAAGGCCAAGCCGGCCCCGACGGGTCCCGGCAGCGGCGAGGGCAGCGGCGGGCAGAAGCCGCCGGGGGAGGCCGCCAAGGTGAGCTCCGGAGGAGGAGGAGGAGGAGGAGGGGGTCGGTCTGCCTGCCTGCCTGCCTGGGGCGGGGGCTCGCAGCAGCAGCAGAAGCCCGGGGGTTGGGGGGGGGGGGGCTGAGCTGGGCTGTTCCGTCTGACGCGCCCCCCCTCCCCGTCTGTCTTCCCTTCCCCGCCCCCCGGGCAGGAGGCGCTGTTCGCCTCGCAGGAGCAGTTCTTCCAGGAGCTCTTCGACGGCGAGCTGGCCTCGCAGGCCACGGCCGAGTTCGAACAGGCCATGCGCGACCTGGCCCAGGAAGAGCCCCACCTGGTCGAGCAGTTCCAGAAGCTCTCCGAGGCCGCCGGCAGAGTCGGTGAGCCCCGCGGCGGGAGAGGGGGGGGGGACGGGCCCGGACAGGTCGCGCTCGGTGGGCCTCCCTCCCAGGCATGGGTCAGGCGCCCCCGCCCCCCCCCCCCCCGGACCGCCTGGCTAGACGGGGCGGCCTTGGTCAGGCTCTTGCCTTCCCAACCTAGCGCTGGACACACTTGTTCCGAGGGGGCGGGCTGGCTGAGATGGGGCGAAGGGAGGCTGAAGGGCACGGGAAGAGCTGGCTGGGCAGAGAACCTGACTCTGCCCAGAGGGTTGAGAAATTCCCTGGCTCCAAAGCGGAGAGCTTGCTGGGCCTTTCAAGGGCGGGGAAAGTCCGTCCTCCCTCCCTCCCTCCCTCCCTCCCGCAGTCAGGGCTGGAGCAAGCCAGTTGGCCTCTCCTTTAGCGATCTTTCCAGCATGACCAGGGCAGGCTTCACCGCCCCCCCCCCCCCCGCCATGGGCATAGCGCAGGGGTCACGGGGGGGGGGAGGAAGAACTGTGGATTTCCTGAGTTGGGCAGGGGGTCGGACTAGATGCCCCTTGGAGTCCCTTCCCTGTTTCTCTCTGAGGGTGCAGAAAGTCACCGTTGGAGGTGTGAGGTCTTTATGCTCCCCGCAGCAACACAGAGGTGCCCCTCTCAGTCCCAGGGCAGATTCAGGGATCAGGGAGCAGCGCAACCATCTGGAAGCCAGGCGAGCCCTGGACGATGGAGCCACTGCACTTGCCCGTGCAGCTTCCGGGGAGGTCTCAGTGCCAGGCAGTCAGCTTTTCGCATCGTTCGGGGCCGCCTTCCTCACCGTCTGGTGCTTTGGGAAGCCTTTCCTTTTAACAGACTGGGGTCTTGTCTGGTGTGCCGGGTGTGATTTCATTGGTTGGCTGTTGCGGTTGTTTTGGGAGGGATCTGTTGTGTTCCGCTGTAGCCCCTTTTTCTCAGCACGAAAGCTTGGGGTAGTGATTAAGAGCGGCTGGGGCTTGATTCCTCACTTCCCCGCCACGTGAAGCCAGCTTGGGAAGATGGGCTTCACTTGAACCGACAGGAAGATGGCCGGGAAATTAAAGGAATTCTTTGCATCTGCTTTTACTGTGGAAAACGTGGGGCACGTACCCACGGCAGAGCTGCTGTTTTGAAGAACGGTGTCTGAAGGACTGGGTCAGCCTGAGATGGAATTGTGGGGCTAATGGGCAAACTGGGAACTAACAAGTCTACAGGTCCAGAAGGCATACACAGACCCCGGGGTTCTTACAGAACTGGAATGTGGAATTGTTGATCTGCTAAGGAGGGTACGCCCCTGGTCACCTAAATCGGCCTCCATGTCAGATGACCGGGGAGTAGCAAATGGCACACAGTTTGCCCGGGGGGGGGGCGGGGGGAGATCAGCCGGTTCCAAGTGGGGGGGGGGGCTGGGGGGTGTTCTCTGAGTGCAGCCTTTGTAGTTCGCCCAGCCACAGAGAGGAGCCCTGTCAGTCAGTAGAACAGCCGGATTGGAGGCCAGGAGTACCTTCGAGACCAACCAGATTTGCGGGGGGGGCAGTGAGCTTTCCAGAGGCAGAGGCTCCCTCGTCATTCACCCAGACATGAATAAACACGGAGCTGCGGAGTTCTGGGTGCCTGTGAAGCCGCGGCCAGCGCTTCTCCCTCTCTCTTTTCAGGGAGTGACCCCACCTCCCAGCAAGAGTTCACTTCCTGCTTGAAGGAGACCCTCAGCGGCTTGGCCAAGAACGCCAATGACTTGCAGGTACAATGTGGGCGGGCGGGGGGGGGGTCCTCCTTTGCAACATGGGGGGGGGGTGAAGTGTCAGTAACCCCCCCTGGCCCCGGGAGCTTCTCCTGCCCCAGCCGGTTTGCTGGCTGCTGGGGGAGGATGCGGTTCTCCCTTCTTCCGCCCCCTTGGTGTTTCTTCAGTTGTGTCCACAGAGACGCGGACAGGGCTCAGCCAGGGAGCTCCTGTTCGGAACTGGAGAGGGTGGGAACGGCGTCTCCTGCCTAGCCAGGCCCATGAGCTGCAGCCTCCGGAAGCGCTCCCCGAGTGCCGGCTCCCTTGCCACCACCTCCTGCCTCCTTTCCCCTCTGCAGAACTCCACGGTGGCGGAGGAGGAGCTGGCCAAGACCATGGAGGGGCTGGGCCTGGAGGACGGGGAGGGCGACGGCAGCCTCCTCCCCCTCATGCAGAGCATCATGCAAAACCTCCTCTCCAAAGACGTCCTCTACCCCTCCCTCAAGGAGATCACCGAGAAGGTGGGGGGGGGGCTGGCAGCGGGGGGGGGGGGGTGGACCACTGGGCAGGCGGGGGGCTCAGTAGCAGCCTTTCTCCCCCCCCTTCCATACCTTCATGTCTCCCCCCCCCACCCGCAGTACCCAGAGTGGCTCCAGAGCCACCGGGACTCCTTGCCCCAGGAGCAGTACGAGAAGTACCGGGAGCAGCACAGCATCATGGGCAAGATCTGTGAGCAGTTTGAGGCGGAGGGGCCCACGGACAGCGACGCAGAGCAGAAGGCCCGCTTCGAGCTGGTCCTGGACCTCATGCAGCAGGCAAGTGGGGCTGGAGTCGGGGGGGGGGGTCCAGGGGAGGGGGCGTTCTGTGGCTCACTCTGCGCGTCTGCCTTTCAGCTTCAAGACCTGGGCCACCCTCCCAAGGAACTGGCTGGGGAATCGGTGAGTCTGTGCCTGTGTGTGCTTGGGCATGTTTGGGGCTGAGGCGGGAGGCGCTGGGTGCCATGAGCTGGTAGGCAGAGAGAGGGTGGGGGTTTCCTGGGGTTTGGGGCCCCCCCAAACAGGGCCCCCCTTCTAACGGTTTGCGTGGAGCAGCCAAGAAAGGCATCTTGGGTCTGCCTCGGCCCTCTTCCATGCTGGGGGGGGGGTGCCCCCCAAACCGCTGCAGCCGGCACCGCTTGCAAGAGCAACGCCTCTCAGGGACGCAGCCCTGTCTCAACGGTCGGGTGACATCTGTCAGGAAGGAGCAGCATGGTGCTGGCAGTGAGTGTGCCAGACCAGGAGTGGGGAGAGACGTGTCCGTATCCCTGCACTGCGGTGAAACTCCCTGCGGACACCCGGGGGGGGGCTTTCAGTGGTGCCCTCTGTTGGGGGGATTCAGAGCCCAGGAGCTTTCTCTAGGAATCCCATCCCCCCCCCTGGCTCAAACGGGGGTGGTGGTTTGAAACTGGCAGGAACCCCCGTAGTCTGAGAGAGGGAAAAAAACCTGTTCCAAAGTTAAAACCATTTATTGAAAGAAAACCACACTGCACAAATTTTCAAGCAAATGGCAATTTCAGTATTCATTTTAAAGAAGGGAACAGACGAACCAAATACTTATAAACAAATAGTGCACTTATTATTCTTTTAGGAATTATTACCTATTTAGGAATGCATTCCAGCTGCTCTGGCAAGACCTAAACCTCAGTGTTGGCAGAGGGCCCTTAGCATCTCAAACACTGGTGTGAAATACCTTTAGAGTCCAGATCAGCTGTCAATCAAGAGATCGGATGGCCCTGACGAAACCCAGACCCCCCCTTTCCTGACCAGAAGGCTCTGACCGGAGTCACCATATGACTAGGTTAAAACCATCCTCTCTGTCAAGGCAGGCGCTTGGAGCCACAGGGCTTCATGTCTAGGGCTTGGAGGCTGGAACTCAGAAGTGTCAACAGCTCTTTTCAAGTAGAGTGCCAGGTGCATGACCAGGCTGAAGAGCCTCCTGCAAAGGCCTAAGCCAGTTCAGGCCGCTGTACAGAACGGCCCCATCCCGCTTATCACTCTGCGTGTGGTTCTGCCTTCCAACTGGTTGCCGGCACCTGTCAGTTAGCAAGGTGGGCGCACAGCATCTTGTGGGTGGAGCCAGAAGCCGCAGAGGAGGAGAAAAGCCCTCCTGGGCAGTGGGACCCCATCCCCTGAGGGCGCCATGAGGCTGGTGTTGGCCTTGTAAGAGCAGGCCTCTGCTTGGCTGTCCGCTTGTGGCGGTGGCTGGTGGCAGCTGCTCGGAGAGGAGAGGCCAGGAAGGAGCGGAGGAGGGCAGGAGCAGAGGTGCCTCCCAGGAACTGCAGCCTCCGGACCCGGAGGACCTCGGGCACCATTCACCAAGCCCTTGTTTGCCCAGAGCCCACCGGGGGTTGGCACTTTTGCTGCTGCTTTTCTGGTGGCTGAAGCCCCTTTGCCACGCTCTGCCATGGCCTGGTCTGTGCCGCAGCCTGCCTGGCTGCCCCTGATGTTTGTTTCTTGTCTTCCCCCTGCATGCCTTGTCCAGCCACCTGGTCTGAACTTTGACCTCGAAGGACTGAATCTGCCCGATGCGGCCAGCGCCAGAGGAGACCAGTGCCGGATCATGTGACCGTCTCCTGTGGAGCATCCCGAGAGTGACTGTGTGTCTCTTCCTCACCAGGGTGCCTGAAGCAGGCTGGACTGATGCTGTTCCCATAGAGCTATTTATGTATGAAGATCCCAGTAGGATAATCCCAAGCCCTGAGTCTTTCAGGAGGCCTCAAGAGTGAACGGGGGGGGGGGGGGGGCGCTGTGCCCTCCATTCCCTCCCTGTTTGCAGCTGCTGTCTTCTGAGTGGCCCAGAGAGTTCTGGATCCTGCTGTCCTTTGGGTTTTTGTAAGTCACACGCTGAGCGCAGCCAGCTTGTGTGTGTGTGCTCCTTGCCCCACTCCCCATTCCCCTGCCTGGAGCTGAGCTGCCAAGACAGCTGTTAGCTGTCCTGCTGGGTTCCTTGCGGCTGGGGAGGGAGTCTCCTGTTTGGGGCCTTGTGGGAGGGGGGGCTTGAGCCATTTGTGCCTCAGCTTCCCCTTTGCTGCCAGTGTTTTGAGGCTTGCCAGGTGGACGGGGGCCAGAGGTGGAAGGGTGCAGGCCTCTTTCAAACACAGCCCGGCCAGGGCTTTGAGAGAGGGTTCCTGGGGAAGGCAGTGTTGAGGGGCTCTGCTTCTCTCTGCCTTTCCTTGTGGCCACTTTCTCTGTTGCCAGGAATGCTCCAGGCTGTTGGGCACAGAAGGGTCACGGTTTTTCTGCCCCAGCATGAAGCTGGAGGAGGGTCCCCTCTGTGGCAGGGGCCCAGCTGGGACGGTCGGGGACATGGAGGAGAGCAGGGAGATGAATTGGAGACGGAACTCTTTGGAATAAATAAAGGTGGAAGTTTATCTTTGGACTGTTTTTTGGCTTTCTGTTTTCTCTCTGCCTAAGCTGGGGCTGGTGTTCCATGGATGGGTGCTGGATCTGCCGACCTTCCAACCAACCTGCTGGGCTGGGGGCCAGTGAAAGGGCCGGAGTTGTCACTTCCGGGGGGGGGGGGGGGGGGGCTAATCTGGGAAAGGCCTCTCTGTGTTTTCCTGGCAAACTGTAGCCACAATTAGATCTATGGGAAAGGTCAGACTCCACCTTTCTCCACTTACATTCTTTCTCTCCATTGTAGCTTCACAACAACCCTGTTAGGTCAGGTACATTAAGTTCATGTGTGCCTGGCACAAGGTCAGCAAAATACTCTTAAGTTGCCAACCAGGGCCCCCTCACAGCTGTGGAGAGTCTCCTGAGCAAAAATTCTACTTTTTAAGCTACTGGCATTAAAGTTGTGAGCGAGTGATTTGGCTACTGCATACATTAGTCTGCTCTGGAGCCATCCCTTCCTGAGCTAAAATGCATGAGCCGGGGGCTAAAAAACCATGAGCTAACTCACACTAACTCAGCTTAAGAGGGAAAACTGCTGGCATTAAAAGTTGTGAGCGAGCGACTTGGCTGCTGCACAAATTAGTTTGCTCTGGAGCCCTCCTTCCTGAGCTGAGACAGAAATGTGTAAAAAACTGTGGGCTAGCTCACACTGACTCAGCTTAGAGGTGACACTGGTTGCTGCACAGATTAGTTTGCTCCGGAGCCCTCCTTCCTGAGCGGAGACAAAGATCTGTGACCGGAGGCCAAGAAACTGCGGGCTAGCTCACACTGACCCAGCTTAGAGGTGACGCTGCCCAGACGGGCCTTTCTCCTTGCTGGGAGGCGGGCGGAGAGCGCCGCCCGGGCTCCACTTCCGGTCCCCGCTCCGTCTCTCTATGGTGCGCGCCGGAAGTTGCTCGGGGGGGGGGCGTGGCCTGAGCGTCGCAAAGGTGCGCGGCGGCCGTCAAGCGCGACTGTCGGGCAGAGGAGCGGCGGTGGCCGCGGCGGGGCGATAAAATGGCGGCCGGGCGGCCCGCGGCAGGCCGAGGAGGAGGACCAGGACCCGGGCGGGAGAGCGGGAGCAGCAGCGGCCGAGGCGGCGCCAGAGGCGGGCGGAGGAGAGGAGGGAGAGGCCCGGCCCCTCCCCGCGCAGGTAGCCACGACGACGACGGACGACGACGACGCCTCCTCCTCCTGGGGGAGCAGCGCCCCTCCCCCCCCGCGCCCCCCCCTCGGCGGGGCTCCCCCCTCCCCCCCCGGCTCGGCCTTCTCGCGAGGTCGGGCGGGTGGGTCCCCCGGGGGAGGGTCGGCCCCACTCGCCCAGCGTGAGAGCCCCACAGAATAAGCGCCCCGCGAGGCACGGACAGACCCCCCCTCCCCCCCCCCCCCCCCCCACACAGACTTGCTTTTTGTTGACCTTAAATGAGGCTGCCAGAAATAAAAACAAAAGGCGGCGGGGGGGGGTGGGGGGGGAACAGATACTGGTAATGATATTTATTTGTCCCATGATATTGGTAGGTGGCGGCCGGTGGGGGGGGGGCATTGAGAACACATCTGAAGTTAAAGTTGCTTTCTTTCTCTGCCCCCCCGCAATGCCTTAAGCCTACCCAGGGAGGGGGACTCCGGCTGGCGGAAGGAAGACCGATCAGGGTGGCATGCCTCCCGGTTGCCTACCCAGCCGCCCTGCCAGGAGCTGCACTGTTATGTGTGAAAGAGCCGCATGTGGCTCCCGAGCCACAGGTTGGCCACCGCTGCCCTGGTGGAAGGCTGAAACCCATTCCCCGTGGCGCACCGTCGTCGGAAGGCGAGAAGGGCAAAAAAGGGTTCAGGTCAGCAGCAATGCTCCCTCTAAGCTGTGGAGTCCGGTGAGCAAGAATTCTACTTTGTGAGCGGCTGGCATTCAAGCTGTGAACAAGCGATTCAGCTGTTGCATAGATTAGTTTGCTCTGGAGCCATCCTTCTCTAGGTTGAGACAAAAGTGTGTGAACCAGAGGCTAAAAAACTGAGCTAGCTCACACTAAGTCAGCTTAGAGGGAACACTGGTCAGCAGTAGGAGGATTTGGGCTGAAGAAGAAGAGGAGAGGAGGAACCTCCCAGGTTTCCCAGTGGAATGGGCCGCCTGGGGGTGGGCAGGCTCTCCTTTGCTGGTGGCCTTCCTGCCCTGAGTGGGAGGTCAGACTGGATGGCCTCTCAGGCACCTTCTGACTCTGCAGTGGCTGGGGTGGGAGTACGGAACTGCCACCCTAATTTGCCAGCTGAAGCTCTCTTTGTCTTCCTCTTTCTCAGAGTGACAGTACTTCTTCACCGTCAGTTTCCAGATACGCTTGGATCAACTTTGGGGGACAGGTGAGCGCACTGGGCATGTCTCATACCTTTGGTAGGGATTGGTAAGGTAAAGTTTTCTCTGCACGTGGAGTTGCGGGATTACTGTGGGGCTTGCTTGAAGTGAGTGAATGTTCAATTGGTACATAGACCCTGCATCAATGACTCTTGTTTCTGCATTAACGTTTTCATGAGGTATGGCTCCCCCCCCCCCCCCGCCCGCCCGCCCGCCCGCCCGCCCGCCCGCCCGCATCACCAGGACCCAGAATTTTGGTGGTCTGTGCTGTAGCGGCTGCCTTGCAACACTGTGCTGAGCCGGGAGCCCTGTAGCTATCCTGCAGGAGTCACGAAGGAGGTTCTCCAGAAGTGAGTCCATTGCCCACCTGGTCCCAACTAAGTGGCTAGTCAGGTGTCTCTGGGAAGGCCGTCAGCAAGGTCCGAATCCCAAAGCTGCTGCTTGCACCAGGATGTAGAGGACTGCTGCCTCAGAATATGATGTTCACATATCATGGGCTGATAACCACTGATGGATTTTTTCTCCACGGTCTTGTCTGACTTCCTTTTGAGGCCAGCTAAACAAGTGGTCAGTCACTGCACCCTGTGGTGGTCAATTTGAAAAGTTAATTACAGAAATATTGTTTTTTGGCTGTCCTAAACCTGTTGCCCATCAATTTCATTGACGTTCAGATTTTTGGTTTTCTCTTTACTTTCTTGCTTAGCAACAAGAAGACTAAAGAATAACATAAACATAAGAGCTTCAAATACTTTAGCTTTTATTCACCAGGAAAGTGCTCCAACTCTGGGATTACTTTGACTGATTTTTGTGATGGGGTAACCAGAACCGTACACAGTGTTATAAATACAACCACAGCATTACAGGTGGTGGTGGAGGGAAGTGCCATCACATCGCAGCTGAACTATGGTGACTCTCTCAAGGGGTTTTCAAGCCAAGGGACACTCAGAGGTGTTCTGCCATTGCCTGCCTCTGCATAGCAACCCTGGACTTCCTTGGTGGTCTCCCATCCAAATATTAACCAGGGCCGACCCTGCTTAGCCTCTTGAGATTTGACAAGATCAGGTTAGCCTGAGCCATCCTGGCCATTACAGGTTCTAACTATTTAATTTGCTGTCTTTTTCTTTATCATCCCCGCCATGGAATTTGCTTTGAGTTTTGCTGCCGCACAGTAGATTCAGCTCCTTCCTAGTCAGTGCTGACCAGGTTAGACTTTATCAGCAAATCTGTATTGTTGGAGCATTGTTTTACTTTTACAGTTTGGTGTAGTGGTTAAGTGCACGGACTCTAATCTGGGAGAACCGGGTTTGATTCCCCACTCCTCCACTTGCACCTGGCTGGATGACCTTGGGCAAGCCATAGCTCTGTACCAGCTGTTCCCTCAAGGACAGTTCTCAAAAGAGCTCTCTCAGCCTCACCCACCTCACAGGGTGTCTGTTGTGGGGGGGGGGGGGAAGGGAAAGGAGTTTGTCAGCCGCTCTTGAGACTCCCAAGTGAGTGAAGGGTGGGGTATAAATTCAATCTCTTCTTCTTCTTCTTTCTCTGTATCACTGAACACTTATCGGGAACCTTCTTTGCCACATTGTCACTCACTTTGGAGAGATTGTTTCCCAACTTCTTTGCTATCTATTTTTTGCCATCCTGAACGCTTTGGTATCATCTACAAATTGGGCAGCTTCACTGCTTGCCCCAAATTCCCCATTATTCATAGTTCCAGTCTCCATTATACAAAATTCCAGTCGAGATTCCAATCACTAAGGGACTGTGCTGCTTTCTTTTCTCCTTTTTGTATGTTTCCTTCTAATGTTTTCTGTCATTTAAACAGTTTCTTATCCAAGGGGAAGACTCCTGCAATTATCCTAGGATTGCTAAATTTATAGAAGAGCCCTTATTGAAGGACAGTATCAAATGTTTTTGGTAGTCCAAGCTTGTAACATCATATCGGCCTTATCCTCAGATAGCTGCTGTGGTTGGTGGGAAGGACAGCATATAAATATTTTAATATTAATCCACTGACAGAAATCCACGAGGTTGGTGTAACAGGACTTCCCTTTGTAGCAGCTATGCTGTTTCTTCCCTTAGTAAAGTTCATTCCCTCTGTGTGCTTAATAATTCTGTTTTTAATTGCAGCTTCCACCAGTTTACTTAAGGACATAAGGAGTGGCTGCTGGTCCAGACCAGTCTATTGTAGACCCACGACCAACCTAAAACCACACTAATTGAAGCTCAGGTAGAATGCATTCCACAGATAAAGAAAGGGACTGCAAAGTCTGAAAGAATGCCTGTTTGGTTAACAACGCAAGTCAAGGAAGCTATAAAAAAAACAAAGAGGCTTCTTTCAATTGGAAGGTCTGCCGTAATGAATTGAACAGGAGGGGCCACAGGCTCTGGCAAAAGAAATGCAAGTCAATAATGAGGTTTTGAGGACCTGGTTGCTAAAAGCATCAAGACAAACTATAAACATTTTTTAAAAATATATCTAGAGCAGGAAACCAGCCAGAAAAGCAGTTGAGCCTTTGGATGACAAAAGGAATAAAAGGTTTGTTAAAGGAAGATGGGGAAATGGCAGAGAAACCCGAGACTTTTTGGCTTCTGTGTTCATTGTGGAAAGTGTGGGGCACGTACCCAAGCCACAGCCACTGTTTTCAGGAAGGGATTCCAAAGAACCGAATCAAATTGAGGTGAAGAGAGTTGATATTCTAGACCAACTGGGAAAATTAAAAACTGATAAGTCTCCAGGTCCTGATGGCATACACCCGAGAGTTCTCAGGGAACGCCAATGCGAGATTATTGATCTCTCTCTCAATCTCTCCCTCCCCCCCCACTTCCAACTTCTGCTGACTCTATTAATTCATGTTCTCCAAAATGTTCTGTTGTTAACAGCCATTCTCACATCTTGCAAACCAAGGGCCCTCGTGGCTTCCTTGATGAAGCCCATCCATCTCCTGCTGGGCCTTCCTCTTTTCCAGCTGCCTTAAACTTTCCCTGGCTTCATTGTCTTTTCCAGCGATTCTTGTCTTTTCACGATGTGACCAAAGTATGATAGCCTCCGTTGGGTCATGTTAGTTTACAGGGGAGAGTTCAGGCTTGGTTTGGTCTAGGACCCACTTGTTTGTCTTTTTGGCAGACCGTGGCATCCCTCAAACTGTCCTCCCAACACCACATTCCAAAGGAATCTACTTTCTTCCTTTCAGCTTTCTTCACTGTCCAACTTTCACACCCGTACACAGTAAAGGGGAATACTGTGGCATGAATTAACTTGTTCTTGGTCGCCAGTAACACACCCATACACTTCAGGATCTTTTCTTAACTCCTTCAGGGTTGCCCTTCCCAGTCTCAATCTCTTTATTTCTCAGGTCGGGTCTCTCTTTTGGTTGATGATGGAGCTTTTCCATTGTCAACCTTATACTCGTACAATTCCCCAGGAGTCGTTACTTTTGTCTTCTTGATATTCAGCTGTAATCCTGGTTTAGCAATTTCTGCTGTTACTTTCATCAGTAATCATTTCTTCAATGTTTTCTGCCAGTAATGCAGTGTCATCTGCGCATCTCAAATGGTTTATTTTCCTTCCACTAATTTTTACTCCACCTTCATCTAATCCAGCTTTTTTTATGATGTGTTCTGCATACAGATTGATGAGATAGAGAGATAAAATGCATCTTTGTCTGACACCTTTGCCAACTGGAAACAGTTCTGTTTTTCTGTATGATGTTCTAACAGTGGCTGCTTGTTCAGTGTATAGGTTGTGAATCAAATTAATCAGATGCTATTGATCTGCTAACCAGTATACGTTAAGTTATCACTAAATTCAGCCATTGTAGCAGAAGACTGGAGAGTAGCAAATGTTTCGCCAGTTTTTTAAAAGGGGTTGAGAGGAAAACCAGGAAATTCGAGGCCAGTTATCATCTGTCCAAGGCAAACTAGTAGAAACTGTAATCAAAGAGAGAATTGTTAGGCACCTAGGGGGACTAAGCCTGCTGAGGAAAAACCAGCATGGCTTCTGCAAAGGGAAGTCCTGCCTCACCAGCCTGTTGGGAGTTCTTCGTGAAAGTGAGCAAGCACGTAGACAACAGTGACCCAGTAGACTTTGTATACTTAGAGTTTCAAAGAGCTTTTAACAAGCTGCCTCACCAAAGATTCCTGAGTAAACCCAGCAGTCATGGGGTAAGAGGATGGGTTATCATATGGATTAAAAACTGGTGAAATGACAGGAAGCAAGGAGTAGTAATCAATGGACAGTTCTTACAGTGGAGGGAAGTAAGCAGTGGGGTCCCTCATGGATCGGTATTGGGGCCGGTACTGTTTAATTTGATCATAAATGATCTTGAACTGGGGGTGAATAATGTAGTGGCCAAGTTTGCAAGACAGTGAAAGCCAAGGCTGGCTGTGAAGATCTCCAGGAGGACCTCCACTAATTGGATGAGCGGGCGGCAGTGTGGCAGATGGAGCTCAGTGTTGGTAAGTGCAAGGTAATTCACATTGGACAAAAAAACTCCCAGCTTCAAGTCTAGGCTTATGGGCTCTGGACTTGCTAGGACTGAGAAGGAAAAAGCTCTTGGGGTCATAGTGGAGAGCTCAATGAAAGTGTCAACCCAGTGTGCTGTTGTGGTGAAAAAGGCAAACACTATAGAGCAAATTTAGACTCCGGGGGCACCTTTAAGGCCAACAAAGGTTTATTCGAGGTATGAGCTTTTGCGTGCAAAGCTCACTTTTTCAAATACATTCAAGTTCATTGAATTTGAAAAAGTGTGTCTTGCACACGAAAGCTCCTACCTTGAATCAAACTTTGTTGGTCTTAAAGGTGGCTACTGGACTCTAAATTTGTTCTACTGCTTCAGACCCACACGGCTGACCATCTGGATCTATCTTCATGGAAGGTAAACTCTTATGTTAGGGATTATTAGGAAAGGGATTGAGAATAAAACAGCTGGTATGATGCCCCCTGTATTATAAACCAGTGGTGTGTCTTCATTTGGAATCGTACGTACAGTTCTAGTCTCCGTACCTCAAAAAGGACATTGCAGAAATCTCATTACTCCCCGTACCAGTCCTTTTAGCACCCCACTGTTCACCTCCTTTGGTTGCAAGAGCAGTCCATTTATTTCTGCTCTCTGCTTCCTGCTGTTCAAGCAGTTTGTAGTCCATAAGAGGTCCCAGGATTGCTGAGTTTAGGCAGGAGTCTTTGGTGAGATACCTTGTCTAAATACTTCTGGAAGCCTGAGTATATGGTGTCTCCTGGATCGTCCTTGTTCCCATTCTTGTTAAACTGGCTCAAAAAACTCCCTGGTGGTTGGTGAGGCAGGCTTTCCCTTTGCAGGTTTTCCCTCCGAAGGCTTTGTTCCTCAGTATGCTTAACAATCTGTTCTACCTGGCACGGATGTTAGGCTAATTGGCCTGTCATTCCCTGGATGCCTCCTAGAGCCCGTTTTAATCATTGGGATGATATTTGCTACTGCTACTCACCTGGCACAGAGGCACGTTTTTGTGAAAATTTACAGATAGTAGATCAGCAGTGTCATATTTGAGTTCCTTAGGAACCTTTGGGTGTGAGCTGACTTGACTGGCTTTCAGTTTGCTTATTAGTCCTAGAACTTCATATCTTGTTTCCTCAACTTGATGCAGTTTTTCAGACGCCCTTCCTAATAGCAGTGACTCTGGTGTGGGTCCGTGCCCCACAATGGAAGCAGATGGAGATAATTCATCGAGCTGCTCTGCCTTTCTCCCGTTCTCCTTAAGCAATCCTTTCACAGCTTTGAAATCCAAAGGCCCAACTGCCGGCCTCTCTTGCTGGTTTCCCAGTCCTGTTATCTGAAGAAATGCATCTTGCAACTTGTTTATCTTAATTTTTTTGTTCATTAGTACTTGTATTCTCTTTTTGCTTGCCTTATTGTCAGACAAAGATTGTTTTGCCCAAAACGGCTCCTTTCTGTTAACTTCTACTGGGGAAACTTTGCACTTTTCAAAAGAAATCTTTTTGCTTCCAGGGCTTCCCTGACGTGAATTGTTAGCCACAAAAGCATCCTTTCTGGATTTGGTGCTACATTTCTCATTTTGAGGTGGGCATTCTGCCTGGGCTTCAGTTAGTGTAGTCTTAAATCAAGCATGCCAGCATGGTGCCTGCGGATGCCCTGGTGCCTGCCAAGTGGTTTCAGCACGTGGGTGTGGGCGGAGGGGCTTCTGATTAGTGTTGGGGATCTGATTGGCTCTGCAGATTAAAATAACATTGCTTCAACACAAGCTGCCAACTCTCTTTTTCCCAGTGCATTTTTAAAAATTATTTCTTGTCCCCTGCATTTGGGTCAGCCTCTGCAGTGGCCATAAGAACATAAGAAAAGCCAATGTTGGATCAGGCCAGTGGCCTATCCAGTCCAACACTCTGGGTCACACAGTGGCCAAAAACACCAGGTGTCCTCAGGAGGTCCAGCAGTGGGGGCAGGAAGCCCTACCACTGTTGACCACCCCCCCAAAAACACCAAGATTACAGAGCATCCCTTGCCCCAAACTGAGAGTTCCTATCTATACTTTGTGGCTAATAGCCACTGATGGACTTCCGCTCCATATGTTTATCTAATTCCCTCTTGAAGCCGTCCATGCTTGTAGCCACCACCACCTCCTGTGGCAGTGAATTCCACATGTTAATCACTCTTTGGGTGAAGAAGGACTTCCTTTTATCTGTTCTAACCCGACTGCTCAGCAATTTTATGGCGTGCCCACGAGTTCTTGTATTGTGAGAAAGGGAGAAAAGGACTTCTTTCTCTACCTGCTCTGTCCCATGCATAATCTTATAAACCTCAATCATGTCACCCCTCAGCCATCATTTCTCCAAGCTAAAGAGCCCCAAGTGCTTCAACCTTTCTTCACAGGGAAAGTGTTCCAACCCTATTATCATTTTAGTTGCCCTTTTCTGCACTTTTTCCAATGCTATAATATCTTTCTTGAGGTGTGGCGACCAGAACTGTACACAGTACTCCAAATGAGGTCGCACCATCGATTTATACAGGGGCATCGTGATACTGGCTGATTTGTTTTCAGTTCCCTTCCTAATAACCCCCAGCATAGTGTTGGCCTTTTTCATTGCAGTCGCACACTGTCTCGACATTTTCATTGAGTTATCTACTATGACTCCAAGATCTCTCTCTTGGTCAGTCTCCGCCAGTTTGGACCCCATCAACGTGTAAGGGAGGCCATTTTGTTGTTGACTCCGCCTCCCACAGCTGCCAGTTTGTGATGGTGCCCACCTCCCTGTGCCAGAACTCCCAAGATGCCCACAGGTCCAAGAAGGCTGAGAATCCCTGTTAAATACTTTCCAGGCATGTTTCCAGTTTGTTGTAGTGGTTAGAAGCACGGACTCTAATCTGGGAGAACCAGGTTTGATTCCCCAGTCCTCCACATGCTGCTGCTGGTGTGACCCTGGGTCAGTTGCAAGTTCTTTCAGAGCTGTTCTTTCAGGAGCAGTTCTCGAAAGAGCTCTCTCAGCCCCACCCACCTCACAGGGTGTCTGTTGTGGGGAGTTTGTAAACCGCTCTGAGACTCCGAGTAAAGGGTGCGGGGTATAAATCCAGTCTCTTCTCTTCTTCTTCATGTTGGAGTGTCTTGATTCTCTTAGATCTCCCTTTCACTTTCCTTCTGACTGGCTCCCTCGTTTCTGTGTGGTTCCCTCTCTTGAAATCAAAAGGGATTGTTTTGGACCTTGGGGGCAACTTTCCACTGACAGGAATGCCGAACTCGATGCCATTTGTGGTCACTATTCCCAGTTGGTGCAGCAGCATTTGCCTTTCGCACCCAGTCGCAGAGACTGCTCAGAGTCATGTGGGAGCTGCTACATCTCCAGCTGGCTCTGGAACCAGCTGCTCCAATGCACAGTCATGTGATGTAGTGAGAAAGCTTTTTTTCTGTGACATGACTCAAGCACACGTTTGCCCAGTCAGTGGGAGGGCAGTTGAAGTCACCCAGTATTAGAAAAGGCTCTGCTTTAGTCATCGCCCTTGTTTACCTTTCCATCTCGAGATCAGGGTCTGATTTTGATGGGGGGGGGGGGGGCACAGCACATTTCCACTTTAAAGTAAGCTAGAGAAGCGAGGAAAAGAGTCGGGTTTTATCCCCCACTTTTCTGTACCTGGCTCTCCAGATTAGAGCCCACCGCTCTTAACTGCTACACCATGCTGGCTCTCTTAGGGCCCAGTATGTCCACCCATAGCAATTCCATAGGGGAGTTTCTTCCCCCTGATATTTTCTGAATTTGACACAGTGATGTCTTTGACACACCCAGCATCACTGCCCTCAACGCATCCCTCCCTCTGCGCTCCGTCTTTGCCTTAAAGAGGTCTCACTCTGAAGTCGGTGGGTTTGTTGTCCAGGACTGTTCACTTTTCCGGGGCCTGGCCAGCACCACTCTTCCTAGAAGCCGGGTCCTCTTGGGATGTATTGGGTGCTCCCTGAGCCCGAGACAGCAAGCACTGCCCTGGGTCACCCTCTGTTTCAGAGTTCCCCAGGAGGACCTGCCTGAGGCAAGTCAGTTTTCAAAGTGGAGTGGCCAGGGAGAGGACGGTGTGGAGCTTGGGACCCCAGGGCTTCCCTTGAGAGGATCCTGGCCAGGTCGGGGCATGAGGGGTGTGAAAAGAATCCTGGCGCATGTGGGGAAGAGCAGGGGGCGGGGGAGGCGGAACTGTCCATCTTGTACTACGCAAACCTCCCAAGTCAGTTAGCGGGTGGCAGGAATTTTTCATCCTTCCCCCAACCTTACCACTCACTAGAGAGGTAACGTTTCCACAGATTTTGAAGCCACAGAAGAAACACATATTTTTCCTGGGTTTGGGTTTTTTTGGGGGGGGGGGGGGAACGGAAAGGGTGGGGTGGACTGAAATGTATGTGATACTAACCCTGTCAAACCTAAAGAAATTCTCCTGCCTTAACAACATAAAATGCATCATCTGTAGCATGTACAATTGCAATTTTGTACATATTTACGGAATGTAGGCATTATGGAATACCTTTGTTTTGTCCAGGCAGAATGGCAGTGTGAGAGAATCCTGCAAGCTCTGCAAGTCCTGGGCTGTCTTTGCCCAAGGGCCAGAAGTTTTGCTGCCTGATCAGAGAGGGCTCCGTTCTCAGCCGAACTGGCTGGATTTCCCTCTGAGGCTTTGGGGCAGTCTCTCCTGGGTTTTGTCTCCTTCCCAGAAGGTAGGGCAACAGGCTGTTTTTTACCCAACCTATGGGTTTGTGCGCCACCGTAGTTTCAGGAGGAGATGAAAGGTCAAAAGGGTAAAAGAAGGCGATGCCAGGATTGAAAAGCAGCGAGAGCCCCCCCCCCCCCCCCCCCGTGTGCCTCCCTCCTGAAGGTCTCCTGCTAGGGGCAGGGATGCCTCTTGGGTTTAAGAGCCGTCTGTGTCTGTAGCGGGCTCACCTTGGCTTGAAAAGTATTCCACTCATTCTAAAGAAGAAAATATTCCATAGGATTTTTTTTCAGTACTCCCCCAAATTCTCTATTTGTCCCTTGGAAGAATTGGAGGGGGAAGTCTTGGGGGGGAGATGATTCCCCCCCCCAAATGTTCCTGTTGTTTTTCTGCGCTGTCTCACATCTCTGCCACCCACTGGAGACGAAGAAGAACCCACATGGGAGGGTGGGAGGGGGGGGGGGGCGGGTGAAGAAGACGGTGGAGGCGGCTGGGGGCTCCTCCTGCAGAATGGGCTCCTCCTCCTCCTCCTCCCCCCCCCCCCCCCCCCACGTGTGGCAATGTGAGAGCCCAGCAGAGGGGAAGGGTTTGCTTACAGTAGGAGTCCTAGGGGGAGTTTGTGGGGCACTGGGGAGGAGAAACTTTGGTCTGGGACTGAGTGACTAAGTCCTTTTGGAGATGAGGTTTCAGTCATTCACGATGTATAGCATGAAGAAACCCCGCTTGATCATAAATTCTGTGTGTAGTGTTAGACACACACAGCGTAATTTCAAGAATGATTTTTAAAAACATTAGTAGTTTTGTCAGCAATTAGAAGAAGAAGAAGAAGAGATTGGATTTATACCCCACCCTTCACTCACTTGGAGTCTCGGGGTGGCTTACAAACTCCTCTCCTCCCTTCCCTGTCCCTTCCCACAACAGACAACCCTGTGAGGTACGTGGGGCCGAGAGAGCTCTTTCCCAAGCTATCCTGGAGAGAACAGCTGTGCTAGAGCTATGGCTCGCCCCAAGGTCGTCCAGCCAGGTGCAAGTGGAGGAGTGGGGAATCAAACCCGGTTCCCCCAGATTAGAGTCCGCGTGCACTTCACCCCCGACACCAGACTGGCTTGGTGTAATGTAAGAAAGAGTCCAGCAGCACCTCAAAGGCTAACAAAAGGGGTGTCAGGGTAGGAGCTTTTGTGAGACGTTGCTCCCTTCTTCAGGTACCTGGACAGAGACGCTCCCTTCCTCAGATATCCGAGGACGTGACTGCAGCGACTCCGGAGAGCAACTCCCCCTGCCACAAATTGTGTGAGTCTTTCAGGTGCTGTTGGATGCTCTGGCTTTTTCCTCCTGCTCCAGACAGACTCGCATGGCCCTGCCCAGCTTGATGGCGTGCCGTGTTCGATGATGGTCGCTGTTAAAGTTGAACTTGCTCTCCAGATCCTCTTTTGTCCTTCCCGTTGTCTGTGGGCGGTTTCTGTCCAGTAATACATTTCTTTTGTTTTCCAATCTCAACCTTTCTTCCTGTTTGGCAGAAGCTGAAATCCATGTGATTCAGGTACTGTGGGAGTGCAGCAGATTGTAGCTCTGTCCATCCATTACTGGGTGTTTATTTGTAATTTTCCTTGCTGTAAGTTAAGACATTTTACTCTTCCAGAGATTTTACATCTCTCCTCTTGCACAAGTCCCTGCAGGGCCCCAGTTGCCCCACTTTGCCAGAAACAGGAGAAGGCAGGACTTGGGGGGGGGGGAGGGGGAGAAGAGCCTTGGGGTGGGGGCCAACAGAGGTGTCATGTCCCCGGCCAGAGGGGCCCGTGAAGCTGCTGGGGGGGGGGGGGGGATTTGAAGTGGATTCAGCCAGTGCTGGCTTCAGAGGTTAAGACGCTGAACTGCAGACCAGAAGGTTGGTAGCCTTGGCAGTTCGAGACCCAACTGCTGCATGACAGAGCGAGCTCCCGTCTCTGGCCCCAGCTCCTGCCAACCTAGCAGTTTGAGGCAAGAACTGCAAGTAGATAAATAGGTACCGCTTCGGTGGGAAGGGAACAGTGTCCGTGATGCCTCGGCGGTCTAGTCATGCTGGCCACATGACCATGGAAAAGTCTTTGGACAGCGCTGGCTCTTCAGCTTGAAAACGGAGATGAGCACTGCATCCCTAGAGTCGGATTCGACTGGCTTTTGAGCAAGGGAAACCTTGACCTTTACAGGTAGAGATGGGTGATAGCAGGCCTGGAGATGAGCCCCAAAACGGCTGGCCTCTCTCTACCATCCACGCTCCCCCCCCCCCCCCCAAGTCACAAGGCTGACACTTTTTCCTGACTGTAAGCCCTACGGAGTACACTGGCTACAGGTTCACCCCCAAACCCACAGGTTCACCCCAAACCAAGGATTGCTCACCAGGTAGGATCCAGATTGGAACGCTGCCCTACAAGCTTTACCCTGCACGCTTAGCAGCAGAGAGGCAAAGGGAAGCCTCCACTGGACCTCACAGTCCACTGGACTCCTGCCTCATCACCCTCTGGTTTGCAGGCTGCCCCCTCACACACACACACACACACCCCTACCATCCCAGGGGGTCAGACCTGCAGAGGGAATCCAGAATTTTTTGTGTGAGAAATTGCAGTATATGCAATACTTACTTCCCCAAACCTAAACTTACTTTAATGCTTTGAGAGCATAAAACGCTGTGTTCACAACCTTGTGAGTATATAATTGTGTATTTGGCATATAGATTTAGCGCTTCAGGTAGAAAATTCTTTGGTTTGGTCGAAAGAAAACTGCTACTATACGTTAGTGACTGAGCAGTTAGCAAAGTGCCACACCCCACACCCCCCCGGTTGTGTCAGCCGGCCAGGGGGTCCCTCGCTTTTGTTGTCTGAGAGTCAGAAAAATGGGGGGGGGGGGGGGGAGAACCGTAAGTTTTGCAGTAAGCAAAATGTAGACTGCTATGCAGACTCTGGAACTGTATTTATAGTCTTAATCAGCATGAACCGATCTGGCTGTTGGGTGGAACTTGTCATAAAAACACGTCATTCCTCGGTGTTGTAGAATCAACGGTTGCACCCAGAGCCCCCTGGGATTTTAGTGCACTAAACGTCTAATTCCATAGATCTTTTTAATTAAAAATCTTCATATCGCTCAGTTCTTAGGGAGCGTTTTTTGAGGGGGAAGCGAGGAGGACCCAGCATGGGACTGATGGACTCAATAAAGGAAGCCACAAAGGCCCTCCGACCTGAGCAAGGCTGCCAGCGAGAGGACATTTTGGAGGCCTTGATTCATAGGGTTGCCGGAAGCGACTGGATGGCCCTTGACACACAGACACGCGTGCTCTCTCTCTCTCTCTAGCTCATAAGTCTTCCCCAAAGAAACTCAAACAAAGAAAAGAATGCTTAAATGCTAGCTGATTACAGAATGCCGTAGTTGTAAGAAGTGTTGTACTGTTATGGCTATTGGACTTTGCACCTGGCTAGCCGAAATTAACTCTGGGTTTCCGAGGGCTGGCTGCAGTTTGTGGACCTGGGCTGAGTCAGTGGGATGCCGGGAGGGGAAAGCCCAGCTTCCTGGAGCTCTGCTGGCTTTGCTCATGGCCCATCCAGACGCACTTCTGCAGCCGCGAAGGGCATGGCTCTTGGGAGAGGGTCACATGAACGTGGGGATCTAGTCCCTTGCCCCTCCCCTCCCCGCTCTGTGGGTTTAGTCTTTCTGGCCACATGCCAAACCCTAGCTAAAAGCTGCCTTTTGGGGAGGGAATCGGCTGATCAGCCCAGGTTCCATGCTAATGCTGTGTGAATATTGTCACTTCTGAAAGAGGCGGGGGGGGGGCTCCTTAAATCTTATCTGAAGAGGTCCTGGAGAAGGCTGTGATAGCAACAAGGGTGGGCCCCTGTGGGGTTTGGTGTGCAGTCATAAGGTGGGGGCAGCTGCAGAAACTCGGGCTGCGTTAAGAATGTAAGAAGAGCCCCCCCCCCCCCCCCCCCGGCTGGATCGGACCAACAGTCCATCTTATTGTAATGCGTAATATTGTGACGTGTGTTCCTCAAAGTGTCTGACCTCTGATAAAGGCTCCTGATGGGGCTGAAACGCGTCAGGTCATTTGCGTGGGCCCTTTGTGTCCAGGCCACTTGGACTTCTCTGCAAGGCTTTCACTGGGCCCTTGTTTGCTTTTCACTGCCTTTCTAATAAATACATGTATTTTTGTATAAGTTTTATCTAGGTTTTGAATATTGGCCCTATATGAGACTTCTTTCTTAACCCAGTGGTCTATCTAATCCAGCATCCTGTCTCACGCAGTGGCCAACCAGTTCCTCTGGAGGGACAACAAGAGGGCAGGTAGGCTGAGGCCTTCCCCTGAGGAGACCATCAGAAGAGCCCTGCTGGGTCAGACCAGTGAGGGTCCATCTCGTCCAGCATCCTGTCTCACACAGGGGCCAACCAGTTCCTCTGGAGGGCCAGCAACAGGGCAGAGAGGCCGAGGCATTCCCCTGATAAGAACCTCAGAAGAGCCCTGCTGGGTCAGACCAGTGAGGGTCCATCTCGTCCAGCATCCTGTCTCACACAGGGGCCAGCCAGTTCCTCTGGAGGGACAGCAACAGGGCAGAGAGGCCGAGGCATTCCCCTGATAAGAACCTCAGAAGAGCCCTGCTGGGTCAGACCAGTGAGGGTCCATCTCGTCCAGCATCCTGTCTCACACAGGGGCCAGCCAGTTCCTCTGGAGGGCCAACAACAGGGCAGAGAGGCCAAGGCCTTCCCCTGAGGAGACCATCAGAAGAGCCCTGCTGGATCAGACCAGTGAGGGTCCATCTCGTCCAGCATCCCGTCTCTTACAGTGGCCAGCCAGTTCCTCTGGAGGGCCAACAACAGGGCAGAGAGGCCGAGGCCTTCATAAGAACCTCAGAAGAGCCCTGCTGGATCAGACCAGTGAGGGTCCCTCTAGTCCAGCATCCTGTTTCACACAGTGGCCTCAACCAGAGAGAGCCAGTTTGGTGTAGTGGTTAAGTGTGCGGACTCTAATCTGGGAGAACCGGGTTTGATTCCCACTCCTCCACTTGCGCCTGGCTGGATGACCTTGGGCAAGCCATAGCTCTGTACCAGCTGTTCCCTCAAGGACAGTTCTCAAAAGAGCTCTCTCAGCCCCACCTACCTCCCAGGGTGTCTGTGGCGGGGTGGGGAAGGGAAAGGAGTTTGTAAGCCGCTCTGAGACTCCCTTGGGGAGTGGAGGGCGGGGTATAAATCCAGCCTCCTCTTCTTCTTCTTCTTCTCTGGACGGTCCAACAACAGGGCAGAGAGGCTGAGGCCTTCCCCTGATGTTGCCTCCTGGCTCTGGGATTCAGAGGTTCCCCTCAGCCACCATGGCCACTAGCCCCTGATAGCCCTCTCCTCCATAAATCTCGCCAATCCCCTTTTAAAGTTGTTTCTTCCTGTGGCCATCCCTACCTCCTCTGGCAGTGGATTCTGCGTTTTAATCACCCTCTGTGACAAAGAAGTGTTTCTGTTGTCTGTCCTGACCCTCTTGCCTGTAAGCGTTGTTGGATGCCCTTGTGTTCCGGCATTTTGGGAGAGGTAGGGAACTGGCTGGCTGGGCACTCTCTCTCCACCCCACACATGATTTTATAAACCTCTAAGGCGATGTCACCGGAGGCCATGGATGTCTCACTCATGCTGTTGGTGTGCCCTGGCCCACGTTTTACGGGCGGGCGGGGGGGGGGAGTGTCAACATGTCTCATCCAGTCCCACCTCCCCCAGATGCAGGGCTGGCTGGCTGGGGGGGTGGCAAGGCAAGACAACTCGCCCCCTCCCAGTGCTGTTGGTGTGGTGTTTGAAAACAGCGCTCTGCTCCCACAAGCTGCTCTGGAGGGGTGTGTCATGCGACCTGGAGGCCCGGACGGGAGGGGCTCTGGGCTGCTTGGGCCTCCTCAGCAGGGGTGTCACCTGGTTAAAGACCTCTGAAGTGGATTGTGGGGGGGGGTGAACCCCACTGAAGTCAGCGTGGTGGACGTTGGCGTGGATGGTGCTGTGTGATCACACGTTTTGTTGACTTAATAGTCTTGGGGGGGGGGGGCGGGACTGAGACAGCCTTGCAAAGTCACCAAAGGGGCTGGCATGCCAAGTGAACCCCCTCCCCCCAGTCATCAAGTGATCTCTGAGCCCTGCAGCTGGAAAGAAGCGTTCTGTCTGTGTGTGTGTGTGTGAGAGAGAGAGAGAGAGAGAGAGAGAGAAGGTGGAAGGCCTCTCCGCAGGTGGCTCCTGCAGCCTTCTGTGTGTAACAGGCCTTTGTTTTTGCAGGGATGACTTTTTCAATCGCCTAAGTCTTGCAGCCCTCTGGTGAGCTTTGCAGTGCACGGAGAACAAGGAGCACGCTTCGGACAGGCCGGCCATGTCTCTGGGGAGCTCTGGGTTGGAAGGGCCCCTGATACTGGCAGGCAAGATGAGAGGCGCCCCCCCCCAACTCCGGCCCATTCTGTGGCTGGTCTCTAAATTGGACCCTGCTGGAAGGGCCCCTTTCTGGGCCCCAGTCAGAGGGGAGCTGGCTGATCTCTTGGAGAAGGAAGCAGCCACAGCACGGCCAGGGAACAGCTTCTCAAAACCACATGGGAAGTTAGGTAAAGGTCAAGGTTTCCCTTGCTCGAAAGCCAGTGGAATCCGACTCTAGGGATGCAGTGCTCATCTCTGCTTCCAAGCCAAAGAGCCAGCGCTGTCCAAAGATGTTTCCGTGGTCATTTGGCCAGCATGATTAGACGCTGAGGCGCATGGAACGCTGTTACCTTCCCACCGAAGCGGTACCCATTTATCTACTTGCAGTTTCTTGCTTTCGAACGGCTAGGTTGGCAGGAGCTGGGGCCAGAGACGGGAGCTCACTCTGTCATGCAGCACTTGGGTCTCGAACTGCCAAGCTACCAACCTTAACCACTTCAGCCACTGCAGCTGCAACCTGGGAAGTTGGTCGGCTGCAAAAATGTCCGCTGGTCCACATCACATCCCCGTCCCCCGCTATGAATGGGCATCTTTGAAATGCAGGGAGAGCCCTGCTTGCCCCCCCCCCCCCCCCCAAGAATTAGGTACCCCTCTAGGTGCAGGAGTGCATCTTGGATCTAAAAGCGGTCTGTGTCTACAGCATGCCCAGCTTGTCTTTAAAGGCATTTCACTCATTTGGAAAGAGAAAATATTTCATAAGAGTTTTTTCACCCCCCCTCCCAAATTTCCAATGTTTGCCTTTGAAAAATGGGGGGGCATCTTGGGGGTAAAAACAGCAACAGGTTTTTCCCTAATTTGCCTGTGTTGCTGTCCCCCCGGGCTGTCTCCCCTCTCCCCTCCCACCCCACCCAGTCTGCCCGTGGCAGATCCTCCGCTGCCCTGGCTAGCTGGCCTCAGCACTTGAATGACTCTCCCCTGCGGTTTCTCTCCGTGTTCACAGCCGGGGATCCTGACCACAGGTTGTGGCAGTGAAGTCTGTGGGTCTGTTTCCCTGTTGTGGGAATGCCGCGTGTCAGGACTCTCTGTCCTGCCTGGTAGTTGCCCGGTGTGACTGCGAGTTCCCAAGTCCGCCCTGTGCTTTGTCCCCTGCTTTGTCAGGCACATGTTCCCTCCCTCCCACCCTTCTTTCCCGCAGCTTGAGGACCGTCCCCCCGGGGCTTCTTAGCCTTTCCTTGCTGGGCAGGTGCTCTGGGCCTTTGCTCCCTCGAGCTGCCCTGCGGGGTGCACCTTCTCCAGGGCCATAGCACCCTTGTTGGGAGTCCCCTCCGCCTTCTGGATGTGGCTGTGCCCTAGACCTACGTGGAGACAGCCCAACACCCTTGTCCGTTTTGTTTTCAGTTTCCCTAGCTGCACTTTGTTGTGTGGCCCACCACTCATGATCTTTTTCATGGCACTTCTGGCCAGTTCAGACCATGTTGGTGCATGTGTATATGAAAAGTTAGGATTTCTTGTTGCTGGGTGCATTTCTTTACGAGGGCTCTGGCACTGGCATAGAAACTCCTCGGTCTTTGTTCTTCTTCTCTGGCACCGGGCTTTTCAATTGTGGGCTCGCCCTTGTGTGCTTCATGGGGGCTTTTGTTCTCGGTTGGAGGGGCATCAAATGTTCAGAACATGTTCCCACCCCCCCACCCCTGTCCCACCCCAGCTTGTCATGAATCAGAAGTGTGTTTGGCCCTGCCAGCTGCCCAGCAGTCTAGCTCAGGAAACCCCTGCATTGCAGCAGTCTAGCTCAGGAAACCCCTTTGGGAGGGAGGCTGTTGCGGTGTAGAAGAGGATGTTTTGACAACTGCCGTGGCCCCCGCGTGGCCTCCAGCTGATGGTGGGCTCTGGAGAGGGGAGGGGAGTGGGTGAGACGGCAGCACTGGTGTTAAGCGGCTCTTCCCCCCATTCCTCACCTTCTGACAGGGCCCCGCTTCTCCCTGCACAGCCAGGAACGCATAAGAACATCAGAAGAGCCCTGCTGGATCGGGCCAGTGGTCCATCTGGTCCAGCATCCCGTCTCACACAGTGGCCTCAACAAGTTCCTCTGGAGGGCCAACAGACAGGGCAGAGAGGCCGAGGCCTTCCCCTGAGGAGAGCATCAGAAGAGCCCTGCTGGATCAGACCAGTGAGGGTCCATCCAGTCCAGCCTCCTGTCTCACACAGTGGCCTCAGCCAGTCCCTCTGGAGGGCCAGCAACCGGGCAGAGAGGCCGAGGCCTTCCCCTGAGAAGAACCTCAGAAGAGCCCTGCTGGGTCAGACCAGTGAGGGTCCACCTAGTCCAGCCTCCTGTCTCACACAGGGGCCAGCCAGTTCCTCTGGAGGGACAACAACAGGGCAGAGAGGCCGAGGCCTTCCCCTGAGAAGAACCTCAGAAGAGCCCTGCTGGATCGGGCCAGTGAGGGTCCCTCTAGTCCAGCCTCCTGTCTCACACAGTGGCCAGCCAGTTCCCCTGGAGGGCCAGCCACAGGGCAGAGAGGCCGAGGCCTTCCCCTGAGAAGAACCTCAGAAGAGCCCTGCTGGGTCAGACTAGTGAGGGTCCATCCAGTCCAGCATCCTGTCTCACACAGTGGCCTCAGCCAGTCCCTCTGGAGGGCCAGCAACTGGGCAGAGAGGCCGAGGCCTTCCCCTGAGAAGAACCTCAGAAGAGCCCTGCTGGGTCAGACCAGGGAGGGTCCAGCTAGTCCAGCATCCTGTCTCACACAGTGGCCTCAGCCAGTCCCTCTGGAGGGCCAGCAACTGGGCAGAGAGGCTGAGGCCTTCCCCTGATAAGAACCTCAGAAGAGCCCTGCTGGATCGGGCCAGTGAGGGTCCCTCTAGTCCAGCATCCCGTCTCACACAGTGGCCGACCAGCTCCTCTGGGGAGCCAACAATCTAGCATAGAGGCCGAGGCCTTCCCCTGATATTGCCTCCTGCCTCCGAATGTGGAGGTTCCCTTCAGTCCCCACGGCTAGTGGCCGCTAATCGACCGAGAGGCTTCTCAACCAGGCGTTGGCAGAACCAGGTCTGTGTTAGCCTCTGGAGAGAGGGCCACATCTCCAAAATGCTCCTGTGTGCTGGGAGGGCATCTTCCCTGGCTAGCCCTGGCTCTCCTGGGTGCCACTGGCGTGAGCGGTGGGTGCTGCATCACAGAACACTGACCTGGAGCTGGAGCGCGGTTGTTCCCGGGGGCCTTGTGCTGGTTTCCAGGGGGAAGGAGAGATACCAGCCGCGGTGCAGAACGTTTCTCTGTTGAAGAGCCAAGGATGGCCGGAGAGCCACTTGGGCATAGACACCGTGCATTTACTGGCACCACCCGCAGTGACAGACCCTTCTTTCTTTCTCCCTTTTGTATTTGTGCGTGTTCTTGAATTCTCAGGGTGAATTCCCAAGGAACAAGATGTCAGATGCAGGGAGTAGCACAGACGGGAAAACAGAGATGCCCAATGGTAAGAGGAGTGGCGGGGCCGCTCTCTCCTCTCAAGGACGCCTGTCGCTGTTGTCAAGGGACGGATGCTGGCGGTGTCACGCGGCAGGCCTGAAGCGGCTTCCCCCGCCAGGCGGCCTCCGCTGTCTTTCCCGTCGGTCGGGCTGCAGCAAGGCAGGAGCTTGCCAATGACGATCGCGCACCGTGAAGATCTCCTGCACACAAGTCCTGCTGGCAGAGCCCCCCCCCCCCCCCCCCCCGGGCTGCTTGCACAGGGGAATTGCCCCTTTGCCGTGTGGCAGCAGAGCGTCCAGGGCGCTTGCCGGTCATCTCCTGGCCAGAGGCGGAACGCTCTTCCCTTCAGCCCCCCACTTTAGCCGAGAGACCCAAGCGGACAGGGCCGCGAGGACCCAAGTCAGAAATAATGCCCCGATTCGGAAGGCTGCAGATTAAGACTGGCAAAGCCCCACCCGGGCTCTGCAGTCTGAGGTGTAGCAGTCGCCTGGCCTGCAGGCCGCTGCGGCAGCTGGTGTTTGTGCCGGAGAGCCTGGTGCTGCAGGCCGGCGGGGGTTCTGCCCAAAGAGCTGTGCAGTGGAGGGCCCCTTTAGGTGACCTTTGAGTTAACAAGAGGAGTCCTCTTGCCTGTTTTGGGGAGGGGCTGCAGGAGAGTTGTGGGAAACGGTGGGGTTGGGGCCTTTAGCACCATGGGAGAGATCCGTGGGCACCACTGCAGCACCCTGTACCCACGCCCCATTAGGCCCCAATCCTAGTTTCCCCTGGTGTCGGCTCCCTTTGCCCCCGGATTGGACCCAAAGGCCCGTGGTGGAGGCACAGTTATGTAGGAGGAGCGCTGCCCCCCCCCAGTCCTCTGCTGTGGGGGTCTCCTCTCTCAGTGCTTTGGGGTCCCAGGGTTCCCTGTGGGGGCCGCCCCGGCTTCCAGCCTCACCCTGTCTGTCATGTTGTCCAGTATGAGTCAGCCCTGCCCTGGGTTCAGCTGGGGCTCCAGCCATGGCTTGCCAGAGCAGAATGGGTCGAAGGGCATGGAGCCTGGGTACATCTGGCTGCTCTTGCCCCTCTGGGTATCGGTCCGCAGCTCTGGGGCAGAATGGATTGCCCAGAGGCACGCGCTGTCAGGCTTGGCTCAGACTGAGCTCTGGGGGACAAAAAGGGGTTGGAGGCAGATCCTTGGCGGGGGGGATGCCCTCCTTGAGCAGTTTTGGACTTCTCTTCCATGTGGAGGGTGAAGCGGGGTGCTGAAGCAGCAGGGGAGGGGGGGGAACCAGGCCGGGTGTGAACTGCTGAGTGGTGGCGGCTGTTGGGTGAGCCCATTCCGGTCCACTATTGTGGTTCTGCTGGTGCCCCAGCTGGCTGGTATTGCCCACCCTGCAGGGGTGCTGGGCCCTGTGGGGACTCGCCCAGTGTGTTGAAGGGGGGCAGTGGTGCCCCCCCTTGTGTGTACACTTGGGGTGCAGCCTGAACCCAGCCACCTCTCTTCTGCAAGGCAGTGAGCCCTAACAGCCTGCTGGCCTGCCTGCCTGCCTGGCTGCCTGCCTCCTCCACGTGGGTCTGCCCTTCTCCCTGGCAGAGCCCGGGTCCCTCCTGCGCTGGGGGGAAGAAAGAGATCTGGCTATCGCCTGCTGCCGGTGGGGAGCCCTCTGGGAATGGGCAGAATGTTAACTGGCGGCTTCTTTTTTTTGGTTCTGTGCTGCCCAGGGAGCTTGTCCAGCAGCCCGGAAGAGATGTCCGGAGCCACGGAGGGGCGGGAGGCCTCTTCTGGTGTGGAAGTGGAAGCCTCCGACCTCAGCCTGAGCCTCACGGGAGACGAGGGGGGGCCCAACCGGGCCTACCCAGAGAGCTCTGCCGAGGAGAAGGACTCTGACAGCATGGACGACACCGGGCACTACTCCATCACCGAGGAGAGCCGGACCTACGACCGCTCCCACTCCGAGGAGGAGGAGGAGGAGGAGGAGGACCTGGAGGTGGAGGTGCAGCACTCTCACCGGCGAGCGCAGCGCAAGCGCCCGAACTGGGACCGGGACTCCTCGGACGACGAGCGCGCCCTGGAGGACTGGATGGCTTCGGAGACGACGGCCCTGTCGCGGCCCCACTGGCAAGCGCTCCGGGCCCTGCGGGAGAGGGAACTGGGCTCCAGCTCCCGCTTCATCTATGATGCCTGCGGGGCCCGGGTCTTCGTGCAGCGCTTCCACCTCCAGTACGGCCTGGAGCGCCACGTCGGCTGCGTCAACACCTTGCACTTTAACCAGCGCGGGACGTGGCTGGCCAGCGGCAGCGACGACCTCAAGGTGGTGGTGTGGGACTGGGTCTGGAGGAAGCCCGTGCTGGAGTTTGAGAGCGGCCACAAGAGCAACGTGTTCCAGGTGAGAGCGGCCCCCGGGAGAGCGTCTGTGTGTGAGTGTGTGTGTGTGTGGGGGTCATGTGGCAGGAAATCGAGGCCCCATAGGTGGGCAGCAGTGGGAGCCTCTCTTGGAAACCACCCAGCCTAGTCCGGGGAGTCTCCTCTGGTTGTGCCGAGCCTAGCAGCTGGGAACTTTGTGCTGGGGGGGGGGGGGGGGTGTCTGTGTGTCACAGTTCCTGTACCACAGAAGGTGAAATAGACACAAAACTTTCCTCTGAAACGAAACTAAGTTTACAAACATAACATAAATGCATGATTTTTAATAACTTTTAAAATAGGGGAGGGCCTGCAGCTCAGTGGTAGAACCTCTGCTTGGTATGCAGAAAATCCCAGGTTCAGTCCCCAGCATCTCCAATTAAAAAGACCAGGCTGGAGGTGATGGGAAAGACCTTTCTCTGCCTGAGACCCTGGAGAGCTGTAAAGAGGGGTCATGGCTCAGGGGCAGAGCCTCTGCTTGGCATGCAGAAGGCCCCAGGTCCAATCCCCAGCATCTCCAGTTAGAAAGGACCAGGCAGGAAGTGACGAGAAAAGACCTCTCAGCCTGAGACCCTGGAGAGCCGCGGTCGGTCTGAGTAGACACTGCTGACCCTGATGGATCGAGGGACTTATTCAGTAGAAGGCAGCTTTGTGTGTGTTTGTGTCCTATTTATATTTAAAAATATAAATGTCTTTGCTTTCCTAAGAAAAATGGCAAGTATATTCACAGTACTTGAGACGGAGTTGCACTCTGCTGCGCCTGATGCTCTCACAGCACTTGGGTCTTTAATTTTTGCCACCTGGGAGGCTGGAGAAATGACAGGCAGGAAAAGAGCCCATTAGTAAACAAAAGGAAATACCATTTGGGTAGGAGCTCTGCATGAGAGTCATAAGAGATGGGACTTCTTGCATGTTTGGTTATTACATTAAAGAACATTTGAAAACACTGAGCTTTTTAATAATTCATTACCACGAAACACATTCCACATTGTTGCCCAGACCATGTACGTTTAAATAAAACAGTCTTCAAAGAACTGTATATAAGTGCACGCCAGTTTTCTTTTCTTTTTAATTGCTCCTTGAAATCCACTTTGATGCTGTATATTTGGAAGCTTGTCTCATTCAAAAAGTGAAAATGGCCTCAGTTCTCTGTGTTACTTTGGTGAAAACCCCTTGCTTTAAGAAGCATTCCGTTCATTCTAAAAGAGAAAATACTTCACAGGAGGGTTTTTTAATCACTCCTCCAAAGTTTCCCATTTTTTCAGTCAAAAAAGGGTTTTCTTGAAGTCTTCAGGAAAGACCCTTGTCCAATTTGTCCCCCCCCCCCGGCCCCCCATCTCTCCATGGGAATTATTGTTGTCATGCCGGCCACATGACCACAGAAACATCTTTGGATAGCGCTGGCTCTTCAGCTTGGAAATGGAGATGAGCACTGCCCCCTAGAGTTGGATTTGACTGGCTTTCGAGCAAGCATAATAATAAGGAGGAACATCTGGTTAGAACACTGGATGGTGGATCCGTTGTCCAAAAGCAGCCTCTCATCAGAAAAATTCTCTGGCAGGCTCCCTCGCTGAGGCAGAAGAGAAGAAGAAGGTGGCGATGCCTCCATTCTCAACCAGCAGAGATAAAGAATCAGAAGCCAGATCGCACCGCCAGTCCCTTTGCAGCTTCAGACATTCAGGGCAAGGAAGAGACACAAAGGAATTACGGGGGCTTCAGGCCTTTTGAATATCATCTCAGGTGTGATGCTGCCTGCTAAAGCAAGCAATTCAGCACTTGGCTCAAATAGGCGCAGTAGAGGAGTCCCTCCAAGCCAGCAGTTCAGAGGGGTCTGCACAGTCCCTTCTGTGGTTCCCAAGAGATCCAGGGACTGGGAAGCAGTGTTAAACCTAAAGACTCTCAACAGCTGGGTGAAAAGGCGAAAGTTCTGGATGGAATCTTTACGTCACATCCTACCAGTACTAAAAAAGGAAGATGTCCTTACCTCCCTAGATCTGAGGGAGGCCTACCTTCCTATTCTTGTACAGCCAGACTCCAGACGGTTCCTCCATTTCTACCCCCAGGGGTGCCATTTCCAGTACAGACCCTCGCCCTTTGGCCTCTCCTAAGTCCCAAGGGGGTTCGCCAGGGTTATGGTGACCCTGGTGGCAAAACTTCGGCAGAAGGGGATCCACATGCACCCCTATCTGGACGACATGCTGCTTATAAGGGCAGAGGACGTGGCCACTTCTACGAAATTCAGAGGAGGCCGTGGAAGTGCTGCACATGCGCGGGTTTCTCGTCATCCACCCATCAGGCCGGGTGTCCCCACTGAGGGGCCTCGTACCCCTGGGAGCTAGAATTCACGCACGCCTAGCCAAGGTCTTTCTCCCAGCGGAGAAACAGCAGGAGATCAGACCCCTGGTTGCAGACATCTGGGGCAGCAGCTCTCTCTCAGCGGTGCAGGGCCTCATGATCTCCACTACAGACTTGATCCTGTGGGCCTGCGGTGGGGCCTGCTTCTTTTTCAAAAGGACGTAGCAAACTGCAGGCGCAAGCAGATCAAGATTTCAGACAACCTCAAGAAGGGACTGAAGTGGTGGACGATGCACAAGAACCTCTCCACGGGGATCAGCTTCAGTCGGCCAACCCAGATCGTCGTGCCCGCGGGTGCCAGCCAGGGAGGTTGGGGCTCAACTGGGCTGGAGCGCCGCACTGTCAAGTGAACCCTACAGCCTTCCAGTAGCATCTGCAAGGCCAGCACGTGGCAGTCCGCAGGGACGCCCTGGAAACAGAGGCCCACACCCATCACTGCCAGGGAGGCACCAGGTCAGAGTCTCTGTTCCTGGGAGCCAGGCACCTGCTGGCATGGGCAGAAAGGAACCTTGCCAGTTTAGAGGCGGAGCATTTCAGAGGCCGAGCCAGCCTGGAAGTAGGCTGGCCAAGCAGGAAGGACCTGGAGCCAGGAGAGGGGAGCCTGAACCAAGAGGTATTCATTCACCCACAGTCTCGGGAAACCAGTGGTGGACCTGCTAGCATCACTAAGCAACCGTCAAGTGAGGCAGTTACTCTCAAGATGCCACGATCCCAGGACAGAGGGCGAGGACGCGCTGTCTCACCCCTGGCCTGCAGGCCTGCTTTCTATGCCTTCCCACCCATGGCCCTCATCAGCCAGCAGAGTTATCATAAGGAAGAAGGAGGTGGAAGTGATCTTTGTGGCACCCAGCTGACGGAGACATCCACGGTTCTTGGGCCCAGTGCAGATGTCAGTCGCACCACCCTGGAGCTTGACAACCAGCCCAGCCCTGCCTGCCTCAGGGACCCATCCTCCACCCAGACCCAGACCCAGCTGCAGCCGGCAGCCTGGAAATGGAAAGGGCCGGCTTAGAAGCTCAGGGCTTCCTTGCACGGAACAGTAGTGAACGGTCTGCTCCACTCAAGGAGGCTGACCATGAGACGCAGCTGTAACCACACATGGCTCATGTTCAGGAGGGGAGCAAGCAGCAAGAAGCTGGACCGGTGACATCCCTCCTGTAAGGACCTTGTGGCATTCCTCCACGATGGTTGGAAGCAAGAGCTGAAGCCCAGCACACTAAAGAGGCAAGTCGCAGCCCTCCGTTCCTGGTTTTGCCACCAGGGGCTGAAGAACCTGTCCATGGAGAGACACATAAAGCGCTTCTTCATGGGAGCGAGGCAGTTGCCCCCACCTGTCAGACATGGATTTCCTACTCTGGAAACTCCCAGTGGTCCTGCCAGCAATTGCAAACCCACCTTTCGAACAGCTAAAACTGGTTGAACATAAGTTCCTGTCTTGGAAGGTGGCCTTCCTGCTAGCGGTAATGTCTGCCAGGAAGGTGTCAGAAATGGCGGTGCTGGCATCCAGAAAAGAGCTGTGCCTCTTCCAGAAGGACCCAGTGGCCTGAAGAACAGCTCCCCTCTTCGTACCCAAGGTCAACTCTGCCTTTCACCTCAAACAGCAACTGGCTCTGCCGTCCTTTTGCCCGAAGCCAAAGCACCCAAAAGAAAAAGCCCGGCACAAGCTGGACATGCGCAGGACTGGACAGACTTTCAGACTCTAGGACTCCTTGCTCATGTCACACAGCAGCTAGAATCTGGGCAGGAGGGTATAACCACCATTGTCTTCTGAGTGGAGCTGTGCACAGCCAAAGGGCCTGTAAAACGGAGCTCTTCCACCAGGCCTAGAAGTAGGGGCCGCCAATAGCTCCATCTTGGGCCCTGGCCCCGATTTTCTCCGCCAGGATGTGTGACCGTCTTTTATTGCTAACATCTAGGCACTACTCTGATGCTCTAAACTGAAGAACCGCCATCTGTATTAGGTTTTCTCATTTTATATGTTTTAATGTTTTAAATATTAATGTGTATTGTTACCTGCTGTTAGCCGCCCTGAGCCTGCCATTTGGCGGGGAGGACGGGATAGAAATCTCAATAAATAAATAAAATAAATAAATAAACGGTGTACAAAGCGCAGGGCTTGATGTGGCCACAGCAGCCTTCTCCACCAGAGCTATGGTTGTGGAGACTGGCAGAGCTTGCCATTTGGGCATCCTTCTCAGCCTTTGTCAAGCACTGACCAGGCGGCCTCAGCGGAAGCAGGCTTTGACAGAAGGGTCCAGCAGCAGGTGGTGGGGCCGTAGGCCTTGGAAGGACCCCACCCAGAGGTGCAGCTGGGGTAAAGGTAACCAGCATGGATGACTCTCCCCCTCCCCCCCCCCCACTGAAGGGGAATGAAACTTTGGAACTTACCTGAAGGTTTCTTCTCTTCAGTGGGGCAAAGTCATCCACTTCCCACCCACCCCCCGAAAAAAAGAGAAATGGAAGAGAGAGGAAAAGAGGATGTCAAAGAATATGAGCTCAGCAGGGGAAGTAAGAAAGACATGCGTGGAGAGTGTAGGCAGCAGGGGCTTGGACATGACTGGAGGGTCAGCCTACACTCTCTCCAGTAGGGCTCTGTGCAAAATTTCCACAGCCCTGCCTGAGTGAGCAGAGGCGTGACCCGACCAGCTTGGATGGCTTCGCCCCGCTGAAGAGAAGAAGCCTTCAGGTAAGTTCCAAGGTTTCGTTCCACCACCAAGGCTGTAGGTTCTCCATATGATGCAGTGAGTGTGAGTAAAAACTTGCTTACTGCAGAAGAGAGGATATTTCATAACGGTGCTTCCCAGAATCTCCCCAGGTTCTCTGTTGAAAAAATCAAAAGCAGGTTGTGATGTCCTCTCTTGTTGGGGAGGCTTTTTCTCCTTTTAAACACACTCTGTGTATATTAACTTGGTAGATTTCTGTTGCCACCAGGAATTAAAAAATCCAACTCTCTCTGATTTGGTAGAATGACTCAGTGTCTGGGCGCTTCAGAGGACTATGTGGCCCTGAGGAAAGACTGATCTGATTTCTTGGATAAGTTTAAACAAATAAGAATTTATTTATAAAACAACAAAATAGGTTTCTGGGTATTTTGAACTGTTGTTGAAGAAAGAACATATAACTGACAAAGCTTGGTGTCACACGCAGTCTCTCAAACACCAAAACTCAACTCTGACACGCTTCTCTCTCTCTCTTTCATATAGCCACACAGGCTCAACTGTTTTGCTCATATATATAGCTACACAGGCTGCACTGTTTGTCTTATTCACACAGAATAGACTCAAACTCTCATAGTCACACAGACTATGCTCTCTCTGCAAAGTTCACTCACAGAATCACCTCAGAGACATCCCTCCTCCCACACTCTCAGTCATCAGCCAATCACATCACACTTGTCTCCCCCTATCATTCTCCTGACATTATTGCAGTCAAACTAAACATTTAAAGAAACACACACACCAAAACGTGAAATCACTACACAGGTCTTTATAAGAGGGAAGAGTGTGTGTGTGTGTTTTGCTCTTGGCCTTCATGTCTCTTCTTTGGCCTCCTAGCAAGGCCTTCAGGAGTCCCTGAGCAGAAGCCAAGAATGGCTCACAGGCCTGGCCTTGATCTCTGCCTTGGAAATGTGAGCGGTGGCAAATTGTCCCTTGGGTGTTGGCCCCTCCTCCCTTGAAGCCAGAAACGGGGGGGGGGGGGACGATGACAGGCCTTGTATCCTGCGGGGTGTGTGTATGTGTGTGTGTGTGTGTGTGTGTGTGCGTGCTCGTGAGGGTTTCTCCCGTGGCTCCAGGTGCTCACGTCCCTCTTCTGTCCCGGCAGGCCAAGTTCCTCCCCAACAGCGGTGACTCCACCATAGCCATGTGTGCTCGCGATGGCCAAGTGCGGGTAGCTGAGCTTTCGGCCACCCAGTGCTGCAAGAACACAAAGAAGGTGGCCCAGCACAAGGGCGCTTCGCACAAAGTGAGTCCGCTGGGGGTGGGGAGGGGAGGGGAGGGGAGGGGGGCGAGCTGGGGTTCCCCTGTACGGCCTGCCTCTTGCGCTCGGTCAGCCAGCCAGCGTAGGGCTCACAGAATGAGCCAGTACTTACACCCAAAGCATTCAGGCACTCACTTTTAGCAAGATGGTTTGTCCTCCTCTGTCTAAAAAAGTCGCTGCCAAAGCAAGCCAAAACGTTCCAGAGGAGTGATTTCCACCCGGAGTCGTTCAGGAAGTAGGGCTCATCCCGGAGTGACAGGGGAGCCAGTGTGTGAGGAGGAGCTGCGGTGGAGCTCACTTCCAGATGAATGGGGGTCTTTGGAGGACACGCAGACAGATTGGGGGTAGCGGGGGGAGGGGGGGAATCTGCAGCCCCACATCTTCTGTGGCAAGTCTGCGGCACTGTGGCTTCCTGTGGAATCCCCTTTGTTTGCCCCCAGCCCAGAGGGGCTCCTGGCTGGAGGGGTGCGTGGAAGAGTTTGGGGTGGGGGCAGTGGACACTTGGCCTGCATGCCCCCCCAGTGGAGCCAGAGGTGTGCCGGGCGGGCTGGGGAGCCTGCTTCCCTCGGTGTCCACCTGCCTGCCTGCCTGCCTGCCTTTCAGCTGGCCCTTGAGCCGAATTCTCCGTGCACTTTCCTGTCGGCTGGCGAAGATGCCGTCGTCTTCACCATCGACCTGCGACAAGACCGGCCTGCTTCGTAAGTGGGGGGGGGGGCTGCTCCTTTGTGCCAGGTGGTCCTCGGCAGCCCCTCCGGTCTCTCGGTGCTCGCTTGGCTGCGGTGGGCGGGGACCTGTGGCTTCCCTCTGGGGCGGCGGCAGCAGCAGCAGCTTTCCCTGCTGTGTCCCGTTCAGGCCCTTGGTGGCTCTCCCAGGCTGCAATCTTTCCTCTCTCCCCCCTGCAAAGGTGGTCGTGCTTGACTGCTGGGCTTGGGGGGAGGGGTCCAAGAGAGTTTCCCCCCTTGGCAGCCAGGGCATTCTCCCCTCTTCTGGCCTCCCTGGAGCAGCAGAGCTCCGAGTTCAGGTCCACCCCACCAGGGCTGCATGTTTCCCGAGTCTCAAACTGTTGGGTGTTTGAGGGGCTGCTTTTCCCAGGCCTTCCAGGTGGGGGCACAGCGGGCTGCCTCCCCCCCCCCCCCGCGGGCTGTGCTCCTCCTCCTCCTCCTCCTCAGGTGTTGGTGGGAGGGGCATGTGGGGTGGCCGAGCCCTGCCTCCAGGGTGTCTCTGCTCTTGCGTTTAGGAAGCTGGTGGTGACAAAAGAGAAGGAGAAGAAAGTGGGCTTGTACACCATCTACGTGAACCCCTCCAACACGCACCAGTTCGCAGTGGGGGGCAGAGACGAATACGTCCGGTGAGCTGGATCAGCCTGGGGAGTGGGGGGGGGGGGTGATGGCGCTGGGGCAGCGTGGGTCACAGCAGTTTCCCCCAAGGGTCTGGCCCTGGAATCCTGCAGGTGCCTGTAAAAGGGGAGGAGCCAGAAGGACTTTTGGGGAGTGAATCCTGGTTGCCTGGCCGGAGGGTGGGGGGAGCAGGGGCTAAGGGGCTGTGCTGTGGGGGGGCCCTTGCGGTTGCTGTAAACGGAGGGTGGAAGCCACGGCCACTGGCAGGGCGGGAGAAGAGCACTTTGCCGTCTCTGTCCCATCCTCGCAATGCCACTCAGACGACGGATGCTGTGGCTCCAGTCTGGTCCCTCTTCCCGTGTGGGAGCTGCTGGGCTGGTAGGGCGATCCAAGCCCTTCTCTGGTGGTGCATGGCAGGAGCCAAGTCTGGGGTGCCCTCCCCCTTCAGAGGGCAGCAGCTGACTGGCAGGCTCTCCCTGTTCCTTCCGGCAGCATGCTGCCCCCCCCTTGAGCTGCCCCGGAAGGCCACAGCATCTTCTCCTGCTCCGGGAGGCACCTGCAGGCAAGGTCTTCCCTGGCCCCGGAGGAGGAGGAGGAGGAGGGGCCCGGAAGCCCCTTGCCTCTCTCAAGGCAGCCGCTGCTGGACACAGTCCAGGGCCCTGTTGGTGCACTCTTATGGCGCAGCCACCTCCCAGCTCCACAAGTGGGGCCGGGCCAAGGGGGGATAGGACCAGTGCTTTGGCTGCCAGAAGAGCCCTCCGGGACCCTCCCCCCGCCCCCCCCCCCATGCTGACATCTCAGCCGGGACTTGACGGCCCTCCCAACGGGGACCTCTGCCGCCCGGCCACTGAAAGCGCTTCGGAGGAGGCACCGCGAGAGCAACTCAATGACCTTCTGGATTCTGTGTGCCAGACCCCTCCAGCTCCGCTCAGGCAGGCCAGCGAGACTCCAAGGCCTCAACGAACAGTGGTAACAGCGCTCCTCGTGTCTCGTGGGGTAACCAAGAGACCAGCAGAGGAAGGAAGGAAGGCAGGAGCAGCGCTCCCAGCTGTTGTCGGGACCAAGCTCCCTCTCAGCCTCCCCCCCCCCAAGGATTTCTGACCAGGCGCCCAACCTGAGCAAGGTCCGTCAGGACGTCCAGGAGGGGCTTCCAAGCAACCCGAGGGGGAAGCCGCTGTGCAGGCCTGGGGCCTGCTCTCCCTTGAGGTGGGTGGGCTTTGTCTCACGCGGTCCCCTGCAGGCCTGCCTCCGAGTGTGGCTGCAGGGCTCCAGGCCTGGAGGGGGAAGCAAGCAGAGGGGACGCCCAAGGGTGGATCCTGGGGCCAGTGCTGCTGACTTTACAGGGGATCTGGGACTGGCCGGGTCGTGTGCGGCCAAGCTTGCAGGTGACACCAAATCATCCAGAGAGGCAAAGCAACGGCTGACTGTGAAGGGGTCCCTCCAGAGGGACCACCACAAACATGGCAGATGAACTTAAGGGTTGGTCAGTGTAAGGATGCACGCTGGAACAAAAAAACCCCAGCTCAGCGAGTGCGGACTTGCTGTGAAGTTGAGAGTGTCCAGTAAAGCTGATGGCCAGTAGATTCAGGACAGACAAAAGGAAACATTTCACAGCGAGTGATTAAAGAATGTGGCATTCGCTGTCAGAGGCTGTAGTGATGGCCAAGGCATAGATGGCTTTACAAGGGGGACTAGATAGATTCGTGGAGGAGAGGTCCCTCGGTGGCCCCTAGCCGTAGTTACTAAAGGGAACCTCCGTGTTCAGAGGCAGTCAGCCCCTCTGCATCCCGGGGCCAGGAGAAGGCCTCGGCCTCTCTGGCCTCCCCTTGGCCCTGCAGAGCAGCTGGTTGGCATCTGAGTGAGGTGGAATGCTGGACTGGTTGGACCAGGGCTCTTCTGATGTTCTGACCCCTGGTGCACTTCCAGGGACAGAGATCCTAGGAGGAGTTCTTCCAGACTCGGGAAGGCCTGCGTAGGTTTCCCACTCCAGCCTGCGTGCAGCTCCGCCAGCCCTGAGGGTTCCTGTCACTCTGCCTCACGCTCTGGCCGTGTGCTTTTCCTGGCTGGGAGGCGGGGAAATGCTCGGGAGAGGAGACTTCTCATCCAGCACCAGTGTCCACTGGGCTCTTCCAGCGAGAGGATCTCTCTCACCTCCTCACCAGGGTTACTGCTGGGCCCCCATTCTCCAGCGCCACGCTGCTCCAAGCCCCCCCCCCCGACCGCCAGCAAGGGAGGCTCTGGGGTCATCCACCTGCTGGCTCAGGCCTCCTTCCCTGGGTCCTTTGAGGAAGCCCTGAAGACTGCGCGTGGGGTCCCTGAGGAGGCTGGAGCCTGGGGGGGGCGGGGCGGAAGCCTTTCCTCCCTCCCTGGTACCACGAAGGCTCAGCAGCTCCCTTGACGGATGCCCCTTTTCTCGGGCAGGGGACTCTCCAGGGCCAGTGACTCGGGGGGCCCAGGGGCCCCTGCAAGTGGCAAGCGCGAGCCCTCTCTCGGAAGGGGCTCCTGGAGCCTCAGCCCTGGCTCTTGGGGCCAGATCGTCCATGTCAGTCTTCTCTGGAGCGCGGGTTGTTTGGGTGGAGGAGCTCCTGCAGAACCCCAACCCAGGTCTGGCTCGCCGGACTAGAAATCAGCGCCTCACGCTAGGAAGGGGCGGGCCTCGGCTTGAACTGGGAGCATCGCAAAAGATCATTTGTGTGGCCTGTAGTGTCGGGGGGGGGGGGGGATGATCCATTCAGTAGCAAAGCCTCTGCTTGGCGTGCAGGGTGCCCCCGGGTCAGTTTCCGGCAGCCTCTCCAGTTGGAAGGACCTGGCGGTGGGGGACGCAATGGGCCTCTCTGCCTGAGATCCTGGAGAGCCGCTGCCAGTCTGGAGAGTCCAGGCGGACTTCTACGGACCCCATGGCTCAGCAGAAGGTGCATCACACGTGTTACCGTTTCTCCTTCCCTGGTGCCAAAGCATCCCCCTGTGTGTGGTGGTGCTGCAGTGCATGATGGGCAGGAGGGGGGGCCGCTTGGGCAGGTCCGTCTTCAGGAAGGAAGTGGAGCGCTCTGGGCTAGGATGGGTGGATCTCTCTCTCCCTCTCCCTCTCTCTCTGCTCTTTCCCCGCTGCAGCCCCAGGGGAGGCCGAAGCCGCTGTGTGGCACTCTTGGCTGTGCAGAGCCCCCAGCTCCCTTGACAGTGGAGAGCCAGCCCTTGAGCCCTCCTCCCCTAGCCGGGGGGGGGGGTTGGGGGGGCTTGCTGCTCTGAGGGGCCTGGCCAAATGCCACCGCTTCCCCCTCAGAAAGACCCCTGGCCCTCCCGTCTGGCTGCTCTGTTGCTGGCGTGTGGTTTGCTCCCCCTGGCTGGCTGGCTGGCTGGCTGGCTGGGTGGGTGGGCACAGTGCCTCTAGACCTGCTGGCTGCTGCCCTGAGACCCCGGCTTGTCTTGGCCTAGGATCTACGACCAGCGGAAGATAGATGAGAACGAGAGCAACGGGGTGCTGAAGAAGTTCTGCCCACCCCACTTGGTGAGCCGTGGTTTCCCCCCTCCCCTGGGGCCCCTTCCAGAGCAGGGGCCTTCGCTTCTCTCCTCTCCTCCGAGTCGGCACCCGCAGGTTTACGTGGAAGGGGGAACCAGGAGGGAGACTGGCCTGGTCTGCCTGTCTCTCAGTCTCTGCCCGACCTGCCGCACAGGACCGTGAAGAGGCCGGGGGGGGGGGGGGGGGAGCCAGTAGCAGAGCACAGGCATTGCAGGCTGCAGCTCCCGGGGGGAGGGGGGGCGTCTTTCCATCTGAGGGTGGGGATGGGGGGCGACAGCCCTGACAGGTCAGCTGGGGAGGCTGCCTTGGGTGAGGCCCACCCACAATCCTTGTGGCAGGGTGTACTTGGCTTCTCTGGAACAGGGGGTGGGGAGTGTTTCAGTGGAAGGCAGCCCTCCCAGGCGGCTCCTCGTGGGTGGACCCTGCAAAGCTGACTCTGCCGCTCCTGGGGAAGGCAAATGCCCTGAGGGGTTCCGTGTGCTGCTTCCTCCCAGGTCAACAGCGAGTCGAAGGCCAACATCACCTGCCTGGTGTACAGCCATGACGGGTCGGGTGCGTGCACATCCAGGGGGAGAGGGGTGTCACCTGGCGCTTATGGGCTCTTGGAAGGGGGGGGTGTTGTCCCCCCATCTGGCCCAAAATCAGTTGCTGGCATAACTGAGGACGCTGGCGAAGCTTTCCCAGCTTCTGTGAGCCCTTCCTGATGGCCGGCCTTCCTTGGGGAGGGGCTCCCTGCTGGGGTTCTGCTCCCTCCTCTGGTTCCTCGGGGTGGGGGTGCCTTTCCTGGGCCTGGGGAAGGGGTGCGTCTGCGTCCCGGGGGGGGGGGGGGGCTGCTTGAGGGCTCTGGCGTGTTGTTGCAGAACTCCTGGCCAGCTACAATGATGAGGACATCTATCTCTTCGACTCGTCCCACAGTGACGGAGCGGAATACATCAAGAGATTCAAGGGGCATCGAAATAGCGCCACAGGTGCCCAGCCGGCGTGTGTCTCCCCCCACCCTCCCCCGGTGGCTTCCCTTACTCCTTGGAGCGCTGTGGCCGAGAGGCTGCCCAAGGCCGGCCTGGGGTCACCTGTGCCGTCTGCCTGGGGTTGTGGGAGCTCCCCGGAGAGGCCCTCCCTCCCTCCCTCCCTCCCTCCCTCCCAGTGGGGCGGGGCTTTCTTTCGGCCCCCCAGCAGCCTCAGGTAGTTGGATGGTCACGCCCCCTCCCCCCCCCCCCCCCGCCCTGGCCACGGCTTCTGGCAGGCACTGAGCACATGGACAGTAGGTGACCACAGTTGCCGTTTGTGAAGAAAACAGCTAGTTGAAATAACCAAGCAAAGCCCGCGATGGGGAATGGCCCTCAGCAGACTCCTTACCCGCAGCTGAGCAGCCTGAGGGAGCACGGGGGGGGGGGGGGGATTGTTCTGGGAGCCACTTCCAGAGTTGGGGGGGGGCGACTGAGGGAGAAGGCCTTGGGTCACCAGCTGAAGCCTTGGCGGGGGGAGGGGGGGTATCTCTGGGCTCTTGGTCCTGGGGGGTGGGGGGGAGGTGTAGCCTGAGAGCCGAGCCCGGTCTCCCTTGGTTTTGTGCCTCCTGCTGACCCCCTCCCTCCCTCCCTCCCTCCTCTGTCTCGCGCCTCTCTGCTTAGAAGGATGCGCAGCTCCCACTTTGGTGAGAGGGCTGCCCGGCGGGGGGGGGGGGGGGGGCTGCCCAGGGCCTCCCACCACCCGTGAGTGTACCTGAAAGGCCTCCTCCCCCCCCCCACTTGCGGGGGCCAGGCGACCTGAGCGGCTCTGTCCCCTCCCAGTGAAAGGTGTCAACTTCTATGGCCCCAAGAGCGAGTTTGTGGTGAGCGGCAGCGACTGCGGCCACATCTTCCTGTGGGAGAAGGACTCCTGCCAGGTGGTCCAGTTCATGGAAGGCGACAAGGGCGGCGTGGTGAGTGGGGCTCCTTCAGCGTGGAGGGGTCCTCGCGCCAGGAGGCGGCTGCTGTCCGGTCCCTGGGTTGGGGGGTGGGGTCCTCACTTCAGCCCCACCTCTGGGGTCCCCGATCCCCGGGCTCTCGTGCATTCCCCGGGCTCTTGGAGCAGCCCCAAGCGGCCGGCTGGCTGTGCCTGGGGGAGCGGCAGGTGGGCCCGGGGAGCGCGGCGGCTGCCCTTCTCTGCGGCAGGGGAGTGTCCAGCAGCAGCAGCTGCGCCGGGGGTCGTAGCCCCCCCACCCACTGCCCGTGCCTGTCCTGCCGCAGGTCAACTGCCTGGAGCCCCACCCGCACCTCCCCGTGCTGGCCACCAGTGGTCTGGACCACGACGTCAAGATCTGGGCCCCCACGGCCAAGGCCCCCACCCAGCTGGCCGGCTTGAAGGAGGTGAGAGGGGGCGGGGGGGAGGGGGGTCTCCTCCGGGGCCTCGGGCTCCTCCGGCTGGGCCCCCTTGGCCTCGGCTGCGGTGTCCCATGCTGGGGGGTGGGGGGGGAGGGGGAGGAGGAGGAGGAGGAGGAGGAGGAGGAGGAGAGGGCCTTCCCAGAGAAGCTGCTGCTGCTGATGCCGGGTAGTAGCAGCTGTCCCCCCCTCCCCCCCCCCCCCCCGGCCAGGTGATCAAGAAGAACAAGCGGGAACGTGACGAGGACAGCCTGCACCACACCGACATGTACGAGAATGACCTGCTGTGGTTCCTGATGCGCAACTTCCGACCGAGGGGCCACCACCGGGTAGGTGTGCGCAGCCGGCAGCTGCCACCTGCGAGGGCCCTCCTTGGCTCGTTGGACCCCACAGGAGCGGGAGCAGGCAGCCCCAGCAGAGGACTGCAGGGGGGGGGAGGCAGGGTTGGAGGCACCCTCTGCTCAAAGGCCACCCTGGCCCAGGGCCGTCCAGGGGCCTCCCTCCCTCCCTCCCTCCCTCCCTCCCTCCCTCCCTCCCTCCCTCCCTCCAGGAAGGGCAGCAGCCACCGTCTCCTTCTCCGCTCCTCAGCCCAGAGGAAGGGGGGGGGAGGTGTTTTGGTGGCCCTCCCCCAGCTGTCTCAGGGAGTAGCCATGCTCAGGCTCTGTGGCGAGGAGGGCTTGCTGGGAGAGGCCTCCCCTCCCCCTCCCCCTCCCCTCCCCTCCCCTGGCTAACCTCTCTCTGTCCTCCCCAGCGGCGGAGGGATCCTGGCGTGGGGGCTGCGGACAGCGACTCGGACGACTCCCTCAGCTCCTCGGACACATCGGATGATGACGAGGAGGGTCCGGACCGAGTGCAGTGCATGCCTTCTTGAGGCCTCCGTGGATTGGGGCAGGGGAAGTATACGGCAGGGTGGACATTTCAAACAAAGGCCCCCCTCCCGCTTCTAATTCACCACTTTGTTTTGCTCTTTATCAAAACCCCCAGGGACGTTCCACCCCACCCCCTGGTGAGCCCTCGCTTTCCAAGGGCAGCCACTTTGGCCTAGGGGTGCTTAAACTTCTGCTGGAGCCCCCCACCCCTGCAATGGGAGGAGACCACCCTCCTCTGCACTCCCTCTCCCCCCCTGCTTTGATCCTGTTCATTTCTCCCCCCCCCCGCCTCCCCCCCCCCCGCGCTGCGTGGAATGGGTTGCAAGTTCCGTTCTTCCCTTGGGCCGTTGGTGGGAGCTCTGTGGGACGTGGCGGGGGGGGGGGATTGATTTTTTCCCTCCTTTTTTCTGATGAGCGTCACTGCATGCCCCCCCCCGCCCCCCTGGTTTTGCTGCTTCCAGGATGAGCCCACTCGGACTCTTTTGCCCTCCCCTTTGGGGGCATTGTGCCCCCCCCTCGTTGTTTTTTGTTGTTTTTTCTCTCTCTTCTTCTGCAGCCACCGCCTCTGGGCACGGGCTTCCCGGTGGGCTGCCTGAATGCCTTTTGCTGAGCTTGTGGGGCGTCCCTCCCTCCCTCCCTCCCTCCCTCCCTCCCTTAGGAGCCGCCGGCCTCTGGGCAGAGTTTGCTTGCCTCTAGTTTGTACATATTGGTGATTTGCACTTGACCCCCGTCTCCTGCTCCACCTTCCCGGAAGAGAAGTCCAAGTCCCAAGGCAGAGGCGCTGGTGGGCCCTCCCCTCCCCTCTCCCCCCCCCTGGCCTGCAGAGAGAGGAGGGGGGAGCTCCCCCCTCCCCCAGAAGGCTTTTTCTCTTCATCTTCAGAATTATCCATTTGTTTTTTGGGGAAAACAAGATCCCCCCTTATTGCTGTTTAGAGGCCTAATTTTATATGTATTAAGACAAGAACCAAATTAAACTTGGATGTTATCAAGTTAAAATTATTGTAAAAGTTTAAATATATATATTATATAAATGCAATAAAGACTTGAGAGAGAGAGACCTGGAGGTGTGTGAGGAAAGGGGCAGCCCTCCTGAAGGGTCCTCAAGGGGGGGAGGGGGTGGGGGTGTTGCCCTTCAGCCTAGGTCAGGCCTAGCCCCCCCCCCCCGGTCTGTAGGGGCTCCATGCTTCTCTGCCTCCCCCCCCCACCCCCGGGTGTTTTGCTGAGAGTTCCAGCCTTCCTGGTTTCGGGATCTCCAGCAGAGGCATCTCTTGATTGGCACGCGTACACCAGCACTAGCAGGCAAGAGCATTAGACTCCGGCCTCAACTTGCTGCCCTGCAGCTCCCCCCCCCCCCCCATGGCAGTCGTTCTCCTGGAACTGAGTGGCAGACTCGGGACCTCTTCCCGTTTCCTCTAGCAGACTGGTGCCCCTGCGGAAAGTTCTTCCCTGAGCAGGAGGAAAGGGTATGTTTGGTGGGGAACAAAGAGGACCTGAGAGGAGGAGAAGTTCCACTCACCGGGGGGGGGGGGGGGCTCCTGATGGACGGATGGACCACTGGCCTGACCCAACAGGGGCTTCTCTGGTGTTCAGCCGGCAGGTCCCAGAGCTTTTAAGAGCTCAACTTGGCAGCTTGCATTGGCTCTACAAGCAGGTAGGTATCCAATGTAGCCATTTCAAGAGGGGAAGGATGATGTGCCCACAGCTGTACTTGGTGCCACCTTGGTTCTTCTGGATGGTTTTTCAGGAGTTGCCCTGTGTTGAAGTACAGTGGGGCTGTTAGCCTTGATGCCGCAGTGGGCAGGTGAGCGGAGTCCAGGAGGGGGTGGCGGCTTCTGCACCCAGGACAGCTGAGAACATATGACTCGAAATGACCTGGTCCATTATTTTTGAGAATTCTTGGAGAACAGGGAGGTGCCAGAGACCGGAGGCGGGGCAAATGTCCCCATCTTCAAGAAGAGGAAAAAGGAGGATCTGGGTAACTACCGACCTGTCAGCTTGACGTCTCTACCCTGGGGAAGTTTTAGAACAAATAGACAGTCCTTGAGCACTTAGAGAGGACAGCTGTGATTATTGAGAGCCAGCACGGGTTTCTCAAGGACAAGTCACGTCAGACTAACCTCATGTCTTTTTGGGAGAAAGTTGCTACCTTGCTGGATCAGGCAAATGTGGTAGACATAGTTTATCTTGATTTCAGTAAGGCTTTTGATAAGGTTCCACAAATCAGCCAGTATCATAATGCCCCTGTATAAATCGATGGTGCGACCTCATTTGGAGTACTGTGTACAGTTCTGGTCACCACGCCTCAAAAAAGATATTATAGCATTGGGAAAAGTGCAGAAAAGGGCAACTTGAATGATCAAAGGGTTGAAACACTTTTCCTATGAAGAAAAGTTAAAGCGCTTGGGGCTCTTTAGCTTGGAGAAACGTTGGCTGAGGGGTGACCTGATCAAGGTTTATAAGATTATGCATGGGATAGAGCAGGTAGAGAGAAGTCCTTTTCTCCCTTTCTCACAATACAAGAACTCGTGGGCGCTCCATGAAATTATGAGCAGTTGGATTAAAACAAATAAAAAGAAGTACTTCTTCACCCAAAGAGTGATTAACACATGGAATTCACTGCCGCAGAAGGTGGTGGCGGCTACAAGCATGGACGATGGCTTCAAGAGGAAATTAGATAAACGTATGGAGCAGAGGTCCATCAATGGTATATAGATAGTAACTCTCCATCTGGGGCAAGTGATGCTCTGTATTCTTGGTGCTTGACGGGGGGTGGGGGCAACAGTGGGAGGGCTTCTAGTGTCCCGGCCCTACTGGGGGACCTCCTGAGGGCCCCTGGTGTTTTTGGCCACTGTGTGACCCAGAGTATTGGGACTGGAGGGGCCACTGGCTTGATCCAGCATTGGCTTCTCTTATGCTCTTAATATACTTGTTGACAAATTGGTAAAATGTGGTTTGGATCCTATGCCTGTTAGGTGGATTGACAGATCGCACCCAAAGAGTGCTCATGAATGGTTCCTCATCCCCTTGGAGAGGAGTGACAAGTGGAGTGCCTCAGGGATCTGTCCTGGGACCTGTTTTGTTCAACATCTTTAACAATGATATGGGTGAAGGAATAGAGGGAATGCTTATTAAATCTGCAGATGATACTAAATTGGGAGGGGTAGCGAATATGGTATAAGACAGAGTCAGGATACAGGGTGATCTTGACAGGCTGGAAAACTGGGCTAGAACAAATAAAATGAATTTCAATGGGGATAAATGTAAAGTTCTGCATTTAGGTAGGAAAAACCAAATGCATAATTATAGGATGGGGGAGACTTGCCTTGGCAGTAGTGTGTGCGAAAAGGATCTAGGGGTCTTAGTAGACCATACTCTGAACATGAGTCAGCAGTGTGATGCGGTAGCTAAAAAGGCAAATGTGATTTTGGGCTCTAGCAGTATAGTGTCCAGATCACGCGATGTGATGGTATCATTTTACTCTGCCGTGGTTAGACCTCACCTAGAGTATTGTGTTCAGTTTGGGGCACCACAATTTAAGAAAGATATGGAGAAGCTGGAACGTGTCCAGAGGAGGGCAACGAAGATGGGGAGGGGTCTGGAGACCAAGTCCTCTGAGGAAAGGCTGAAGGAGCTCTGGGTCTGTTTAGTCTGGAGAGGAGACAACTGAGAGGGGATGTGATCACCATCTTCAAGTGCTTGGAGGGCTGCCCTATAGAGGACGGTGAGGAGTGGTTTTCTGTTGCCCCAGAAGGTCGGACCAGAACCAGGGGCTGAAATTAAATCAGGAGAGTTTTTGGCTAAACATGAGGAAGAACTTCCTGACAGAACAGTTCCTCAGTGGGACAGGCTTCCTCAGGTGGTGGTGGGCTCTCCTTCCGTGGAGGTTTTTGGACAGAGGCTGGATGGCCATCTGGCAGCAGTGCTGATTGTGTGAACTCAGGCAGATCACGAGAGAAGGAGGGCAGGAAGGGTTGCCTCAGGGCTTAGTTCTTGTGGCCCTTTCTTACATGCCCAGGGAAATGCTGATTGCCACTTTGGGGTCAGGAAGCAATTTTTCTCCAGGCCGGTTTGGCCAGGGATCCTGGAGGGGTTTTTTTTTTTTGTCACCTTCTGGGTGTGGAGCAGGGGTCATTGTAGGTGTGGAGTGGGGAGGTATTGTGCAGGGGGTTGGACTAGATGACCCTGGAGGTCCCTTCTAACTCTTATGATTCTGCGGCCTTCTAGCTGGAGGGGGATCAGCACATCTTCCACAAGCTCTTCCCCCAATCCTTTGATGCCGATGCCTTCGCCTCCAGCCTGCCCCCATCTTGCCCCCCCCCCCCCCATACAGGCAGTACTCTGTGTTGCCTGCCTATTGGTAACCCCAGCCCCACCAGTGGACAGTGTTGCTCCCAGGTCTAAGCGGCAGGGGCGGCCTGGGGAAGGCCACTGGGTCTTGGGGGGCCTCGGCAGGCTCAGGAGCCCAGGGGGGTGGCCTTGGCTTTCTCAAACAGGAAGTGGGAAAGGAGGCTTGAGGTGGTTGTGGGAAGTCCCCGGCAGCGTCTTGAGAACCTGCTTCCACTTTCTACCTGCTGTCCAGGCAAGCAGCCGAGGAATGCTCCTTGACAGTGTAGTTCCTCAGCGGAACAGGCTTCCTCAGGAGGAGGTGGTGGGCTCTCCATCTTGGGAGGTTTTCAAACAGGCTGGAGGGCCATCTGAAAACAACGTGGATTCTGTGAACTTGGGCAGATCACGAGAGGGAGGGCAGGAAGGGTTGCCTCAGGGCCTAGTTCTCGGGGGCCTTTCTGACACACCCAGGGAAATGCCAACTGCCACCCTGGAGTCAGGAAGCCATTTTTCTCCAGGACAACTTGGCCAGGGATCCTGGAGGGGTTTTTTTGGCCTTCCTCTGGGCATAAAGGGGGGGGAGAGAGACTTGTGAATTTCCTGCATACTGTAGACTAGATGACTCTTGGGGTGCCTTCCAGCTCTTGGAAGCTGCAAAACGGGTGGTGGCGGCATGAATTATAGAAGGGTGGGGGGAGAGCCCCCCCAGCTATGGCCCTTTCCCTGTAGCTCTCAGAGGTTGGGCTCTTCTGGGGCACAAGAAGAGGAGGAGGTTGGATTTATACCGCACCCTTCACTTGGAGTCTCAGAGCGGCTTACAATCTCCTTTCCTTCCCCCTCCGCACAAAAGACACCCTGTGAGGTGGGTAGGGCTGAGAGAGCTCTTGACAGAAACTGCTCTTTTTCGAGAAAAGCTCTGACAGAGCTGTGGCTTGCCCAAGGTCATCCAGCAGGTGCAAGTGGAGGCGTGGGGAATCAAACCCGGTTCTCCCAGATTAGAGTCCGCGCACTTCACCACCGCACCAGACTGGCTCCCCCCCAACTCCTGCCAGGCCGTTCTGCGGTGCCACTTGCTGCTGAACTGGGAGAAGCCCCCGGCCCAGGGGAAGAACGGTCCCCAAAGAACAGCCCCAGTCACGGCACGGAGAGACAATACCTTTGATTTTTATTTCCATTATTAGCACAACAACTTTCTTTACACTTTGAAGAGGAACAGGGGGTGGGAAAGAATAAGCAAAGCACGAGTCAGTTGGAATTTCTCACCACTTAAAAAATTCCTCTTAGCTACAACCAGTTCTTACTAAAGAAATATTTTCGAAATCTAGCATGAGATTTGCAATTGAAAATGGGACAGAGCTACCAGACGCCCCCTGGGTGTTTTTCCCCCATGGGGTGTGTCTGTCTGTCTGTGTTTTGGTCTTGGCTTCTTGGGCGCCCAGCCTGAGGTGTGGGGAAGCCCCCGCCCTGCCCTGCCCCTTTGTTGGGTGTGTCTCCAGAGGCAAAGGCTGGCGTGGTCAGGACTGGCACCTGCAGGGAAGCAGCAGCGCTGCTGAGATCCTGCTGCTCTTGGTTGCTGCGCCAACCCTGGCACCGGCCACTTTGTGGGCCGGGGGGGGGGGGGGGGCAAAGGCCAAGCCCCAGAGTTGCCTCTGCCTCCTCCCACCACTCCTCCCTCTCCCCATTTGTCCGTGGCAGGTGGGCAGTTCCCCCGTAGCAAGCAGGGGAGCCGTGGGCCTCATCCCACCATGGGCCCAGGCGGGCACCGAGGGAGGCTGTTTTCTTTCTTCCAAAATATTTCTTTAAGCAAGACTGTGCTGTTTTAGCGGGGGGGGGGGGGGAGTTCCTCCCCCCTCAGCCTGTCCTCCTTTGCTTTTAAAAATTTATTTTGGTCCACTTGACAAAAATAAGAAAATAAGTTAACACTAAACCAACAATAAGGAAAACGCTCAATGTTATATTTAATATACATATGTTTTAAAATATATATATGTACACACAGTTAGCACGGTCTGAGCATCAGGGGAGGGGGAGGGAACGGGCGGAAGTCTCGAGAGCTGGCAGAAGCGGCTGGCCCTCTTTTGCCCGGGGGGGGGGGGGCGCCTCTCAGTCCCTGGCATGGGGGGGGGGCTGTCCACGGGGGTCCCTTCTTCCAAGGCAAGGCTGCTGCTGGGCGGGGGGGGGGGGGGGGGGTTCACGCATTCAGCCACTGGGGGGGGGAGGAGAGAACGCTTTTGAGCGCTGGGTGCTGAATGGCCAGCAGTTTTTGTCACTGGGGGTTGGGCCAGCCCCACTGACCTTGCTTAAAGGGTGGGTGAGAAAGCGATTTTGGAAGGACTTTTTGTCCCCCACACCTGGCTTTGGAGTGGGGCGGGAGGAAAAGGGAGTCCTCTGTGGGGAGGGAATTGGTGTGCCCGCCTTGGCGGGGGGGGGTGGCGGCACATGCATCGGTGCTGCCAGCTACGTCTGAATTAAAGATGGGGGGGGGGTGTCAAGGCCAGCAGCTCCCTTTAGTGTTTGGCTGGGGGGGGAGGGAGGTTGAGCGAGGCTCAGAGACCCTTTGCCCTCTCCAGAGCCTGTGGGGGGGGGGGGGAGAGAGGGGCTGCGGGTGCCAGGGACTGCGGGGCAAGATGGCTCTTCTGCCACTGAGCCAGGACCCAGTTCTCTCTGGGGAGGCCAGACTCCCGCCCGCCCCCTTCCCCTCTTGGAGAGGCGGTCCCATGTGCTGAAGACCAAGTGGGGCACCGTGGGTGCTCCTTTCCAGGCGTGCCAGCGGAAAAGCCCTCTCCCACCGCCCCCACCCATTCAGTGCCAATTCTGCCAGCTCTCGGTACCTCTGAACAGTCGTGGCCCGCCAGCTGCCAGGGAGGGGGTTACGCCAGGGTGCACTCCCTGCCCCCCAAGTGCTCTCGTGCAGGCCCCCAGCACAGCCCCCATTGGTCCCATGGAAGGGGGGTGGGAGAGGAGACCCCCACCCCCACCCCTTCCACCATAGGGGAATAAGGGCAGGGCCTGAGAAGGGGAGGGGCCAGGCCGGGGTGGGGGGGGAGAGCACTGGGGGGGGCGGGGGCAAAGTTAGGAGAAGCTGCGAGGGCCTCCTTGCCCGAAAGAGATGCGCAGAGCTAGCCCAGCTGTGGGAATGCAAAACAAGACGCACAAGACGGCCAACTGGGGGGAGTGGCGGGGGGGGGGGGCCCTGGCTCACAAACTGCGGTACACAGCGCCGGCTTCAGCATGAATTAAATAAAAGACACCGTGAGAGAGAAATTCCTTTGCAGTCAGATGCGACTCGCTTGCTCCTCCGCCCCACGGAGGCCAAGGGGGCTGAGGGAGTGGCCTCACCTGTGGGGCTGGCCAGTGGAGGAGGCAGCGGGGCGGGAGCACAAGGCCCGCTGGGGGGGGCAGTTCCTCCCCTCCCCACCACCTCTTAGTGCATGCCGAAGGGGACTCCTGCAGGGAGAGGTGGCTGGGCCTGGGCCTGGGCCTCTGCCTGGGACTTGAACGCCTCCCGGGGACCAAAATGGGGAGAGTACAGCCCCATGGATCTACACTGCTGCTGGCCTGGGCCCTTCAATACTCCCCACCCCCTCCCATGAATGGGGCTCAAGAGCACCTTCCCCCTCCCCTTTGAGCACAGTCACACACACCCCGTGCCCCCCCCAGAGGAGAGGGAGGGGGGGCCTCGGAGGCACCAGTGGAGTAGGCGAAGGAGAGGCGACAGAATGTGACCAACACCAAGGAAAGGCACGAGGGTGACAGGGAAGGGGGAGTGGGGGATCCCTTGCCCCCCCCCCCCGGCTGAAGCCTGCCTTCTGAGCAGCACTGGCAGCCTCTGGAGGGGAGCCCCAAATCAAGCATCCCGCTGGCCAATCTCCTGCCTGTGCCTCTTGCACCTCCACCCCACCCCCACAGATGCAGCTGTGCTCTTCTAACCCCCAGCCCCCACATCTGCTCCAGAATCACGTCCTTGCAAAAATGACTCCCCCACACACCCACCAACACTTGCTCTGCACCGTCCTGGCCCTCAAAGCAGCTGGTTCTGCTGAATTCATCTGGGGGGGGGGGGGGGAGAGTTGCTGATGGTTGGCATCTGTGGGCATGCCCGGTGCCAGTGTCTACTGCTGTCCCTAAGGTGGAAGGGCCAGCCACACCTTACCTGAGAAATCAACGCCCTGCACCTGGGAGGGGCCCCTCAAAGACCCTCTGCCTGCCGAAGTAGCAGAGCTATGAAACCCCCCCCCCCCCCGCCACCTGGGTACCTGCCTTTCCTCCGGAGAGACAAATTGGGGGGGGGGGTACTGACTGCTGCCCAACCCTAGCAATGCAACCGACTAGAACGTGGGCTTGGGGGGGGGGCAGCCCACACAGCCTCAGAGAGCGGCTCTCTCCTGCAGCCTGGCTGGGGAGGCCCCCCTCTGCCCAGGAGAGGGGGGGCCCTAGGAATGTGGCCAGTGGCTGTTCTGGGCTTGGTACTCCCCCCCCCCCCCGGTCAGTCCACACTCAGCTCCACCTGGACGACTTCCCCTCACCCTCAGACTCTTGCTCTAGGGATGCTTCATTTGGGGATCTGCTCCTGGGGGGGGCAGAGCAACTGGGGACCAGGGGAGGGGTCTTGCCTCACCAAAATCCTCCTCCCCCCCCCCCCCCGCAGATGCACCCCATTCTCAGAACCAGTGAGCGGGGGAGGGGAGGGAAGGGGGGGCTCAGTTAATGGCCAAGGCTACCACCCACCCCACCCCACCCCACCCCTGGGCCAGTACAGAGACTGGGAAGGACGCATTGGAGGAGGGAGAGGAGGGGCCCAGCAGGTAGGGCTGGGGAGGGGGCAGAGGCTGGACCCGGGGGGGGGGAGTTCTGCCCTTCCCCCCCCTCCTCTTCTCCTCTAAGCTTTTTTGGGTGGGGGGGCCAATTTGATGATCTCTTCTTCGGAGGGCTGCCGGATGATGTCTGTGAAGAGAAGGGGGGGGGAGAGAGAAGACAGTGAGGGGGCAGGTGGGGTCACGCCCCCCCTCCCCTTGGGAGCCCCCCCTCCTCTCATGCACCATCTGGTCCCACTTTTTTTTGGGGGGGGAGTTGCTGGACTAGGGCACCTCCAGCATCGCAGGGCCCCTTGGGGCCACAGGCCGGATGTTCCCCCGAGTTCAAAAGGGCCTCTCCTGGGTGGGGCTTGCCTTCTGCCCCCCCCCCGCCCCACTAGTTTTGTCCAGCAGCCCTGCTCCATGGGGAGGGAGGGAGCAAGAGGCAGGGGGGCTTCCCCCCACTAAGGGAGCCCCCCACGCAGGGCAGGGCAGGGGACCAGGGGTCAGAGGCCACTGACCTTTGTACTTCTTGGCACTGGGGATGCGGGTCAGCTTGGTGTCCACTTCGTCCTCCTCAGAGATCTTCAGCACTTGCGTACGATACTCTACCACCATGGTGAGCAGGTCTGGGCGGCGGGAGATCTCGAAGATGTGCTCGATGTAGGACAGGTTGTCTGTGGGGAGGGGCCATGGAGCGGACAGGTCAGTTCCAGCTTTGGAGGGGCCCTGGCCAGAGCGAGGGAAGGGCAGGGGAGACCTGTGGGCAGAGGCCAGTGGCTGTGCGCCCTGGCCAGAATTCCTGGGCCCAGGCAGAGGCCCCCCTCAAGGGGTGCTGGTCCGGCACTCCCCAGCCCCCACGGAGCCCCTCACAGGTCGGCCTGCCCTGGCTCAGGGCCAAAGCCCGGGTTCAGAGAACGTCCCCCCCAAACAGTCCCTTCCACACAGATGCCCGGCCAGCCGGCCGGCTGCGGTACCTCTTTCCCTTTCGGAAGGCAGCTAAAGGGCCGCCCCAGGCCTGACTCAGCGGCTGGCAGTGTGCTGCAAACAACCCCCCCCCCCCCGCCCCCGGATCAGGTGGTGCTTAAAGCTTTGGGTTGTTGGCAATGCTCCTTCTAAGCTGTGGAGACTTGTGAGCAAAAACTCTACTTTGTGAGCCACTGACATTAAAGTGGTGAGCCAGCGATTTGGCTGCTGCATCAATAAGTTAGCTCTGGAGCCGTCTTTCCTGAGCCAAGACAAAAACGTGTGAGCTGGAGGCTAAAAAACTGTGAGCTAGCTCGCACTAACTCAGCTTAGAAGGAACACTGGTTGTCGGCTTTTTGAAAGCAACCTGCTGCTTCTTATTGCCAAAAGAAACTGCAAACTGTGTGGCGGGGACTGCGCTGCAAAACGGGGTGGCTGAGTGTGAGTGAGATGTCTGTGGCAGCCGCCTTCTCCCAGGTCAGGGCCTTGGTCACTCCGCGTCCCTCTGGGCCACCCCCCCCGCCCCCGCCCCAACTGACAGCAGCCGAGGCCTTCCGGGCGCTTCACTCCCCAGTCCTTTGGGGGGGGGGGGCTGGGATCGCCCCTGGGGCCATCCAGCATGGCAAGCAGAGGCTCTGCCACTGAAACACACCCCAGGGTTTTGTTTTCAGGCTCCTAGGCCTCACTGCTTTGACAGCGCCGCTTTCAAAAGTCTTGGTTCTCTTTGTGCATGAGAGGTCTCCCTCCTCCTGCTCCATGCGCTGGGGGCTCTGTGCTGCACCAGGCAGTGGAACAGTCCCTGAAGGCCCAGGGGTGGGGCGCGGGGGATGAGGCAAGTGCTAGGCTGGGCCTGGAATCGGAGGGGGCGGCCTGAGTACCGACAGGCTCCACCCCACCCCAGAGTGCGTGCAGAGCGCAGTGGGTAGGGTGTGTTTTCCTTCTAAGCCCACCCCCGTTGGTCTGGGCTGCAGTGCTGCCACCCCCTTGTGGGCCACGGCTTGCTTGGGATCCTTGACTGAAGGAGGCCAGCCTGGGTCCCTCCCCCCACCCCCAAGGTCCAGCTGCAGGAGGGGGTTTTCTGTCTGGCAGGAGGGGAGTGGCTGGACCCACCGTGGGCAGCCTGGGACTGGAGAACAGCCGTGTTGCAGGAGACCCAGATTCGAGTGCTGCTGAGCTGTCAAGCAACAAAGCCCCCTTCAGCAGGGCACGGAGAAGTTGTGAGGGAGCGATTTGGCTGCTGCACGGATCAGTTTGCTCTGGAGCCCTCCTTTCTGAGCTAAGGCAAAAACGTGTGAGCTGGAGGCTAAAGATCTGTGAACTAGCTCACACTGACTCAGCTTAGAGGGAACACTGTGTCCTGACACTCCGCTAGTGCCTCTCTTCTGCAAGAGGGGAGAGTGGTGCTGCCTGCCTGCCTGCCTGCCTGCCTCCCTCAAGGTGCGCCTGACAACTGTGAAGCTCTCCGGAGGCGTGTGATGCTCCCTGTGTGGGTGAGTCTCTTCACGCCGGAGCTGGTGGTGTGTGGGCGGGCACTGAAGCCCGAGCGGAGGGGAAAGGGGGAGCGGGCACGTGCGTGAGCCAGCCTGGGAGGGGCTCCCCCGCCAGCAGGTTGCCTGGCCCACCAAACACAGCCCCCTCTTCTCCCTCTTCCAAGCAAAATGACATCACCCAGCTCTGCGGGGCGTGGCACTGCGGGGCTGGGGGACGGCCACTTGTCCCCAGATGAAGCCCAGAGAGGGGCTTGGTTGCCACTGGGCGGAAGGAAGGGGCCGCAGAGCCCGGGGGCTGGAGGGGTGGGGGCCCTTTTGCTCGGGCCTCAGGCAACCTCAAAGAGCTGCTGTGAGGAACAAAATGGAGGAGAAAACCAGGCATGCCAGGGTTGGAAGAAAACGCAAGAGGGGAGGGGCCAGGGGAGGGGCTGGGGCAGGCAGGGAGGCCGGAGGTCCCTCCAGTTCAACCCCCCGCCCCCCCCGAAGCATCTCCAGTTAAAAAGGACCAGGCAGGAGGTGGTACCGGAGACCCTGGAGAGCCGCTGCCCATCAGAGCGGACATGGCTGACCCCAGTGGACCAAGAGGGGGGTGTCTGACTCAGCAGGAAGGCAGCTGGGCGTGCATGCATGCTCATGGGTGTCCATCAACCTCACAAGCATTCGAGAGCCAGCTGTGGTGTGGTGGTTAAAAGCAGCAGACTCTAATCTGGGAGAAACGGGTTTGATTCCCCGCGCCTCCCCCTCCACATGCAGCCTGCTGGGTGACCTTGGGTCAGTCACAGTTCTCTCTCAGAGCTCTCTCAGCCCCGCCCACCTCCCAGGGTGTCTGTTGTGGGGAGGGGAAGGGAAGGGAGACTGTAGGCCGCTCTGAGACTCCCTTGGGCAGAGAAGGGTGGGGTATAAATCCAATCTCTTCCCTTCTTCATTCTGTGCCCACCAAGAGCCACAAACACCTCCCACAAGGTCTGTCACGGCCCCCTCCAACTGACCCAGCACCCCCACCCAGACAGCCCCTTGTGGAACCACAACAAAGGGGGAGGCCTTGGCGAGTCGAAGTGAGCAGCCCACCTGCGGGGTGGGGTGGGGGTGGCTGTTTGCTTGCTGGCTGCTGGGCTGGCTGTTTGTCCCCAGACACAGGCCTGCCCAGCTCCGGGGGGGGTGGGGGGGGTGGGGAGAGGCCACGGGGCCTGGGGGCCACGGAGAGGTCTGTCCCTTGCTGGGCAGGGCAGCCTATTGTGGGGCGGGCCCCTGAATGCTGGTTTCCTCCAGCAGCAGGGTCAGGAGTCGAGGGCCTCAGGCCCGGCTGCCCACACAGGGCCCCAGAGCCCAGGCAGCCAGGAAGGCCTTTGTGGCCGTAGAAAACACCCGGCTTGGCAACAAACACCCGAAGGAAGGGGGCAGTGTCCTGAGAGCCTCCCCCGTCCTCTGGAGGTGAGCACGCCCCTCCTGGCTCTGGAGATGCACTCGTGAGGAGGGTGCTTTGGACACCGCCGAGGTCTCCAGCTCAGGCGTGGTCCAGAGCGAGTTCAGCCCAGGCAGACCCATCTGTCTGTCCTCTGAGGCGTTCAGGGCCGCCTGTGTTAACTGAGGGGGGCCCTCCCCTCCAAGTGCTGCTCCTCCTCCTCCTCCTCGGGATCGGAACAAAGGGGGCCATTGCCTCCATGGCTTCACTTGCCTGACTGATGCAGGGAGAGGGATTTGGCTGGTCTTTGGTGCCAGATCTGCGTTTGTGTTTAAAGGCAGCATCCTGTCTCTGCTCCACAACAGCCCTGCCTCTCCCCACAGACACCCTCTGGGCCCAGGGGCTCTGGAGCTCATCCGCGGCCAGCCTGGGTGGGGACTTCACCACTGTCCATCCCTCGGTCTCTGGATGGGGCGACTGCTTGGCTTGGCCTGTGCTGGGGCGGGGGGGGGGGCGAGGCTCCAGCCAGCCCGCCAGCCCCCGCCCCCCCTCCTGCCCCTCCCCCCCTCACCTCTGTCCAGTTTCCTGTGCTTCTGGAGGAAGCTGAGCCAGTCCTTGCTGGTGGCGATCTCCTCGTGCTTCTCGCTGGGGATGTCCTCCTTGCAGGCCGACTTCAGCTGGTCCAGGTCCTCCAGGGTGATGTTCTCTGCCAGTTCCTCCAGCAGGCTGCTGTACTCAGCCATGGCTATGGGGAGAGGTGGGGAATACAGCAGGAGGGGGTCAGACCCACGGCCCAGCCAGCCCCCCCCCCCCCAGCATCAGCTGTGCCTGCAGTCCGGGCAAACTCCAGGCACGCTGCAAGCAGCCACCGGTCCGGTCCTCCAGTTGCAGCCACGGGCTGGGGGGGGGGGGGATGGCTGCTTGCTTCGCAGAGGAGGCTCAGAGGGCTCCCAGCTGCTCCTGCTCCCCCCCCATCCACCCAAGGGCTGCCCCTTCCCAGAACAGGAGAGCTGGAGGCGGGCTTCCCTTTGGCCTCTCTCATGGCCATCCAGCCCCTGGCGCTGACCCTGCCTTCTCCCTAGGGAGATGGGGACCCCCCCCCCCAGGGGCCTCCTCAGAGGCCAGAGAAGGGATTGAGCTGGGACCAGAGGGGAAGCCGGGGGGGGGGCAGAATAAGGCAGCTGAGCGCTTGCCAGGGCAGCACTGTGTGTGCGTGTGAGCAGAGGCCCACTGGCACCTTGGCACGTGATCCCCTCCGAGGAGAGGGGGGGCAGGTTTGTTTCTTCAAAGCCCGCATGGGAAGAGCCAGCCCCCCCCACCTCTCCCCAGCCCCTCCCCATGGCCAGGCGACCCACTTCTCTTGCTGGCACACTTTAATTCCTCTCCCATCAAGTGATTAATTCGACAGCTGCATTTCCAGGCACAGTTTGTCAGATTAAGGCAGCAGCAGCAGCAGCGCCCCCAACCCTCCCCCCCCCCGTGCTCCCCGAAGCAGCTTTGCTCCCTCCTGTGTTACCCACAGTCCTCCCCGCCCCCCGCCCCCCACTCCTCCTGCCTTCGAGGGGTTCTTGCCGAGCCCGAGAGCCCCAGTCCTGGTTTCTCATGGTTCTCCCTCCACAAAGCGAGTGCCGCACACCCCACAGCCACAACCACAGCCACAGAGAGGGAGCAAAGCCTCTCTTCATGTCACTCCCCCCCCCCCCAAATCACACCTGACGCCGCCTACAGCACTGTCTCGTCACACCCTTCAACACAACCACACACTGTCCCACTTCTCTGGCTAGCCCCCCCCCCCCCCGCGCAGACCTTTGCAAACAGACACCAGGATGGATGGGCCCCTCCTCCTCCTCCTCCTCCTGGCGCATGCCCGCTGTGCCCCTATGGCTTGGGGGACAGGCTCGGCCTCAAAGAAAGAGAGCCCACCACCTCCTCCCGAGGAAGCCTGTTCCACCGAGGAAACGCTGTCAGGAAGTTCTTGAGCCAAAAACTTTTCTGATTTAGTTTCAATCCATTGGTTCTAGTGCGACCTTCCGGGGCAACAGAAAACAACTTCGCACCATCCACTATATCCCTTCAGATACTTGAAGATGGTGATCACAGCCCCTCTCAGTCGTCTCCTCTCCCAGGCTAAACAGACCCAGAGCTCCTTCCACCATTCCTCAGAGGACTTGGTCTCCGGACCCCTCACCAGCTTCGCTGCCCTCCTCTGGACACACGTTCCAGCTTGTCTCTCTATCCTTCTTAAATTGTGGTGCCGAATGCTCTCAGGTTCTAGCAAGATGGAGCAGAATGGCAGAGTGAAAAACGTTCTTTCCTTTCTAGCCTTTCCTCCAGGGCCACGGGGAAGGGGGGCAGAGGGTTGAGGTGCACCTTTTTCAGGTAAACCAAAATGAAAAACACCAAAAATATGGGACCCCGAAGAAGAGCTCCCAGAGGTGAGCCTGCTTCCTGGATGGGGTGCAAGGTGAGAAAAAGTTCTGTGGGGCAGGCGACTCCCAGACCCAGGAGGGCTCTCTGTTAACTGGGTACTATTAACTGTTTGGAGGCTGCAAGTATTTTTAAAGAATTAAACTTGGGGCTGGGCTGAGAATTATTGCAACGCTCTGCCTTGGGAGGCTGACGCTGTGCACCGGGGTTTCCAGGGCCGCCCTCCCCAAAGCCTCGGCCTGAGAGATGGGGATGGAGCCCGGGCACCCCAGCACAGACTCACTCACGGCCCACTTGGGGGGAGCTGTGCCCCCGAAATCCTGGGAGCAGAAAGCACGGGGTGGGGGAGCAAACAGGAAGCACGCTGGCTCCCTGCTCCACACAGGACAGAAGCCTGGACTCACTCCGAGGGGCCCTCTCTCGGCCTCCTTCCCCCTTGCATCGAGACACACACACACACACACACACACCCCTCCCTGCCCGCCACTGCCCGGGGTCCGTTCCATCCCTTTGCAGCCTTCTCAAGCAGTATTCCTCTCCCCCCCCCAAACTGTCTGCTTTGCAGTTGCCTGGGAGACAGTCATCATCCACCATGACGGTCCTGGGCGTTCCCATGGCAACTGCTGTATCCTTCCCTTTATGCCCCCCCCCCCCCCAAAAAACACTGGAGCATGTGTCAGTTCTGTGTCAAGGGGGCCAGGCAGGCCTGGTACCCCTTGTGTGTGTGTGTGTGTGTGTGTGTGTGTGTGTGTGTGTGTGTGTGTGTTGCCACCATGAGGGCTGGACGTTGTGTCCAGTGGGAGGCGGGCCTGAAGGGGTGAAGGCTGGAGGGACAGATGGCGGCAGAGGCATCAGCCGGGAAGGCGCTGTCCTGGGGGGGGGGGGGGGGAGGTTCGCCTTTTCCATGTTAAAACCAAAACGAAAAGCACCAAAGTAAATCCTCCCCCCTCCCCAGTTCTTGCCCTTTGCGACTTCCACAATAGGGAATCTTGCACCTCATTTCCCCACCTCATTTCCCCAGGAGCAAACATGCAAGAAGGAAGGCGCTCTTCCTCCTCCCCTCCCCAACACACAGACACACACAGAGCCTTCCCTGTTCAGTGCAAGGCCACTTCTAGGGTTAGGAGCAGAACCCCCGGCCAACTGACCAAACAACGCAGCAGCGGCCCGGGCAGCGGCCAGCACGCAGAGCACAGAGGCAACCACCACCTGGACCTGCCCTTGGGGCTCCAGCCAGCAGCCCTCCCAGCCCTGTCCTGTCCTGTCCTGTGGTGGTCTCCTCACAACTTCCCCAGGAAGAGGAAACAGCCCTCCCCAGATGGCCGGCTTTCCTGAGAGCGTGACTCACGGAGGCAGGGGGGAGAGACGGCTCCAGCCAGTTCCCAGGTCCCCCGCTTGGGCTGCCTTCCTCCGAGCCCCGCAGTCATATCTTTGCCAAGGCACTCAGTATTCTGGACAGGCCACGACGACGACGACGACCCCCCCCCCCCCCCCGTCACGCAGCATTCATGGCCTCCCTGGAGCAGGCTTTCTGTCCCTGGGGGGGGATGGCGTCCAGGGAGGGGGAGTCAGGTCTCCTTTCACTCAGGACCCCCCCCCCTTGATTGCTTCTCCCCTCTGCTCAACATGGCATTCAGCATCCCTTCAAAATTCACAAAGGGGTTCTTACTTTGGGCCTTGTGCCCGTTTCTCAGGCCCAAGAGGGGTGGGAGGAGAGGGAACGAGAAGCCGTGGGGCAGGAAGGGGGTGGGAGCCAGGGAACAGGAGGGGGAGGCCTGCGGAACCCTCGTTGGGCAAGGGCACCTGCAAACTCAGTTAGGACAGTGCCCATCCCCTTCCTCCTCTGCTCCCCATCTCACGCCCCCCCACCCCCCCAGTGTGGGAGACCGGCCCAGCTCACCCAGTCCACGGGGAGGGGGCTCCTCAGTCCGACCATGCCCCATGCCAGCCCTGCAGAGCCAGCTCCTGGTAAAAGCACAAGAGGAGAGCCCGGTAAGAAAGTTGGCAATCCCAATCCAGTCCCTTCCTGGAGACAAAGCCAGATGGGTGGAGCCCCGTGAGTCTGTCTGCAGCCGCAGCAAAGAGCCAGAGTCCAGGAGCACCTGAAAGACTCACAAAAGTTGGGACTGCGTGACTCTCGTCTTGAAGGCGCAACTGGACTCTTTTCTGCTGCCACTCTCCCCTCAGCCTTACTGAAAGAAAAGGAGGCACTGTTTAAAGTACCAAAGTACCTGGGAAATCTGAAATATCTGGGACATCAGCTTACAGTGTTTACCTCTTCCACAAGCCTTTTGCTTCCCTCATTCACACATGGTGCTTCTGCGCCCCCCCCCCCCCTCCCCAAAATCCCTGGGTCAGACTCCGGCCCCCTCTCACCTTGACAACCCTCTGGGGCCGCAACTGGTCCCCTCCCCCAAAACAAGACCTTGTTTTTCCTGCTGTGTGGGCATGGACAGGAGCAATCCACATTACCCCAGCCCCATCAGGGGGGTCATCCCAGAGTGAGCACCCCTCCCCTCCCACATCTGGTCTCCCTCATAAGAACATAACAGATGCCAGTGTTGGATCAGGCCAGTGGCCCATCCAGTCCAACACTCTGTATCACACAGTGGCCAAAACCCAGGTACCATCAGGAGGTCCACCAGCAGGGCCAGAACTCCAGAAGCCCTCCCATTCCTGCCCCCCAAGCACCAAGAAGACAGAGCATCCCTGCCCCAGGCAGAAGAACATAAGAGAAGCCATGTTGGATCAGACCAATGGCCCCTCCAGTCCAGCACTTGCTGGCTAGGCGGGGTATAAATCCAAATAAACAAACAAACAAACCCTCTGTGTCACACAGTGGCCAAAAACACCAGGGGCCCTCAGGAGGTCCAGCGGTGGGGCCAGGACACTAGAAGCCCTCCCACCGTTGCCCCCCCCCATCAAGCACCAAGAAGACAGAGCATCACTTGCCCCAGACAGTGTGTTCCCTGGGCTGCCCCCCTGCTGGGATGCTCTGCTAAGCAGTTCAACTCAGGTGCCCCTCCCACCACCCCTACCTGCAGAAGGCACTCCCCCCCCCCAGGCATGGGCACCTGCCCTCTAGGCCCTTCTCTCTCTGCAAATGTCTTGGGGTTGGGGTGGGGTGGTGGGGCCTGGGACTTGGTGGGTGAGCATTTCCCTGTTGTCCAGGGCTAAGTCTATCTGGTCGCCTTTTGGGGAATGTCCGGCACTTGGCACTGGGAGGGAGGATGAAGGGAAGAGCCTTGGGCTTGGGAGGTGTGTGCAAATAAAATTTTTTGGCCCGATTCAGATCAGGCCAAATCAGGCTGCATCTGCTCCAGCTGCCAAATGACCCCCGCATGTCAATTTCAGCAATGCCAGGGGATTCCCCAGTCATTCCACAGGCCAAAGGTCAGTTTCAGCCCCATTATACCCTATGGGCCATTGAAGTCAATGACAAAAACTCATAGGGTATATGAGGGGCTGGAGGAGAGGCGGTTTGAGGGAGAGGCTCCAAACTTGCAGGGTAGCTGCTGGGGCCTCTCCCCCAAATACCCACCAAGTTTCAAGAAGACTGGACCACGGGGCCCAATTCTACAGGCCCCCAAACAGGTTGCCCCCTTCCCCTCCATTGTTCTCTCTGGTGGGAAAAAAAGTTACTTTTTTTCTCTCCATAAAGAGCAATGGAGGGAAAGGGGGCAACCTGTTTGGGGGCCGGTAGAGTTGGACCCCGTGGTCCAATCTTCTTGAAACTTGGTGGGTATTTGGGGGAGAGGCCCCAGCAGCTACCCTGTAAGTTTGGAGCCTCTCCCTCAAACCCCCTCCCCTCCAGCCACTTTTTAAGCCACCTGCTGAATTTCGGCAGCAATTCAGTGGCAGGCCAAATCAGATCAGAGAATCTGATTCGGCCCGGGCTGCCCTAGTGCCCACTCCTGGGCTAGCAGAGCGCTGCTCCGCCTTGCTCCGGCCCCAAATGACCCCTGCTTATCACATTGCTTATTAGTTGTCTGACCCTCTGGATGGCATCGACTCGCGCTCTGCAACCTGCCTTGAGTCTCAGGGAGAAAGGGGGACTACAAATATGAGTCAGCACCACACGTGAGGTCAGGACAGCTCCCTCACAGTTGATTTTGCAAAAGGGGGACAAAGCTGGCTTATTTCTTAGGGCTTTTCAAAGTTGCACTGGTGTTTACTGAAAGATTAAAAGGATTTAGGGTTATGGTGCTGGACCTCTGGGTGGGTCAAGAGTCCTCCACCGTTATGCATATTTGCACGGTTGATGTATTTATTTATTTTAGTTCTTGTGGAGGCTGCCGGGTATTCTTTTTGCAAGTCGCCTTGAGCCCTTTCAGGAAAAAGGCAGGAAAGGCAGGGTGTCGATGAATAAACGAACGCATGGTGGAGAAAAGATGAGCCCAGCTGGGTCAGACCCGAGGTCCCTGTAGTCCAGCATCCTATTTCCCTGCAGTGGCCGACCAAACGTCCCTGAAGGCTGACAAGCTGGCCTGGGAACCACCAGCAACTGGTGCTAAGAGGTCCACTGAGAAACCAATTCTCTCTGGGAATTCACCCTTTGTGGTCATCTCGCTACATCTGGGTGCAGTGAATGACAAATGTTAATTATGCACTGTGTGAAGAAACACATTCCTCTTCCATCTGTCCTGGAGTTATTTCAAATGCACACAAAGCACAAGATCCCCTTTGCTTGGTGTGGGTCCCCTGGCACAGTTTAGAGCAGAGAAGCCCGTGCTGGGTGGCTGGGGGGGGAGGGGAGGGGAGGTGTCTGTTCCTTTTCCATGGGAGGACAGGACAGGTTCCTCAGCGCTGTCTGGGGATATGTTGGTTCTTCCCCTTGCGAACAGCCAGACTTTTATGTCTCATTCTTTGCTAAACTCTGCCTGTTACAGGTTAAGTCTTTGGGCGGAGCCATTCAGAGTCATGGGGCAGGGAGCCACCCACGTATGGGCGCAACCCAGCCCTCTTTCTGCTTTCCCCCAGGTCCAGAACAATGAGACCCAGCTCCTGTCATGCTTGCCTCCGGGACCGCCGGCCTGGCCTTGCGCACTGCGATCTTAGTGGGGCTGCCCAAGAAAACTCTGGCAATTGCCAGGGAGGGGGGCAGTTGCCGCTAGACAGAGATGAGCTCAGACTGTCACAGGATGTCCCCCCCACACACACACGCACACAAAACAAGCCCACTGGCTACTGTTTGCATTCCAAGGGCCACTTTGCATCTGGGGCCCATTTATTTATTTAGAGTTTTTTATTCCGCCCTTCCCAAAGTGGGCTCAGGGCAGATCACAAGAAACTGAGCCCAAGACTCACATCTCAGGGAGCCCTTGCTCTCACACGCACCTCTCCAAAGCCTTGCTCTGGGCACAGCCTCATGCTGAGGCACAGACCGCTCTTCAGAAGAAGCAGGGCCTTCTCTGTGGAGGCCTCTGAGTGTTGGAATTCCCTCTCCGCAGGATTAACCCTATCTTCCCGCTGGGTGCCCATCCTCCCCAGTTTATTCCAGACTAGTTTTGTATTCCACTCTGAAATTTACTGGCGAGAAGAAGGGTAAATAATTCTTTGAACAAACGATGTTTGCAAAGGCAGCAAAAACATATCGAGCTGATCTTTTTTTTTTTTTACCTGCGTGGATTCAGATGTTCCCATACATTAAACTGGGGCAGAAACGGAGGGCTGCATTCCTTGTGGGGTGCTCCTAGAGGGACAGAAACCTGCCAGCTGGTCTGCCTCATGGACTCAAGTCACCCCAGGCATGCCGCTAAACATGTGTTCTCACACCCATCAAATGCATCCAGCCAACACACCACCCCAAGAGCCAACTTCCTCCCCAGGCATGGGGGATTCTAGTCACTCAGAAGGCCCAGCGTTGCCACCTCCTCTTGGGCAAGAGGCGCTTCACTTCCCAGGGCCTTGTGCCTCTCAGGACGGGGCAGGTCTGAATGGCCACCAAGCCAAGCACCCTCACAAGCGGGGACTTGGCATTCGGGGAAGGCCTTCTACCTCAGAGGAGATGAGGAGTCCAGCCAAGGAAGGAGCCCCTGGCCAACTGTGGCAGCCCCAGGATTGCGGGGGGGGGGGGGGCACAATGATGGCCCTGTACCCAGGACGGTCCTGGGATCAGGCTGAATGCAGTCAGCTCCAATGGGGCACGCGGCGCATATCGTCTTAGGGTTTGATCAAGGGAGAGAGGGAAATCTCAGCGGGGTGAAGCTGGTACCAACACAAAGAACTTCTGGGGGCTAACTGGGGGCCACTCTGGGTGGACTCTCTGGCGGTCCCCAGCAACCAAGCTAGCAGTCCCTGGATGTTAGCAGTGGCCGCCCTTCCTCCAGATCCAGCCAGCAAGACAAGCTGGGCGTCACTGTCCCACTGCTCAGGAGACCACAGAGAGACACGACAAGGCCACAGTCTTGTGAAGAGGGGCGTCGACCACAGACCACATGAAGGATGTGGGAGATGGACATGGTATCCATGTGCTGTGGGTCGCAAAACAGATCTGTGGGCCAGTAATAACACACAGCCGGTTCTTCGGCTCTAGCCTGAACATTGCCCTAACAAGGTTTCCTGTTATGGTGATGACAACCACGTCTGTTACCACTTTTCCATTAAAACACGCGGCACAGCGGACTTTAGACTAAGGTCTGTGATGGTATCACAGCCGAGATCTGCTGTGGGGCATGTGTTTGTATGTACAACACCCGAGCTGAGGGGTCCCCGGCCTTCCTGAGCCCGCAGACACCTTTGGAATCTGGGGGTAGCAGGTGCAGTTACAAAATGTCTGCAGCAAGAGGTGGAGCCAGCCACAAAATGGCTGCCATGAGAGGCGGAGCTAGCCACAAAATGTCAAGCAGTGAGGCCATGCCTAACTTTAACAGCGACACTTCAACATTTCAGGCAGAAACTGTGCTTCGCAAGACGCCTCTTTAAATAAACACATGGGTTAAAAATATTTCCTTGCATTACCTTCCATCACACAGCGACCATCCCTGTACTCTGGTAGCAGATGCTGCTTTAGAAATATAAAAATTGGACAATCAACCCAAATCCCTGCTGGGCAAAACCCCCACCCACTTTCTAAACTCAGTTTGCGGGGGGGGGGGGGGCAGGGAAGACGTCAGCAGGCGCCATGTTACCCACAGGCCCCACCGCTGGGTGGCCCTGCCCTATATCTCAGGAGCCTTTCATCCTCGCATCTTGGCATGCCACCTGGAGATCTCTGGCGCTTGCCGCTCCAGCCAAGAGCGAGGAAGATTTTGCTGTGGGGAGGGGGCTCTGTGGCCGGCTCCAGGGTCTCCCTGCTTGCCTCCCTTCCGCCAGTCTTAGCCCACACTGAGCCCTGCATTGTTTTCTTTGATCAAAAAGGACCTTTAACAAGCTTAACCGGATCAGGCACAGAGCTAACCAATCCCCTTTCCCATCTAAATCATCCACCTACAAGGATAATTTAATAGAAGATGTCCCAACCTTGTTGCTGTAATGGTGACCCAATTACTTCTACCGATAACCGCCAAAGAGTCTCAGGCCAGAACTGTAAGCAGGACGGGAAAGCAGTGTGGGAAAGGCAACGCGAACTGCAGTGGGAGCCCAACCGGAGGGGGCGCTGGCTGGCCTCCCTCCACTCCAGCAGGTGTTTGTCAGCATCAGGCACACCTGGGGAGGGAAGAGACTCCCCATGAGCCAGGCCCCTGAGATTCAGACCGCAGGACAAACTGGAGCAGAAGTTCCATCAATCCCGGAGCTGGGGAAGGGGCTGGGGGAGAAGCAGGCAGCGCGAGAGAAGGGAGCGAGCAAAGAGGGCAAAGACCGGGGGGGGGGGGGGGCAGTTGCGCCCAGGTCCACAGGCCTCTTTCATCAGAGTCGGTCCTGACACCTTAATGCCGTCCAAAAGAACCGAATAGTCCCAGTAGGGGGAAAGATAAGTTTCTAAAAGGACCCGTCTTATTTCTTTTAAAATGATTGTTGTTCAGTGGCACAGTCAAGTCCGACTCTTCACGACCCCTGTGGACCACCTCACGCCATGCCCTCCTGTCTTCCACCGTGCTCTGGAGTTTGCTCAGCTTCATGTTTGTTGCATCGATAACACTGTCTAACCATCGCATCCTTTGTCGTCCCCTTTTTCTTTGACCTTCAATCTTTCCCAGCATCAGGGTCCAAAGTATTTGAGCTTCAGCTTCAGTATATCAGGCCTTCCAGGGAACAGTCAGGTTTGATTTCTCTTAGGAGTGACTGATTTGATCTCCTTGCAGTCCAAGGGACTCTCAAGAGTCTTCTCCAGCACCATAATTTGAAAGCATCTATTCTTCGGCACTCGGCCTTCCTTCTGGTCCAACTCTTGCAGTTGTATATCACTACTGGGAATACCGTGGCTTTGACCATACGGACTTTGGTTGGCAGGGTGATGTCTCTACTTTTTATTATTTGCCATCGCTTTCCACCCAAGGAGCAGGCGTCTTTTAATTTCATGGCTGCAGTCACTGTCAGCAGCGATCTTGGACCCCAGAAGGTGAATTCTGTCACGGCTTCCACGACTTCCCCTTCTATTTGCCAAGGGGTGATGGGGCCGGATGCCCTGATCTTCGTTCTTTTGATGTTGAGTTTCAAGCCAGCTTTTGCCCTCTCCTCTTTCATCCTTAGCAAGGGGCTCTTGAGGTCCTCTTCACTTTCTGCCATTAGAGTGGTCTCGTCTGCATATCTGAGGATGTTGATGTTTTTCCCAGCAATCTTAATTTCAACTTGTGATTCATCCAGGCTGGCAATTTGCATGATGTACTCTGCATATAAATTAACTAAGCAGGGTGACAATATACATCCTTGTCATGCTCCTCTTCCAGTGCTAAACCAATCAGTTGTTCCATATCCGGCTCTAACTGTCGCTTCTTGACCCTTATCCAGGTTTCATGGATCTTGCATTCCAGGTTCCTTTGCAGTATTGTTCTTGGCAGCATCGGACTTTCCTTTCACCGTCAGACACATCCACAACTGAGCGTCCTTTCGGCTTGGGCCCAGCCACTTCACTCTTTCTGGGGTTACTTGTACTCGCCCTCTGCTCTTCCCCAGTAGCATACTGGACGCCTTCCAACCTGGGGAGGGGGGTCTCATCTTCCGGCGTCATATCTTCTAGCCTTTTGTTACTGTCCATGGGGTTTTCTTGGCAAGGATACTGGAGTGGGTTGCCCTTTCCTTCTCTGGTGGATCACATTTTGTCTGAGTGGCCTCCACGGCATAGCCCACAGCCTCATCGAACCACGCAAGCCCCCTCGCCACATCAAGGCAGTGGTCCATGACAGAGTCTTTTAAAATACCAAACCCTTATCAAGACCATGCAGGGACTTAAGGCTTAAAACTCCTCTCCCCCGCCCTAGATGGGCCTAAGCCAAATCAGGGCAAAAGACACATGCAGTTTACCTTTTGAAGCCGGGGGGGGGGGGGGGGGGAGGCGGTCATGAAATAAAGGCACCAGGGTGCTCAGAGAGGAAGAAGGAAATGTGAACTCGGGACGGTCCTTTCTTCAGCTCAGTGCCATCACGGGAGGGGGAACGGGTGTATACAGGATCCTGGAATCACACAGGGCTGGAGGAAGCCACGCAGGCCATCCAGCCCAACACCCCCTGCTCAGTGCAGGACCAGCCCAGAGCATCCCTGACAAGGGTTGGTCCAGCCGCTGCTGAAAAACTGCCAGGAAGGGGGAGCTCACCACCTCCCTGGGCGGCCGACTCCACTGTGGCACAACTCCGACTGTCAAAAAGTTTTCCCTAATATCCAGCTGGTATCTTCCCGCCCTTAATTTAAGCCCATTATTTCCACACCCCTGGACCTGGGGAAGACGCACAAAGATTCCTACAGTCGGGAGTTACGGACTAGACTCACTCTTCGTTTGGATATGATGGCTTTTCTAGGGTTGTTCGCATTTTCTTTCTCCTGTTTTGAGAAAATTTCCTTGGACGTTACACTGACAGATATTTAAGAACTGAGGGATTTTGCGGACATAAACCATTTCTGGAAAAGATGCTAAACCAGATAATCTGTTCACATAGCAACTGTCCCAACCACCAGAAAAAGAAATATTATTTCTCCAGCTGCATACTCTTTAAGGGACTTGGCAGAATCCAGAATACAAAATAAGAATTATTTCTTCAATTAATATTAAATATTTTGGAGGAAGATTCCTGGATTAGATGGATTCACTAGTAATTTTTAATCAAATGTTTGGGCAAATCTCTGCATCTGTTTTGATGGATCTGCTGTAATTACTGCATTAATCATGACTACTCCAACATTATGAAATGAAGTTCAAGGGTCCTTTTTAATTATGAGAAAGATTCTACTCTGGTAGAACTCTGTTTTATTTATTTATTCCTATTATTCCCACTTGCCTTTCTCACAGGGGCTCCAGATGGATGGCACATGGGGAGTAAAAAACAATCGGCAGGACGGGACATTCCATAAACGATGGATTAGGGGATTAGAATTCTGCCACCATCAGGGAGGAGAGAAGCCAGAACAGTCACGCGGCCGTTAAGCGGTACCAGGAGGATCCTGCTTACAGTCAACAAGGCCCAGTGGTACCAGCTGCAGCCCTTAACCACGTAGGATCCAAGTCAGCCCCTGTAAAGTGTTTTTTTGTACAGTGTAGCCCCATTAGCCCAAACCTAAATAAATCCTGATGAGAAATGCTAAACATTGGTTACAACATTTTGACAGCCGTTGAGAGGATAATGAGAGGGGACTTTGTTGACTCAGATCAGTCAGACTTTAGAAGTGCAGATTGTTGGCAGGATACGTCCCAGAGGGAGGGGATCTGCCTGATCTGAGGGAGGGGGGCCGGGAACGCCTCCTCCCGCCCTAGAAAGAGGGTCTGTCCCTCCTCCCCCGGCTGGGATCTAATCTGGGCATTCTACCGTTTATAGAACCGCTCCTCAGCCATCTGTCTGAGATCTGGGTCAGCCATCAGCTCCCCTCTTAGAGCCACCGGCTCAGTCAGGCTTGGTGGGGCTTCCTCCACCCCACAGTGGCCAGTGGGTCACACTTTCCCACTCCGAGCTGCTCCTTCCATTCCTGAGTCCCTCGCCTATGGGTCCCACCAGGCTCCCTCTGGGCCCCACACCATGCTTCTCCGCACTTCCATGAAATGACTGGAGGTCACCCAGAGATTCGGGCTGGGCTCTCACCCAGTAGACACCGATGACACTCAGCTCTAACTCACACTTCCAGCGGGTCCCAGCCAGGCTGCAGACACCAAGGACGGGCGCCTGGAGGAGGCAGTTCTGTGCTGGGTGAGGGACAATAAGCAGGAGCGGAATCCCAACAGGATGGAGGGGCTGCTGGAGGCCAGAAGAGCTAATCCAGCCTCTGAGGAGCCTCCTGGTCTGGAGGGGGCTGCACTCCCCCTACAAGAGCAGGTTCCTGGCCTGGGGATGCTACTGGACTCAGACCTCCTGTGGGAGGCCAGAGCTGCCTTCCATTGGCTTTGAGTAATGACCCAACTGCAGCAGCCTTTCCTGACCAAGAAAGATGCGGTCACCACGGTACATGCCCTGGTAACATCTGGATTAAGAAGAAGAGATTGGATTTACGCCCCGCCCTTCACTCCCCAAGGGAGTCTCAGAGCGGCTTACAATCTCCTCTCCCTTCCCCTCCCCACAACAGACAACCTGAGTGGCAGGTGGGACTGAGAGAGCTCTCTCGAGGACTGCCCCTGAGAGAACAGCTCTGAGAGAACTGGTGACTAGCCCAAGATCACACCAGCAGTTGCCTGTGGAGGAGGAGTGGGGAATCAAACCCAATCAAACTAGGTTAGAGTTCACTCACTTAACCACTACACCAAACTGGCTCTCAGAAATTTACAGCTGGTACAGAATGCTGCAGAGAGAACACCATCAGGGATGGGTCACAGGAACCATGCCCCCCCAGGCGTGTCCGATCTGCCCTGGCGGCCCAGGCCGAATTCCAGAGGCCAATATTGACCTTTGGGCCCCACATGGCCGAGGGCTCCCGTACCATGAAGACCACCTCCTCCCATGAGAACTTCCCTGACCATGCCAGACGTCTCCAGAGCCCCTTCTTCTTCGGTTGCCTGCGCTGCCCAGGTCTCGATGGGTGGCCTTTTCAATCATGGCACCAAAACCACGAAACTGCCCTCCCTCGACCGTTGCCTTCTGGCAGGTGAAGCCTTTTCCATTTTGTCTGGTGAAGCCTCACTGACCCTCCGCCTTGCTGGTCTTAAATAGCACGTCCTGTTTTCAAACCTTGAATTTTTAATCTCTTTCAACAGTCTGCAGCCAGGAGGGCCCTAATTGAGCGGAAAAGCAGCACACCGGCACTTCCCAGGGAGAAGAACCCAAGCGCTTGTTTCCCAGGAGACGGCTGGAAGTCACCTGCATGGGCCCTGAGCCCGGGGCCCGTCTTGCTGAAGCCCTGCCGGTCTCTGCCTGGCCCCTTCCCGGAGGGAAGGTCTCTCCTGGGAGTCCCAGGACAGCCCCCTGGGAGCAGCAGGAGAGGCCTGGAGGAAGGAGGCCCAGAAGTGGCCCTCGGCAGCCTCAGTGACGCCACCTCTTTCTCTCATCTCCTTCAAAACATGCTTAGGAAGCGCTCTGCCCCCCACCCCACCCCACCCCACCCCACCCCGGACGGCTCTGCCCCCTCTCCTCACTCCCCTACAGAACTAACACCCACACATACCTGAGGGGAATCAGCACAGAGCTGTCCCCTCTTGCCTCACGTTGTGGACCACCCCCTCTGCCAGGCCAAGATCTCCATACAGCACCATGCACCTGGAGGGTGCCACAGAAACAAGCCACAGCAATCCCGGACCCTGGTCTGCCTTCTTGGCCCCCCTTCTAGCCCCCCAAATCCTCTGCACTCTGGAAGTGCCTTCATGAAGGGAGACACCTCGCCCACCCCACCACAGACAGGAAGGAAGGAAGGAAGGAAGGGTGGGTGGGTCACTGGGGAAGACCTGGTCAGGAGCAGCTACACCCTCCATCGCACCCCTCCCTCCAGACGCATGAACTCACGGAGCTGCCTGAGACCCAATCAGACCACCAGTCCATCAGAGTCAGTACTGTTTACTCAGACTGGCAGTGGCTCTCCAGGGTCTCAGGCAGAGGTCCTTCACATCACCTGCTGCCTGATCCTTTTAATTGGAGATGCCGGGGATTGAACCTGGGACCTTCTGCACGCCAAGCGGATGCTCTGCCACTGAGCCACAGCCCCTCTTGACAGCTCTCCAGGGTCTCAGACGGAGGTCTTTCCCATCACCACCTGCCTGGTCCTTTGAACGGGAGATGACGGGGATGGAACCTGGGACCACCTGCCTGCCAAGCAGAGGCTCTTCCACTGAGCCACAGCCCCTCTTTATAGCTTTCCAGGGTCTCAGGCAGAGGCCTTTCCCATCACCACCTGTCTGGTCCTTTCAACGGGAGATGACGGGGATTGAGCCCGGGGCCTCCTGCATGCCAAGCGGAGGCTCTGCCACTGAGCCCCAAGGAAAGGGCAGCTGTTCCCCAGAGGGAAGAGCGCCTTGCCAATCACCAGCTGAAGGACGGTCTCCAGGGGAATTAGCCATCCCCACAGGCCCCGCTGCTGCCCGCGGAGTGCCTGCTCTGGGACCCCCAGAGGTTGTCAACGGCTGACACCCATTCAGTTCATCTGGCCCACAGCCCCACGCAGGTTGTGTCCCAATGGGCCTCGGAAGCCAGTGAAAGAGGGAAAAACTGACACGCAGCCAAGCGATGATCGAGGATGGAATTCTTTTCATGCAACTAGATTGTAAATGGCCTATTTAACTCTGGCATTTGTGGGTGGGCTCGGGGAACTCCCCCTCCCACCGGGCAAATACTTCACTGTGTCCCGCCGAGCAAGTGATTTCCTCAGGGGGGGAAAGCCCTGCAACACTTGGTCCCCAGGCCAGGCAGCCTTTCAGCAGGGCTTTCCCAGCACCTTTTCCACTGGGGAATCCACACGCGCCTGACACCCGGGACCCCTCCCAGACCCCGCTGAGGTTTTGGCGGGGCGCTGCACCCAGTGACTCCCCTGGGGCCCCAGAACCTGCCCCAGTGGGGCTAGGGAGGGCCACCCCACCGCTGCCTGCGCCCATGTTGCTGCAGAGCAAGGGGGGAGGGCCTGGGGTGTCAGAGGGGGGAGCCCGCCGTGCGCCCTTCTCAGGCCAGGCTCTTCTGACCAAGTTGGGGGGGGGGGTCTTTGAAAGGATGCGACTGAAAGGTGGCAAGGAGCCGACCCCGGGTTTAAACCTGGAACTGGCCAAGGGAGCAACTGAGGTCCTGCTGTGAAGGCACCAGGCCCTCCAAGTCTCCCGCTCCCCCTGCGTGGTGTTGGGTGGCCCCATGGGGCCGAGAAAGGCTACCGGCCAGGCCTCAGCCCTCTGCAAGGGCCACAAGGTTTCTGGGGGGGGGGCTGTGAACCCACAGCGGCAGCAAGCCCCCTCCTCCCGCCCTGCACCCTTCGCAAGGGGACAGACGCTCAAGATGGCGTTTCGGCCTGCCCACAGTCCCCCCCCCCTCCTTTTGCCCTTTCCGGAGGCAACATGCGCAAGCCAGGCCTTGGCCAACGGCCTGTGGCACCAAAGTCTGGGCAACGTGTGAACCTGCCCTTTGCCAGAATCTGCAGATTCCGACAAGTATTTTGGGATCTCATGCTATATATTATAACCTGTTTCTGTACCCATTTTGTAATCATGCCGCTCGCTATTAGTTGTTCCTATTGCCATTTGCTTGACCATTGTGAATGTATGCTATGTGACCCCAGGTTTATGGCTTTGACCAGGCCTGGTGTATGTATCTGTTTGCCCGGGAGAATGACAACTTCAAAGCATGGGAACAATGGGCCTCTCACACTCCTGCCTCCGCATCCCGGCTGGGAGGACAGGGGAGGACAGGGACCGTTTCTTATCAACGTGCGAAAGCCTTGGGGGAAGCATTTGTTATGTGAAGATGGTTACATCTGAGGGGTCTGGTTTGGGAAGGGAAATTTACTGCTTCACACCTAGCTTTCTTTCCTGTGGGAAGCAAACGGCCAGAGAACCTTTTGCCCGCGGTTTTTCCCCCTTGTTGATTGGTTACCTATGGGCAATTCAAATTGTGCTGGAGAGTATATTAGACCTGCTTCTATTGTATGCGTTATCTCTGACAATAATCCGAGGACCTGTACCAATGTAGAAATTGGAAATAAAGAACTGTGTTTCATCAACAAAGATCTGATCCTTGACTACTTTGAGCAGAAGCCTCACACCCTTGAGCGATGGCGTGGGGAAGGGAACCCAGTCGCTCATGCCGGGGGTGGGGTGGGGGGAACGTGTGTGTGTGTGTGTGTATGTGTGTGTGTGTGTGTGACTGGCAAGCAAAGGAAGGCTCTGGGGCCGCTGAATCCATTCATGGCTTATATGCAAAGCAGGCATCCATATGCATGAGGGGGCTCATTCATGAAAAGGAGCCGTTCTGCCCGCACAGCAGCTGGGGGCTGGCACGGGGGGGGGGCACCAGGAATTGTGATGAGAGCAATTATTTTTCCTCATGTCCTGCCAAGAATATTTTCTCACAGACTGAGGAAAAAAGAAAGCAGGGGGGAACCGGTGGGGGGGAGGAGGAGGTTTGTTTCATTGCTGGGGAATATAATCTCCTGCCTTTGTTGAAATCGTCGGCATTAAAATATTATGATGGAAGGAAAAGATTAGAACCGCCCGTTGTCATAGAATCATAGAGTTGGAAGAGACCTCCAGGGTCATCAAGTCCAACCCCCCCCACACACACACAAGGCAGGGAATTATTATTATTATTATTATTATTACTACTATTACAACTACTATCATTATTACTATTGTGACTGATATCCTGCCCTCTCTGCAAAGCAGCCTCAGGGAGGCTTACAAAAACTGTATAAAACAGCTAAAACAAGGAAATGAACCGAATCACAACAATACAACCATAAGCCTAACAAGACGTGGCGTGCACGCACAGCTGAGACGACAACGGCGGAGGTGTCAGCAGCATTCCCATGTCTGCAGCCAGCTGAGGAGTCGTCGTCCGGGTTGTGTCAGGCTGCTGCTGGTGGTACTAGTGTTGGTTGATATTGATGTTAAAGTTGATGTTGGAGCCCGGGTCTCACTCTAAGTGGTGTGGCCCCCTAATCGAAGGCCTGGCGGAAGAGCTCCATCTTACAGGCCCTGCGGAACTGTAAGAGGTCCCACAGGGCCCTGGTGTCCTCCGAGAGCTCGTTCCACCAGTATGGAGCCGCCGCTGAAAAGGCCCTGGCCCTCATCACAGCCAGCCTGGCTTCTCTGGGGCCCGGAAGGGCCAGACGGTTTTGGGACCCTGACTGTAGTGCTCTCTGGGAAACGTGGGGAAAGGCGGTCCCTTAGGTATCTAGGCCCCGTACCATACAGGGCTTTAAAGCTAAGAATCAGGACCTTGAACTGAATTAGGTATGCTATAGGCAGCCAGTGCAGTGCTTTTAGCACAGGCTGGATGTGCTCCCAGCAACAGCCTGGCCACCGCATTCTGCACCAGCTGCAGCTTCTGGATTTGGGACAAGGGCAGCCCCATGCAGAGGGCATTACAGTAGTCCAGTCTCGAGGTGACCACTGCATGGATCACTGTTGCCAGGTCCCTGCAACCGAGGATGGGAACCAGCTGCCTCATCAGCCAAAGATGATAAAAGCCGGACTTGGCAGTGGCTGCTACCTGGGCCTTCCCCCCTTCCACCTCCACACCCCCAGGGACCCCTGCTCCACGCCCAGAAGATGGCAAAAAACCACCAAGATCCCTGGCCAAACCGGCCCGGAGAAACATTGTTTCCTGACCCCAAAATGACAACCAGTATTTCCCTGGGTGTGTCAGAAAGGGCCACAAGAACCAAGCACTGAGGCAACCCTTCCTGCCCTCCCTTCTCGTGATCTGCCTCAGTTCATGGAACCAGCACTGTTGTCAGAGGGCCATCTAGCCTCTGTCTGAAAACCTCCCAAGAAGGAGAGCCCACCAACTCCCGAGGAAGCCTGTTGCACTGAGGAACCGCTCTTAACTGTCAGGAAGTTCTTCCTCATGTTTAGCCGGAAATTAATTTCAACCTGTTGGTTCTGGTCCGACCTTCTGGGGCAACAGAAAACCACTCCTCACAATCCTCTATAGGGCAGCCCTTCAAGAACTTGAAGAATGTGATCATACTCCCTTCTCAGCCGTCTCCTCTCCAGGCTAACCAGACCCAGCTCCTTCGACCTTTCCTCATCAAAGGACTCGGTCTCCAGACCCCTCCCCATCTTCGTTGCCCTCCTCTGGACACGTTCCAGCTTCCCCATATCCGTCTTAAATTGTGGTGCCCCAAACTGAACACAGTACTCTAGTTGAGGTCTCACCAGAGCAGAGTAAAATGATACCATCACTTCACGTGTTCTGGACACTACACTTCTGTTGATACAGCCCAAAATTGCATTTGCCTTTTCAGCTACCGCATCACGCTGCTGACTCATCTTCAGTGTATGGTCCACTAGGACCCCTAGATCCTTTTCGCACACACTCCTGCTGAGACAAGCCTTCCCCAACCCATAATTACGCATTTGGTTTTTCCTACCTAAAGGCAGAACTTTACATTTATCCCCATTGAAATTCCTTAAATTTGTTTTAGCCTGGGCCTCACAGCTCTGAAATGTTACCGTCGCCCATCCAGGGAGGATGAGGGCTTGAGGAGAAGGGGACCAGCAGCCACGAGAGAGAGAGAGAGAGAGAGAGAGAGAGAGAGAGAGAGAGAGAGAGAGAGAGAGAGAGAGAGGAAAACGTCTGGCCACGGATAGAGGCAGGACCGTCCTGAATGCCGGATGCTGAGAATACAAACTCAGGGAAGGCCTCTGCCTCCCCAGCCCAGAAACCCTGGGCCACCCGGTGTTGGAAACAGGAGACTAGACTGCCCTTCACCCCCTCTCACCCCCAGCCCTGGGTGACGGTTCTGATGGAGTCGACTGGCCTTCACTGCTGGCTGCTATCAAGCCCAGGCCGCAGGCGCCACAGCCCGGAAAGCCTGTCCCCAGCAGCAAGAGGGAAGCGCTGCCCAAAGGTCTCAGCAGCAGGAACCGCATTCCTAGCCGGGCCAAGGCAACAACATGGTTCCTCGTGGCTGTGCGCCACGCTTGGAAGCCACAGCCCTGTCGCTGGCGGTCCACGAATGAATGCCTGCCCAAGCCAGCCCGGGCGTCTGTCTCTTCACCGCCTGACGATCATCTGCCCTGTCAGCTGCCTGCAGAATCTCTCTCAGAAGCCTCAGTGGCAGCGGGGGGGGGGGGGGGGGACCAGCAGCAGAGACCAAGTTGCTCCTGGCTTCGCCTGGCCCCCTTGCCTATGCCCTGCCCCAGCCCCGGGAGAGCCTGGTCCTTCCCAGAGAGGGCTGCTGGGCACCCAGGCCAAGAAGAGTGCCCGTGAGGTGCCCCGAAGAGGCAGGCAGAGGCCCCGGGGTGAAAGGGAGTGGGGCCAGAGGCTGGGCACCGATGGAACGGAGCGGCACGGAGCAGCGTGTCGGCGCACGTGAGAGAGGCAGGCAGGCAGGCAGGCATTCGAAACACACACTCACGCAAGAGCAGCGAAGGGAGGATGAGGGGATGCAACTGGCACATGAATACCACGGCGGGGGGGGGATGACAGGGAGATGGAAGCAGCCAGAAGCAGAGGGCGGCAGGGCACAGCAGAACGGCTCCCCCTCTCCCTCCCCCCCCCCTCGTACAGATGCCCACAAAACAGACGCTCTGCCAGGCCTCCGACTCTCTTGACCCACCCCTCCCGGTCACTCAAGAGGATGCAAATGGACAGGCTCGGCTCAGCCAGGGGAAGGGGACAGCGAAGGCCGGGGCCAGCTCAGCCGCGGGGGTGGAGAAGTGTGGGGGGGAAGCGGCTGCCGGAGTGCCATGGCAACAGCCAAACAGGACCGGGCTGAGAGCCAGGCTCCTCTCCCCCAACTCAAATGCCCCATCCCTTCCGCCCTTCCAAGTGTGTGTGTGTGTGTGGGGGGGGTGTTGTTCCAGCCAACGCTTCCCCCTGCAGGCCCGGCCCCCTCTGCTGTCTCGCTTGCTTGCTAGCGGAAGCTACTCTCCGCCCCCTCTGCCCAGGACCGGTCCAGCACAGGACCCCCTCCACTCAGCGAGAGACCCCGGCTGAAGCTCAATGCCCACTACCTCGGGCGGAAGCCCAGCTGGATTGGCGCCTGCACAGCCGTGCCCGGGATGGGGCAGCCACACTTCCACTCCCTGCCCTCCCGACAGAGCCTTCCCCCGCCCCACCCATCAGCTCCATGCCTGAACACCCCAGGACCCACTGGGCTTACCTGCGTCCCCCCTCTTGGGCTCACCCTCAGCTGCCCCCTTCTGCCTTGGTGCCCCAGCTGCAGGACAGAGGGCAGACAGCAGCCACAGCTGGGCTGGGAAGAGTGGGGAAGGAGGCCGCCCCCTAGGGCTGCCCCACAGCCAGCTCTCCAGCCAGGGCAAGGGGAAGATGCTCCAAAGTCGGGGGCGGAGAGGGGGGCTGGTCAAGAGCCGCTGCCTGGACACCCCGATTCAGCCTCCAAACTGCCCCTTGAGCACTGAAGCACATCCCACACCAGAGGGAAAGAATCCTTGAAGAGCAAATCAATCTTTGGGTGGCACCTTCTCCTCTGGAGGGCTTCTGCCTGCAAGCCAGCCTCCCCACCACAAGCCCACCCTTGGGGCCAGGCGCTGAGCCTACCTGTGGGGCACCCCCCCCCCACTAAGCTGGAGTGCTGCTGTGACCCTCGGCCCTTCCCCCACTGAGCAGCAGCTTTGCTGGCAACACTGGAACAAGCCGGCCTTTGACCCCCCCACCACGCCCCCCCCTCCAAAGAGGGACTCTGCGGCTGCCTGAAGGTGGGAGAGGGAGAGGAGGAGGAGGAGGAGGAAGGACCCTTTGGGCAGCTGCAGGCTTGCAGGAACAAGGTTCAAGGCAGCAGGGATTAAACCAAACACCCACGTACCACTCGCCACAAATTCTGACCGACAAACACACACACCCTGGAGCAGTGGCTGCCACTGAGGCAAAGGGGAGCTTGCAGCCCCCGGGAGATCGGGGGGGGGGGGGGGGGAGCTTGATCAGCAAACAGCACATTCAGCTCCTGTCTGGGAAGGAGCTTGGATGCAGAAGGGAGGCCTTGAATTGGCCCCAGGGACCCGGCCTCCAATGTGGGCAGCAGCCAGGGCTGAGCAGGCCTCCTCCGCCTCCACCTGCCTGGCTCCAGCTCCAAAGCACAAGGGGTCCCACACTCCCACCTGCCCCCAATCTACAGGTCTGGCAATGCACAGGGATTCCAATCAAAGCCTGCCATCCCCCCCCCCCACACACACACACACCGGGGAGTCAAAAGCCAGTGCCCTGACTGACCCGCCACCCCTTGCCTCAACGAGCCCCTCCCTCCCTCCCTCCCTCCCAGGTGCTCCCCAAGGCCAGCTGGGAAAGAGAATTCCTCCACTCCAGCCAGGCCTCCCCTCCCCACACCCAAGTGGCTGATCCAGTCTGGCAGGGCAGGTTTCGCCAGTTTCCCTGCCCTGGTCCCTCAGACTTAACCTATCCCGCCCCCCGCCCCCCAGCCAAGCCCCCAGGGCTCTTGGTGCCGGAGGACCAGAGGAAAGGAGATGTCAGACTGCAGGGTCAAGACTGTATACATGGCTGGAAGATCCCAGTAAATGAACTCTATGGACTTATAACCACATTTTAAGGTGTTACAGAATCTACTTTTAACTGTAGGGCAGAATATAGAGACAAATTATATGGTGATAAAAATGGTCAACAGACAACCAGATATTGTGGGAGTCAGCACAACAGACATAACAAAAAGATGTTTAATGGAACTGCCAAACTTGTACATTTTGTTTGTTTGGTTGGTTTCGTTTGTTTGATATTAAAATAAAAAATATTTCAAAAAAGAAAAAAGGACTTTTGGTGTGTGTTTTATCTTTTCCATTAGCCAATCAGTATAATTGTATATATATATCATCCCCCAAAAAGAAGCCAGTCTCTAGCCCCTTTTGTTGCAGAAATATAAGGGGAAATGCATATATCTCCACTACAGAATGGGGTGGAGACATACCTTTAAGCAACAGGAAACGAGGAATTCACAGAAAGCGACACACCGATTGTCAGTTGTTATGACTATTGAAACTTATACCCAGAAGACCTTGCCGGTCTCTTAGCTGCAACGGGACTGACTGTTCTTATAAGGATATTTCACTGGTTGATTTTTTTAAAAAGCCCCCTCCCCGTGTGAGGGGAAGGAAATGGCTGCCACGGGGACAGGGAAAATGGCTGCCGGGTAGGCAGGGGGAATCAAACCTTCCCACCTCCTATCCAGGCTCAGCTGTGATTGTCTTTTCCAAAACGTCACCACAACCCCCTGGGAAGGATGCTGTGGGGAAGGGCTTCGAACCCAGGGCCCATAACCCACGTGGAAACAGCCTCCGTGTCCCCCATCAGCCCCCAACAAGGTGGCCCCATTTCCCCTTCTTTGTGGGGCGGTATACAGGCGGGCCCTGGCGCCACTGGCGGGGGTGTAGCGCAGCCCCCACCCCACGGTGTCAACACAGGAACTGGGACTCGGGAAACAGGCAAGGAGGAGAAGGAAGAGGAGAGGGCCCCCCCCCCCCGCCACCTTCCTCCTTCTCTTTGGCCTCATCCTGCCTTTGTGTCTCTCCCCCACCCAGGTGTCAGGTGGGACAATGGCAAGATCTGGGGGTGGGAGCACAACAGAAAACCCCCCCCCCAACACACACTCCAGAGCACAAGCAAAAGAGAGGCCAATGGTACGGCTTTTATGCCCATGGCTCTGAAGCAAGCAAAGGAATGTCCAAGGCCTCCTTTGATGACATTTCAAACGCACCGCTGGGGATTATGGCCAGGCTCCCTTGAACCTTGTCCTGCAGGAATGGGGGGTCCCCCCCCCCCCAAGGGCAAAACAGACCCTCTGCCTCCCGATCCCATCTTTACGGGCAGTGTGCACAGGCATGCAATTCCGCCCGACAGCGAGACAGCTTGGGCTAGCCCCCTCCTTGTCACCCTTCACGGGGTCTGAGCTCTCAAATCGGCATTTCCACCCGGCCAGCTGGCTCCCGGTCGGCTGCTGGACCCGGTCAGGTAGGCCAGGCCAGGCGACATTTCTCCAAGCCCTCCCCCCCCCAAAGCATGCTCCCTGGCTTCCTCACACCCGGCCCCCCAGTTCTCCAAGCCTGACCCCCCCCCATCTTGGCAGCAGGCAGAGGGGCCCAGGAAGCCATCCCCCCCCCCCCGGACCAGCCTCAGTCCCTCTTTCCTCCCTCCCCAGCAAGGGCCGTCGGGGCTGGTCCTGGGCTGGCACCACGTGCCTGGGCCCCCCTCTCAGGCCATGCCCCCTCCCCGCCACCCCCTTCCTGGCATGAACAAACTCCTCAGCACCCAGCAGTGCGTTCGAGGGAGGAGGCAGCAGTTCCCTCCACGAAGCCTGTAGCTAATCCTAGGCCCCCCCACCCACCCACTTAGGGCCTGTGCCCACATGCCCAGCTCCTCCCCCTGCATTTCTGTGGGGCAGGGCATGGCTTCTGCCCTCCCCTCTCCCTGGGCAGGTCTGGACAAGAGGCGGGCTGTGGCCAGATGGGCTCTGCAGCCCTCCCCACCCCCCGCAGGGCCCTCTGCTGCAGAGCCGGCACGAGGGGCCGGCCTACCCAGCACCCCCCGGCCGCTGGCGCGGTGCTCTGGGGCAGGCAAGGCCACCTCCACCCTGGAGTCTGCCCACGTGGGTGTCATGAAGAGGAAAGCCCCAGGCAGGACACAAAACAATCCCCTCAGGCTCGGATCTGAAGCATGCCCCTTGGGGGGGGAAACACGCTGAGTTCCACCGAATCAGCACCGCTCCCAGGCCCGCGCCCTGCCCTCCTGCACAGAAGCCTGAGCGGGGAGGGGCCAGTCTGGCCGCCAGGGGCGGGGCCTTCCGAGGGCCTCTTCGCCTGCCCCATCCCCAGAGAAGCCGGTCCCCTGGCCGGGAAGCTGTGCCAGAGAGCCACGGGCTCCTTCCTGGCCAGGCGCTGCTTCCCAGGGCTGGGCTCTTCAGGGAGGGACCCTTTCCCAGAAGGAGCCCCGAGCCTCCTCCCTACGCAGCCGCCACACATGTGGGCCACTGCCAGTCAAGGTGCCCGCGTCCACCCAGAGGGGAAGGCCCCCAGGCGAGGGGGAGAGGGATGCCGGCCACCCCAGCCCGCTCCTCCCCCCCCCCCCAGGGTTACTTCCGCCTTTGGCAACCTGCCCCCCTCCTCTTCCCTGAGGGCCGGGCCCATCCTTCCTTCAGGCCCAGCTCGGCTGCCTGCCCTCCCCCGCCCCCCTCCCTCCCCCGGAAATGCAATGGAATGTCCGGCTGGCTGGCTGGCTGGCTGGGGGGGGGGGGGGACAACACGACATCCAGGGACACGAAACAAAAGCGGGGCGGGCCAGAGATGCCAACACGGAGGTGCCCAAACAATGGGCCTTTTGTGCCGCTCTCCCAGCGCCCAAATCCCAAGACAATGGCCAGCGCCTGCATAGGCTGACATCCCAAAGAGACAGACGCTGCTGCTGCTGCTGCTGCTGCAAACTGAAAGGCCCAGCTGTTTGGAGGGGGGGGGGAGAGAGAAGACTGCAGGCGGCCTTCCGGGAGGGGAGGAGGGAGAGAGAGAGCTGGATCAGCAGCCAGAGGATGAATCAGGATTCCTGGACGCTGCAGGAATGTGTTTCGCCAGCGGGAGGGGAGAGTATATCCCCCCCCAAAGACCCCGCCAACCGGAACCTGCTGGAGAGAGAGAAACTGGGGCAGCAGACACCCCACTCTGGGACACACACACACACACACCCTGTGGGAGGGGGGGGCCGAATGCTGCTGCTCAGGGCACCAGGGACAGCGACAAGGCTGTCTGCCTTCCTGGCCTCTCAAGGTTTCCACAGCAACCGCGGGGGGCCCCTTGGCGCACACAACTGCCAGGAGAAAGTGGCTCGTCCCCTTTTTTTGGCTTATCTGGGCCGGCCCTACGGAAGATCTCCCCTGGCGGCCAGCTTTGGACTCCCTTGACCCCTTTTTGCAAAAAAGAAGCAGGCAAAGGGGCCCCCTTCCAAGCTGCGGACCACCCCCACCCCTGGGCAGCAGCCACCTCCTCTCTGCCTCCCCCCCCCCACACACACCTGCACAACTGTAGCTAGGCAGGCTCTAATCTGGAATAGGTTTGGGGGGCTTGCTATGGCAGAGGGGCAGGGTCTGCCCTACACTTTGGGCCTCATCCTGCCCACCTGCACATCCCCCCAGAGCTCCTGCTGAAACCCAAGATGGGGGGGGGGGGAGGAACAGGGCAAAAGCTCTCCTCTGTTCTCATTCCAAAGAGTTCACTGCCTTTTGGATGGTACCAGCCATCTAGACGGCCAGACGGGAGGCCATTCCCCTTCCACCAGGGCATTGGGCAAGCGGGGGGGGGGGGCAGCCGCTTGACTTCACAGGCCGCTGCTCAGATAACAGGAGGGGCAGGGAGAGGGATCCACACTCCTGGGAGCAAAACGTTCGGTTGGCATGGAATCTCCCCCCCCCCCCCCCCCGGGCATGGTTCTTCTTTCCCCCCATTTTATTCTCAGGGCAATCCTGTGAGATCTGTTACACTGGGAAACATTCACACAGTGCAGAGATCCGAACTGGGCTCTCCTCGGATCAGGCAGGTGCACAAAGCCTGGGTCCAAACTGCAGGCTGGCCACCAGCCCCCCCCACAAGCGCCTCCTTTGGGGCCCGCCAGCCTGGCAGTCGAGCCCGGGTGAGACAAGCAGCTGACCCTTGGACAGCAGCTCTTCCCTGAAGGCCCCACACCCGGGGGCTCCCGCTGCAGAGGGGCAAGTGGTGGCCACAGAGGCTGGCCACACCTCTCAAGCCACAGAGTGGCCCCCCTCCAGCCGGCCACCCCCCTGGCTCCGGAGACTTCAGCAGCCCCCCACCCCCACCCCCACGCACAGCCAGAAGGGCCACAACCCGGCTTCCTCGTTCTTTACGCAATGGAGCCAACTGATTTACCCCCACTACTCTGCCCATAAACACCCCCCACATCCCATGTTTTACTCCCCCCCCCCCCGCCCGCCCCAGCAGTTTCTTCTGATGGCCCCTGACCTGATGAGACAAAAAAATGCACTGCAATTGGGCACCTGGTAAGAAATCAGTTCTCTTGAGGGAAGGGGGCAGGGGAGGCCGATGCAGACCTCCTGCTCCCTCCCCTCCTAAGCCAGTGTTTTTGGTGTGACTATTTTGTGGGCCTGTGTCTGCTTGCAAGCCTGGAAGTCCTGTGACTTCTGGTGAACCCCCCCCCCCACCGGGCCAGGAGGTTTCTGAGAGGTGGCTGTGATATTGCCTGCCTCTGCCTCCCGGCCCTGGCATTCCTTGGAGGTCTCCCATCCAAGTACTTGCCAGGGTGGGCCTTGCGGAGGGTGTTCCAGGGGACGCCGCGGCCTCTGGATGTGGAGTTTCCGCTGAGCGACTGTGACTCAGGGCACAGAGAGGGAAGGCATGCCTGTCCGGTGAGCAGGCCTCTGGCGGCAAGTGAAGCTGCTTGGGAGGGCGGGCAGGGGCTCCTGCGACTCGCTTCCTTCCCGGGCCTGACTAATCGGAGCACCGCCTTCCCCCCCCCCCCCCCCGCGCCCCTTCCCACACCGCTCACAGCAGCGATGCCGACAGCCGCCCAGCAGAGGGAAGAAGGCCTGTCCGGAGAGGGCGGAAGGCGATGGGGCTGGTCCAGCCAGGTCTCCTCTGGGGAGCCCCAAGGCCGGGAAGCCGCCCCCTTCGCCAGACACCCCTGCCGGCTCTGCCGAGGGAACCCCTGCCGGGAATCCTGCCCGGGACGCAAGACCGTTCACTCCCCTGGCCGGCAAGAGACAGACCCCCTCCCAGGGTATCACGTAGCCAGGAAGAGGCAGACGGACTTGGGGGGGGGGGGGTTGTTGTTGTTGTTAATGCACCGGAGTCCCTCTGGGTGTGTTTGTGTTTGCGGGGGGGGGGGGGGTGTAGCAGGGCTGCACGAACACGCCCGTCCCGCCAAGGGAGCCTCGGCCACGTGGAAGGCCTCCGCCATCCGGACTCGCCCTCGCCCTCCCGCTCAGACGCCCAGCCCCGCCGCACCCGCGGAATGCCCTCCCTCCCTCGACGGTCCGGCCCCCTCTTCGGCGGCTCCGAAGGCCCAGGCGGCGCCCCCCCCCCCCGCTCTGCCCGCGACCGGGCGCCCAGGCTGCCGGCACCTTAACCGGCAGGAACTCCCCAGCGGGACCGCCCCACTCACTCCCCGGCTCGGCTGCGCGGCGGCAAGGGAGCGACCCCACGCCTGCCTCGGAGCGGCGGTACGGCGGCTGGCCTGCCTACCTCGCAGGGTGGGTGTGCAAGGATATGCCAAAGACTGGGGGAAATGCACAAGAAGCGCCTGGACACACCCGCAAAATGCTCACATCCCCCCCCCCACACACACACACCCAATTGCCCAGCAGTACTACGCGGAAACCAACCGACGGTGCTCCGCTCCACAAGCCAGAGGGGGCCGTCGGGGGTCACCCTGTTGTTAGCCCAGAAGGCAGCCAAGGCGGGTCCCGAGCTTCTCTGGAGGGTCCTGGACCACAGCCCCCCCCCCCCCCCGCGCCGGTCTGCAAGACGACCCGTGTGGGATCAGATCGCCCGAAGGGCCCCCCCGGCGCCCTAGCCTCGCCGTCCGGAACAGGACAGCCGCCCAGCCCAGCGGTCCCCCGTGGATTGCTGCGGAAGTCCTCGTGCGCGGCGGCGACGTCTCCTCCGCGCTCCGAGGCCCCTGGGCGGCGGCGCAGAGCCTCCCTGGCCAGAGGCAGTGCAGCGGGGAGGAAGGCGGGGTCCGCGCGCCCTCGAGGCATACGGACGGACCTCGGCGATCGGCCAGGCGAAGGAAGGCCGCCCTCCGGGCAGCAGCCGGCTGTCGCTCTCGGGAGCTGCTGGAGCCCTGGTGCGGGCCCCGCGGGGGAAGAGCCACGCCGAGCATGTGCAGAGCGCCCGCAGCCGCCCTCCTCCCCGCGGCAGACGGGCGGCGGCGCAACCCCTTGCCAGCCCCGCAGACGGACGGACTTACCGGCGGCGGCGGCGGCGGCAGAAGAGCGGCGGGCGAGGGCCCCCGAGGCCGGGCGGGCGACGGGCGGCTCCCTCCCCGACGGCGGGGCTGGCCGCTGGAGCCGGGCGAGGCAGGCGAGGGAGGCTGAGGAGCGCGGCGGCGTTTGCGAGCAGCAGCAGGAGGAGGAGGCGGCGGGCTGGGCGGCGGCGAGGAGGGCGCTCCCTCCGTCGGCCCGGCCCGGCCCACCCTCGGCGGCGGAGGCCGCCTCCCTGCCTCCCCGCCTCCGCCTCCTTCGCGCCGAGTGATGTCAGCGGCGGCTCGCTCTCTGCCGTGCGCGGCCGGGGCGGCGACTCCGGCGGCGGGCGAGTCAGCGGCGGCTCGGGCCGAGTGGCGCTTCCTGCGGCGGCCCAGGAAGGAGCGCCCTCGCCCTCGCCCGGCCTCCTCCCAGCGCCCGCATGCCAAGGCCGACTGCCCCGGGACGTGGAAGCTCGCCTCTCCCCCTGCACGGCGAGAAAGGCCCGGGGCGCGGCTGCTCCAGCTCAGGGACTCGGGGCCCGGGCCAGCTGTCCAGGATGAGGCCCCGAGTCCCGGCCCTCCCGCTGCACCCCGCGCCCGGCCAGCAAGGCGGGCAGAAGAAGCCACCCCGGACCGGGCAAGTCCAAGAGCGCGGGGGGTGGGGGGAGAGGCAGGAGCCTGCTCCTCCTCCTCTCAACCCCCCCCCCCCCATGCCCATTGGCTAAGAAACCTACCCGACTGGCCTGGGCCTTCAGAGACTGGCTGGGTGGCGCCCCAGGAGAGGGCCTTCTCCTTGGATTTATACCATGCCTTTCACAACCCGAAGGGGTCTCAAAGCGGCTGACAAACTCCTTTCCCTTGCCCGCCCCACAACAGACACCCTGTGAGGTAGGCGGGGCTGAGAGAGCTGATAGAAACTGCTCTTTTTCAAGAACAGCTCTGACAGAACTATGCCTTGCCCAAGGTCATCCAGCAGGTGCAAATGGAGGAGTGGGGAATCAAACCGGGTGCTCCCAGATTACAGTCCATGCACTTAACCACTACACCAAACTGGCAGTACACGAAAGAAAGAGAGAGAGAGAGAGAGCAAGCGAGCCACTAGCTGCAGCCCCCTTGCAAGGCATCCCCTGTGCCTCTTACTGGAAAAGGATGGAGAGCTGCTGGTCCTCCTGGCCCCACTGCTAGACCTTCTGCGGGCACCTGGCATTTTTGGCCCCTGGGTGACTTAGAGACTGGCCTGATCCACATATTGGCTTCTTAACTGAGGCAGAGGCGGGGAGGGCCCCTGGGCACCCCTGCAGAAGCCCAGGCAGGCTGGCACAGGGCAAGCTGCCAGCTGCACCAGGCGGGGTCCAGAGCGGCACTGGAGTCGAAACCGGCCTGGGCAGGAAGGGAAGTCAGCAGCTGTGTGTCCCTTTCGGTTTTGGCCGGGCGAAAAGAGGGGAAGTCTTGCGAGGGGCCCAGCCAGATCTCCGCGCAATGAGGCTGGGCAGGTCAGTCAGAGGTGGGCGTGGTGCTGCCCGCCCGGGGGCTACGTCTGGCCCTTGGGGTGCTTTCTTAGAGGTGCTGCCTGCAGGCCCATCACGAGCAGCTTCCTGGGAGAGAGGGGGCCACACTCAGATCTCCCCCCCTCCCCCCGCAGGAGAGGTGGTGCGAGGGAGGGGGGCCAGTTCGAGAGCCTTTGAAGGCAGGGGGAACCAATAGAGAGAGAGAGAGGCAGTGCCCGCCCCTCCCCCCCATCACGGGTGTCCCTGGCCCGCAGCCAGACCCTGAGCCCTCCACCCTCTCCCCTGGACGTCAGTCTTTGCGGAGCGTTTTGGGAAGCCGGAGCAGCCTGAGAGCCTGGCCCGGCCTTGTCAGAGCTCGGCAGCAGAGCAAGGCCAAGTCTGTGGAGGGGTGGGGTGGGCTGGGAGACCTCCATGGAATACCAGAGGCAGGCGAGGGCAGGCTGCCTCTGTCTCTTGCCTTAAAAGCACCTTGCTCCACAGCCCAAAGTCCTGGACTGGAGGGCCCAGGCTGGCCCGCTCTTGTCAGAGCTTGGAAGCAGAGCAGGGCCAGCCCCGGCCAGTCCGTGGACGGGAGACCACCCAGGAAGGGCCAGGATCGCTATCTAGAGGTGGGCAAGGGCAGACTTCTCTTGCCCTGGCCTGGCCCAGCCCGACCTCTCCCCTCGGATCTCAGCAGTGAAGCAGGGCCCAGTCCTTGGATGGGAACCCCCCCCCCCGGGGAAGTCCGAGGTAGCTGTGCTGAGGAAGCCAGTCGCCAGCCGCCTCTTGAAGGGGTCCATCCAGCTCAGGAGCCAGGGAGGCCAGCCAGCGAAAGGCCTGCCTCCCATGTGGGGTGGGGCCTCTCCCAGCTCTGCCTGCCGCCCTCTGCCCGCCTCTCCCTGGCGCTCTCCTCTCCTGCTGGTGCTTCCAGCTGCAGCCACAGGTATTTGTGGGGGGGGGCTCCTTACCTGCTGCTCGCAGAACCTGCTCTGGGCCTCCCCTGCTTCCCCAGACAAACGCAGCTGCAGCTGCCGGACTCCCCTCTCCAGCCCTGCCAGGAATGCAGCAGGAAATCCGTTTTTGTCTGCCCGGAGCCTGAAAAAGAGTGAAAGGAGGAACTCAAAGCCGGATCAGAGCAAACTCTGGTCTCCCTGTGCACGCTCACAACACACGCGCACACCACCCACACCCACACCACCCTCCTGGCGATGAGACGCGTGCTTATTTTGGGAAAAGAGAAGGAGGAACCGGGGGGGGGGGCTGCGTTTGCTCAGCGCCTTCAGCTTCTCCTTTCTCCAGTTGTAGGTGGGGGACCGGTGGGGGGAGGCACAGCACATGGGGGAGGGGGTTGCCCTGAACCCAAAGGCCCACCACTCCGCCACTCAAGACCTCCATGTGGGGCTGCTACAGGGAGGGATGAGGGGTCTGGCAGTGTGTGTGGGGGGGGTCTCTGAAGAGCCAGGACAGGACCCTGCAACACATCAGTCTGCTCCTCCTCCCGGCCTCTGGCGTCTCTGTGGCACCTCGCTTCCTCCGTGGCGGCTGTTCTGTGTGCTCCTCCCCCCAGGCCACTGGCCTCCGCCTCGCTTGCAGTGTAGGCCCAGGGAGGGGAGGTTTGTCAGGCCCAGGTGGGCGAGAGGTGGGCCACTTTTCTGGGAGAGTCTGGGCAGAGCGTGCCTGTCTCTCTCACACACCCCAAGCCACTGTCAGGTTGCAGGATGTGCCTCCTCCTCCTCCTCCTCCTCCTCCTCCTCCTCCTCCTCTCTCCCTCTCCCCTTCATCTCACTGAAGCCACATCAGCGAGGCCCCTACTCTGTGCCCGGAAGTGACTGCCATGGTGACTGAGGGGAACCTCCACATCCAGAGGCAGTCAACCTCTGAATCCCACAGCTAGGAGGCAACATCAGGGGGAAACCCTGGCTTCTATGTCCTGTTGGCTGCCGGAGGAACTGGTTGGCTACCATGTGAAACGAAGTTGGACTGGGTGGACCCCTTGTCTGATCCAGCAGGGCTCTTCTGAAGTTCTTATGAAGGCAAAAAACCCTTCAGGATCCCTGGCCAAACTGGCCTGGAGAACAAATTCCTTCCTGACCCCAAAGTCATTTCCCTGGGCGTGTAAGAAAGGGCCGCGAGAACAGAGCATTGAGGCAACCCTTCCTGCCCTCCCTTCTCGTGATCTGCCTCAGTTTACAGAATCCACATAGCTGTCGGATGGCCCTCCAGCCTCTGCTTGGAAACCTCCAAGGAAGGAGAGCCCACCACCTCCCGAGGAAGCCTGTCCCACTGGGGAACCACTCTGACTGTCAGGAAGTTCTTCCTCATGTTTAGCCGAAAACTCTTTTAATTTTAATCCTTTGCTTCTGGTCTGACCTTCTGGGGCAACAGAAAATAACCCTGTACCATTCTCTATAGGGCAGCCCTTCAAGTACTTGCAGATGGTGATCGTATCCCCTCTCAGTCGTCTCCTCTCCCAGGCTGAACAGACCCAGAGCTCCTTCAGCCTTTCCTCACAGGACTTGATCTCCAGAGCCCTCACTGTCTTCGTTGCCCTCCTCTGGACACGTTCCAGCTTGTCAACATCCTTCTTAAACTGAACCCAATACTCCAGGTGAGGCCTAACCAGGGCAGAGTAAAGCGACACCATCACTTGGCGTGCTCTGGACACTGCACGTCAGGGGTGCCAAGCATCAGGCTCGGGGGCCAGAAGCGGCCCGTCCAGGGGTCTTACCCAGCCCACAAGCAACTGGCATGTATGGAAATTTAAGGTACTCCCCCTGTTTCCCTTGGGGAAAAACCTGGTCTTGCATGGGATTAAATCCATTTATGGGGGTCTTTGTGGGTTCCGCAGTAAATCAATTGCTTTCGCTGCTAGGAATCGATTGCTTTTGTTTGTATTTTGAGTACAAAAATCACATTGTTAGTTGGGTTTGCCTGTGTCCTTTAGAAAGCTTATATCTCCGGTACCCCAAATGACATTTTACGTCCAACCTAGCCTGGCGCAGCAAAGTGACATCTATGCCAGATCCGGCCCTCCCAACAAATGAGTCTGACGCCTCTGCTATGCTTGATCTCAGCCCCAAATCGCATTTGCCTTCTGAGCTGCCACATCGCACTGCTGACTCGTGTCCAGTGTATGATCTCCCGAGACCTCAAGATCCTTGTTGCACCGTCTCCTGCCATGACGAGTCTCCCCCATCCTATCATTACGCACTTGATTTCTTCCTACCGAAATGCAGGACTTTCCATTTATCCCCACTGACATTCATTGTGTTCGTTTTCCTGCCTGCCAAGACCATCCCGAATGTTGACTCTGTCTCCGGCTGTGTCTGCTCCCCCTCCCAACTGAGTGTCATCGGGAGATGTCGTGAGCCCCTCCCCTCCGATCCTTCATCCAAGCCCTTTCCAGGGATCTTGAACCGCACAGGGCCCGGGACGGATGTCCACCTGCTTCTTCCTCCGCTCCAAGAGGCCGAGGCGGATCCTTCCTCGGGGAGTCAGCTGGCTTCACCCTGCCTGCCTCGCTCCCTTCCCAGGAGCTCCGGTCAGACAAATGCCTCATTCTCCGGCTGTGAACCTCGGCTGGTGTGCCCGGCCCTGTGGTCCGGCCGAGGGCTGCAAGAGCACCAGCAGCAGCAGCAGCAGCAGCACCGCCATGCCTTGCTGGAGCCTCCCTCCCTCTTTCTGAGTTCTCCTTGGGAAGTAGCCGCTGGGCGGAGGCACCGGGCTTCTTTGCCCCCAAGGCCCCGTGGTGTGCCACACGCGGTCCCACTGCAGAGAGCGGCTCTTTGGTGGAGAACTTGTCCGCAGAGCGAGTGTTGGAAAGCAGAGCGAAGCAGCAGGAGGAGGAGGAGCTGGAGGGGTTTATTCTACATATACAAACATTTGTATTATTGGTGTGTTTCTGCCTGGCCTGACCCAAGGAATAAGCAGGGCCCTGCTCAGGCAGCATGAGAGCCGCCCAAAGGCCTTGGGACCGATGCTCCCTCTAAGCTGTGTTGTCTTGTGAAGAAGAAGAAGAAGAGATTGGATTTATACCCCGCCCTTCACTCACTTAAGAGTCTCAGAGCGGCTTACAAACACCTTTCCACTTCCCCTCCCCACAACAGACACCCTGTGAGGTAGGTGGGGCTGAGAGAACTCTTTCCCAAGCTGCCCTTGAGGGAACAGCTGGTGCAGAGCTATGGCTTGCCCAAGGTCATCCAGCCAGGTGCAAGTGGAGGAGTGGGGAATCAAACCCGGTTCTCCCAGATTAGAGTCCACGCACTTAACCACTACACCAGACTGGCTCTGGTTTTGTGAGCAAAACTTCTACTTTGTGAGCTCCTGGCATGAAAGTTGGGAGCGAGCGATTTGGCTGCTGCATAAACTACTTTGCTCCGGAGCCCTCCTTCCTGAGCTAAGGCAAAAGTGTGTGAGCCGGAGGCTAAAAAACGGTGAGCTAGCTCACACTAACTCAGCTTAGAGGGAACACTGCTTGGGACTCCTTTGGCTTGTCTTGTGGCCCCTGGAAGGAAGACGCTTTCGGCTGCAGTGTGACCGTTTGCTTTCCTTGTCTCAGCAGGGCTTTCTGTGTGTGCCAGCCCACCAGTGGGCAAGATCAACGCTGCCTGGACGTGTGCCGTCTCCACTGGGGCCCCCCGCCTTGTGGAAGGGCCTGCCCGAGGAGGTCCGGAAAGTGCCCGCTCTCCTGGCATTCTGCAACCCATGGAAAACTTACTCAGGTATTGGTCTGAAGCAACAGAAGAAAGTTCGCCTGTTTCTGCACACGGAAGCTTCTGCCCAGAATTAAATGTTGCGGGTCTTAAAGGTGCCCCCGGACTCAGACTTTGTTCTACGAAAACCTGAATGGTTCAGGAGGGCTTTTCTGCACCGGCAAAAGGGTCGCATTTGCGCAAAATGGTCCACGAAGTCACCAGGAGAAAGTGTTCGGGACTGTGGCCTGCTCTGCTGCGTGTGGCTTATTCCATGGTGGATCCTCCCCCCAGGTGATTTCTGCGCAGCTCAGTGTGCCATGTCAGTGTCTGTTATGCCGCGCGTCGCTTTTCTGTTCTCGGTTTCTGGTCGGTCCCGGACTCCTGCAGCCCTCACGCCCACCCCATTGGTCCCTGCATGCGCTCGTGCTGCTGTCCCTTGCCTTGCCTCCCTCGGCGTCATCCGGCTTGTGTCCAGGTGAGAAAGGCGGACTGTACATAATGTGCACAAAGAAACAAGTCTAGCGCAGCACAGGGGGAGCCAGCGGGTGGGTGGCACAGCCATGCTTGGCCAGGCCCACTCCAGCCAGCCCCCTCTGCTGCTGGGTGCCAACGGGCTCTTTTTACGAGACCAGATATTAATCCACCAGAAAGGTTTCTTGTGCATTCTTTATGCCCCCCCCCCCCAATGAAATCCTCCTCCGACATCTCCGCTGCCATAGTGGTGCCCACGCCCTTTCCCAGGCTGGCTCAGCCATCGCCCCACATCTTGTGGCAGTAAGTTCCGTAAGGCACTTTTGCCCTGTTTCTGCAGCAACTACTCCTGGTGAGGAAAGGGGGGGGGAGTTTGAGTGAGGAAGCAGGTGCTGCCCCCCCCCCCCCGAGAATCGAACCAGTCCTCAGTCCTGCCCGAGGGGGGTCCTGGCGGGCCCTGGGTTGGCGCCTTCCCTTGCCAGGGGACTGCGAAGGCAGGCCAGGGAGTGTGTGTGTGTGTGTGTGTTCAGAGTGCTGTGCTGTGCTGGGGGTGGGGGTGGACTGGGATATCAGCCTGCTGTGGTGGAGCCTGAAAGGGAGGCTTTCTTCGCCCCATCCATTATTCATCCAGGCCCATCCAGGAAGGCACGGGGAGCACTGAGGCCAGCCTGGCAGACAGGCCGCCCTGGTCGGTTGGGAGCTTCCGCTGGCACAGAACTCGGAGGGGCCCCGGCTGGATGGCTCCCCAAGTCAGGTTTGAGCCACCTGGGGCCAGCAGGAATTTCATCCGTCTCATGAGGTCTCCATTCCTGAGTATTCAGGGGCTGCCGGGGGTCTTAGACTGAAGGAGACATGGGACCTTTCTGGGGGGCCTGAGTGTGGGAGCTGCCCAACTTCTCCCCCTCCCCCTAGTGCTGGGTGGGCTGCCCACTTGGCTTGCGGGCAGCTGCTCTCCCTGGCAGGTGGGAAGCAGCACTCCAGGCCCCTCCCAGCACCATCGGACTCCCATGGAGTGTTTTGGGGGGGGGGGAGGACTGCAGCTGTGCTTAGGGCATCCATGAGCAGAGCTGCCCTGGGGTGGGCAGGGTGGGGCACCCGCCTTGGCCTCCAGCACTGGCAACCCTCCACGGGCGCCTCTGCTGGAGGGGGGGGGCCTCCCCCAGATGCAGGGGGCTGGCCAGGGCCTCTCTCTCCCCTCCCAGCGATTAGTGTGCTTTGGAGCTGTGGGGAGCTTCAGCTGTGCCAACATGCTCGGAGCAGGAGTGTGTGCATTCTCAGCCCGCCTTCCTGCCTGGCACGACGGCACAGTGCGCAGCTGTGCCCCCTCCCCCGGCCAGCTCTTGCCTCTTGAGCATCCTGCAGCACTCCGACTCTCTCTCTCTCCCACCTGGCTGGCTCCTGGTGTCTCTCCTGGCTGTATCCATGGCGACCCACATCACAAAAAGGGGTAGTCTTGGAAGGGCTGGGGGTCCCTCCCTCCCCATCACCCACCAGGCCAGACCAGCTCCGGACAGCTGGCCGGGTCGTGGAAGATTCGTGAGGGAAACAAAGGCAGCCCTTCTGCGGAGCTCCAGTTTCTTTCTCCCACCCCAGTCCACTCGAGCCTGCAAGGAAGACTCCGTTCTGAAGACCTCTTTGCACAATGTGCACATGCGCGCGCGCACACACACACACACACAGAGGGGGAGCTGCCTTACAACTGACTCCGACCCTCTGGGTCCATCGTCTCGCCTACTCAGACTGGGGGCCGGCTCTCCAGGGAGGTCCTTCCCATCACCAGCTGCCTGGTCCTTTTAACTGGAGATGCTACCAGGGGGGACTGAACCTGGGACCTTAAAGGGGCTCAGCCCCTGAGCCACGGCCCCTCCCCAGATGAGGAGGGGGGAGCGAAAAGCACTGCACCATCTCACCTCCTGTGGTTTGACTTTTTTTAATCACCGTGGTTGATCTGTACAAAGTTGTTTGAAAATATACAAATTGTACATTGTCCGCCCACCAGGTACTGCGCCCCGCCCCCGCTTATCTCGTCAGAACTGTGGTGGGAGAGGCCTGGCACAGGAAGATCTCGGTGCCCCAAGGCCGGCCTCCTCCTTGAGCCCGGGGCAGAGGGGCCGAGGGAGAGAAGCGGGGGCGGCAGAGGGCGTGAAGGGTCAACAGGCTCGTGGGGGGAGGGGGGTCTCTAGCAGAAACGGGGGGCTTGTAGGGTGGGGGTGAGGAGGGAGAGGGGGCAGAGGAGCTTCTGGGACCCTCTGAGGGCCACTCTGCAGGTCCTGCTTCTCAAACAAGATCCAGAGGGGGTCTCCCAGCTGCAGAAGGCTGGAGCTGACCTCTGCCTAGTTGGAGCTGCTGCCCTCTAGTGTCCCTTTGGGGAAATGCCACCTCTGGCTGAGTGGAGCCAGAAGGGCCTTCACCCCCCCCCCCTTCCTCTGGGGCTGCTTTATGGGGAGGGGGCAAGAAGACATCCCTGGGGGGGGCCGGGGAGGGGCTTGGCCGGCTGCTGGGCTCTGTCCTGGGAGCCGATGACTCCGCTTTCCCTCTGTGGTCCAGCGTGTCTCTGCTGCGGACAGGGACCCGACAGGAGCTGGCCGGGAAGGGGAGGGGAGGGGAGGGGGGAGAAGAGGCTCTCCCTCCTCCTCCTCCTCTGTGCGGGGGAAGGGGCGCAGGACGGGGGTGCCCCGAGCGAGCCGGGAGGGGGGCCAGGACAAGGTGGGGACCTTTGGCTTAAAGAGGATCGATATAAAAAGGTGTTCCTGTCCGGGGCTGGTGGCACTTGTCACCCTTGTTGTGGGCCAGGCACCCTGCTGTGGTGGCCGCCTGTGTGACACCCTGGGGGGAGGTATGGCACAGGGGGGGCCACCCCAGGCAAGGCCGGGCCCAGGGCCAGCAGCTGCCGGCGGCCGCTTCTAGTCATCGTCATCATCGTCATCATCATCGTCGTCGTCATCATCGTCATCGTCGTCGTCCTCCGTGTTGACCTCTCCTTCCAGGACGTCCTCGATCCAGTCCTCCAGCTCATCAGCGGAAGGCAGGTCGTCCTCGTCGTCCATCTCCAGCCAGATGCTGTCGGCCTGCAGGGAGGGTGTCCGGTCAGCGGTGGGCGGGACGGGGCTCTGGCCGGGGCCATGGCCTTAGCCCCCCGAGTCACCTACTATGAAGCTGCCTTCCGCTGTCAGGACCCCCTCCCTCTCCCCCCCCCCCCATATCCAGGTCAGCCTTGTCTGCTTAGAGGTGCTCCGGGGGCCCCAGGCGGCAGAGAAAGGTCTTCCACACACCCCCGGGGCCTTTTTTGCTGGAGGGGCTCCTGGGGATTGATGATCCTGGAGGCCCCTTCCAACTCTGTGGTTCTGTGATCAAACCTATTCACTTCCTAAACACCTGAAGCTGCGTTCTCCTGAATCAGGCCCTCCGAGGGTTGCCAGCCTCCAGGTGGGGCCTGGGGAATCTCCTGCTTTTACAACTGAGCTCCAGCTATCAGAGATCAGCTCCCCTGGAGAAAATGGCTGCTTCAAAGGGTGGACTCTATGGCATTGTACCATGCGGGGGCCCCTCCCCTCCCCAAACCCTGCCTTCTCCTGGCCCCACCCCCAGAGTCCCCAGGTATTTTCCAACCTGGACTTGGCAACCCTAGGCCCTCGGTCCATCAAGGTCAGCTGTGTCTACTTCGTGGCTCTCCAGGGTCTCAGGCAAAGGTCTTTCCCATCACCTCCTACCTGGTCCTTTAATTGGAGATGCCACTGGGAACTGAACCTGGGACCTTCTGCATGCCAAGCAGAGGCTCTGCCACTGAGCCAGGGCCCCTCCCAAACAGGAACACACAAAGCTGCCTTCTACAGAATTGGCTCTTCGATCCATCAAGGCCAGTACTGTCCACTCAGGCTGGCAGTGCTTTCCAGGGCCTCAGGTGGAGGTCTTTCCCATCCCCTCCTGCCTGGTCCTTTTTAATCAGAGAAGATGCCGGGGATTGAACCTGGGACCTTCTGCGTGCCAGGCAGAGGCTCTGCCACTGAGCCACGGCCCCTCCCTAGAGGCTTAGGTCTCTCTCTCTCTCTCTCTCTCTCCCCTCCACTGACCATCTTGGGAGAGAGAGGAACTGGGGCTTCTCCAGCAAAGGGCAGCTGGGGCAGTTTCACTTCTGGGGGCTCCACTGCTAGCTTTTCAGGTTGGGCTATGCAGGAAACAACGCTAGTCTTTCACAAAGGACATACAGAGAGAGGGATGTGGATCTTTTTGCAACTGTGTATGGCAGGGGTGCCAGAAGGCAGAAGGCCCGGGGGCCAGAACCGGCCTGTGCAGGGCTATTACCCAGGCCGCAAGCAACGGGGGTGTCTGGAAATGTCAGGCACTCCCCCTTTTATGGTATCCCTTGGGGGGAAAACCTAGTCTTGCCTGTGATTAAATGCATTTACTGGGGCTTTTGTGGGCTCCCCAATTAATTGCTTTCACTGCTAGGAGTCAATTGCTTTTGTTTGTATTTTGAGTAAAAAATAATATTGTTAATTGTGTTTGCCTGTGTTTTTTATAAAGTTCATATCTGTGGTACCTGGTATTGCATTTTATGGCACACATGGCCCAGCCTGACAAAGTGACATTAATGTCAGATCCGGCCCTTGTAACAAATGAGTTTGACACCTCTGGTGCATGGAGTTCTTGAAGAACAAAAATGGGCCAAATTGTGCCCATTTGTTTGGAAAGAAGCAAGACCTGGACTGAAGAATGGAGGGCGGGGGGAGTCCCACCGTGTCCTCACGAGAAAGGAGTACTACGTAGCACAGAGTCTGGGCTCGCCAAGCAGGTCATAGAAACTGGAAACGCAGAGCTAGAAGGGACCCCAAGGGTCACCTAGTCTAACACTCTCCACAATGCAGGAAATTCAAAGCTACCTTCCCCCCCCCCAATACTCCCCCAGTGACCCCCCCTGCTCTATGCCCCAGAGGAAGGCAGCAGAACCACACCCTGGTGCGCAGGACTGCAAGAGCAGGCGGCCCGGGTGTGTGTGTGTGTGTGTGTGTGTCCGTCATGCATCACCCCCCCCTGCCCACAGGGTCCTTGCTGGGCTTGATGGGACAATTCAGAAACATCCTCGCGGAAGGGCACTTACGTCCGTTACATTGACAACCCCAATCTGAGGCCGGTTCAGGTCAATGTCGAAAGTCTTCTCCCAGTACGGGATCAGCTGTGGAGGGAAAGAAGAGTGAGGTCCGTCCGTCCACCACCTCTGCCGACAGGAACCACCCCCTTCCCTGCCCTTTCCTGGGGACGGGTGGCCTGGAGAGGCCAGCTAGGCGGTGGAATGAACGGCTGCTCGAGAAACAGTCTCCTCCAAACCCCGCCTTCTCTTTCTGTGGGAAAACTGCACAGCGTGATTTTCTCCTCCCGCATGAGGGCAGCAAGACACACAGCCCCGCACCCCACTGAGATCGCCCAGTGGGGGAGACAAAAGTGCCGCTTTATTCTTTGACTTTTCTGGCTTTTGCAAAATGCCCCTCCTCAAACCCCCGGCCACTTGTCTGCCTGAGACCCCCACCATACAGGGAAAGAAGTGTTTTAAAATCGGGACACGGGACAGAGTTCCGCAGCCCCCCCACCCCCACCCCCGGGAAGGGATGTGAGGGCCAGCCCCCCATGATGGAGTCTAACCCTAAGGGAGGCCTCAGGAAATCCTGGAGCTGGTCCGAGAGCCTCAAATAGATTCGGGGGCCTCTCTGCTTTGAGAGGCTGGGCGGCTGGGCGAGGGTCTCGGAGAGGGGGCCGTGGCTTCCCTAACTTCCCCCAGCCTCTAAAGAACACGATTTCCCCTTCACCAGTGGGAAGTCCTCGGGGTCAATCCAGATGATGCTGAGGTCTGGGTTGTCTGTATTGTCTTGAGCCACATCCTTCAGGATCTCCAAGAACTCATAACCGTCTGTGGCCAGAGAGAAGAAGAGAAGAGGTTGGGTTTACTTCACTACCCAAAGGAGTCTCAGAGCAGCTTACAAACTCCTCTCCATTCCCCTCCCCACAACAGACACCCCGTGAGTTAGGTGGGGCTGAGAGAGCTCTCTCGAAAACTGCCCTTGAGAGAACAGCTCTGAGAGAACTTGTGACTGACCCAGTGTCACACCAGCAGCTGCAGGTGGAGGAGGAGTGCGGAATCAAACCCGGTTCTCCCAGATTAGAGTCCGTGCTCTGAACTGCTAGACCAGGCTGGTTCTCAGATAGCAGAAGGGGAGGGAGGGGAGCGAAGGGGGGGCTGAACAGGGGATGGGGGGGCTCCCCTTGGGCTGGCTGGGTCCTTCCTGCAGAGCTCCCCATGGGGGAGGCATGCTGTCCTGCCCCACTGGTCTCCTGCCCAGCTGAAGGGACTCACGGACTGTCCCAGTGGGGGATGACCGCCTGCCAGATTCCTGGGCTACTCCAGGCTGAAAGCCGACGCCAGGCAGAGCTGGGGGCACCCTTGTTCCTGCGCCCGCTTCTCTGGGATACTCTTTGTGCTAACCTGTTCTGCTTCTCTCTGGTTCAAAGTCAATTTCAATGGCAAAACATGATAAACGGGCAGGGGACCGGGGTGGCGGGGGGAGGAAGTCAATTTAGTGCTGTGCCCCCAAATGGCCAGATGCCACAAAAGGCCCCCACCAGATGGCGGGGGGGGGGGCCTGCGGCCACTTACCAGGGTCATCTTCCTCTGCAAAGGCCACGATGTGGATGCCGTCAAGGTCATCTTCCTGGAGGGGAGAATCAAGGGGGGAGGGGGCTGAGCGGCTGCCATCCGGACAGGTGCAGAGGCACCGGGCACAGCCCTCCATGGGGGGGAGGGGCTTCCCTGCCTGAGCCCCACCAGCACAAGCCAGACTTGCTCAAGAGTTGCAGGTGGGGATTGCACAGGAGGCCTTCCCTGGAAGACGTGGCCTTCCAACACCAACATACAATTGGGGCCACAGCAGGAAATTCTCCAAGCCCCCCCCCCAACTCTCCACCCACATCTGGCCCTCTGTCTGTCAGCCAGTGGCCTGGCGCTGAAAGGGAATCTCAGTGAGAAGAAGAAGAAGAAGAAGAAGAAGAGATTGGATTTATATCCCGCCCTTCACTCACTTGGAGTCTCAGAGCGGCTTCCAAACTCCTTTCCCTTCCCCTCCCCACAACAGACAGACACCCTGGGAGGTGGGTGGGGCTGAGAGAGCTCTTTCCCAAGCTGTCCTTGAGAGAACAGCTGGTCCAGAGCTATGGCTTGCCCAAGGTCATCCAGCAGGTGCAAGGGGAGGAGTGGGGGATCAAACCCGGTTCTCCCAGATTAGAGTCCGCGCACTTAACCACGACACCAGACTGGCTCCCAGGATCAGAGGAGGGAGCCACGTTGGTCTGCTGGAGGACAGCTAGAGTCGAGTTCCGGAACACCTTTGAGACCAACCAGATATCTTGGGATGGACGTTTCGGAGAGAGAGACGGGAGGGGTCCGCTCTCCGACCGCTCCTGCCCCGAGAACACCCAGCAGGCCTCTCCAGGCACCACAGGGCTCCAGTCCAGCTGGCTGTTGCTAGGCTCTTCCACTGCCCAGTGCCAGGGGTCCCTCTACACCAGCAACAGCACCTTGGTGCTGCTGCATGGGTTATGGGGTGGCCCCCTGGGAGGCAGAGGGAGGGTGGAGAAGTGGCCCCGGGGCAGCAGGGACTCTGGAGAGCCAGGATCAAACCCCCGTTTCACCAGGGCAAAGGGCTCTGGGCCCCGCTTCCCACCCCTTCCAGGTGGCATGCCCCTCAGGGCCACCCCCCCCCCCAAGGTGGCCCCAGAAGCCCCTCCCTCTCTCCCTCCCTCTCCCCCCCTGCCCCGGGACCTACCCAGGTTTCATACATGCTGTCTGGCTGGAGTTTCCTCAGAGTTGGCCTGCAAGAAACGGACATGGAGGAGGCCACGTGAAGAAGGGAAGCCACGGAAAGGAGATGGCTACCTCCCGACCCGGGCAGGGGGTTCTCGCTGCAGGGCAGCAGTCAGGAGATCTGGGTGAGCCGCAAGCAAACCCTCCCCCTGCAGAGCCCCCTCCTCTTGGGGACCAGCAGATCCCCCCCGCCTGCGCCCCTGCCTGGGCCGGGCAAAAGTCTCAAAGTCCTCCTGGCCCCTGTTCTTCTCGGGGAGGGGGGCATCTCCGGAGAGGGGGGGAAGAGGGCTGGCGCTCACAGGAATACGGGGGGGGGGGGCTCCTCCGGTGGAGGGAGCGGGGAATGTCTCTTGCAGTCCTCCGGTTCTGCACGCCCCACAGGGAGTGATGCGTGGGGCACTGCCGGGCGCTAAGCTGGACGTGGGGCCAAAGACATACAGGGTCTCCTGGTGTGGAGGGGGGCCAGAGGAGGGGCCCAGGCGGAGGCTCTGTTCTTTCACCCTTGAACGTGACCAGGAGCATTGGGGAGTTTGGGTCTGGCTGCCGTGGGTCCCCAGTGAAATCGAGCGTGGGGTCCCCAGGGGAGGCAGGGTGGGGGTGGTGGGTGATGGGGGTTGATCCTGCCAGGCCTGCGGGTCCTGCGGGTTGCCCAGAGAAGGCCAGCTGGCTGGCAGAAGGGTGGTGGGCCCCGTCAGCCTGTCCTGGCCCAATCAGACCAAGGTCCGGGGCACTGCAAGGCTAAGGGCCTCCGTTTCAGTCAGCTCAGGTGGGTGGGTGGGTGGGTGAGTCACCGCAGCGCTGGCAGGCTGGCACGCTTCTTCCGAGAGATCCGTGGAGGGGAAACTGTGCTGGGACATCGGAGGGAGGGGGCCTTGGGAGGGACCCTCTTTGGGGCAGGCAGGCTGCAGGAGGAGGGGGGGGGAGGGAGGGAGGGAAGGAAGGAAGGAAGGAAGGAAGGAAGGAAGGAAGGAGGGGGGAAACAGCCCTCATCCCAAGGATGGAGTGGAGAGCAGCTGCCATGGCAACCAGGCAGGCAGAGGGGAATAATGGATGGGGGCGGGTGGGCGCTGGGGGGGGGGGGAGCTTGGGCCACAAAACCAGTGGGAAACAACACTCCCCCCAGCCATGGCCTTTGCAAATGGATCCTGGCCCTGTCTCGTGCCATGCTCAGAGGCAGAGGAGAGGGGGGGCGATGGATGGCGGGGCTGCTCAGGGGTGGGCCGGAGGCACCAGAGGGCCCCCCTGAGCCCTGCAAAGCTGGCACAAGAGCAGAGCCGGGGGAGGGGGGGGGAGAAATCCCCACCAGCTGGCCGCAGAAGTGGACTGTCAATCAGATCCTCCAGGGTCCCTTCTCTGTAGTGTGCCCCCTCACAGTGAGTTTGCCAACCTCCAGGTGGGGCCTGGAGACCTCCCAGGATTACAACTGACCTCCAGACAACAGAGACCAGTTCCCCGGGAGAAAACGGGTGCTCTGGAGGGGGGGGGGGCTCTCTGGCACTGCACCCCACGGAGGTCCCCGTCCTCCCCAGACTTCCCCTTCTCTCACAGGCCCACAAGACTCACCCACCCACCTCTTTGGTGGTGCCCCACGCTTATGGAACAGCCTCCCCAGGGAGGTGGGCCTGGCCCCCAACTGTTCAGTCTCCATGAGGCAGTTTTATTTAGGGCCGCATTTGACTGATTCGTTTTTTATTTACTGGCAGTCCTAACTGGAGTTTTCCAATGGTGGGCTTTGGTGTGTTTTTGTAACCGCTGCTTTGTTTGCATTTGTAAGCTGCCTTAAGTTCTACCAGGGAGAAAGACACTAACAAATGTTTTAAATAAATAGATGAAACAAACACACCCTGCCCCCCCCCCAAAGATCGCAACCCCCCTCCCCCTCCCCTGGAATTTCCCCTTTCTGCCACCAGCAGCTGGGGTCCTGGGTCTGCTGCGCTGTGCTCTGCTGGAAAGATGGACAGCGGACACGGAACTGCTGCTTCCTGCCAGAAGAGCCCGGCCAGCCAGGGGGGGCTTGGGCTTTTGAGGCCAGGGGAGCTAGAAGGGCCTTCTGCTCTCGCCCAAGGAGGAGCAAAGCCCCGTTCTGGACAGCAGGAGAGGGGCCCTAGGCGGGTTGCACAGCAGGGCTGCCAGACAGGGGTCTCTCGTGCAAAACAGTCTCACACGGCAGTCCTTTGCCTCCCCCTGAGAAGAACATCAGGAGAGCCCTGCTGGATCAGACCAGTGAGGATCCCTCTAGTCCAGCACCCAGTCTCACACAGTGGCCGCAACCAGTTCCTCTGGAGGGCCAGCAACAGGGCAGAGAGGCCGAGGCCTTCCCCTGAGGAGAGCATCAGAAGAGCCCTGCTGGGTCAGACCAGTGAGGGTCCCTCTAGTCCAGCACCCTATCCAACACAGTGGCCAGCCAGTTCCTCTGGAGGGCCAACTACAGGGCAGAGAGGCCGAGGCCTTCCCCTGATAAGAACCTGCAAAGAGCCCTGCTGGGTCAGACCAGTAAGGGTCCCTCTAGTCCAGCCTCCGGTCTCACACAGGGGCCTCAACCAGTTCCTCTGGAGGGCCAGCAACAGGGCAGAGAGGCCGAGGCCTTCCCCTGAGAAGAACCTCAGAAGAGCCCTGCTGGATCAGACCAGTGAGGGTCCCTCTAGTCCAGCCTCCTGTCTCACACAGTGGCCTCAACCAGTTCCTCAGGAGGGCCAGCAACAGGGCAGAGAGGCCGAGGCCTTCCCCTGAGAAGAACCTCAGAAGAGCCCTGCTGGATCAGACCAGTGAGGGTCCATCTAGACCAGCCTCCTGTCTCACACAGTGGCCTCAACCAGTTCCTCTGGAGGGCCAGCAACAGGGCAGAGAGGCCGAGGCCTTCCCCTGAGAAGAACCTCAGAAGAGCCCTGCTGGATCAGACCAGTGAGGGTCCATCTAGACCAGCCTCCTGTCTCACACAGTGGCCTCAACCAGTTCCTCTGGAGGGCCAGCAACAGGGCAGAGAGGCCGAGGCCTTCCCCTGAGAAGAACCTCAGAAGAGCCCTGCTGGATCAGACCAGTGAGGGTCCATCTAGACCAGCCTCCTGTCTCACACAGTGGCCTCAACCAGTTCCTCAGGAGGGCCAGCAACAGGGCAGAGAGGCCGAGGCCTTCCCCTGAGAAGAACCTCAGAAGAGCCCTGCTGGATCAGACCAGTGAGGGTCCATCTAGACCAGCCTCCTGTCTCACACAGTGGCCTCAACCAGTTCCTCTGGAGGGCCAGCAACAGGGCAGAGAGGCCGAGGCCTTCCCCTGAGAAGAACCTCAGAAGAGCCCTGCTGGATCAGACCAGTGAGGGTCCATCTAGACCAGCCTCCTGTCTCACACAGTGGCCTCAACCAGTTCCTCAGGAGGGCCAGCAACAGGGCAGAGAGGCCGAGGCCTTCCCCTGAGAAGAACCTCAGAAGAGCCCTGCTGGATCAGACCAGTGAGGGTCCATCTAGTCCAGCCTCCTGTCTCACACAGTGGCCTCAACCAGTTCCTCTGGAGGGACACCAACAGGGCAGAGAGGCCGAGGCCTTCCCCTGATGTTGCCTCCTGGCTCTGGGATTCAGAGGTGGACTGCCTCTGAATGTGGAGGCTCCCTTTAGCCACCATGGTTGACCTCTCCTCCCTGCATCTGTCTAATCCCCTTTCAAGCTGTTCATTCCTGCGGCCATCACAACATCATCCTCTGGCAGCCTGTCCCACATTTTAATCACTCTCGCGTGTAACGTAGTGTTCCCTTTTGTCCATCCTGAACCTCCTCTTCCGCCTTTCTCAGAGGGAGGTGCTCCAACCCCCCCCCCCACCGCCAACTCTTCCCAGCTCTGTAGTGTCCTCTTGGAGACAGGGCTCTTTCATTCTCTTCCCAAGCTGCTCTGCCAGGGAATTCCCCCGCCCCCCCTCACCTCTTGTGCTCCTCCAGGAAGTGCATGATTTCCTCCTCGCTGTTGGGCTTGTCCGGGATGGTCACTGGCTCCTCCATGAACGGCTCGTAGTAATCGATCTCGTTCAGCTTGAGAGATAATTTCTTGGCCACCTGCAGTGAGGGAGGGAAGGGGAAGAGGGGCATAAAACTCGTGGGGGGGGGGGAAGAGTTGTTGCTCCCCCCCCCCCGGCTTGACCCCATGCCATCAGAGCGGCGGGTGCAGTGGTTGAGAGTGCCGGACCGGGATCTGAAGAGCCCCCCCTCTGCCGTGACTCCACTGGGGGATCTGGGGGCCAGTCCCTCTTTCCCACGGGCCCAGCGTGGTATAGTGGTGACGTGCAGCGGACTCTCATCTGGAGAACTGGGGGAGGGTCCCCTCTGAAGAGGCAGGCCATGGCAGGCCAACTCTGAACCCTCTGGCCTGGCTGGCCCGGGCTGGCCCAGTCCCATCAGATCCCAGAAGCTAGGCCGGGTCGGCCCAGTTGTAGTTGAGTGAGAGGCCACCAAGGAAGTCCAGGGTTGCCACGCAGAGGCAGGCCACGGCAAACCACCTCTGAGCGTCTCTTGCCCTCGAAACTCCCTAAAGCTGCAATTTGACGGCACTCTAAACACACACACACCCCACAGCCACTTACCTTGCTGTCAAAGGTAACGAAGAAAGGGATGTAAGGGTGGAACTCCTCTGCAGCATCAGGTAGGCCTTGTAATCTGCGGGGGGGGGGGGGAGAGGAGGAGGAGGGTCAGCCCTTCCCCTCTGGGCAAAGCCAGCCCCAGCTCAGGCAGCAGAGTCAACAGGACGGAACCCGCCTCCCCCCCTCGTTCATCCTCTCTGCCTAACTGACTCTCTTGCAAGACACGTCCCCCCCCCCCGCAGTGCCTGAGGCTAGGAGACAGTGCCAAGGCCCCTGCTCTTCCCAACAGTACAGTCCCAGCTGGCCACCAAAGCACCCGGGTCACATGGAAAGAGAGGCAGGAAGGAAAGACCCACGCAGCTTAGCAGCCATGTCGGACACTTTGTCAAGACTGGGTGTGGGATGCCCCCCCCCCGGGACTGCCTCCTGCCCTGCTGCCAGACCCTAAAAGCAAGGAAGGGCAGCGCCAACTGGAGGGCCCTGATGCTGAGGCTGTCCTGGAAGCAAGAGTCTTGTGGCAGACCTTGATTGGGGCTGTTCCCCCCCCCTCCAAAGCCTTCTCTCTCCAGGCTTCTGTGTCCAGAAGGTCTGTCACCATAAAAGGGGGGGGCTGCCAGACCCTCTGCCCAGTGAGCTCACAGCCTGGCACAGGAAGCTGGATTCATGCCAGTGCTGGCGAGTGGAAAGCGCCAGCCTGAAGCAGGGTAGAAGGGAGAGGGTGGATGCCTGGTGCATGGCCTCTTGGGTGGCCCAGCTGGCCCCCTGGCATAACAGCCCCACAGGATCAGGCCACTGGTCCTTCTAGTCCAGCATCCCGTCTCACACATCAGAAGAGCCCTGCTGGATCAGACCAGTGAGGGTCCATCCAGTCCAGCATCCCGTCTCACACAGTGGCCTCAACCAGTCCCTCTGGAGGGCAGCAGGGCAGAGATCAAGGCCTTCATAAGAACATCAGAAGAGCCCTGCTGGATCAGACCAGAGGTCCATCTAGTCCAGACTGCTGTCTCAAACACTGGCCAGCCAGTTCCTCTGGAGGGACAGCAACACAGCATAGAGGCCGAGGCTTTCCCCTGAGAAGAACCTCAGAAGAGCCCTGCTGGGTCAGACCAGTGAAGGTCCATCTCGTCCAGCATCCCGTCTCACACAGTGGCCAGCCAGTTCCTCTGGAGGGCCCAGAACAGGGCAGAGAGGCCGAGGCCTTCCCCTGAGAAGAACATCAGAAGGGCCCTGCTGGGTCAGACCAGTGGTCCACCTAGTCCAGCCTCCTGTCTGGGGGGCCAACAAAAGGGAATGGAGGCAGAGGCCTTCCCCTGATGTTGCCTCCTGGCTCTGGGATCCAGATGTTAAGTCCCTCTGGATCTGCAAGGTCCCCTCAGCCACCACGGCATGCCACTGAAAGACCCCCCCTCCATGAATCCCCTCTGAAAGCTGCGACATCCTCTGGCAGCAAAGTCCACATTTGAATCACTCTCCGTGCGACACACAGGAGGAGCTCAAGGCTTCCTGCAACGCACATCCGGGCAAGCGGCACCCCACTGCCTCCCCCCCCCCACACGCTGCCGCGCACGTACGTTCCGAGTCTTCGTTCTTGAAGTACCCGATGAGTTTGGGCTCGTCTTCGACATTCTCAAAGGCCTCCAGTTCGTGATCTCCCTCGATGAACTCCACGGGTTCCTCCAGCACCTGCCCGGGAAGACAAGCAGACAAAGGCCTGAGCATCCAGTGCCCGGAGGTTGGGGAGACCCAGCTCAGCCCCGGCCCCTCATGCCAGCCGGTCATGCCAGAGGAGGATCCGGCAAGGAGGCCCAGAGAACACAGGGGGGGGGACGGGGGGGGGAGACCGGCACAAAAGGCCATGAGGAACTGCTTTCCCCCCCTGGAGGAATCTTGGTTTGGGAGTCCGGCCTGTGCTCAAGTTGGCCGTGACTGATTGCCAGGCCAACCTTCCCTTCCCCCTTCATGGGCAGGGATGGGGAGAAAGCTGAGCAAGTGGCCAGCGACCCCAGATGCCCGCTGGGAGCCACTGAACCCAGACCGTGGAGTGCAGCCAGCCAGGCCTCCTGCTGCTCCGTGCAAGACCAGTCCTGATGTCTCCAGCTCTTCCCCCAGGGCCATGAGCAGTTTTCTCTTCCTGCAGCCCAGACCCTTCAGGCACTGGGGGGAGGATGCGGACAGAGGGAAGGCAGGGAGGAGGCAAGAGTCGGTCAGGCGGCCGTGTCGCAGCAGAGCTGGGGGGGGGGGGGACACTCACGTCCAGGAGGAACTCCACCAGGGTGTCGGCTGAAAACTCCCCATCGTACTCGATGACCTCGTCCTCCTTGAAGACGTACACGCTGTCTTCCTCCGTCAGCCCTGCGCGAGGGAAGGAGGCCGCAGCCTGAGTGGGCGGCAGAAGCTCCCTCCGCGGAAACACCCCAGAGCTTCTCTTGAATGGCCCCCACAACTGAGCTCCCTCCTGCAAGCTCTGTGGGGCAGGGGCCTGCCAGGGAAGCTGGTCTGGGGGCACTCTCTCCCAAGTCTCTTGCTGGTTTCCCAGCCTGCTCTGCACCAGCCGGTGGGGGGGGGGGGTGCTGGGGGGGCAGTTTGCCCCCTTGGGCAGCCCCTCCCATTGCTTTACCACCCCCACCGCGTGGGCTTGTCTGCCCACCGGCTTAGCTCCTGCTAGCCCTTTTCTGCAAGGGCAACACGCCCTCCTCCCCCCACAGCAACCCCGCCCCCCCCAAGACCTCACCAGCCCGGCAGGGTACCTAGTTTCTTGGCAACAGCAGCGTCCTTCTCCGAGTCCACCAGGCCAAAGCCCACCCCTTTATCTTCCAGGACTTGGGCTGCTAACTAGGAAGAAGAGGCAGACGGAGACAAGAGAGAGAGACAGAGAGAGAGAGAGAGAGAAGGCAAATGTTTCAGAGAGCTTCGTTGCTGGGGGAAGGGGGCAGAGCGGCAGCCGAAGGCCCTGGCCGCCACCACCACCACCACCGGACTGGCTGGCCAGGTGGGAGGGGCGGCCAGCTCTTCTAGCGGACGTTTGCTCTTTTTGTGCCTTTCGCAGCAGCTCAGCCTGCAGAGCGAATGGTTGGGCAGGCCGTGGAAAGCTTTGCCTGCTGCTTCTGGCAGACCACACCAACGGGCCCGGTGGCTTTTTTCTTGGCCAGTTGGCAACCGGAGTCCCTGATGATGTCTGACCTGGAAGGTTTTCCTCATTCCCAGCCTTCAGGGGGGCCCTCCCACACACCCCGTCCCGGTTTTCCTGGCTTTCTTTCCTTTGCCACCACCCTCCATGGTGAAGCTGCTGGGCCCGGAAGAGGTCACAGAGTTTGACACACACCAAGGAGAAAAGCGAGGGGTCCATTTGGGCCACTGGACTTTGGAGGGGGGGGGAGCTCATCCACCACAACAGTGTAAAAGTAATGATTTTTTTGGGGGGGGGGGATATTCAACACGATTGCCATGAGTAGCTCCTCCAAAGAGCAATTGGCCCTTTGTGCAGTGAAATGCCTTGAAGACTGAGGTGTCCCCCCACCGCTCCCATTCAAAGCCTCCACTCCCCCCCCCCCAGGTGCACCCATGGGGAAATGCTGAGGGCCAATCAGGAAGGTGAGCCGACCGTCCCCTTTCCCACCCTTCATGTGCTTCAGGAGGCAGGCAGGCAGGCAGGCGAGAGAGCTCACCAGTCCCAAGGGGGGGGGGGGTTCTGTTTCTCCCCAGAGAGGTGCCCCAAGAGGCTCAGGGTGCTGCAGAGGTCACAGGCTCCTGCACTTTCCTTCTGGCATGCAAGGCTGGCGTTTGAGGGTCAGTCTGCACACGGCCAGAGGCACTCAGGCTTGGATTTGAGCAGGGTCTCTGCCACCCAAACCAACTTGGGCCATTGAGATCAGATCCCAAAGAGACAGAAGAGAATGACGGGCGTTGGTGTTCCCAGTTTGGCCTCAGTTCAGAACCTGACTGTCCTCAGGTTTAAGATGACCCCTCCCCTCCTCGATATCAACTCGCACCACTGAAGGGGGCGGGGCGGTGTCAGATGCAAAATGCCACTGCATTGGCCATTGTGTATCGGCTCTGAAACCTCAGCAAGGCTGTCCAGTGGTGACCACGCTCCCCTGACAGCTGGCAAGCGTGCGGCTCTCATTCAGCAGAGATTGGCAAATGGGAGCACCCAGCTGCAATTCCTGGCCAGATCAGCTGTGCCCATCTCCAGGAGGGAGGCTGGAGACACACACACACAATGGCTGCAGTCCCACACACTAAATAACCCACTTCCAATCCACTTTCCCACTGGGTTTTGCCAGTTCACACAGTAAAAGGCTGTTGGAAAGTGCACTGAAAGTGGATTATTTCGTGTGCATGACCACAGCCTATGTTGTCGACCTCTTCCCACCGATGCTCCCTCTAAGCTGTGGAGTCTTGTGAGCAAAAATTCTGCTGTGTGAGCTATAGGCATAAAAGTTGTGAGTTGGCTGCTGCATAAAGTATTTATTTATTTATTTATTAGTTAAACTTTTACCCTGCCGTTCTAGCAAAGCTGGCTCAGGACACCGGCTCAGGGCAAATTAATTTGCTCTGGAGCCATCCTTCTTGAGCTAAGACAAAAACGTGTGAGCCAGAGGCTAAAAAGCTGTGAGCTAGCTCACCTTAACTCAGCTTAGAGGGAAGACTGCTTTCCACCCACACAGCCGTGCACAGCCTCCCAGTGCCCAGACCCAGCAAGGGTGTGCGGTCATTTTGGCCCCAAACAGCGGTTTTCTCCGAAGAATGCCATGCCTACCCACCCCCGGCCGTGCTGACTCCAGGCTGCAGAAAACAGGAGCGTTCCCATTTCCATTCCACCTGTCCAGGGCAATCTGAGCGGGTGGTTGCCTCTCAGGGCAACTCTCCGCCAGGGATGCAGAAACGCGGCAAGGGGAGACACCCAGAAGGGCAGGGTGCCCTGAGCGGGGCTTTGGGTGCTGCTGAGCGTGTTCCTTGAGTGCCAGCGACGACAGAGCCAGAGAGGAGAGGCTTCTCTCTGGACTCCGCCGCCGTTCAGTCACTGGATTGCAATGGCCCTCCTCCTGCTCCCGTAGAGCTTCATGCCAACCCGGTGGGAACAGCAGACTTCGGAGGAGGATATTTCAGGCATGGAGCTGACTTCACGCCCGCCCCAGGCTCTCCTGGAATCCTGCTCCAAGGAGTAGGTGGGCTCCGGAGGCAGCTGAAGGACCAGAACAGGCAGCCGCCACTTACGGAGGACTCCTGGCCAGGCCGGCCAACCAGGGCACTCTTGCCTGTGGGGGGGGGGGGAGGAGGCAACGGTGGCACTCCCCCTGCCCCACGCACCAGACAGCAACTGAGGAGGTGGAGGATGCCCCTTCGGGGGCAGGCAACTCTGGAGAGCCGGGGGAGACGTTCGGTGAGTGGGCAGGGGCCACAAAGGGACACCCATCAGTCACAGAAGGCCCCCCCCCCAAGAGGTGACTGCAGCGGCTCAGGAAAGCTCCTCCCAGCCCTGCCACATGTCTTGCTAGTCTGGAAGGGGCTCCTGGACGCTGGCCCTTTTGCAGGCCTTAGGGGCAAGGTGGCTTCCATTCCCAAGCCCCTGGCTGCAGCCCCCGGGGCTCAAAGCACCCCGGGCCTTCCCTGTTACCTGTGGGCTCGCGCAGCACAAGGGCTTGGGGACCCTTTGGCCCCTGGCAAGCCCCAGGCCAGAGGCGGAACCGACAGGAAGTCACTCTGCCCCCCCACCCCACCCCCGCCTCTCACGCAGCCGGTCGGCCCCCTGGTCCAGAGAGCCAGCTGCCCACGGCGCCCCAGCCCAGACTGCCTCCCGGGGAGTCCTCCCCCGCTGCTGCTGGGGGCTCTGGGGCATCAGGTTTTGGCCACTCCTTCATCTTCTGCCTCCCCCCCGCGCCCCCTCCCCCCCCCCCCGTCAACAGTTTTAGAATTGTTTCTTTACTGGCAGTCCGAATTGGAGGTTTGAAATTGCGGGTGTTTGTAGTTTTAAAATCACTGCCGAATTTGCATTGAAAGTCCCCTTGGGTTCCTGAAGGCGGGAAGGTGGCTTAGCCATGTTCCCAAGGAACGGATGTGGCCCAAGAGGATCCCAAGAACAGAGGCAGGGCTGAGCCCGGCAGCCAGGCCCAGGATGGAGCAGGAGGACTTCAAAGCCGCCCCCCCCCTCGTGCCCCCCCCTCTCCAAAGCCCCTTAATCCTCTCCCTGGCTGGGGGGGGGGGGGGAGTCTGAGGAATGCCGACCTGACACTTCCCTAAAGGGAAAGCCGCGCCCCCCCTGGCGAGTCCCTTGGAGAATGCCCCCCCCCGCAAACCTGTGCTCCTGGCGGGCGTTGCTTGCAGCCCCCCTGCGCAGCCTTGCTGGCGCCCCCCCCCCCCCCCCGGCCAGACCCGCAAGGAAACTATTCCCGGCCTCTGAGGACAGAGCAAGGGTGAGAGCCCCGGCCCGCTCCCAGCAAGACTCCAATTACGGAGGTGGCAGATTTAGCCCAGTTGCCGCTCCGGGGCTGCCGGGGGAGAGGCTGCAACCCCCGCCCCCCCGCCCTCCGGCTCTGGGAAGGAGAGCAGGCACCCCCCTACCCCCGCTGCCGCCGCCGAAGAACCCTTCTCCCACTTGGACCCTTGCCCCCCACCCCTGGCAGCGGCTCTTCCCCCTCACCTCCTCCGTGGTGGTCCGCCTCCTTTGCCCAGGGCCCTGACTGCAGAGGCCCGGAGCCAACCCGGCACTGGCATGACAGCCTTCCCCAGGGCAGACAGTACCAGAGACACCTTGCAGGGCTGGACCCCCCCCCCCCCTTGGGTCTCCCTCAGTCCCTCCGGCCGCCTCTCCTCCCCAGCTCCCTGCACAGAGCCCCACTCCTCCCCAGAGACAGAGGCAGCCCCCCCCCCCCGCACCCCCGCCTGGCACCCTCAGCCAGGGACCAGGGTGGAGCCCCTCGGGTTCTGCCGCTGCCCCTAGGATGGCTCCGGTGCAGCTGGAGAGGCAGGGAGAGGCCAGCCGAGTCACCCACCACCCGGCAAGTAGCGGGACAGACGAGCACAACCGCAGCGGCGGCAGCCCCCCTTCTCTAACAGCTCCCCTCCCCCCTTGCCCCCAACCAGGGTTCCCTCTAAGCTGAGTTTGTGTGAGCTAGCTCACCGTTTTTTAGCCTCCGGCTCACACATTTTTGTCTCAGCTCAGGAAGGGGATGGCGCCAGAGCAAACTAATTCATGCAGCAGCCAAATCGCTCACTCACCACTTTAATGCCAGCAGCTCACAAAGCAGAACTGTTGCTCACCAGTCCCTCCACAGCTTAGAGGGAGCATTGCCCCCAGCTTCTCTGCCGCCCCACCTGGGTCTCCCCTCAACCCCACTCCCTGCCTCCCTCTTCCGAGCCCGAAGTGCCGCTGCTGGCTGGCGTTAGGGCCAGTTGCCAGAGTGGCCGCAGTGGGTAGCTCCACACCTGCCAGCTGATGCCACCGGGGGGGGGGATGGGGGAGAAGGCTGGCAGCTCCCAGTCCGGAAACCCCTGGAGATGCTGGGGATGGAGCCCGGAGGAGAGAGGGGCCTCAGCAGGGCCCTCCAAGGCATCCGTTGCCCCCCAGGGGGGCCAGTCTCTGTGTCCTGGAGAGGAGCTGTAATTCTGGGGGATTTCCAGGCCCCACCTGGAGGCTGGCATCCCTCTGGAGGCCACCAAAGGGGGACCTCCCTCCCCCCCCCCCCGAGCTTTACCTCCAGTATCAGCTCCTCCATCTCAAACTGCCGCTGCGAGGCCTTGGTGTCCTCCACGGGGTCGTGGTAGAGGAGGGCCAGCACCTCGTACTTCTTCAGGACGGCCTTGTAGTTCTTGGCGTTGATGTCCACCACCCGGTCAATGCCGTCGTACTCCGGGAAGTCCAGCCCATCCTCGCCCCGCGCCAGGGGGCTGACCACAGCCAGCAGCAGGGCTGCCAACGCCAGCCCGAGCCCCTTCATCCTGATCCGGCGGTGGGGAGGCTTCGCAGGGGGGGACGACGAGGGGGTGCCCAGCGCCAAGGGGGGGAGAGAGAGAGGGAGAGAGGGAAAGGTGCCCCTCTGGTCAGTGGTCCTTCCCCCTCCCCTGGGGGTGCAGAGATCCAAGTGCCCCAAAAGACGGCCCTGGAAAGAGGGGGCCCTCTGGGTTCTTGCCGCCTGCCTTCTTCTCCTTCTTCTCCTTCCTTCCTTCCCTCCCTTCCTTCTTCCCCTCCCTCTCTCCTGCCTCGCCCGCTCCCTTCCTCCCTTTAAGGTGGCTGGCGGGGCAGGGAACCAGAGTGGAGCTCTTGGCTCTTTGCTGACACAGGAGGAGGCCGGGGGAGCCGGGGGAGGGGGCCCTTGCTCCTGGGTGGGGACAAGCCCTCCAAGGGGTGCAGTGCTGCACAAGCAAAGGTGGGGAGGGATGGGCAGGCCATAAAAGCAGCCAGAGGGGGAGGGCCCTGGGGCCAGGGGGCTGGCGCAGCCGAAGGCATTTGGCACTGCCAGCACACACCCCACCCCCTTCGCTCCCTGCCTATATATGTATATGGGTGATCAAGGGCCGGGGAAGGCGCAGGACCCCTTTGACCTGGTGGGCAGCCACGATCCCTAAACCTTGGGGACCCGCGTACAGTGCTGCCCCCCCCATGTCTTGTGAGAGAGGCACACATGCCTGCCCATGTGTGTGTGGGGGCATGTATGTACAGGGGGGGGTGTGGGGGGGGGAGAGACAGAAGGCTGCTCTTCTGGAGATCCCCCCCCCAGTCCCCTTGGTGTGTTCTCTCGCCCAAGCCCCCTCCCCCCCCCCTCCACTGCCCTCCTCTCTGCCTTGACTTCTCATGGCCTAAATCTGAGGGCATTTTCTTATCACCATATTAAGGAAGGGGGACCGGCGGGCCGAGAGGTGTGTGAGGCCAGGGGAAAGGAGCTGGGGGGGGGGGCGGGGTGTGTGTGGACTCCGAGCGAAGGAGGGCAGGCTAAAAATAAGAGGAGATGAGTCCGAGGTAAATCAAGATGGGCTTTTGCGGAGGGAAGGGTAATTAGAGAGCCGGCCGGGGCGGGGAGATACTGTACAGCCCCGTCGGTGGATTCTTCGGGGCTCTTGAGTTACACAAGAGGTTGCTTAGCTAAGAATGGGGGTGTGGATCTATGGGGGGGGGGTAAGGCTTAGGTCATTGTGATCAGCCCTTCGGACAGCCCCTGGTTGCCTTTCCACAGCCGGCCCACCTCGCAGGGACACCTCTGCGGACCCTGCCACTTTCCCAAAGGGATGGCCTCAGCCAGCGATGGAAAGGGATCTGGCCCCTCCAAGGGTCTCGCTTGCATCATGGCCTCGAACCACGAGGAAAGGCGGGATATCAGGGTCTTAAATCAATCCCTCCATCCCACCGTGACGGTAGGAATGGCATCCACAAAGCAGGGGACTGTGTGTGGCGGGTGCAGAAAAGGAAGCTGTTTTTTCCCATGGCTCCTTCCCGGGAAGAAGCCCCAGAGTCACACAGTCAGGACTCTGCCTTTGGGGCCTCTGTCAGAAGAGAAGAATCTGAGAGGAGCCCTGCCGGGTCAGAGCAGTGAGGGTCCCTCCAGCCCAGCATCCTGTCTCAGATACTGGCCAGCCAGTTGCTCTGGAGGGCCAACAACAAGGCACAGAAGCCAAGGCCTTCCCCGATTTTGGCTCCTGCTCCTGGGATCCAGGTCTACTGCCTCTGAACATGGAGGTTCCTTTTAGTCAGCATGGGTAGGAGCCTCTGATAGTCCTCTCTTCCATGAATTCATCCAAATCCCCTTTTGAAGGTGTCTACGCCCATGGCCATCACTGTAGTAGTGAATTCCACATTCTAATCACTCTCTACATAAAGTACATAAGAGAACATAAGAGAAGCCAACGTTGGATCAGGCCAAGGGCCCCTCCAGTCCAACACTCTGGGTCACACAGGGGCCAAAAACACCAAGTGCCCTCAGGAGGTTCAGCAGTGGGGCCAGGACACTAGAAGCCCTCCCACTGTTGCCCCCCCCCCAAGCACCAAGAAGACAGAGCATCCCTTGCCCCAGACTGAGAGTTCCTATCTATACCGTGTGGCTAAGAGCCACTGATGGACCTCTGCTCCATATTAGAACATAAGAGAGAAGCCAGTATTGGATTGGGCCAATAGCCCCTCCAGTCCAACACTCTGGGTCACCCAGTGGCCAAAAACACCAGGTGCCCTCAGGAGGTCCACCAATGGGGGCAGGACACTAGAAGCCCTCCCACTGTTGCCCCCCCCCCCCCCGTCAAGCACCAAGAATACAGAGCATCACTTGCCCCAGACTGAGGGTTCCTATCGATACCTGGTGGCTGAAAGCCACTGATGGACCTCTGCTCCGTAATAAGAGTAGTATTTCCTTTTGTCTGTCTTGAATCTACTGCCTATGAAATCCATTGGGTGTCCCTCCACCCCAGTATATTTCCGTTTGTGTAAAGTGCCATCAAGTCACAGATGACTTATGGTGGCCCCTCGTGGGGTTTTCAAGGCAAGAGATGTTCAGACGTGGTTTGCCATTGCCTGCCTCTGCGTAGCAACCCTGGACTTCCTTGGAGGTCTCCCATCCAAGCACTCACCAGGGTCGACCCTGCTTCGCTTCCGAGGTCTGATCAGGCTGGGCTAGCCTGGGCTATACCCAAGAGGGCCTCGAGTGTTTTTTGCGGGATGCATGCTTTTATAAAGGTCTCCCCTGTCCCCCTTTGACCTTCTCTTTCCAAACCTGAAAAGCCTCAGATGCTTCCGCCTTTCCTCACAGGAAAGAGGCTTCAACCCCCTCATCACCTTGGATGGCCGCGTCCATATTTTTTTTCCAGCTCTGTGATGTCCTTTTTGAGATACGGTGACTAGAACTGCACATGGTACTGCCAAAAGGAACAGCATCATAGCTCTGTACAAGGATGCTACAACATGGGCAGTTTTATTTGCACCATGGCAAATAGGGTGCAAAGTGATGCACTTTGGGGCCAAAAATCCTAACTATAAATACAGGCTGATGGGGTCCGAACTGGCAGCGATTGACCAAGAGAGAGATCTTGGAGTCGTAGTAGATAACTCAATGAAAATGTCGAGACAGTGTGCGACTGCAGTGGGAAAAGGCCAACGCTATGCTGGGGGTTATTAGGAAGGGAACTGAAAACAAAACAGCCAGTATCATAATGCCCCTGTAAAAATCGATGGTGCGACCTCATTTGGAGTACTGTGTACAGTTCTGGTCACCACACCTCCGAAAAGATAGCATTGAAAAAGTGCAGAAAAGGGCCACTAGAATGATAAAAGGGTTGGAACACTTTTCCTATGAAGAAAGGTTGAAGCGCTTGGGGCTCTTCAGTTTGGAGAAATGACGGCTGAGGGGTGAGATGACTGAGGTTTATAAGATTATGCATGGGACAGAGCAGGTTGAGAAAGAGGTCCTTTTCTCCCTTTCTCACAATACAAGAACTCGTGGGCACTCCATGAAATTGCTGAGCAGTCGGGTTAGAACAGATAAAAGGAAGTCCTTCTTCACCCAAAGAGTGATTGATACGTGGAATTCACTGCCACAGGAGGTGGTGGCGGCTACAAGCACAGACGGCTTCAAGAGGGGATTGGGTAAATGTTATGTTCTGTGATTAAATCTGTGATTATCCAATTACCTTGAACTTTATTCTATTACCTTGAAATTTATTCAATTACCTTGAAACTTATTCGCCCCTGGGATTATCCAACTATTATCCTGGGATTACCTTGAAATTTATTCAATTACCTTGGAACTTATTCAATTACCTTATCCAACTGCCTCATGTGGGCAAGATCAGGGGTGCGGCTTACCTGTGTATATAAGCAGGCCCCCTGACCTCCGTTTTCTTATGCTTCATCTGGACCTGAAATAAACTTGCTATGCTTTAATCACTACCATCAGCCTCCTGACTCCAGTACTTTTCAGTAAACATGTGGAGCAGAGCCTGATCTAACATTGGCTTCTCTTATGTTCTTATTTTCAGCCCCTTCCTTAATAATCACTAGGAACGTAGTTTGCCATTTCCATGGCTCCGCCACATGGCGCTGATGCTTTCACTGCAACCCCATCCACCGTGACCCCATCAGTGTCAGATTCTCTGCCATTAATTGTCCAATGTCCCGGGTCTCTATCAGTAATTTACTGCTAGCCTTGAGGTTTATTGCCTGTCTCACTTAAAGTGTCTTTTTGTTCCCTGGGAGGATGGCTTGCCGCATTCCACCACGTCACATAAACAGTCTGGCTATCTTCCCTCGTCTCCTCCCTCTTTTCTCTCTCGAGCGTCTCGAATGTCTTATCTTGCTTTTGTAACCTTGGAGAACTGCTGAACTGATTTTAGCCAGGTGCCTGGCCTGTGAATTGCAAGTAGAGTTCACTAAGGGGCATGGGGGGGGGGGGGGGTTAGTGCTTTTGCGCCTTTTCTGTGGGAATTAACGGTTGGGGGGTTTTCGCATTTTTTTATGTTAGCCCTGATTGGTTCTTCACCTGCCCTTACCTTACTAGGAATGGTATATTAATTCCTGTTGCCTGTAACCAGTTATCTCTAACAAACATTGAGTACCTGAACCATCATTAAGAAATAAAAGGACTTTTGCTTCATCAAAGGCCTGGATTATTTGATTCGACTCAGAAGCCTCACAATCAGCAGATACTTAAAGTTGGGGTTTTTTTTTCCCCAGTGTGCATATCCCTTTCCACTTTTCTACACTGAAATTGACTTGTCCTATTGCTGTCCACTCACCCATTTTGTGGATCTGTTCCTGGAGCTCTTCGCCGCCAGCCTTGGCTTTCGGCATGTTGAAGAACTGTGTGGCCATCTGCCAACTTGGCTGGCAGCCCACTGCTCCCTTCCCTCCACCGTCCGTTTATCCCTGCTCTCTGCTTCCTGTCATTTAACCAGTTTTTAAACCTTGTCTTCTTATCTCATGACAGCTAAGTTTACTCCAGGGTCTGTGTCAAAAAGGCTTTAGAGAGTCCGAGTGTATAAAGTCGCTGTCAGTGTTAGCTGTGTGCTTGTTCACTTTCTTTAAGGACTCCAGAAGGCTGATGAGGCAGGATTTCTGAAGAAGTGAGCACTGACTCACGAGAGCTCCTCCCCTGCCACCAATTCAGTTAGTCTTGAAGGTGCTCCAGGACTCTCGCTCTCTTCTGCTGCTGCAGACAGGCCAGTGTGGCAGGCTACCCATCTCAGTCTGTCTCCTGAAGAGGGAAGGTGTCCTTCTCCCAGGAGCTGAGGGGCAGAGAGGCTGGTCGAGCAGGAGAGGGTCCCTCCCTGGCCCAGGTGTTTATCAGGTTATGGATATTGTTGTTGGTGTTTATCAGGTTATGGATATTGGGTGGAACTCATTGCATCCATGTTCACAACCATCCATTCCCTAGACTGAAATGTTGCGATTACAGGATTTGTGCAGATCTTATTGCCATGTCTTTGTGGATGGGAAACTCTGTTTTCTATTATCTTTCTATGTCCACAAAGAAGAGCATCTTGTCTCTGAAGAGATGGGAGAGCGATGTGGCACAATGTGGGCAGCCAACAGGTCAGAGTGGGTTTAATACATCCGTTGATGGTTCCCATTGTTGTGTTGAGTTGGACATCAAGTTTGTGGACATGGGGGGCTGTTGAGCAACACTGAAGCACCATATTCCGTGGTACTATACACCAACCCCAAAGCTGAGTGGCTAAGTGTTGTAGTGGATGCACCCCAAGTTGTACCACATAATTTTTGAAGAATATTGTTTTGTATGTGTATTTTCACTGCTACATTGGTAAGATGATGCTTTTAGCTCAAGGTCCCGTCCAGGGTAATGCCAAGGTACTTAGTTGTATGATTGTGTGTATGTTGGGTGTCATTAAGGTAGACATTCAGTTCACAATTGGCAAGATTGTTACTGAGACAGGAGCATCCTGTTTTTCCTGGACTTGGGATAAGCTGCCATGTATGGTAGCAGTCAGCCAAAATTTCAAGTCAGTATTTCCTCAGTCCTTTCAATTGATTTGTGCCTTACTGCAATCCCCATATCATCAGCATAAGCAAACTTCCTGGACATCACCTCGGGAACATCCGAGATGTATAGATTGAAAAGGACAGGAGCAAGGACCGAGCCCGGGGGTAGACCATTAGTCAGTTTCTCCTGCTTGCTGATTGACTGACCCATAATTACTCAGAAAGTTCTATAGCTCAGCATGTTACTTAGGAGTCAAAATAACATTCTGTAGGGGAAAACTTGTAAAAATTTGTACAGCAGGCCATCCCTCCAGACTGTGTCATAAGCAGCAGTCAAATCGACAAAAACTGCTGATGTCTTAACACACTTTTGATACCCTGGAAAGAATGGGTGCTTTGGAGGGTGGACTCTATGGCAGTGTACCCCTCTGAGGTACCTGTCCTCCCCAGGCTCCATCCTCAAATTGCCAGAAGTTTCCCAACCTGGAGCTGGCAACCTTGTGGCTGTACCCCACCAGTGTCTAGGAGGACCTGGCAACTCATCTTCCATTTTATAAGTAAAGTCTTCTTTGCCTTTTATGGCTTCCTTGACTTGAGTTGTTAATAGGGGTGGGCACAAACGATGAAAGTTCGTTGGAGGTTTGTGATTCGGGGTTTTCACGAACCCTGAACCTCCAACAAACTCCTCCATTGCACAAACCAGTTCATGGTTCGAGGAGTTCGGCCCACCTGAAAGTGAGCTTTGAAGCCCACCTCCAGGTCCAGCCAGCCCACTTGGGTTCCGAGAGCGAGCTCCAAAGGCCTAGAAGGCTTTTATAGGCCTTTGGAGCCCACTTCCGGGTGAGGTGGGTTCTGAAGGCCTTTGGAGCTCACTCTCGAAGCTCAGTTGGGCCGGCCTGACCCAGAGGTGGCTCCAAAGTCAGGTTGGACCATGGGGCTGCTGGTGGGCTCCAACAGCATTTAAATGCCTTCAGAGCTCACTTCTGGTTGGGCTCCAAAAGTATTTAAATGCCTTTGGAGCCCACACAAACCCTCCCCGAATCTCATGAAACTCCATGGAGGTTTGTGGGCAGATCGTGAGAGGCATGTGTTTAAGGGGTTCAGGAAGCACAGACTGGCCGGGTTCATGTTTGAACTAGGGTTCATGCCCATCCCTAGCTGTTAACAATGGAGGTTGCCTTATATACTTGATGGTACCTTTCCTGGTTTGAGGTACACATTCTGCCTGGGCTTCAATTGGTGTTTCAAATATTTCCCAAAAATCCTGGAAAAAACGCCCTTCTGACTAGTCTCCTTTTAGCAAAATCCCCTCTTTTAAGTCATATGTGATAGTTTTGGACTTTGAGAGGAACTTTCCATTGATGTGAATGCTGAGCTTAAGGCCATTTGTGGCCACTGTTTCTGGATGGCGCAAAGCATTTACATCTTGCACCAGATCTCAAGCCCCGTTCAAAAACATGTTCAGAGTTGCTACAACTCCCGCTGGCTCTGGGACCAACTGCTCCAATGTACAGTCATTTATCGTGTTGAGAAAGCTTGTTTCTATGGCATGACTCAAGCATATATTTGCACATTCAGTGGGAGGGTAGTTGAAGTCACCCATTAGAACAGCATATTCCAGGAAGTCACCTCCCTTATTTCCTTCTTCATCTTGAGATCTTCCTCAAAGGTTTGATGAGTGTGTGTGTGTGTGTGATAATACATCCCCACTTTTAAGTAACCCTTAGAGCAGGGGTGTCAAACTCATTTGTTATGAGGGCTGGATCTGACGTAAATGAAACCTTGTTGGGCCCGGGCCATGTGTGTCATAAAATGTAATGCCAGGGAGCGGAGATGCAAACTTTGTAAAGGACACAGACAAACACAGTTAAAAATTTTTAAAACTTTAAAGAAAACAAAAAAAATGTAATTCCAGTGCTTTACCAGACTCAATAGCACAGGAGAGGCTTGCCTATCAACCTCTCCTGAGCGATTGAGAGAGTCTGGTAAAGTATGCTGTGATGTAGCAGCAGTAAAACTGGAAAAGGAAGCAGGAAACAGCCAGGGTCTTGCAGGCCGGATTGCAGCTGTGAGATTGTCCCAAAAGATGCAGTCTGCAACAGGTCTTCTTAACCAGAAAGTCCTTTATTTGCAAAGAGGTTCTTATTGGAATGGTTACACTTTTCCTGTTAGTAATGACTTTATCGATAAACAAAAAGTTAGTATTATACTAAGCAATCGGAATCCCCCTCACTGCATCTACACCAATCATAAAATGTTAAAAGTAATTCCAGCCCCCTGAACAGGTTTCACATAGAAATGGTGGCAAAGAGGTTATTGTGCATTTTGTTCTACTAAATGTTTTTGAGAGCAGCTGCAAAAAGAATAACATGGTAGGGGAGGATTCATCCCAGGCCTTGAGCAAGCTGGGAGCATAGCGGGAAAAAGCTGGGAGCATAGCGGGAAAAAGCGGGGCATGATAAGGAAGCCAGTCAGCTAAACAGCACATGAGCACATTCCAGCGGGTGGGGTCACTGGTCGAGTCGCAACCCCCCGGCCAGGAGATGGCAGCGTAGCTGACAGCAGCCTTCCGAGGGCCTGCTCTGGCCCCTGGGCCATATTTTTTACACCCCTGCCTTGGAGCCTGGCATAAGGTTTCCCCCATTCCGCCATGTTTTTGAAATGCCCGCTATGCACCAAGTGCTCCATCTCCACAAGCTTGGCTCAGAGGCTTCGAGCACTGGCATACAGGCACCTGTGCCTCTCCCCTCTCTCTAAGGTTGTCCTGCTTAAGTTGGCTCTTTTGATCCCCACACATAGCCATCCTTTGCCACCCTCCTCTCAGGCCCACATGTTATTGCGCTCCTACCAAAGGGGAGTAATTGTGAACAAGTCCCCTTTGCTTCTGTGCACACGGCGGTGAAGATGGCTGCAGTCTTATTGTCCATCCCCATCAGCCTCTAACGCCCACCAGGAGGTGCTGAAAGGAAGCGTTTGGGGCCAGTGTTGGTTGGTGTGTCCAAAGCCAGCCTTTGAAGTGTGACCCACACATCCTGAGTCCAGGCAAGGGGTCCTGGTTTCTGTGGGGCAGTGGTAGTCACAGCTCCCCCCCAAGCAATAGATTCCTCTGTTGTGGAATTTAATGAAAAATGGTATATGTTGGATGGTATGTATTTTTATAGGCCTCACTTCCTCCATTAGCCCAAGTTAGCCTGTATTAATAATGGCTCACTTAATCTGCTTAGGACTTCCTGTAAGAATGTCAAGCAGGCATTTTTTTCCCGTTGTTCTGATGCGTAGTTAGCAAACTTGAGAAGTTTATTCTGCCAGCAACAACCAGTTCGGAGAACAGCGAGAGTCACTTCTTGTGAATGAACAGCTGCTCATCTGTCAGCATAAGTCCCAAGGAACCAGAACGCTAATGCTGAAATTGGCAGTTCACAGTTTGCAGAAATATCACTTGTATGCTCAGAGGAACATCATGCAACAGACAATTCAGTAGGAACGTGGTTTATCACCCCCCCCCCCCCCCCCCCAGCACTCTGAGACGTAGGGACTTTTCAGATCTGGAATCAACCAGAATACCTTTTCTGCACATGCCTTCGGTAAGGGACTTAGCACTTTTTGGTGCATGAGATTCAGTATAGATGAGACAGTCCAGAACAGAAAGGCCTTGCAGGCTCATGTATTTTTAAACAGCTGTAGCCTATGCCAGTGTGATTTGTTTATCTATAATAATCTTGTCTTTTATATTGTCACATTTAGTTAGCTTAACTGTAAATAAAGTTGTTAACTAAAACATGGAGTGATCATTGGCCGGGAAAATGCATTGGACCTGGAATCGATATTAATAAAAAGACCCCTCTGTACATCTGCCCACCAGTCTGTCTGTCCATCTGTCCATCTGCTGGACGCAAAGCTCATCGGGAAATGACGTTGGGAGACTTAAAACTGGCCACCAGCCATAGGAAGATCATGGGAATTGCCGCGTCGAGATGAAATCCTTGCCCAGGTTGTTGCAACCACCCCCCAACCCCTTTGCTCTTCGCAGTGGAGGCAGAATTGGCCACCGCTTTCGGGAGGATCGTGGGACTTGCAGTGCCCAAAATGAAGAAGAAGAAGAAAAGGGGGAGGGGGACACTGGATTTATACCCTGCCCTTCACTCGGTGTCTCAGAGTGGCCTACAATCTTCTTCCCTTCCTCTCCCCACAACAGACACCCTGTGAGGTCAGTGGGGCCGAGAGAGAACAGCTCTGAGAGAACCTGTGACTGACCCAAGGTGACACCAGCAGCTGCATGCAGAGGAGTGGGGAATCAAACCTGGTTCTCCCAGATTAGAGCCCGATGCTCTTAACCACGTCACCAAACTGAAGGCAATCAGAACATCCCGGCACAGATGAGCTATAGAATATCCCCGTGCATCATGCAGCGGAAGGAAAGGGGTCGCCTGAGAAACCAGGAGAGGGCGGGCAGCCCAGACGGTCCCCTCCACAACCAGACCAAACAAAGGGCGTTTAACAGCTTCCCCGGCCTACCAGGGGCTGTGTGGAGCAGCGGTTGGAGTGTCTGACTAAGACCTAGGAGACCCAGATTCGAATCTCATCTCAGCCACAGGAAACTGCTGGATGACTTTGCGCCACCAACAGACTAACCTGCCTCGCAGGGTTCTTTGGAGGACCGGAGAACGAGGCGAGCCATTGTGTTTCCCCACTGGGAGTGAGAGGGTGGAAGGCCGGTTTCCTAGGTAGCTTGCTGGACTGGAGTCCAGAGGCTGCTCTTAAAGACCAGCACGAGTCCCAGGAGAGACGCCTCTGAGAGCCAGGGCTCCCTTTGCCAGCTACAGGGAGGCATAATGACCTATCTTGTTGGCTGTAAATCAAAGTTTGGCTACAGCTCACCGATAAAGGATAATGGCTCTTTGGGTTGCTTCATTCGGTGTTCCTGCCGCTCTTTTGGCAGGAGGCAGAACTGCTTACTCAGGATTCAAAGTGCCCAGAAATGGTCTGAGCCCAGCAAGCTACGGGGTTGGCGGTCAGAGTGGGTGGGCACACCTTTCGTCAGTAGATACTCTGATTTCCCCTAAAGGTTAGGAGACTGTGGCACAAATTCCACCACAGAGACCTTCTTACATCTTTGGGCAGGTGTTACCTGGGTAACCCCCTGCCACAAGTGCTCGCTTAGACTGGCACACCTCCCGATGCTCCATGATGGCATGAAGCCACCTTCTACTGAATCAGCCCCTCGGTCCCTCGAGGCCGGTCTTGTCTAGTCTGACTGGCAGCTGCTCTCCAGGGTCTCAGGCGGAAGTCTTTCCCATCACCTACAGCCTGGTCCTTTTTAACTGGAGATGCTGGGGATTGAACCAGGGACCTTCTGCATGCTGAGAAGAGGCTCTGCCCCTGAGCTATGGCCTCTCTTGACAGCTCTCCAGGGTCTCAGGCGGAGGCCTTTCCCATCACCTACTGCCTGATCCTTTTTAACTGGAGATGCTGCCGGGGATTGAACCTGGGACCTTCTGCATGCCAAGCGGAGGCTCTGCCACTGAGTAACAGCCCCTCTTTATAGCTCTCCAGGGTCTCAGGCAGAGAAAGATCTTTCCCATCCCCTCCTGCCTGGTCCTTTTTAACTAGAGATGCCAGGGACTGAAACTGGGGCCTTCTGCATGCCAAGCAGAGGCTCTGCCACTGAGCCACAGCCCCTCTTGACAGCTCTCCAGGGTCTCAGACGGAGGTCTTTCCCATCCCCTCCTGCCTGGTCCTTTCAACTGGAGATGCCAGGGATTGAACCTGGGACCTCCTGCATGTCCAGCAGAGGCTCTGCCCCTGAGCCGCAGCTCCACCCCAGACAGGAGCATCCCTTTGGTGGGGGGGGGGGCACAGCTCAACTTTGCGGGCAGAGTACTCACCGGTGGGTCCTTCACCTCTCCAGTCTCCACCAGTGGCCAGAGCTGGGAACAGCCTTCCACCCCCAAAGACCCTGGAGAGACTTTGCCCACTGCAGCAGCCAGTGCTGCGCTGGGAGGACCAAGGGCCCGATGAGAGTTGCCAGCTCTGGGTTTGGAAATTCCTGGAGGTGGGGGGGGGGTGGAGCCTGGGGAGGGGAGGGACCACTGTGGGGTGCAATGCCTTCGAATCCAGCCTCCAACCAGCTGTTTCTTCCAGGGGCACTTTTCTCTGCAGCCTGGAGGTCTAATTCTGGGGGGACTCCAGGCCCCTTGTGGAGGCGGGCGTCCTTCGGTCTGCCTCAGGCGGATTCTCATGGCCTGAGAGGACAGGCCTCACTGCAGTGGGAGAGCACCCACCCTATGGGCAGCAGGTCCCTGGTTCAGTTCCCGGCGACATCTTCAAGGCTCTCTGGTGTAGTGGTTAAGTGCACGGACTCTACTCTGGGAGAACCAGGTTTGATTCCCCACTCCTCCACTTGCACCTGGCTGGATGACCTTGGGCAAGCCGTAGTTCTGGCGCAGCTATTCTTGAAAAAGAGCAGTCTCTGTCAGAGCTCTCTCAGCCCCGCCTACCTCACAGGCAATATTCCCCCTAAGCTGTGGAGTTTTGTGAGCAGAAATTCTACTTGGTGAGCTACGGGCATTAAAGTTGTGAGCAGGTGATTTGACTACTGCATAAATTAGTCTGCTCTGGAGCCATCCTTCCTGAGCTAAGACAAAAATCTGTGAGCTGGAGGCTTAAAAACTGTGAGCTAGCTCACACTAACTCAGCTTAGAGGGAACACTGCTCACAGGGTGTCTGTTGTGGGGAGGAGAAGGGAGATTGTAAGCCGCTCTGGGACTCCTTTGGGTAGTGACGGGCGGGGTATAAACCCAATCTCCTCCTCCTCCTCCTCCTCCTCTTCTTCTCTGCTAGTCGGCACTAGGAATGACCTCTCTCCCCCCCCAGACTCTGGAGACAGGCTGCCGGTCAGAGCGGGCAATTCTGAGCTGGAGTGGCTGGATTGGATTCTGCTGCAGGCAGCTCCTCAGTCATGGGGGCTTCCTGACCTGGCCTGTGCAAAGCCGGCAGATGCTGCTGCCACCGCCACCGATCCTTCCCTGCCACATGTGGCTTTTATATGCATGTATGTATGTATTTATGTATGTATTTATTTATTACTTCAACTTTTACCCCGCCCTCCCCACCAAGGCAGGCTCAGGATGGCTTACATAAAACCAATAAAACAAAATACATCTCACAATAAAACACCTAAAACATATGATATATCAATGGCGGTACAGTACAGTAAAGTGCAATTCTGAACCTGTTCAGTGGTGAATATCATTCTAGGTAGCTTTTAGCTCTAGGAGGCACCGGGCTGATGAGATGAGCTGCAGTTCCTAGCAGAATGCCTGCCAGAAAAGCTCCATTTTCACGGCCCTGCGGAACTGTGTGGGGTCTCGCAGGGCCCTGATCTTGCCAGGGAGCTCATTCCAGTAGCTTGGAGCTGCCAAAGAGAATGCCCTAGTCCTCATCAATGTCAACCTGGCGACCTTTGGACCAGGGAGGGCCAGGGGATCTTGAGACCCCGACCTCAGTGCTCTCTGGGGAACCTGTGGGGAAAGGCAGGCAGGTCCCTGACCCTAAAGGGATTTAAAGGTCAAAACCCGCACCTTGAAGCGAACCTGGAATGCTATTGGCAGCCAGTGCAGTGCCTTCAGCACAGGGCCGGGTGTGCTCCCACAGGAGCCCCGAGAGGGACCAAGCTGGGCTCTGCTGTTTCTGGGCAGACTTGCGCTCCAGTATCTTTTGCTCTCGCAGATAAGGGGTGATGAGGATAATGCTTGTTGGCACCACAGGGGGCAGCTACTGGGGTGGGTGACTGGCTAGGTGTCAGGGGCAGGAGGGGTGGCCACCTGGAACTGAGTGGACCAGACATCCCACCACAGTTGGGGGCTGTGGGGGGCTGGCCCCCCAGAAGTCACTCAAGAGCCAGAAGGAACAGACCTGTAATCATTGTGGGACACCCAAAGACCCTTCCTTCGGCTGTGAGGGTGGGGAAGGATGATTTCCAGCCCCCTTGCCCGGTTCTGTCTTGGAGGCCCAGCAGGCATCCAGCAGATGTCAAAGTAAGTGGATCTCCCTGCTGATGCTGGGCGTCAGAGCGCCCTTCCCCTCCCCAAGACATTCCAGGACAGGTTTCAGTGGAAAGTCTGGGTGCCGCCAGGCGCAGGGATGCGGCTGGCAGGGGGGCTGTGGCGGAATCCCAGGCCCCCTTTCCCAGCTGCGTGGCCGACTCCACCACCTGTGGCGCTTGCTGAGGAGGGCCCGGCTGGTTTCCCAAAGCAGGGCTGTACTGGAGCGCCCCTGCTAGCACATGTCATGCCACACGTGTCTGCTGCAGCCTCACACAACATGGCCACTCATCCCCACCCCCTGCTTCTGAGAGGTTGGTTGCCTGTGGGGTGAGAGTGAGGGGGCCAAGAAGGGGGGGGGTCTCACTGAACACGTAACCTGACCACCCACCGGCTGAGCCTGACCCCCTGAGAAGTCCCCCTTCCCCACAGGGTGCTGACGCTGGTCTGTTTCAATTGTGGGTTTCCGCACCCATCCTTGGAGGTCTCAAAAGGGCAGCCAGGATGAGGCCCCGGCATCGCGGAGATGGAGCCACAGAGAGAGAGAGAGATCTTCCCAGCCTGGGAGATGGGAGAGGCAAAGGAGATGCTCTTCACCGGTTTTGTCGCTGAGAAGCTATTTATACTGAAGAAAAAAACACTGCATATTCATTTGCTTGGGATATGTAGAGCCAACCGCTCTGTTTGAAATAAATACTCCAGGAAGCGTGAAAAACATGACGTTAAAGGGGGGGGGGCAGGAGGCCTCCGGTGAACAGGGAGGAAAGTGGGTCCCACAGAGCAGCCGAGGCTGAGAAGGTCCTCCGGAGAGCAAGGCTGGGGTGTGTGAGAGTCGGACCCCAGGCAACTGAGCTCCCCTCCCTTCTCTGCCATGGAAGCTGGCTGGGTGACTGGGGCCCATCCCCCAAGCCCTCAGGTGAGCCTGGTAGCCTGCCTTACAGGGCTGTTGCAGGGCAGATAAACTTGTGGAGCGGGGAGCAATGTGTCAAATTGCTTTATGTCCCCACAAGGGAGGAAAAAAATGGGATAGAAATAAAATCTGATACTGGAGCACAACTGGGCATGTGTGGGTGAAGGCAGTCCAGCAGAAGCCCTTTTCCCAGGATGGATGAGACCTTCTAGGGTGGCCAGCCGTGGAGGGGGGGGGGCTCCCCCACCCCACCTGGTGTCTCCTCAGAGTGGCAGTGGAAGAAATACCAAATAAAATAAATGGGCATTAACCGATGGCTTGATGTCACTATCAGGTAAACCTGGAAGTGATGTTGCACCTTGCTAGGAACTGGCCATTTGGTGATTCCAAGTGAGGACTGACATCACTTCTGGTCCGTCCTCCTGGAACTGATGCCAGTCTGTTCTAGGAATCACCAGAAACCCTATGCTTTTACCATAGAGTTATGGCCAATTCCTAGAGAGTCATGATGTCACTTTGGGCACCGTATCAGTCGTGCCCTGGGCCAACCGAGACCAGAAGCTATTTAGAGTGTTCACATGCACTTATGTACTGAACACTCCACCATCGATATAAACTGCCTGTTCTGTAGTTGTACTGAGATGCATTGTATATTTGCATACTTTTATATTGTAACATATACTGTTTTATTGGTTTTATTATTTTACTGGTTTTATGTGAGCTGCCCCGAGCCTGCTTTGGCGGGGAGGGCGGGGTAGAAGTTAAATAAATAAATAAATAGAAAATTACTTCCAAGGCTGTCCTCTAGACCCCACAGGAAACAAGACGGGATCTTGCAGGACTCCACAGGCCAATGGCCAAGTCTTGCGGAAAAGAAAAAGGAAAGAAAAAAGTACTATCTTCTCACTGTAAGACTCTTATGGAACTGAGAAAAATCTGTCGCAAGACTTGAAAAACATTGTGGACAAGATATTGCTTTATTCTGAAGAAAAAATGATTAAAAAACAGTATGTACTTTTGTTAGAACATAACACCCAGGATGAAGTAGTAAAAGAACTCTATGGTTAAGTGGCCGCAGAATATGGGTCATAATGTTCCCTCTGATCAATGGGCCCAGGTATGGAAAACTAACATAAAAATTACAAAAGCAGTCTCCTATAAAGAAAATATATATTAAATGTTTTATAGATGGTATATAACACCAGATATGTTAGCAAAATTCTACCCTAATTTGTCAAATGACTGCTGGAAATGTAAAAACTCCATTGGGACATTTTACCATATGTGGTGAATGTGTTATATAAGGCTAAGAAATACTGGGCTTGCGCACATAAAATTTTACAAAAATGTTGGAAATTGCCATACCTTTCACTCCTGAACTGTTTTTACTGAATATGAGACCTGAGAGCTGTAAAAATGGGGACTTTTATTTGATCATTCATTTATTAACAACTGCTAGAATATTATATGCAAAATACTGGAGAAGAGAAGAAATGCCCACCAAAGAGGAATTCTTAAATAAAACACTGGAAACTGCTGAAATGGACAAATTAACTTTACTTTTGAAAGGACTACAAGAAGAGAAATTCATCAATACATGGTCCAGATTTTATTAATGGCTGGAGAACTATATAAACTGAACTTAAGCAAACCTATATACTTTATTTGCAACTAGAGTCATTCTGTTATATAAGCAAAGACTGTAGACGACTTAATTTATATGTTTTTAGGTCAACTTACTACATTTTTGTTTATTTATGAACTGAAATTCAGGTATTATGAGAAACTTTGTTAAACTTTTCCTTACTTTGTCATCCACACGTTTTATGTAATTTTTGTATATGTATGTCTTGTTTGTCTGTTTGTCAGAAGTAAAAAAAATATTATGAAAAGAAACAAAAAAGGAAATTGCAAACATTCTATTCCTCGTTCTCTCACTCTATACATACCGTAGCTGACCTTATTCTAAGAATTTACAGTGTTCACAGAACCTCCCATTAGCCTGGAGTCTTTGTCTAGGTCGCTAGCCTTTTGTTGGAAATGGTGGCCACCAAGATGGGCTCAGGTGTGGGAGCTCCTTCCTCCAGAGGGAATCAGCTAGAATGGACCTGCAAAATGGACCCCTCTCTCTATGCCAAGGGGTTTTATCTCTTCTGTTTTCCCACCTTCTTGTGGCTCAAAGGATCCTTCTTGAAATCTCCAGGAAGTTACAATTTAGTCGTCCCCCCCTGCCCCCAAGTCTCTCTGCCCCCTCTAGTTGTCAGAGTCCAGTCAAGGTGTGAGCTGACTATTGTCTCTGTCCGAAATGGCCATTAGCATTTCCAAAGCTTTGATGGCTGGTGCGAGGGTGATACTTGGGGAAAACTGACTTTTAAAAGAAAAACTTTTAAACCTGAACATGAAGTTTTTGTCAAGCCCAAACCCTGAAGCAAAAAGGTATTTCTCCACGTGTGGCATCTGTGAATAGCGGCATCCGGGAAAATAGTTATACATTGTTGTACTGGTGGTACTATACACCAAACAAATTATCCTGCATTTCTAAGGCGAAATTACCAGATGTGCAAGAATGGATTAGGAAGGTTTGGTTTGTGCTGTTGGTGAGTTCCCTTTCTATGTATAAACACATTTTGGGGGGACATTATAAACACAGACCATTTTTATATCAGTGGCAACCATTTAATACTGTAATAATAATAATCATTTCTAATCAATAGCAAGAAGCAATGCGAAGGGCCTAAATGAGAAAATTGGTAAAGAACTGAGTAATGATGGTTTATTTTGAACTTGATTTATTAGATTTATAGTTGTGAGTTAAATTAAGTTTTCTCTCTTTTTTTTTACTACTTTCTATTTTATATGGATGACAACTTATTTTGTAACAGGGGAGATTTTTTTCGTACTAATATGCTTTAAACATTGTTCTGTAAACATTCTGTAAGTCCTTTTGCAAAAAAATACACACACCCAAACACAACAAAACTTGGGGGGCACCCAATTAAGTTAACGGGACACAAGATTATACGGCGTGGACCCAGGGAGCCACTGTCTCAGGAGGTGTTGTGACAGGGGGTTTGGAATGCTCCCTCTAAGCTGTGGAGTCTGGTGAGCAAAAAATCTACTTTGTGAGTTACTGGCATTAAAAGTTGTGTGAGTGAGAAATTTAGCTGCTGCATAAATTAGTTTGCTCTGGAGCCATCCTTCCTGAGCTAAGACAGAAATGTGTGAGCTGGAAGCTAAAAAACTGTGAGCTAGCTCACACTGACTCAGCTTAGAGGGAACACTGGTTAAGATGAGGCTAAAAAAAAAAAAAAAAAGGACTTCCGGAAGAGATGCGCCTAATGGCGGACGCCGCTCTCCGCTTGAGCAGGAGGGGCGGTCCGTGCCCGGTGGGGAGAAGGGGCTCTGGACTGATGCCGAGCCCCCAGAGACCTCAGTGAAGGGGCTCTGCCTGGGGTGGCACAAGAAGGGATCTCTCCCGATGGTGGCGACCGCGAGATCGAGGTCCCCCTCATCACCCCCGTAGGTTCCCCCACCGCAGAAGCCTTTTATGGCTGCAAGCGCAAACCGAGAAGCAGCAGAGAATGCGAGGCGATGAAACTACGACCTTCCCGATACGCAAGGTGAAAACATGAGTCTCAAAGAAGGACTGTAAAATAAGCGGGGAGGGGGGTGGATGGAGTAATAATCCCCCCCTCCACTACCAAAGCGTACTTATGGGACTTTCCGACGGCGTTACTGAATGTGCAAAAGTGTTTGCAAGTTGCTGGAGGGCAGGATCTCATGCTTGAAGATAAAAGCTTTAAAATGATATAAGTGCCGTTAAGAAAATCACTTCTTCTATCCATCTTATCTAACTGTAAACAAGAGCGAAGAAGCAACAATGGCGGGGAAACCGAAACCTTCCCCGAAACCAGGAAGCGCTCCTCCGAGTTCAAAGGCCGATACCACAGAGATGAGCACAATGCTTTCCGCGTTATTGTGACCCCTGGTGGACCAAATGACTACTCTCAATGCAAAAATGGATACAATGCAAAAGGAGCTGAAAGAGTCAAATAAGAAAACAGAAAAACTGCAACAGGACCTTTTGGAGGTGAAAGCATCTACAAATAAGCAGGACTTAAGACTGCAAAAAATAGAGAAGGATAAGGCTATTCAACATGATACCCTGCTGAAACTACAGACGGAACGTTCCAATTTTTTCCTACGACTTCAGAATGTTCCTGAAAAAAAAGAAGATCTTAAAAAACTGTTAAGTGAAGCACTAGCGCCTTTAACAGGTTTGAAAGCAGAAGAAATAATAAGCGACATGGATTTGGTCTATAGGACCTACCCAGTATATATTAAAAAGAATAAACTGCCTGGCAAAATAATGATAAGATTCTCCAAAAAATCTACAAGAGATGTGGTGTTAAAAGCCACCAACAGAACAACACTGAAGATCCAGGAAGAGGAAATTAAAGTTTTGAAGGAGATACCATTTGAAATAAGAAAAAGAAGAAAAGCCTACAAAAAATTAACGATATGGCTTCAGTTTGAGTCAATTGTATATCGTTGGAATACTCCAGAGGGACTAAGTTTCAGTTTCAAAGGCAAAGATTATAAAATTGACTCTGTTGAACAAGCAAATAAATTCCTCGAAAAAGGCAAAGAAAAGAAAGCAGAGAGAGACTCAGATGACTCACAAGTATCGCAAGAAAGTATCTACGGCTTTGACAGCTCTAAAAGTGAAGAAGAAATATTGGACTTGGAAAAGGGAGCTGCTGCTCCCAAATCAAAGACTGAGACTAAAAAGACAAGAAGAGGACAGAAGAAGAAATGATTGTTAAAATGTTTTAATAAACTTGTGCATTATATAAGAATTTAAAATTTTTGTTAAGCATTTCTTCAATAGCATGTGTACTAGCCAAACAGCTTTTGCTTTACTGAAGTAACAAAGTACTTGAATAACTGAACCAAGGTTTATTTTGGGATGTTTCAGAATGTTTGTAACCTGATATAATTAAGCAATTTACACAGTATTCTCTGTATAAGATAATGTAGTAGCGTGAGTATGTAGCGTGATAGATGTAGAAATAGATAAAAATTAATAAAAATTTTATAAAAAAGAAAAGAAAAAAAGATGAGGCTAAAAATGGACTGGACATCTCAATCCCTGAAGGGTGGGCTATCGTGATTATTGTTAATTCATATTATTAGCCGTAGAGGAGGAGTCCGTGAATGGTCCTTAGCCACAGAAGCCAGATGAAACCCTACGGTGTCCAGAAGCAGAGCCCGAGGAGCAGGAGTTCCCCAAGAGCATCTGCCGGACCACTGTGAGAAGCAGCAGGTGGACGGGTTTGGACCCGTGTGCTCCATCAGGGCTCCTCTGACATCCTTGCCCAGTGGTGCAAATGTTGTCTCACAGAGGCCCAGCCTGCCCTTCCCATCCTGGCGACACCCGTGTATGATCAGGAAGCCAGAGACCCCTCCCCGGCCCAGGGGGACCCTCACCAAAGACCCCCCAGCACCCATCTACCCAACCCACAGGGAACGCTCTCCTCCTCTCCCCTCCATCAGCCCCCAAGAGCATCAGGGCGGGTTTCAAATGACCTGGAGTCTTGGCATCCTTATTTTTAACTGCAGGTGGATATTTAAGCCCTCTGAACGGAGTGAAACCTGAGCAAACCCTCTGTCCATCCGGTGGCTTCGGCTCCCCCTCGCTCTCGCTATTTTGAGTCCGCTCGAGTCAGCACCTCACAGGCTCCCAGCTCCAGCTCCCCCCCCCACCCTGCCCCGCTCCCCACAGATGGCACATCTTGTACCCAAAGCCTTTAGGGAGGAGCTGCAGGCATGGAATGGGGGGGGGGCAATTCCCTCCTCCTCCTCCTCCTCCACGGCCTCCCCACTGAGAGGGAAGGAGATGGGAGGCCCCAGGCAGGAGCCGAGAAGACAGCCCCAAAGCCCAGACTCCCAAGCGCTCCCCAAGTCCTACAAAACGAGGACAACCCTGGAAGATGCAAACCCCCCCTCCCATCTGCAAAATCATGAGAAAAGGAAGGAGGCACCTTTGAGGCCAGAAGCTAGCCGGCTTCACCCCCACCATGACTGCAAACACTCCCCCCCATTGCAAACTGCAAACAAGAGCTCTCAAGTCCCCCGTTCATCCCAGAAGCATTGCCCTCACTCTGAACTGTCTCCCCACTGTCCCAGAGTATCACAACACTGCCATAGAGTGTTAAGAGTTGAGTGGGATCCTAGAGGTCATCCAGTCCACCCCCTGCTCATTGCAGGGAGGCACAACCCCACCATCCAGCCTCTGCTTCAAGACCTCTGGGGAAGGAGCGGCCACCCCCTCCCAAGGCCGTCTCCTCCACGGTTGATGACCTCTTTACCCTTTGGGTATTTCTCCTCTTCTCCTCTCTGCTATCGGCATTCCGCACCATTCCCACCCATTTTTGTCTAGCCCCGCCCTCTGGAGCAAGAGAGAACCAGCCCACGCCATGTCCTACATGACAAGACTTCTGAGAGTTGCAAGCATCGTCTCCCTGATGACAGGACTCCTGACCGGCTGGGATCGCAGAAAGTTCTGACGAACCACTGAAAAACTGCAGAAAAGTTGACCACGGAGAGCGCTACGGGGACATCACCCCAGACCCGGATACCACTGTCCTTGCGGCTCCGATGCTTTTGCATTAACATTTGGTGCCACTCCCCCCTTTTACAATCTGCATGAGAAGAGTTTTAAAGTGGCTTTTGCTAGAGCACTGGAGGAGGGCCCATGGGTGGTGGGGGGGGGAGGGACTTCTGCTTTCATGCAGAATGCCCTGTGGCACCAAGCTTCAGGAAGGTGGTGATGCGAAAGACCCTTCTGTGCCCAAGACACTGGGGAGCCGATGCCACTCACCGCCAAGGGGCCAGGGGTCTGGGCCAGGAGAAGGGCCGAGGCTCAGGGGCAGAGCACCTGCGTGGCACACAGACGGTCCCCACTTCAATCCCTGGAAACATCTCTGGGTAAAAGGACAAGGTTGGAGGTGATGGGGAAGCCCCTTCTCTGCCTGGGACCCTGGAAAGCGGCTGCCGGTCCTGGATGGATCAAGTTAGACCACTCGAGAGAAAGCAGCTTCCCCAAAACACCTCAAGGCCTAAACACGACCCTTCTGTGCCCAGCCTGTCCGTGACATCCCCCACTTGCTGTGTGCCATTGCAGGGAAATGCACTTTCGGAAACACCCGGGTGCCATTCCCATGAACACAGGGGATGCTGCCTCACACAGAATAAGACCACCGGTCTGCCAAGGTCTGCACTGTCTTCTCAGGGCAGCAACAACTCTCCAGGGTCTCAACTGGAGGTCTTCCCCTTCGCCTCCTACCTGGTCCTTTGAACGGGAGAGGTCAGGGATGGAACCTGAGATCTGCATGCTGAGCAGATGCTCGGCCTCTGAGCCAAAGCCTCTTAGCCTTAGACGCCTCCACAGCTGGTCGCTCTGCCTGTTGGCTTGCCTCTGGCATTTGGCTATCGTTCATACCAAAATTCAAAAGCCAAGTAGGAACTGGAAGCCCTCCAGCACATAAGCAGTGGACAGAAAGCCAGTGGGGGACGGTGGAGAGAGCGCTGGATGTGGGGAGACGCGAGTTCAGATCCCCGCTCAGCCATGGAAGCTAGACGGGGGAACTTGGGCCAGCCCACTGCACCCAGCTTGATCTCTCCTCAGCCCTGTGACTCTCTCCTCCTCCACTCTGTCCTCACAACAACAAACCTGCGAAAAAGTTGAGGCTGAAAGGATGTGACAGGCCCAAGGTCACCCAGCAAGTGTCCAGGGCAGAGCTAGGGAGTTGAACCTGGTTGGCCCAGGTCCAAGCCCAACTAGGGTTGCCAAGTCTGGGTTGGAAAATACCTGGAGACTTTGGGGGTGGAGCCAGGAGAGGGCGGGGTTTGGGGAGGAGAGGGGCCTCAGCATAGTATAATGCCATAGAGTCTACCCTTCAAAGCAGCCATTTTCTCCAGGGGAGCTGATCTCTGTCAGCTGGGGATCGGTTGTAAAAGTGGGAGATCCCCAGGCCCCACCTGGGGGCTGGCAACCCTAAGCCCAACACTCTCACTACTCCATCACAGCAGCTCTTGTCACGCAGGGTTGTTGTGAAGCTATCATGGCAGAGGGGAGAACCCTGAGCTCGCGGGGAAAGGGAAGGCTCACAAAGTCAAGAGGTCCTTTAAGAGGGGGCCTGCCTGGGGCCTCCAGCCTCCATCTCCTGCTTTCTTCCTCCCTGGGTTGACAAAGGATTATTTGAAGCTGTACAAGAGACCCCCTGCCCCCCCCCCCCCCCCCCCCGCAATTTCTTCTTCTGGAGAGATCTCCTGTCCTCAGGTACACACGGAGAACTCCTTTGTCTGGCTGGACTGGGCACAGGAGGTGCTAGGCCTCTCTCTGAGGGAGGACATCCTTTCAACCGCCTGCATGGAGGCGGGGGTGGTCAGACCCCCTCCCACCCAAAGGCACCTTCCCTGGATCCCAGTGATCTGAACATCTTCCACCCAGCGGGTGGCATTCCCTTTTGGGCTCAAATAGGGGGGTGGCTATGCAACTTCCAGTGGTTGAGGAGGAGATGGACTGTCTAGACCAGGGGTGTCAAACATGCGGCTGGGGGCCGAATCAGGTCCCCGTAGGGCTTCTATCAGGCCCACACTGGAACTGGCCATCTCTTGCTTCCAGCTCTGTTGCTGCTGCTGCTGCATCATAGCTTGCTTTGCCAGACTCTCTCAATCGCTCAGCCATTTCATGTCCCTGCAGCCTGTACTGCCTTTTATCAGCTTCAAGCTGGTTTGCCGGTGACGACCATTCCTCGGAAAGCACACCTGGCCATGGTCATCCATGCTCTGGTCACATCCAGGTAAGTTCACTGTCATTCACTCTGTGTGGAGGCTGCCTTGGAAAATGGTCTGGAAACTTATCTGGAAAATATCTGCCTCTCATGCTCTCTGTGTGCCCCCCCCCGCCCAGTTCAGAGGTGAGGCAGGTGGCAAATAGAGGCAGGGCCTTTTCCATGGTGGCCCCTCATCTCTGGAACCCCCTTGCTTGGAGCCTGCTTTACTCTCTGTTAGGCACCTGGACAAAACACATCTTTTAAATCAGGCTTACCATTAGGGGTTTTATCTTTCCACATCTTTAATAGTCTGCATCTGCTATAGGGATACTTTTTATTTATTTAATTCATTTACATCCTGCCTTTCCTCCCCAATTGAGACTCAAAGCATTACTCTTTTCTCCTCCATTGTGATCCTCACAACAGCCCTGTGAAGTAGATTAGGCTGAGAGGGTATGACCCACTGAGTTTCTATGGCACAAGTGGGGATTCGAACCTGGCTTTCTCAGATCCTAGCCTGACACTCTTAACTATTATACCACACTTGCATTTCATGGCTTGTTTTTATATCGTGATGCTGGTTTAGGGGCCGTGGCTCAGGGGCAGAGCCTCTGCTTGGCATGCAGAAGGTCCCCGGTCCAGTCCCCGGCGGCATCTCCAGTTAAAAAGGACCAGGCAGGGGGTGATGGGAAAGACCTTCTCTGCCTGAGACCCTGGAGAGCGGCTGCCAGCCTGAGCGGGCGAGACGGACTTTGATGGACCAAGGACGTGTGTGTGTGTGTGTGTGGGTGTGTGTCTGATTCAGTCATAAGGCAGCTTCAGGTGTGTTCACGTAATGGGAAGCGGTCTCAAGTGGGACTCTGAAGAAATATCCTAAATGAAACAGAAGTATCCTAAAGATATTCAGAAGGATCTGAAGAAGTGGGCTGAGCACACAAAAGCTGAGACCCAAAATGAAGCTCTGCTGGTCTTAAAGGTGCCCATTCTGGACCCAGACTTTGTTCTGCTGCTTCAGACCAGCAAAGCGACCCCAACTAGGAATCTCCTAAATGAGCGAATGGTCTTCCGCACACCGAGACGACGGCCAGTGTTTCACTCCTCTCCTGGGGAACTTCGGTGAGGACCCACTGGGATGCTGGAGGCTTGGCAAGGTTCCCAGGCAGCGGAGCAGAGGCAGGCTGGGCACCCCAGCCCCTCCCTCCCCACCACCCCAGCAGCGCTGGAGGGGCTTCTGTTGGCGAAGGGCCCCCAGAGAGTGTGCTGGCGGCCTCCAAATGAAATGGCAGCCACTCAGGGGGCCCAAAGGTTGGGCTCGGGGATTGCTGGAACTTTCTCCTCGGTTGATCCAGCTGCCACTGCTGGCCACATCTGCCTCCCAACTAGCCCCTGGTTTCCCCCAAGCCCCCTCCCCTCCTGCAGGGCTCCGTATGTGCCCAGCGGAGCTGGTAGGCCCTCCTGTGGGTTTGTGGGGGGGCCCTGCCCACTTGTGACAGATGCCCTTCTTTGCAAGGCCCGTGGAGGTTGCGTGGAATCCAAGCAGGGTGGTGTGGAAAGCTCATCTCGCCTTTCCAGTCTTCTAGACGGCGCAGCAAAGTGGGTGATGCGATTCGCCCCAGAGGGGCTGATGGAGGCTTCCAGGTTTCCCTTTCAGTGAAATTCCTCTGGGCTGAAAATCCCTTGGGGCAGCAAGACGCACAAGACTCCAGAGGACTTCTGCGTTTGGTTCAAAGCAGGCCGGCTGGACTGTTTCTTGGTGGGCCGTGGGCCAGGCCTGTGGAGCAAGGTCCCCCGTTTGTCCCTCCTCCTCCTCCTCCTCCTCCCCCCTGGGCCCTTCCCAGGCTGCCCCGTTCCTCCTGGACCCAGGGCCCGACCCTTCTTCCTCCCCCACCTGGTGCCCCGTTCAAGTCTGGTGCCCAGAACGCCTGGGGGATGCAAAGGCTGGGGGGTACTCCAGATGACCAAGGAAGGATGGGCCTTTGGTTTTCGTGAGCTTCACAGACCCTGTCCAGTGGTGAAAGGGGGGGGGCTGAGCGGGGAGGGGAGTCCAGGCCAGAAGCCCAAGACACGGCTGCGGCTCTGCTGGCAGCGGTCTTTAAGGCGAGCTATGCTCCAGGAGACTATTTTTAACGGCCGCTGCAGCGCTGGCTGGGCAGCTGCTGTTATTTTCACGGGTGCCAAATGCCGAGTCCGTCCTGGTGGCTTAAGTGAGCTCTGCTGCTATTTCAGCGCTTTCTGCTGATCGGGAGCCTTATTTTTAAACTGCCTGCCTGGGTCCTCCGGCCGTCATTAGCATGCAGGACCACCGAACATGACGACCCTGGGGCCATGCCCCCCCTGGAGCAGGACGGAGCAGTGCTGTGCTCCCCTGGGTGTGCGGGGGCCTGGGGGCGGGAGCTGGCCAGGTCAGGTGAGGGAGGGAGAGCCAAGAGGGCGCGGACAGAGGACGGCTCTGGGGCCACGAGTGGCGGGCCCTGCGCTGGGCATGTGAGTGAGGCTCTCTCGGCTGGTCTGGAGGGAGCTCACCCACCCACCCACCCGCTGCCCTCGAGGCTCCGGAGCCACTTCCCCTGTGGGCTCCCCCTGGGTGAGGGGGATTCTGGGCCCCCTGGTTTGCTTACAGTTCTCCAACCCCCGTCAGGCCAACAGCCCCATCTCCAAGAAGGGCCCTCTAAGAAATGCCTCCAAAGAGCCCCCCCCCCAGCCCAACCCTCCATCTCTGAAAGCTAATGAAAGCCCCCCACCCCACCCCGAAGGCCTCCTCAGGAAGCAAGAGAGAGGCAGCAGGGGAAACAGGTTACAGGGCATTTATTGCATTCCCCCCCAACACCCACAGGGCTGCTTCTGGGGCAGGCCAGAACGCTCCACCCCCCCCCCCTTTGGGTGTACACAGAATGAGGAAAAGAGGGGCTCCCCTTCCTCCCCTGCTGCTGGGGGCTCTTTCATCCCCACACCTGGAGCTGCCCCCACCTGAGGCCTGCTCTCTTCCACAGAGCTCCCCTCTTCTCCCCGAGGCCTGGCCTGGGGGCTGTGGGCCAGCAAGGGTCCCCCTGGGGTGGGTGCAACCTGGCCCCTCCGCCAGCCGGCTCCGCCAGGTGCCCCCTCCCGGCGGTGGGGTTAGTGCCTAGGTGGATGGCTACAGGGGAGACCTACGTGACTCAGGTGTGCAAGAATGACCCATCCCACCCCAGGCACCCCCTCCCCTCCCCATCCCACCCTACAACTAAAGGCTATGAGGGGTGCCCAGGAGTCATGGCGGTGGGGGGGGGGTGTCTCCACTGGGGCGGCTGTCTCAGTAGTAGGTCTCCTTCTCCACCCAGCCTGCAAAGGAAGGGAGAAAGGAAGAGGTCAGGGCGCTGGGGAAGCTGTGGGGGGAGCGGGGAAGGTTCTGGGCTTATTCATTGGGACCTTTCCAGAGGCCCTCGCTCAAGGCGGCCTCCAAAATGAGACACTGCCATAGCCTAACGCAGGAACCACAAAGAGGCCATGAAAAACTTTGCTTCGGCATTAAAAAAAGTGTCCTTCCGGCCTCAGGGCAAACTCTCTCTTTTCACCCAGGCTTTTCACTGAGTGGTTCCCATGTTTGCTGTTTCATGGTCTGTTCCTAGCCTGGGGACTGTTGCAGGAACATCGTGGCAGACGACTCCACTTTGCATGGGCTTTGCCACCCTGCCTGGCTGTGCTTGGCCGTCCTGGGCTGGTTCGATTTCTTTCTTTCCTTCCTTCTTTCCCTCACACTTGCCTGCTCTTCCACCCTCGCACCTGCAAGAGACAACTCTCACAAGAAGCCACCTCTCTCCTCCTCCTCCTCTTCCTCCCCCCCCACCTTTCTCTTTGGAGAGCTGGTCGCCGTAGAGGGGCATAGATGCCCTGGGCCTGTTGTGGCCGCGCAGACTGGGAGCCTGAGTCGGCTCTTACACGTGTGCACCCCCCCCCCCACACACACACACCACCCCGCATCCTCTTCCTCCGCTGTCTCTCTCCCTCCTCCCTCCATGAACAGTCCAAACCCCTCCAGGCAGCCAGCGCCCGGGCTTCAAAATACCATCATGGCTGCAGCTTCCGAGAGTGTGAGGGAGGGGAAGCGGGGGGGGGGGGAGTGGGGCAGTGCCCCCCTACCAAAAACTGTCTAGCAATGGGGCTGGATGGATGGGCATGGGGGGGCAGATGGAACCATTCTCAGTGTGTGTGTGTGTGTGTGTGTGTGTGTGTGTATGCCCTGCAGATTTGCAGATCCCCAAAGAAGCCAACACAAGTTAGAAAGAAAGGCACAGTAGAAACGTAGACACAATTTCCTTATAACGAGAGAAACAGCCCAGCCAAAAGGGGGCGGCAAGAACTACAGCAGCCCCACCCAGCCCGGGGAGGGGGGGGAGAGAGAGACTCACCGCCTGGATAGCGACGGAGGAGCAGCTTCCGCACCTCGTCGTAGATGAAGATCAGCAGGCTGTAGGGGAAGGCGCAGAACCACCAGGTGACCCTGGAAAAAGGAGGCACGGAAGGTGGAGGGTCACAGGTGGAGAGGAGAGAAGAGGAGACAGCGGCCAGAAGGAGTCACCGGCAGCCCGCAGAGGGCAAATGAGTGGGGCAGGGCCCCTGGGACCCCGGGAACTGCTAAGCAGGGGCTGTGACCCAGTGCTCAGGAGGACCTGGGCCAGCTGTAATGAGGGGGTGTGGCACGGAGGGAAAGAGCATCCTATGGGGCTCCAGAGGCTTGGCAAGTGTTGGGCAGCACCAAGAATGGGGCCTTATTTGCAAGTCTCACCAAGGGACTCGGGGCACAATGGCATAACGCACCAAGGAGCGCAAACTGTGGGGGTGGCTCTCCCTGGAGCCCCTGACCATAAACACCTAGGTTTTTTCACATGAAACTGAGTCCTCGGGGCCAGAGGAACTGCATCCAAGGGTAGTAAAAGAACTCGCTGATGTAATTTCTGCGCCTCTGTCCATTATTTTTGAGAATTCTTGGAGAACTGGGGAGGTGCCAGAAGATTGGAGGTGGGCAAAAGTTGTCCCCATCTTCGAGAAGGGGGAAAAGGAGGATTCAAGTAACTACTGACCCGTCAGTTTGAAGTCTGTACCTGGGAAAGTTTTTAGAACAAGTCGTCAGAGAGTCCTTGAGCACTTAGAAAGGACGGCTGTGATTACTAAGAACCAGCATGGGTTTCTCAAGAACAAGTTATGTCAGACTATCTCTTTTTCAAGGAAGTTACTACCTTGCTGGATCAGGGGAATGCTGTAGACATAGTTTATCATGATTTCAGTAAGGCTTTTGATAACGTTCCACATATTCTTGTTGACAGATTGGTAAAATGTGATTTGGATCCTATGACTGTTAGGTGGATCTATAACTGGTTGATAGATCTCACCCAAAGAGTGCTTGTGAATGGTTCCTCATCCCCTTGGAGAGGAGAGACTAATGGAGTGCCTCAGGGATCTGTCCTGGGACCTGTGTTGTTCAACATCTTCATCCATGATTTGGATGAAGGGATAGAGGAAATGCTGATTAAATTTGCAGATGACGCTAAATTGGGAAGGGTAGCAAATATGGTAGAAGACAGAGTCAGGATACAGGATGATCTTGACAGGCTAGAAAACTGGGTTAAAACAAATAAAATGAATTTCAATGGGAATAAATGTAAAATTTAAGAACATAAGAACATAAGAGAAACCAATGCTGGATCAGGCCAATGGCGCATTCAGTCCAACACTCTGTGTCACACAATGGCCAAAAATACCAGGTGCCAGGTAGGAAAAATTTAGGTAGGAAAAATCAAACGCATAATTATAGGATGGGGAGACTTGTCTTGGCAGTGCTAAGTGTGAAAAGGATCTAGGGGTCTTAGTAGCCCATACACTGACAGCCATGCTGATTCTGTGAACTTAGGCAGATCATGGGAAAGAAGGGCAAGAAGGGCTGCCTCAGTGCTTGGTTCTCTCGTGGCCCTTTCTGACACATCCAGAGAAATGCTGGTTGCCACTTTGGGGTCAGGAAGCCGTTGTTCTCTAGGCCAGTTTGGCTGGGGATCCTGGAGGGGTTCTCCTGTCAAACTTGGATCTCGTTTGCCATGGTTTTCCTGCACTATCTGTGATCTGCACTTTATATCCTGTTCGTTCTGGCTGGGAAGGAGGGGGGAACGCATGAGCGTGGGGGTGTGAGGACTGCTTAGCCGGGAACAGCACTCGCAGCTGTAACTGCAAGAGGCCTCCCTTTCCCTGGGGGAGAATGCCTGCTTGACCTTGGGCTTCAGACACTTGCTTGATAATGTTATGTTTTGCTTCAGGTACGGGAAGGGCGGATTAATGGCATACGGTAGATTTTGGCAGGCTGGATGGATGGAATGATTGGACAGGTCACGGGGGGCGGGGTTTGTAGGAATTATATAGAATAGCAGAACTGGTGCCAAAGGGGTCAGTTCTGACACAGTTTGTCTTAGCTTGAAACATCTTTATCTCTCAATAAACAAATCACTGCCAAGAGTGTTGTCAGGAGTAACTTTGTTCAAGACTCTGACACCTCCCTCCTCTTCTGGGCATGGAACAGCGGTCACTGGGGGTTTGTGTGTGTGGGGGGGTATTTGTGACTTTCCTGCATTGTGCAGGGGGTTGGACTAGATGACCCTGGAGGTCCCTTCCAACTCTATGATTCTTTGATTCCATGACCTGCCGCTGGCCTTGTGAACTCCAGGCTGGAGAATTCCTGGAGATTTTAGCTGTGGAGCCTCGGGAAGGCGGGGTTTGGGGAGGGACCTTAGCAGGGACTAATGCCACAGAGTCCACCCTCCAAAGCAGCCATTTTCGCTGTGTGTGTGTGTGTGTGTGTGAGATCGCTGTCATCTGGAGAGGGGTCGTAGTTTCAGGAGATCTCCAGGCGCCACCTGGAGGCTGGCCGCTGTACCTGCCCAAACGGCAGAGCCACTTACTTGAGGGGGTACATGCGCAAGGCCACTCCCATGCCAGGGCAGTAAGACAGGAAGGCAGCCAGGGCGGTCTCTTCCAAAAGGCCAAAGATCAGGATTTTATTCCTGGAGAGGGAAAACGGCAGAAGGGTCACGGGGACAGGCCAAGAGGGGCCCACCCTAGCCTGGAGCTCTGGCCCCACTGCCCACTTCAGCCCCGTGAGATCTGTGGGAGCTGGAACGGCCTTCCCTCACCCTGGCACCAGAACCCACCCCCCAGGACTGGCCCTCTCCTCTGGGCTGGGTGGCAGCATCGTCAGAAGCCCCCCCAAGCCCCTCTCTCTCCACCCAGGGTCCCGCTGCCCTCCCCTCCAGTCCCCAGGCCAGCGGGGCAGAGAAGGGCCACAGGGAGAGCCTCTTTGAGGGGGGTCTGGGAACCAGAAGGACACCCAGGATGCTGCAGGGATGGCATGGAATGCAAGCAATGGGGAGGCCTGAGCTGCATTCTTGACCCCCCCCCCACTCTGCCTGCCCAGTCCCCACCCGCCCCGGGCTCACTTCATGCCCTGCTGGAAGACGGAGTTTCGCCGGGTCTTGCAGATGATGAGGTCGGCCCACTGCACCACCACGATGCTGGCAAAGAAGGCCGTGTGGCAGGTGAACTCCACCACTTTGCGCTGCTCGTAAGTCTGCAGAAGGGGCGGGGTGGGGGGAGAGCAGAGGAGGCACCGCGATGGAATGGGGGGGGGGGGGACACACAAAAATTGGTCCTCCCAAGTCAGGCCGGTCCAGCTGGCCCTTGGGGATCTCACAGGTCGGCCAGGCAGGACCTAACACATGCGGTGCTCCCCTTGGCACGCTGCGCACGTACGCGGAGGCCCCGTTAAACCTCAGGGGGGCTCTCACGGCCGTCAGCCCCGCCCCCCCCCCCACTCACCCACTCCTGGCCGTAGCTGTCCTCCAGGTCGTTTTTGGAACGGTCGTCCCAGTCCAGACGGATCCCCAGCAGAGTGGTCGGAAGGAAGCCGTTTTCCGCCAGGATCACGAAATAAGTGAAAAAGCCACCCAAGGCCTGGATCATGCCTGGGGGAAGGGGGCAGAGATGCATGGCTCCTGCTCTTTTCAGGGCCAGTTGCCCAAGTTCTCTTATGCCAATTCCAAAAGTATTTCGTACGAAGTCAAAAGCTCCAAGCCAGAGAGCTCCTAAACTCTCGAAATGCAACAATCATGAGCTATAAATCAAGGTTGCAATGTAACGCTACTAGTTCTGAAGTTCTCAATAGGACAAATTTATGTAACAGTTCAACAATGGGAAGTTATGCAGCGACACGTATCCTAGGCATATAAACATGTTTCCAACCTCTTTTTCAAAGCCGCATCTCCCTTCCGTTGTGGAGAGCAACTGATAACGCTGCACTGAAGCACTTGGTAGCCGGGAGGCTACTGGTTGAAAGAGATTTCCGAGAGCACGGGTTCTGACTTTGTTATGTATTAGGCCTGGAACATTCAAGGACTATCTACCAGAAACTGGCTGAGCTTGGAGCTCTAGAACAGTAGCCCACCAGGACTCTGCAAGTGACCAATGAGGAATCAATGTTATGTAAACAGCCTGTCGTTGGGAGTGGGGTGTGTTTGGGTGTGTTTTTTGCATGCTATATAAACAGGGCTGTTGCTCTGGGGTGTTTAGTCCTGTTCCTGAAATCACTTACTAAAGCAGAACTGCTCACTGCAATGCGTCTTGAACCCAGTATTTAACAGACTTGAATTTTGATCTCCACAACAGAATGGAGATATGGCTTTGAAAAAGAGCATGGAAACATATTTTTATGACTAGGATACATGTCGCTGCATAACTTCCAATTGCTGGTCTGTTATATAAATTTGTCCCATTGGAACCAATAGCGTTACACAGTCTGTAACCTTGACATAGCTCATGATTGTTGCACTTGGAGAGTTTGGGAACTCTGGCTTGGAGCTTTTGACTTTGTATTAAAAGCTTTTGGAGTTGGTATAAGAAAACTTTGATAACTGAATATGTATTAAGAATATGCACTCATTTGGCATTTCAAAATATTTATTTAAGGGCATTGATATAAGACCTGTTAATTGCATCTGCAGTGTCCATTTGTTTTTGACAACTGTCACACTGTGTTTTCCGCTTCTTTTGTCTACTTTTCTGGGCCAGGGCAGAGTCCTCCCGGGCCGGCTGACACTCTATGCTGCCTGAAGGGCTGCCAAGTCCCCGGGTAGGGCGGGGGAAGCACCGATTTTTAAAGCTTTCCCCCGCTTTTTCAGAATTGGCAACCGGGGGGGGAGGCAATGGCTGCCAGCAGGGAAACGTCGGAGCCTGGCCTGGCCTCTTAAAAGGGAAATGTCTGCAGAGAGCCTGCCCTGCAGTAAAAAGCCTCAACAGACATTTCCCCTTTAAGAAAGAGCAAGAGAGTCCCGCCCAGAGAGGCTCTTTCTGCTGAAGGGCCTGCTTTTGCATGTGGCCTGCTGCTGGAGTAAGCTGCTTGGGGTAAGCTGCTGGGGTCTGCCTGCTCTTTTCCTTCTCTCTCTCTCCCCCTCCCCCTTTCTTTCTTTTTTCTGTCTGTCTGTCTGTCTGTCTGTCTGTCTCTCTCTCTCTGTCCCCATCCAGCAGAGGTCTATCAGTGGCTATTATAGCCACAAGGTCTAAATGGAGCCCTTTGTCTGGGGCAGGGATGCTCTGAATTCTTGGTGCTTGGGGGGCAACAGTGGGAGGGCTTCTGGAGTTCTGGCCCCGCTGCTGGACCTCCTGAGGGCACCTGGTATTTTTGGCCACTGTGTGACACAGAGTGTTGTACTGGATGGGCTGTTGGCCTGATTCACTGTGGCTTCTCTCCTGTTCTTATGATATGAAAATCATATTTAGCACTTGTGCAGCACTTAGTGCTTCATATTCTGCCGAGATGAGGAAGGATTTAGTAGGGCCGTTGCTCAGTGATAGAGCATCTGCTTGACATGCAGGAGGTATCAGCCTCTTCAGCTAAAAAAGGATCAGGTCATAGGTGACATTAAAGATCTCAGCCTGAGACCCTGGAGAGCCACTACCAGTCTGAGTAGTCAATACTGACCTTGATGGACCAATGGCCTGATTCAGTATTAAATAAAATGATTCCATGGCACTGCAGGGTTTTGAGCCAGGCTCTCCCAGATCCCAGCCAAACAAACTGACTGCTACATAACACTGACTCTTGTTCAGCGACAAAAAACAGTGGCATAAAAGTCACAGTCTGGGTAATGCTGCTTGCAAGCCTATAAAGCTCAAGGCAGCAGCAGAAGCTCAGTATTAGGAAACTTCATGAGTTCATGTGTCAGCATGTGGAAGCAACATCACAGGATGTGACATCACAAAATGATGTCACTTCCTTTCTCCTGGCTCCACCCCCAAAGTCTCCTGGCTCCACCCCCAAAGTCCTCAGATATTTCCCAAGTTGGACTTGGCAGCCCTAGCTGCCTGCATGGCGTGGTCTCAGGAGGGAGGCAGCTGGGGGCAGGAGGCGTGGTAGCAGCAGGGCAGACTCCTCTGTGCCCCCCACCCACCCACCCACCAGGATGGATTGGGGCCTGGGTCTCCTTCTTCCCCTCAGCAGCAGACTTTGGAGCCTGCAGAGGAGCTTTCCTTCCACCCCATCTCCCCCCCCCCCCCCGGGCTTGCGGCTGGCCTTCTTTGCTCACGGGCGCTGGAGGCCAAGGGGAGGAGGCACAGGGACTTGGAAAGGAGCAGCCTGTGCCGCCCCAGGCAATTCAGGGACACTAAAGGCCAGATGTGCACATCAGCAAACCAGAGGCCAGCGCTGCCTCCCTGGCTTCTCCAACCCTCTGAGCCAGCCGTCTGCAGAGCGGAGGTGCCCATTTCTCACTCAGGTGGAGCCAGCTGGCAAATCCACGCTGGCATGATGTGCTTTTCTCTTCCGGTGCAGCTGCTGTTGCATCCAAGGGGGCTGCTGCTGCTGCTGCTGCTGCTGCTGCCTGAGACAAGTTTGTCTGCCCCCCTCTTCCCCATGGGTGGATGGAGGGGGGAAGCAGGCCCTTGGCAGCCGCCTGCCCTTTTGGCAGCTGGTGCTCGGAGTCGCGTGCTGCCTGCAAGTCTGTGGACACATGAAGGGGGGGGGCAACATGGCCTGGGGGGGGGCAGGCTCACTCACCGATTTGGCCGTACGCCATGCTGATGAGGCGCTCGTTCACCAGCTTGTCCGTCTTGGAGTTCCGGGGCTGCCTCTTCATGATGTCGCTCTCCGCCGCCTCGTAGGCCAGGGAAATGGCTGGGACCTGAAAAGCAACCGACGACGGATTGCTCTGAGGTTGTCTCTAATGTTCCCTATCAGTTGTGTAGTCTTGTGATCAAAAAGTCAACTTGGTGAGCTGCTGGCATTGAAGTTGTGAGTGAGCGATTTGGCTACTGCATAAATCAGTTTGCTCTGGAGCCACCCTTCCTGAGCTAAGAGCCGGAGGCTAAAAAACTGAGCTAGCTCACACTAACTCAGCTTAGAGGTAACACTGGCTGTCTCCACATCAGACAGGTTTCCGTACATCAGGGTCCCTAACCTTTTAAAGCCGGTGGGTACCTCTGAGTTTCTGGCAGCACGATCAGCACAGCCACAAAATGGCGGCCACTGTTCACCTTCTGTCACACAATTAAGACCCTTGTGCTGTAGGGGTAGTTGCCGCCAAAGCAACATTTTAAGAAATCTGCAGTGGCAGACAGACAAATCTCCAGTGGTCAGTCAGAAGCCTTATTGGGCAGAAGCCCCCCTCGCCCCACCCACATTCTCAAAACACTTGGGGACCCCTGCCATGTATTACTCGTGCAATTTACTCGAGTATTGCGCCGGCACTTCAGGAAATGTTTATGACTGTTTTATATAGGATCTATAGTTGTTTTATGTATAATTTTAACTGTGGTTATATATGCGTTTCATGTAAGCCGCCCTGAGCCTGCTTTGCAGGGTAAATTAGCAAATCACGAAACCAATCAAGGCCATGCCGAGCGTGAAGCACTCATAGGGAGCAGCTCAGATCCCCACTGAGGAAGGCGGCTGCGGAATTTCTGGGAAAGACCTCCGAGCAGGATCAGGGCCCCACTCACCATGTCGGTGCCGAGGTCAATGCAGAGGATGGTGACTGTGCCGAGCGGCAGCGGGATGTTGATGATGATGAAGAGGAGGAAGGGGGTGATCTCTGGAATGTTGCTGGTCAGGGTGTAGGCGATGGACTTCTTCAGGTTGTCAAAGATCAGGCGGCCTGCCGGACACAGGGGAGGTGAGGGGCCCCGGTGTGTGTGGGGGGGAGCCCCCTCTCTCCCTTGGGTCCTCCCTCAGGGGGAGGGGGGCACTCACCTTCCTCCACGCCCGTCACGATGGAGGCGAAATTGTCGTCCAGGAGGATCATGTCTGCGGCCTGCTTGGAGACGTCGGAGCCGGAGATGCCCATGGCGATGCCGATGTCTGCCTTCTTCAGGGCGGGGGAGTCATTCACGCCATCTCCGGTCACAGCCACGATGGCCCCCTACGCGGCAGGGGAAATGTCGGGGCTGTGGGAGGGGGGTCAGCCGGGCTGCCCTGGGACGGGGAGTGGGGAGCGGAATGCCACTGGGCAGGGAAAGGGTCGCTTTCCTCGCCAGCCTCAGTCACAGAAATTGCCTGCTGCTGCCCTTGGGAATCTGGATGCTACCCACTGCTGCAGCCCCCTGGAGGAAGATGCCATCCCAAACTGTCCAGCCCACCAGGGGAGACCCGCCTTCCAAGCCCTGTTCTCTCTCGTCCACCCACCCCCATTGCCACCTGCAGAGGCGAGGTGGGTGGCAACCACAGGGAGGCCTTTCTGGTGCTGGCCCCCTCTCTTAGCGGCTTGCCCGGAGCCTGCACTACTCTCTTCTAGGAGCCCTGCCAAAATGCTTACCCAGGCCTTCAAAATGATTATTAGTGCAGTTTGTTTCCCAAGGGCGGGGACCCTGCACGTCATTTCAACCATCCCTCCACAAGACTTGTACTTCTTCACCCAAAGAGTGATGAACACGTGGAATTCACTGCCACAGGAGGCGGTGGCGGCTACAAGCATGGACGATGGCTTCAAGAGGGAATTGAATAAACATCTGGAGCAGAGGTCCATCAGGGGCTCTTAGCCACAAGGTATAGATAGGAACTCTCAGTCTGGGGCAAGGGATGCTCTGTATTCTGGGTGCTTGGGGGGGGGGCAAGAGTGGGAGGGCTTCTGGAGTTCTGGCCCCACTGCTGGACCTCCTGAGGGCCCCTGGTGTTTTTGGCCACTGTGTGACTCAGAGTGCTGGATTGGATGGGCCACTGGCCTGATCCAACACTGGCTTCTCTTTTGTTCTTATGAGACAGGACTGCCGAAGTGCCTAAGGGAACACCCACGGGCCCCTTACTGGGACTTTCTTTCCCAGCCAAAGGAAGAGCGCCCTCCACAAAGCTTCCAAATACAACCTCTGAACTTAAGGACTGAACAGTTCTGGTGGGCTTCTCTATGCAGGCCCCAGGGCAGCCTCATTCAAAAGGCTTCATGGAGTTACTTGGAGGGATTCTCAGGGACTGTGTCGATGCTGTGGTGTCATTTAATGTGTCATGTGAAGAAGAAGAGGAAGAAGAGGAGGAGGAGGAGGAGGAGATTGGATTTATACTCCCGCCCTTCACTCCCCAAGGGAGTCCCAGAGGGGCTGACAAACTCCTTTCCCTTCCCCTCCCCACAACAGACACCCTGGGAGGGAGGTGGGGCTAAGAGAGCTCTGACAGAAACTGCTCTTTTTCAAGGACAGCTCAGAAAGAGGTGCAAGTGGAGGCGTGGGGGATCAAACCCGGTTCTCCCAGATTAGAGTCCACGCACTTAACCACAACACCAGACTGGTGTAACACTTATGCTTTGACTCAGTTCTGCTTTTCAGATTTCTGGTTGGTTCTGCAACCCAAATCCTATTTCACTGTTTACTGAACCTCTCCTCCTGTCGATTGCCTTGACCTGCTCTGTGTCATCCCCCCCTGAGTCCCAGAGAGAGAAAGGGGAACTATAAATCATGCAAATAAACTTCGGGGTCTCAGAAGGAAGGAAGTTTTTTGCTTTTTCAGTTTGGCTCATGTGAGTTGCAAGACCATTTTTTGAGGGGATCTATCTTTTAATTTTTTTTAACGGCTTCTTTGTCATGGTTGATTGCTGACCGTTCTCTTTCTGTTATTTTTAGGATTTCATTGGATTGTTCCATTTCGTGAGCCGCCCCAAGCAGGTCCCTGGAGAGGTGGCAGATACAATTCCCACATAACCACGAGACCACTGGGTCTGCAAGCACAGCGCTGATCGCTGTGTCGGGTGTGCTTTGGCTCCCTAAGACCCGCTCCTGTGCTGGGTCGAGCAAGAACCGCCAGACGGCTGAGCGCTTCAGGAACCCCCACCAAGCCTGCTTGAGCCAGCAGAAGCGCTGCTTGGGCCCAGGACACACAGCCCTGTGGCTCTCATAGGGGGTGGGGGTGGGGGGCACAGGCGTCATCTTCAGGGGGGCTCAGGGGCTGAGACTACCCTGGAAATTTTCAGTGCCAGCACACCAATTTCCCTCTCAGTGCAGGGCTAGTGGGTCGGGGGGAGACTTTCTGCTCCGATACACCTGAAACTTGTTCCATGGCCAATAGATCTGTTTGCCCCCTTTGTATCTCCAGGGGAACTACCTGAACGGCATGTCCAAACAAACCAGCCTGCTGGCAGGGGATTCTGGTGGGTCAGCCAGACAGGTTTGCCCTCCAGCCCTTGCTGGCCTCTGTTGGGAGAGGCCCTTCTGCCCCCATGCCCCGGACTGGGCTGTCCTCCACCCTTGCCTGTCTTCAGGCAGACCGACATGGCCTCCGTGTCCAGGGCCCCGCTGCGAGCCAAGCCTTCCCTCACCTGCCGCTGGCAGCCCTCCACAATGATGAGCTTCTGCTGGGGTGAGGTGCGGGCAAAGACAATCTCCGTGTGGTTCTTGAGGATCTCGTCCAGCTGCTCGGAGGTCATGTCCTTGAGGTCGGAGCCGTGGACCACACAGGCCTTGGCTTCCCTGGAAGGATGGACCGAGGCAAGGGGGGGGGTCATGCCGGGGCCACTCGAGAGGGGCGAGGAGTCACGTGGGAAGACCGCCGGAAGGCTGGAAGGTCGGCCTACCTGGGATTGACCTGGCTGAGGGGGATGTTGAGGCGGACTGCAATGTCCTCCACGGTCTCGGTCCCCTCGGAGATTATGCCCACCCCCTTGGCGATGGCCTTGGCTGTGATTGGGTGGTCACCTGTCACCATGATCACCTGCGGAAAAGAGGCCAAGGCAGCGGTCAGGGTGAGGCCTGCCCTGACACCAGCAGAGGCCGGCGGACAGGACGGGGGCTGGATCCCTGAGACCGGGTCAGTCCCAGGAGCACCTGGTGCAGGTGGATCCTTCCTGACACCCACAGGGGACTCCTTCAGTCAAGGGCGGCACGCTTAGGGACCTTCCAGTCCCACTGTTTGCTGGGTTTGCGGGATATAAATGGAATGAATAAATAAATAAATACTGTTGCCAGTGTCACAACACACGCGTGGGCAACACAACTGGACAAGCCGCTGCGAAGGCCGACTGCAGGCTGGCACGTTTCTGCTGTGTTTCCAGGACCCCCCCCCGCCCCACCTCTGTCCTCCTCCCAGCCATGCTTCCTGGCAGTTTCTGCGCCCCCCTGGCCAGGGTGGGAGTCAAACCGAGGGGCACGGGAAGACTTGAATTCCTGCCCACCCCCCACCGGAAGCCAGGCTGCCCTTTTCGCATGACAAGGAGGGCCGAGGGTTCGTTGGGCACCTTGCCCTCCCCCTGCCACGTGCCATCCGGTCCTTGCTTGGCTGGGACACACACGGCTCTTGAGCGGGCAGGCCTGAGAGGTACTGCCGGCTGCCTCACGTGTGTCCCCCGCCCCTGCCTCTGCAGCCTCCCTCCGGCTTGAGACAAAGGAGGTGCCAGCCCTGCCTGCAGTGGCCCAGATGGGGAGCCTGCCCACCCTAATGCCCCACAGGAACCAAAGTGGCGGGGGGGGGGGCTCCCCTCCCCGCTCCCTTCCCCCTCTGGACAGCTGGCAAGGGGGGATTAAGGGCACGGAGGGATAACCAGGGACACCAGCTTCGCCTTCGCGGGACAAAAGGTTGAAGCAGAAGGCAGTGAGGAGCGGAGACAGGAGGGCAGCCCTCTAGGCAGGGGGTGGCTTCCTGGGGGAGGGCTTGAGGCCAGAGCGGTTCCAGCAGAAAAGAAGGATTTTGATTGGGACCAACATGGCTGCCGACGACGCCCCTCCTCCTCCTCCTCCCTGCAGGGGCCTGAGCGGTACCTTGATGCCTGCGCTCCGGCATTTTCCCACGGCGTCTGGCACCGCGGCCCGAGGCGGGTCGATCATGGACATGAGTCCCACAAAGCAGAGTTTTTTGATCGGAAAGTTGACCTCGTCAGCATCGAACTTAAAACCACGAGGGAACTTGTTTTCGGGGAGGTAGAGGTGGCAGAACCCTGGGGGGCGGAAGGGCAAGGCTCCGTGGGGGCAAGCACTGGAGTGGGGCCCAGGAGTGGAGCGCCAGCCAGGCCCACCAAGGCCCCCTCCCCCCACACGGACGAGGCCCACCGTGGCTCACACAGGCCTCCCCCACCCCCCACAGGACTTTGCCCCACTCCTTGCCTTCAGGGAGCTCCGCCCTGGCGCACAGCCCTACTGAGCCCCGGCCATTCTTGTCTAGGTGAACCATCCCTGTTTGATTCAACCGCTTGGTCGGGGTGGGGCTTGTGCTGGCCAGACCCCCCGGGCCTGAAAACTCCCTGGACGTGAGAAGCCCTGTGCCAGGCCAGCCCTGGCCGCTCTGCTCTGCAGGGCTCTCTGGAGCGACGGGTTTCAGTTCGATGGGGCAAACCGGACCTGCCTCGGGAGAAGGGCATGGCCTCTCCACAGGGGCTGGTGGTGTGGGAAGAAGGGCCCGGGGACATCCACCCACGCCCACCGACTGCTCTGGAAGGCCGAGCCATGAGGGCTCCTGGGTGGAGGGAGGGCCTGCCCCCAACCTCTGCCCTCCGACCTCCCCTGCTCGTTCCTGGCTGGCTCTGGCCGCCACCACCACCACCCCAGGCGCCCCCTGGCTTGCCCCCCCCCGGCCTCCTCACCAAGCACCCTCTCGCCCAGCCCGCCCAGCTCGAGGTAGGCATTCTGGAAGGCGTCCTGCAGCTCCTCGTTGAGGGGCACTTCCTTCCCTTGCAGCAGGATGGTGGAGCAGCTGTCCAGGATCCTCTCGGGCGCTCCCTTCATCACCAGGATGTGGCCCTTGGGCCGGTCTTCCGTCTCGTGGATGGACAGCTGCGGCACAGAAGAGAGAACTGAGCGGCACTCTGCCAGAGAAGGAGGGGGGCCGTGGCAGGAGACCCACCTCTGGGCCAGCTCTGCTAGACCCCCCCCCCCTCCAAGGCACTAGGCAGGTCAGTTGGCTTTCTGCTTTGAAATTTAAAACACAACACAGGAACATCGATGCACCGATCTGTGAATCTGTCTCCGAATTAATGGAAAGAAAAAAGGGAATCGTGTTTCCTACATGAAGAACTGCTGCTGGGACGGGGGAGAATCCCCTGGGGACACCCAAAGACCCCACTGGGAGACCAGCACTGGGCACGGCGGTTCTTCCACGGAGGGACCCTGGCTTGGCAGAGGAGCCGTCTTCTTGGCACGCAGAAAGTCACATGGACACTTGGAGCTGCTGGCCACGGAATCAGGACACACTCATACACACCCACACACACACACCCCGGTTCATCAAGGCAGATCAGGCTGAGTACAGGCATGTGAGTCTGTCTGTAGCAACAGAAAGAAGCCAGAGTCCAGGAGCACCTTCAAGACTAACCAAATTGGTGACAGGGAGGTGAGCTTTGATGAGTCAGGAAACTTACAAAATCTCCTCCCTGCCACAAATTTTTGTTATTCTTGAAGGTGCTCCTGGATTCTGGCTCTTTTCTGCTGCCACAGACAGACTCACGTGGCTCTGCCCATCTTGATCGATCCGAAGAAGTGAGCCGTGACTCACGAAAGCTCCTCCCCTGCCACAAGATTTTGTTTGCCTTGAAGGGGCTCCTGGACTCTGGCTCTTTTCTGCTGCTACAGAGACTCACAGGGCTCTACCCATCTGGGTCTACCTGAAGAAGTGAGTCGTGACTCCCGAGAGCTCCTCCTCTGCCACCAAGGTTGTTAAGTCTTTCAGGTGCTCCTGGACTCTGGCTCTTTTCTCCTGCCGCAGACAGACTGACACGGCTCTGCCCATCTTGATCTGTCTCCGCTGAAGGCACCATATTTAGCCATACAGAATGGAAACCCATCAGCCTTGTAAGGACAGATGAACTCACATTCTAGCTGTTATCTGAAGAAGTGAGCCGTGGCTCACCAAAGCTCCTCCCCTGCCACCAAGGTTGTTAAGTCTTTCAGGGGCTCCTGGACTCTGGCTCTTTTCTATTGGTCCACCAAGGTCCGTACTGCCTGCACTGGCAGCAGCTCTCCAGGGTCTCAGCCACAGGTCCTTTGCATCCTCCACCATCTGATCCTTTCAGCTGGAGGTGCGGGGGACTGGAAACTGGGACCTTTTGTATGCCTAGCAGATGCTCTGCCACTGAGCCGCCACCCCTCCCCTAAGCCACAGTCCCCAGCTCAATCCAGGTAGAACGGTCAGGTGTCTGATGCAGGAGGAGGCAGCTTCACAGGTGACTCTTTTCCATGGGAAACTGTCAGTCACTCAGATTTTTCTTCTCTTTGCCAGAGTTCCACCTTGGAAATGGAAAGGTGTGCTGAAACTGAAGCCGGAGGGGGTGATTCTAGGCCAGTCCCCGCAGCGGCTAGAGCCCGTCACCTGGGCAGTGGCACCCCCTAGTGGCGCCTCCCAGCCATTACACTTGAGGAGTCCAGCCAGGAGTCCAGCCCGGCTCATGGTCGGGGCCCTTGGTTAAAAATAGGAGACGTGAAGCGGAGTCTGTTTTCTGCAACCCTCAGAAATAGTTCTTTTATCCTGGTATTGAGTCACCACATAGGTTACAAGTGCTAAAATCTATCCTGAAGTCCAGACGAAAAACCCCCTGAAGCGTACTATCCAATTTGAAGGTTGTGAACAGCAAGCAAGAGACAGGAAACACGGTTAGCATTAAAAAATATTTGTATCCTGCTTTCCCAGAATAATATCTGCTCAAAATGGCCCACAAAAAAACCCAAGCAGAAACAGTAAAACCAGATCTTGTAAAATGACGTGTAAGTGGAGCATAGTGACTGTTCTCCTAAAACCTTTCCAGTTAGAACAAAGTGAGTTCTCTTTTGACTTGATGACCCTCCCAAACTGGCCTCCGGGTGTTCTCAGATCCCCCAGAAGGAACATTTGGTTCTGGGACAGCTCAAGACTCACTGGGGGGACTACACCAGTTTGGTGCAGTGGTTAAGTGCGCGGACTCTAGTCTGGGAGAACCGGGTTTGATTCCCCACTCCTCCACTTGCACCTGGCTGGATGACCTTGGGCAAGCCATAGCTCTGTACCAGCTGTTCTCCCAAGGACACTTGTCTCAGAGCTCGCTCAGCCCCACCTACCTCACAGGGTGTCTGTTGTGGGGAGGGGAGGGGAAAGGAGTCTGTAAGCCGCTCTGAGACTCCGTTGGGTAGTGAAGGGCGGGGTATAAATCCAACCTCCTCCTCTTCTCCTCTTTTTCTTAAAGAGCCAGTTTGGTGTAGTGGTCAGGAGCACGGACACTAATCTGGGAGAACCGGGTGTGATTCCCCACGCCTCCACATGCAGCTGCTGGTGTGACCTTGGGTCAGTCATAAGTTCTCTCAGAGCTGTTCTCTCAGGAGCGGTCCTCGAAAGAGCTCTCTCAGCCCCTCCTACCTCCCAGGGAGTCTGTTGTGGGGAGGGGAAGGGAGAGGAGATTGTCAGCTGCTCTGAGACTCCTTCAGGTAGTGAAGGGTGAGGTGTAAATCCAGTCTCTTCTTCTCCTCTTCTTCTTCTACTTGGGGGGGGGGGGCGGTGTCAGCGAGGCCTCTTGCCTGCCTTCCATGAGGAGGGGGGGGGGTGCCTTTGAGTGCTGGGCCTTCCCTGGCTTTATTGTCTGTCTTTGGTGCTTTATGGCCTTGAGAGCCTGGTGTCCTCTTTCTCCTGGGAAAAGTTGCCCGTTACTTTGGTGGGCTGCTACTGGTTACCTGATTGGCTGTGGGCCACCATGGGACCCCTTTTGAGTTATGCATATCCATTTGATTTGTGCGCTTTCTCTTTAGTTCTAACACAAAACAGTTAAGCAAGCAACGCTCCCTCTAAGCTGTGGAGTCTTGTGAGCCAAAAATTCTACTTTGTGAGCTACTGGCATTAAGGTTGTGAGCGGGCAATTTTGCTACTGCATAAATTAGTTTGCTCTGGAGCCCATCCTTCCTGAGCTAAGACAGACATGTGTGAGCCGGAAGCTAAAAAACTGAGCTGTCTCACACTGACTCAGCTTAGAAGAAGAAGAAGAGGAGAAGAAGAGATTGGATTTATACCCCACCCTTCACTACCCAAAGGAGTCTCAGAGTGGCTTCCAATCTCCTTTCCCTTCCCCTCCCCACAACAGATACACCCTACGAGGTAGGTGGGGCTGAGAGAGCTCTCTCGAGAACTGTCCTTAAGAGAACAGCTCTGACAGAACTATGGCTTGCCCAAGGTCATCCAGCAGCTGCAAGTGGAGGAGTGGGGAACCAGGGAACACTGGCTATTGCTTGCAATAAAGTCTCAATAAACTTTACTTCTCTGAATGAATGTTGTTGGGAACGAACTGGTTGTTTCAGGAGTCTGACTGGAGGGTGGGCGGCTCTGCAGTGGAAAGGGTCACAATGGCGAGGCTGGCAGGCTGGGCACGGGGGTCGAGGGGGGGGGACAGACATTTGGTTTCCCCCAGTGCTGTTCTTCTCCTTTTGCATCTCTCTCCCCTCTCCTCAACTCCCGCCCCCCACGGGGTGCCCTCTCCGATCTGTTCTTGCCCTGTCTGGGTTTTCTTTGGCATCCCTTTAAAAGGCCCGTTCCGTCAGTGGGGCCTCTGACTAGCTTTTGATCTGTCTTTGGCTTTTCTTTGTATAAATATTCTGTTATTGTTAAAACCTGCAGCGCTGTAGCTGTGCCACAATTTTGTGGGACCGTGGAGTTTGACTTCCCAAGAATTTGGGCTTCCTTTTTGTTAAAAAAAGGGTGTGTGTGGGGGGGAAATCAAGTTTCTAGCTCTCATGGCTTATTTACTTATTTACTTGATTTACATCTTTTTCTCCCAGTGGAGCCTTGAGGCCGCTTACATCGTTCTCCTGTCCTGTTTTATCCTCACAACAGCCCTGTGAGGCAGGCCTGGCGGGGAGGGTGTGTGACTGGCCCATTCCACGGCAGAGGGGGGATTTGAACCTGGTTTTCCGAGATCCTAGCCCCCACGCTTGGTGTTTTCGGCCCCTGTGTAACCCAGAGCGTTGGACGGGATGGGCCACTGGCCTGACCCAGCACTGGCTTCTCTTCTGGTCTTATGTTCTAGTGGACTCTACCTGGTACTTGTTGGTGGAGTTGAAGGGGATCTCCGTCACTTTGGGATTCCTTTCGCGCATCTTCTTGACAGACCCACAAGAAAGCTGGATACATTTCAGGAGCGCGGATTCGGAGGCATCGCCAGCTGTGTCCCTCTGCGATGGGGCAGGAGGGGAGGGGGGGAGGGGGGGGAGAGAGAGGGAGAGAAGAGGGGCACAGGGCATCAGGAGGGGGAGTCTGGAGGAGGGCTGGGAAGGTGCCTGCCAGGGTGGGATTCTCAGATGTCTTCTCCTGGCAGTCCCTTCTTCTGCTTGAAGCATGCACAGCCCTTGCCCCAGAGCTCCCCCAGGAGAGGGAAGGGGCCAGGCCCCCAGCTGGCCTGACTGCGCTCTGTGTGTGTGTGTGTGTGTGTGTGTGTGTGTGTGTGGGACCTCTTCCTCCTGGGCCTTGCCTGGGGAGGCCCTGCAGCGCCGCCATGCTCACTTGAGCGCACCCAGCCTACCTTAGAGATGGGGACATTCTCCTGCCCCGTTTTGAAGACGGCTCGGTTGCACAGTCCCGCAATGCGGGCGAGGGCTGTCCAGGTGGCAGAGCGCTTGTCAAATGTGGCCCCTGGGAAGAGAATTGGGGGGGAGGGTTGAGCTCTTCATAGGATGGCTCTAGCCGGCAACAGCTCCCCTCCGGGGGGCACCGGCCGATGGGGGGCAGGAGGTGGTGCAAAGAGAGGCCGGGCCCTGCCAAAGAGGTCCCCAGGCCTGATCCCAGCAACAGTCCCTGTGCAGGAAAGCCCCGGTCCCCAGCTCTGCTTCCGTTGCCCTTCCCACTACAGCTGGCCCGGGAGAGGAAATTCCTGGAGATTTGAGGGCGGAGCTCCACAGGGATGTGATGTCACAAGGGTCCACCCCTGGAAGCAGCCACTTCCTCCAGGGGAACTGACTTCTGTAGTCTTGAGTTCAGTTATAGTTTTGGGAGAATTCCAGGCCCCACCTGGAGCTTGGCAGCCCTATCCCCTACCCTTCTCCCCCCCCCCCCATACACAAAATATTCCACTTCTTCTTGCTTCTTTCTCAAGCTATCTGTCTGCAATCTGGGTATTTAGACTAAGTATCAGAAGCCCCATGTATTATACTAGACACCATGCGTATGAGATACTATTGCAATAAAGACTCTCTAAACTTTAAGAGTTAAAACAGTTTGTTGTTTACATGCAATAACACACCATTAACAATGCATATATTCTAATGATACAGATATAATATTCTAATCTAGTCTTCTGCACGGGGCTTCAGTGACTTAGTCTTATCAGCCACACCATGGTCCTTGGAGCCAGCACTATGGGCACAGCCACGCTAGCCCACCTGACAGGGCTGTTGTGCACACTGCTGAAATGAGCTCATTCAGAGTGCTCATAAATGTTTCCACCTCTCTGGCCTGTCTGGGGCATGCCACATTGGCTTCGCTGCAACACTAACGTGCCCTCTGCAGATGCTCAGAGGTGCACTCTCTCTCAGTCAACCCGGAGAGAGGCCCAGGGTGTGAGACCCTCCCACGGAGCCCCCCCTCAGCATGATGCCCTAACCACCACCCCGCCTGGGAGGTCCCGGGGGGGGGAGAGAGCTGCCTCCGGCTGCACGCAGGGGGCCCCAGCCCAGCCTCACCGCTCTGGTCCTCCGTGGTGTCCGCTTCGTGAATCTGGTTGTCGAACCACATGTGGGCCACCGTCATGCGGTTCTGGGTGAGGGTGCCGGTCTTGTCGGAGCAGATGGTGGAGGTGGAGCCCAGCGTCTCCACAGCCTCCAGGTTCTTCACGAGGCAGTTTTTGCGGGCCATGCGCTTGGCCGTCAGCGTCAGGCACACCTGAGGGAGCGGGGGGAGGACAGGCCAGTGAGGCAAGGGGCTGGCGGTCGGTCCAGGAGGGATGCCTCCCCGCCCTTCGGCACCCGTGATGAGTCCCCCTTCTCCACTGCGTGACCTGTGGAGCCTTAAGTGCTAGCCTTCCCCGCCCCCCTCCTAAGGGTCTGTGGGCAAGAGGCTGAAGAAGAGCCACGGGACCCCTCGAGGGCCTCGGAAAGCGAGGAGGGGAGCAGGGCCTGTGGACTCAGCTGCTGACGGTTCTCTTCCTTCCCAGCATCACCCACGTCTGTGCCAGCCAGCGTCTGACCAACGGGCCATCCAGCCAGGAATGCCAGCATGCCAACATCACAAGGAGTCCGTTTCTAGGTGCCATGAGACCCCTCTTCGTCTCTGAGGCAAGCCAGTTGGCCACACGGACGAGGATACGGAAGACTCAGCCACACAGCGACCCCGCAGGGATGAACCCCAGGGTCATGGAACGCTCCTGCAAGGGGGGCCCCTGAAGCTTCACCCCCGCCAGAGCCAGAGACGTCTGGGGACCAGGGCCAGAAGTGCCCCGCGAGCAGCAGCCTGGCACGTGCCCCACAACGAGCTGTCACGCTGTTCAGCCCGCCCCTCGGAGCCCCCTACCGTGACGGTGGCCAGGAGCCCTTCGGGGACGTTGGCCACAATGATGCCGATGAGGAAGATGACGGCCTCCAGCCAGGTGTAGCCCAGGATGAGGGAGAGGATGAAGAAGGACATGCCCAGGAAGACGGCCACCCCGGTGATGATGCGGATGAAGTGCTCAATCTCCCTGGAGATGGGTGTTTGGCCCATCTCCAGGCCGGAGGCCAGGGAGGCGATGCGCCCCATCACCGTGCGGTCCCCCGTCGAGATGACGATGCCCCGGGCCGTGCCTGCGGAGACGGGGAGGGAGGCTTTGAGCTTGCCTCTCCCAGCAGGGCTGGCTTCCTCTGTGCTGCAAGGGAACCCAGCGCCCCCAAACCACCCGGTGCCTCATGCTTGGAGTTGCCAGCTCCCGGTCAGGAGATACCTGGAGATTTCGGGGGTGGAGCCTGAGGAGGGCGGGGCTTGGGGAGGGAAGCAGCTCCAGCGGGGTGCAATGCCATAGAGTCCACTCTCCCAAAGCCGCCAGTTTCTCCAGGGGAACTGATCTCTCGCATCGAGACCGGCTGTAATCCCAGCAGATCTCCAGGCTGGCCACTGGACTCCTGCCGTGGCCCTGAGACCAAACTCCTGCCGTGGAGCGAGGGTCGCCAGGCCACTCTGGAGGGGCAGCTTCTCTCCTGCTTGGGCGTGGGCGGGAAGGAGACGTGCACGCACACTTCCAGGCTTGGGTGAAAGGGGGCCCCGGGACCCAGACCCACGGCAGACCCAGAGCCTCATGCTGCTCACTTTCCCCAAACCAGGACTGGAAGGAGCAAAGCGACAAAGCCCATCACCCCGCACTATGCCAGAGAGGGCCCGGCCCCTGCCCAACCCTCCCGCCCTCCTCCTGAAACTGGGCCTGGCCAGATAAAGGGGGAAGCTGAACTCTCTGGGAAGTGAGAGCTGCAGACTAGGGAGAAGGCCCACCTGGTCCGGCAGAGCCAGCCTGCCCTTGGGGGCACCTGGGAGCCGGACCCCCTTCCCCGCTCACCTTCAACACAATTGGTGGAGAAGAAACAGATGTTGCGGGTCTCCAGCGGGTTCTCATGGGTGAACTCTGGGGAGCGGGTCTGCGGCTCCGACTCTCCGGTCAAGGAGGAGTTGTCCACCTGCCCCAAACAACAGGGAACATTTACTTAATGCACCCAGTGGGACGAGACGTCCAGGAAGCACGGTAATCGGTCTGGGACTGAGGGAACTTGAAACCAAGCAGAAGCCTGAAACAAAACTTAAGTATTAACGTGACACGTTGAATGATGCAGAAATTACACAACACGATGCGAAGAGCGTAAGAACATAAGAGAAGCCATGTTGGATCAGGCCTTTCATCAAAGCACCTTTCTGAACCATTCTTTTACAGTATAGCCCTATTAGTAAAGGTCAAGGTTTCCCTTGCTCGAAAGCCAGTTGACTCCGACTCTAGGGGGCAGTGCTCATCTCCGTTTCCAAGCCAAAGAGCCAGCGCTGTCTGAAGACGTCTCCGTGGTCATGTGGCCGGCATGACTAGACACCGAGGTGCATGGAACGCTGTTTACCTTCCCACCGAAGCGGTACCTATTTATCTACTTGCAATTTCTTGCTTTTCGAACTGCTTGGTTGGCAGGAGCTGGGGCCAGAGATGGGAGCGCATTCCATCATACAGCACTCGGGTCTTGAACTGCCGAGCTACCGACCTTCCAGTCTGCAATCAAGCATCTTAACCTCTGAGCCACTGTGGCCCTATTACTTGTGTTAAAAAAAAAACCCTCCTGAATAATTCAGTTTTGCATCGTTCGCAGAAATCCAAGGAGGGGGGGAACTTTCCTGACCTCCTCAGGTGGGCCATCCCAAAAGGTGGGGGCCACAGCACAGAAGGCACTGTATATGGGCAGTTCTTATTTTTGCCCATTTATAGGTTGGCCCCTGAAGAAGGCCCCGCTCAGATGACCAAAGCTGTCACGGTGGAGCATGGAGGAGAGGTGGTCCCACAGGGGACCAAAGCCATGAAGGGCTACTGGGTATCCAGTACCTGGAATTCATCACCAACACAGGGAGAGCAGCATACGGCTAATATGCATGTTCAGGCCAGCTCCCCATAGTAACGGAGCTGCGGCATTCTGCATAGAGTAGAGTCTCTGAGTTGACTTCAAGGGGAGCCCTATGTAGGGAGCATTACAGTAGTCTAGTCTGGCTAGACTGGGAAGAAAGCGTTTTCTGGAGCTGCACTGACTTGCTTCTCCAGCAGCAATGTTGGATCACGTATAACCCCTCGGCTCCTCGTTGAGTCAGCGAGGGTCACCTGAACCGCACCCAAAGGGGGGAGCACAATGTCCTTCAAGATCTCTGCCTTCCCACCTTAGCTACCATCACTCCTGTCCTGTCAGGGTTTCCTTTCAATCTGTTCACTCTTAGAAGACTTGTGGCAGTTCAGGGCCTCTAATGCATCACTGGGAAATTCAGTGAAGGGGAGACAGAGATGGGTCTCCTTCGGATATTGGTGACAGCCCAGGCAGGGTTGCCAACCTACAGGTGGAGACTGGAGATCTCCCAGAATTATAACTGTTCTCTAGACGACAGGGGGGAAATGGCTGCTTTGGAGGATGGATTTTGTGACGCTATGCCCTGCTGAGGTCCCTCCCCCTCCCCAGGTCCCATTCCCAAATCTCCAGGAGTTTCCCAATTGGGAGCTGACTCCAAACCAACAAACGGTTCCTCCTGCGGGCTTTACATCGAGGCTGAACAGGGCAGGGGGCCGGGCTGGGCCCTGCAGAAGCCCACAGGGCCGGGCTGAGGTATTGGCAGGCTGCAGGCCTCAAAGAAGCCTCAGTATAAATTTCCCAGCAGGCCAAGCTCCCGCCAAGCCTTGTGATTGGGCTGGGGAGGAAAATGGAGGGGGAACCAGGAGCCGATCACTGGGGAGGAGGTGGAACTTTGACAGAGTGGCTCTTAAGGCCCTCTTAAGGCCCTGCACGGGCTGCCGGGGGGGGGGGGGTGTCGCTCCCTGAAGTGGAGCAGGAGCCGGGCGGCTTTTGTAGGGGGGAAGGAGGAGGAGGGGGAGGGGGAGATTGGATTTATACCACCCCACCCTTCCCTTGGTGTCTCAGAGCGGCCCACAGTCACCTTCCCCTCCTCTCCCCTGGGAGGCAGGTGGGGCTGAGAGAGCTCTTTTGAGGACTGCTCCTGAGAGAAGAGCCCTGAGAGGACCAGCCCAAAGGCACTCAGCTGGCCGCATGTGGAGGAGGGGGGGGGGAATCAAACCCGGCTCTCCAGATCAGAGTCCGCCGCTCTGCACCACGATGCCAAACAGGCCCTCCCCTCCAGCTCACCTTGCAGCCGTGGGAGGAGATGACCCGCAGGTCTGCGGGGACACGATCCCCTCCTTTCACCTCCACCAGGTCTCCCACCACCACATTCTCGGCATTGATCTGGATCTTCTCGCCTTCCCGGATCACCAGGGCTTGCTGTGGGCAGCGGTCAGAGGGAGGACGTCAAGGGGGAAAAGTCATCTATCCCTCCCTCCTCCAGTCAAGCATTCCCCCCCCCCAGCAGAAGGGGGCTTGAGAAGTCCACGAGGCAGCTCTGCCTGGTGCCCCCCCCCCCCCCCCACACCACTTCTCTCACCCAACCAGCGCCTCTCTGATCCCACAGGGCCGATAAAAGCCAGAGACGGACAGGGCTTTCAGCCGCGACAGACCTGGCAAAGCCATCCGAGAAGAGGGGGTCTCTCGTCCCACGCCCACCTCTAGGCGGTGATACATCCGTTGCCCGCCTGGCAGCCCGAAAGGACACGTCCTTCTGGCACGCTTCTTGTGGCTGGTGCCCCATCCCAGGCAACTTGCCTGCCTCCACGAGGGGAGGGGTTGGGGGCCCCCGGAGGCCCCCCCCCCCAGAGGCCCCTCTTCTCCTTCTCCCCCCACTCCCAGAGGGCCACGGCGGACTGGGCACCGGGAGCTGTGCAGAGCATCCAAACTCTGGCCTGACTGTTGTGATGCCGCGTTTGCCCCTTGAAGAGCTCCAGGAAGAGGAGGGAATTCTCTCCAAGCTCCCCTGGTGAGCCCCAGGCTCGGGTGAGGATTTTAAGGCGGGTCTGACTGCTTCTCCCTGTGGCATTTTAACCTCCTTTGTGCTTTCCCCTTCCAGGGGCTGAGGCAAGTGCCGTTGGAAGTTCCGGATGTGATGTCCCCTGTCTCAGACCTCCAGACTGAGTGGCAAGAGAGACTAGATAGCTAGACAGGCACAGTGACCTTTCTTCCTGCCTCTACTCTTTCTCCACTGTCCTCTTTGAAATGCAGACTGTGTTCTCAGGGATCAATTTCCCCTTCCTCCTCCTCCTCCTCTCTCCCTCTGAAAGAGGACTTGCTCTCTACCTGCACGCACCAAGGGAGGGAGGGACATGCGGTCCTCTCTTGGCACCGTGAGGCAGACGGGCCTCTCGCCATCCGTCTCCACCCTTTAGGTAGTCAGTTAGAAACCTACCAGGCTCTGCTCTCTTTCCTATCCGAAGTGTACTTCTCAAAAAAAGAGGGGAGTATTTCTCTTCTGAACTTGCAGCGTGGCTCTGTGTAGTTTTGTCAGCTGAGTAACCGGGTAAAGTGATGCTCCTGTGTTGTAGTTTTATTTAAGCCCTCTGCTCATGAATGGTGCCTGGACTAACCCCACCAGTTAACCTCAACAGGTGCCCTCTCTCCTGGGCTGCTGTCAGTTTGGGATGCCATGCCCCCCACCCCCCGCCCAGCCACACCTCTGCAGAGGTTCCATCACCTTTCCACTCCGCTTCTTCCAGAGCCGTGTGTTGAATGACACCCCCCTCCCCAATATGCTCTCTTGTGGCTTATTTTCCCAACCTGGGCGCTGGTGGGAAGCCAGCCATGCTCTCGGGCTGCTCTGGGCTCCTTGGCATCTGCCTTGGCTGGAGACCTGCTGCCCACTGGCTTTTGAGCACTTGGCTGAGAATTTATTGCTGCTCCCGTACGGTTGCCAATCTCCAGGTGGGGCCTGGCGATCTCCCAGAACGACAACTGATTTCCAGACTACAGAGATCAGTTCCCCTGGAGAAAATGGCTGCTTTGGAGGGTGGGCCTCTATGGCGTTATTTCCCACCGAAGTCCCTCCCCTCCCCGGGCTCCACTGCAAAATCTTCAGGAAATTCCCAGCCCTGTGTTCCTTGCCTGGCTGCTTGAAGTTCTTCTGAGCTTATTTTGAAATATTTATTCTTATATATTTTTAGGACCTTTGTGTTTTCCCTAGACACCTTAGGAATTCCATGCATTCAGATAACTGAGATGGTTGGAAAATTAATAGCTTGAGTAAACAACTGCCACCATTTTTTCCCCATCCGTCTGGAAAGGCACGGGATCAGAAGCCGCAAAGGGGAGGCTCTGAACACAAAGGACCGGCAGCTCAAAACCAGGAGCACCACAGCCCAGCCCAGTTTCCACAGCTGCAGGGCATCTCTCTGGCGTGGGAAGGGCAGCTCTGCGCAAAAATAACCATAGCAATATCCTCCATGGATATCCGCTGCTGCCAATCAGTGCCGGTCTGGATTTGGCATTTGCTGGGCAAGAGCCAGGATTTTGGGGGAGGAGTGATGGAACATGTTTAGCACAGCTGGAAAGGGGCCTCATGGCCAAAATTCCAAATAACAGCCCCAAAAGAAGCCTGGACGGAGAGACAAGGCTATTTCAGTGTTTTCCCCCACTTTACTGCAGTTTCTCCCAAGCCTGGTTTGGTATGTTTTTGGTGGGTTTTTTTTAAAGATTGCAGCCAGTCAAAGTGCCTTTGGATGCTCTGTGGACCAAAAGGGGCACATTTCTGCAAGTCCTCAGCCCACATCCATTTCTGTTACCTCACCACCCCCAAGCTGCCACTCCCCCCCCCCATACACACTGCACTGGAAGGCCTTCAGGGGACTTTAAAAAATCAACCAGATTGCCATAGCCCAGGTCCATAGCCACAGTGGGGCAACTTGGGGCCACACCCCTTTAATTAACTGCCATGCCCCACAAAACACACTCTCCAAAACTATAATCCTTTTTTTAAAAAAATCTAAATTTAGCTGTGGCACACCACATTCTTCTTCTTGTTTCTCTCTCTCTCTCATACCCCACACTCCCCTGCCCCACAGGATTTCCCAGCGCCCCACCACCCAACATTTTCTGGCTACACCCCTGCCATAGCCTCATAATGATGGATTGCATCAGTTTGCTCATTCCCAACTCGCTTGCGTTTTAAAAGGAAAAGCTTGTCCCCCCCTTTTTAGTTGCGGGCTTAAAAGGGGCTAGGTGCTGGCTGCACATTTCTTCGTATAACTCTGCAAGCCAAAGGGCTAGAGAAACAAAAGCCTCTGTGTAACGGCAGCCCTGGTAATCCTCGATGGTCTCCTGTCTTAATACCGACTAGGACCGACCCTGCTTAGCTTATGAGATCTTGCGAGATCTGGCTAGCCTGGGCTATCCAGAGCAAGGCAACAGATCACTGCACTGTTATGAAGACTGTTACAGCTTTATAACACTACGATGATCTGCACTGAAAGAAGCAACAGAGCTAAAGGGAGAACCATCTACCTCCCCGTGGAAGCCGCCTGCGATGGAGCCCGATGACCTACTTCCTGTCTCAGCCACAAGAGGGCAGTGCAGCTCCCAGTCCTGCATTCATCTCCCCCCCCCCCCCATGACTTTTCCTCTTTGTTTGCTTTATCTCCCCTCTGGCTGCCGGCGGGAGAGGGTTCCACGGGTGATGTGATGCACCCGGATATATCTAGCACACTTCTTGTGCTACAGTGCCTGGTGCTCCATCTGCACTCGCTGCTCATGCGCTTTGCAGAAAATGGTTCACAACCTTCTCCCGGCTTCTTAGCCTTGCTCTTGTACCTTTTAGCGCAGGCTGCCAGGCAGAAATTCAACCGGCAAAGCTTTCCCCATTGCAAGTGCAATTTCTGCCTGTCAAATGAGCAGGAGTAATTTACCACACTGAGGAGCAAAGGGGCAGCCGCGTGTGGACAGGGTCAGACCGGGGAGCCGGAGCCTCCTGATGGCCTCCCTCAAGCCCCCCCACCCACCTGCTCCACAGTTGAAGAGGTGACCCCCGTCCATCCTACCTGAGGAACCATGTTTTTGAAGGAGTCCATAATTTTGGAGCTCTTGGCCTCTTGGTAGTAGGAGAAGCAGCCGGTCACAATGACGACGGCGGCCAGGACCACACCCAGGTACAGCTGGGGAGAGAAAGTGGACACCGGTGGGGCAGAGGCCGTGGGAGGCCGTAACCCCTATTGCCAAAGGCCCCACATCAGGCACCCCTACAAGTCTGAGTCCATCTCTCCCACAGAGCTCTTGGCAGAGCGCATGCATCTCCCTCCCCCCCTCCCTCCCTTTCTCATCCTCACAATGATCCCGTGAGACAGGTCAGGCCGAGCAGTAACTGGCCCAAGGTCCTCCACTGAGCTCTCACCTGGCCTGGGGACTTGAACTTGGGTATTCTTCTAAGCTCTCACCTGACACTGCGCTCTCAGGAAGCCCCCGAGGGACAAATGCAGCCAAAGGGCCACCACGGCACTCCGGCCAAGGGCAGGGAGCCACAGACTGACCAGCCACCTCCCCCCTACTCCAATGCCCGCCCAGTCATAGGCCACGGAAGGCTGAGATAAAACACAGAAACATACAACTGGAAGGGACCTTAAGGGTCATCTAGCCCAACCCCCTGCACAATGCAGGAAATTCATAGCTACCCCCCCACACACACACACACTCCCAGTGACATAAGAACGTGAGAGAAGCCCATGTTGGATCAGGCCAGTGGCCCCTCCAGTCCAACACTCTGGGTCACACAATGGCCAAAAACACCAGGTGCCCTCAGGAGGTCCAGCAGTGGGGCCAGGACACCAGAAGCCCTCCCACTGTTGCCCCCCCCCAAGCACCAAGAGTACAGAGCATCCCTTGCCCCAGACCGAGAGATCCTACCTATACCTTGTGGCTAAGAGCCACTGATGGACCTCTGCTCCAGATGTTTCTCCAATTCCTCTGCTCTGTGCCCAGAGGAAGGCAAAAAACCTCCAGGATCTTTGGGGGCCCCCAAAGTGGCAAGCCGCACTACCGGCATGTAAGGAAGGCCTACGAGAGCCAAGCCCTGGCTCACCCCTTTCTGCCCTCCCTCTCGTGATCTGCCTGAGGCCACAGAATCAGCAATAGCTGTCTGATGGCCTTCTAGCCTCCGCTTAAAAAATCTCCAGAGAAGGAGAGCCCACCACCTCCAGAGGAAGCCTGTCCCCCTGAGGAACTGATTTGTTTTGATTCATTCAATGTCTGCCCCACCCTCCCTAGCTGTCAGATTCCCCCCCCCCCCCGCCCACCCATCTTCTCTGCAGCCTCCTTGGGCTCCCCCCCCCCATTCGTGGCCCTTCTCACGCTGCGGGGAGCCCTTGGGTCCAGCAGGTGGCTGTGTGCTTCTTCCTGGTCACGTGGAAGAATTTCTTCCCGGTCAGGGTTGCCAACTGCCAGGTGGGGCCAGGAGATCTCCCAGAATTCCAACTTTTAAAGTGGTTTTTTTTTGGGGGGGGGGGGCACATTTCTAACTGATTTCCACACCACAGAGGTTCATTTCCCTGGAGAGAATGGCACCTTTAGAGGGCAACCTCTACCATGTACCATAGATTCTAGGTGAAATGCCTCCCCACCAACGCTCCCTCTAAGCTGTGGAGTCTGGTGAGCAAGAATTCTACTTTGTGAGCTCCTGGCATTAAAGTTGTGAGTGAGCAATTTAGCTACTGCGTAAATAAGTTTGCTCTGGAGCCATCCCTTCCTTAGCTAAGACAAAAATGTGTGAGCCAGAGGGTAGAAAACTGTGAGCTAGCTCACACTAATTCAGCTTAGAGGGAACATTGCTCCCCACCCCCCCCAGGAATGTCCAGGAATTTCCTCCGGCTCCTGTCTTACTGGAGCCCAACCTCTGCTGCCAAAAGCCGAGGTGATCCGCAGGAGGCCTGTTTCTGCCGCGCAGCCTCTGCTGGGGCTGCTGCCTCCTCCTCCTCCTCTCCACAGGACACCAGCCGGGGCTGCCAGTCACGCCCGTTCCCCTCAGGCCTCCCTGGAGTCATCCCACCCACCCACAGGCACCACAATGCCCTTTGGCTGCTTCCTGGCAGGACCTGGTGGCTGAAATGCGGCCTGCAGGCCTGACCTTTCAGCAAAGGCTTCCTGGGATTTTACTGGCCCACATGCCTTGAGAAGCTTCCACAGGGTCTGTGTCTGTTAAAGGGGCAGGGTGTTCTTGCTCCAGGACTGTTGGCAACCCTGCTCTCTAAGGCTCCGGTCTTGGGCAAGGATCAGGCCAGGAGGGAAACCCGCCCCCTTCTTCCCTGCGGCACCCATCAGTGGAGGGGGGGAGAGCTGGGCCCTGGAGTCCCCTCAGGATTCTGACTGACCTCCAGGGGCCAGAACTCACTCCTCCCCCCGCCCCCCACAGAGGAGATGGCAGCTTAGCTTCCGAGGGTGGACTCCATGGCATCACCTCCCTGCTGAGCCCCCTCCCCGCCCCGCCCCAAACTCCCCGCTCCTCTGGCTCTGCCCCAAATCTCCAGGAACGTCCCAAACTGGAACTGTGACTCTGGCCTGGAGGAGGGGGACTTTTCCTCCCTCTCCCATGATGCCAGAACTCCGGGGCAGCCAGAGGAAGCTGATGGGCAACAGAATCAGGACAGACAGAAGGAACAATTTCTTCCCTCTGGGTAAACAGTGGGATTTGCTGCCAGGGGGTGTAGGAAGAGCCACGGCTTGAAGAGGGAATTATGGACTCCTGGGGAAGAGATCCCTCAACAGTGACCAGCCAGGGTGATTGAAGGGGGCCTCCGTGCTCAGAAGCAGCAGGTCTTCGAGTCCCGGTGCCAGGAGGCCGCCCCAAGGGAAGGTCTTGGACTCCACTCTGTTTGCCGGCCCTTCCGAGGAGCAGGTTGGCCACACCGGGGTCAGCCCGGAGACTGGGCCAGACGGAGTCTGACCCAGCGAGGCTCTTCGGACGTTCTCGTGTGCCCGCCCTGAAGCGGCCCCAGCTGAACTTTCTTTTCTGGCAGCTCCCGCGTGGGAGAACACGCTCCGGCTCATGTTACGGCAGCCCGAGCTTACATAACCCGGGCCGGCTATTTCGGAGCAGGACAGCAAGACCCTTCCTTTGCCTGCCCAACGAGACGGGAATCCCCTCCCACCGAAGGAAGGACACGGGGGCCAAGACTCTCTTCGGAGTGGCCGAACCCCCGGGGAGGACTCTGGAGTGATGGAGAGCCTGGCAGGGGGTCCCCTCCCCACCACCCCCGGCCCACTCCTCACCTGGCGGCAGCTGTAGTCCAGACAGGCTGTGGTCGGACTCATCCTGCACAGCACCCCTCCAAAGATGGCCTCTCTGCCCCCCCTCTCTTTCTGAGTGGAACCCGACCCCCCCCCCGACACCTGCCGGGCAGAAGATCCTGCCGGCAGCCCCTTGCGATCTTTCCCAGAGACTTGTCTTCCTTAAAAGGGGGAGGCGCTAGCAGAAGGGGCCACCACCCTCGGTGCACAGTGGGACCTGCGGGGAGTTTTGGGAGGCTCCGGCCTTGGTGAAGGACTGGCGGGGTGGGGGGGGTCACCAGGAGAGAAGAGTTTGGTGAAGGACTGGCGGGGTGGGGAGCGGCCCTTGCTGGGGCCCTGGCCCGTAGCTAACGTGGGGCCCGTGGGGCCTGGCCCCCTAGTGTTCCTTCTGGGCCCCCTCCCTCCCGAGCTGCCCCCAAAGTGCCCCAACTTACCACCTGCACTGTGCTTTGATTTAATTGGCTGCCCCTCAAGGCCCCCTCCCTCCAAATCCCCCAGCTGTGGGGCTCTGCCTGCCTGCCTGCCTGACAGCAGAGACAGGGGACCAAATCTGGCTCCTCGTGGACCCCTCTGGCTGGCCATGGCGCTCGGGGATCTCAGGAGAGAAGGGAGCTTTGGTGCTGGAAAGTTCATCCCCCCCCCCCCAATTGTATTGGTCTCTAAGGCACGACTGGACTTGAACCCAACTCTCCAGCTGCAGACCAACCCAGCTGACCTCTTGAAAGTACTTCCAGGGAGAGAAGGATCTCTCGCCGCCTTTCACTGGAGATGCCCAGCATTGGTTCTTCCACTGAGCCACCACGACCCCTCCCTGGTGCACCCCACACTGTGGGACTGCAGCTGGCTGGCTGACCCCAGGCTCCAGACCAGCCCTTTGGCCTCTGTCCAGAACATGACGTTCTGCCCACGATCCCAAAGAACGGCCCGGCTCCCCAAGTGTCTTCTCACCACCTGAGTAGAAAAGGCCCTTGGATGCCCTGTGGAGATGGACCTTCCTTTCGCTGTCCCCCATCCCACTCCTGGATCTCGGGCAAGGGCTCCCCTTAGGCTGGGCTTGCTTACGTTGTCATTGGCCGGCTCGTCCTCCATCACGGCCTGGATGCTGTAGGCCAGGAAGCAGAGGATGGCCCCGATCCACAGCAAGATGGAGAAGCCACCAAAGAGCTGCCGGCAAAACTTGACCCACTCCGGTGTGGTCGGGGGAGGCGTCAAGGCATTGGGGCCGTCTGCGGCCAGAATCTCCGCAGCCCGGGTGTTGGTCAGGCCCTGCCGTGGAAAGGGAGAAGGCGGCAGAGGGCAGGGGAGGGTGGGAGGAAAGGGGGTGCAGAAGAGGAATCCATGAGAGACACCACCAGCGAGGCAGAGGGGCAGCCGGGGGGGGGGGAGCTGAGGAGGGGCTCGCGTGCAGGGGCTGCCCCGTTTCCAAGGGGCCTCTTCCCGCTGGAGCCACCGTCCTCCCAGCCACACCACCCTTAAAACACCCCTGCAGCAGGGCCATTTAGCAGCCAGCTCCTTGCAAACAAGGGACTACTGGTAGAGCTGCCAACCTCCAGGCCGTAGCTGGAGAACTCCCACAACCACAACTGATCTCATGCGCCACAGAGATCGTCCCCCCAGGAGAAAATGGCTGCTTTGGAAGGGGAACGCTATGTGGCATTGGGCCCCACTGAAGCCCCTCCCCTCACCAAACCCCAACCTCCTTAGGCTACCCCTCCCCCCCAAAAAAATCTCCAGGTATTTCCCCACCCGGAGCTGGCACCCCTAACTATGGGGGGGATTGTTTATTTATTTATTATTTTTGAGATTTGTACCCCGCCCTCCCCACCTTACAGTTTTCAGTTTTCAGTCCCAGCCAACAAAGAAGGAACTCCCCCCCCCCCCCCCCCCCCGGCAGCGGTGGCGTGAGGGCCCAGGAAGGAAACCCGAAACCGGAAGTGAGACTGTGGCCGCCTGGCCCAGGTTTCTCCGCATGCCTCTGCTATAAATAACAGCGAGGGGGAGGGAGTGACATGTGCTCGGGAGGGGGGGGGTCCCCACAATTCTGAAATGCACATTTATGTTGTTTAGGGCAGAAAAACACCTAGCCGGAAGGTGAGCACCCCCAGAAAGCTCACGGATCCCACGGCGGTGCAACTAACAGTGAGCCCCCCTCCCCTCGTGCGAGGTTGTGCGACGGCCCCCTGCGGTGCTGAAAGGGATCTGGGTGCACCCCCTCCTCCCGGACAGCAGTGACAGCAGCAGAGCGCCTTGGGAGGGCCCCGCTTCAGGGACAGGCTGTGTCCTTGGGAGAGATCAGAACATCCGCAAGAGCCCGGGCCTTGGTTTGTTCCTACAGAGGGAGGGCTGCCTGTGATCTACTGTACGTGGGGCTGCCCTGGAGGGCAACACAGACGTTTCAGCTAGAGGGAAATGCAGCTACACATTTCTTTCCCTCAAGGGGCTGATTCTTTGTGACCCGGCCCACGCATCTGGAGGGCCTCCTCTCCTGGTAGGAGCCCCCGTGCCCATTCAGACCTGCTCAGGGTCCCCATCTGAGCATCCCTTCCTCAGGGGCGGCCTGGCTCTCATGCAAACTTTCCCCATCAGCCCCCTTTTCCTATACCAGGGGGTGCTGCCATCTCCACCCCACCCCTCTGCTGGCCTTGGGAAGAGTTGTGTTTCCAAAAGCATTTCCCCGATGGCTCAAAATGACTCTTTGGGCTGAGAGGCCCCAGTTGGGCCGTATCCGTTTGGAGCAGTTCGGAGAGGATTTGCTTGTGAGGATTTCGGGCTCGAACAGATTGGCATTCTGAGTTCCAGCTGATCTCCTGGAATCCGCCTCGCCTTCTTCTTCTGCAACCCTGGGGACAGCGGTGGGAAAAGAGAGGGCAGGCAAGGGGAGGCGGCAGCAAGGATCGCCCCCCAGGTGACTTACCCTGGAGAGGTCCACCTGGTACTTCCTGCTGATCTCATCCAGAGACAGTTTGTGGTCATCCTACAAGGGAGAAGTGGCACCGGCCGTGAGCCAGGCTGGCACAGAGCTGAACGGCCTGGCAGGCAACTGGGGTTGCCACCCTCCAGGTGGTGTCTGGAGATGTCCCAGAATTACAGATCACCTCCAGGTGACAGCTGCTCTGGAGGGAATGGCCGCTTCAGAGGGCGGACTGTGTCTGGCATGATGGCCCACTGAGGCCCCTCCCCTCCCCTCCCCAGGCCCCACCCCTAAAGTCTCCAGGTATTTCCCAGCCCAGAGCTGGCAATCCAAGTGGAGGAGGGGGGGCATTTCTCCTGCCAGCCCTCTATCCCCGCGATGCCCCCAGACAGATGTCCACAGGGCCCCCCCCCATGCACTACCCAAACACCCCACCCTGGGTGATGGGGGCCCTGGGGTGGGGTGTGTCCCCCTCACTTGAGAGCCCAGCCCCCAGGGAGGCAGCCCTTTGGCTCCTTTAAAGGTGCTCCACCCCCCCTCCATCAACTGACCCCCCCCAGCCCCACCCCCCCAGGGCCCCCCCTCTCTCACCAGGTTCACTTCCTTCTTCAGCTCGTCCAGCTCCTTCTCCTTCTGCTTCTTCTTGCCCCCCCCATTCTCCGCAGTGGCCCCTGGGGGGGAGTACTCACGGCCTGCCTGAGGAGGGAGAGAAGGGGTGAAGGCAAAGCACTCCCCAGCCACGGCGAAAAAAGGGGGTCGGACTGGATCACACGGGGTCCTGAAAGGCTGGCCCCAGGGACGCCAGCAGGGAGAGAGGGCGGTCTCCTCTGGCAGCTGCTCCTGGACTCCTGCTTGATTCCGCTGCTACAGACTGGGAACTTCCCCCAAATCAGGACAAGGTGAACATAAGAGAAGCCCATGTTGGGTCAGGCCAGTGGCCCCTCCAGTCCAACACTCTGTGTCACACAGTGGCCAAGAACACCAGGTGCCCTCAGGAGGTCCAGCAGTGGGGCCAGGACACCAGAAGCCCTCCCACTGTTGCCCCCTCCCCCCAGGCGCCAAGAATACAGAGCATCACTTGCCCCAGACCGAGAGTTCCTAGCTATACCTTGTGGCTAAGAGCCACTGATGGACCTCTGCTCCAGATGTATAAGAACATAAGAGAAGCCCATGTTGGATCAGGCCAGTGGCCCATCCAGTCCAACACTCTGGGTCACACAGTGGCCAAGAACAACAGGTGCCCTCAGGAGGTCCAGCAGTGGGGCCAGGACACTAGAAGCCCTCCCACTGTCCCCCCCCCCCCCAGACTACAGAGCATCCCTTGCCCCAGACTGAGGGTTCCTATCTATACCTTGAGGCTAAGAGCCACTGATGGACCTCTGCTCCATATGTTTATCTAACTCTCTCTTGAAGCCGTCCACGCTTGTAGCCGCCACCACCTCCTGTGGCAGTGAGTTCCATGCGCTAATCACTCTTTGGGTGAAGGACTTCTTTTTATCTGTTCCAACCTGACTGCTCAGCAACTTCAGGGAGTGCCCTCAAGGAACTCTTGTCTTGTGAGAAAGGGAAGAAAGTACCTCTTTCTCTACCTGCTCTGTCCCATGCATAATCTTGTAAACCTCTATGCCTTGCCAACCAACAAGAGATCAAGTGGGCAAGCAAACGCCAGCCTCAGGGGCAAATGCAGCCCACATAGAGAGTTTGTGCACAGGCACTCCTTCATAGGACTGCTGCTGCTGCAGAGTTTTATCCCCGGCTGTGCAGATGGGGATGGGCGGACAGCCTCCCTTTGGTCTGGGGGAATCCCGCTCGTTCCCACCCTTTTCTTCCCATCCCATCATGTCCACTGAGGAGCTCAGTCTGAGTCCAGCACCACCCTGAGAGACCAACAAGAGTTCCAGGGGAGGAGCTGCGGAGAGTCCAGGACCTGGCCAAGGGAGCTTTGCTGCTCCAGAGCTCATACCACCCCCCCCCCAGAACCTGGTCGGTCTCTCGGGACTCGGATCCAGCTCTTCTCCGGCAGACCAACACAGCTGCCTTCTGGAACTACACCAGTGAAGGGGCACCACTGCTGGGACCCCTTCGAGTCTCCTTAATTTAAATCCTAAGCAGAGCTTGGAAATAGAGAAGAACGCCCGGGAATGCCTGTCGTGGCTGAGGGCAGAAGAGTCAGGACTGATCCACCCACGACACGGGCCAAAGTTGCTGCCAGAGAAGGGGCCACTGGCCATGACAGTGTGGAAGAATGAGTCCTCCTCTGGACATGGGCGGAGGGCAGCAGGGAACCAAGTATCGACTCCATCGCTTCCCACCCTCCCTCAGGGTGTCCCTGGGGCACTCAAGGCTGGGATGCTGGAGCTCCTCTTCCACCTCCTGCTTGGGGCCAAGGCCGGCTGTCCCTTCTCTCCCTGGGAGGGAAGCCGCCTGGCCAAGAAGAACCACAGCACCGCTCGGGTGAGCCAAGCGCCACCTTGCCTTGAAGGGACTGCCCCCCCCCCTGGCCTTCCAGCTGGAGGAGCCAAAGGTGGGGCAGGCTAGGGAAGAGGCTGGCTGCTGCAGAGGTGAGGGTGTCCCAAGCCGCGTCCCAACCTCCTGATGCCTTGGACTGGGTCCCTCACCCGAAGGAGACGTGAGGCGATCCACCCCCCCATGTCCCCCGTTGCCCTGGGGAAGGTCTGCCTGCTCCCAGTGAACTGACAGAGGGCCAGGAAGAAGCCGAGAGGTGGCCCCGCTCCTCCGTCCCACTCTCTGGCACCAGGAAGGACGGGGCCAGGGCATCTGGGCTCCCACCAGCAGGTCGGCTTTGCCTCCTCCTTGGCTTGAAGCGGAGCAGGAAGCAAAGCAGGCCACTGGCACGGGGGGGGGGGGGCTGCTTCCCATGGACTTCTGAGGCCCCCCCCCACATAGGACGTCCCCCCCCCACACACACTCATAGGGTCACGGGGCTATGCTCAGCCATCCCGCAGCAAAGGCGCCTGCGTCATGGTAAGCCCTCTCTGAAGGGCTTCCAAGAAGAAGAAGAGGAAGAAGAGGAGGAGATTGGATTTATACCCTGTCCTTCACTCCCCAAAGGAGTCTCAGAGCGGCTGATGAACTCCTTTCCCTCCCCCTCCCCGCAACAGACACCCTGTGAGGTAGGTGGGGCTGAGAGAGCTCTTTCCCAAGCTGTCCTGGAGAGAACAGCTGGTACAGAGCTATGGCTTGCCCAAGGTCATCCAGCCAGGTGCACGTGGAGGAGTGGGGAATCAAACCCGGTTCTCCCAGACTAGAGTCCATGCTCCTAACCACTACACCCAAACTGAATCTCTCTTGGATGGACCTGGTGGAGTTGCTTCGGCCTCTCTCCCCTTGCCCAGGTAAGGAGATCTTGTTCCTCTTTGCCAGGGAGCCTGAGGACCAAGGCTAACCACACGCTGCTCTCATCCTCATCCTTCCCAACTACCCCGGTGGTTGGCAGCGGCACCCAGCAGCGCAATGTTTCCTCTGGAGCCTTGCAAAAAACTCTGGTGGCTCCAGGTGAGCAGTGTGGCCAACAGACTAGGATGGGGGGGGGGGAGATCCAGGATGTTTCCTCTCCCCAAGAGAAAGCCCCGGCCTCCTTCCCATTCCTTCCATTCCCAGGGCCTGTTCAGCCAGGAGAGGAGACGGCTGAGAGGGGACAGAATCACCATCTTTAAGTCCTTGAAGGGCTGCCCTATAGAGGATGGGGCGGAGTTGTGTTCTGTTGCCCCAGAAGGTTGGACCAGAACCAGCGGGTTGACATGAAATCGGAAGAGTTTCCGGCTAAACATTAGGAGGAACTTCCTGACAGTCAGAGCGATTCCTCAGTGGGACAGGCTTCCTCGGGAGCTGGTGGGATCTCCTCCTTAGGAGGTTTTCAGACAGAGGCTGGCTGGCCATCTGGCAGCAATGCAGATTCTGTGAACTTTGGTCGCTCACGAGAAGGGAGGGCAGGAAGGGTTGCCTCAGTGCTTAGTTCTTGCAGCCCTTTCTTACACGCCCAGGGACACGCTGATTGCCACTTTGGGGACAGGAAGTATTTTTTCTCCAGGCCAGTTTGGCCAGAAATCCTGGAGGTTTCTTGTCCTCTTCTGGGGACGTGGAGCAGGGGTCCCTGGGGGTGTGGAGGGGGGTTGGACTAGATGACCTTGGAGATTCCTTCCAACTCTATGATTCTATGGTTCCTGCCTCCATGGGCCCGTTTCCTGCTGCCCGGCGCTGGCATTCTTGCGGTGCTACCCAAAAAGATGGTCAGCAAACAGGAGAAGGCAGAAAGCCCTCTTGGATGTGCTTCAGCGAGCCCCGTGGCTGGCCAGGAGACTGGCACCACAGGCCACCCTCTACCCGTCTGTCTGCCCCCCCCACTCTTTCGGGAATGACCAGTGTCTGTGGGGAGCTCCAGTGGGGCCTACTTGGTTACTGGCAAATGTCTTCCTGCCCCAGCAGGACAGGTCCTTTGAGGGGAAGGTGCTGGGACCGAACTGGGGACACCCACTGATGGTGCAAAGCGCAGGCTCTGCCCCCGAGTGCTTCGGTGCCTCCCGGAACTCGCCAGCTGTGCTGTGCAGAGGAAGGACCCCCCCCCCCCGGGGCAGCCAGGGGCAACTCCGGGAGCCGGGAGGGTGGGGAGCTGCTGCCTTCTCCCCTCGCCCTGCAACTGCCTCAGAAGGGGGGGCCTCACCTGGGACAGCGCTGGGGGCCCCCTTCCCACGGCCCAGAGGAGAACCTTCATTAGCAATCCAGGCACGCCTGGCAGCAAAGGAAGCGAAAGAGCTGAGGAAGATTCTGGCCAAGGAGGGGAGTGAGGGGCCGGCCCAAGTCTATTCAGGCCGCTGCCTTTTCAGCCGGGCAGAAAGGGAGCTCTATTCTCGCTCAGGACTCAGTGGCCCCCCTTCCCTCCCACCCCATTTCCTCCTGCTCTGGGTTCTTGGCTAGGTGCAGGTCCCCCTCTGGCCTCTGGCTACAAAGGGATGTTTCCCTTCCAGGACTCAGAGGGAGGCGAGGGAGGCAGGCATGGCCCTCAACTGCTGGCATGATGCATCCTGCAGCTGGCCAGACAGCGCCCCCCCACCCCCCCAGCCACCAGGTGAGGCCTGGCTCCAGACAAAAGGGGTCAGCCCCCCTGGAGAAAACAGCTGCTTGGGGGGGGGGAGGCACTCTATGGCCTTCTGCCCCACTGAGGTCCCTCTCGGGGCTCCACCTCCAAACCTCCAGGAATTTCCCCCTCCAGAGTTGGCCACCCTGGCCCCTCCTTGCAGTCACTGAGTGCAGGCCACTGGGGGGGGGGCTCTTGCAGGGGGGCCCACTGGACGCTGCCATTTTCAAGGTGTGCCAACCGGCACCAGTGATGGACGCCTCCTGTGCCCACCCCCCAGAATCAGCCCTCAGGGCTGCGACATCTGCAATGGGGAAGGCACTCAGAAGCAAACAGGGGGTGGGGGTGGGGTGGTCATCAACAATGCTCCCTCTAAGCTGTGGAGTCTTGTGAGCAAAAACTCTACTTTGTCAGCCACTGGCCTTAAAGTTGTGAGCGAGCGATCTGGGTCCTGCATAAATTAGTCTGCGCCGGAGCCACATCCTTCCTGAGCTGTGACAAAAATGTGTGAGCCGGAGGCTGAAAATTGTGAGCTAGCTCACACTAACTCTGCTTAGAGGGAACTCTGGGACTCATAAACGCACCTGTGTTGCCCAAGCCCTGGCCAAGAGGCCGACCGCCCCAGGGTCACTGTGACCCCCCCTTCCCAATGATAAGCTGATCCCTCAGGGCTGACTGACCCCCTGGGCCTTCTGGGAAGCTGCTCCACCCTCCGGAGGAGAGTCCAGGGGGCCGCCGGTGGGTTTTGTCAGGGCACAGTGACACCAGCCGAGAGGCACCCGAGTGACCTGGCTCCACAACGAGGCAGTTGGGGGCTTCGCACAGTGCCACACTGGGGCTCCTGCATGGCCAGAGGCGGCCACCACGGGAGAGGGCCTAAACAAGGAGGGGAGGGTGTGCTTCTGGTGTGTGGGGGGGGGGGGCAAAGCCACAGCTCCCAAAGAGGGGCCACCTGTCTCCACCCCCCCACCCCCCAGGGGAGCAGGCATGACTCGCCAGGTGTCAGGGCCACACATTCCCCAGGAGTCCTCCTTGCCCATTTCTATTCCAGCCTAGGGAGGGAGGGAGGGAGGGCCGGGCAGGAAGCGGTGGGCAGCGGAAGCATGCAGAACCCCCCCCCCCCCACACACACACACGCATGCTGGTGCGAGCCCTCATCGAGCCTGAGCTGTTTTGTCCCTTCTATTTATACGCACGGGGCAGAAGACGGGAGGGTCAGAGGAAGCGATTCCCCCCCCCCCAACATCTCTGGGCCTGGAGCCCGCCTGCCCCCGAGGGGAACGGAGGCTGCTGCAGAAGCCGGCCACGCTGAGGGTGAGCCAGGGGTGGGGCTGTGGAGGGCTCGAGCTGCCCGGGGCCACCCAGTTTAAGGGGTGCCCAGCCGTCCCCCCTTCTCCCTCTGCCTCCCCGCCCCTCCCCTCCGGGCCTCCGTAAGGTGACCCTCTGCTCCGAGCCGCTGTTCTTGGCAAGGGGGCCGCTTTTCCACGAGTCCCAGCCATGACCTGTTCTTTTGGTTTCCCCCTGTGGAATAAACATCTGCTTCTGGCCCAGTCCGGATGGCCCCCTGGAAAGGGCCAAGGAGAGGGGGCCGAGCCCAGTCCGGGCCTTGCAGCCCCTCCTCCTTACTCGGGACCAAACAGCTCGGCCCGAGTGCCGCTGCAGCAGCGCCACAGAGACCGGCCCGATTCCTAGGGTGCCAGCTTTCCAGAATCAAAGCTCCCTCTGCCAGATATCTGACGAAAAGAGCTCTGACGCTCAGCGGCTTCTGCCCTGGAAATCGAGCGGGTCTCTATGGGGGCCACTGCAGCGGCATTTGAACCCAGCTGTCCTGCTGCCAAGCAATACGGCCACCCTCTAAAGGAGCTCTCTGGACCACACAGACAGGGCTCCAAGGCACACGGGCCCAACGCGGCCAGCTCTAGAAGCCCTGGCAGCTGGCTTGCGGACACCTCTGTCCCCTGGAGAGCCCACTCCCATTCATTAAAGTTGTGAGTGATTTGGCTGCGGCATACATTAGTCTGCTTTGGAACCATTCTTCCTGAGCTAAGAAGAGAAGAAGGAGAAGAAGAAGAAGAAAAAGAAGAAGAGATTGGACCCTGGGACCCTTCACTCACTTGGAGTCTCAGAGTGGCTGCCAAACTCCTTTCCCTTCCCCTCCCCACAACAGGCACCCTGTGAGGTCGGTGGGGCCGAGAGAGCTCAGAGACAACTGTCCTTGAGAGAACAGCTGGTACAGAGCTACGGCTTGCCCAAGGTCATCCAGCAGGTGCAAGTGGAGGAGTGGGGAATTAAACCCGGTTCTCCCAGATTAGAGTCCATGCACTTAACCACTGCACCAAACTGGCTCTCCAAACTGGCTAAGACAAAAACGTGTGAGCCAGAAGCTAAAAACCTGGGAGCTCGCTCACACTAACTCAGCTTAGAGGGAACACTGGAGGGTGGGGGGACCCGCAGCTCTGTACAACATTCTCCACTCCTCCAAAGTCCCATCAGAGACACATCTTCAGCTGCTTAGGCCTGTGTGTCTTCCCCCCTTTCTTGCTGTTCCCGGCCAGAAAGGATCAGGAGGGCATTTTTAAAAATAAATTACTGCAAAAGGGAAGGAACAGCTGAGGAGGTCCCTTTATGAGAGTCCACTGCAAGGCTTCTTGCGTAGGTCACCCACCTCCCTTGACAACAGTGCACTGCACTTAAGAACCCAAGAAGAGCCCTGCTGGATGAATGAGGCCAGGAGTCGGTCTAGTCCAGCACTCTGTTTCCCACACGGAGCCAGCAGATGGATTACAAAACAGGGAAATGGAACTAACAACTGGGGCGGGGCGGGGGGGGGGGAGGATGCAATGAAAATTTTAAGATTGTGCACTCAGGCAGATCCTGAGAGGGAGGGCAGGAAGGGTTGCCTCAGTGCCCAGTTCTTGTGGCCCTTTCTTTCATGCCCAGGGAAATGCAGATTGCCACTTTGGGGTCAGGAAGCCATTTTTCTCCAGGCTGGTTTGGCCAGGGATCCTGGGGGGGGGGGGGTTGTTCTCTTCTGGGCATAGAGCAGGTGTCACTGGGTGGTGGTGGTGGGGAGGTATTTGTGAATTTCCTGCATTGTGCAGGGGGTTGGACTAGATGACCCCAGAGGTCCCTTCCAACTCTATGGTTCCATTACAAAAAGCCGTCTAGATGTAATTTGTCATAATGCAGAAAGTGGGTTGCAAAAGTCTAGGGGGAGAAGTCCAACAATGGCTACTCGCTATGGTGACGGAGTGGAGCCTCCACATTCAGAGGCATTAATCCTGTGGATCTGAGAGCCAGGAGGCAACATCAGAGGACATCTGCTGGCTCACTGTGGGAAACAGGATGCTGGCCTCATCCATCAGGGCTGTTCCAAGGTCAACTGACTGCCTGTGAGCTCGAGTCAGAACCCCTTCCCTGGATGAGTCCCGGCCTGGGGACGGAACACTTTGTCCCTTTGGACAGCGCCCAGGTGTTGGCTGGGGGGGGGGGGCCTGTCCCCCGGGATGGGGCTGTTGGAGGAGAGGAGAGGATTGTCATTCCCAGCCGCCAGCAACGCAGCAAGCCCCTCCGGGCCTGCAAGAGACCTCCGACGGCCCCTCTTCTTGGGCAGGCAAGCAAGGGCCCACATCACCTGCGGGTCTCAAGCCAGGGGTCATGAGCCCCCCAGTCCTTGAGCTCCCCCTTCTCTCTTGCCCCATAGACCCAAAGGCCAACAGCAGCAGCAGCAGCTTCCCAGCTGCAAGTTTCCAGGGGCCGTGGCCGGGTAGCAACGATCCAAAATTTAGAATCCAAACAAACCTGTCTTTCCCTCTGCTGTACACTGCAGTTTGAAACAAAGGCACTAAGCTGAATCCACAGAAGTTAGTTTCTTTAAAATTCATATCGGACGTGACCCTGGATTCAGAAGGCCTGGGTAGGGGAGGTCTAGCCTGAACTTGGGGGGGGGGGCAACAACCTTTGGTGGACCCTGATCGGGCCCTGTCCATCCCGTGATCCTCCTAGAAAGAGCCCAAGCGCACCCGACACAGACCCCACGCTGGGGCAGAAGCCATGGCTCCGGGAAGGGGCACTGGGACAGGGGAACACATGGCGCTGCCGCCTCATACTGAATCAGACCGCTGGTCCACTCAGGCCCCTGTTGTCTTCTCAGACTGGCAGCCGCTCTCCAGGGTCTCAGGCAGAGAAGGAGCAAGCTCCTTCTCACATCAGCTCCTGCCTGTTGCTTTTAGCCGGAGATGCTGGGGATTGAACCTGGGGCCTTCTGCATGCCAAGCAGAGGCTCTGCCCCTGAACCACAGCCCCTCTTGACAGCTCTCCAGGGTCTCAGGCGGAGGTCTTTCCCATCCCCTCCTGCCTGGGCCTTTTTAACTGGAGATGCTGCTGGGGATCGAACCGGGGACCTTCTGCATGCGGAGAAGAAGCTGTTCCACTGAGCTATGGCCTCTCTTGACAGCTCTCCAGGGTCTCAGGCAGAGGTCTTTCCCATCATCTCTTGCCTGGTACCATTTCAACTGGAGATGCCGGGGATTGAACCCGGGACCTTCTGCATGCCAAGCCCCTCTTGACAGCTCTCCAGGGTCTCAGGCAGAGGTCTTTCCCATCCCCTCCTGCCTGGTCCTCTTTAAGAGGAGATGCCAGGGATTGAACCCGGGACCTTCTGCATGCCAAGCAGAGGTTCTGCCCCTGAGCCACAGCCCCTCCCAAACATCACTAGACATAGATCCAGAGGGGCGGCCCTGTGAGTCTGTCTGTGGCAGTAGAGAAGAGGGAGAGTCCCGGGAGCACCTTGGGGAGTCAGGGCTCACTTCTCTCCAGAGCTTTGCCAGGGCTTCCCTCAGGCACCCACAGGCGAGGCAGTGATCTCCTGAGCACCCACGGGGGTCCCTCTGGTCTCTCCAGGGTCTGCAGCAGAGTGGGTGAGAGGTCTCTTTCCCACCCCCCTCAGCCCCGCTCCATGGAACAGGAGAGGGTGGGGCGAATCTGGGCGCGCCGCACACCTGTCAGACCCCTCCCCGATGGGGCGGGCGGCCAGCCAGCCTGCCGGGCACTGCCCAGGGCCCCCGAGCAAGGGAGGGAGGGAGGGAGGGGGCGCCCTTCCTGCTCCGGCCGAGCTCTGCGCCTTCCCCGGGCAAGAGGCAGCCTCCCCCCCTCCCGCGATCGCCTCCCTTCTCCCCGGACAATCTCGGCCAGCTCTGCCCCCCCCCCGGGGGTCCCGATGGCTCCGCTGGGGGTGGGCTGAAGCTCCAGGTGGCGGCCCGACGGGCAAGGGCGGGGCAGGAGGCCAGAAGTGGCGGGCGCCGTTCGGGCCCCGCCAAAGGGGCTCCGCGCTGGGCTTTTTTGGGGAAGGGTTGTCTCCTCTGCCCCCCACGCCTGCCCGTCTGGTCTGCACCCTGCGGGCCGCCACCTCCCGCTGCTCCCCGGAGGGGCCCCCTGACTCACCCCTTTGCCCATGGCGTCGGCTGGCGCGGGAGGCGGCCCGACGGGGCGAGCGGGCGAGCGGGCGAGCGAGCGCGGCACCCCCCTCCCTGCACGCAGAGCCTCGGGCCCGGGACCCCTCGGCCAGGCGCCGGGCGGGCTTTAAATAGCCTGCGCCGCCGCTCCGCTCCTTCTCTGGGCAGGAGCACTTGTTGAAACCGGAGCCGGAGGGCAGAGCCGCTCCGCCCGCCCGCGCCCCCCTGCCCCCCCACGGCCCGGCCCGCCCCGGCCCTCGCGCCCGGCCCCGCCACGGCCGGCAGGCGGCCGCCCCGCTCTCCGGAGTATCCCCCCCCCCCCGCCCGGTTGGGGAGGGAGGGAGGAACGGCGCCCAGACGGGGACACCCCCCCTCCGCCACGCCCTTCCGCCCCCCCCCCGCGCCCGGCCTCCTCCCACCCCGTCGGGCAGCAGCTCCCTCCCGCCCGGGCTCGTCCCTCCCGTCGCAGCCCCTTTCCACGGATTGGTCCCCTGGCCGCCGGGCTGGGGGGAGGGGAGGGGAGGGGAGAGGAGAGGCACAAGGGCAGGAGAGCAGCCAGCGGCCCCTCCCGTCCAACAGGCCATCACGAAGTCCACCAGCGGGGCCAGAACTCCAGAAGGCCCCCCCCCCACCAAGAAGACAGAGCCCCCCTGCCCCCCTCAGAGCATTCCCTCCCTCCCTCTGCTCCAGATGTTTCTCCAGTCCCCTCTCTGCTGTCTGTGCTTATAGTTGCCACCACTTCCTGCCTGCAGCAGGGAATTCCACCTGTCGATGACTCTTCCGGTGAAGGAGAACTTCCTATGATCTCTTCTAAGCCTGCTGTCGCAATAGAGGCATCACATCCAATCTGAAAGATTTCACAGTCCCACCATACACTGCATGGGCCACGCCACACCCCTGGAGTCTAGTGTGCAGTTCAGGAGGCCTCACTTCAAGAAGGAGGTGGGCAGAATGGAGCAGGTGCAGAGGAGAGCGACCAGAAGGATGGGGGGGGGGGCCTGGAGACCAAGAAGCCCTGTGAGGAGAGGCCAAGGGACTTCTTGGGAATGTTCAGACTGGAGGAGAGGAGAGGAGGCGGAGGGGGGACAGGATTGCTGCTCTCTTGAAGCATCTGAAGGGCTGGGTCCCTTGGAGGAGGGCAGGGAGCTGTTCCCGTTGGCAGCAGAGGAGAGGACTCACAAGGATGGGTTTAAATTACGGGTGGGGAGGTACCAGCTGGATCTTAGGAGAATACTTTTTGACAGTCAGAGTTGAGGCCACAGTGGAATCGGCTGCCTGGTAGGGGGGTGGCGAGCTCCCCCTCCCTGGCAGTCTTCAAGCAACAGCTGGACAAACCCTGGTCAGGGATGCTCTAGGCTGGTCCTGCATTGAGCAGGGGGCTGGACTAGGTGGCCTGCGTGGCCCCTTCCCATGCTGGGATGCTATGATTCTGTGCTCATTAATTTAATGGAGTGCCCACAAGTTCTTGTCTTGTGAGAAAGGGAGAGAAGTCCTTCTTTCTCTGCTGTCTTTATCCCATGCTTAATTTTGTCAGCCTCGATCATGTCACCCCTCAGTCATTGTTTCTCCAAGCTACCCTTTCAGCCTTTCTTCATACAGATGGTGTTCCAGCCCCTTAAATCATTTTAGTTGCCCTTTTCTGCACCTTTTCCAGTGCTGTATCTTTTTTGAGGTGTGGCGGCCAGAACTGCACACAGTACTCCAAATGAGATCGCACCATAGATTTCTACAGGGGCATTCTGATACTGGCTGATTTGTTTCCAGTCCCCTTCCTAATAATCCCCAGCATAGCGTTGGCCTTTTTTAATCGCAGTTGCACACTGAGTTGACCTCTCCAGTGAGTTATCTACCATGACTCCAAGATCTCTCTCCTGAGCAGTTACTGCCAGTTTGGACCCCATCAACATGTATTTATAGTTAGGATTTTTGGCTCCAATGTACATTACTTTGTACTTGCTCACGTTGAACCTAATTTGCCATGCTGATGCCCACTCGTCCAGCCTCAGCAGATACCTCTGGAGTGCCTCATGGTCCTCCCTGGTTCTCACCACCCTGAACAACTTCGTGTCATCTGCAAATTTAGCCACTTCACTCCTTACTCCCAACTCCAGATCATTAATGAAAAAGTTAAAAAGCACCACACCCAATACTGAGCCCTGCGATACCCCACTGCTTACCACCTCCCACTGTGGAAACTGCCCATTTAGACTCACTCTCTGGTTCCTGTTAATCGACCAGTTTTTAACCCACAAGAGGACTTGTCCCCATATCCTGTGACTGCTGGGTTTACTTAGAAGCCTTTGATGAGGAATTTTATCAAAAGGTTTTTGGAAGTTTAGGTAAACAACATCTATTGGGTCCCCCTTGTCCACATATTTGTTCACCCCTTCAAAGCACTCTAAAAGGTGAGTGAGACAAGATCTTCCCTCCTAGAATCCATGCAGATTCTTTCTCAGTTCTATCTTTAATGTCAGATTCCACCAACTTATCTGGTGTCGATGTTAGATTGACTGGGCTGTAATTTCCCAAATCTCCCCTGGAACCTTTTTTTTAAAGATGGGGGTGACGTTAGCTACCTTCCAGTCCTTGGGAATGGAGTCAGATTTTAGTGATCGATTGCACATTTTTGTCAGGAGATCCACAAGTTCACATTTGAGTTCTTTCGAACTCTTGGATGTATGCCATTTGGGCCTGGTGATTTGTCAGTTTTTAAGTTGTCCATCAGTTGTAGGACCTCCTTTCTCGCCACCTCAATCTGACTCAGGTCTTTCGACACCCCTCCCGAAATCAGCGGTTCTGGAGTGGGCAGGCACTTCACATCTTCCACAGTGTAGACAGAGGCAAAAAAATGCATTCAGCTTCTCAGCCATTTTCCTATCAACCTACCCCTTGGTCATCCAAGTCCCCACTGCGTCCCTGTCTGGTTTTCTACTCCTAATGTATTTGAAGAAAAATAAGAAAATTGCAGTATGCTCCTCATATTCCCTTTTTGCCTGCCTGATCACAGACTTGCATTTTCCTGCTTGTCCGGCAAGGCGGGATACAAATAAAAATAATAAAGAAAATAAATAAATTTGCCACAGCCGGTGCTCCCTTGTCTTTACCTCACTCGAACTAGCCTTCCACCACTTAAAGGGATCCTTCTTACCTTTTACTTTACTTACCTACTGCTTGCATTACTTTGTTAGTTAACCATGCAGGCCTTTTTTAATACCTATTTGTACATTTCCTAACCTGTGATATACATTTTATCTGAGCTTCTAGGACTGTGGTTTTAAATAGTATCCAGGCTTCCCAAAGGGATTTGACCCTCCTTACCTTTCCTTTAGGGTTGCCAGCCTCCAGGTGGGGCCTGGGGATCTCCTGCTTTTACAACTGATCCCCAGCTGGCAGAGATCAGCTACCCTGGAGAAAATGGCTGCTTTGGAGGGTGGACTCTATGGCATTGTACCACGCGGAGGCTCCTCCCCTCCCCAAACCCCACCTTCTCCTGGCTCCACCCCCAAAGTCTCCAGGTATTTCCCAACCCGAACTTGGCAACCCTACTTCCCTTTCAGTTTCTTCTTCACAAGCCCCCTCATCTGAGAGCAGTTACCCCTTATAAAATTAAATATAGATTCAGGTGGATAGCCGTGTTAGTCTGAAGCAGCAGAACAAAATTTGAGTCCAGTGACACCTTTAAGACCAACAAAGTTTTATGCACATGAAAGCTTATATTTTGGATAAAACCTTCTTGGTCTTAAAGATGCCACCGGTCTCAAACTTTGTTTTAAAGTTCAATGTGGTTGTGTTGGTCATTGTGTTGGCACCTCCTGATTTACATAAATGCGAAACTTAATAGCATTATGGTCACTGTTCCCAACTAGTGCTACAGCATTTACATCTCCCACCAGGTCTTGAGCAGTACTTAGGACCAAGTCCAGGATCACCTCCCCCCTGACAGGTTCTGTGACCATCTGCTCCATGGCACAGTCACTTAGAGTATCTGGAAGCCCAATTTCTTTCTCCTGACTCAATCAACGTGAGGGTAGTTAAAATCACCTGTTATGACATGGTTATTTCATCTAGCTGCTTTCCTTAATTCTTTTGCTGTTTTGAGATCATCCTCTAACCTTGATCTGGTGGATGATCACAAACTCCGGGGAGTTCAGCTTCCTTTTCGACCCACTAGTTCCACCCATAGTGTTTTTGTAAGCAGATCTATTTCTCTTAGATTCTCAGTTTTACTGGACTGTATACCCTCTCTGACATAGACAGACCCACTCCATTTCTGACCCTTCCTCCCTATCCTTCGGATATGTTATATCCAGGAATCGCTGTATCACGCTGATTATTCTCATCCCACCAAATTTCTGAAATGGCCAAAATGTCTACGTTCTCCTCTGACACTAAGCATTCCAGCTCCCCCTTTTTACCTCGGACACTTCTAGCATTTGCATATCTTTCCTTATATATGATTCAGTAGTGGGGTGGCACATTCTGAACATTCCACATGCTCCTAAACCAGTTGGCTCCATTATGTGTCACTCAGAAGCTGTCCCTATCAACTGGCTGCATTGCCTGAGTCCTGCCCACAGTGCGCTCCATCAGCCATTGGCTTGTCAGCCACCACTCAAGAGTACTCGTGTTCCATTGGCCGGGTGCTGGGTCGGCTCCTCTTTCCCGCCCACTCCCCCGACAGCCACTGTTCCCTGTCAGAATTACTGGCAATCAGCTCTCTATCCTGATGAAGACATTTCGCCTCCTTGGTTCCTCTGTGGGACTAACTTTTTCCTCAGTGGCTGTTGGTAGGCAACCAAGCTTGGTTCTGTCAGTAAAAAGGCAAAGGAATGAAACCCTTTCCACGCCTTTGTGAAGAACTCATTGGGGCCAGTCCTGACTAGGGTTGCCAGCTCCAGGTTGGGAAATTCCTGCTGAGTCTTTCTGCCCCCCCCCCCCCCAAAGCTGCCCTCCCCAGGATCCACCTCCCTAATCTCCAGGTATTTCCCTACTCAGAGCTGGGAACCCTACTTTCCCCTCAGTGCCTGTTGCTGGTCAACCAAGCTTGGTTCTGTCAGTAAAAGGCCCTTTCCACACCTATTTTGGCCTTCAGGAGAAAACTCATTGTGTCCTTATACCCTGCTGAGATGGCCCCCCTATGACAGCCAATGTGACATAGCAGTCAGTGCTTCAGAGCATAGTAGAGGCTGCAGGTGGGGTGGGGAGATGGAAAGCTGAACAGTGAGGGGGAAATAAAGGTAGGTTGATGCTTGGCTGGGAAGGAGATAGTTGCCAACTCCAGGTGGGAAATTCCTGGAGATTTGAGGGATGGAGCCTGGAGAGGGTGAGGTTTGAGGAGGGGTGGGACTTCAGACAGGTACAATGCCATAGACTCTACCCTCCAAACCAGCCATTTCCTTTTGGGGAACTGCTGTTGCCAATCTCCAGGTGAGGGCTGGAAATCACTCAGTTCCCCTGGAGAAAATGGTGGACTCTGTGTCATTATACCCTGCTGAGGTCGCCACAGCAAATTGACGCTGAGTGCCCAAATCCTTGGCACTCTCCCAGAGCCTCTTTCTAGAGCCCGTTGTATTTATTCCCACAATGGGCCTTATTCCGAGTAAAGATCTATAATTCCCTGGACATGTCAGGCCTGCAGCCTTCCTCCTGGGGCCTCTAGACCTGGCCAGGCAGTCAGTATTGTTTGTCACCCTCTCGGTGGCCAGCCCTAACCCATTTCCCCCTAGAACAGTAACAGAACTGCCCCTTCATCTCCTAGAGACGAGCCATCCCGAACCAGAGACCTCTCATCTCCTGCCGGCTTTCCCCGAGGAATTCGTTTTAAAAACTGCTCTGCCACCTTTTTGATATTAAGTGCCAGCAACATGGCTCCTCCTTGGGACAAGTGGAGGCTGTCTCTTTTGTACAGGCGCTGCTTGTTCCAAAAAGGCATCCCAGTGCGTAACAAACTTAAGCCCTTCCTCCCTACACAATTATTAAGACTCCTAATTTGTGCCTGCCTTGCTGGCCCTGTGTGTGGAACAGGCAGGACTTCTGAGAGGGCTCCCTTGGAAGTCCTGGCCTTGAGTCTCCTGCCTAGCAGCCTAAATTTTTCTTCCAGGACCTCATAGCTGCATTCCCCCCCCGCATCGTTGGTGCCAACATGTACCAAGACCACTGGCTTCTCCCCAGCACTGTCTGCCAGCCTATCTGGACCACATGCAGTGTCCATTATCTTTGCACAAGACAGACAAGCCACCATGCAGTCAGTATGTGGGTTCAGGACCCATCTATCTACACGTCTAAGGACTGAATCACTACCAGGAGCCCCCCCCCCCCCTGCCCAGGGATGGCTCCTTCACACCAACGGATACCTGTTGACCAACTGTAGGGAGTCTGCAAAAGGAGGAAAGGTCTGAAGATGCTGCCTTTATTCTGGCACTTCACTCATTCGCAGAATGTCTTTCCGGCTCTTGCCAGGCACTGCAGCCTCTGGCCCCAGACCCCTGCTGACACCGCCAGGCCGCTCTGTGTGGACTGCAGTGCTCTTGGCCTGGCCTTGAGACAGAACTTCCTGGGTGCAGAAGACATGGCAGGGATGGGTGGGCACTGGCTGCCACCTTGGGAATGCTGTGCCGCCTACACTGCCCCAACTCTCCTTTCCAGTTTGGAGAGCCAGTTTGGCGTGGTGGTTAAGTGCGCGGGCTCTTAACCACCATCTGGGAGAACCGGGTTTGATTCCCCACTCCTCCACTTGCAGCTGCTGGATGACCTTGGGCAAGCCATAGCTCTGCACCAGCTGTTCTCTCAAGGACAGTTGTCTCAGAGCTCTCTCGGCCCCACCTACCTCACAGGGTGTCTGTTGTGGGGAGGGGAAGGGAGGGGAGATTGTAAGCCGCTCTGAGACTACAAGTGAGGGGCAGGGTATAAATCCAATCTCTTCTTCCTCTTCTTCTTTCCCCAGGGGACTATCCATCCCCCTTGGGTCCGGGGGCAGGAGCTCAAATCCAGTGCCTCTTTTGTGGGCCTCAGACTCAGTGGTCCCACTTCCAGCCCTGCACTTCTTCCCCCACCCCCCTGTGTGATCTTCTCCAGCTAAATTGCCCCCCCCCCATCCTGACTCAGATCAGAGGAGCGATAGAATCACAGAGTTTGAAGGTGCCATAGAGCCAGTTTGGTGTAGTGGTTAGGAGCGCGGACTCTAATCTGGGAGACCCGGGTTTCATTCCCCACTCCTCCACGTGCAGCTGCTAGTGTGACCTTGGGTCAGTCACAGTTCTCTCAGAGCTGTTCTCTCAAAAGCAGTTCTCTCAGAGTGCAGGGGTTGGACTAGATGACCTGCAAGGTCCCTTCCGACTCTAACATTCTATGATTCTATGATTCAGAGCTCTCCCAGCCCCGCCTACCTCCCAGGGTGTCTGTTGTGGGGAGGGGAAGGGAGAGGAGTTTGTCAGCCACTCTGAGACTCCTTCGGGTAGTGAAGGGCCGGGTATAAATCCAATCTCCTCCTCCTCCTCCTCCTGCTCTTCTTCATAGAGGCCATCTGGTCCAGGCCCCTGCTTAGTGCAGGGTCAGTCTAAAGCATCCCAAACAAATGTTTGTCCAGCCGCTGCTTGAAGACGGCCAGATCAGGCATGGCCTTTAGAGAACATCAAAGCCAGCAAGTTTTTTTGGGGGGGGGGGAAGGAGTATGCCTTTTGAGAGTAAAAACTTCCTTCGTTATTCGTTTGATGCCAAAGGGAAGGGAACTTTGCCTCTCAAAAGTGACATGCAAACAAAATGCAAAAAAAGAACAGAGTTTATTCCCCCGCCCGAAACTTCTTGGTCTCTGAGGTGTTCCTGGACTCGAACCCAGCTCTTCTATCATGGACTGGCATGGCTGCCATCTGGAACTAGCATCCTTTGGGTCTCCCTCAGGGGCACCAATCCAGACCCCTCTGCTTCACGCAGCTCTCCTTTGCCATGCCTGGACCCACTTCGGCATCTCATCTGTACCTCTGTCTGCAGGGCGCTGCGAGGGCCAGGCAGAGGGTCCCCCGGGGGGGCTTCCAACCGGCCTGGGCAGAACACCCGAATCCAGGAGAAGGTCTCCTGCACCCTAAGGAGCTGGACTGATTGCCGCCAGCAGGTTTGCTTTGGTATGGCTGAGGGATGTGCTGTCTTTTCCCCCCCTCCCCCCCAAAAGAAATTGATGCTAGGGACTGAACCACCTGCTGGTCCTCCCTGAAAATGGACATGCAGCACGACAGAAGGGAAACATGGCCCCCTGGCCCCTCGGAGCAGGGCACTCTGGAAACCCTTGGGTCCGCCCAGTGGAGCTTCTAGCGAGAGGCCGAAGGTGGAGGAATGCTGGAGGGGGAAAAGGTCCCCGCTTGGAAAGCAAAGCCCACCCTCCCGGCCCCTGCTCAGGGGGAATTAGCTCCCAGGCATGCGGTGCTGGGCTCTTGCTTTCCAAATCCCTTTTTAATTTGTTTTGGGTGTGGAGGGGGGCAGTTTCCTTCCAGTCATGGCCCTGTTTTGAATCTGGAGCCAAATGAACCTTTCCTGTTCTCCAGGGCAATTTTTGTAGAAAAAGCCCAGCAGGAACTCATTAGCATAATAGGCCACACCCAACAGCAGAAACTCATTAGCACATTAGGCCACACCCCTGATGGCACAGAGAGAGAGAGAAAAGGGGAAAAAAGGAAAGAAAGAGCGAAGGAAAGGAGGGAAAGAGAAGGAAAGGAGGAAGGAGGAGAAAAGAGGGAAAGAAAGAGTGAAAGAGAAGGAAAGAGGGAAAGAAAGAGAGAAGGAAAGAAGAAGGGAAAGAAAGAGAGAAGGAAAGAAAAAGAGAGAATGAAAGAAAGAGGGCAAAGAGATGGGGAGGGAGGCTTTCCTACCCCCATCAAGGCTCTGCCACCCCCTGCGGCCCACCCACATCAAGCCCCCCAATCAAGCCCCCCACAGCCACCATGCACCAGCACCTACCAGGAACAGGGAGAGCAGAGAGGGAGGCTCTGTGAACCCCAACAGGGGCCTTTCCCGCTGGCTCCATTGCACTTAAAGGGAGCTCACTCCCTTTAAGTGCAGAGAGCCGGAAGGCCTCCAACACCCGACTGTGCGGGGAGGGGCAGGGCAGGGCAGGCTCAGACACCAGCTGGAACGCTGTTCTGGTATGTTCTGGCCCAAAGAGAGCCCTGCCGTTCTCTGATACCATTTCTGGCAGGGTTTTGCCTCCTCTCCAAGCTTCCTGCCCCACCTCCCCCCCCAGTGTCTGGAAGAAGAAGACGAGGAAGAAGAAGATATTGGATTTATACCCTGCCCTTCACTACCCAAAGGAGTCTCAGAGCGGCTTACCAACTCCTTTCCCTTCCCCTCTACACATCAGACACCCTGTGAGGTGGGTGGGGCTGAGAGAGCTCTGAGACAACTGTCCTTGAGAGAACAGCTGTGCCAGACCTATGGCTTGCCCAAGGTCATCCAGCAGGTGCAAGTGGAGGAGTGGGGAATCAAACCCGGTTCTCCCAGATCAGAGTCCGCGCACTTAACCACTATGCCAAACTGGAAAGGCGCAGCCTCCCCCACCCCTTGCCACTGCCTCCTTCTGCCCCGGCAAGGAGGACCCCTGGATTCAGACTCCCATTCCTCTTTGCCCGGCCCAAAGTGCAGGCCTCCGGGTGCCCCGACCTCTCAGGCTCACTTTGCACAAAAGAGCGGGACATTCACCTCCCCCCACCGCCTCTTCTCCCCCGGAGCTCAGTCCTCCTGGAAGGAACTGGCAGCGTGGGGAGGGGGCCCCTCTCTGGCATCATATCCCCACCAAGCCCCCTCACTTCTCCAAACTCTGCCCTCATGAGGGAGGGGCCCAGTGGCTCAGTGGCAGAGCCTCTGCTTGGCATGCAGAAGGTCCCAGGTTCAATCCCTGGCATCTCCAGTTAAAAGGACCACGCAGTAGGTGATGGGAAAGACCTCCACCTGAGACCCTGGAGAGCTGTAAAGAAGGGCTGTGGCTCAGTGGCAGAGCCTCTGCTTGGCATGCAGAAGGTCCCAGGTTCAATCCCTGGCATCTCCAGTTAAAAGGACCACGCAGTAGGTGACGGGAAAGACCTCCACCTGAGACCCTGGAGAGCAATGGAGAGGGGCTGTGGCTCAGTGGCAGAGCCTCTGCTTGGCAGGCAGGAGGTCCCAGGTTCAGTCCCTGGCAGCATCTCCAGTTAAACAGGACCAGGCATCATCCCAGGTGATGGGAAAGACCCCTCCGCCTGAGACCCTGGAGAGCCGCTGCCAGTCTGAGCAGGCAATACTGGCCCTGATGGACCGAGGGTCTGATTGAGTTGTGAGGCAGCTTCATCTGCCCACTAGACATGCCAGCTTTATCATGGCTCCGTGGCAGAGCGGCTGCTTGGCACGCAGAAGGCCCCAGGCTCAGTCCCCGGCAGCATCCCCAGCTCCAAAGACCAGGCAGGAGGGGACAGGAAAGCCCTCTCTCTCTGCCGGAGGCCCTGGAGCACGGCTGCCAGTCTGAGTCGACAGTAGGGGCCTTGAGGGACCCAGGGAGGGGGGCCTGATTCAGTAGAGGGCGGCTTCAGGCGTGTTCCACCCCCCAGATTTCCATGAAATTCCCAAGCTGGAGTGGGCAACCCTGCCCCCTTTTCCCGGGGGGGCCATACCTTTTTGTGACGGGGCGAGGGCCAAGCCTGGCGCGGCGAAGGGGCTGACATCACTCCCCTTGGTGGGTGGCCTCCCCTGGCCGGGGTCCCCAGGCGGCATGTGGTGCTGCACCAGCTGAGGGGGGGCAGAAGGGCTGGGAAGGGGGAGACAGGGGGCCTGGGGGGAGAGGCACCCCAGAAGGGGAGGGAGGCCACACTACCCTGGGCCCAGCAGGGGCAAAGCTGGCAGCTGCTGGCAGGAAGTGGAAAGCACCAGGGGCTCTCCATTCAAGGAACATGTCCAGGAGGAAAAGGGGGAGAGAGGCCACACTCCGCTCCCGGCAACCGCTGTTGGTCTCCTAGTGACCAAGGCCCCACCCCTCACCGCTTCTTGGCAACCAACCGAGATTCCTCTCTCCGCAAACACTGCCCCGCCCCTTCCACTGGGGTCATCACCCCGGCAACCGAGGGCCTACCCCAGCGCCATGTTTAGAACTAGGGTTGCCAGCCTCCAGGTGGCACCTGGGGATCTCCCGCTTTTACAACTGATCCCCAGCTGACAGAGATTAGCTCCCCAGGAGAAAATGGCTGCTTTGGAGGGTGGACTCTATGGCATTGTACCATGCCAAGGCCCCTCCCCCCCCAACCCCACCCTCTCCTGGCTCCACCCCCAAAGTCTCCAGGTATTTTCCAACACAGACTTGGCAACCCTATTTAGAACCCCCACCCCACCACCCCACCCCCGGCTGGAGAGAGTCTGCCCTCCAGGGCAGCCATTTTCTCTTGGGGAACCGATAGCTGTCAGCTGAAGATCAGTTGAAATTCCAGGAGATCTCCAGGCCCCGCCTGGAGACTGGCAGCCTCTACTGGCTTCCAAATAACCAAGGTCTGCTCCAGCATTGTTTCCTCTAATGTCCCCTGGCTGGAAACCAGGGCCTAGTTTCCTAGCAACCAATGGCCTAGTCCAGCACTCCTATAATTCCTCCTGTCTGTTTCCCTAATCATAGAATCATAGAGTTGGAAGGGGCCATACAGACGATCTAGCCCAGGGGTGGCCAGCCTTGCTCAGTGTAAGAGCCACATAGAATAAACATCAGATGTCTGAGAGCCACAAGACATGAACAAATATTACACATACAGTTTTATTGGGAAACGTGCACATTTTCCTTTTATTAATATTAAATGAGACTGCCAAAAATAAAAACAAAAGGGATAAAAACAGATATTGATTTGTCCAATGATATTTGTTTGCTAATGGTATTTATTTATCTAAGAGAGAGAGAATTAGAGAAGTGGAAAGAAAAAAAGAAAGGAAGGAAGAAAAGAAAGAAAGAAAGAAAGAAAATAGATGGGAGGGAGGGAGAAAAAGCATGGCTCCCCTTTGCTTCCATGCTGCACAGCTGGGAGCTGCACAATATGCGTGAAAGAGCCACAGTTTGGCCACCCCGATCTAGTCCAACCCCCTGCCCAGTGCAGGACCAGCCTAAAGTATCTCTGACAAATATTAGTCCAGCCTCTTCTTGAGAGCTGCCAGTGAAGGGGAGCTAATCGCCTCCCTAGGCAGCTGATTCCACTACTGAACCACTCTGACTGAAAAAGTTTTGCCTAATATCCAGCCGATACCTTGCTGCATGTAATTTAAACCCGCTGCTTCGGATCCTCTCCTCTGCTGCCCACTGGAACAGCTCCTTGCCCTCCTCTAAACGGACAGCCTTTCAGATACTTGAAGAGAGCAATCCTGTCCCCCCTCAGCCTCCTCTTCTCCAAACCAAACATCCTTAAGGCCCTGAGCCTCTCCTCGTAAGGCTTCTTGGTCTCCAGGCCCCTGATCATCCTCGTTGCTCTCCTCTGCACCCTCTCAAGTTGTCCCCTAGCAGCCAACCAGTGCCCCTTGGCAACAAATTCCCTGGCTTCTACAGTGCCCTCTGGCAACCAACCAAGATCGAATGTTCCAGCTGCAACCAAGGTACTGCCACTAATTCTGTAAAGCCCCCAGGCAACCAGTCAAGGCTCTGTCCTTAGCAACCATGGTCTGCTTGCCACTAACACTGTTTCAGTAACGTTCCCTCGTATATCACCCCAGGCTTTGCCCCTTGCAACGAAGGGCCGACCGCCAACATGGCTTCTGTAATGTTCTTGGCAACCAACCAAGACCCTGGGAAAATTAACTCCATCAAAAGGCCCGGCAGCTGCCGAGCAACATGAACCTAACTTGGCTTCTGTTGCAGCTATGGCTTGGGGTGTCACCTAAAATGTAGGGATTACCCTTCTCTGCCTCTCTGCCTCAAAATGGTCTATGAGTTTGTGGTTAGTGCTGGAGACAGTCAGATGACTCTGGGTTCCTTGATTTCTTTGTCCTGGAATGCCTTGAGGCAGCGGAACGCTTTTGCACTGAGTAGAAAGCCCTTGCATTAGCCAGCAAGAAGTTTCTCTGCGGAAACATCACATCCTGCAGACAACCTCCGATGCATGGTGTTTTCTAACAGCATCCCCCCCCACAAGTCCTCAGCACGTCTGCCTTTTCCATTTATTTTAAGTACATCAGACCCGCCCTGCTGGATCGGACCTGTGGTCCATCTAGTCCAGCATCCTGTCTCACACAGTGACCAACCAGTTCCTCTGGAGGGTCATCAACAGGGCAGAGAAGCCGAGGCCTTCCCCTGAGAAGAAACTCAGAAGAGCCCTGCTGGATCAGGCCAGTGAGGGTCCCTCTAGTCCAGCATCCTTTTCCCACACAGTGGCCTCAACCAGCTCCTCTGGAGGGCCAACAACAGGGCAGAGAGGCCGAGGCCTTCCCCTGAGAAGAACCTCAGAAGAGCCCTGCTGGATCAGACCAGTGAGGGTCCCTCTAGTCCAGCATCCTCTCTCACACAGTGGCCTCAACCAGTTCCTCTGGAGGGCCAACAACAGGGCAGAGAGGCCTATGCCTTCCCCTGAGAAGAACCTCAGAAGAGCCCTGCTGGATCAGACCAGTGAGGGTCCCTCTAGTCCAGCCTCCTGTCTCGCACAGTGGCCAGCCATTTCCTCTGGAGGGCCAACAACAGGGCAGAGAGGCCGAGGCCTTCATATGAACATAAGAGCCTTGCTGGATCAGACCAGTGGCCCATCTAGTCCAGCATCCTGTCTCACACAGTGGCCAACCAGATCTTCTGGACGGCCAAGAACAGGGCAGAGAGGCCACGGCCTTTCCCCTGACATTGTCTCCTGGCTCTGAATGTGGAGGTTCCCTTCATTCATCATGGATAGTGGTTTATCCTCCATGAATCTATTGAAAACCCATTTAGAGCTGTTTATTCCTGTAGCCATCAATAGATCCTTTGGCAGCAAATTCCACATTTTAATCAGTTTCTTTTCTCATAGGGAAGGCGCTCCAACCCCCTCATCCCTTTGGTCCCCCTCCTCTGCACTTTTCCCAGCTCTGCCATGTCAGGCTGCACCATAGATCTCTACAGGGGCATTACAATATCAGCTGTTTCCTCATAATCCCTAACACAGAATTTGTCTTTTTCACTGCTGCAGCATACTGGGTTGACACATTTATTGAATTATCCACTACGACCCCAAGATCTTTTCCCCTCTCAGTCTCAGCGAGTTCAAACCCCAGTAGCCTAGGCTTGAAGCTGGGATTTTTTTTTTGTCCTAGTCTGCATCACTTTACACTTCCCAACACTGAGCTTCCTTTGCCCCAATGCCGCCCACTCACCCAATTTGTGGAGGTCGTCTTGGAGTTCTTCACAATTAGCCTTGGTCTTCCCCATCCTGAATAGTTTGGTGTCATCAGAAAACTTGGCCACTACATTACTCACCCCCAGTTCAAGATCATTTACGAAAAAATTAAACAGTACCAGCCCCAATACCGATTTCTGTGGGACCCCACTGCTTGCTTCCCTCCATTGAGAGAACTGTCCATTGATTCTTGCTCTTTGCTTCCTGTCATTTAACCAGTTTTTAATCCATAAGAGAACCCATCTTCTTATCCCATGACTGCTAAGTTGACTTGGGAGTCTTTGGTGAGGTGACTTGTCCAAAGCCTTTTGAAAGTCCAGGTATATAAAGCCTACTGGGTCACCACTGTCTACACCCGGGGTGGGCAATCGTTTTGGCTCAGGGGCCACTTTGTGGGAGCGGAGGTTAGCGGAGGGCCGCACCTTTTAAAATGATTGCATCCATTAGTTAACTTTGCACTTCAGAAAAGGTATAAATTGTATCATAAAAATCAATAAATATAAATTAAATAAAATAGTGGTGGTTTTATGCAATTTATTTATTGTGCTAATTTCATATCATCTATAGCTGCAAGCACATTTAATTTTAGAATCAGTTTAATGAGACAAATGTGCCCTATCATACTTTTCTACATTTTTTTTTGAAATCAGGAGAGAGATTGCTTGTTGAGATTCTCATCACAGCCTGCAACTTAATGTCTGCCAAAGAGCATCTATACTTACTCTTGTTGATCTGGCCGACTGTCTTGGCGGGCCGCAAAAAACTCTGTGGTGGGCCGCATGTGGCCCGCGGGCCGCAATTTGCCCACCCCTGGTCTACACGATTGTTCCTTTGTCATCCAAAGGCCCCACTGATTCTCTGGCTGGTTTCCTGCTGCAGATATATTTTTAAAAGGTTTGTTTGTCTTGATGCTTTCAGCAACCCACTCCTCAAAATCTGTTTTTGCCCGCCTGATTATTGACTTGCATTTCTTTTGCGAGAGCCTGTGGTCCTTCCTGTTCAATTCATTCATTTAAAAGCTGCCTCTTTGCTCTTTCATAGCTTCCTTGAGATGGGTAGTTAACCACACAGGCCTTCTTTTAGACTTGGCAGTGCCTTTCCTCGTCTGTGGAATGCATCCTATCTGGGCTTCAGTGAGTGTGGTGCTTGGGGGGGGGGCAACAGTGGGAGGGCTTCTGGGGTTCTGGCCCCACTGCTGGACCGCCTGAGGGCCCCTGGTGCTTTTGGCCACTGTGTGACCCAGAGCGTTGGACTGGGTGGGCCACTGGCCTGATCCAACATTGGCTTCTCTCTTACGTTCTTATGGTTTTAAACAGCTTCCAAGACTCCTCTGGGGATCTGACTCTCTTGCGTGTCCCCTTCAGCTTCCTTTTAACTATTCCTCTCATTTTTGTAACATTCCCTCTTTTGAAATAAAATGCTACCATTTTGGACTTTAGGGGTAACTTTCCATTGTCCTGGATGCTGAACTTAATAGTGTTGTGGTCACTACAACCCCTGCATCTCTCACCAGGTCTTGAGACCCGCTCAGAACCAAGTCCAAGATCACTACCCCTCTGGTTGGCTCTGTGGTCAACTGTTTTTAACAGTTTATTTTTAACATCATGCCTCAGGAAAAAATTTACTTTGGGATTTTTTTGAGCTGCTTCCCAGAAAAGTACCCTGTACCTGTTAAAGATAACTACCAAGTAATGGATGCCTTTGGGAGATTCTCCAAGGAAGGAGGGGGTTTACAGTTCCATGCCCCTCTGTGCTGAGGCCACCAGCTCTTTTTAGTCTTTCAACCCAAACCCGTGTGGCACACCTGTTTAAGGAATCCCCTTCGGTAAAGGATTCCAGGAGGTCTCCAGCTCAGGGGCAAGAGGGGCGTTTCTTTTCTGAATTGTGTTGACAGTTTTTAAGGGTATTAATACTGATTGTGCAAGCCGCCCCGAGCCTGCTTGCAGGAAGGGTGGGGTATAAACTGAAGTAATAAAATAAAAATAAAATAAAAAATACCAGCCAGGATGGGCTGCTCAGTTTCTTGAACACTGTAGGAGGCCCCTTCCAAAAAGGCGTGCATTTTAGATTTCCTCCGGGGGTGAAGACACATTTTCTCCCTTCCCCAGGCTGGAATACAGTCCATCTTGTCCCTAGCATGTCATCTTTGGTATTCATGGTTCTGCCTCATCGGCAGATGTCATTTGGCTAAGGTTGCCAACTCTGGGTTGGGAATTTCTGGAGTTTGGGGAGGGGAGAGACCTCAGCAAGTTACGATGCCAGAGAGTCCTCTCTCCAAAGCGGCCCTTTTTCCCCCCGGGGGACTGATCTCTGTAGTCTGGAGATCAGTCGTAATTATGGGAAAACTCCCTTCTCCACCTGGAGATTGGCAACCCTGAATTTGGCCTGGGTCTCCCTTGGGGAACTGCTGCTGTCCCCCCTCCCCCCCGGACTGTGTGTGAACTGCTTGCGAGCGGGCCTGCTCCAGCTGCTTGTCCACTGATGCTGTCAGGGGTGCGTGTGCGCATAGAATTATGCCCTCCCTCTGGTCTCTCTGCCCTGCACCCTCCCTGAGCACGACAGAGTCCATTGGTTTGTCTGAAAGGGTGTCAGCTTTAACAGGGAGGCTACAGAGCTGCACTGTTAATCCATTTCTAAACTGGATTTTCCCGGAAGACTCTGTCCGCCCTGGCCTGCGGCTGGATATGAGCCCCTCAGTGCAAAGCCAGTTCCAAATTTGGTTGGGCCGCATCAGCCTCATTTGAATCGGCACTTGGCCTGGGAGGAGCAGGGAGAAAGGGAACCCGAGTGCGTCTACAGAGGCGCCCCTTCTCCCGTCTCCCTTGCGAGCCTTCGCTCTCTGCCTTTCCGAAGGGCAGGGCCACCCACCCTGCCCCCCCCCCCGCCCGAAACCCCCACTGGGGCCTGTTCTGCCTTCTGGTCACGGCACTCGTTCTCGCTCACGGCCATCAGGAGCTCAACGCCAGCCAGCTGTCTGCTGATTCCAGGCTCTGTGAGCGACCAGGAAATGTCTCCACAGGCGTGCATTTACTTATACGTCTTTATTTATTTTATAGGTCTCGTATCCCGCCCTCCCCGCGAGGAGGCTCGGGCCAGGTTCCATCACGCTCAATACACGGCACAATACAATTTAGAAACAGTTTAAAACAACAGTATAAAACAACAGAGCTCCTAAAGTGCCATGTATAATTTAGCCAGATGTTTTGGCAGCAGATGATTCTTGCCTAGCTATTCAGAGCCAGGCAACCCGGGGAGGGGGGGGCAGGGGGACACACACACACACACACGTCCGTTGCCTCAGTCAAAAGCCTGGTGGAAGAGCTCCGTCTTACAGTCCCTGTGAAATTATAATAAATCCCGCAGGGCCCTGATCTCATACAGGAGCTCATTCCACCAAGGAAGGGGCCCCAGTTGAGGCCAGTCAGACGTCCCTGGGGCCGGGGACTGCCAGAAGATCTTGACGGGTAGACCTCAGTGCTCTACGGGGCTCATGTGGGGAGAGGTGGTCCTGAAGGCATGCTGGCCCCTGACTGTATAGGGCTTTAAAGGCACCTTGAAAAGGATCCGGTATTCAACAGGCAGGCAGCCAGGGCAATTCACGCAGCACTGGGTGGACGCAAGCCTGCACAGGTGTCGCGTTCTGCACTAGCTGCAGCTCCCGGAGCAGAGTCAAGGGCAGCCCCATGTAGAGCGAGTTGCAATAATCCAGCCTGGAAGTGACCATTGCATGGGTCCCTGCAGCCAGGTCGCGGGGGGTGAGATATGGGGCCAACTGCCTGACCTGCCTCAGACGGGAAAAGGCAGACCCGGCGGTGGCGGTGGCCTGGGCCTCGCTAGAAAGGGAAGCATCCAGGAACAGCCCCAGACTCTTCACCCTCAACACTGGCACCAATGGAGCCCCACCGAAGGCTGGGAGCCTGATGCCCTGACTCAGTCCCCCGTGACTCAGGCGCAGGACCTCCGTCTTGGTTGGATTTAACTTCAGTTGGCTGTGTCGTAACCATCCAGCCACAGCCTGTAAGGCCCTGTCCAGATCTCCTAGAGCCGTGTCCGGGCGGCCATCCATCACTGGATAGCGCTGGGTGTCCTCCGCACACTGGTGCCAGCCTAGGCCTGGGCCCTCTTGAAGCCGCTGCCCACAGGTGACAAGGACCCAACTTCAGTAAAGGTAGTTTCAGAGAAGAGCTGCCTTTGGTCAGAAGAAGAAGAAGAAGAAGAAGATGAAGAAGAGGAAGAGATTGGATTTATACCCCGCCCTTCACTATACAAGGGAGTCTCAGAGCGGCTTAGAAACTCCTTTCCCTCCCCCTCCCCACAACAGACACCTTGTGAGGTAGGTGGGGGCTGAGAGAGCTCTGACAGAGACTGCTCTTTTTCAAGAACAGCTGTGCTAGAACTATGGCTTGCCCAAGGTCACCCAGCAGCTGCGAGTGGAGGAGGGGGGAATCAGACCCGGTTCTCCCAGATTAGAGTCCACGCACTTAACCACTACACCAAACTGGCTCTTGGAAGAGCTGGATTTGAGTCCAATAGCAGCTCGGACACACCAGTAAGATATTGGGGGGGGGGGGGGCGTTGCTTCCGAGAGTCAAGGCTCCCTTCATCAGACAAAGCAGAACGAAGGCAGCTTCGGCTCCGGGAAACTCCTGCCCCAGAAATCTTGTTGGTCTTTAAGGGGCTCCTAGACTCAAATCTGGGACTGCGGTGGCTCAGAGGTTAAGATGCTGAGCTGCAGGCCGGAAGGTCGGTCGCTCGGCAGTTCAAGACCTGAGTGCCGCATGACAGAATGAGCTCCCGTCTCTGGCCCCAGCTCCTGCCAACCTAGCAGTTCAAAAGCAAGAAACTGCAAGTTGATAAACAGGTACCGCTTCGGTGGGAAGGTAACAGCGTTCTGTGCACCTTGGTGTCTAGTCATGCCGGCCACATGACCACGGAAAAGTCTTCGGATAGCGCTGGCTCTTCGGCTTAGAAATGGAGATGAGCACCGCCCCCTCAAGATGGATTCGACTGGCTTGCAAGGGAAACCTTTACCTTTACCTTAGACTCAAATCTAACTTTTATAAAGGTTTCCTCCAGCCCAGATTGTGAAACAGTCTTGAAAGTCAGCCCCCCCCAGAGGATAGCAGTTATATAACCATCACGACAGCCCAAACAAATAAACAAGGGGGGGTGTTTGCTGATCCAGTTTCTTCCTTTACCCACTAAAATTGCCCCCCCCCGGCCCTTGTTGAAAGGTGGGTGATCAACCTGCCGCACCCCCAAATCCCACAAGGGCTACTTTTGGGTGGAAGGAAATGGGGAAGGGGGGGGGGATGAGATTGCCAAGTCTTTGCATCCATTGAAAACAAATATGTTCTGCGGGAAGACGTTTGCCTGCCTGCAGCCCCTGACAGAGTCCTGTGACAATAGCTCCCTTTCCGCCGTTCCTCTTACTTAGTCCACGAGAGAGCTGCTCTGCTTGGCACTGCCTGTTGGGAGAGGAGCCGTGGCACACAGGCAGAGCACCGGCTTTGCAGACAAACATGTGGGGGAAAGGGCCACCATCTCTGCCTATGACCTCTGGCAGCTAAATGGAGCCTCCAGGTTCAGGAGCAATATACCTCTGAACAGGGGCGTAGACTTTTAAAATCCAGGGGGGGCGGGGGCTCTCTCGTGCGCGCATGTCCCCCCCGCCCCAGGGAGCCGCTGCCGCCGCTTCCCTCCCCCAGGCCGTGCCCGCCCGCCCGCCGCGCTCCCCGCCGCCCTCCCTCCCTCTCCCCACTCACCTCAGGTGCCGGCGGCCTTGCGGGCCTCCGGCTCCCGCTCCGCCTCGCGCTCGGGGCGTGCGGGGGTGGCGCAGATGGAGCGCCCGGTGGCCAGTCAGCCGGCCGTCGCTGCCTCTCCTTCCCCCCCCCCACCCCAGGGAGGCAGGAGGGCAGGCCAGGGGTGGGGGGAAAGGAGAGGCGGCGACGGCCGGCTGACTGGCCACCGGGCGTTCCATTTTGCCGGGGGTGGCTGAGCCCCCCCCCGGGAAATTTCGGGGGGGGGCTCGAGCCCTCAAGCCCCCCCGTAGTTGACGCCCATGCCTCTGAACACCAACTGTTGAGGGGCAAACAGGGAGGTGGGCTGCTGCCTTCAGCTCTGCTGGAAACATCTGGCTGGCTTCTGTGGGACTCAAAAGGACCTCTGTTGGCTGGTCCTGCCTGGCTCTTCTAAGAGATCCGTCCCCTAACCCTGACCATGCGCACCCACAAGAGACTTCGCATGCTGCAGACATCTTTTGGGACTTGCACACAGAGAAACACATGTGCTCCTCTAAGCTCTTGCATTATGCCCCCCCACTTCCCTGAGCAACAGGAAATCTGAGTGTTGCTGGGAGGGGGGGTCACAATGATTTCTTGTAAAGAAATGGAAACGGGCAGTATTTGTGAAGCATCTGCTTAGAAATCTACAGGCTTTTTGAGTGGCCATCCCAAAGCAGAAAGATTCCCCACCCCACAAAGGCCCCCCCACATCCTGGCAACCCCCCCACCCCTGACTGTTCTGTCTCCTTCTTCAAGCTTTCAGGCAGAGGGCAAATGCTGTGTGGTGAGCATCAGTTGGCTCTAAAAAAAGTGTCATTTGGCTGATTCTGTAATCAGGGTTGTGGCTCTCTCTTGCCTCCCTGAAAAGTACTGGAAGTGGAGTCTGGTTGCGGTGAAATCAGCAAGCATTTTATTAATGAGCCTGCTGTGCAGGGAGAGCGGCCTAGAAATCGAATTAATTAAATAAATAAATAAAATTAAGCTGGTTCAGATGAGGCATACAGACGGAGGTCAGGGGGTCTGCTTATATACACAGGTAAGCCGCGCCCCTGATCTCGCCCAAACAAGGCAATTGGATAAGGTAATTGAATAAGTTTCAAAGTAATTGAATAAGTTCCAAGGTGATTGAATAAGTTTCAAGGTAAGTGAATAAGTCTCAAGGTAATTGAATAAGTTTCCCACCAGAGGCTGTCATAGGACTATTTGAGTATCCTAAACCTCTGATAGGGAGACACTAGGATCCTAGTGTCCTATTGTTCTCTGGCCCCAAGCTCAGGGCTTCACTGGGCCATGTGCTCTGTGGGGGCCATGTGGCTTCCGCCATTACATACATTACACTCCCAGTCCACTGTGCTGAGCTGTAGGTCTTCCTCATTGCTCGCTGCCACAGATGGGCTACTCAGCGTGTCGGAGAGTTCCAGAGGGTAGTAGTGCTGGACTGCAGTAGAGGAGCTGGATTCAAATCCGATAGCGCTTAAGAGAGCAGCAAGGTTTATTGGGGGGGGATGAGCTTTTGCGAGCCAACGATCTCTTCATCAAAGAAAGGATGCAGAGGTGAAATGCAAAACGTAATCAGTCAGGGCAGAGCAGAGGGGAAATGCTTAGGGGCTCTAATCACACGGGGTGGGGGTGGGGACAGCGTGCCTTGTACTCCTGCGCCCTGAGTCCCTCCTCCTTTGGAACACCCCTCCCACCTTCTGACCGGGATATCAGGACTCTGAGAACTCCATTCCCACTGAATCTGATGAAGATACCTTTGACTAGTTGTAGATTTTCCGGGCTGTACGGCTGTGGTCTTGGCACTGTAGTACCTGACGTTTTGCCAGCAGCTGTGACTGGCATCCTAGTCACAGCTGCTGGCGAAACGTCAGGTACTACAATGACAAGACCATGGCCATACAGCCCGGAAAACCTACAACTAATGAACTCCGGCTGGCCTTGAAAGCCTTTGACAACAGTCCTTTGACTCTTGAAAGCTGATATCCCGAAAAGCTTGTTGGTCTTTAAGGTGCTACTGGACTCGAATTTAGGCATGGAGGGATGATAGTCACCCCCCCCCCCCCCACTGAGCTTCTAGGTTCCTGAAACCCGGGTCTTCCTGTGGCCAGGCAGGTTTTCTGCTTGATGTGTGCCTATGCGGCTGCCCCCTCCTGCCGGGATCACAGATTTGGTTTCCTAAGTTACAAACTCCCGGGGCTGATGAAGCTGCTGGCAGCACCACGGCCAGTTCAAGGACTTGGAAAGGAATTTATTTTGGCTTTGGTCTCTTCCGCTCTCTCTCTCCTGTTGGCCTTTGGGAGTGTTTTCTGTTTCTTTGTTTCCTTGGGTTTTGCTGACTCTCCACTTTGGTCCCTCTCTGCTCCTGGGCTCACTTGCTGGGTTTTGTGCTGGGGACGTTTTACAGAAATGGTCACCTTCTGAATTATCAACACTGAGACCCCCAGTCCAGCGACAGCGTGTTCTGCTGGGGGCAGAACTTCAGCTAGGGCTTTGCCTAGCAGGGCGAGCTCTGGAAATCCAGACTGCTGCCACCGAGGCAGGTCCAGGGATAGAGTCAGAGGCAGCACCCAGGGCAGGAGGAATGCCATAGTTGCTCATGACCCTAAAAGGCCACGCCTCCACCTCCAGTTTTGTGTAGTGGTTAGGAGCACAGACTCTAATCTGGGAGAACCGGGTTTGAGTCCCCACTCTTCCGCATGTAGCTGCTGGTGTAACCTTGGTTCAGTCACAAGTTCTTTCAGAGCTGTTCTCTCAAGGGCAGTCCTCGAAGGAGCTCTCTCAGCCCCACCTACCTCACAGGGTTTCTGTTGTGGGGAGAGGAAAGGAGATTGTAAGCCACTCTGAGACTCTGGGTGATGGGCGGGGTATAAATCTAACCTCCTCCTCCAAGGTGTCCAGCAGCATCTTAAAGATGAACAAAATTTGTGGCAGGGGATGAGCTTTCCGGAGCCACTGCTCCTCCCCTGCCACAAATTTTGTTCGTCTCTAAGGTGCTGCTGGACTCTCACTCTTTTCTATTGCTACAGACAGACTAACACAGCCAGTGTTCCCTCTATGCTGAGTTAGTGTGAGCTAGCTCACAGTTTTTTAGCCTCCGGCTCACACATTTTTGTCTCAGCTCAGGAAAGACGGCTCCAGAGCAAACTAATTTATGCAGGAGCCAAATCGCTCGCTCACAACTTTAATGCCAGTAGCTCACAAAGTAGAATTTTTGCTCACAAGAGTCCACAGCTTAGAGGGAGCATTCGGCTACCCATCTTGATCTTTCTCTGGGGTCATCCCATTTACAAATCCTGCTCCCTTTTGGGTCTCCCTCTCTGCCTTTGAGAGATGCCCTGGTTAGTGTGACTTGCTCACCATCTGAAGCCGTGAGCCATTGACTCACGAAAGCTCCTGCCCTGCCACAAATTTTGTTAGTCTTTAAGGTGCTCCTGGACTCTGGCTCTTTTCCACTGCTACAGACAGACTGACACGGCTGCCCGTCTTCATCTTGCTCACCATGTAATGTATGTCTCCCGAAGAACTCTGTGTTCTGCTGGAAACAGTCTATTAGTCCTACAGACGTCCGGGTGTCCTCGACCAGAGCCAGGGCTGAAAAACCTGGTGGAACGCTCTGCCAAATAACATCCACCCCCGGTGGGACCTTATGCCATTTTGCAGGGCATGTAAGGCAGAGATGTTCCGCCAAGCTTCCGGTTGAGGACAGCAACAGGTACTATCGTATCTGGCACTCTCTGCCACTCTACATCTTGCTTTCTCCTGCTTGCGGGACAACAATACATCTTGCATCTACTTTGATGCCATTTGATGTTCTTTTAACTTTAACTTAATTGTTTTATTCTTGGTTTTATACTGTATTTTGTTGTTGTTGTTGTTGTCAGCCACCCTGAGCCCTGCGAACTCGGGGGAGGGAGGTATAGAGATTGAAATTATAAATAAATTAATGAATAACTAACTAAATAAATAAATCAGGGTTCTGCTTCCTCTCCAAGGGAGTTCGGTGTCAGAGTGGGAGAGCTGAAGTGCGTTCATGCTTATGAACATGGGCAGCAGGCAGGACGCGGCTGGCCACTTCACAGACCGCAGCTGCTGAGATGCATTTTGAACCCCAGGTGACAAGTGCTGCATTGGAACTCTGGCTCTCACCCTTACCTAAACAGAGACTGGGGTTTCTTTACCACAATTGCTAATCACTCCACAGCACCTACTTCTTAGAGGCTTGAATTACATAAGAACATAAGAGAAGCCAAGGTTGGATCAGGCCAATGGCCCCTCCAGTCCAACACTCTGTGACACAGGGTGGCCAAAAACACCAGGTGCCCCCAGGAGGTCCAGCAGTGGGGCCAGGAGGACACTAGAAGCCCTCCCACTGCTGCCCCCCCACCCCCAAGCACCAAGAATACAGAACATCACTTGCTCCAGACTGAGAGTTCCTATCTATACCTTGTGGCTAAGAGCCACTGATGGGACCTCTTCTTGGCTCTTCTTAACATGCACCACACTGTGACCCTCTAAAGATGTTACTTTTTCTTATGCTTGGGACTGCTTCTTCCTTGGCTAGTTGTATTTATCCTGCACCCTCGCACTTGGTTCATTTGTACCCCTTGAGCCCTGACCTGGAAGGCCCAGGCTAGCCTGACCTGGCCAGATCTCAGCATCTCAGCAGTCCCCCCCCCCCCCCCGGGGTTGGTACTGGGATGGGAGGCCACCGAGGAAACCCAGGGCTGCTCACAGACCGGCAGGAGCTCTCCAGGGTCTCAAGGCAGAGGTCTTTCTTATCACTTCCTCCCTAGTCCTCTTCCCTGGAGAGGCCGGGGACTGAGCCTGAGGCCTGCTGAGTGCCAAGCAGGAGCTCGCTGGGACTCCTGGACTCTTTGGCTGACTCGGCTGGCTGCTACTGAGGGGGCTGTTTGCGCTCTGCCTGGACTTGCACACGGGGTCCAGAAGCTGCCCAAGGGAGCATCAGGACATGAACCTGTGAGTCTGCCTTATGCTGATGCCCTGATGGACTGGTGGTCAGATTCAGTAAAAGGCAGGTTCACATGTTCATGTGCTGACGCTCCCTTGGGCAGCCTCTGGGTGCCGTGTGCGAGACCAGGCAGAGGCCAAGCAGCTCCGGCACCACTGGCATTTTCCAGGGCGCCAGCAAAGCAGCCACAGGTGATCCATTGGCGTGGACAATGTAGAGACCAGGTCTCCAGAGACATGCTGGAACGCCTTACAGTGGAGATGATACAGAGCCATTAAAATCCGTGGGATGTGAGAGGCTCCACCCAGGATATCTTGCGATGTCGCTGAGGGTGCTCAGGCTGGGCATGATGCCTCCCGGCCAACAGACAGATGCTCAGCATGAGGCCTGAACCCCCACATTGCTTGTGACCGCTGCAAGGGCCCCTGGAGAAGCATCTCTTGGGTCCCGCAGTGCAGCCCCAATGCATCTGGGAAAGAGAAGGCTTAGAGGGGACATGGTTGCAGTCTTCAAATATCTGAAGGGCTGTCATGTAGAAGATGGAGCAGATCTATTCTCTCTTGCTCTGGATTGCAAGACTTGATCTAATGGGTGGAGATTACCAGGGAGTCGATACTGGCTAAATGTCAGGAGGAACTTCCTAACTGTCAGAGTGGCTGAGCAGTGGAACAGACTGCCTCAGGAGGTGGTGGATGCTCCTTCACTGGACGTTTTCAAGCGGAGGCCGGATGACCATCTTTCAGGTATGTTGTGATGTTATCTTTTGGCTATGCTCCTGCAGAGTGCAGGGGGTTGGACTAGATGACCTGCAAGGTCCCTTCCGACTCTGACATTCTATGATTCTATCTGGGATGGGCCCTGGACATGGTCGCACTTGCTTGAGGATCTGGCTGACTGCCTCCTGGGAGAAAAACGCGCTTCTCTGTCTGCTTGGGTCATGAAAGAGCAAGGAGGACCCCACGGGCCTCTAAAATTAGCAGTTGGTGGCTAGAAGGGTCTTTTCAGATGTGCCTTGCTGGATATGCCCTGCAAGCTCCTGTCCGAATCACGGGTGGGTATTGGCGACGAGGAGGAGTCCTTCCGTAGATCCTCCAGGAAGCTCAACGGGAGACGGTAGACAACCGGCTCCGGGGCTCAGGCCATGTGAGGGTTCTGCTTTGCTACTTCAGCCTTCTTTCACCACGGAGAGGGGATTTGGCCCCTCCATGGCCGGTTGCACTGCCCAAGCTGGACGGCAGCTGGACTCCAGCCCTCTGGGGCTCCAGGTTCCCTCGCAGGAGATACTGGAGATATCGTTGGGAAGCAGGGTTGCAGACCTGCAGCCTCAGCAGAAAAATGCTGCACAAGCCAGTCCCTCTTGCGTAAGGCAGAAGAGGCACATTCTTCCCCTCTGCAGAGCCTGCCAGGAGCCCAGTGTGGGCCCAATTATGGCCCAGGACAGGAATCCGAGGGCGAGACGTGGTCAGATCGCTCCTGCCAGGATCAAAGCTCCAGGTGACCCCAAGGCGGGGGGAAAAGCACAGCAGTGGTCCGGCCATGCAGGGGCAGACGGAGCCCTCAGACCCGGAGACAAACACACGGATTAACTCACACAAGCCGGGCCGTGAAGAAGACGCCCACCCCACTGCACAGGTCTGTGAGACAACAAGCAGCATGCGCAACAGAGGCGGCTGAAAGACCGCACCCGGGTCTTCCGGGACCCGATGTGAGAGGGAATCCCTTTCCAGCCCCGGCTGCCTTTCAGTTGCAGGCCACCAAAAGGGATCTGTCCTGTCTTTAAAGTTAAGAGAAGAGTAACTTTAGGTGCCTCATGAATGACAATGCAAAAAAAAAAAAAGGTTAGATCCATAACATAACCTAGAATCTTTCACTGCAGCACCAAAGTCTGATTCTGCAATGTCATTTTTTTTGGGGGGGGCCAAGGGGTTTGGGGGGGCCCGACTGCCAGACTGCACACGGCTTCCTTGAGATGCTGTTGTACTCTGTGCACTGGCCTCCCCCCACCTCCCATAGCTGTGGGAGTCCCTGATGCTCCCCAAGGAAAAGAAACCCACTGCGGCCTTCGGCTGGAGGACCTTCCTGACCACGGCGAGTCCCTCACAGCCAAGATGAAGAAAGGGGCCATGAATCCATTCTGCTCGGGCTCCCCCTTCTTGCACTCAGCAGGAGTTGGGGGCCCAGGATGGCTGCTCTGTCCCACTTGCCCCTGGACCACAGCAGGGCCCCTGCATCCCAGGAGCCAGAGCCCTCCCACCCCCCCGTCATACCAAGGAAGGCTTGCAGGAGGAGCCTGGGCATAAGCAAAGAAATCCTTTCCAAAGCTTTTCCTTGGAGGCGGGGGGAGGGCTCTACAAGAGAGAAAGCAGGCACCCTCGCCCTCCAAAGTGACCCACATTCTGAGTCCGAAGCCATCCCCAAGGCTCATTCATGGGAGGTTTGGAAACAGCCAAGAGTGAGAGAGGGGACAGGAAGCAGGCCTCCTTCCAGGCAGGGCCCTGAGCATGCCAGGGAGAACCCGCCAGCCAGAACTGCTGCATCCCAAGGAGGTGGGCAGAGTGAGAAGCTGCCCTCCCTCCTTTCCACGGAGCAGAAGGAGCATGGTGGGTGCTCAGAGCCCTATCAGCAAGGCAGGCCAGGGGACAAGCTCCTTCACCGGATGGAAGTGCCCGCAGGAGGGTGGGCCTCCAGGAAATCACACCACAAATTATACCAGCTTCTGTCAAGGAAAGGACTCACAAGCCCCACTGGTTGAAGAGGAGATAGGATTTCTACCACGCCCCTCACTACCTGCAGGAGTCTCAGAGCGGCTTACAATCTCCTTTCCCTCCCCCTCCCCATGACAGACACCCTGTGAGGTAGGTGGGGCTGAGAGAGCTCTGACAGAAACTGCTCTTTTTCAAGGACAGCTGTGCCAGAACTATGGCTTGCCCAAGGTCACCCAGCAGGTGCAAGTGGAGGAGTGGGGAATCAAACCTGGTTCTCCCAGATTAGAGTCCGTACTCCTAACCACTACACCAAACAGGTTGGTCCCTGGGAGGTTGGGAAAACATCACAGTAGTCCCAAGACTCCACACTGTGCTGTTGCCCCTTCCGCTCACTCCGCAGGGGTGCCAAAAACAACCTCCTGCTGCCACATTTGACTCAGAGTGTATCTCCTGCTAAACAGAGTTGTGTGTCTAGCACTCTGTAGCTGTGCTCCTGTTTAGAGGCTCCTCCTAGTTGCTGGGCCTGCCCACTTCATTCCTATGAGCTAGTGTGAGGGCGATTTATCATTACTTTAAAATTTCAAGCTATCATGCTCCAGGGAGGGGGGGTGGGTTACTGTCTACCTCTCTCCATTGCCGCAGTTCAGACAGCAAGACCAAGCAGGCATTCCCAAAGACCAGACTTAAAGCATTCAAAATATAAGGAAGTTTAATAAAGGTATTAAAAAGAATACACATGTTCTGTTCAAGCCTCCAGGCTGAATGAGGGAGCAAAAGAAAAGGTGAAAACATATAACTCCCCTTTCTTCCTATGTCCTGATAATTTATAATTTATAATCTACCGGAGTCCATCCCACCTGGAGGTCATTTGGATCCTTTTACCCTTTTACCCCAAAAGGAACCATTTTGTCCTGTTATTATTTCCAGCTTTATGGCTCTAGATGTGACTAATTAGCGAGGTGTGGGGTGGCAACCACTTGCCCTGTTTTTGCCAGTGCTGTTAGTGTACCTAAGAGCTTGAGTGCTCCGTGCAGGAAGATGGATGGCTCCTTTCGTCAACCCCCTCCTTTCTGCTAGGTACAAGCTCATAGCTGGGTTTCAGCTCATGGACAGATGCAGACCCATCTGGTAAAAGATTGAAGCTTCACCCCCACAGTCGCCTCGATAGCCTGCTCTGTTTGTGCAATAAGAAGATATTTATCCAGAGAATGTTGTTCCTTTGAATCAATTGCCCTTTACTATGGGGCAAGGAACCCGCCTGCCTGTCGGCCAGCCAGCTGAGCCTTTGCCCCCATGTCCATTTGTGGGAAATCCACAAAGACCATCAGAAGAAGAAGAAGAAGAAGAAGAAGAGCGGCTTACAAACTCCTTTCCCTTCCCCCCCCCCCCACAACAGACACCCTGTGAGGTAGGCGGGGCTGAGAGAGCTCTGAGACAATTGTCCTTGAGGGAACAGCTGGTACAGAGCTATGGCTTGCCCAAGGTCATCCAGCCAGGTACAAGTGGAGGAGTGGGGAATCAAACCTGGTTCTCCCAGACTAGAGTCTGCACACTTAACCACTACACCAAACCACAAGGCTGACGGTGATCTCCCAAAGCTGGCCTCCAGGCAGATCCAATGCCAGGGAACTGCTCATCCTCTGACTCTGAGGCTGGCATATCTGGGGCCAGATGGCACTTTTCACAGATCCCACCCTGAGCAAAGGGGGGTAGCTGTGGCTTAATATAGATCGGTTACACAAGCATCAGTGGTACTTAGTAGCACTCGTAATCACGACAGCCAGGGTGATATCGGCTCAATACAGGGAACTATGTGTGCTTCCGAAATTAGAGGTATGGGTCTGCAAATTGTGGCATATTATATAAACAGATAACATTCTTTTGATGAAAGAAGAGGAGATTGGATTTATACTCCTTCACCTGGAGTCTCAGAGCGGCTTACAAACTCCTTTCCCTCCCCCTCCCCACAACAGACATCCTGTGAGGTAGGTGGGGCTCTTTTCAGAGCTGTCCTTGAGGGAACAGCTCTGTCGGAACTATGGCTTGCCCAAGGTCATCCAGCAGCTGCAAGTGGAGGAGTGGGGAATCGAACCTGGTTCTCCCAGATTAAAGTCTGTGCAGTTAACCACTGCACCAAGCTGGCTCCAAAAATGCTACAAGCTCAGTTTGTTTGTCCAGTGTGGGACTCTTTTCATGGATTGCTGGAATAAGAACTTTCAGTCAAAGACCATAAGAAAAGAAGTATTATATTGGATATAAGAAGGAACAGTAGCAGAGTGTTTGTAAATACAGTACAAAACTTAGGATTTTGTTCTTGGGGAAATAGGGATGTCTGTGAATCGTGTATTTTAATAATCTATTAATAAACCTGTAATGTCTGTTCATTGCCCCCCAATGGGCTGGCAGCCGTTGAGCTCAGTGGTGCTTTATGGTAAGGCCGACTCCACACCCTCACCCCCCCCCCCCCCCCCCGCACATGCCCCACTCCCATGTCTGTCCCCAGGGTGATTGTTCCACTGACTTTTCTTCAGAGACTCTGTGTGTGTGTGTGTGTGTGTGTGTCCGCGCGCTCGTGGGGGGGAGGACAAATGCCCATTGTCTGCAGTCGGGGGTTTCTTGGCTTGTATGATTTCTCTGGGAGCTGCCCAGAAACTTGGGCTCTGTGGCAGATTAAAGGAAGAAAGTACTTCTTGGGAGATGTCTGGAGACCCTGAGGGGGAAATGGGGAGAGGGGCTGGTGGGCAGAAAGGTCTTGGAAAGGGCCCGGTTGTCCTCTTGTCTGCCATTTTGCTTTGCACGCAGGGCCCAAACGAGGGCTTTCCAGAGCGCTCCCTCCCTCCCCACGGCAAGGCCTCCGAGTCGGCCTGGGGCTTTTTCTTGGCATTTGCTTTTTGTGCTCCCTGCAGAGTTCAGCCGGCTTAGTCTCCAGGGAAACCGGTGGGGGGGGGGGCTGGGGGGGGCCCTCTTCAAGGCTTCTCAAGGTCAGGCAGGAACTGATGGGAAAGGGGGGGGGGTTAGCCAGAGGGAAAAGGTGGGGGAGGGAGAAGGCCTGCAGGCAGAGATGGAAAAGTGCCCAACCGCCTTTCTTCAAAATGGCCACGCTCCCTGAATCTCAGCGAAGGCAAGTTCTTAATACCAAAGTGTCACACACCTTTCCAGAGCGCCCAGGGGGGTTACATGTGTGTGTGTGTGGGGGGGGGGGGGTGGCTCCATGGAGCTGAGCTGCTGTGGGGAGAAGTCAGCAGATATCTGGAAGCCCAGAGCCTTGGGGGCCGGATGCACCGAGGCCTCATCTGCTGGGGGGAGGGGGGCTGTGGCACTGCCCAGAGGGCTCCAGCGTGGCAAGAGGCTTGAGGGGCACGGAGAGGAGAGGGAGAGGAGAGAAGAAAGGGCAGGCTTGTGCTTCCCCTGCTGCAGCCTGGGAAACAGAACAAGGCGGAAAACAGATCCCAGGGAGCCTGGGAAGAATGCCGCTCCGAGGCGCCCCCCCCCCCCCCCCCCGCAGCACAGCTCAGCTCCGCAAGCTGTGTAAATAAGACGGGGCAGGAGAAGGACTGAAGGACCACCAGATCTGCACTGCAAGGAAAGGGGCCACAAACAGCAGACCCCCCCCCCCCCATAGCAAGCCTGGCTCAGAAGGGGGAGCATCCTGAAGGGCCAGGGTCACCCCCTTTGGGTTTTAGAGGCCCTGGGCAGCCCCAAAGGGTCTCGGCCAGGGCAAGGAGCCCCCCCCCCCCCCGACTGTGCCCTGGAAAGAACAGCCTCATGTTATCCCAGCTGGGAGATGGCAAAGGACATGACCAGGGTCACACAGCAGGTCAGGAGCCCAGAAGGGAAACAAAATCCATGGGATGGGAGATGCGCTCTCCTCTCCTCTCCAGGTGACAGATTCACAGGCAGCCCCAGAGTGGGGGGGGGGGGGGGGAGGGGCCCTCTAGGGGAATCCAGTTCCCCTGCCCTGGAAGCCTTCGGGGAGGAGGGGAGTGAAAGAGTCCCGGACCAGTCTCCCAGTTTGTACAGATGTGGAGGCCCTCATCTCTGCGTGTGCCTGCTTTGAGTGTGAAGTTTCAACGGAGCAAAGGGCATCTGGCAGAGGGGCACACCACGCAGTTATTCCGAAGGCGGAACAACAACAGATTCAGCTCCCCCCCCCCCCCCCCCGCTCCTACAAAAAAAAGTATGGTTCATAAATGTGGAAGAAAGAAGATTGGACCGGCGACAGCAGTCCCTCCCCTCCCGGTGGAGCTGGGATGCCAGCAGAAGGGGGGGGGGGGGAGCTGTGTGCCTGCAAGACCCCCTCCCATCTGTATTCTCTGCCTTGACCGTGCTGGATGGGTGCCAGGGCGCTAAGCAGCTCCGGCCGGGAGACGCAGGGTTTCACCTTGCATGCTACTCTGCGGCCTGCTCGTCTCCTTCCTTCCCTGCCCAGCCACCTCGGCGGGCCTCCAACGATGCTGGCCAGGGTGTTCCCGCCGCCGCCACGGCCTGGCCCCTGCGCGTGTGCAGGGGAGCGCAGCCGGGGTGGGGGGTGGGGGGGAGGGAAGTGGATTCCACCGGGGCCCCTCCTGGATTCCAAGCCGGCCTGCGTGGGCTCCGGGAATGAGGATTCTTTGCAAAGCAGGCCTCACTCCCCCCCCTCCCGTGCTCGGCGGCCCAGTCTGGAAAAGGGTTGCCAACCTCAAGGTGAGGCCGGGAGACATCCCGGAAATACAACTGATCTCCAGGCGAGACCCCCCCTGAAGAACATGACTGCTTTGGAGGTGGGGGGCCCTCTATTGGCTTTATACCCCGCTGAGGTCCTTCCCCTCCCCAAGTCTCCCGGAATTTCCCAACGCCGCGTTAGGAGAACCCTTGGCGGGTCTGATTCAGCGCGCAGACTCCCGAGGGGGCAGCCCCCCCCCCCCCCATTCCAGGCCTGCGGGGTTCAGCTCCCTTCCCCCCCCCCCCATTTCGCCCGGCTGCCTGCGTTGCAGGAAGTCCCCCCCCCCCCCCGGCCCGGCCCCTCCCTTTGGCCGGCAGGGCGGAGGAGGAGGAAAGGGGGGGGGTCTGTCTGTCTGTCTGTCCCGCGCAACCGCGCCCCGGGCCCAGCGCCTTGCGAGCCGGCCAGCAGCAGCCCTCCACCCGCGGAGCTCCGGCGACACGCGGCGGCGACGCTTGCAACGGCAGCCCGGCGAAGAGCCCGGCCACGTGTGGAGGCCGCCGGCTGCCACGACCTCGCGGGGGAGGGCGCGTCCCGCTGCTGCTGCTGCTGCCGCCCCTCCGGCAGAGAAGAAGCGGGGGCCGCTCAGGCAGCCCGGGGTGGGGGTGGGGGGGCGGCCTCCAGGCGGGTGCGGGAGACCCCCAGACGACAGAGAGAGCCGCCCCCCCACCTAGGCCGGCCCCGAGCGGGGGGCATGCACTCCGAGGGCGAGCGCCCCTCCTCCGCCCTCCCCCCCTCGGCTGCTGCACATCTGGCCGGGGCGGCGGCGGCGGCGGGGCGGAGCTGGGCGGGGCCTTGACCAGCCATGGCTGCTCCGCTGCTGATGCCTCCGTCGCCGCCGCTTCTCCTCTTCGTCTCCCTCCTCCTGCTGCTGGCCGGTGCGTGACTGCGGGCGGGCGGGGATCACGAGGAGAGCGGGGAGGAGGCGGCAGCCCCCGAGACGCCGCCCGGCCCTACCTGGAGCCTCTGCAGCTCCCGAGTCGGGCGGGCGGGCGGGCGAGCTTCGCTCCCCCTCCTCGCAAGGAGCCCCCCCCGGGGGGGAGCGGGGGTCGCACGGGAGGCGGGGGGGGGGCGTAGCCGGCTGGCCGCGGGGGGTCGGCAGGAGGCCTCGGCAGGGCGCTCTGCGGACGCTCCAGGGCGTTGCGGGGTCGAGCAGGAAGTGGGCTCAGTAGCCCACCCACCCGGCCTGGGAACCCCGCACGGTCAGACCCGCGTCCCGCTGCTCACCGGCAGCGTCTGAGGGGGCCTGGGGGGTAGACTGCTTCGCAAGGGGGAAGCTCCTTTCGTTGCAAGGCGTCCAGCCGGCGCATCCAGTCCCAGGTAGGAGCCTTCCCCAGACAAGCAGCCGTGCCCCCTGCCGCCGTAGCGGGGAGGAGGACTCTGGCCCGCGTCTCTGAGTCAAAAGCCCCGCCCCCCAATCATGCACCCCAGAGCTGCCAGAGGCGACCCTCTCCAGGCCTCGGGCGCTCATGGCCTCCCTTCTCAGCTTCTCCAGTGCAGGCAGCCTGTGTGTGTGTGTCCTTGTCAGAAGGTAAATCTCCAGGATCTAGGAGCAGGGCCTTACTGGACATGGCCCCTTCCTTGTGGAAGAGGCCTAAATTGGGAAGCCTTGCTGCCAAGCTCTTTTGGATGATGGTCACTTGCTATGGGAGGGTAAAAACATGGAATCAGGGCATTTATATCTCTTTCCAGTTTCTTCAGTGAATGAAAGCTGACCTGTTTGTGCCTCTCAGACCTTGCAAACTGGCCGTGGGTTTCTGATTGTGAGGAGGGCAGACCCAGCCTTTGCAGAAACAAAGTATGCCAGGCAGAGAAACCCACTTTCCCCCACAAGGGGTGGGTCTGGTGGAGCCTGAGCCAGTCTTTGTACAGCCATGAGGACCATGGTTGAGGAGGTCAGAGGCAGACCTAGGTGGGTCGCCGTCAGGGTCATTTCGGGCAGGAGCTCGGGGGCGGGTGGGGGGGTTAGTAGCTGTCCCCTCTCTGCCAGCTCTTTTCTTTCTTTCTCCCTCCCTCCCTCCCTCCCTTCTTTCTTGCCTTCTAACATACTTACAGTGATGTCAGGGGGTCTAGCATATGCAAATAAGTTATGCTAATGAGTTATGCTAATGAGCTCCTGCACGGCTTTTTCTATAAAATGACCCCTGGTCACCGTGTTGGTCTGAAGCAGCAGAACAAAGTTTGGGTCCGTTGGAACCTTTTAAGACCAGCAAAGTTTTATTCCAGGTGTGAGCTTTCACGTGCACAGACTTGGAAGTGTGTATATGGGGGGGACGGGATGCAGTTTTGTTTTGGGCTTTCTTTATCTGGATTTCTGTGTTAGGAGTGAGAATGAAGAGTGGCCCAGCAGGGGGTGGGGTGGAGTGGGGGGCTGCATGAGAGACCGCCAGGACACTGCTGGCATTTGCAGGGATGTCCTGGGTGCGGTTCTGTCTACAGAGTCCGGCCCCTGGTCTGCTCCAGCCCAGCCCCTGAGATATTCCTGGGTGTGTGGGAATGCCGCCAGGGCGGAGGCTGGTGCTTGGTGGTTGGGGCATGGGAGCCCCTCCCCTCTTCAACATCCTGTAAAGGGGGGGGCACTTAAAACTACGGTTTTTATTCTGGGGGCAGTGCTGAGCGACACTCGGTGGTTTTGATCAGGGGGAAGGGGAAGGCCCCCCCCCCATTTGTATGCTGGCAGGCAAGGTGCTCCGAAGATGTGTGTGTGTGTGTTAGAAATCGAATTCATATGTTTCCATAGCTCCACTCCCCCCTCCCCCCCCCCAAACCCCCCAGCCAAGAGGGTGCCCTGGAAAAGTCAGCTGGTGTCCTGGAGATCCCTTCCTGGCCTGGAAAAGAACATCAGCTTCAGCCTGTACCATGGGGGTCGGTTCCGTAGGAGGGCCTGCTGCAGGGTAGCCCTCCCCAGCTTTGGCGGGGTGGGAGTGAACGACTCCCCCCCCTTCACGGACACACCACACTTGAGCATCCCTGCCAGGGGAGGATGCCCCCCCCCTCTGGCTGGGGCTCGGGTGCTCCTGACTACACGATGCTGCCGCCAGACAATCCCCCCCCCACTGGCTTTTGTTCCCCTGCCACTCTGCACAGATGCGCTGACCTAGATAGTGGGATTGTCATGGGTGCCTCTTTTTCGAGGAGGGCTCTGTCCTTGCGCAGCCAGGCGCTTGCCTGGTGTCTGTGCCTTTCCTCCTCCGTCCCTCTGGAGCCACCCTGTGCGGAATCTGCCAGTCCCTTTTGGCTGCTTGGCAACGGGGGGGGGGGCCTGCCTGGAGACGGTTACAAAGGCTTGTGTGCTGGGGCTGGATCACCCCACCCCTGCCCCAGGTGCGAGGGGAGGGCACGGGGCACCTGGGGGCAGCAAGTGGGTTTCATGCCTGCTGTTCTCTGAGGGAGGCCCGCGGTGCCAGCCCCTGGCGCGGAGGGAGTCTGTGATGGAATGAAGCCCTGTGTTGTCTTGCTTGTGGGAAGGGATTTGACGCTCTGCTAGGGAAGGAGAAAACAAAGGCAGCACTTCTCTAAAGGTGGGGGAGGAGAAGGAGGCTGTCTGTTTCTTTTTCTGAGGATTTTAATTATTTTCTCAAAGGAAAAATTGGGAAATTTTGGGGGACACTGGGGGAAAAATCTCCTAGCCCTGTGAAATAGCCGGGAGAGGAGACGACTGAGAGATGATAAGATAACCCTCTTCAAGTACTTGAAGGGCTGCCCTATAGAGGATGGAGCGGAGTTGTTTTCTGTTGCCCCAGAAGGTCGGACCAGAACCAATGGGTTGAAATTTAATTAAATCAGAAAAGTTTTCGGCTAAGCATTAGGAAGAACTTCCTGACACAGTCAGAGCGGTTCCTCAGTGGAACAGGATTCCTCAGGAAGTGATGGGCTCTCCTTCTCCGGAGGTTTTCAGACAGAGGCTAGGTGGCCATCTGGCAGCCATGCTGATTCTGTGAACTCAGGCAGATCAGGAGAAGGGAGGGTAGGAAGGGTTGCCTCAGGGCTTAGTTTTTGCCGATCCACCACTTTGGGGTCAGGAAGCAGTTTTTCTCCAGGCCAATTTTGGAAGTTCCAGATGTGATACCCCCTGTCTCAGACCTCCAGACTGAGTGGCAAGAGAGACTAGATAGCTAGACAGGCACACTGACCTTTCTTCCTGTCTCTACTCTTTCACCACTGTCCTCTTTGAAATGCAGATTGTGTTCTCAGGGATCAATTTCCCCTTCTTCCTCCTCTCTCCCTCTGAAAGAGGACTTGCTCTCTACCTGCACGCACCAAGGGAGGGAGGGATATGCGGTCCTCTCTTGGCACCGTGAGGCAGACGGGCCTCTCGCCATCCGCCTCCACCCTTTAGCTAGTCAGTTAGAAATCTACCAGTCTCTGCTCTCTTTCTTATCCAAAGTGTACTTCTCAAATAAAGAGAGGCCTTCCCCTGAGAAGAACCTCAGAAGAGCCCTGCTGGGTCAGACCTGTGAGAGTCCATCCAGTCCAGCATCCCGTCTCACACAGTGGCCCCAACGAGTTCCTCTGGAGGGCCCACAACAGGGCAGAGAGGCCGAGGCCTTCCCCTGAGGAGAACACCAGAAGAGCCCTGCTGGATCAGGCCAGTGAGGGTCCACCTAGTCCAGCCTCCTGTCTCACACAGTGGCCAGCCAGTTCCTCTGGAGGGCCAACAACAGGGCAGAGAGGCCAAGGCCTTCCCCTGAGAAGAACCTCAGAAGAGCCCTGCTGGATCAGCCCGGTGGTCCATCTACTCCAGCATCCTGTCTCACACAGGGGCCAGCCAGTTCCTCTGGAGGGCCAGCAACAGGGCAGAGAGGCCGAGGCCTTCCCTTGATGTTGCCTCCTGGCTCTGGCATTTAGAGGATTAGTGCCTCTGATTGTGGAGGTTCCCCTCAGTCACCGTGGCTAGTAGACCTCTTTTCCATGAACCGATCGAATCCCCCTTTAAAGCTGTTTACTCCTGTGGCCATCACGACATCCTCCGGCAGCTTAATGTATCTCTGGTAGTTTCATGTATGTGAGGAAGGAGGTTTTGACCCTCGAAAGCTTCTGCCTCTGAAAACTCTGCTGGCCCCTCAGGTGCTCCTGGGCTAAAGTCTGGCTCTCCTTCTGGGCAGGCCGACCCGGCTACTCAGATGCTTTCTGTGCCGCCTTTCCACCCAAGGAGGGCTCCCAAAGTGGCAACCATTGAACCAGTAAAACGTTTCGAACGTTAAAACAGTGATTGGAATACAAATATATACACAGTCTTTAAGACAATTAAATATGAACACCCAAACGGAGGGGGGGGCCAGTGAGAGTTATCAAGGGTACACTAGATCAGGGGTGGGTAAATTGTGGCCCGCGGGCCACATGCGGCCCGCCACAGAGTTTTTTGCGGCCTGCCAAGACAGTTGGCCACTGTCAGCACCTGAGGAACTGTAGCTTGAACTTACTGACATGCAGTCAGATCACACTGTGAAAGAAATGTTTAATGCGGTGACATTAGTTGACTTTTACAAATCTTTGCTGAAAAGTTTCCATGTATGAAGAAATTTGCTGGGAAAATGTTCTCTATATTTGGGTCTACATATATTTGCGAGCGACGTTTTTCTTGCATGAAGATATAGACATTAACAGACATTTGACAGACATTAACTTGCAGCCTGCGATGAGAATCTCAACAAGCAATCTCACTCCTGATTTCAAAAAAATTGTAGGAAAGTGTGATAGGGTACATTTGTCTCATGAAACTGATTCGAAAATTAAATGTGCTTGCAGCTAGAGATGATATGAAATTAGCACAATGAATACATTGAATAAAACGACCACCATTTTATTTAATTTATATTTATTGGTTTTTATGATACAACTTATACCTTTTCTGAAATGCAAAGTTAACTAATGAGTGCAATCATTTTAAAAGGTGCGGCCCTCCGCTGACCTCCGCTCCCACAAAGTGGCCCCCGAGCCAAAACAATTGCCCACCCCTGCGCTAGATGAAACAAAAAGTGTTCACCCACTGGCAGAAGACACCAATGGGGGACAGATGAATCTCGCTGGGGAGGGAGCTCCAAAGTTTTGGAGCCACGACCATGAAGGCCCTTTCTCAGACTTCCACCTGTCTAGCCGCAGATGGCGGGGCAGCTCAAAGCAGGGCTTCCAGAGATGATGGGTGGACAAGCGGGTTCCGGTGGGAGGGGGCTGTCCTTCAGGTGTGCTGGCCTCAAGCTGTACAAAGTCAGCTCCCCTCTTGACCCCTGTCCTTCCTCCATCTCTTGCCCAAGGCCGACCAGGAGAGACCAAGCGGGTCTGGCTTAACAGTGCTTTAAATCCCCCCAAGACCTTTTCCCTCCTCAGCCCCCTTTTTTCTTGGCCCAGTAGTTACAGCTGCCACCAGGAGAAGAGAAGAGATTGTATTTATACCCTGCCCTTCACTCAGAGTCTCAGGGCGGCTGACAAACTCCTTTCCCCTCCCCTCCCCACAACAGACACCCTGCGAGGTGGATGGGGCTGAGAGAGCTCTGACAGAAACTGCTCTTTTTCAAGAACAGCTGTGCCAGAACTACGGCTTGCCCAAGGTCATCCAGCCAGGTGCAAGTGAAGGAGTGGGGAATCAAACCCGGTTCTCCCAGATTAGTCCACACACTTAATCACTGTTAACCCTCCCACTCTATCCCTCGTGGTCTTGTTAGCTTGGAGTGCAGTGGGTGTGGGTCTGGGTGGGAGGGAGAGATGATGGTGTGGGGTGGGTTTCCTGCCTGTCCCTCTGTTGCTCAGTGGCAGCTGATATCCATATGGTGGTGCCCCTCTTTTGGTGCCCGGCTGCCTCCCAGCTGCGTGGAAAACTGGCTGCCTTTGTGGGGGAGAGCCTGAGGGCTCAGCCAGATGCCCCTCAAGATTATTAAGAGAACGGATCTGTAGTAATTCAGCCTCAAGCCCAAATCGAGCACAGATAACGGGGAATCGGGCTGCCATGTAATGGACTGGCCCAAGAGGGTTCGGCTTTAGCAAAAGGACCAGAACTCTGTTCTATTGTTATGTTTTCATCTGCTCTGTTGTAGGTTTTTGCCTGCTCTTGTTGGATCAACTTCTGCTTCAATTTCTGCGCTGTTAATGATATAGTATGTCTGATGGAGAGGGAGCCATCAGTGGCTCTTAGCCACAAGGTATAGATGGGAACTCTCAGTCTGGGGCAAGTGATGCTCTGTCTTCTTGGTGCTTTTGGGGAGAGGGGGACAGTGGGAGGACTTCTAGTGTCCTGGCCCCACTCCTGGACCTCCTGAGGGCCCCTGGTGTTTTTGGCAACTGTGTGACACAGAGTGTTGGACTGGATGGGCCATTGGCCTGAGCCAACACTGGCTTCTCTTCTGTTCTTATACATCTGGAGCAGAGGTCCATCAGTGGCTCTTAGCCACCAGGTACAGATAGGAACTCTCAGTCTGGGGCAAGGGATGCTCTGTATTCTTGGTGCTTGATGGGGGGGGGGCAACAGTGGGAGGGCTTCTAGTGTCCGGGCCCGACTGGTGGACCTCCTGAGGGCACCTGGTGTTTTTGGCCACTGTGTGACCCAGAGTGTTGGACTGGAGGGGCCATTGGCCTGATCCAACATGGGCTTCTCTTATGTTCTTATATCTGGGGCAAGTGATGCTCTGTATTCTTGGTGCTTGGGGGGGGGGCAAGAGTGGGAGGGCTTCGGGAGCCCTGGTCCTGCTGGTGGATCTCCAGATGGCCCCTGAGTTTTGGCCACTGTGTGACACAGGAGTGTGGGACTGGAAGGGCCATTAGCCTGATCCAACATGGCTTCTATTATGTTCTTATGTCTGGGGCAAGTGATGCTCTGTATTCTTGGTGCTGGGGGAGGGAGCAATAGTGGGAGGGCTTCTGGTGTCCTGGCCCCACTGCTGGACCTCCCTCCCGAGGGCCCCTGGTGTTTTAGGCCACTGTGTGACACAGAGTGTTGGACTGGGTGGGCCACTGGCCTGATATCCAACATGGGCTTCTCTGATGTTCTTATGCCTTTTTCTTTTGGCATGTTTTTTTCTAACTTTGTAATCCTGCACATTAAGTTGCCTTCTACTGAACCAGACCCCCCTTGGGTCCATGAAAGTCAGTCCTGTCTGCTCAGAGTGGCAGGGTCTCCCAGGGTCTCAGGCAGATAAAAGTCTCTCCCATCCCCTCCTGCCTGGTCCTTTTCAACTGGAGATGCTGCCGGGGATTGAACTTGGGACCTTTCTGCACGCCAAGCAGAGGCTCTGCCACTGAGCCACAGCCCCTCCTAGTCTTATTGTGTTGTTTACTGGGAGTCTTATGCTGTGTGACATCACTGCATTTTATCATGTGATCCACCACGAGTCTCAGTAAGAAAGGCAGGCTATAAATAAAGCGAACAAACACTTTGGGATGAGGTAGGCCAGAAAAGGACCAGGGAAACAGATGTGGTCTCTTGTTTCTCATTACGATTTTTTGCTGTGGCTCAACCCACATCCTCTTTCTGTACAGCTCTGAGCAGCGCACGAGACGTCCACCTGCCCCCTGGGCCCTTGCACCGTGTGGCAGGCACCGCCGTCTCTATCCCCTGCAACGTGTCGGAGTACGAGGGACCCACCCTGCAGCACTTTGAGTGGTTTCTGTACCGCCCGTCAGCTCCGGACATCTCCATCGGGGTGGTCAGCACCAAAGACCCCAACTTCCCCTACGCCATCTTTGGGCCACGGGTACAGGCCGGAGAGGTGTCCATCCAGCGAGTGCGGGGGGATGCTGTGGAACTGCGCATCAAGGAGATACGTACAGAGGACGCGGGAGTCTACGAGTGCTACACCCCCTCCACTGACTCCAAATACCTCGGCACCTACAGCAGCAAGGTGGAACTCAGAGGTACCCCAGATGGATGTCTTGTTGGCTGTTGGTTGAGGGCAGTGATGCTGAAGCGTTCCAGAGACAGGGCCCAGTGAGCTGCAAGGGTGTGACTGGAAGTCACGTGACATCTGAGTCATTGTGCAGCGGGTTGGACTGGATGACTCCAGCGGTCCCTTCCAGCTCTATGATTCTATGAGTCCTGGGACAAGAATCATAGAATCATAGAGTTGGACGGGACCTCCAGGGTCATCTAGCCCAACCCCCTGCACAATGCAGGAAATTCACAAACACCTTCCCCCCCCCCCACACACACCCAGTGACCCCTGCTCCATGCCCAGAAGAGGACAAGAAACCTCCAGGTGTCAAAAGTCCCACAGCAACCAGTCCCAACACGCAGTCTTAACCAGTAAGCTGTTTACTGGAGTCAGTAAAGGTGGGCGTCTAGAACGTGCTTTGTGTCAGTAAGGCCTCTCCAGGCGGGAGATGGGAAGTTATACATCATTCAAAGCGCACCCAGGGGTGGGAAGGGGCCAATCACGACCAGCAAGCAAAGGCGCCAGAAAAAACGCTCCGCAGTTCCCAAGGGAAGAAAAGTAACAGAGCATCAAGGTCAGGCACAGTCCGTGGGAGCTATGATAACACACAGCCTCAAAAGTGAAACTTGGCATACCTTAAGACATCTGTAATAAACACCAGCTTTTCCCAGCTGGCAACACCCATCCCCCACCATCCATGGCAGCGCAGCTAACACCAGGATCCCCTGCCCAACTGGCCTGGAGGAAAATGGCTTCCTGGCCCCAAAGTGGCAATCAGGATTTCCCTGGGCGTGAAAGAAAGGGCCACAAGAGAACTAAGCCCCGAGGCAACCCTTCCTGCCCTCCCTTCTCTCATGATCTGCCTGAGTTCACACAATCAGCACTGCTGTCAGATGGCCAGCCAGCCTCTGTTTCAAAACCTAGAATCATAGAGTTGGAAGGGACCTCCAGGGTCCTCTAGTCTGACCCCCAGCACAATGCAGGAAATTTACAGATACCTCCCCCCCCAAACACCCCCAGGGACCCCTGTTCCATGCCCAGAAGAGGGCAAACCCCACCCCTCCAGGATCCCCAGCCAAACTGGCCTGGAGAAAAATTGCTTCCTGACCCCAAAGTGGCGAGCAGCATTTCCCTGGGCGGGTAAGAAAGGGCCACGAGAACCAAGCACCGAGGCAGCCCTTCCTGCCCTCCCTCTTGCGATCTGCCCAAATCCACAGAATCAGCACTGCTGTCAGGTGGCCATCCGGCCTCTGTTTGGAAACCTCCCAAGAAGGGGGCCAGAGTCACAACCTCACAGATATTGGGGAGCAGACCAGAAGAGGTGGGGATCGGAAACATGGACCAGTTCCCAGGAGGTGCCCTGTGGGGAGGAACAGGCCAGCGGCCAGGGCCAGGGCGGGAGTGACCCCCCTCCGCCATCCTCCCGGTTTTCTTAGAATGCATACAAAAGGGGTGGGGGGCAGGAGGCAGGGCCCTCTGGCTTTCTGCACAGCACGGTCTTCCAAGAGGTAGCAGAAGTGGTGGTTCTGCAGGGGCTTGGCAACCCATCTGAGGGTCTCTGACTCGAGGGCAGAAGACCTCTGCCTTGGCTTTCCAGTGGTGGTTGGCAGCGCCAGGCTTTGCCTCCCTCGGGGCACCAGGTGGCAGGGAGCTGGTCTGCATGTGACTGGGGTGTCTATAAGTGTGTGTGTGTGGGGGGGGGGTCGCTTGTGGCTGAGCCGTGGTCAGAGAGTGTGTGAGTGTGGGGAGAGGTGACAGCCCCACGTGGAGGACGGTTCATTGACCCAAAGTCTTTTTTAAAAAGGCCACCAGCTCTGCTTGCTGGGTGCATAGCCTCCCCACAGGCACCTGGGCCAGACTGCTTCTGGAAGGCAAGCCGAGCTGGACCAGGGGGCCTCCTCTCGAGGGCCTGGGAAGCCATGCAGGCCAGGGGACCCGAGCTCACCTATCTGTCTGCCCTACCTGTTTGTGGCAGTGGGAGGGCGGGTCCTTGGGAAATGCCCCTCCTTCTATGCCAGCTGTAGAAACGGCTGCTGCCGCTGCTGGTGCCTAGTTCTGCCAGCCTGGTGCCTGGCTCCCCTCGCCTCGCTTCCCCACGTCCCTTGATTGCTCCCGGGACTGACTGACACCCTTGTCCTCTCTTCCTGCCCCAACAGTGATGCCCGACAAGCTCTCCGTCTCGGCTGCCCCTCCTTCCGTCACCAGGACCCCCTTCCGGGGCCGTGGGGCGGTCGCTGCCTCCCCCCGTCTGCCACAGGTGACCCTCTCCGAGAGCCAGGAGCTCCGGCTGACCTGCGCAGCCCTGACCGAGACCCAGGAGCACACCCACCTCTCTGTCTCCTTTGGCTTCTCCGGGCTGGAGCCCCCCGGGGGCCGTGGGACGGTGCAAGAGGTGATTGGGGTGCGGAGAGACTTTGCCGTGGAGGCCGGCAGGCACTTTGCAGAGCGGCACAAAGCCCAGGAGCTGTCGGTCACGAAGCAGGGGCCTCGGGAGTATCAGATGGTGCTGGGCTGGCTGAGGCCGGAAGACACGGGGGCCTACCACTGCACTGCGGGGGAGTGGATCCAGGACCCCGACGGCAGCTGGCAACTGATTGCGCAGAAGCAGTTGGCGCTGGCCCAGGTGACGGTCCAAACCATTGGTAAGTCTGTCTCGGCTCTCTGCCCTTTGGAGGCAGGAGAGGCTCCCTGTAGCAGCTATTTTGCACCTCCGCTTGGTGGACTGGCTGGCCGGTGGAGGTGAGGGAGGCTCTCCGCTCTCCCGGCTCTCTGCGAAGGAGGCAAAACAGAACCCTTCAAGGGGTGTGCTTTCCTGTGCAGGCAACAGAACTGCACTGTACCAAAAGATCCACAAAGGAAGCTGGAGAGATCCCTGGGGACGGTGGGTCTGTACTACGGTGTCTAACCGGCTGTGGGTCGGGTCCCACTGTGGAGTCTTGCATCACTGAATGTGTCCTGTTGGCGCGTCTGCTTTGCTGCCATTCTGCTCTTAGATTTCTGGCTGGTTCTGCAACCCAAGTGCCATGGCCCTGTCTTGACTCGCACTTCCTCATCCACCTGGAGTCCAAGTGAGAAAGGTGGATGATAAACAATGGTAGAATGGTTGGTGCCTCCTCAGCACCTCTCAGCCAAGGGGGGACCCCTTGTCAGTCTGCAAAGGTGAGGCCTGGCACACCCCAAAGGAACCAAGCGCATCCCGTCACCTTGGGACAGCCCGGGCAGTCCTTCCACTGGCCCTCAGTGATCTCCTCCTTCAACACGGTCTGCGTCTCCGACTTCCGTCGCTTTTCTGGGCGAGGCCCCTCCAGTTCTGAGGGGCAAAGGCGCCCTGTTGGAATCGGCTTCACCCAGGGAGGCAACCTGTCAGTTCTCTGCAGCGCCTAACACAGGCTTAGGCTGCAATAAATGCCCAGTGGTAGCTGATTGAATTTTCTTGTAGTTGTAATCGATGCTCCCTCTGAGGTGTGGAGAGTCCTGTGAGCAGAAATTCTGCTTTGTGAGCTACTGGCATTAAAATGGTGAGTGAGTGATGTGGCTGCTGCATGAACCAGTTTCCTCCAGAGCCCTCCTTCCTGAGCTAAGACAAAAATGTGTCAGCCGGAGGATAAAAAACTGTGAGCTAGCTCCCCCCTAACCCAGCTTAGAGGGAACACTGGTTGTCATGGATTGTAACTTTTAATGGAAGCTGCCCTGAGCCTGCTTAGGCAGGGAGGGCAGGATAGGAACGGAAATAAATACATAAATAAAATAAAACGATGTGCCAAAGGGCCTGGTGTCCTTTCATTTGGCCTTGCCTCAAAACGGGTGTTGAGGGGACTGGCCCCGTGGGGGAATTCTGGCCCTCCCTCCACTGCCCTCCCCCCCCCCGGTGCCCCTGACGGTCCGTTCTTTGTGCTTTGCTCCCAGCCAGTCAGCTGTCGGTGTCTGCGAGTCCCCCCCAGATCCGTGTCAGCCCCGGAGAGCCCCTGGAGCTTCTCTGCCAGGCCTCTGGCCTCCCGGCTTCTCCATTGCCCCGCGTTGCCTACACGGTGGGCTGGGAACTGAGCAAGGGAGATGCTGCAGAGGGCCGTCTCGTGGCCCAGGTGGACACCGATGGAGCGGTCGTCCTGGGAGATGGCTACACCAGCCACGACGCTGGCCAGCGGCACGTGTCCCTGCAGAAGTTGGGCTCCCCCCCCGGCTCCTACCGGCTGCGGATCGAGTCGGCCCAGCCGGGGGATGTGGGCACCTACCGGTGTGTGGTGCAGGCTTACGTCCTTTCACCAAAAGCGGAGCTGCGTCAGGTGGCCGCCAGCAGGTCGCAGGGGCTGGCCGTGGACATGAAAGTGGAAGGTACGTGCTTCGTTGCCGGGTGTAGCGGGGGTGTGTGTCCTCAGTCGAGGAAGCTGGGAGGTGCAAAATGAAGACCGGGGTTCCCAAGCTTTCTGAGCCTGTGGGCTCCCTTGGAATTCTGACACAGCATGATGGCACACCCACAAAATGGCCCCCACAAAATGGCTGCCGCAGGAGGCGGAGCCAGCCACAAAATGGCTGCCGCAGTGTACCTTCAGCTACAGTGAAGACCCTCGTGCTGTGGTGGCAGCTACTACCAAAGCAGTATTTTTGAAAATCTGCACAGCTGATCAACTCTCCAGTGGCCAATCAGAAGCCTTGCGAGGCAGGAGTCCCACCTGGCCACACCCACTCTCTGCCGGGATGCCTTCTTCGGTTGGGTTTGTGCCGGCTGGGATTGCACTGGAAGGTTGCTGCCTCCCAGCTTCTCTCGTACTGTCGCTTTGCAGCCTAACTCAGGAAGTGGGGAGGGGCAGGCACCTTTCAAGGCAGGGCCTCAGTTGTAGCATTGCAGAGTGGGGGAGGCCAAGAGGAACGCTGTCCCGCCCTGCCCTGCCCATGCATGCGGATACGTGTGTGTCCGTGGAGGTCTTCTGCTCTGCACCGTTGGTGCTCTTTGCTTCAGGGCTCCCCTGCAGGTGTCTTGGGGTCCCTGGTGCGTTTCTGGGCTCTCAGTGTTCCCTCCCCTCCCTCCCCCCCTCTCCTGCAGCTGTGGTGCTGGGCGCCCGTGCGTGGCTACCGTCCCCCTCCATCTACCGGGGGGACACGGCAGAGGTGCGCTGCAACATCTCTGTGGAATCGACGCAGGCGGTCCACGTGGCTCTCAGCTGGTGGGTGGAGCTGGCCCGGGAGGATGCGGAGACGCGTGGACACATGCTGGCCTCAGTGAGCCGTGAGGGGGTGGCTGTCCTCGGGCCCCGTCCATCAGGTGGCGCCGTGAGTGTGGAGAAGGTGGGGCCGCAGAGCCATCAGCTGCGCATTCACGAGGTCCAGCCGTCGGACGAGGGGAAGTACCACTGCGCCATGACTGCCTGGGTCCGCTCACCGGACCTCAGCTGGTACAATGCCGGAGCCACCCAGTCCAACACCGTCACTGTCTACCCCTATGCCCTCCGTGAGTACGAAGCTGCTTCTTTTGGGGGGGGGCGCAAGAGGGGCTGTGCCTCCTGCACTCCGCGTGGCCACCACTCTAGGCGCCCTCTCACAGGGCGGCCCTCCCGCCCTTCCCTCCTTCCTCTCCCTTCCCTCCTTCCTCTCCCTCCATCCCTCTCCTCCCTCCCCCCTTCCCCCCCTCCCCTCCCCTCCCCTCCCTTCCTCCCTCCCTTCCTTCCAGTACACTTGCACGGCATGCCATGTTACAGGGCAGTGCTTTTGGGTGGTATTAACCAGAAGGGGCTGGTCTGTGCCCTGGGGAAAGGGACAGTGTAACCTCCAGACGGGCATGAGACAGCAGGTGAACAATGCCCAGGCCATGTGCCCTTCTGGGAAGGTTGGGAGGCCCAGGGGATGGCACGGCTGGCAGGGTGAGGGTGGGGATTGGTGTGGTTCTGCTTCTCGAGACCAGTCTGTGCTTCAGGGAATGTCTTCTGGTGTGTTCCTCTCTCTCCCCCCCCCCCCCTGACGAGCCTCTTCTTCCTTTCTGTCCTCCCCCCCCTTCCCGCAGCCATGGACACCTTGTTCGTCCCCCTCCTGGCTGGGATCTCCAGTGCCCTCTTCATGGGCATCACCGTCCTCACCTCCGTCACCTGCTGCTTCATGAGGAGGCTCCGCAAGAGGTGAAGGCAGAGGGGGGGCCCTGGGGGGGGTTGTGCTAGTGGGGGGGGGGTGTCATTGTGCCTTCAGCTCCGGCAACATCCGGGGGCACGCCGGCCTGCCCTCCCAGCAGGAACAAACCTGCTGTTTTGATCTCTGCATTGGAGGGTGTGCGTGCTTTAAGGTTTGTTTCCTGGGGGGGTGCAAGATGCGGGGGGCTTAGGGGAGATCTGTGCTTGGCCACTGGCAGAAAATCCAACACAGTCAGGGCATTGTGGGATGGGGGGGGGGAGGGGGGCAAACAGAGCAAAAATCATAAAAGCTGGTGTCCCAGTTCGGAATGAAAAGCGTTCCAGAGGGTGGCCCTCTTGGTCTGTGGTAAATCAGCTCAATTTGAGTCCAGGCGCACCAGAGAGAGAGCAGCCGGATTTCTGAGGAAATAAGCATTGGAGAGTCAGAGTCCCCCTGTGTCTGACGAAGGGACCATTGACTCTCGAAGGCCTGTGCCTCGAGAATCCGGTGGGTCTCCCTCGGGCGCTCCTGGACTCGGATCTTGCAGAATTAAAATTTCCCTTTTGATGGTTTACATGTGAAGGACTGTAACTGGAGTTTTGCCAGTTGGAAAGGTGGGCGAATTTCCAGTCTTTGCTGAATTGTTGGTCCTTCTTCCCTTGTGTGTGCATGTGTGTATGTTGGGGGGGGGGTCTGCTTTTGGTCTGCCCAGCCCATTCCCTGCCCCCCCTCAGGCTCACTTCATTTAGAATTTAGTCACACCCAGAATGCCCAGTGTAAGGTCAGGCTGAAAACAGCAGGCATTGAAAGCTTCGCTTCGGCTGTAGAAAATCAGCTCAAGTGAACAGAAACTCTTGCAAAAGTACAATGCTCCCTCTAAGCTGTGGAGTCTTGTGAGCAAAAATTCTACTTTGTGAGCTCCTGGCATTAAAGTTTTGAGCGAGCAGTTTGGCTGCTGCATCAATTAGTTTGCAATGGAGCCATCCCTTCCTGAGTTAAGACAAAAATGTGTGAGCTGGAGTCTAAAAAACTGTGAGCTAGCTCACACTAAACTCAGCTTAGAGGGAACACTTCCTGGAGCTTTGACCCACATGCCCCATTTGGGCTGTGGAGGCTGCCAGAGATAAATTTGTGGGCCTCAAGTTCCATGCCCCCCAGCAGGCGGCGCTGTGGGCTGAGCAAGCTTTCCGGGCATCCGGGGCTCTGGGACTGTGGTTCTGGATTTGTTCATTCTGTTTATGCTGCTGCTGCAAACTGTGGCAGGGACGGCAGTTGACAGAATGAAGCATCAGCTCCAAAGGCAGTGGGGGGGGGGGAAGGGTCCCGGCAGTTGCATCCTGGGTGTGTGTGTGTGTGCGTGACAGCAGCAGCTGAACTCAGGGCAACGTTGGCCTGCAGCCACCCTGTGGAGTGTTGGCTGGGCGGAGCCACGGGGCGAAGGGACGGCAGTAGGGGTGGGGTGGGGTGGGGTCATTGCCAGCCTTCCATTAGGCCGTGTTTTCTCCTGTGTGAAGGGCCTGTGTGATGCCCTTGATTTTTGGCATGCAGGCTTGGATCCCCTGCGTGTTTACCCGTCACTGGCCAATTCTTGCTTTGAAGGAAGTTGCGTACTGCTTCACAGTCGCTGGCTGCTCTGGCCATTTGTGCTTTGTGTGTGTGTGTGCACGCTGGACTTCAGACCTTAAGAAAACACATCTGGGTCACTCAGCATCCGGACCTGGATGGCCCAGGCTAGCATGAATCTCATCCCCTCTGGGAAGCTGAGCAGGGTCGGGCTCGGTGAGCGTTGGGATGGGAGACCCCCCCAGGAAGCTCAGGGCTCCTACACAGAGGCAGGCAGGGGCAAAACCACCTCTGAAGGTCTCCTGCCTGGAAGACCCCCAGCAGAGGTTGGCGCAGGTTGGCTGTGGTTTGACTGCACTTCCCACCCACCACCGCCAGTTCACCCCACCGTGGTTGGTGAGTCCAAAGCCTCCCTTGCAGGGTCTGGCCACAGCCCTCCTTGTCCCCTGTGCTTGGCAGGGAGCCCAGCGAGCACCGACTGGCCCCGGGGCAGGATGTGTGTCAGGCAAGGCTCCCTCTAAGCGGTGGGGTCTCGTGAGCAAAAATTCTACTTTGTGAGCTCCTGGCATTGAAGTTGTGAGCCAGCGATCTGGCCGCTGCATAACTTAGTTTGCTAAGACAAAAATCTGTGAGCTGGAGGCTACAAAACTATGAGCTAGCTCACACTAACTCACCTTAGAGGGAACACTGGCCAGGGTATCTGCATCTGTTGGACCCAGTTGCAGTAGAGAGTGGCTGAATGTAAAACGCGAGGGGCTGGTTTGGTCAAGGAGGTTTCGTGCCTGCCGGCCCCAATCCCAACCCTGCTCCCTTTTCCCCCTGTGCAGGCACCTGCCTCCGTCTCCATGAGTCCATCCCTCTTCCAGCCTGCCTCCACTGACCTGCATGAGGGGACCGGGCCCCGCAAGCCGCTCTGGGAATCCTCTGGACTGAACTCGGCTGCCGTCTGGAGCACTTCCCAAACAGAAGAGCCCGGGAACTGCAGCTCCTTCTCTGGCGGCAGCCATGACGGTGGTGTTTCCCAAGGGGCCCTCCCCCCCTCTGTGTGTGTGCGCCTGTCTGTGCGGGGCGGGGGGGGGGGGGCTTCCCCAGGGAGCCCTTCTTGCCTCTGAGTGAAATGTCACGTTTCCCCCTCTCCAGCCCCCTCTGTGGCTTGGCACCTGAGTCTGGTGGGAAGCCCTCTGCCCCTTCTCCACTTGAGGCTTCCTTCCTCCAAGGAGCTGGGGAGAGGGAAGGGGGAGGGAGACCCTTTGGGACTTCGGGGGGGGAGGTCATGGCACAGAGGCAGTGGCAGCTGTCTCTCTTCTGCAGGAAGGGAACGCCTTGGGGTCTCCAGAGAAGTTCCCCCCAAACTGAGGATTAGCTGAGAAAATGCTGAACGGCTTGGTGGAGTGACAGCCAGGGCGGGCCTCGTCCTGAGGCCGGCCCCCCCCCCCCCCGCCAGCCACCAGGTGCTCCCCAGTTGGGCTTCAACAGCTCCCCCAGTGAGAGGAGGATTCATGGGACAGGTGAACCGAAGGCACCGCTCTGATTCAGAAGACCAACTTGGGGGGGGGGGAGAATGGTGGGGGGGTCGGGTTCAACATTTCTGGCCTGCAACACAAAACCACAGGGGGCACTTTGGGCTTCCGTCCCCCCCCCCCCCCCCCCCCCCCATGCCTGCGACTCGGCTTGGGCTGTCCTGAATCCGGGCTCATAGGCGAGGCCTGCCGTTCAGACCCGCGAGCGTGCCAGGGCAGCATCCGCGTGGCCTCCTTCCCCCTGGGGCGGCTGATGGGGCAGAGGGGCAGGAGGAGCACCCCTCCACAAGGGGGAGGCCCGGGGTTGGCGTCTTTTTGGACTGGTGCTCCCAGAGCCAGCCACGGCTGTTTTTCTCCGGGAAAGGCTGGGGGAGGCGCGGGGTGGCTGCAGCCCCTGCACAAAAACCCCACTCCTGGATGGGCTGCAGCCTCCCCTCCTCCCTGTGGAGGCCACCATCCTCTGCCCAGGCTCTGCCTCACAGGAGGGCAGTGCCACTTGCCCACTCTCTGGAGCAGCTGCCCCAGGGAGGTGGGGAGCAGCAGGAGGCCCGGGGCACCCTCAGGCAGGAGAAGGAAAGGAAGGAAGAAAGGAAGAATCCGCCCAGAATCAGCCGGTTATTTCCCGATGGCTGATTATTTTTAGCTCTCTTCTGAAAGGCAGCGAAACGCTGCGGGAGACCGGGGGGGGGGGCTCAAGGCAGCGGAGGGGGGAGGGATCGCAGCATGCTGAGAAGAACCGGCAACAACCTCTGCCGCCCCGAGGCGAGCCAGCTGCCCTCCTGCTCTGCCAGACTCCCAGTGGGCGCCCGCCATTCCTTGTTGTGCGTGTGTGTGTGTGTGGGGGGGGGGTGCACGGGGGAAAAAAGAGGCCATTGCAAGTCTGTTGAGAGATAGCCGAGTGGGTGCAAGCTGTGTGTTGCGTTTAATTTATTAAATAATTTAAATAAAATGTGGTTTTAATAAAAAGTACAGCAGTGGAGTTCCTGGCGATCACCTCCCTGGCAGGGTTGCCAGCCCCGGGGGGGGGGGGGGGGCTGGACAGCTCCTGGCGTTGTCACCGGTGTCCATTTGACAGAGGTCAGTTCACCTGAAGAAAATGGCTGCTTCAGAGGGGTTATTGTGAGAGCCAGTTTGGTGTCGTGGTTAAGTGCGTGGACTCTAATCTGGGAGGACCGGGTTTGATTCCCCACTCCTCCACTTGTACCTGCTGGATGACCTTGGGCAAGCCGTAGTTCTGACAAGAGCTGTTCTTGAAAAAGAGCAGCTTCTGTCAGAGCTCTCTCAGCCCCACCCACCTCGCAGGGTGTCTTTTGTGCGGAGGGGGAGGGAAAGGAGATTGTCAGCCGCTCTGAGACTCCTTCAGGTAGTGAGGGGCGGGGGATACACCCCATCGATGATGATGCTGATGCCCCTACTGAGGTGTCTCCCCTCCCCAAAGCTTGGCCTCCCCAGGCTCCATTCCCCAAATCTTCCGGAATTCCCCTACCTGGTTTTGGCAACCCTTCTTGTTGGTCAGAAAGCTGGAGGGCAGGCAGCGTTGTCTGTTCTTCAGGAACCGGGTGGGAGGACCCCTGGGGGGGGGGGGGGTGTTTCCTATTACTGCAGCAACAAAGTGACCGCAGCCGGGCTTTGGAGGAGCAGGAGAAATTGAGCACTGGGGACCCCGGGGGCCGGACCGGGGTTTGCTCCAGCAGCGCTATTTCCCCCCCCCAAGGAACTCCAGCCTGTGCCTGGCATAGAAGGGGGGGGGGGGCTCCTCAAGGCCAAGGCGTTCTCTTTGTCACCCCCACCCCCAGGGGCAGAATGTTGCCCGTGCCCGACTCCCTGGGATGGGCACCCTCAACGGGCAGCAGAGTGGCTGCTGCTTGGCCTGCTCTGCCCTCTGGAGGCAGAGACCGGGGCAGCTGCCAGCCCACTGAGAAAAGATCCCCCGAATCTGTGTCTGTTCCTTGATTCATGACATTTATGCAGCTGCCTCTCTCCTGGGCATCCCAAGGTGGGTAACGACAATATAAAAGCCAGAGAGGACGATGGAATAGAACGACAACAGTAGAACCACAGGTGGAAATCAAAAGTCAAACAACAGGAGCCCCAGCCAGCAGGGCACTGCCCACTTGCCCGGGTCCCGGTTGCCCCCAGAAGCCTCTCCAAGATGGCTCTCTTTCCAGACTCACCAGAATGCTCTCAGGAGGCTGTTCTGGAGGCACATAAGAACATCAGAGAAGCAGCCAGTGTTGGGTCACGCCAGTGGCCCCTCCAGTCCAACACTCTGGGTCACACAGTGGCCAAAAACACCAGGTGCCCTCAGGAGGTCCACCAGCGGGGCCAGGACACCAGAAGCCCTCCCACTGTTGCCCCCCCCCCCCCCGTCAAGCACTAAGATTACAGAGCATCACTTGCCCCAGACTGAGAGATCCTATCTATACCTTGTGGCTAAGAGCCACTGATGGACTTCTGCTCCAGATGTATAAGAACATCAGAGAAGCCCGTTTTGGGTCAGGCCAGTGGCCCCTCCAGTCCAACACTCTGTGTCACGCAGTGGCCAAAAACACCGGGTGCCCTCAGGAGGTCCAGCAGCGGGGCTGTCACAGAAGAGGCCGAGTCAGGCTGTGGCAGAATGTGCCTTGGACAAGGGGTGGGGGAATATTCAGGAGGTCCCAGGTTCATGCAGAAGGTTAAAGAGATCAGGCAGCAGGTGGTGTGAAAGACCTCAGCCCGAGAACCCTGGAGAGTTGCTGCCAGTCTGAGTGGGCAATGCTGACCTTGACGGACCGAGGGTCTGATGCAGTGTAAGGCAGCTTCCTGTGTTTATGGGGGCGGGGCTGCGGCTTAGTGGCAGAGCATCTGCATGGCATGCCGAAGGTCCCAGGTTCAATCCCTGGCAGCATCTTCAGTTAAAAAGGAGCCAGGCAGGAGGTGATGGGAAAGACCTCCGCCTGAGACCCTGGAGAGCTGTCAAGAGGGGCTGTGGCTTAGTGGAAGAGCCTCTGCTTGGCAGGCAGAAGGTCCCCGGTTCAATCCCCGGCAGCATCTTCAGTTAAAAGGGACCAGGCAGGAGGTGATGGGACCCTGAGACCCTGGAGAGCTGCTGCCAGCCTGAGCAGGCAAGACTGACCTCGAGAGACGGGGGTGGGGGGTGGGGTTCGTGTATGAGAATACAGCTTGCTGGGAAGCATAAAGCTGCCGCACAGGAACCTCCTGCAGGGAGACCCAGTTCCTTCCAGTTGGGTGGGGCGCAGGCGGGTTGCAAAGGGCTTTGGAGGGGAACACCAGGGCCTGGGATTGGACCTCAACAGTGATTGGCAAGTGGAGTCACATGGTCTCACCCCCTGGCCCCTGATAACAAATGGGCGGCAGCATTTTGTCCCAGCTCCACTTCCCAGTTAATCTTCAAGGGCAGCCCCATGCTATGGCAATCTAGCCCTGGGGATTACTGAAACATGGAGCCAGATCAGGCACCTGCCAGTTGGGATCCTAACTAGATGTAGCTTTGGGGGGGGGGGGGATTTCACTCTCATGGGTATGGGTTCCAGAAGAGCTGCGTAGTTGGTGGCAGCAAACCCAGGGGGCTCCAGCAGAGACCTGGAGTATCAGAGGCATCGGGGGCATCGGAGGAGGGCTGCCGTATGGGTCCTTGGAAAGGCTGGCCCAGAGCTGCTCACCTCACCCGAGGGGGGGGCGGGCGGGGCAGGGATAGAAGCCTTATAAAGGCTGGGCAAATGGGGGCACATGGAGGAATTTGTCCCAGGGCAGCTTATGTTGAGTCTCGTGTCCGTATTGATCCGTAAGGCTGAGCAGATGCTGCTACCAGGGAAGATCTCGCTGGTGGGGCTATGCACATTAAAGGCCGGCCTGCCTGCCTGCCTGCCTGCCAGGATCTGTGCCCCGCTGGGAGGGGGGCTCCAGGCAGACTGTGAGCTGCTCAGTCGACAGAGCATGGAGCTTCTCCCAGTGAGGAGCCAGGCAAGAACCAGAAGCCCCGTGAGGGGCCCATCTGGCCACTTCAGGCCTCTGATTGCTGGAGTGTTGGAAGCTGCAGTACCTTCTCTGGCCTGCTGCAGTGGAGGTGCTGCAGAGTCACAGAGACCCAGCCCACAACTACCTCTGCTTCCCAGCTGTTGGTGGAGTGGGCCTGCCGGGGGGGGGGGGGGACAGCCACAGTGCCTTCTGCTTCCTGGTCACAGGATCATGTACATGTCCCTTGATTTGACTCATCCATGCAGGGAGTCACTTACCAATTTCCCACAAGCAGCTGTGCCACCGTTGCTCTTCCATTTGCCCCAGTTACCGTGGTCAATTTCACACTATTCGCTGTGTGGTCACATTTTGACCCACAGCTTCTCCCGATTTCCTCCGCATCTTCTCGATCTAAAAAAACAAGGATCGAGAAGATGCGGGGGAAATTGGGAAGAGATGCGGGTCAAAATGCAGCCATGCAGCGAATTGTGTGAAATTGACCAAGGCAACTGGGGCAAACGGAAGAGTAATGGTGGCGCAGCTTCCTATGGGAAATCGGTCTCTGTGTTCAAGCTGGTATTCATCTTGGCCTTTGTAACAGTTCTTGCTTTCTCCACAGGTGCGAAGCAATGGGTGTGTGCTTTTACTTTTTGTTTTGCCTTGAAAAGTTCAATTTAAGTGGCCTGTTCAAAGAGAGCATGCCATGAGAAGCCAGTGATGCTGAAAATCGGAAGGTCTCACTCAGCATGTTGGAGAGGATCCCAAGGGCCTAACGCGTTGCCAGCTCCAGCAGGGCAGCGTCTGCGTTTGGGCCAGGCCTCTTCAGAGGCTCATGGGCATAAGGAAGTGCTCCCTGCCTGAGGGGCACTGTCACCCCTGTTCCCCCGCCCCAGGCCCTGCTCTGTGCTTCAGTTCCAGAGTGTCCCCAGCGAGAGCGCCCCCTCAAGCACAGTTCCGGGGAGGGGGGGAGTTCAGATTCAGGATTCCTCACCCTGGGAATGGGCTTTTCTTTCTGCACGGCCTTCTCTCAGCCAGTCTGGTGTAGTGGTTAAGTGCACGGACTCTAATCTGGGAGAACCGGGTTTGATTCCCCACTCCTCCACTTGCACCTGGCTGGATGACCTTGGGCAAGCCATGGCTCTGTACCAGCTGTTCCCTCAAGGACAGCTTGGGAAAGAGCTCTCTCAGCTCCACCTACCTCACAGGGTGCCTGTTGTGGGGAGGGGAAGGGAAAGGAGTTTGTAAGCCGCTCTGAGACTCCCTTGGGGAGTGAAGGGCCGGGTATAAATCCAATCTCTTCTTCTCTTCTCTTCTTCTTTTTCTTCTCTGACTGGGAGACATTTGGGGTGGGGTGGGGTGGGGTGGGGGTGGTTCTTCTCCCCAGGCCAGCTTCTCCCCCCCCTCCCCCCCGAAGCACTGTGTGGAAGAAGCAGAGGCGTCCACCAGACCCCTTTCCCCAGCCTGTCCCGACTCATTACGGAGGAGGGGGCTGTGGTGTGGCATGCAGGGAAAAAGTTTTGTTTGGCCTGGGCCAGCAGTCCTGGTGGTATAGGGTTGCCAACTCCAGCTTGGGGAATTCCTGGAGATTTGGGGAGGGAGAGCACTCAGTGGGGACATGAAGCCGTAGCTACCCTTTGCCTGGAGATGGAATTCTGGGGCTCTCCTGGCTTCATCTGGAGGTTGGCAACGTTACCTATGGAAGTGCCCCTCTCCCCCCGCTCAAGGACCCGGCTGGGGGGGGCCTTCCTGCTTGCTCAGCTGGGCTGTGAGATGGGGGGGTTGGGTCTCCTACACTTCTGACTGACGGGGTGTGTGTCAATCTTCCCAGGAGGGAGCCCGCTTCTCCCCCAGGCCCCCCCCCCGCCCCCGTGCTCCTCCGCTGCAGCCCAAACTCCTCTGGCGCCTGGGACACTCCCCTGCTCTGGGCAGCATCGGCTCTAGAGGTGGTCTTGCATTTGTCGAGGTGGTGGTCTTGCATTTGTAGAGGTGCGTCCCGACTTGGTCTTTAAGACAGCACAGAACCCGCTTTCTGCCCTTCTGTGTTCACAAACCGGACACTCCAGGCCTGCTCGCATCGAAAGCCACACCTGAGAGCCCATGCACACATTCCCAGCATGTTCCCACAACCTCACCCCACCCCACTCCGGGTCCATGTTCCTGCTTTCCGTAGAGCAGACAGCAATCCTGGAATGGGCCAGGAGCCAGTCGAATGGGCCGCCTTGTGGAGATCCTCCACTCAGGGCCCAGCCAGTGGGCCAGTCCTGGCCCAGGCACAGCTGCACCCCCCCCCGCAAGACTCTCCGCCTCCCACTGGCTCTCCTGGGGCTACCACCAGGCAGGGCAGAAGCCCCCCCCCCACTCCCAGGCCTTACCTTCCCCCTCCCTCCTCCCCTGCTGGTGTGTGTGTGTGTGGGGGGGACAGCTGTAGGTTTCCCTGTGGAGCACCCCCCCCCCCCTGCCGCCTCTCTCCCTTTCTTCCAGGAGAGAAAGAGCCAGCCGTGTCCCTTGCTAGGGTGGCCACCTCTTGTTGGGGGAACACCTTGGAATTGGGGGGGGGGGTTATGCCCGAGAGTCCACCCTCCAAAGCAGCCATCCTCTCCAGATCTATGTCGTCCAGAAGTCCGTTGTAATAGCAGGAGGTTTTCAGGCCTCACCTGGGGGAGGTTGGCAACCTTACCCCTTCCCATCTGATGCTCGGGGTGGGGTGGGGTGGGGTGGGGGGCTTTGAAGAGCGTGGATTCTGCAGAAAGTCTTTTCCTGCGAGGGCCTGGGGCCGGAAGCCTGCCACCAGAAGCAAAGAGGTCGTGGTGGTGGTGGGGGCTTCCTCTGTGTCCTGCCCCCCCAGCCTAGCTGCATGCAGAAAAGGGGGGAGCCTTCAGGGAGCAGCATCAGCCTGCAAAAACCTCTTTATTGAGGGGGAGGGGAGGAGGAGAGGTGTGCAAAGGACGAAGCCCGCAGCCACCCAGAGGACCTTGCCTGCCTGCCGGCCTGCCTGCCTGCCCCACCCCCTCTCTGCCTTCCTCCCTCTGAGCTGAGCGTGGCACTGGCTGGATCGGGCCTTCCGTGAGTCATGCGGAGGGCGGGGAGCTGCAGTCAGAGCTGGCAGAGAGGCTGGCCGGCTCCAGCTCCCCCCCCCCAGTAGCTGGAATGGGGGGTGGGGTGGAGGACATTCAGGCCGGCTGAGGGCTCCTCCAGCTGTGCCCAGAACGGATGGGCTCCCTGTCTGAAGCTGAGGCTGAGGGATGCTGGAGGGTGCAGGCAGGGCCTGGATACGGCGGAGGGGCTGGTGGGAAGAGCAGAACTGGCTGTGCTCCAGCGGGGGGTGGGGGTGGGGGGCCTGGCTCAAGCAATGGAGTTTCCAGGGAGAAGGGGGTGTTCAAGTGCCCGCTGCCTGCCCTGGCCTGGGACCAGCACTGCTGTACCAACCTTGGCATCCCGTACCCCCCACCCACATCTGCCAAAGGGAGAAAACCAGGAGGGACTTGGCAAAGGGGGGGAGAGGCAGTGGTGGAAGAGGGAGGGGCCCATGGCTGCAGGCGCCCTGGATGGCAACTCCCTGGCCAGGCAGCTTCTCTTCTGTCCGTTAGGCTCTGGCCAGTGCGTGGGGTCGCCACGGAAACACCTGCCTGCACATGGAAGAGTGACACGTGGGACCGGGAATATTTCCCTCCAGCCTACGAGAAATCCCTTCTGCTCCGCCTGTGCCCCTCTGCCACCAGCCTGCACCAGCCTGCACCAGCGCCAAGACGCCCTGGACCTGACCACCGGCTGACTCTCCTTGAATGGCTCCCTCCCTCTTTCCTTCACGAGGGCTGCGCTGCCTCCCTCGTCCACGTCCATTTGTCACCAGGCGGCCCCGTTAAACCTTTGACTCGCTTTCCAAGCTGGCCAGGTTCCCATTCCTCTCCTTGTTGCCTTCCTCGGCCTTCTCCGTGGCTTCCTCCACCTTCTCGTCCAGCCGGCTGGGGATGGACCAGTACAGGTGAGCGTCCATGCGGGCAGCCGCCTCCGCCAGTTCCCGGGCACTGCAGTTGGGGGTGGGCACTTCGAAGGTCTGGTGGAAGCTGTTGTAGTCCACTTCATAGAAGCCGTCCTCCAGGGAGAGGACCGACATGAAGCGGTGGCCCCAGAGAACCTCGTCCACCAGGTAGGAGCTCCTGGCCTGGCAGGTCATCCCTGGCAAGGCAGAAGAGATGTCATGAGATTAGTGGGGGCCGAGGCACCACCCTGGAGCTGGGAGGGGGGCATTCTTAATGACCCATTCCTCAAAGAACAAGAACAGCCCTGGAGGGTCAAACTGGCTGAGGCCTACATTATAAGAGCCCTGCTGGGTCAGACCAGTGAGGGTCCCTCTAGTCCAGCATCCTGTCTCACACAGGGGCCAGCCAGCTCCTCTGGAGGGCCAGCAACAGGGCAGAGAGGCCGAGGCCTTCCCCTGAGAAAAACCTCAGAAGAGCCCTGCTGGGTCAGACCGGTGAGGGTCCATCTAGTCCAGCATCCCGTCTCACACAGGGGCCAGCCAGTTCCTCTGGAGGGCCAGCAACAGGGCAGAGAGGCCGAGGCCTTCCCCTGATAAGAACACCAGAAGAGCCCTGCTGGATCAGGCCAGTGAGGGTCCCTCTAGTCCAGCCTCCTGTCTCACACAGTGGCCGACCAGTTCCCCTGGAGGGCCAAACGAACAGGGCAGAGAGGCCGAGGCCTTCCCCTGAGAAGACAATCAGAAGAGCCCTGCTGGACTTACACAGGGCACAGGGGCTCACACAGAGGCCAACCAGTTCCTCTAGGTGGCCAACAACAGGGCATAGAAACCGAGGCCTTCCCCTGATGTTGTCTCCTGGCTCTAGAATTCTGAGATTGACTGCCTCTCAATGTGGAGGTTCCCCTCAGTCACCATGGCTAGTGGCCACTGAGAGACCTCTTCTCTATGAATCTCTCTGACTGACATCATCCCTTCTGAAGCTCTCTGTGATCATGGCCAACATCGGCCCCACTGTCCATGAACCCCACAATTTAATTACTCCTTGAAGAGGCTCATGAAGGAGAACTTCTCGGTGGCTCATGCCGTGTACAAGATAAATGGCACCTCCAGGGACATCTCTTGGTGGGAAGGTTGGCTGGCTATCACTTCCCTTGCTTGCCTGTGAGCTCTGGATTTGGGACCAGGGTCTCCAAAGGATGGTCTTCTCCCATACGGTCCTGCTTGGGAATTAGGGCCACAGGGCGAGGCCCTCCTGACTCCCCCCCCCCCCCCGAATCAAAGCAGCTTCTCTGCTGGACATCCAAGAGCAGGCCTTTTCAGCGGCAGCCCCGCCGGGGATGTGTGCCTGGCTCTCTCACTTCCCATCCTTAGGAGGCAGCTGAAGGCGGTTTCCTTTAGAACTGCAGCTAGTGAAGTTTGCCTTGCTTTGGTTCTCAGGTCCCAGCCCACCCGTGGTGACCCTGTCGGGTCTTCCAGAGAAGGCCAGAGACATCCAGAGGTGGCTTCCCATGGCCTGCCTCTGCATGGCAGTCCCAACTGTTGTAGGTGAACTCCCACCCACACGTCATCCAGGGCAGACTCTGGCGAGCTTCCGAGGTCTGACAAGATCGGGAGAGCCTCTGGGTTCTCCAGGTCAGAGCTAAGTTTGCTGGCAATCCTGAACTGTGCTTTTAAATTTGGGTTTTTATGTTTTTAATGTATTTTATTTTAAGTATTTTTAGCTATGTTGTAAGCTGCCTTAAGCTCCAAAAGGAAAGCAGCTAATAAATGTTTTGGATAAACCAACAGGGAGGGCTCCGTCCCTGAAAATAAAGTTTCCAAAATGGCTTGCTCTGAGTCACAAGAGGGGGATGGAATCTCCATGTCCAGGTGCAGTCTATCTCTGAGCACCACTCCCTGCTTGTCTCGGTCATTCCCTGCTTGTGTTCTTCTGGAAGTGGGGGGGGCGCGCGTGGAATTTGCTTGGTGGAACTCTGGTTGGATCCAGTAAAGCTGTTCTTCGTTCATTCTGTGGCGGGCTGCCCCTCCCTCTTCTCTCCTCAAGTGGGAACAATGGCCAGTAATAAAACTAGCTTCTGGCGCCAGTAGCTTTGTTGGTCAGAGCCCAGTGGCACCCTTAAGATCCACAAAATTTAATTCTGAGCATAAGCGTGCATGTGCACTTTGTGTGTGCAAACAAAAGCTTCTACCCAGAATTAAATTTTGGTCACCTTAAAGGTGCCCCTGGACTCGGCCTTTGCGCAGCAATAAAACTGACCCCGGCAGCGATAAAGCGGAGTCAGTCAAGTGCTGCGCAGGCAAACAGCAGCTGACAGGGGTGCTGCCGGTGGGTGGGCAGCAGAGCTCATAAGTTTGCAAGCGGACTGGGCAGGAAATGGGGGGGGGGGGGGCGGGAACATAAGAGGAGCCGCCAAAGATGCTCAAACAGCCACCTCAGTGCCCGGAGGGACTCAGAAATGGTGAGTGCCTGGAGGCCCCCCCCCCCCCCCGAGGGAGAAGCCCCCGCCCAGAAAGCCCTGCCTGCCTCTCCTTGCCCCGGCCTGTCCTCCATGGCTGAGAGCCCAGCCGAAGACTGGAAGGGGGGGGCCACGCAGTCCTTCTGGTCTCCTCCACCCAGGTTCTGGATTCAGGTCTAAGGCTTGCATCTGATGTGGCCTGCTAGCTCCGGCCTCTCTTTGCCTCTCCCCCCCCCCCCCGCCCCAGCTGGCTAGCAATCAGTCTCCCAGGCCCAGCTGGGTGCTGTGGTGATGGGGAGGGGGGGTGGCCCCCCCAGAGAGACTTATGCAACTCCATGTGGCAGGGGGCGGGGTGGGTGGGGAGGGCGTGAAGAGAAGAGGCAGCTGAGAAGAAGGCTTTGCAAACCGAGTTCAGGGTGGCGGCGGGGAGAGTGGGGAGTACTGTGGAGTTTCTGAGGGGGAGAACAAAGTGCAGAAGCGGGGGGGGGGGGTGAGCTGACTTCCAAATCCCACCCTGGAGCAGGTGGTGGAAGGGCGCCACCAGGGAGAAACACCTTCGTCTCCCCCCCCCCCCGTGTGCACGTGCACACACACACACATGCACATGCACACACACTTGGGACAAAGCCCAGAAGGCCAGCATTTGTAGGGGGCTTCTGCCTCTTTGACACCCTCCCCCAGTTGCTCCCTCTCAGGTGTGGAGAGTCTGGTGAGCAAAAAGCCTACTTTGTGAGCTCCCAGCATTAAGGTTGTGAGCGGGCGATTCGGCTACGGCATGAATCAGTTTGCTCTGGAGCCATCCTGCCTGAGCGAAGACAAAAAATCTGTGAGCCGGAGACTAAAGAACTGCAAGCTAGTTCACTCTAACTCAGCTCAGAGGGAACACTGCCCCCCCCCCGTGCCAGCTGTGTGGCAGCTGCATCTGTATGAGACCCCCCCCCCCTCCTCACGGAGGCAAGTGTGCCCCTGGGAAAGACAAGCATGCGAGGAGACGGGAAGGCTGCAGGAGAAGAGGAGGACCCGAGGGCCCTCCAGTCCGTGGGCAAGGCCTGAGTGAGGCTCTCTCGATGATGAGAGGACATGTTGGAGGTCCAACTCAACAGCACTTAAGGCACCCCCTCCCCACTAAGAGGGATGGGAGTGGATCTGAGCAAGATTTCTCAAGCTGGACGTTCCCCACCCCTTTGCCTCCTTCATCCTCAGACCAAGTCATCCCCCCCCCCCCCCCCCGCTAATCTGGCTGCCCTTTCCCACAGTTCAGGCAGGGTAAAGGAACCGATGTCCCCTCCCCATCAGACTTTGCCACTTTTCATCCGATTAGGTGGCCCAGGACAGCTTTCTGGGTGCACCGGAACCTGCTGAAACCTCTGGGCACAAGTCAGAACCTCCCGGTGGGGGGCAGGCTATGAGATGCGGGGGGGGGGCACACAGACACACAAGGAGCCACCCTCCTGACACTCCTTCGGGCCTCTGGCCCTGATCTCGCTATAAGGTGCCTCCCCTGACGGAAGTGGGAGGACCAGGCTGTTCCAAGCCTCCCCCCCTTCCTTTCCCCCTGGAGGGGCCAGGATTGCCCCATGAGCCTCCTGCCTTTGATATACTTCTCAGAATACTCACATCCTGCCTTTCCTCTTGGTTCAAGGGGGCAGGCGAGAATAGTTAAAACACCCCCAGCCAAAACCAAAGGTAAAAGAGCAAGGTCCCAATCCCCCCCTCAAAAGATCCCTGCCCTTCACCCCCCCCCCTCGAGAGCCCTGGGGGCGAAGAGGCAGGCTTTGCAGTGCCTCCTGACGGTCTCCAAGGGACGGCCCCTCTCCCCTCTCCAGGGAGCCCCTCCCACACGGAAGAAGAAGAAGAAGAGAGAAGAGACTGGACTTATACCCCCTCCCCTTCACTACCCAAAGGAGTTTCAGAGCCAAGCGGGACCCGGCTCAAAGGCTGGAGGCCCACCTCCGGAGTCCACCTCTTGCAGTCTCAAGGGAGACCTTGATGTCCAGCGTGGTGCAGCGGTCAAGAGTGGCAGATTTGAGCCTGGAGAGCCGGGTTTGATCCCCCCCCCCTCCTCCACCTGAAGCCTTCTGGGTGACCTTGGGCCAGTCCCAGTTCCCTCCGAACTCTCTCAGCCCCACCTGCCTCACAAGGTGCCAGTTGTGGGGAGAGGAAGGGAGCCACTCAGAGAAGGAAGCCATTTAGAGACTCGTCAGGGTAGAGGAAAGTGGGGTCTAGAAGCCAGCTCTTCTTCTCTTCTTCCAAGCCTCGCCCCCGCCTACCTGTGGCCTCCACCATCCCTTCCAAGATGACCACGATCTCGAACTCGTCCTTCCTCAGCTGCTCCTTGGAGACCTCCCAGAAGGGACTGAGCTCATTGATCTCGTGGCTGATGATGAGCGGGGAGACCAGGAAGAGGCGGTCGTCGCCCGTCTCGAAGCCCACGTTGATGTCCGTCTGGTTGAGGGGGATGAACTCCCCCTCCTGGGTCTGCTTGGACTTGATCAGCTTGGTCCGGATGGAGGCCTCCACGATGTGGGAGTTGCGCAGGTCGCCCACCCGGAACATGAGGCACAGGCGGTCGTCGCGCAGGGAGATGACGGCGTGGGAGGAGAAGACCAGCGTCTCCGCCCGCTTGTTGGGCTGGGAGATCTTGACGAACATGCAGCCCACCATGAAGGCGTTGACCATGGAGCCCAGGATGGCTTGCAGCAGCAGCAGGACGATCCCCTCGGGGCACTGGTCCGTGATCACCCGGTAGCCGTAGCCGATGGTCGTCTCCGTCTCGATGGAGAAGAGGAAGGCCGAGACGAAGCCGTTCAGGTTCTTGACGCAGGGGGTCCACTCCTCCTCCCCCAGGTGGTCCAGGTCCCCCCGGCAGTAGGCGATGAACCACCAGATGAGGCCGAAGAAGAGCCAGGTGACGGCGTAGGCCAGGATGAAGACCAGGAGGCTGAAGCGCCACTTCAGGTCCACCAGGGTGGTGAAGATGTCCGTCAGGTAGCGGTAGGTCTCGATCACGTTCCCATGCTGGACGTTGCACTTCCCGTCCTTCTCCACGTACCGCTGGCGCCCCTTCTTCTTCTCCGCCTTCTCCGGCTCCTCGCCGAGGCGTCGCAGGGCAGCAGGCTTGAGCGGCTGGGAAGAGAGAGGCGGCTTGGACTCGGACACCGGGGTCTCGGGCACGGTGGAGAACGCGGCATTCTCTTTGGCCATGTTAGCATCCCGGGGCCCAGAGCCCCCGAACCGACTCCTGGCTACCTGCAGGGAGACACAAGCCGGGATGCAGGTTCAGACTGCGGCATCGCTTCGGTGGGCTTCCTCTCATCCTCGCCCCCCCCCCCACAGTTGCCTGGCCGAAGGAGATGCCAGTCAGGGTGAGTGGGTGGATCCCCTTTGGGTGCCTCCCTTCACACCCTCAGCTCTTCCCCTGTTCCCAGATCCCCTGTCCCACCCAGACCCATGGCCCCCCGCTGGAGAGTCTAAGGCAGAGGTCTTGGACTTATTTGTTACGAGCTGACATAAATGTTACTTTGCTGGGCCAGGCCATGTGTCCCATAAAACGTAATGCCAGAGCTATAAAGGACAGCAGCTGGGAAGCTCCGAGTTGGTGTACCCTCAGCGCAAGGCCTCCTGGACTGGGAGGGGGGTGCACAGCAAAACCCACATGGGCAGACTGGAGAGCCAGCGGTGCAGCACTGGGCAGACGCTCCCACACTGCTTGACGGCTGCAGATGAGGTTGTTCCGCCATGCTGAAGCCACAACCAGAGTGGCTCTGCCCTCCGCCCCCCGCCCAGCAGTCTCCTGTTCCCTCTCTTGCACTAGTTGCTTGCGGGCCGCATAAAAGCCCTGGAGGGGCCGGTTCCGCCCCCTGGGCCTTCTGTTTGACACCCCTGGGCTAAGTTCTCTCCCCAGCAACATGGCAATATCTCCAGCACGTGTCATGAGATCCAGAGTGCGCCCGCCTGCTTTCAAAACCTGACAGGAAACCATCAAATACTGTTGGCTGCCAAATGTCAAAAGTCAAAGGATATCAGCTCTCGAATCACAGAGGCCGGTTCCAGAACACTTTCAGCAGACCACCATCAAATGTTGCTGGATTTCCTGCTAAGCATAACCACCCTAAAAGCAGCTCCCCCAGCTGAAGCAGCCTGCAGGTGGAGCTCTTGGCCTGCAGGGGGGGCAGTCTACTGCTATCTGAGGAATACAAAACATCACACTGGAAAGCAGACAGGAGTCGCTTGTTCTGCAAACAAGATGCCTTTAACTGGGGGAAGAGCAAAGAGCAACTTCTAGCACCAGCATGGGGCAGCACTGTATTAATTTCAAACTGGGAACCCAAAAACCTGGGGCCAGTACCCTGACCCTGGGAATCAGCTGGCCCAGAGGAGCCAATCCCCTGTCCCTGTTCACTACGCAGTTGTCCAGCCAACAACTGCCTTCCTGGGCACTGCAGCTGGGGTGGGCACGCCGAAGGTCTGGTGGAACCTGTCATAGCCCCCCTCACAGAAGCCATCCTCAAGGGAGACAACGGACACGAATCGATGTCCCCAGAGAACCACTGAGAGTCCATCCAGTCCAGCATCCTGTCTCACAACAGCACATAGAGGCCGAGGCCTTCCCCTGAGAAGAACACCAGAAGAGCCCTGCTGGGTCAGACCAGTGAGGGTCCACCTAGTCCAGCCTCCTGTCTCACACAGTAGCCTCAACCAGTTCATCTGGAGGGCCAACCACAGGGCAGAGAGGCCGAGGCCTTCCCCTGAGAAGAACCTCAGAAGAGCCCTGCTGGGTCAGACCAGTGAGGGTCCACCTAGTCCAGCCTCCTGTCTCACACAGTAGCCTCAACCAGTTCATCTGGAGGGCCAACCACAGGGCAGAGAGGCCGAGGCCTTCCCCTGAGAAGAACACCAGAAGAGCCCTGCTGGGTCAGACCAGTGAGGGTCCATCTAGTCCAGCCTTCTGTCTCACACAGGGGCCTCAACCAGTTCCTCTGGAGGGCCAGCAACAGGGCAGAGAGGCCGAGGCCTTCCCCTGAGAAGAACACCAGAAGAGCCCTGCTGGGTCAGACCAGGGAGGGTCCATCTAGTCCAGCCTTCTGTCTCACACAGGGGCCTCAACCAGTTCCTCTGGAGGGCCAGCAACAGGGCAGAGAGGCCGAGGCCTTCCCCTGAGAAGAACCTAAGAAGAGCCCTGCTGGATCAGACTAGTGAGGGTCCATCCAGTCCAGCATCTCGTCTCACACAGTGGCCAGCCAGCTCCTCTGGACAGTCCAACAACAGGGCAGAGAGGCCGAGGCTTAAGTGTTGCCTCCTGGCTCTGGAATTCAGAGGCTCAATCCCCTCAGTCATGAATATCGACTTGTCCTCCCTGAATCTGTCGAATCTCTTTTTAAAGCCATCTATGCCTGTAGCCATCACTACATCCTCTGGCAGCGAATTCCACATTTTAATCGCTCACTGTGTAAAGCAGTATTTCCTTTTGTCTATAGTGAATCTACTGCCCCTCAGCTTCATTGGATGCTCCCAAGTTCTAGTATTTTGGGAGAGGGAGAAAATTATCTCCCTGTCAACTCCCCCCCCCCCCAGGGCATCATTTTATAAACGTCAATCATGTCCCCCCCTTAGTCATCTCTTTTCTAAACTGAAAAGTCCCAGCATCACAGAAATACAGAGGTAGACAGGATCCAAAGGGTCATCTAGTCCAACCCCCTACACAATGTGGGAATTTCACAGCTGCCCCCCTATTCCCTCAGTGATTCTGCCCAGAGGGAAGCAGAAAGCCTCCAGGACCCCTCAGCCCATCTAGCTGGGTCTGAGCCAAGCTCTAGTCCTACCCGAACCATTTTGTTAACAAAAAAATGGAAAGGAAAGCCAGGCGTTCGGATGACATGGAAAAGCTTTCTGGCTTCCTTGGGGCTTCCTTCTGTGGACTGAGCACCAGCCCATTTTCTGCCCGGCAGGGAAGGAGAGATGAAGAGGTCTTGAAGCTGGCTGCTGAAAGTGAAAATGGAGTTTTGGGTCCTCCGGGAGCCCCCCCCCCCAAAGGCACTCTGGAGCTCTGCTCTGGGCTGGAAACCCGGCAAACTTTCATGACATCTGTGCGATTCTCCCCCCTCCCACCAGTCACAGCATATGGCACATGAGAGGCAGAAGACTGAATGTCCCCGGGGCTTGTGCGTATGTGGGTGAAACCAAGCCGCCCTCGCCATCACACTAAAATTGGATGTGAGGAGAGACTGCAGACAGCCCTACGCCCCCATCCCCACCCCCAGCACCTCTCCAAATAGCATGTGCCATCTTCTGGCTTCACAGACTGGGCTTTCATGGACACCTTTTTGCATTTTAGGGCGCACTGTCCGCACCAAGCCAGCTTAGCGGGACCTCTAAAAGGCATCCAAGGCCACGGACAGATATTTTTAAAAACCCGTCCACATAACTGGCTTTTAACTGACTCTGCATGTTCTTAATGGACAGCGTGGCCGTCTTGAGCAGGATATATACAAACTTGGAGAGACAGTCAGAGAAGTCCCTAGCTGTGCCTTACAAGAGAAGGAAGCTTCCTTTGCACATTTTTGGGAACATCAGTTATCCAAATAATTTCTCTCTCGCTGAGCTCTCGGGAAGGAAAGCCACCCATTAATTTTGCAGGACCAAGAAGCAGTTCCTCAGCCAGCTCTGCTCGCAATGTGCTGAGGTCCTTGGGGCACCTGACTCAGCCCTCCGCTCAGGAGCCCCACAGAAAGAATATTTTCTTGGAGGCAATGATGCAGACTCTAGTCTGGAGAACTGGGTTTGATTCCCCACTCCTCCTCCACATGAAGTCAGCTGGGTGACCTTGGGCCAGTCCCAGTTCCCTCCAACCTCTCTCAGGCCCAGCTGCCTCACAAGGTGCCTGTTGCGGGGAGAGAAGAAGAAGAAGAAGAAGGATTTCTACCCTCCCTTCACTACTTGAAGGAGTCTAAGAGTGGCTTACAATCCCTTTCATAGAATCATAGAGTTGGAAGGGACCTCTGGGGTCATCTAGTCCAACCCCCTGCACAATGCAGGAAATTCACAAATACCTCCACCCCACACCCCCAGGGACCGCTGTTTCACACCCAGAAGATGACAAAAAAACAACAACAACCCTCCAGGATCCCAGACTAAACTGGCCTGGAGAAAAATTGCTTCCTGACCCCAGAGTGGCGGTCAGCATTTCCCTGGGCGTGTCAGAAAGGGTCATGAGGACTGAGCCCTGGCTCACCCCTTCCTGCCCTCCCTCTCGTGATCTGCCTGAGTGCACAGGATCAGCACTGCTGCCAGATGACCACCTAGCCTCGGTTTGAAAACCTCCAAAGGAGAGCCCACCACCTCCCGAGGAAGCCTGTCCCACTGAGGAACTGTTCTGTCAGAAAGTTCTTCCTCATGTTTAGCCGAAAACTCTTCTGATTTAATTTCAACCCATTGGTTCTGGTCCGACCTTCTGGGGCAACAGAAAACCACTCCGCCCCGTCCTCTATAGGGCAGCCCTCCAAGGACTTGAAGATGGTGATCACATCCCCTCTCAGTCGTCTCCTCTCCCAGGCTAAACAGACCCAGAGCTCCTTCGACCTTTCCCCATCAAAGGACTTGGTCTCCAGACCCCTCCCCATCTTCGTTGCCCTCCTCTGGACACGTTCCAGCTTCTCCATATCCTTCTTAAATTGTGGTGCCCCAAACTGAACACAATACTCTAGGTGAGGTCTAACCAGAGCAGAGTAAAGTGATACCATCACTTTGCGTGTTCTGGTCACTACACTTCTGTGAATACAGCCCAAAATCGCATTTGCCTTTTCAGCTACTGCATCACGCTGCTGACTCATCTTCAGTGTATGGTCTACTAAGACCCCTAAATATTTTTCACACCTACTACTGCCAAGACAAGCCTCCCCCACCCTATAAGTATGCATTTGATTTTTCCTACCTAAATGCAGAAATTTACATTTATCCCCATTGGAATTCATTTTATTTATTTTAGCCCAGTTTTCCAGCCTGTCAAGATCATCCTGTATCTCTTCCCCTCACTGCAACAGACACCCTGTGAGGTAGGTAGGGCTGAGAGAGCTCTTTCGAGAACTGCCCTTGAGAGAACAGCTCTGAAAGAACTTGTAACTGACCCAAGGTCGTACCAGCAGCTGCATGTGGAGGAGTGGGGAATCAAAACGGGTTCTACCAGATTAGAGTCACCCACTACACCATAGGGAAAGGTGATTGTAAGCCGCTTTGAGGTGCCTGAGGGAAGAGAAAAATGGGGTATGAAAACTTACTCTTCTTCTGCCTCCTATTTGTGTCTTGAACCCACTGCCGGAGGCTGAGGAAGGGAACCTTGCAATGGCCCACCTGGTGGGCAGCTTTTTCCCATGATGAGAGAAGAGGTCTGTACAATGGCAGGTCTGAACAGCTCTCCTCTCTCCACCGACACACAGACAAAAGAGGAACATCTTTGCCTCTTATGCAAGAGCCCCCCCCCCCCACTGCAGAAGCTGGAGCCCAAATGCTGCCTTGGGGGAGCCCCCCCCCCCCCGCCTTTCTGCTCTACGTGTCCCTGTCAGGGGGCCTTTCTCCCGAGCAGGCCTGCCCAGAATGGCAGCCTTCGCCTCTTGCCTTCTTTGGTCTTGGAGGAACTGCTGGGCTCCATCGGCAGGCCCTGAAAACAGACCCCCCCGAAGTGGCTGGCCAGCCCACCAGGTGCCTGGATAGCCAGTGTACGTGAAGGGTTGCCAGCTCTGGGTGGGGCAATATCTGGAGATTTTGGGGGGTGGAGCCTGGGGAGGGGAGGGGCCTCAGCAAGGTACAGTGTGAAAGAGTCCGCCCTCCAAAGCAGCCGCTTTCTTCAGGGGGGTCTGATCTCTGTGGTCTGGAGGGGATCTCCTGGTGCCCCCTGGAGGTTGGCAATCTTAGTGTGGTGGGAGTCAGCCTGCCAAGTCTCATGTGCGTCAGAAGCCAGGAGGAGCAGGAGCAGGCCTTTCTGGACAGCGGTGGGACATTCCCTTGATTCCCCCCTCCCCCCAGTAGCTGCATCCAAAGCTCTGGAACTCTCCCCAGGGTGATCTGTCCGTCCCTTCCTGTTGCCGCCATCCATCAGTGGAGGAGAGCCAGCTTGGTGTTGTAGTCAAGTGTGGCGGACTCTAATCCGGGAGTACCGGGTTTGATCCCCCACTCCTCCACTTGCACCTGGCTGGATGACCTTGGGCAAGCCATAGCTCTGGACCAGCTGTTCCCTCAAGGACAGCTTGGGAAAGAGCTCTCTCAGCCCCACCTACCTCGCAGGGTGTCTGTTGTGGGGAGGGGAAGGGAGGGGAAAGGAGTTTGTCAGCCACTCTGAGACTCCAAGTGAGTGAAGGGCGGGATATAAATCCAATCTCTTCTTTTCTTCTTCTTGTTTCATTTCCTATTTCTTCAATGGTCCCTCCTCCCTAACCAATGTTTTTTCAAATGTTTTGTATGTATTTTAACTCAGTTTTTAATTGTTTTCATGGTGTGTGTTTGGGAGGGGGTTGGTTTTAATGGTTTTAAAATGTGATTTCATCGTGTCTGGTTTAGAGTGTTGAGGCCCCTTGGTGGCCCTCACAAGGGCAGAAGGGCGGGATATGCATTTTGCAAATGAATAAAATAAATTATGGATTCTTGGTGAGGGGGCAGTGATGGGCAACATTCCACCGAGTGGAGAAAAGCCCTTTCTGGCCTCATCCTGGACTCTTCCTCTTTGTCACCTCCCTCCACCCCATAATTCTAAAAACCTCTATCATGTGTCCCCCCCCCCCCCTTAGTTGTATAAGAACATCAGAAGTGCCCAGCTGGATTAGACCAGTGAGGGTCAACCCAGTCCAGCGCCCTGTCTCATCCAACGGGGCACAGAGCCCAAGGCTTTCTCCCGATCTTGCCTCCTGGCTCTGGGGCTCAGGGGCTCAGTGCCTCTGAATGTGGAGTTCCCCCTCAGTCACCATGGCTGGTACCCACGGATAGACCTCTCCTCCAGGAAGGTGTCTAATCCCCTTTTAAAGTCATCTATGCCTGTGGCCATCACGACATCCTCTGGCAGTGAATTCCACATTTTCATCACTCTCTGTGTAAAGCAGTCTTTCCTTTTGTCTGTCCTAAGCCCACTGCCCCTCAGCTTCCTTGGATGCCCTCGAGTTCTAGCATTTTGGGGTGAGGGAGGAAAAGTTCTGTTTGTCCGCTCTCTCTCCCTGTCTTTCCCCTTGGCCAAACCGGGCTGTGCAGTCAATGAAACCCCTCCAGGGAGGGCTAGTCAGAAAGGAAACACCCAGATGGCATAGCTAATTAAATGGCATTTGCTTTATGGATGCTAATTGATTGATGGGGCTTCTGCATGAGTGAAACAGCAGCTGGCTTCTGCCAATTAGTGGATCCGAGAGAAGGCCTGAATGTCACCCGAGAACTGACCCTGCAGAGCTAGGGATGGGGCCCTGGGGCGGTGGTGGTGGGGGGGTCACAGGCTCTCATATTTCTGCAGTCGGGGCAGCAGCATGCTTTGGGGGTGGGTCCTGGTGGGAAAGAGGCTTTCTGGGCCTGAACCCAGACCTTGAGCTCCGCTTTGAATTATCTCCCCATCTTGCCTGATGAGGGGTCCTGGAGAAATGGCATTATAGTGGAGAGCATCATAGGCCGTGGGGAAAGGCAAGGTATAAGTGCCTGAACAATTATTTAGGGCAGATCCTGTCAGCTGCTTTGGCTGGCCAGCTCCTCTCTCTCTCTCCAGCTTCTCCACCTGCATGGTGGGTAGCATCTGGCCTTCCATACAGGGCTGTCCTAAAGATTACTGAGGTGTGACACCATAGGAGAGGACTCCTGTTGTAAATGCAGCCAAACTGTTGAGCAAAGCTCAGTGACACAGAGCCAGCTTGGCACGCAGAAGGATGTGCCCGGCTCGACCCTCCTCTGCCTGGTGACTCTGGCGCCCCCCCCCCGCCACTCAGAGCAGGCCGGACGGAGGGAGGGAGGGAGGGGGGAGGAGGGCCCAGAGCCTGACTCGGTGTGTCTGCGGCCGGCCAGGGCTCCTTGCCCAGCTCCCCTCCGGGGCCCGCTTCCTGCTCTACCTCTCCTGGTGAAGGGAGGACTGAGGGTGCGCGGGGGGGGGGGGGGGGGGAAGAGCCAGGGCTGGACTCTGCACCTGTCCCCTGGGAGAAGAAGAAGAAGAAGAAGAGATTGGATTTATACCCCGCCCTCCACTCCCCAAGGGAGTCTCAGAGCAGCTTACAAACTCCTTTTCCCTTCCCCTCCCCACAACAGACACCCTGTGAGGTAGGTGGGGCTGAGAGAGCTCTTTCCCAAGCTATCCTTGAGGGAACAGCTGGTACAGAGCTATGGCTTGCCCAAGGTCATCCAGCCAGGTACAAGTGGAGGAGTGGGGAATCAAACCCAGTTCTCCCAGATTAGAGTCCGCGCACTTAACCACTACACCAAACTGGCTCACGAGGCCGAGGAGAGGCCGAGGGCTCCCTTCTCTGCTGTCCTGTGGGGCTAGGTGAGATCCAGGGGCTTCAGTGACCCCCCCCTCCGTGGGGGAGGGGAGATTTCAGGGGAGCTGCTGGAGGACCCTCCCAGTGGGACCCTCACCGCTCAGGGAGGCGGGAGGGTTCTCCCTCTCCAGGGTCCTCCAGCCAAGACTGGTGGGCACGCCCTGCCTTGAGCAAGAGTGGGACTGGGCGGCCCCTGGGGACCCTCCACAGAACTCAGGGCGAGGATTTGGCCCACCCTGACCTTTTTCAAAAATGTGGGCCTGGGCGTGTGTGTGTGAGAGTGCCCCTGGAAATCACGGGGACCTTCCGTGACTGACCCCCACTGGGGTCCTGGAGGGTATTCAGAGAGGTGGCAGGATACAGCCTGCCCCCGCCTCCCGCCCGCTAGTATTCCACGGAGGCCTCCCACCATCCAAGTCCTTGCCAGGGTCGGCCCTCTGCCTTAGCTGCCGAGATCGGACCCTGACTTTTGAGAGGGTTTCCTGGGTCGGAGACTTTTCCAGGAGGAGGCTGCTCTCCTCTTCCCTCCACCGCCTCTGACGTTGCCTCACCTGAGCCGGTGGGTTCTGAGGAGCCAGGAGCTGCCCCAGGAGGCCGCCTCCCCCCCCTCCCCCCCCCCTCTCCGGCAACTTGCGCTGTGGCTGGCTGTCTCAGAGCCGGGCCGGCTCCCGGTTGGAAGCAGAGCTGGCCTTGGCCTAGTCTCCCCGGCCTCTCTTGATTCCACTCTCCCTCCCCCCCCCCCCGGCTTCCGAGGGGGAACCGGGGCTCTGCGCCGCTGCTGGGGGCCTCCTCCCCTCCGCCGGAAGAAGGATTGGCAGCCCTGCTAGAATCGAGAGTCTCTCCTTTGGGAGAGGGGGGGCCTTTTCAGTGGCAGCCCCGCACAGTTACGGAAGGACCCTCCCAGGGAGGTGCGCCTGGCCCGCTCGTGTTCAGTCCCGCCTCGGGGGAGGCTGCCGGGTCAGGTGGGCGTCTTCCAGCCCTGGGGGCGGGCGGCAGGGCCTCGACTCCCTCTTCGAGAGCGGGGAAGCCAAAGCAGCTGGAGGCCAGGGAGCCGGACGGGGGAACTTCACAGCTCAAGCTGGGGCCGCTCTTGGTGGAGGGGGGGGGGTATCTGCTCCAACCGGCTGCCCTCCAGCAGAAAGGAAGGGGGAGGGGGCTGCAGGCGGCTGGATGCGAAGGGTCCCACCAGGGGGTCCCCCCGGGGCTGTGCGAGAAGACCCTGGGGGAGGCTGGGGGGGGGCCTCCAGGCGGAGCCACGGAGGGGCCCAGGGGGATCCATCCCGCCCCCAACGACCGGGCCGTCCGTCCCAAGAGGCGCCCCCTCCCTCCTCCGCGGGCTGCTGCCCCCCACCCCACCCCTCTGCCTCCGCCATCGCCGAGGCCGCCACAGCAAACATCATCATCGGGGGGGGGGGGGTCGGGGTCCCCCCCCCGGAGAGAGAGGCTGGCGGGCCAGACAGGGACCGACCCCCCACCCCCACCCGGCCGTGCCTGCGTGCGCGCTGTCCAGGGTCCCCTGCCGCCCGCCCGCCGGGAGCTGTCCGCTGACCTGCGGGTGCTGAAGGGGCGCGGCGGCGGTGGCGGCGGCAGCGGCGGCTGCTCCTTCTCGGGCTCAGCGGCGGCGGCGGCGGCGGGGCGGCAGGGCCCATCTCGGCCGGGGCCGGCATGACATCCCCCCGCGGCGGGCGGCCTGGGTCTGGGTCTGGGCTGGGAGCTCCGCAGCTCCGAGTCCTCCGGCGCGATGTGTCACCCCCGCGCGCGCGCGCGCCCCCGCGCTCCGGCTCCCGGGCCCGGGCAGGCGCGCTTCCCCGGCGTCGCCCCGGCAACCGGGAGGAGGGGGGGAGGAGGAGGAGCGGCAGCCCGGGCCGGAGGGGGGGGGGGGGCTCGCCTCGGGGGCAACAGGGCGTCCTCCCCTCCCCGCCCCCCCGCGGCTGTGCGCACAGTGGGAGGCGGGAGGAAGGGAGACCGGGCCCCGGTCCGCTGGGCTCCCCACTAGCCCCCGCCCCTTGGCCCAGCGCCACCCTCCCCCCTCCCGGAGTCCCCCCGCAGGGCGGCTCTCCTTCGCCCCCCGCCCCCAAGAAAAGCGGAACCCCCGGAGGGCGCGCGAGCGGGAGGCTGGCCCAACTGCGGCGCCCGGAAAAGGACCCCCCCAGTCAGGGCGGGGTGGGGGGAGGCAGCCCGTCCGGGAGGGGCCGAAGGGCAGGCCTCCTCCCAGAGGAAGCGCGGGACGGGAGGGGAGGGAGGAGCTTCGAGGAGAAGGCCCCTTTCCAGGGGGCCCCGGGCATCGGACCTGGAGAGGGACCCAGGAGGAGCGCCTGCCACACCCAAGGCCCCGCTGCCGAAGAGAGCCGGGTCTCTTTGTTCCGAAAGTGGTCTGGCTGTGTGCGTGGGGGTCTGTGCGCGGGTGTCTCTGCCTGAAAAAGAAACCCCCCTCCCTTGTTCTCTCGCGCGCTCTCTTCGAAGAGGAATTTCTCTTGGCAGTTCTTGCTTACACCACAAGGTGGCGCTCTCTGCGTCCTTTTGTCAATTCGCTCTGGATGGGGGGTGGTGCTGATGTTTCAGGCTGCAGGGTGGCGCTGTAGCAGGAGGGCTTGTGGGTTTGTTTATTTATTTATTTATTTATTTATTTATTTATTTATTTGGATTTATATCCCGCCTGACCAACATAGCGGCTCTAGGCGGCTCACAACATTAAAATCATTGCCTCTGAGCATCTGCAGAGTGAAAAGCTGAATTTTAGCTAGACCCCCATTTTCTCCCCTCCTCTCTTGATCACAATGGAATCCATCTGAGACAGGCTCCAGGTTCCTAAAAAGAGGGAGCGACTGGGTGAAGAGGAGCAAAAAGAGGGCCTCCTCGCAGCACTCGCAGCCCTGCCCTTCCCTTCCCAGCAGGCTTGCTGGGGGCTGTGGTTTTTCTCTCGTTCTTCCCCTCCGGAGACCCAGCCAGCATCTACAGCACTCCCTCCCCCATTTGAGCAAGTGCAGCTGGGAGCCAGCAACTAGCCTCCCGGGTCCCCCAGCAAGCTTCATGGACACTCCAGTGGACACTCGAACCCAGATCCTAGTCCGACAACAGTCTAAACACTGCACCACAGTCCCCACCTTTGAAGGGTCCCGTACCAGAGCACCACAAAGAGGATGGTGGGCCCAGAAGAAGACCTGAAGAGAGGGTCTTCAGACGGGTAGAGCTAAGGAAGGCAAAACCTCCCCGGGGGGGGGGAGAGGAGAGGGAGCCCCTCCAAGCGGAGGACGAGGGACTCAGGTTCCCAGGGGCTGGACCCAGGGCAAGGATCCAGACCAGAACGGGGGCAGACAGACTGGAAACACCCCCACACATGCTCCTTCCCCATGTATCAGTGGCTCTGAAGTGACTGAATAGAGGGCTGCGGTGGCTCAGAGGGTAAGACGCTGGACTGCAGACTGGAAGGTTTTTCAGCAGTTTGAGCAGTTGGAGACCCGAGTGTTGGAGACCCGAGTGACGGAACAAGCTCCCACCTCTGGCCCCATCTCCTGCCAGCCTAGCAGTTTGAAAGCAAGAACAGGTACTGCTTCGGTGGGAAGGTGTCAGCGTTCCGTGTGCCTCGGCGTCTAGTCGTGCTGGCCACATAACCATGGAAAAAGTCTTTGGACAGCGCTGGCTCTTCGGCTTGGAAACGGAGATGAGCACTGCCCCCTAGAGTCAGATTTGACTGGCTTCCGAGCAAGGGGAACCTTCACCTTTACTTGAAGCAACCTTAGCAGAGACCAGGGCAGGGTCTATTGGCCCATGGGAATCGTAGAAACAATAGAGTTGGAAGAGGCCCTAGAGGCCATCCAGTCCAACCCCCTGCTCTATGCAGGATCAGCCTAGAGCATCCCTGACGAGTGTTGGCCAGGGAGGAGCCCAGTCCCCTGCTGAACAAGTCTGACTGTAGATTTCACCCCCCCCCCGCAAACATCCAGCTGGTGCCTCTCCGCCTGTAGTCTAAACCCATTATTGCGAGTCCTCTCCTCCACAGCTCTGTCTCCCCCCTCCCCCGGGATTTATTGCCACTGACCCTTCCAGAGCCAAGCCCCTGCTCCATCAGCCACAAGAGCACTCCCAGCCCACTGCCCCCGGGATCCTTTGAGGTGCCGCAAGATGCCTTTGTGGTTTTGCAGCAGCAGAACCACCAGCGAATGTGGCCACCCTGCTGTAGCATCTGTCTGGCTGTGGGGGCGGCTGCGGGGTTCTGCTCCCCGTCCCTGGTGGGAGGGCCGGCCCATTGCTTAGCCCCATCATCTGTGTGCGGAACTGGGCTGGGTTGCAGCCAAGTTTGCACTGCAGAAATGTTCTATGTGCTGGGGGGGGGATTCTCAGCAGCCCTGGGGGGGGCACTGAGGGGCTGTGGGGGAAAGGGGCCGATGGGGCAGACTATGGGCCCACAGCCCTCCAGGGTCTCAGGCACCCCGTTGGCTCCCTCCCGGGCTCTTTCTCCCTTTGTCCAGGAGATTGCTAGGCCGCCTCCTCCTCAGAGTCCTGCTCCAGGCAGCTCACCCTTCAAGTGAGCGGATCAGTTTATTCATTTACCCACAACATGGATACCCCCCTCCTTCCTGCCCTCCCCGGGGGCCCCCAAGGTGGCTGTCAGTTTGAATCACACACGATGAGGCCATACTGTAAAAGCAGGAGAAACAGGTCCTGACCTGGCTGGCCCCGGCTGGCCCCATCTCATCCGATCTCGGAAGCTCAGCAGGGCCGGCCCTGGCTGTACGTGGAGGGGAGACCCCCGAAGGAAGCCCAGGGCTGCTACGCAGAGGCAGGCAAGAGCAAAAACCACCTCTGTGCATCTTTTGCTCTGACCTGGTTGGCCCAGGCTGGCCCCATCTCATCCAATCTCAGAAGTGAAGCAGGGTCAGCTCTGGTTAGGACTTGGATGGGAGACCACCAAGGAAGTCCTGGGTTGCTGCACAGAGGGAGGCAAGGGCAAATCACCTCTGGACGTCTCTTGCCTTGAAAACTCCATGGGGTCGCCATCACTCAGCTGCAACCTGACAGCCTTTTCTACCACCAAAATCAGCTCCCCCTCCCAAACACATACATTATTAAAACAATTTAAAAATAGAGTTAAAATACATACTGGACCCAAGTAGGAATGGTCAACGGAATAGTTAGTGGCCTCTTCTTTGGACAGCAGGAACCACCTTCCTAATGCCAGGAGCAGTTTCACAAGGCAGCCTGTTCCCTCGGGGCAGGCGCTCTCTCTCTCTCTCTCTCTGGAGGCCATTGCTCAGGGGTGCTCTGCCTTTGGACTCCCTGTGTGGAGGAGGGGGTTGCAGCCAGTGTCTCCCAGGGCCCTTGCTAGGACTCCACGGTTCCAATGGTGGAGCAGCCCCACCCCATCCCCCACCGCTCTGGCAGAAGGGCTGGGAAAGGCCTGGCTCAGATGCTGCTAGTTGGAGTGCTGAGTGAGAAGAAGCCGGGATCCTAGTTGGCTCTGCGTAGCTGCCAGTGAACTTTTGGCTGTCCTGCTCTCTCAGTGCAATGTAGTGGGAAAGGGTGGCGCCGTGGCGGACTTTAATCCAGAGCACCGGATTCAATTCCCCACTCCTCCTCCATGTGAAGCCTGCTAGGTGACCTTGGGCCAGTCACAGTTCTCCCAGAACTCTCTCGGAGAGGAAGGGGATTGTAAGCAGCTTTGAGAATCCTTAAGGTAGTGAAAAGCGGGGTGTAAAAACTGACTCTTCCTCCTTCTCCTCTTCTTCTTCTTCTTCTTTCCTCTGGCATGTTCTGGTCCAGTGCACCATCCACAGCTAGCGTGCTCACCCTCAAAACTGGTGTCTGGAACCAGCAGGCATCCACGGCAGCAGATGCACCGCCAGTGGCTAGGGAAGTCCAGGTTCAGACCCGGGGTGGAGCTTGGGGCAGCTGCTTCTCTCTCTCCCTGGAGTCTCCCTCAGCAGGGACAGCCATGGCTGCTGGCTTGGAGGGGGGGGACCCAGTGGGCGATGGCAAGAGAACTGGGCTGCAGGATTTCCACTCCCTCCCTTTGCTGGCACCCCCCTTGGTTCCTGGGGGCCCGGATCTTGAACTCCCTGGACAGCTTCTGCTTGACCTCCTGGGCGTGCTCTGAACCTGCGCTGTCTTGGGAACGATATACCTCGAAGCCAGTCTGCAGCCCCTTGAGGGACAGCTCCTTCCCCCAGTACTGGATTCCTCTACCTTCACCTTTTCTGGCCCCACTTTTCAGCCAGAGGGGCTCCCAAAGGGGCTTCAGTCCACTGTGGGTTGCCCTCTTGCCCAGCACACTTTCAGCAGTGGAAAAGGCCAACGCTCTGCTGGGGCTCATTCGGAAGGCAACGGAAAACAAATCGGCCAGTATCGTCAGGAGGCCCCTGTAGAAATCGATGGTGGGACCTCATTTGGAGAACTGGATACAGTTCTGGTCGCCACACCTCCGAAAAGATATTATAGCACCGGAGAAAGTACAGAAAAGGGCCACTAGAATGATATGTGGGTTGGAACACTTTCCCTATGAAGAAAGGCGGAAGCGCTTGGGGCTCTTTGGCTTGGAGAAACGCTGGCTGAGGGGTGAGATGATCGAGGTTTATAAGATTATGCATGGGATAGAGCAGGTAGAGGAAGAAGTCCTTTTCTCCCTTTCTCACGATACAAGAACTCGTGGGCGCTCCATGCAATTGCTGAGCAGTCAGGTTAGAACAGATAAAAAGAAGTACTTTTTTACCCAAAGAGTGATGAACATGTGGAATTCACTGCCACAGGAGGTGATGGCGGCTACAAGCATGGATGGTTTCAAGAGGGAGTTAGATAAACACATGGAGCAAAGGTCCATCAGTGGCTATTAGCCACAAGGTATAGATAGGAGCTCTCGGTCTGGGGCAAGTGGTGCTCTGTATTCTTGGTGCTTGGGGAGGGCAAGAGTGGGAGGGCTTCTAGTGTCCTGGCCCCACTGGTGGACCTCCTGAGGGCCCCTGGTGTTTTTGGCCACTGTGTGACCCAGAGTGTTGGGCTGGATGGGCCACTGGCCTGATCCAGCATTGGCTTCTCTTAGGTTCTTATGTTCTTGCTTCCTTCTGCTTGGCAGAATCCCACATCAAAATCAGCCACACCTTCCTCGGCCAGCTGGAATGAGAAGGGAGCTGTGAAAACTGGCTTGTTACACTTGCCTCGTCTGGTCAGTTCTTGGAAGCGAAGCCAGCTTGGTGGGTGGAAGGGAGACCACCAAGGAAAACTCTGTGCGGGGAGTCCATGGCGAGCTGCCTCCGCCTCTCACTTGCCTTGAAAATCCCTGGCTGGGGTTGCTTGCAAACCCACCTTTAGAAGAGAGCTGGGCATGAGCCGGACCATGAAGCAAAATTCATTGCGGATTTTACTCTGTTCGTGGTTTCCAAAGTCAGGTTCATGGCAGGGTGCCTCGTGTAAACTTTCCACAAATGGTGAGATTGTTCGTGGAGGTTCGTGTTGGTTCCTGAGCAGATCCATTCCCAGACAGGCAGGCGCTGCTCAAGCAAAACTTCAAAGCAACACCTTGGAGGGCATCTGTGGGGCAGCCTCCAAGGGAGGTCTGTAGCGTGCACAGGATCGGTTCTGTATGCGCCTGAATCTCAGGCGAAGGTTCAAGAGGTTCAGGAGTGTATAGAAAGGATCCTGTGCAGGCTAGAGGCATCAAAGTTACAGGGCATAGCTGTCTGACTCTCTTCTACCAGCCTTCCAAGTTTGGTCTGAATTCGATTTAGGGGGTCTGAGTTATGGCTTCCCAGGGAAGGTGCCTCCTGGAAAGTGCTTTCTGGGGAAAAGACAGGTGGTCATTTCCTCTGAAAGCTCTTTCCTGAGGACACCTTCTTTGGGCGGCCGTAACTCAGACCTCATAAATCCACTCCTCATCAAGCTTGGAAAGCAGGTAGAAGAGAGTCATACAGAGCCCCCCAGGGAATTCGGTGTCTCTACCATGCTGTGAAGGGAGGGGCGTTCTACTGGGCCATGAACCTTACAAACTGAACTAATTTGTAAGGCGGTTAGAAATTCGTGATGGTCCATGGTTTGTGAACAAAAGACAGTGTGAACTTCAATTTCCCAGTTCACGTCGATCCTTAATCTGGAACGGAGCCGTACGTGCCACCCTGTGGTAAGGGGGGGTGGAATCAAAGCACATCAGGTCATCAGAACCATCTGGGCACCACAGTTCCACTAGACACCCCCTTGCGTTCCTCCTTCCTTGGCCTGATGTCCTCAGTGTGTGTGTGTGCGTGTGTGTCTGCCTGTGGGCAGAGGCAGTTTCCAGAGGCAGGACTCCAGGAAGGGCACAGGAGCCCCAATGCCAGGCCAGCAGGAGGGCCCACCCCATCCCGTGTTTCCTTCCGCCTGCAGGCCAAGGGGCAGGCAAAAGCGAGAGAAGGGAGTAGGTTTGGAAGCTGATCTTGATGACATCTGCGACCCGCAGCCCAGAAGAGGAGGGGGTGCCCTCTCCTTGGGACCCAAAGATGCCAGCCAGAAGGGAGGGAAGCAAGGGACCTGCCTAAAGGCGCCTCTGCCGGTCCCTCCCGTTCTGGGGCTGCCAGGGCTGCCAGGGCTGCCGGCTCAGTTGTGGGTTTCCTGGGGAGGAGACCCCCGGGGGGAGGGGAGTTTGCCACCCCCTTGACTTCTCAGTGAGCGGCTTCTGGGCCCCAAACTGGAGCAGTCTGGGTTCCTTGTCCTCTTTTAGAAGGAGCAGCTGTGTGCGTGGCCAGAAGAGGCCTTCGTTCCGGGTCAATTCTGGCTTAAGTAAAGTGGAGGGCGCAGCTGTGATGATCAGTTATGCAGGTGAGGAGGGAGAGAAAGGGATTCTGGCTCCTCAGTCTGGTTCCGGGTTCTGACTGAGGTGTGGACTGGACTGGAGCTGGCCCAAGAGAAGGAAGGGTGGGTGGAGGGCTAGTCCTGCAGGAGAAAGAGGGCTCTCCGCAGTGATAGTCCACCGTGACCACTCAGTCAAGCCTCCCCATCCAGAGACAGCATACCTCTGCCTATTGCTCAGGGGGAGATGTTAGCTGCCCTCCTGCCCTGGTTAGGAATTTTCCAGGGGTTGGAAAGTGGGTCCTGCCCTTGACAGCACCTGGGTCCATCTAGCAGGGCCATCTTGGGCAACCGCAGGCCAAGGGGACCCATGGATGGCTGCCTGGCTCTGGGCCTCACCCATTCCTTCCTCAGGAAAGGGCTGCCTGCACTTCTGGCTCCGAGTGCAGGGAGTGGGGAGAGGGGACATTTTCTGCCCTCCTTTTCAAACCTCCCCACAAAAGAGAAGCTCTTCTTTTAATCAAGATCCTCCGGAGTCCGATAAACAGAAACGGCCCGGCTACAATGAGGCCCGCCTCTCCTATGCAGGGCCCTGGAGGCCGCCCAAGTGGTGAGGGCGGAACAAGGGCGGTTTTGTGCCTCTACGGAGCAGCATCAGAGAGGGCCTGGGCTCGGCCTGAGGGGGCCTTCCTCGCTCACTCTGCCCCCCCCCCCCCCCCGCAGTCAGCCTGAAACAGGAGCAGCAAACAGCTCCCTTTGGACCCACTTGGATCATGGGGGTTCTGGCGGCTGATGGAGCTGAGCTGGTGATGCTTTTTGCAAGCAGATCAGGAGGGAGGTGGGAGTAAGACAGCCGGGCAAGGACAGGCTGGTGGGATCTGGCACAGGTGCCCTGGGGGTGGAGGAGGTGCCCCCAGGGCCTGAATGAGGGAGGGCTGCCCCTCAGACCCCCTGCTCCCCTGAACCCAAGGGATTGTGCTCGCAGCTGGGCTCAGGGAAGAAACTGCGGCAGAACTCTCTAGGACTTGAACTGTGAGGCAGCTGATCCCACCTTCGAGCCACTCTGACCATGAAAAGGTTTTGCCTAATATCCAGCCGACACCTTTCTGCACGTAATTTACACCCGCTGCTTCGGGTCCTCTCCTCTGCTGCCCACTGGAACAGCTCCTTGCCCTCCTCCAAACGGACAGCCTTTCAGATACTTAAAGAGAGCAATCCTGTCCCCCCTCAGCCTCCTCTTCTCCCAACTAACTAAACATTCCCCAGGCCCTCAGCCTTCCCTCACAGGGCTCAGTCTCCAGACCCCTGATCCTCCTCCTCGCTCTCTTCTGCACCCTCTCGATTTTGTCCACATCCTTTTTGAAGTGAGGCCTCCAGAACTGCACACAGTACTCAAGGTGCAGTGTGACTGAGGCAGTATACAGAGGCAAGGGCGTAGACTTTCCAATTTCCTGGGGGTGGGCTGGGCTGGGGCTGGGCCAGAGACATTACAGCCATTGTCTCCAGGGGAGGCTCAGCATGGAAAAGTTGGGGGGGGGGGGCCCTCCAGTTCCCCAGCCTCCCTGAAGTTGACGCCTATGTACAGAGGGGCTATGGCCTCCTGCGATTTCGATGCTATGGCCCTTTTAATACCACCCAAAACTGAATTTGCCTTTTTTGCCACCGCATCACACTGACTGCTCATATTTAGTTTACAGTCCACTCTTACCCCAAGATCTTTTTCGCATACACTACTCCCCAGAAATGTATCCCCCATCCATTATTTGTGCTTGACATTTTTGTGGCCCAGATGTAGTACTGTTCATTTATATTTGCTGAATTGCATCCTGTTTGCAACTGCCCAATTCTCCAGAGTATTTTTAACTCTCCTCCCAATTTTTAGCTACTCCTCCCAATTTGGTATCATCAGCAACTTTAATGGGTAGCCCTTCTACCCCTTCATCCAGATCACTGATAAAAAAATATTGAAAAGTACCAGGCCCAAAACGGAGCCCTGCGGCACCCCACTGGACACCTCCCTCCAATCTGATGAAACGCCACTGACCACCACTCTTTGGGCGCGGTCCTCTAACCAGTCCCCTATCCACCGAACTGTCCTGTAGTCCAGTCCGCAGTCTTCCAGTTTGCCCATCAGAATGTCATGGGGCACCTTATCAAAAGCTTTACTGAAATCCAGGTAAATCACATCAACAGAGTTCCCTCAATCTAGTAAGCTCGTCATACGATCAAAAAAGGAAACCAGGTTGGTCTGACAAGATCTGTTGGGGACTCCTTTTTCCATATGTGGTGGACCTGTAAGGTAACAAAAAAGTATTAGATATGGATTCATGAGATATTGCAAAAAATGTACCATTTGTACCAGAATTGTTTATATTGAATATTATTCCAGAATCATTTAAAAAGCCAGATACATATATGATTATACATGTTATAACTATATCTAGGATTCTATATGCAAAGTACTGGAAAAAAGAAGAGATCCCATTAAAAAAAGAAATCATTTACAAATTACTAGAAACTGCAGAAATGGATAAACTAACTTTACAGCTACAAGGCAAGAAAGAAGAAACATTTGATAATAACTGCTCAAGGTTATTGGAAGATGGCGGCGGCATTGCGGGGGAGCCCTGCAGACAGGCCCCCCCCCCGGGTTCTCAGTCCTACATCAATCCCAGACGAGGGGGGGGGGAGTGGCTCCCTTCATTCGGGAGGCTGACCCCTTCAGAGCGTCCCTGTTGCTGGAGATCATTCATTCATTCATTCATTCATTCATTTATTTCATGAGATTTATATCCCGCCCTCCCCGCCACACGATGGCTCAGGGCGGCTAACAACAGGGTACACAATAACAAATACAGTATCCTAAAACATTAAAACATATAAAACAGCATAAACATTATACAGATGGTGTGTCTTCAGCTTGGTATATCAGAGCAGCGCCCAGATGTAGTCCTTATAGACGATCACACTAGCTGACGGATAAGATTGAATATAATAAAATGGGGCCAGGGCCAAGAGGTGTATATTGGGCGGCCACTACTTAAATGCCTGGTGGAAGAGCTCCGTCTTACAGGCCCTGCGGAATTGTAAAAGATCCCGCAGGGCCCTGATGTTATCCGGGAGCTCGTTCCACCAGTGCGGGGCCGCCACAGAAAAGGCCCTGGCCCTTGTGACTGCCAGCCGAGCCTCCTTTGGCCCTGGGAGGACCAGACGGTTTTGGGATCCAGACCAGAGTGCTTACTGGGGAACATATGGAAAGAGGCAGTCCTTCAAGTAGATGGGCCCCAGGCCATATAGGGCTTTATAGGTAAGCACCAGCACCTTGAACCTTATCCGGTATGCTATAGGCAGCCAGTGCAGTGATTTTAGGGCAGGCTGGATGTGCTCCCACACAGGAAGGCCCATCAACAGCCGCGCCGCTGCATTCTGCACCAGCTGCAGCTTCTGGATTTGGCACAGGGGCAGCCCCAAGTAGAGAGCGTTACAGTAGTCCAGTCTTGAGGTGACCAGAGCATGGCTCACTGTAGCCAGTTCGTTGCGTTCAAGGAAGGGAACCAGCTGCTTGATCAGCTGAAGGTGATAAAAGGCCAACCTCGCAGCGGCTGCTACCTGGGCCTCCATCGTTAACGAGGGGTCCAGGAGCACTCCCAAACTCCTAACCTCCAACGCTGGTACCAACAGCACCCCCTCGAAGGCCGGGAGAGGGATCCCGACCCCTGGTCCGCTCCGATTCAGGCATAGGATCTCCGTCTTCGTCGGATTCAATTTCAGTCAACTCTGCCTGAGCCAACCAGCCACAGCTTGCAATGCCAGGTCCAGATCTCCTGGACGGAGTCAGACTGCCCACCCAACAACAGATAGAGCTGGGTGTCATCTGCGTACTGATGACCTCCCAGCCCATGCCTCCAGGCAATCTGCGCAAGGGGGCGCATATAGATGTTGAACAGCGTAGGGGAAAGTACTGCTCCCTGTGGGACAACGCATATCAGCGGATGTCTTTGGGAGAGCTGTTCCCCTACCACCACCCTCTGTCCCCGATCTTGGAGAAATGAGGAGAGCCACTGTAAAGCTAACCCCTGGATCCCAATATCGGCAAGGCGGCGGCACAGTAGCTGATGGTCGACCGTGTTGAATGCCGCCGACAGGTCCAACAACATCAGCACCGCCATACCGCCTCGATCCAGGTGCCTCCGGAGGTCATCTGTAAGGGTGACCAGCACTGTCTCCATCCCATGGCCTGGCCGGAAACCGGACTGGAAGGAATCTAACACAGAGGTGTCATCCAAAAAGCTCTGCAACTGGTCTGCCGCCACCTTCTCGATTAACTTACCCAAATAGGGTAAGTTAGATACCGGTCGGTAGTTACGTAATTCGGCCGGATTTAATGATGTTTTTTTTAAGGAGGGGACGTACCACAGCCTCCTTAAGAGCACTAGGGAACACCCCCTTTGCAAGGGATGTGTTGATAATCTCCCTAAGTGCCCCTCGCACCCCTTCATGGCTCGCTTTAATTAGCCATGATGGGCACGGATCGAGACCACAGGTGGTTGGACGGACCAGAGAGAGCAGATTGTCAACCCAGACAGAGTGGACTGAAATAATCCAAAATATGACCAGAAGATGTGCTTGGAGCTTCAAGTTCTGCTACTGTATCAACTGTGGCAGGGAGGTCTTGGCGGAGCGACAGGATTTTATCTGTGAAAAAGTTCCCAAAAGCCTCACAGCCAATATCCAATTCTCTATCATTTAGTCTGCTCGCCGGCAGAGTTATCAGTGACCGAATTGTCCTAAATAATTGGGCTGGGCGGGAACTCGCAGACGCTATCTCGTCCACATAGAAAACTTTCTTCACGGCCTTGAGAGCCATCTCATAGGCTTTCATATACGTCCTATAAGATGATCTTGCTGCTTCATCGGGAGCGTGACGCCACCGTCTCTCTAGTCGCCTGAGTTCCCGTTTCATACCCCTCAACTCGCCCGTGTGCCACGGGGCCAGCTGAGAGCAGGGACGCAGAGGATGCCGGGAAGCGATCTTGTCAATGGCCGCCAAAAGACAATGTTGCCAGTCTTCGACCTGCTCATCCAACGAGCCACCAGGGGCATTGGATCCCGCGGGGCTTCCTGGAATCGCATCGGATCCATTTGGCTCCGCGGGCAAGCTAAAAACTGCTCACCACCCAAACGGGGTTGGAGCAGCAAGTTCACCCGGGCCTTCAGAGCCTGGTGGTCCAACCATGGTACAGCCGTGACCATAATCCGGTCCACCATAACCCCTGCCGCAAAAATCAAGTCAAGCGTGTGGCCGGCTCTGTGCGTGGGTGTCATAACAAACTGGGAAAGTCTCAGCGCCGCCATGAGCGAAACCAGATCCATTGCCTGCATGGAGGTTGCGTCCTCAGCATGGACGTTGAAATCACCCAAGACTAATAGCGGAGGGTGTTCAAGTGCCCAGCCTGATACGGCCTCCAGCAGGGATGGCAGGCTGCCTGCCGGTGCGTTGGATGGTCGGTACACCAGCCAGACAGCCAGACTTTCCCTGGCATCCCAGACAAAGCTGACACACTCTGTGCCCACAAGATTTTGCGGCGGTAGCGCCCTGAAGGTGTAACCCTCCCAGATGAACAATGCCAGTCCAGGACTGGTGAAGGACCAAAAACCCAGGCGGCGCCATTTGGGAGAGGGAGACAGTCTCTCCCTCCCACACCCAGGTCTTGGTCACACAGGCCAGGTCCACATCCTGCTCAGACAGAAAGTCATAGAGGACTTCCGCAGGGCCTGCAAGACAGAGCTCTTCTGCCAGGCTTTTAATTAGGAGCTGCCAGTACCAACAACCACAACTACTACCATCTCTCCATCTGTGGGAGGAGGTCGGCTCTGGGGATGGAGAGTGAGCTGGACCTCCGCTAGCTGGCCAGAAGGCTGTTGGAGCAGGAACTGAGACAGCCGCCCGAAGATCGCGCCACTTAAGTTTAATGAGTCGAGAGCATCATGCGAGCACTTTAATTGTACGATTGTTTTTAACTGTTTTAAACTGTTTTAAATGGTTTACTTATTTATATACACTAGGTCCAGAGTCCTGACCTTTGTAAGCTGCCCCGAGCCCGCTTGTGGGGAGGGCAGGGTATAAGTATGATTAAATAAATAAATATAAATGGTTGGAGGACTGTCTTAAGAAACTTTAAGAACTGAAACATCAGCTCGTCTTGCTAGAAGTATAACCTGATACATAAGCATTTAAACCAGATTCTATATAGACAAACTTAAATAGTTATTTGAAGTACAGATTCTGTATTGTTATATGTTATATTTCTGTTTCTCTTTGTATGTTTGTGTTGCTCTATTTCTTTCATCTTAAAAAATAAATAAAATATTCTTGGGAAAAAAAGATCTGTTGGGGACAAAATGATGTTGACTTCCCCAGATCACTAAGTGGTCCTTCAGAGGCTTACAGGTCGATCCCTTTAAAACCTGCTCTCATATCTTCCCAGCCACAAAAGTCAGACTGACCAGCCTGTAGTTTCCCGGGTCATCCTTCTTCCCTTTCTTAAAGATTGGGATATTCACTCTTCTCCAATCTTGTGGCGCATCCCCAGTCCTCCAGGAGGCCTTGAAGATGATGGACGGAGGCTCTGCAAGTTCACTAGAAAGTTCTTTATTATTCATTTATTTATTTATTAGATTTATATCCCGCCCTCCCCACCTCTCGGCAGGCTCAGGGATACACACCATCTGGCCCAGGGGATTTGTCCATCTAGTCCAGCATCCTGTCTCACACAGTGGCCAGCCAGTTCCTCTGGAGGGCCAACAACAGGGCAGAGAGGCCGAGGCCTTCCCCTGAGAAGAACCCCAGAAGAGCCCTGCTGGGTCAGACCAGGGAGGGTCCATCCAGTCCAACATCCCGTCTCACACAGCGGCCTCAACCAGTTCCTCTGGAGGATCAACAACAAGGCAGAGAGGCCAAGGCCTTCCCTTGAGAAGAACCTCATAAGAGCCCTGATGGATCAGACCAGGGAGGGTCCCTCTAGTCCAGCCTCCTGTCTCACACAGTGGCCAGCCAGTTCCTCTGGAGGGCCAAGAACAGGGCAGAGAGGCCGAGGCCTTCCCCTGAGAAGAACCTCAGAAGAGCCCTGCTGGGTCAGACCAGTGAGGGTCCCTCTAGTCCAGCATCCTGTCTCACACAATGGCCAACAAGAGGGCCTGGAGGCTGAGGCTTTCCCCTGATGTTGCCTCCTGGCTCTGGGATTCAGAGGATTAGTGTCTCCAAATGTGGTAGTTCTCCTCTGTCACCACGGCTGGTCGCCATTGATAGATTTATCCCTCATGAATCTATCCAGTCCCCTTTGAAAGCTGCCTATTCTGCTGGCCATCACTACATCCTCTGGCAGTGAATCCCACATTTTCATCACTCTCTGATTAATCAGAGGCCAGGAACATGGAGACAAATGAGACCTTCTGGGTTTCAGGCTGAGTGTTCATCCGGCCCAGGACCCTGTTTCGCACCACGGCCTACCCGTTGCCCTGGAGGGCGCCCAGGAGAAGCAGAGGCCCAGGAATGGGGCCAGTCCACCTCCGCGCAGAGAGGGCTAGCGGCCACCCAGAGCCACTTCCACCTGGCCAGGCCTCTGCTCTGCTAGAGTGATGCAAATGTTGTTCCAAGGAGCCAATAAAGGATTTTTTGTGCAAACACAGTGAACGATTTGGGTGCTTAGGTTTACGCATTGGCCTGTGGTGTCCTGTTTCTAAGCCCCATCAATGATTCCTGCAGGGGGCGGAGGGCACGAAGCCTGTTTCACAACCACTTTCACAACCAGGCAACAGCACAAGAGAGAGGAAGAACCCCCCCCCCCAGCCAGTGAGGGGGGGCGGGCAGGAAACTTGGCAGGCAACAGGGCTCAGGTGTGACACACCCCCCCCCCACGCTCTTCTTCTGTGTCCCTTCACATTCACCACCACAGCCGGCCTGACGTTTCTTCCCCCCTTTCTGAAAGGAACTTGCCCTTTTGGGTTCCATCTCGGTGCCTGAAAGGGCCTCGGGTTTCAGGGCAGGGACGGCACAAAACAACCCGCATGGAATCCTGCTGGGCCCAGAGGCGAATGGAGCTCAGGAGAAGCCCCCCGTCACCGGATCCGCCTCTTGTTATCGGTGCTGCTGCGAAGGTCGCTTTGTTCAAGCCGAGGAGGATTCTGGGTAGGCGCTGTCGCTTCCCAGGACACTGCAGGTTGACTTCCCACCCTGGCTAATCTGCAGAAGTAGCGAAGTTCTTTGCACCACCTGAGCTGCCAGCCGCTCAGAAGTGACTGAGATCCGTGTCTTCTGCTCCTTTCGCAGGAGGGTATTCAGAAGGGGGGTCTTTTCTTCTTCTTCTTCTTCTGCTATCAAGTCTCAGCCGATTTATGGCGCCCCCCCTCCCCCCATAGGGTTTTCAAGGCAAGAGGCATTCAGAGGTGGCAATCTGACGTGGCATGACCTAAATCTTACCCTGGCAAGCAAACAACCACCTTGCGACAGAAGCCGCAGCATCGGGACACTCTCCCTGCACGCTGGGAAAGGGGCGACGGGGGCATGCAGCAACATCAGCATTTCAGATGTGAGTCAGGGAAGTGGACAAAATATACAATTCAAATGCCTCTTCTGGAAAGGATTATAGCTTTCCTCTTGCACATGACCTCCTGGCCGTGCTTTACCCCCCCCCCCCCCTTTTGCCATTATCATTACTGATATATCCAATTCTCTATGTGACCAAATCTGTGGATACTTAGATCAGGAGCCTGGGCCATGGACAGACAAGACAGAGCTTCCTACAAAAGTGGGCAAAAGCCCCAAACTTGTAGAAAAGCTGAAATCTGCGGGGGGGGGGGATTAGGGGATTAAAACCTCTCAAACTAATAGAAGCGGCACTTGTAGCTTTAAGAAATGAATGCCCTCAGTGGTCATTGCTAGGCAACCACAACAGTACTGCCAGCATTCAAGCCTTGGATTCTGGTGGTAAAAGGCTGGGGGAGGGGACAGGGCCCTTTCCAGGGATGTTTTGGACTTTGAAGGGAAATTCATTGGGGCCAGGCCTTGCAGCAACCCCCAGGCAACTTGCTACCCCCTGACTTGCATGACTCACCCAAGCCTGGCTGCTTGCCACTATTCAGTAGCAGCCACCCCACAAAAGCCAGTGTGGTCTAGTAGTTACAGTCTCTCAATAAATATTCTCTTGAACTACCACGTGGGGCAGATAAAATGATCCAGTACTAAAAATCTCACTGCAAAAACCTCCAAAGGACATTTTATAGATGAGGGTTTAAAAAAAAAGAACAGCCAAGGTGTCTTTATTGCTCTTCTTCCCCTGTAAATCATCCTGTCCCCCGCGGAATGGATTGGGACCTTTAAGCAGCCCTGGAGCAAGCAGAACCAAGTGGCCCTTGTGGAGCTGGCTGTGCCAAAAGGATTGCTTGGCATGGGCCGTGGCAATGGTGCCTGTTGATGCCCTTGTTATTATCACCACAGGCTGGGTCTGGGGCGAGGGAATGCATGGCGTTGCCAGCCCTGCAGGGGCCCCTCAGCTCCGGTTGCGCCTGGCCACTTGTGGCCCTGCAGGGGAGCAGCCCCTGAGGACTGTGCTGGGGGGGGGGGGTGCAAGGTCTCATCTGCCCCCTTCTCCCCCTGCTTTGCTACCAGGGGAGAGGTGATCTTGGATTTGGTCCTAAGTAACGTCCAAGACCTGGTGAGAGATGTTAAAGTGATTGCACCACTCGGAAACAGTGACCAACTTATCCGGTGTCTCAATAAATTACAGTTTGATTCAGGTATATTCAGGAAAATGTTTGTGCTCCAGCATGAAGTGCCCATTCCCATGCCTTGAATCTGTATGCATTCACCATTCACCATTTTTATTTCTCCTTTCTCACTTTCATTAAGTTCATCAAAGAAATCTTTGCAGGGTGTGCTGTGGGACAAAATGCTCCACTCTCTATCAGCCACTTATTCTCTTTTGATTCTGAATCAGCATCATCATAAATAAGGCTTTTCCAGTCAATTAGTAAAAAGCTTATCCCTCTGTATGCTGCATTTGGACCATCATGCTCTTGATTTTTAAAACTGCCTCTCTGTTTGTTTATAGGTTGTGTGCTGTCCCTGTGCATCTTAGGAAAACGACTGTTAGCTGGTGGGCTCCCTACAGTCCTTTGCAAAGTGGCCCCTTTTGTTGCAATTAAAGCAATGCAGCGATTGGTTTTTCTCCCGTTCTCTGGTTGGGACTTGCTCTTTCAAGTTCTTTCTAGAAATGTAACGTGAGCCAGTTGTGTTTCAAATTCAGTAAGCCGTTTCGAGCATTCCTCCCACAGTTCTTTTAGTGCCTGATTGAAAGTTCTTGCATCTTTCTTTTCTCTTTGACTTTGCACACTCACAAACATAGAAAAATCCTCCCCTAAAGTCTCAAGCATAAAATTTGCCTTTTGTCCAGCAGTTAGATTACAGCCACAGATCGCTAGATGTTCAAACACCTGCCTCAGTTCACATGTGTATTTTTCAGTTTTCTCTGTTACATAAACTTGTTCTGCAAAGTTTTCTTATCCACACTCCTTGTGATTTAATATGTGTAAAGCCAAAACACTCTTCTAGACTCTTTAGCATCTCTTTTGCTGTATGGGAATTTTCAAACATGAAAGTCTCACAATCGTCCAATGATCCCATAATAACATTCTTGGCAATCTCATTTTTGATTATCCAGGAGTCCAGTTGCTTGCCTTTCTCTGCTGGTTTTTCTTCCTCTAGGCTTGAATCCTTGTTTTGCCCGTTGAATTCCTGTATCCTCTGATGTAAAGCAGTATGTTGTAACTCTGTAGATATTTTGTGCCTGTTCCTTTCTTTCTGTGGAGCTCGGAAAAACAATTGGAAACACTGTTTGGAAATCTGGTTCAGATGAAGTCTCTTCATGAAACGAAGACTTACTCCGGAAATCTTCATTAACCTCTACGTGCTACCTACAACTTCTACTTGCTACCTATCTATTTACTACTTTACTACATGTGCCTGTATCTTAATAATTTCACTATACTGATATTCAGTATTGTATTTTGTTACACTGTATGGTCCCAAGTTATATAATTGCCTTTGTTTAGCATTATATATTTTTTCATTCTTTATCAGCGCTTCTTTATGCAGTTTTCTTTTGGTTTTTGTCTTACTGTAATTGAACTGTAACTCTCTCTCCCCCCCTCTTCCTCTAGGATTCCAGCAGCATCTTTTGTTTCAAGGAGTATACGAAATCTTTTGAGCCAGCTTCTGTAGTTCTCAGCAGGAAGGCTTGGGATCTCCAAATACTTGCTTGATTCAGACATCCTTGCCACAGTGATGGAGTAGAACAATGGAGAATTCTTAAAGAGTTTGGTGTAGTGGTTAAGTGTGCAGACTCTAATCTGGGAGAACCGGGTTTGATTCCCCACTCCTCCACTTGCACCTGGCTGGATGACCTTGGGCAAGCCATAGCTCTGTACAAGCTGTTCCCTCAAGGACAGTTCTCAAAAGAGCTCTCTCAGCCCCACCTATCTCACAGGGTGTCTGTTGTGGGGAGGGGAAGGGAAAGGAGTTTGTAAGCCGCTCTGAGACTCCAAGTGAGTGAAGGGCGGGGTATAAATCTAATCTCTTCTTCTTCTCTTCTAAAGATAAAAAGATACAATGGGGATCTGCTAACCAAAGACATTTAAAGTCCTTTTTAAACATTAAGCTTAATCTAAGCTTCTGATAGATTCCCAGCCCATAACCTATTGGGTTAAATGTTTTTTTAAAAAAATCATTTGCCTTGGAAACACAGCAGCTTTTTTGTAGCATCCCCAATCCTCCATGTTTCCCAGTTAAAGGGAAAATGCTGTTCAAATCGATTACAAAGATGATCTAATTCCAATGGTAACAAGAGAAAGAAATTTTACTTACAGAAATAGAGGCACATCTTACATGACATATTCGTGTAGGTACATTTAACTCATTGGGAGCAGATTAACTTCAGAAAGGTTAACTTGCTACAGCTCCAAGCCCAGGTAAGGGAGTGAAGAAAAGAGATCCTATAGAAGATGAAATACAGAAGGCAATCAAAGGTCCAAGAGGCTCAGCATCTAACCGAATGAGATGGTGGGACCAACTGCCAAGTGTACCAGAGAGGGAGAGAGAGAGAGAGAGAGAGAGAGAGAGAGAGAGAGAGAGAGGAGGAGGAGGAGGAGGAGACAACTTACAATAATGGGTTTAAATTAAGAGTGGGAAGGTACTGGCTGGATATTAGGAAAAAATTTTTGACAGCGTAGTTCAGCAGTGGAATGGGCTGCCACGGGAGATGGTGAGCTCCCCCTCCCTGGCAGTCTTCAAGCAGCATCTGGACAAGCCCTGGTCAGGGATGCTCTAGGCTGGTCCTGCACTGAGCAGTGGGTTGGACTAGATGGCCTGCAGGGCCCCTTCCAACTCTGTGATTCTGTGACTCTGGAATTCTCTCTCCCCACAGAGACTCGCCTGCTCCCTTCTGATCTCCTGCCGGCGGGTGAAGACTCTTGTGTCATTAGGCATTCCAACAGTGATCCCTCCTTCCTAACTGATGTTTTGATTGCTTTTTTAAAAAATGTGTATATATTTTAGCTCTGGTTTTAATTGCTTTGATGATGTGGTTTTCACTGGTTTTAATGACTTTTAAGATCTGATTCTGTTATGTATGTTTTAATTTGCCAGCTACCTGGGTGGCCCTTATGAGGGCGAAAAGGCAGGGTATAAATTCTGTAACATAAAACAAACAAATAAATATAGGCCAGAAACAATTGAACGTTGCCAGTCTGCCTACCAGATTGGTGTCATGCAAAGGACAAGACTTTCTTCATGTCTTCACTTTGGCTGCTGTCCCGTGCCTGGTTACTGAATAAAGGAAGAGAATTGTGCATGGGCAACTGCGTGGGCCAGTCCGGGCCAGCCCGGCCTCATCAGATCGTAGAAGCTAAGTAGGGCCGGTCCTGGTTAATATTTGGATGGGAGACCATGCAGGAAGTCCAAGGTTGCTCCTCAGAGGCAGGCAGTGGCCAGCCTCCTCTGAGCATCTCTTGCCTTGAGAATGCCATGGGATCGCCACGGGTCAGCTACAGCTTGGTGGCCCCAACCTGGATAGCTCAGGCTGGCCCAGTCCCATCAGAGCTCAGAAACTAAGCAGGGCCGGCCCCAGCAAATACTCGGACGGGAGACCGCCAAGGAAGTCCAGGGTTGCCATGCAGAGGCAGGCAATGGCCAACCTCCTCTGTTCGTCTCTTGCCTTGAAAACCCTCGGAGGTCGCCATGAGTCGGCTGTGACCGGAGGTCCCTTCCCACCACACCGTGTGGGGCCACAGCCTTCATTTTTATGATTTGCTAAAGAGGATTTGTTGAGAAAGTAGCCAGCTTTGTGCACCTTTTGAGTTTCAAATCATCCAGCCAGTTTGGTGGAGTGGTTCAGTGCGCGGACTCTAATCTGGGCGAACCGGATTTGATCCTCCACTCCTCCACTTGCAGCTGCTGGATGACCTTGGGCAAGCCATAGTTCTGTCAGAGCTGTTCTCTCAAGGGCAGTTGTCTCAGAGCTCTCTCAGCCCCACCTACCTCACAGGGCGCCTGTTGTGGGGGGGGGGGAAGGAGTTTGTAAGCCGCTCTCAGACTCCCTCAGGTAGTGAAGGGTGGGGTATAAATCCAATCTCTTCTCTTCCTCATCATGGAAACTGCCTAGCTTTTGAAAAAAGTTTCCCCTTTGAGAGGGGGAATCTTGTTAGAACATTATTTGTTTTTAGATTAAATTTTATTTTACCTATCCTGAGCTTCTGCCCACTCAGAGATGGCCCCCCCTCTCTCTGCTCCCTCTTTTCAGCAGAGAGGATGCCAAGTGGGGCTGACAGCTTCCCAGCTCTCCCAATGACAGACCTCTGTCCCCCTGGAGAAGAGGGCTGCTTTGAAGGGTGGGCTCTTTGGCATTCTGCCCTGCTGAGGCCCCTCCCCTCCCCGAGCCCCGCCCTCCCCAGGGTCCTCCCCCACATCCTTAGGAATTTCCCCACCCAGAGCTGGGCATCCTGCCAGCAAGGCATCTCTGCCCTGGTAAGTCCCACTTGGGTCCAGTTCAGGAGATACTGACCCTCACTGACTTAAGAGGCCCTGGAATTCCTGCTAGCTCCCCACTCCCCTTAGACGCCCCATAGAGGAGTACACCCATTCATAAATTCTCAGCTTGGAAACATCAGGATGTCCATTCTAAGAGATCTGCGTTGGTTGCCAGAAGTGTGTCTCAGGGCCCCCTTCAAGGTGTTTCACCCTCTGAGCCTCTCCTTGGCCCTCCCATCTCTCTCCCACAGGGCCCCCCCGGGGGGGGCAGCAAGTTCCTTCAGTGAGGGAGGGGAGATTGTCTTCTCCCTGGGAGCAGGGGCTCTCCCGCAAAGGCTCCGGAGCCGTAGGTAGAACACTGCAGCATCGGGACTCTGGCCTGCTCTCCCAGGGCTTCCTTTCACAGGAAGATTCAGTATGCTTTTCTTCTTCCGTACACTTGGGAATTAGTGGAGTTTTATACCATTTTAAATTGTTGTCCTTATTGACACCCAGCTCTATCTGATGTTGGGCAGCCGGTCGGACTCCGACCCACAAGATCTGGACCAGGCACTGCACGCCGTAGCTGGTTGGCTCAGGCAGAGTCGGCTGAAACTGAACCCGGCAAAGACGGAGGTCCTATGTCTGGGTCGGGGCGAGCTGGGGGGTCCCGCTCCCAAGCTTTGACGGGGTGCCGTTGGTGCCTGCGCCGGGGGTCAGGAGTTTGGGAGTGCGCCTGGATCCCTCCTTGTCAATGGAGGCCCAGGCAGCGGCCACTCCCAAGTCAGTTTTTGATCATCTGTGGCTGGCACGGCAGTTGGTTCCCTTCCTCAGCCATGAGGAGCTAGCCACGGTGATCCAAGCGACGGTCACCTCAAGGCTGGACCACTGTAACGCTCTCTACATGGGGATGCCCTTGGCGCAAATCCGGAAGCTGCAGCTGGTGCAGAATGCGCAGCCAGGCTGTTGATGGGCCTCACTTAGGGCTGCCAAGTCAGCCCGGGGGGCAGGGGATCCCCCGCTACAGGGGTTCCCAATCCGCCGGCCAGCATTCGGCCGGTGGGGGAAACCCCACCCCCAAGGTCGTCCAGCCTGGACGACCTCCCTCACATAATGACGTCACCCAGAAGTGATGCCATCACATTGGGGGCGTTGCCAGGGCGACGCTCTGGCAATCGCCCCCAAACTCTATGATATCATAGAGTTTTGGGGCGATTGCCAGAGCGTCGCCCTGGCAACGCCCCCAATGTGATGGCGTCACTTCCGGTGACGCCACCCAGCCAGCGGAGCTTCCCCCCCCCGCCGGTAAGTTAAATACACTTGGCAACCCTAGCCTCACTAAGAGGGACCATATCCAGCCTGTGCTAGCAGTGCTGCACTGGCTGCCCATAGCATACCGGGTTCGCTTCAAGGTGATGGTACTTACCTTCAAAGCCCTATATGGCCAGGGTCCAACATACCTGAGGGACCACCTCTCCCCATATGTACCCCAGCGGGCACTCCGGTCGGGGACCCAAAATTTACTCTGTGTGCTGGGCCCTAGGGAGGCCAGGCTTGCCGGAACCAGGGCTAGGGCTTTTTCGGTGGTGGCTCCTGTCTGGTGGAATGAGCTCCCGGAGGAGATCAGGGCCCTGCAGGACCTTATGCAGTTCCGCAGGGCCTGCAAGACGGAGCTCTTCCGCCAGGCCTTCGAATAGGAGCCGCCACCATTGGTGCCACATCGCGATTGGCAGCTGACGATGTGGGCCCACCCAGGATGCAGCCCAGGCCTGGCGGCCATGGAAGGCCGCACTCCAACCCTGAAGCCATCTGAATTTTATAATTATGACTGGAAGTACTTTACCGTAACTTTTATTGTTAATGTATTTAAATTATAGGACTTTAAACTGGATTTTAAATGTTATTATATTGGATATGGCACATTGTGCCCTTGTGAGCCGCCCTGAGCCCATTCGCGGGGAGGGCGGGGCATAAAACTGAAAAATAAATACATAAATAACTACTGGGTGCCGGTGTGTTGCTTTTCTGTGGGGTGTGTGGGGTGCTTTTGCTTTCCAGCGACTGCAGACTTCCTTGAAAAGAGCTTTCAGCTGAAACACTCTAAAGGGATAAGTGCTCCTTCTGCATAAACACCATTCCTGAGTCTTGATGCCCTGATCCTCCAGAAGAAGGTCCACTTTGGCTCCATTTAATACTTGGCCTGGAGTTGAAGGGAAGATTCCAGGGAAATGCCAAGCCCCGGACCCTCAGGCCCCTCCGTGCCACCCGACCTTAAGCCTAAACAGATGAGGCGAACCCACCCAAGACTCAGCAGAACTTGTCACTGTGCCGCCAACACCTCAGGAGCATCAGGAACCGGATTCAAGGAGCACAAATCACTCTGTTGGCAGGTTTTGTCGGCAGAATGCACAAGGGCTGACCACAGCTAGCCTCAGGGGCAATCATAGAATCATAGAGTTGGAAGGGACCTCCAGGGTCATCTAGTCCAACACCCCACACAATGCAGGAGATTCACAAATCCCTCCCCCTCCACACCCCCAGGGACCCCTGCTTCACGTCCCCAGAAGATGACAAAAAAAACCCTCCAGGATCTCCAGCCAAACTGGCCTGGAGAAACATTGTTTCCTGACCCCAAAGTGGCAACCAGCATTTCCCTGGGCGTGAAAGAAAGGGCCACAAGAGAACTAAGCCCTGAGGCAACCCTTCCTGCCCTCCTTCTCTCATGATCTGCCTGAGTTCACACAATCAGCACTGCTGTCAGATGGCCATCTAAGCCTCTGTTTGAGAACCTCCCGAGAAGGAGAGCAATGGGGCTCTCTAAAAGATGCCACCCAATTCAGGAGGTTGTCGGGGGGCCCTGGAACCCCAGGCTCCCAGGGGAGTGCAACAGGCCTTTCCCAGTTCTGATTTTTCATTGAATAAAGTTCACTTTCTTGCTACCGAAATGTATGGGCAACTTGAGATAAATCTTCTGTTTTAGCCATGAGAACATAAGAGAACCCAATGTTGGATCAGGCCAATGGCCCCTCCAGTCCAACACTCTCTGTGTCACACGGTGGCCAAAAACACCAGGTGCCCTCAGGAGGTCCCCCAGTGGGGCCAGAACTCCAGAAGCCCTCCCACTGTTGCCCCCCTCCCCCAAGCACCAAGAATACAGAGCATCACTTGCCCCAGACCAAGAGTTCCTGTCTGTCCCTTGTGGCTAATAGCCACCAATTGATCTCTGTTCCGTATGTTTATCCCATTCCCTCTTGAAGCCGTCCATGCTTGTAGCCGCCACCACCTCCTGTGGCAGGGAATTCCATGTGTTAATCACACTTTTTTTTTAAAATTTTTTCTTTATTGAAGGGATTCAAAGGGTACAAGCAGTAAAGAGTGTGTTACATATTGGAGATTCTTAATAATATATTGGAATACAAAGTTAAAGACTTAGCTTGTATTACAGCAATTCTTAAACATTCCCATTACATTAAACTAAGGTTAACTCTAGAGTTACTACTGTTTATATCAGATATCAGTGACCAATCTTGGAACTAAACTGAGAAAAGGTGGGTTTACTTTTTATAAAAAGAGGTATATGGAGGAGTTGTTTGCCCAAGATTTTGGGAGTGTCGCATCTTTACTTTCAGAGTATTTGTTGATGATAGGGTACCATTTGAGCATTGGGTTTTTGCGGGTGTCGTTTCCATAAAGATTTTCTGTTCTTTCAGTTATTTTATCTAATATAAAATAGTCCCATACCTTGGCTAGCCATGTGGAAATTGGTGGGCTGGAGGGTTTTTTCCAGTTGACTGCTAATGTGTGTTTAGCTGCTGTTAAAAGGACTTCTACTAATTCTCTTGTTTCTCTGGGAATCTTTGTCTTAGGCCATAAATTGAGTAGAATCAGAGCCGGGTCGTAAGGAATAGAGATTTCAAGCATCTGTTCAATTTCTGAGAGAATCTTTTTCCAGAATATAACTATGAGAGGACAGGACCACCAAGCATGGTAGAAGGTCCCAGTAGAGATTTGGCATTTCCAGCACATTGGTGAGTGTGTTGAGTATATGTGTGATAGCTTTGCAGGTGTTATGTGCCATCTAAATAGAGTTTTTAAGGCTTGAAGTTGTATTGGGGTGGACTTGGTTTTATATATATTTGAGTTCCAAATCGCTTCCCATTGGTCATTCGATATAGCATATCCGATGTCGGTGTGCCATCTGGTTTGAAGCCCTGTGGTTTGACATGAAGAATCTTGTATAAAATAGCTGTAGAATGTTGAAATCAGACCCTTTTTAGTAAAGGCTTTGGATATTAATAATCGTTCGAAGAAGTTAAGTTTTCTTTTAAAGTTTAGGTTCTGTTTATGAGATTCAAGGAGGTGTGCCACTTGCAAATATTCATACCAGGGTAGACGTGTGTTCGCCTTAATGTCCAGTTCTGCTTTACTAAGCATCGTACCTTTGTTGGTGATGTCTATGAATTTAGTGATCTTCGCTTTTTCCCATTCGCAAAATGACGGAGGGTTTAAGCCTGGTTGAAACCAGGATTGGCGGAGGAAGCTCTTTATGGGTGAGTCTGATGTTATCAATTTTTTCTTGCAGGTATCCCACACTCGGAAGGTCGTTGAGAGGAATGGATGCTGGGTTCTCGGAAGAAGGCGTTTAGAAGGTAAGTTCCAAAGTGCTTCTTGGAAGGAAGCCGATCTAAGATATGTATTCTCTATGTTTTTCCAGTCAGCCTGGTAGTCGCTGTGGTAATGTCTGGTCAGATTTGCCAGTATAGTAGCTTGGTAGTAAGTTTTGAGGTCAGGAACAGCAAGACCCCCTTTATCTTTATTTCTACGAAGAACTTGAAAACGGATTCTAGGTTTTTTATAGTTCCAAATGAAATTTTGCAAATTTCTTTGCCAGAGAGCCATGAGTTTTGGGGAGATTTGAATCGGGAGAGCTCTAAAATAATATAAGAATTTCGGTAATATAAATGACTTGATGATTGAGATGCGTTCCAGCCATGTCAGCAACTTTGTGTCCCATGCTTTTAGTTGAGATGTTATAAGGGCGTTTGCTTGCGTATGGTTATGAGTGATTAAATCTTTCAAATTTAAGGGGATTTTAACGCCCAAATATTGCCAATAGTGGGATGTCCACATAAAGGAATACCTCTCTTTAACAAATTTAGTTGAGTCTTCATCCAGGAGGACAGGGTATAGTGTGGATTTGGATTGATTTATGCATAAACCTGAAATCTTCCCAAAGTCCTCTAAGAGCTGAAATAGTGGAGGAATCGTAGTAATTGGGTCTGCAATGTAGATGTTCATATCATCAGCAAATAGGCTTGTTTTATACTGTTTGTTTTTTATTGTTATGCCTTGTATTGCCGCTTCTTGCCGAATGGAGGTGACCAGTGGTTCGATTGCCATCGCAAATATGAGCGGTGACAGAGGGCAGCCCTGTCTTGTTCCTCTGTATAAATTAAAGAAATTTGAGGATCTAGAGTTGATATTTAAGGAGGCCAAGGGTGAAGCATATATCCAGTGTAAAGCTGATTTAAATCGAGCTCCAAAGTTCATATATTCAAGCAGGCAATGAATATAGTCGAATTCCAAGGTATCAAAGGCTTTTTGGAAGTCTACGGACAGGATACAAGAGGGTTTGATTCTTCTTAGGTGACAATGATGGATAATATCGATAGTCTTTCGTATGTTGTCTGTGATGTCTCTTTGTCTGATGAAGCCCGTCTGGTCTAAATGTACATAAGAGGGTAAGACCTTGGAGAGTCTCCCTGCGAGAACTGAGGCAAAAAGCTTGTAGTCGCAGTTAAGAAGTGATATTGGTCGGTATGATGAAGTTTGAGAGGTATCCTTGTTTGGTTTGGGAAGGACGATTATCCTCGCCTGATTCCAAGTTGGTGGAGTTGGTTGGTTTTCTAATATCTTGTTGAATAGGTCAGTGATGGGTTGTAATAACACTTCTTGAAAGGATTTGTAGTATTCTGTGGGAAAGCCGTCAGGGCCCGGTGACTTATTATTTTTCATTCTTTTCAAGGTTTCCTGGACCTCTGACGGGCATATTGGGTTGTCTAAATAAGATTGGTGTGCTTTTGATAGTTTATTATTTAGGTTTATTTTAGTAAAAAATTCTTTAATATCCTGTATGGAAGGATTTGAAGATTCGTATAGGTGTTTGTAGTATCTTTCGAAAGTGTGGAGTATCTCGTGGGACGTTACACACAGGGTTCCTTGCTGGTCGCGGATGCAGTTGATCATGTTACTCTTGCTTTGCTGTCTTAACTTAAACGATAGAAACCTAAGTGACTTGTTATTGCGATATTTGTATTTATGCTGCATTAAGGCTATATTTTTTTGTGTTGTTGAAATTTCAATTGCTTCTAGTTTTTTCCGTTGAATTGTAAGCTTTTGATATATTTTTTTATTGCCTGTTTGCTTATGTTTGCTTTCCAATTGTTTTATTTCTGCCTGAAGATCATTTATTGTTTTTTGTTTACATTTTTTGTAGGCTGAAGCAAGCGCAATGAGTTTCCCTCGCAGAACAGCCTTATGAGCGTCCCAAATAGTCTCGAGTGGCACATCATCAGATAGATTAAGAAGAAAGAATTCTGCAATGGCTTCTTCAGTTTGTGACCTAAACGCTGGATCTTTCAATAAAGCTCTGTTCAAAGACCAGTTTAGTTGCGTGTTGATTTCTTTTCCCATCACCATGCCGCATTCCACTGGGGCGTGATCAGACCATTGCCTGAGGCCTATGGATGATAAGAGGATGTTTGAGGTGGCGGTAGCAGATATTCAAATATAGTCTATTCTGCTAAATGAGTCAAATTGGGCTGAATAATAAGTGTAATCTTTGTCTGTGGGGTGTTTCCATCTCCATACATCGCATAATTTCAAATTTTTAATTAGTGAGTCTAGTTGGTCAGCTGGATGTCTCAATTTCTCTGGCAAGTGAGCGAACCTAGAACGGTCCATGATATTGTTAGCCGCGTAATTGAGATCACCTCCTATTAGAATTGTATCCTCATTGAAGGAGCAAATCTTTTGTAGGACGGTTTGGATATATGGTATTTGGCCCGAATTTGGAACATAAAGATTGGCTATCGTGTAGGGTTGACCGTCTAAAGCTCCTTTCAAAATGATGTACCTTCCTTCTGGGTCAGGCTCTGATTCCTTTATGTGGAATCTGGTGGCCTTGGAGAAAAGAATAGCTACTCCCCTTGATTTGTTTGAACCTGGGGCGTAATACTGCTGAGGGTACCAAGATAAAGGGAAGATTGGGCCACGGTTTTTTTTAAGGTAAGTCTCTTGTAGAAAGATAATGTCGGCTTTCTCTCTTTTCATTTGTGTGAGGATTCTCTTGACTTTAATTTTGTTGTTTAATCCTCTGCAGTTAAAAGTTACTGCCTTTAGTGTGGCAGCCATAGGAAGAGTGGGATTAAACGTTTATGGCTTCTAGTTGCAATGAAAAAAGGGTTAAGCATGTCCACCCAGTACTTTGAATAGTAGCTTGCATGAAAAAATATCATTGTTAAATCACAAGGCATATTAACACTGTACCAAGTTGGTGTATCAAAGTGAGAGTCATTATACTTTGCTAACTTCCAAACATTACATAGATTTAACACACTCATTAACAGAACAGAACGGTTAGGCAAATAACAGATAAGCAGAAAGATTTTGCGTTCCTTTGGTAGGCATTGTTTGTAATTGAACTTGCAGCAGGCAAAGTGAACGACAAAATAATATGTTATAAGTAATAGCCCCTTTGCCTCCCTCCTGCTTCTAACTTTGTCTAATAAAGTAGTTTTCCCCCCCATTGCCCCCTCCCCCCTTCCCCCCCTTAGTTCCCCAACAAATAACCTGTCCCTGGAAACTGGAGCCAATCTGCTTTAAAAGAGAAGAACCCAGCACAACAACAAACACTATCATCAAAACTTTCCTCCATTCCAGGGTGGAAAATGGGTATAGAAGGAACGTGCAAGGCACGTTTGGGCTTTCAAAAAAGCCCATCCCTAACAACCTTCCTATTACCGGGGCAAAGAAGAGACTCCCCCTCCCCCCCCCCCACTCGGACCAAAGAGAGAGATTATGTCCATAAGTTTTAATCAGTCCAACCTGGCGGTTCAGCGCTTTTATATAAGGTATTCAGAGTCTAGTTCACTCAGGAAGATTTGCGCACAGGGATCTTGTTCCATTGCGAAGGCGATTGCATGAGGTCTAGCTTGCGCTTAGAGGATTTCTTCATACTGGATATAGGTAGGTCCTGGAGGTTTAGGGCTAGGAGAAGAGCTTGACCGGTGTCTTCGTCCCTCGCTGTGAGCGTTGCTCCTTGGTAACGTACAAGGAGGGAGCCTGATTTCGTCCAGGTGTACCGGATTCCTGCTTCATTAAGTTTTACTGCGATTGGTTTTAAGGACCGTCTGATTTGTAGAGTCTCTGCTGTGAGATCAGGAAACACTAGGATTTTGTCTGCTTGAAATGGTAAGCCACCATTGAGCCGGGCGCCTTGTAAAATACGTTGTCTGGTACGTGCATCTAAGAATTCAACCAGAATGTCTCGTGGGAGTTGGCGTCTGTTTTGGTTCAGGGACCCCATACGGTAAGCTTTAATAATAGTTGGAGCTATTCCCTCCTCCAGCTGTAGTACTTGAGCTAACCATGCACCCATGAAGGCTGCCATATCGGTGGTCCCTTCTATTGACTCTGGAAATCCCCTGAACTTAAGGTGGCATTCTCTCAGAGTGTTTTCTAAGAATAAATTTTTTTCTCTGGACCAGCTTTCCTGTTTCTGTAAAGATCTGATGCTCTCCTGGTTCACCATACTGTTCTCCATAACTGAATCTAAGGCTTGTGACATTTGGTGAGTGGAGGTTTTTAAAGTTTCTGTCTGTTCAGTTATGGGCTTTAAGATATCATTCATTGTAGCCAACATCTCTGCCTTAAAGTTGGTGAACGAATCAAGCCAATCCTGCTTAGAGAGAGAGGAGGCGTTGTTACATGAGCTTACCGCTCTCGCCGCCATTTTCAGGCCTTGCTCTTCAGGCTGCTTAACTGCTTTTAACTGACACTCTGCTGGAAAATAGTGAGATAATCGCTTTTTCGGAGATTCCGTTTGTTTGGCCCGGTCTCTGTTATTTTTTCCCATACCCAGTAGCACAATTTGGAGCCTCAGGCGGCGTTTGTGGTCCGAGCAGGGGGAAAGGGGACGGGAGAGAGTCTACTCAGCATCCACCATTGAGCCCTCCGACGCCCCTCCCCATGTGTTAATCACACTTGGGTGAAGAAGTACTTCCTTTTATCCGTTCTAACCCCACAGTTGAGCACGAGTGCCCACGAGTTCTTGTATTGTGAGAAAGGGAGAAAAGGACTTCTTCCTCTACCTGCTCTATCCCATGCATGATCTTGTAAACCTCAATCATGTCACCCCTCAGCCGTCGTTTCTCCAAGCTAAAGAGCCCCAAGCGCTTCCACCTTTCTTCAGAGGAAAAGTATTCCAACCCTTTTATCATTCTAGTTGCCCTTTTCTGCACTTTTTCCAATGCTATAATATCTTTTCTGAGGTGTGGCAACCAGAACTGTACACAGTACTCCAAATGAGGTCGCACCATCGATTTATATGGGGGCCTCATGATGAGACTGGCTCCCCCGGCCACCAATTTTGTTAGTCTTTAAGGTGCTGCTGGACTCCTGCTCTTTTCTACTGTCCTTGGGCCAGTCTGTGTAACATTAAATGGTGGAAACAGATATCTTGTAATCTTTCTGCATGATTTCTCAAGGTACTCAGTTGCATATCTGCTGAGGCAAAAGAGTGAAGTTCACAAATTCCTCAAGAGATACGTCGCTGTGGTTTTTAATAAGTTTGGAAGAAAGTCTCAGGTGCCACAGACGGAGAACAGTGGTGAGCTTATATCACACGACACACAAACCTTCTTGGCAGATGGATCCAGGTGGTCAGCCCTGTTGGTCTGAAGCAGCAGAACATATTTAGAGTCCAGGGGCACCTTTAAGACCAACAAAGTTTTATTCACACACACACAACCTTTACTGGCATAACAACAAAGTTTTATTCAAGGTATGAGCTATCGTGTGCAAGGCACACTTTGTCAAATACTTTGTTGTGTGTGTGTGCACACGAAAGCCCAGACCTTGAATAAAACTTTGTTGGTCTTAAAGGTGCCCCTGGACTCTCAATTCGTTCAGCTTCTTGGCAGAGGAAGGCATCCTGCACAAGAAGTTGGTGAGCTTCACATCTGAGCAGAACGGCCCTGCTGAAAGGAAGCGGAGATCTTCACTGGAGATGAGCCAATGGCATGCTCATGGATGCAGGCCTACCCCAAAAAAGGCAGGGCAAAGCAATCCTGACGGCAAAGGGTCTCCAGGACAGACTGCCCACGAAAGGGAGCGCACACACACACACACACACCCACATTCCCCTTTCCAAAGATGGCATGGCAGGGTGCCAGTCACAGAACACATTAGAACATTTGGCTGCAAGGTCTTCCCGTTTGAAGCCAAGGAGAAAAGACAATGACTAGATTCCAGAATAGGGCTGCCAAGTACCAGCAGCTTAGCGGCAGGGGGGAGTTGTTCTCCCCCCGGGAGCTCTTCTGGCGCGTGCGCTTTGCGCGTGCGCCACGGCAACATAATGACATCACCCGGAGGTGACGTCATCACATTGGGGGCGTTGCCCGGGCAACGCCCCCAACGTGATGATGTCACCTCCGGGTGACGTCATTACACGGGGGAAGTTGTCCTCACAAGACGACTTCTGGGGCGGGGTTCCCCCCGCCGGCCGAATGCCGGCCGCCGGATCGGAAACCCCTATAGCAGGGGATCCCCCGCCCCCCAGGCTGACTTGGCAGCCCTATTCCAGAACCAGAGAAAGTGTTTTCGTGGGCTCTCGTTCTGGAACTAAGGGGCACGGAGTGCTGTCCCCCAGAACAGGAGAAGCCTCCATCAGGCATGTGATTCACTCCGCTGAAACCCGAGCCAGCAGAGAAGGGACTGCATCATGTGACACGGAAAAGGCAGATGACCGGTCCTGGCACTTGGACTCTGGAACAGTGCGCAATGATGAAACATCAGAACAAGACACACAACCTGAGAAGGCAGATTCCGAAGCAATCGTGCCAGAGATTCAGAGTGGCACAACACAGGAAGGGGAAGCAAGAGAGGAGGAGAGGACAGCTGGACTGCTCTGCAACAGCCGAGGGAAATCCAGGACCGCCCCTCCGATGCTCAGCGCCACCAAACAAAGGCATACTGGCCTTGCGCTGGTCCTACCTTGCAAGGCCAGTTTTACCATCTGAACCTTCTACCCGGAAGGAAGTAGAACAGATGCCAGCAGACGAAGGCGGTAGGTGGAAGAAGGCAGCGCAAGAGGAGATTGATGCTCTGCACAAAAATAAAGGGTGGACCTTGACAAAGCTGCCACCAGGAAAGAACCTTCTTGGATGCACGCGGGTGTTTAAGGTCAGACAAACTGCAGATGGAAACGTGGAATGCTACAAAGCAAGATTAGTTTGTTAAAAGCTTCTCACAAAAGATGTGGTCAGGACTTTTGATGAAATCTTTGCACCGCTGGTGAAATATAATACCATCAGATTACATTTGAGCGTAGCAGCGTCCAAGAAGATGCAGGTCAGACATCTAGATGTAAAGACAACATTTCTTCACAGGGAGATCCTGGAAGATCTGTACACGGAGCAGCCAGAAGGTTTTATAGACCCCAGACAACCAAATTGGTCTGCAAACTGCAGAAGGGGCTGTATGGAATAAAACCGGCACCACGGGCCTGGAGGGAAAAGTATACCCAATGCTCATAGTGCAAGGCCCCAAGCAAGGAGAAGTGGATTCACGGCTGTACACTAAACGCGCAGATGGACATCGTACTTTTATTCTTGTGTGTGCTGATGACTGGATTCTGGGTTATGACAGGCAAGTGGACTATAACACTATGGTAGAGTGCCTAAACAGAGAAGTAGAGGTAAAGTAGCTAGGAGATGTTTCTTACTACCCAGGCATACAAATTGAAAGGGAGGAAGATGGTTCATTTCTCCTAAACCAGAGACAGAAAATAATTGAGCTCTTAAGGTAAAGGTTTCCCCTTGCTCGAAAGCCAGTCGACTCTGACTCTAGGGTTGCGGAGCTCATCTCCGTTTCCAAGCTGAAGAGCCAGCACTGTCCAAAGACTTTTTCCACAGTAATGTGGCTGGCATGACTAGATGGCGAGGTGCACAGAACGCTGTTACCTTCCCACCGAAGCGGTACCTATTTATCTACTTGCAGTTTCTTGCTTTCAAACTGCTGGGTTGGCAGGAGCTGGGGCCAGAGACGGGAGCTCACTCCATCATGCAGCACTCGGGTCTCGAACTGCTGAACTACCAGTCTGCAGTTCAGCGTCTTAACCACTTCAGCCACAGTGTCTTAACCACTTGAGCCACCTCTTACAGAGGTCTATAAAATGCCAACACAGTGGCAACACCTATGGAAACAGAACACCAAAACAAGTCAGCCTTTACCTAAAGACAATCCATACAGATCTGTCACAGGGAAACTTCTATACCAAAGCACCACTAGCAGACCCGATATTGCAACTGATGTTGGGATCCTTGGTAGAAAGACCAGTGCACCCAGCAACAAAGAGTGGTTTGCAGTAGGAAGAGTGGCCAGATATCTAAAAGGAATTTGAAACTAAAATCACCATCCACCAGGAATCCAAAATCAGCTGGTTACAAGGACGCAAACTGGGCAGGAGACAGATTAGACTATAAATCCACAAGTGGGTACTTGTTCCTGTATGGAGGGGGACCCGTCTCCTAGGCCAGTAGAAAGCAAACCGCAGTCAGTTCCTCTTCCACAGAGGCTGAATAATAGAGCATCTGCTGAAGTGTGCAGTGAACTGTTGTGGCTAGACCAGTTACTAAAGGACTCTGGAGTTGCTGAGCAAAAGCCAGTTCAACTTAAGGAAGTCAACCAGAGCTGCACTGAGATTGCTCAATCAGGAAAAAAAAAATGGCTGCACGCACTCAGCACATTGGTGTGAAGTTTCACTTCGAGGGTGACCTAACCGAGAAGGACATTATAGAGGTAAAGGGCTGTTCAACAGAAGGGAGGGTGGCCGACCAAGCCTCGATGAAGAGACAGATTTGAAAAACTACGAGATAAACTGAAAACTGAGAACTCTTGCGTGCAAAGTTAAGAAGGGGTGTTGCATCTTGTAACTCTGATCTGGGAGGAAAAGGGTTAAGAGGATTCTCTCACTTGGGTACACTTGGCAGTTGGCTCCCGCCCGCCTCTCCTCGATTAGATGTTGAGCCTCTTTGGACCTTGCTTTTGCCTTCTGCTTCATCTTATAGAAGACCTCTCCTTCTTCTCTCCTACCTGGGCTTGGAGCTTTAGCAAGTTAACCTTTCTGAAGTTCATCTGTTCAAAATCACTTATGTGAACCTACGTGAATGTGTCATGTAAGATATGCTTCTGTTTTTGTAAGTAAAATTTCTTTCTCTTGTTGCCACTGGAGTCAGGTCATCTTTGTAATTGGTTTGAACAGCATTTCCCCCTTAACGGGGAAACATGGAGGCTTGGGGATGCTACAAAAAAGCTGTGCTTCCAAGGCAAATGATTATATATATATATATATTACATTTAACCCAATACTGGTTTCCTTGTGGACTTTGCAGAGAAGGGGCTGCTGCTGCATCTATCCGGTGAATGTCGGGGGCTTGTCTGTGATGGAATCTGGGGGGGGGGGGGAGGGGAAGCATCTGTTCTCCCACTGCTCTGCCAGCAGCCCTCCCAGTGCGATGAGGGCTCCCCAGGGCTTTCCAGTGGCTTGTCTGAGGGGTGCCCTCTGCTGAGATGGTGGCCTGCATGGCCTGGATTGGGGCCACTCTAGAAAACCTTCCAGGAAATGGAGACGCGGGGGCACCCGCCAGCTTCACAGGGGCTCTCTTAGACCAGTCAGATTTCTGCACAGCCAAGTAGAGCTGTGGCCTCTCTGCCACGTGGAGCTCTGGGCCCAGGATGTGTGCTGCCTTGCGGTGTCCAAGAGACTGGGCTTCGGCCTGTAACTCAAATCCGCCCCTCCCTGGCTGCTGTTGTTCGCCCCCCCCCTCCGCCCTTTCACACAAAGTGCTTATGGAGAAACCCAACCCAGTCCCCGGCAAGCCAATTCACTTCCACCTCATTAACTCCCCTCTAAAACTTTCAACCCCCCCACACTCATTGCCCCTCCTGCCCTGTTCCCCTCCCACCTTTCCCTGTCAATCCTCTCTTCTCTCCCCCCCCCTCCTTTCTTCTCCTTTCTTCCCTTCTCTTTCTTTCTTTCACACTCGCTGGCTCCTCCCCCCTCCTTTCTCCAATTGTGCCAGCCGCTGGCCTTTTCTGATAGGCCCCTGAGGGCTGTCCATCACCTCCCTCTGCCGCCCCCTCCTTTTAAAAAATAATCCTTTCATTCACTTGAACTTGGACAAAGTTTGGCAAGAGGTGGAGAGAAAAGAGGAGGCATAAAGTCCATGGGGGGGACCGAGCCCTCCAGACCGGAGACTCTCTTGTGTGATGGTGGGCAGAGACGCCAAGCGCCCTCCCGCCTGGGTCCCACAGCCGCTGCCCGCCCTGCCCTGTGCCAGAGCGTGTGAGAAAGTTTGCAAGCCGTGAGAGAGAAGAGTCCACTGTGGCCAGCCCAGCCCTGGTTCTGTGGTGAGGGTTCTGCTCCAGGGGCCTCCAGTCTGCTCCTCTTCACGCCTTCTCCGGACTCAAGGTAAGGAGGTGCTGGACAGCAGAACTGGACTGGTGGTTGGGGGGAGGCCTGGGCTCCAGAGCAGGTGGCTGGTGGGCTTCCTCCAGATATGGGCGGCACAGGGTCCCGTCAGGATCGTGGCCACATGAGCAATCTCTGACTGTGTCCGAAAGAGAGAACAGCGGCCTGGGGATGGGTGACTTCCCGCTGAGGAGGGGCCACGGGCTCTGGATCCAGCCGGTTTGCACTGCTGGATATTTTGCACCATGGGAGCACGCCCCAGGAGGTCCTGAAAGGCAGGAGCCGAAATGGAACGAGGACTGGGGGGTGGGGTGGGGGTTGTTAGCAAAACGCGCATGAAGCAAAAGCTCTCACCTGCCCCCCCCCCCACGCTCCACTGGGGCAGCTCCCTCCAGCCCCACCTGTTGCGGTTACAGTTTGCGTCTCCTGTCCCAGCCACCCTCTCCTGGATCCTGCGCCGATGTGGCTCCATCCTAGTGGGGGTGTGTGTGTGGGGACAGTCAGTTGTATGCTCAGAATGAATGCAGGCATGGCGGGGATGGTGTGTGTGTGGGGGACACTCCGGGCCTTCCGTGGCTGCTCCTGGCATGGGCTGGGACCTCACTCTGGGTCTGGACTGCCCCTTCCGCCAGCTGCAGTTCCTCTCCAGGGAGGCCAAAAGAGGGTGGTTTGGCCAGCAGGTGCAATGGACAGGTGCAGGTCAACTCATTTTAATGGACTTTTGCTGGCTGGAATCTGGGCATGAGAACATAAGAGAAGCCCATGTTGGGTCAGGCCAGTGGCCCCTCCAGTCCAACACTCTGTGTCACACAGTGGCCAAAAACACCAGGTGCCCTCAGGCGGTCCAGCAGTGGGGCCAGGAAAGAAGAAGAAGAAGAAGAAGAAGAGGGGGGAGGAGATTGGATTTATATCCTGCCCTCCACTCACTTAAGAGTCTCAGAGCGGCTTACAAACTCCTTTCCCTTCCCCTCCCCACAACAGACACCCTGGGAGGTGGGTGGGGCTGAGAGAGCTCTTTCCCAAACTGTCCTTGAGAGAACAGCTGGTACAGAGCTATGGCTTGCCCAAGGTCATCCAGCAGGTGCAAGTGGAGGAGTGGGGAATCAAACCCGGCTCTCCCAGATTAGAGTCTGCGCACTTAACCACTACACCAAACAGTGGCTCATAGCTCCATACGTTTATCTAATCCCCTCCTGAAACCGTCCATGCTTGTAGCCACCACCACCTCCCCTCCAGCCGCTCTGTCTCCTGCTGCTTCTCAGAGCTCAGCTGGGTCACAAAGCCCTCCGCCGTTGCCATCCCCGACCTGTGTGCCAGAGTCCTCAGAGGCCACCCCAGGATCAGCACCACGTTTCCAGGGGCTCAGCCGGGCCAAGAGGGGGCTTTTCCTTCCAAGGGACTCAGAAGGTGAGAGTCGACTTCCTGGGAGTCCAGAGAGGTGGGGAGTGGTCCCTGGGTTGACCGCCAGAGCCCCCCCAGTTCCGTCCTTCACAGCTTCCTCTGGGTTTTAAGCACATCATGCCAAATCGCTTTCCTGCCTGCCAGGCTCTTCCAGAGACAAGTGGGCACCTTGTGGCTCCTTTGAGAGGAGCAAAATGTTATCGCACGGAAAGCCTCCCTGGGCTCAGCTCAATGGCTCGCCCACCGATAGAGGCCTCCTTGGGGCCTGGGGTCTTCTTGAGTGGCGGGGACTCCTCCAGGGGGGTCCTCCGAGGAGGATCTCAGGGCTGTTCTGGCGTGGTTTTGGTGAGCCGGGCTGTGTGTGTGTGCAGCAGCTAGAGTCATGTCAGGCTGGGATTCTGGGAAGCCCAGGTTCAAATCCCCACTTGTGCCGTGCAAGGTCCACTGGGCGACCTTCAGACAGTCACTGGCAGCCTAACCTGCCTCACAGGGTTGTTGTGAGGATAGAGTGGAGGAGAGGGCAACAGCGTCAGCTGCTTTGGGTGGCCATCGCAGAGAAAAATGGGGTGCAGCTGAAGTCAATCAGTAAATGAATGAATGAATGACAGGAGACAGGACTGTCGGGAAGAGGAACCGGTTAAATCTCTCCCTGCCTCTGCCGAGGGTCTGGGGGTGCTAGCAGGGGCCTGAGAACTCCCCCCATGGCGACACTCCCCCCCTAACTCGGCCTTGCTCGGGTCTCGCCCGCTCAGGCTCCTCCTCCTCCGTGGCTTCCTGGACAGAGTCTGTCCATCTCCTGGTGGGTCTGCCTCTCCATCTGCTGCCTTCCTCTTTTCCCAGCATGACTGTCTTTCCCAGGGACTCTTGTCTTCTCATGATGGGACCAAAGTACAGGAGCCCCAGTTGAGCCATTTTAGCTTCTAGGAAGAGTTCAGGCTGATCTAGAACCCATCGTTTTTTGTCGTTTTGGTGGTCCACGGGATCTGTGGAACCCTCCCATGCATCTTCATGTGCACAATCGTGGAACTGAGCCAGCCTCAATTCCACACTCTGGAGCAATTGTGCCGAGGGCCTGCTTCTGGCCATTTCCTGGAGATGTGGCTCAGGGCAAAGGATCCGCAGGCAGCACCCAGGCTGGGAAGGAGGCTGTTTCTCCAGCCCCATTTTGTGGGCTGCATCTCAAGGACTCCTGGCGGCTTGGGCGATGTGTCCCTCTGGAGTATGCTGAGAAAACTGGTGGCAGGCGCCTTTTCATCTCCTTGCAGGGGGAACGGGAGAGCGGCGGAGGAAGGGGGGGAAGGGGGGGAGGGGGGGCAGCTGGTGTACTTAACAAAACCACCGAAATTAGCTGGTGCTCCCTGGGGCAACATCAAGTGATATTAAAAAGGGATTATGAGAAAGGGGAAGCAGGAAGCAAAGGCAGATGCCAACGAGGGGGCGAAACTTCAGGAAGTTGGGAGGGGGCATCATAGTGAGGCTAAGCCCATGGAACACCCTCCCTGAGGGGGCCAAAGAAGGTCTAGGGAACAGCACCCCCAAGAGAGAGGGGGTGCAGCCACACTAACCGGCACCTGGAAGGCTGGAGGCAGTCTCCTTGGTCCCCTGAGAGCCCTGCTGGATCCACAGAGAAACAGATTCCCACTTGAACATGTACGCTTGAGTCATAGAATCACAGAATCATAGAGTTGGGAGGGACCTCCAAGGTCCTCTAGTCCAACCCCCTGCACAATGCAGGAAATTCACCAATACCTTCCCCCCTCCACACCCCCAGGGACCCCTGTTCCATGCCCAGAAGAGGACAAGAAACCTCCAGGATTCCTGGCCAAACCGGCCTGGAGGAAAATTCCTTCCTGACCCCAGGGTGGCGATCCGCATTTCCCCGGACGGGTCAGGAAGGGCCATGAGAACTAAGCCCTGGCTCACCCCTTCCTGCCCTCCCTTCTCACGAGCTACCAAAGTCCACAGAATCAAGCCTAAGTTCACGGAGGACCCCACTGGCAGGTGCTGTAGAAAGTCAGGGGGAAACCAGAGCAGAGAAGCGGAAATCTTGCCTCTGGCAGGAGGACGGATCTCAGCCTGGTGGAGTTTTCTGCCAGTCACCTTCCAAGTGCCCTGACACAGGTGGCCCAGGCGGGCCTGATCTGGTCCCATCTCGGAAGCTAAGCAGGGCCCGTCCTGGTTAGTACTTGGATGGGAGACCACCAAGGAGGGCCAGGGTCACCACACAGAGGCCAGCAACGGCCAACCACCTCTGTTCACCCCTTGAAATGCCATGAGGGGGTCTCCAGGAGTCAGCTGCGGCTTGAGGGCAGTTTCCACCCCACCAACCTCCAGAGCCTCATTTCCAAAACAAAACATGGAAGGATCTGAGGAAGGGAGCTTTAAGTCTTGATAGCTTGTCTTCTGGTTGGTCTCTGAGGGGCTCCCAGACTGGAATCTAGTTGGAAAGATTTGAAATCCGGGGGAGATGGCTGTTCGACCACTCTGCGGAGTCTTCTTCAGGGTGCCGGGATTGGCAGGGCAGCCCCAGAGCGGAGCCAGGAGGGGCCTCCATGGCCAGGGGAGCCCAGGAAGTGTGTGGTGGGGGGGGGGAGGTCGTTTGGTGCTTGTCTGACAGCCTCCTTGCAGAGGGACAGACACGGGGTGTGTTCAAGCCGCGATCCACCTCGTGGCCAATGCTGGCCAACAGCGGGACAGGAAGGAGCACGCCTAGGCTGGAGAAAGAGCCGGGTGTTTTTAAAAAAGACAGGAGGGGGAGGAAAAAACAAGATCTCATGGAGGCCTTAAGAAGAGCTTTGCCTGAGGGACCCCCACCCCTCTTTAGCTTTTGCCTGCTGAAGAATTCTGGAGACGGCCAAGGCCTGCCCACAGGAGTGTTTTGTCTCGAGGGCTTTTGCTTCGGGGCTCTGCTCTGCAGCAAGGAGGCTACCACCTGCTTTCCAAACATGGGGAAGTTATTCCGTAGCAGCTGAAGAGATCCCAAATATTTCTGCTTCCTCTGGAGATGTAAAACACAGTGGAGGTCTCCAGGAATCGTGGGATGAAGTTAAGAGGATCCCGCAAGATGGAACTTAGTCTACCATGCCAGAGGGAATAATGACCATAGGTGGCAGGGCAGGGATCGGAGGGTTGGTTTGGGAGACCCAGGTTCAAATCATGTCACCTTGATATGAGGCTTGTTGTCAGTCACTCTTTCATCTGTTATGAAGGACACAGGGAAGGTTCATGGGCCCCACCCAGTGTCCTGTGTCAGTCACATTGGTCCCAGGTTCAATCCCCAGCATCTCCAGTTAAAAAGGACCAGGCAGGCGGTGATGGGAAAGACCTCCGCCTGAGACCCTGGAGAGCTGTAAAGAGGGGCCGTGGCTCAGTGGCAGAGCCTCTGCTTGGCATGCAGGAGGTCCCACGCTCAATCCCCAGCAGCATCTCCAGTTAAAAAGGCCCAGGCAGGAAGTGAAGGGAAAGACCTCCACCTGAGACCCTGGAAAGTTATAAAGAGGGGGTGTGGCTCAGTGGTAGAGCCTCTGCTTGGCAGGCAGGTGCCCCCAGGTTCAATCCCCGGCATCTCCAGTTAAAAGGACCAGGCAGGAGGTGATGGGAAAGACCTTCTGGTTGCAGAGCTCCCCTGAGGGAAGTGGTCTGGGGACGGGAATGTGTGGGTGGGGAGGGGCTCAGAACTCCAGTCCCATTTGTTCAGGGAGGGGGCTGCACTGGACAGGTTCAGCCTGATGGAGTAAGGACCATATCTCCCCAAAAGCTGTTCCCCTCCAACAAAGATTTCTCCTCCTTGGCTAAGAAGATGGGTTGTCTTCTCAGCATGGACTGGCAGAGAGGGAGGGCCAAGCCGCAGGTGGCTCTGTCAGTGGACAAAGGGCTCCCAGAGCTGAGCAGAGGCTACTCAGGAAGGCCCCCCCAGCCTCTCCTTTGGTCTGCCTGTGCAGGCCTCCCCCCCCCCTTCGCCTGAGAGACAGAGGGTGTGTTCAGACGGGCAGCTAAGCCCACCATTGGCCCGGCTGTAATTCGATCTAGAACTTTTTGATCCAGCTCCCCTGTGAATTGCTTTACCAGGTGTGACTCTGCGGTGGATTGTCTAGACGGCATCCACCGTAAGGAGCCGTGCGGTTGACTTTTTTGTTGTTGTTTAAAAAAAAAAAAAATCCTGTTTGGGCATGTGCATATGTGCATCACCATCTACTTGTTTTTTTCTGTGCATGCGCGGACTAAAATGGTAAAAGCACCACCAGCAGTACCTTCCTCTGTGTACCAGTTCAGTTAACAAGGTGCATAAATATCACGGGACTTTCAGAAATGTTAAATTGTTCAGATCGTTTGAGCAGAGCTCTGTGGATGTCACATGTTTAAGTGGTAATGTGCGCATTGCTAAGACTTTTTAAAAATGGCGGCTGTTTGCGCGCTGGAGGAACGACCAGACGAGGGAAAGTCTGCCATTGGCCCGTCGGCCAGCTTAGGACCGGACTTTCACCACTATCTTTTATGTACGGATCCCCAACGGGGATTGACGGGCTGATCACGGAAGCGGCATGATTCCCAGATGTTGTTGTCTGGACCTGCACTTTAAATCCACCAGGTACTTGTGCCTGGTGTGGCTCAATAGAGCTGTCTGAACGCAGCCAGAAAGTGCAAACTGGGCTGGGGGGGGGGAGCATTTCGGTAAGGCCAGGCGGAATGCCTCGGTGGGATGGGGCCAAGCGGCTGGGGCACGCACGTCTCCTCGCATTTCTAGCTGCACCAAATTATGATGAAGCAAAATTCAGCACAGGGGCTGGGCGGGGGGTGGGGGGGGGGGCACTGCTCAGGCAAAGCACCGGGAGGCATTCCCCGGGAAGCCACAACATTTGCAGGGGGGTGGGGGGTGCTCCTGTCCCACTGGGTGGGCATTCCCGACACACATCTGGGAAGGCGAGAACAAGTCCCTCCCGGAAGATCCTCTCTAAGGCTGGGCCTGGAAGCAGAGGGAGGAAGTGGGTGGGGAGGAGGGGGCAACCACTGTGCCCCTTCTCCTCCAGGTCAGCAGAGGGAGAACCCCTCGGCCTGGGGGCAAGGCAGAGCTGGGCAGCAGGGAGGCAGCTGGGCAGAAGTGTGGGGGAGATGGGAGGGGGGTCAGCTGTCCAACCCCCTCTTCCAGGAAAGCCGCCACCAGCTTCCTCCTCCTCTCTGTGTGGGGGCTCTCCCCCCACTCTTTCGGCCCCCCTCTTGCCTGGCTCACCTCCCTGAAACACGAAGCAGAGAGGGACAGAGAGAATGAGAGATGGAGTGGGGCCGATAGAGGCTGAGGAGGAGGCCGCGCTGGACTGCCTCCCCGCCGTGCATACTAACCAAGTCCTTTGCCTCAAAGCCCTTTTGTGTCCCTGGAAGCTCCATTCAGGCCTTCTCCGGGGGCTCACAATGGAGCCACTGTCTGGACTGTTCCCCTCACGAACAGTCAAATGCTTTCACCTCGAGTCCCCCCCCCCCCCCCCCGCTTGGACCGGTCCCTTCCCAAGCCTTTGGTTTCCAGTGTCTGCAGAGATACGGCGGGGGGCAGCCCAACCTTGCCTGCTGCCCCCACCCCCCGCTCCACGGCCCCCCATGTCCCTCCATCCTGGGCCTGGTGATGGGGTGGAGGGGCATGGGGCGGGAGGAATTGGCCACGATCCTCTCCTCCTCCTCCTCCTCCTCCGACTTCAAAAGCCGAAGAGAATCTGGCTGGATGAGCCACAGCGTGTCTCTTGGGGAAAGGGGGGGGGAGGGGACAGAATCAGGCCCTCGCTCTGGACCTGGTTGCCACTGGGAAGAGATCCGGGGGGGGGGCAGAAGGGAGGCAGGTATTCTGGGGGGGGGGGGCAGCAAGAGAGAGGACCACTGGCAGCAGCAGGCCTCGCTGGGCCCTGGGCCCTGGCCACTTGCTCCGGGAGCCTTGGGCATGTTGGCAAATGCCAGCGGCATCTCACCTCAGATCAGCTCAGGGAGGAGTCAGGAGTGGGACACAGGGAGGACCCTGGGCGGGCTCTCCTTGGGGCTTGGAGGGCCCTCGGGAAAGGCAGCTCTTCTCTCTGTGTGTCTGTGTCTCTGTGTGGGTGCTCCATCTATACCTTCTGGGCAGCTCAGAGCCACTGGTGGGCCCTCTGCTCCAGATGTTCATCTAATTCCCTCTTGAAGCCGTCCGTGCTTGTGGCCGCCACCCCCTCCTGTGGCAGTGAGTTCCATGCGTTAATCACTCTTTGGGTGAAGAAGGACTTCCTTTTATCCGTTCCAACCCGACTGCTCATTCATTTTATGGAGTGTCTTGTGAGAAAGGGAGAAAAGGACTTCTTTCTCTACCTTCCCTGTCCCATGCATAATTTTGTCAACGTCCATCATGTCGTCTTTTCTCCAGGCTAAAGAGCCCTAACTCCTTTAACCTTTCTTCGTAGGGAAGGTGTTCCGTCCCCTTTAGCTGCCCTTTTCTGCATCTTTCCCAGCGCTAGAATGGCTTTTTTGAGGTGTGATCACCAGAACTGTGCACAGGACTCCAAATGAGGTCGCGCCATGGACTTATACAGGGGCATTCTGATACAGGCTGATTTGTTTTCCGTTCCCTTCCTAATCAGCCTCAGCACAGCATGTCTTAGACATTTGGACCCTCCGCCTGGCGCTGGCATGCCTCCAGCCCATCAGGTCAACTGCTGCAGCACCTTGAAACCCTCGGCACCAACTTCAGGCTTCCCCTCACACCCCAGAAGGTCTTCTTTCCAAAAAAGAGTCCTCTTGGTGGCCAGCATGGACTTCTTTACTGTTCTTGTTCAGTTCACCGCATGCACCACTGTGGCTCCTGGTGGGAAGCCATTCTCTGCTAGTCCTGGTTGGAGATCCCAGGGAGCTGGTTGGGGATCCCTGGGAGCTGATGCCTAGTGTGGAGTGTCACCGCTAGGAGGGGTTCTTTTGAAGGGGGGGGGGGCGTAGTGGCAGCTCCTGGCTTGCAAAGTCCACCAGAAGAAGGCAGCTGCAACAGCTGGGCTGTGTCTGAGCGATGACCTTGGCTGAGAACTGAGGGTCCCTTCCCCCAGCCCAGATCCGAGTCCATTGCACCAGAAGCCCCCCGCCACGTGAGATCCCATCTCTGGCGGGGCCTACACAGCGGCGATGGCTGGGCTTGTGCCCCTCGTCTCCTCACATGCCCTCCATGCCCCCGCTCCGTTCCTCGATGCTCGACACAGGTTTTAACAAGCTGACTCTTGTTCCAGATTCCACCATGTTGCCCTGGAGGTAGAAACCAAATTGCAGCCTAATCTTGCAAAGCGTCGCAGGGTTACACTTTAACCACGTTTGCCGCAGGCTAGGAAGCTGCCTCCTGTTTGTGCAGCCAGCAGCGGCCAGCAGGTCCACCTCGTTGGGTGAGGGTGAAGAGGCCCCAGGGACCCGGGGAGGGCAGTGACGATCTGGCCTCACCAGGGCCTCATGCCTGAGAGACGTCAGCAGGTGTGGCTCCTCCCGCTCTCTTGCACTGTATGTTTCCATCAGCTACCTGGCCACGGCTGCTCCCAGTGAAAAGTGGGGACTGCAGTTCAGAGGGGGAGGCATGGCTCTCCAGCCTGTTCACTCCCTAAACTGCAACTCCCAGGGGGTCTGTGAGGGAAGCTACGGCAGCAAGACAGACCACAGACAGAATCATGTGCAGGCAGTGTTAGGGACTCTGAGACCTGGATCATGAGAATGAAGATGCCACTAACCAGCCAAAAGAGGAGGACACGAGCCATACACATTTGGCTTTCATACAGAGCCAGGAGGGGCCGTGGCTCAGTGACAGATCCTCTGCTTGGCATGCAGAAGGTCCCAGGTTCAATCCCCGGCATCTCCAGTTAAAAGGACCAGGCAGGCGGTGATGGGAAAGACCTCCGCCTGAGACCCTGGAGAGTGGCTGCCAGTCTAAGTAGATGAAGCTGACCAAGATGGGCCACAGAGTCATCCAGCTTTATGTGTCTTGGGTTCTTATTAAGGCCTTGTCCTCCATACATTGTTATTGGCCATCCAGGGGAACTGATTGGCCACTGTGTGAGATAGGAGGCTGGACTAGATGGACCCTCACTGGTCTGATCCAGCAGGGCTCTTCTGTTGTTCTTCCTCGGCCTCTCTGCCCTGTTATTGGCCATCCAGAAGATCTGGTTGGCCACTGCGTGGGACAGGATGCTGGACTAGATGGATCCTGACTGGTCTGATCCAGCAGGGCTCTTCTCATGTTCTTCTAAGGGGAAGGCCTCGGCCTTTCTGCCCTGTTGTTGGCTCTCCATGGGGAACTGGTTGGCCACTGTGTGACACGGGATGTTGGACTAGATGGACCCTCCCTGGTCTGACCCAGCAGGGCTCTTCTGAGGTTCTTCTCAGGGGAAGGCCTCGGCCTCTCTGCCCTGTTGTTGGCTGTCCAGAGGAACTGACTGGCCCCTGTGTGAGACAGGATGCTGGACTGGATGGACCCTCACTGGTCTGACCCAGCAGGGCTCTTCTGATGTTCTTCTAAGGGGAAGGCCTTGGCCTCTGTGCCCTGTTGTTGGCCTCCAGAGGAACTGATTGGCCACTGTGCGAGATGGGATGATGGACTAGATGGACCACTGGTCTGATCCAGCAGGTCTCTTCTTATGGTCTTATTGGGAACGCCTCGGCCTCTCTGCCCTGTTCTTGGCCCTCCAGAGGAACTGGCTGGCCCCTGTGTGAGAGGGGATGCTGGACTAGATGGACCCTCATTGGTCTGATCCAGCAGGGCTCTTCTGAGGTTCTTCTCAGGGGAAGACCTTGGCCTCTCTGCCTCGTTGTTGGCCCTCCAGAGGAACTGGCTGGCCGCTGTGTGAGACAAGAGGCTGGACTGGATGGATCCTCACTGGTCTGATCCAGCTGGATTCCAAGGAACTGTTCTGCTTCCCTGGAGCAAGAAGTCTGAGCAGGATGGGACCATGGGATCCAAATCAAATAGTGGCCGCAGATAGCTTTCCAGAAAGGGAACCGTTTCCTCTAGAAATCTAGCCATTAGAGAAAGCAGTTCACAGGCTCTCTCCCTCTCTCTGTGTATGGGAGGGAGGACTGGGAGGGGTAGGTATAAAGGTAGAGATTTGAGGGGCCTTCTGCCTCATTAATGCAAGTCAAAGTACAGGCGGTTAATGTTTAATGCCTGCAAGACTCTCTCCCCCCCCCCCGCCTCTGCCCCAGCGTCTTGGTATTGGGAGGCTGGTGAGGAAAGAGACAGGCGCTGTCCCTGCAAAAGAGGAGTGACTCGTGAACTGTGCAGGTGATGGCAATGGGGCGTGTGCCATTTCTGAGGCTTCGGGGATGAGCAAAATCTCTATTCTGCGCAAACTCTCCAGTGTACCATAGGCAAAAAGCCCTGTCCCTGGTTGAAAGTTGTCCCTTTGGGTTAATAACTGTGCCGTCGGCTCTACAAGGCTCATCGTTTTGGTGTCTCTGGGCCCTGCGGCATCGTAATTTCACCTTGGCAAATAGCTGGAAACCAGATGTGTCAGTGGCCAAGGGCTAAACCCTCAGGAATAGTTGTCTCCTGTGCCATTCCCCGCAACTGCAGGCAGTGTGTTTCTGAAGAAAGCTGGGCTTCCGACTAGGAAACAGGCAGATTCTGATGGTGCTTTCCACTTGCCGGTGTGATGCATAGTGTTAATACTACGTGGACTTGTAGCTCCTCATGCCTTGATTTTTACTCGCAGTTGCTCTGAATTATGGCTTTGGTGGTTTTACGATGGCATGAATGGTAGCTGGCGGTGGGAAGTCCTGTCAAGTTGCAGCCAGTTTATGGAAACCCCCGTAGGGCTTTTAGAGGTGGTTTTGCCCTTGCCTGCGTCTGCATAGTGACCCTGGACTTCCTTGGTGGTCTCCCAACCAAGCATGAACCAGGGCCAACCCTACTTAGCTTCCAAGATCTGTTGAGATTGGCCATCCAGGTCAATTCAAGAGATAAACAGAGGTAGCTTGCCCTTGCCTGCCTCTGCATTGCAACCCTGGACTTCTTTGGTGGTCTCCAGTGTTCCCTCTAAGCTGAGTTGGTGTGATCTAGCTCACTGATCTTTACCCTTGGGCTCACATATTTTTGTCTCAGCTCAGGAAGGATGGCTCCAGAGCAAACTAATTGATGCAGTAGCCAACTCACTTGCTCACAACTTTAATGCCAGTAGTTCACAAAGTAGAATTTTTGCTCACAAGACTCCACAGCTTAGAGGGAGCATTGCTGGTCTCCCATCCAAGTGCTAACCAGGGCTGACCCTGCTTAGCTTCTGAGATCTGACTCAGGCCATCCTGGGGCACCCAGGTCCAGGCAAGAGGCAGAACAGAGGTGGCTGGCCCTTGCCTGCCTCTGCATAGCAACCCTGGACTTCCTTGGCGGTCTCCCATCCCAGACGGACCCTGCTTAGCTTCTGAGATTCGACAAGATCAGGATAGCCTGGGCCCTCCAGGCTGAATGAGGGTAAAAAGCCGCATTAGTGTCTGCAACTGCAGGAGATGCTGGTGTCCTGTAAAGGGTAATTCGGCTCTGAGCAAGCAGCAGAGCCACCCGGCTGGTTTTGGAAGGGTAGTGAAGCCTGCATCTCCAAAACCCGACTGGCTGTTTCTTTCTGCAGAAGAGATAAAGCACTCCCGTGGGAAGACTGTGTTTCATGGGAATATGCCCTTGATGAACTTGATCCTTTTTTCGTTTATCAGGAGGCTGAAGAAGGGCTGGGATTGTACTGCCCAAGCGACTCGGAAGCGTAGAAGGAGATCTGGGGGCCTTTTCATCAAGCTGGGGGCAGGGCGGGGCGGGGGAGAACAAGCCTGACCCCGGGACCAGCAGTTAGAACTGGAGGCCTCTTCCCATCGGGATAAAAGAAGAGATCTCCCAGCTGAACGGAGAACCACGGCGAGAGCCTGGCCCGGGGCTGGGGGGGCTGGGGGGCTGCATCATAACAGTCCGTTCAGTCATCTATCACTTGGGCATGGCCCAGTTTGGTGCAGTGGTGAAGTGCGCGGACTCTAATCTGGGAGAACCGGGTTTGATTCCTCACTCCTCCACTTGCACCTGCTGGATGACCTTGGGCAAGCCATAGCTCTGGACCAGCTGTTCCCTCAAGGACAGCTTGGGAAAGAGCTCTCTCAGCCCCACCTGCCTCACAGGGTGTCTGTTGTGGGGAGGGGAAGGGAAAAGGAGTTTGTGAGCCGCTCTGAGACTCCTTTGGGGAGTGACGGGCGGGGCATAAATCCAATCTCCTCCTCCTCCCTCTTCTTCTTCTTCTTCTTCTTCTTCTTCTTCTTCTTCTTCTTCTGAGTTCTGGGTCATTCCCTGATTGTACTCTCGCTGAAGGGGACGTGTGTGTGTGTGTGTGTGCGTCCCCCACCCAATCTCCCCCCCTCCCTCCCCCCTTCGATCAAAGCTCTCAGCTGCCCTGGCCCTTCTGGGCTCTCCTGGCAGCCTCCTTCTCCCATATCTGTTTCCTCCGGCACCCAGAGATCCTCTCCGCGCGGAGGCTCCAGGTGAGAAAACTGATCCACAAAGCCGCCTTTGTCCGGCATTGGGACGGTGGAGCCAGCCAGCATGCCTCCCTCCACTGCCGCACCTCGCACCCGGGCTCTCTGAACACTCTGAGTTCCCCTCGGGCGAGGCAGAGGAAAGCCCCCCCTCCCCAGCAGAGGGCAGCCTCCTCCCACCCACCCACCCCACCCGGGAAAGGTCACCAAGCGACCCAGGACAGGTTAATCAGTGGGGACTGCAGAGGCCAGCTTGGGGGGGGGCAGTTCTGGGCTCCACAGCCAGATGTAACAGGAGGTGGAGGGCAGGGCAGGGGGGAGAGCTGCGTAGGGCCCCCCATTCACACCTCAGCTTTGCTACAAGGAAGTCACCTAGCTTTCCCCTTTCTTAACCAGAGTTGCCAACCTCCAGGTGGAGTCTGGGGATCTCCTGAAATTACAGCTGCTCTCGAGATGACAGAGATCAGTTCCCCTGGAGGAAAGGGCTGCTTTGGTTGCTGGACTCTGTGGCTAATCTCCATTCTCTCCCCAGACCCCACCCTCAAAATCCCCAGCAATGTCCCTGCCTGGAGATGGCAGCCCTCTGACTCGGCGACAGGGAGGGGGTGATGAGGGGAAGCACTTGGCCTGCTCTCAAAAGCACTCTCTCCTCCCAGTTTGGTGTAGTGGTTAAGTGCGTGGACTCTAATCTGGGAGAACCGGGTTTGATTCCCCACTCCTCCACTTGCAGCTGCTGGTGTGACCTTGGGCAAGCCATAGCTCTGTACCAGCTGTTCCCTCAAGGACAGCTTGGGAAAGAGCTCTCTCAGCCCCACCTACCTCACAGGGTGTCTGTTGTGGGGAGGGGAAGGGAAAGGAGTTTGTGAGCCACTCTGAGACTCCCTCAGGTAGTGAAGGGCAGGGTATAAATCCAATCTCTTCTTCTTCTCTTCTTCATGGTACTGGCTGGTCCCGCTGGGCCAAGGCTTGGAGAGGGCTAACCCACAGGAAGACTCCTTGGGGGCAGCTCTGCTTCCCGCCTGGGGGTCCATCTCTGGCAGGGCATGTCAGCCAGATGCCCAGGGAAAAGGCCAGCATGTACCCGTGTGCCCTTGCCCTCAAACACACTCTGCAGAGAAACAGCTCGTGGCTGGAGCCTGCAAGATCCCCCCCCCCCCCGGGCCAAAGGTGCCATGCGAAAGCTCTTCCTTAAAAACATTTGCTTGGAGGCCGTCCCGGGCATGAGGTTCCCTGGAACAAGATCTCCTGTGCGCTGGCTGCCAAGGCAGATGGTCAGCTCCGATTCTGGACGCGCGATGGCAGAGAGGCTGGATCTTCTGCCAGGGCTTTGGAACCGGCTGAAAGTCCCAGTGTCTTTGTGGGCCCTCCGGCGAGGAGCTGGCGGGGACACGGGGCAAGGCTGCTGCTCCAGGGCCTGTGGAAGTCGGGGCTGGTTCCCAGGCCAGGACCCCCAAGGGGGAGGAGCGTGCTGAAGGACCGCAGGGGCCCCGCTGGCTCCCAGGGAGGGGACCGCCACCTCCTTCCTGTGTCTGAAGCCCCGGCTGGCTTCCTTCGAAATGTGCCTGTGCCACAGCACCACAGGGGCCCTGCTGGGGCGTGCAAGGCATTGGCGTGGGCCCAGGAAGGGTGGGGGGTGCCCCTCCCGGGGCAACAAAAGCCCTTGAGTTAGCCTGGGCACTGAGGTTGCCAACCTCCAGGTGGGGGTGGAGATCTCCCAGAATCACAGCTGATCTCCAGACCACCCTGAATCACGTATTAATTTATGTATCTAGTACTTATTTCTTTAAAACCTGTATTCCACTTCTCCTGGAGGAAACAGCTGCTTTGGAAGGAGGGCTGGATGGAGGACTTCTACCCTACCAAGGTCCCGTCCCTCGCCTGATCCACGCCCTCCCAGGCTCTGCCCTCAAATCTCCAGGTATTTCCCAAACCAGAGTTGGCAACCGTTCCTGTCGGAGTCATCCTAGGTCAGCCCAAGACATGATGCCAGCACAACAGCAGGCAAGGGGCAACCACAGCTGCGGCAGCAGGAGGCGCCCAGCAAGATGCCAAGCGGCAGCCACACGCCAAGGTGCCAAGGCAGCAGGACCTGAGGCAGAGGAGGGGGACTTGTCTGGGTCATAAGGACAGAAGAGAAGCCCGGGTTGGGTCAGGCCAGTGGCCCATCCAGTCCAACTCTCTGGGGCACACAGGGGCCAGAAACACCAGGGGCCCTCAGGAGGGAGGTCCAGCAGTGGGGCCAGGACACGAGAAGCCCTTCTCCCACTGTTGCCCCCCTGCCCCAAGCACCAAGAAGACAGAGCATCACTTGCCCCAGATGGAGAGTTCCTATCTGTACCTTGTGGCTAATAGCCACTGATGGACCTCTGCTCCAGATGTTTATCCAATTTCTTCTTGAAGCCGTCCAGGCTTGTAGCTGCTGCCACCTCCTGTGGCAGTGAATTCCACGTGTTCATCACTCTTTGGATGAAGAAGGGCTTCCTTTTATCTGTTCTTGTCCCGAGAAGGAACCAGGCTGCTGGCGCTTAAAATCAAAAAGGTGGCAGAGCAGATTTTAATCTGAAGATTGGGGGAAGGCCGACAGGAGATGAAAAGTCTCTGGTTTGGGATGGTTCATCTCAAAGAGAGGAAGGGGTAGCTGCTCCTTTCCTACAAGGAAAAGGAATAGAATTGTCCACTGAGACGGTGGCTAATGCTAGGGACTGCCTGGCAAGGTCTCGAGGCTGCAAGAGGAAGGTTGCGGGCTTAGCATGTATGGGAAACTATAGCTGTTTATATACAAATGCTAGAAGTGTCCGAGGTAAAATCGGGGAGTTGGAATGCTTGGTGTTGGGGGGAAACATAAGCATTGTGGGTATTTCAGAAACTTGGTGGGATGAGGAAAATCAGTGGGATACGGTGATTCCTGGTTATAAATTATATCGGAAGAATGGGGGGGGGGGAGGGTTGGAGGTGGGGTGGCTCTGTGTGTCAGAGGGGGTATACAGTCCAGTAAGACTGAGCGGGTAGGAGAACTGGATTCGCTTCTGGAAACGCTGTGGGTTGAATGAGTGGGCCCAAAAGGAAGCTTAATGCTGGGAGTGTGTTGTCGCAAATGTTTTTTAAGGAAGAGCTTTTGCTCAGCAGTTTCACGGAGTGCCCACGAGTTCTTGTCTGGTGAGAAAGGGAGAAAAGGACCTCTTTCTCTTCCTGCTCTCTCCCAGGCATAACGATGCTAAAGAGAGAGGTGGGTTCCAGTTACCAGACTGAAGGCTACATCATGATGCAGTATGTTTGACTTGGGTAGGGACATGTACTACCTTACAAGACAGAAAGTTATTGTCCCTGGAAGGCCATGACCGTAGGTTTGGGTGCCATGTCCCAGGCATGATCTTGTAAGCCTTGATCATGTCACCCCTCGCCTCTTAAAGACACTTAAAGAGCCCTTCCGCTGGAGGTCTGACCAGGCGAGCTGTGAAGGTCAGCCGGCTTCCCTCCCTCTGCAGTTCCCAGCTGGCTGGGGTGGGGTGGGGTGGGGTGGGGGTGAGAGCCCTTCTCCCCCAGACTTGTCTTCCGCCCCCAGGAGCCGTCTTGGCTTTGGAGGACCTGGCAGGGTCTGGTGATGTTTCCCCCTCTCTCCTCAGAGGACCTGAGGTGCCACTGGCGCAGGGAGGGGGGGTGGACGCCAGGTCCTGAGGAAGCCCCGGCCCCTCCCAGAGAAAGGGGAGAAAGCTTTGGCGGGCCACTCTGGATGCCGGCTGAGGTTCCCCGGGGGGGCCTGGCCCGATTCTTCCGTGCAGGGGGCTCCTGGGAAGCCGGGGGGGGGGGGAGGTTTGAGGAGAAGCCATGAGAGGAAATCGGGACAGTTGAAGTCCAGCTCTTCTGAGGCATCCTCGGCAGACCCGGCTGTGGTGGCCAAGGCTGACAAAGAATCCTCTCCTCAGACTCCATGGCCAGCGGCCTTCTTTGGCAGCCATCTTGGCTCTCCTTCGCCTTGGCTGGAGGGGAAATTGTCCTCGCCCAAACCCGAGTGGCCCTTGAGAGACACTTGGCAACACCAAGCCAGCCAAGAGGAAACTCTCGGTGCCAACTTGAGCTTAAATCTAGGCAAGGAACGGAGTGCCCTCTTCCCTGCGGGCGGCCAGAGGCTCCTCAGGAGAGCCTTGGGGGGGGGGGTGACAGAGAGGAAAGACAATTCCTGACCTCGCGCCCCCCCCCCCCCGCCTGGCCGGCTTTCACCAGAGAGAAAGGGCCAAGCATTGGTGAGACCATCCGACGGCTTTGCTTCCACGAGACGTTTCCAAACATTGACAAGTCCAGATGAAAAGGGCCTTTCTTGTTTCCGATGGGTTTGTTTTCCCGCTGAGGCTACAGGGGATGGCGGGGCAGAGAATGGGCCCTGCCTCGGCCGGTCAGGAACACTCTGGGCAGCGGCGGCAAGGGGGGGGGGTGTCGTCTCGGCCTTCTTTTCTTTTCCCCTTGGTGTCCTGGGCTCTGTGAATGGAGCGGGAGCGAGGGGGGGGGGGAGGCGGCTGGGCGGATGTTTGCCAAGGGCCAGTGACGTCTGGTGGGGCGCGAGAGGTGGCAGAGACTGGCTCTTGCTCCTTCGCTCCCGCCATCCCCCCCAGCTTTAGCAAGATGTTTTGGGAACAGCTCTTCTGCCACAGTCAGCATTCGGGATCCAGAAGTCAAGCAGGGGAATTGGTCTAATGGTTGCCAGCCTCCAGGTGAGGCCTGGAGACTTCCCAGAATTACAACCAACCTCCAAATAAGAGAGATGACAGACAAAATGGCTGCCTTGGAAGGGAGACTCTATGGCATCACACCCTCCTGTGTTCCCTCCCTTCTCCAACCCGGGTCCTCCCCAAGCGCCACCCCCCAAACCTTTAGGTATTTCTCAGCCTGGAGTTGGCAAGCATAAGCAGGGACACTGGTGCAGCAGGGTGCCTAAGCAGGCCGCTTCCAGCAGGGAGCCATATCAGCAACACTGCAGGGGTGGCGCCCACGTCTCACTTGGTCACAGGGTTGCCAGCCCCCCCCCCCCGAGCCAGTGGCGGGGGATGGTGGGGGTCAAGTGCCCAGATCCTGTCAGGTATTCTGATTAATCAGAGTGAATAGATGCAGCACAACACTCGTGTGTTAGCTTTAAAAGGAAAACTTTACTCCCTAAAGAGGAAAGGTTCCAGGTGGTCGGCCCTGTTGGTCTGAAGCAACAGGCCAAATGTAGAGTCCAGGGTCACTTTTAAGACTTATAGACAGAGGCTGAATGGCAGATTCACATGGCATATACAATGTTAGTGAAGAAGAAGAGGAGGAGGAGGAGATTGGATTTATACCCCAACCTTCACTTGGAGTCTCAGAGCAGCTTACAATCCCTTCCTGGTGGGGCTGAGAGAGCTCTTTCGAGGACTGCTCTTGAGAGAGCAGCTCTGACAGAACTATGGCTTGCCCAAGGTCATCCAGCAGCTGCCAGTGGAGGAGTGGGGAATCAAACCTGGCTCTCCCAGATTAGAGTTCGCGCACTTAACCACTACTACACCAAACTGCCATTAAATGCCAACAATGCCCTTCGGTTCTCTACACAGGACCAACCGGACAAACCCTACGTCAGAGGATAAATGGACACAAATCTGACATCAGGAGTCATAAGACTCTGAAACCTGTAGGAGAACACTTTAACCTCCCAGGATATTCAATGAATGACCTTAAAGTAGCTGTTTTATTGCTGTAATTCAGCTGTAATGGCTGAACTACAACACTTGGAACAAAAACCTTCCCAGGACTCAACAGGGATATTGGTTTCTCATCTCATTACATGTGCTAACCCATTCAGTCCTCACATATGTATTCTCAACAAGAAGGACTATATATCCTTTGTACTATGGGGTATTTCTTTTTCAAAAAAGTATATTAGAATACTGAATATAATGCAAGGAATGTTTTGCTGACATACCACTGCACCCACCTCCAAAAAGAAAGGAAAAAATGCTGTTACGTTACCCCCATGCCTGACTGGAGATGAATGGAGAGTCTCAGTTTACTTCTCACAATTAGAAAAGATACTTTTACACATTTATCCCCTATTTTGACATATTTATTGCTTTGCTGTCCTTTCCCTCCTTAATTAAATCAAAACAACTATTGACCTTATAACTTTAGCTTGTTATTTAGTTTTGTCTTTGTATATCTTAAAACATCTTCATCATGTTACAAATTAATTTGGTGTTCAGCCTCTGTCTATAAGTTTGAACTCTACCTTCCATTCCAATGCATCTGAAGAAGTGCGCCTTGCACACGAAAGCTCCTACCTTGAATAAACCTTTGTTGGCCTTAAAGGTGCCCCCACTGGACTCTAAATTTGTTCTAATGCTGGGGGTTATTAGGAAGGGAACTGAAAACAAATCAGCTAGTACCATAATGCCCCTGTATAAATCAATGGTGCAAACTCATTTAGAGTACTGTGTACAGTTCTGGTCACCTCACCTCAGAAAGGATATTATAGTGCTGGGGAAAGTGCAGAAAAGGTCAACTAGAACAATAAAAGGGTTGGAACAAGTGTTGAAGCGCTTGGGGCTCTTCACTTGGAGAAACAATGGCTGAGGGGTGACATGATCGAGGTTTATAAGATTATGCATGGGACAGAGCTGGTAGAGAAAGAAGTCCTTTTCTCCCTTTCTCACAATACAAGAACTCATGGGCACTCCATGAAATTGCTGAGCAGTTGGGTTAGAACAGATAAAAGGAAGCCCTTCTTCACCCAAAGAGTGATTAATATGTGGAATTCACTGCCACAGGAGGTGGTGGCGGTTACAAGCATGGACGGCTTCAAGAGAGAATTAGATAAACATGTGGAGCAGAGGTCCACCAGTGGCTATCTATACCACAAGGTATAGATAGAAACTCTCAGTCTGGGGCAAGTGATGCTCTGTCTTCTTGGTGCTTATGGGGGGGCAACAGTGGGAGGGCTTCTAGTGTCCTGGCCCCACTGGTGGACCTCCTGTCTTTGGCCACTGTGTGACACAGAGTGTTGGACTGGATGGGCCGCTGGCCTGATCCAACATTGGCTTCTCTTACGTTCTTATGTTCTTAAAGGGTTACTGGGAGATTAAACAAACAAACAAAGGATAAACATCCTCTCTCCCTGCTCTAATCTACATCTTGACTTTAGGGCTGCTAAAACTCAGTGTGAGAAAGGAGGAGAGGAGAAGAGCAAAGAGCAATAAAGCTGAAACCCGGTGCTTACTCACAAGCCCATCCTCAATCTATTGATTGCCCAGTTGGAGAATTCCAGTGTTAACCAATTATGCATTTTATCAGCTTACTGGGGGGCAAATACATGCAGGCTCTACTGTTGGGTCCCTAGACTTCACTAGCTAGGACACTAGGATGCATAAACAAAGATAATCATTCTTTCATGACTACAGAGAGAGAACTTGCAAATCATAGAATCATAGAGTTGGAAGGGGCCATACAGACCATCTAGTCCAACCCTTTGCCCAATGCAGGACCAGCCTAAAGCATCTCTGGTCCCAACAGAGCCAGGCTGGGAAACTCCTGGAGATTTGGGGGTGGAGCCTGGGGAGGACAGGGACCTCAGTTGAGTACAATGCCACAGAGTCCACCCTCCAAAGCATCCATTTTTCTCCAGGGGAACTGATCTCTGTAGTCTGGGTCTGAGCTGTAATTCCAGGGGATCCCCAGGTCCCACCTGGAGGCTGGCATCCTTGCTTACTGGAGGACTTCCTCCCAGTCCTTCAGAGGCCATTCCTGACTGCCCTATCTGTGGCTCAGCTGTTTAGGGCTGGGGTGGGCATGTCTTGGGATACCCCCCCCCCCCACACAGCTGTTTCAGGGGAAGACTGAGAAACTTCCTCCAGGGGCTGAAGGGAAAAGGAGGGTGTGCTCTGGGGCTTTCCCCCAAGGCACTGGCTGCCACTATCCCATGTCCTCTCCAAAGAGTCTCCCAGAGTCTCCTGCAAGCCACGCTGGACAGAGCTCCTTGTCTGTGGCAATCCCCCCACCCAGGCCGCCTCTGGTGTCTTTGTTGGTGCTTTGCCGCATTTCGTTCCGTAGAATTGCCACTGGGGAGGTTTGAGAGAGGTTTGAAGCAAGCCAGGATTGGGGGGTGAGCATCTGGAGTGTCAGTCTGGGACTCTGAGATTCGAGCCCAGGACCCATGAGAGACTGACAAGATTTTCAGGGAAGAAGCTTTCGAGAGTCAAAGTTCCCTTTGTTAGATACCTGGGAGAGCTTGGACTCTCAAAGGCTCCTACCCTACCACCCGCAACCTTTTTGATCTCTAAGGTACCACTGGACTTGAATTCAGCGGTACTGCTGCAGACCAACCCAGCTGCCCTCTCAGAAACTGTCTAGGACTTCGAAACATAGAATTGAAGAATCATAGAATCATAGAGTTGGAAGGGACCTCTGGGGTCATCTAGTCCAACCCCCTGCACAACATAGGGAATTCACAAATCCCTCCTGCCCCCCCACACACCCAGTGACCCCTGTTCCACGCCAAGATGACAAAAAATCTCTCCAGGATCTCCCGCCAAACTGGCCTGGAGGAAAATTGCTTCCTGGCCCCAAAGTGGCAATTAGCATTTCCCTGGGCCACGAGAACCAAGCACTGAGGCAACCCTCTCATGATCCGCCTAAGAAGCCCTGTATTCAAATCTCCCCTCAGCCATGTGACTCACTGGAGCCAGTCCCTCTCTCCCCACCCCCCCCCCCACCCCCAGGGGGCTCCTCAGAAGCTGCAGAGCCCGAGGTGCAGCCCTCTGTGATGAGCAAAGGAGAAGTTTGTCTCTCCCCCACCCTTGTTGTGGGGCCAAGACAGCAGAGCTCTGAAAAAACCCTACCCGGGCACGCCAATTTCTCCTGCAGCCCCACCCCGCCCCCTTTGCATTGGATTCTGCCTCTGCCCCATGCCCGGCTGGCATGAGAGCACTTTGCGTGGCCATGAGGCCTGCTTTATTGAGGCTGCAGGAGGGGCAAATGCTGCTGCCCCCCCTTGCTGCCTGCTCAGCTCCTGCGCTGGGCCACTGGGGAGAAATCACTCTGGGTGGCGGGTGCTCCAAGGCAGAGCGCGAAAAGAAGGGCAGGGGAGGGACCCTCCTATCACAAAGAGCTGATCTCCTCCCTGCTTTTGACCTGGCAATGAGCCCACTGAAGAGGAGGAGGAGGAGGAGGAGGAGGAGAGCTGGTCCCGGCAGGGAGAGACCACCAGCCCTTGTGCTTCCAAGGAAAGTTTTTGGTCGGCTGCTGGCAGCCAAGAGCAGGCAGGGCCAAGGCCGTTCATGAGGACACTTCACACACACACACACACACCCAGGCACACACACGGACATTAAATAAACACATGAAAACAGAGGAGTCCCTCAGCTACTTCACCTCTTCTTCCCTAAACCTTTTCTGTCCAGGTTCCCCACACAATCTCCCCAGTGGGTTTGTGAGCCATGAACAGCGGTAGGCTGGAGCCAGAGGGCCCAAGCACCGGGCTCTGAACTCAGGCAACCAACGCCACAGGTGACATTGCACTGATTGCCCAACAAAGTCAAAAACGTTTTTGAAACAGGCTGCTAAGAAGAGACTGGACTGGTGTGTGTGTGTGGGGGGCAGTCGTGTAGTTTGGTGAGCCGGTTTGGTGCAGTGGTGAGGAGCGTGGACTCTAATCTGGGAGAAAAGGGTTTGATTCCCTCCTCCTCCTCCTCCACATGGAGCTGCTGGTGTGACCTTGGATCTGTCGTCAGTTCCCTCGGAGCTGTTCTCTCAAGGGCAGTTCTCCAAAGAGCTCTTTCAGCCCCACCTACCTCACAGGGTGTCTGTTGTGGGGAGGGGTGGGGAGGGGAAGGGAAGGGAAAGGAGATTTTAAACCGCTCTGAGACTCCTTCAGATAGTGGGCAGGGTATAAATCCAATGTCGTCTTCTTCTTCTTCTTGTCCTAAAGTGGAATCTGCCACCCTGAGCAAACTTTTTGGGTTCCACTCAATGAAAGCAGGAAGTTCAGGACAGGAGCTTGTGGGGGGGGGGGTCTCACAGGGGGTGCTTTGTACTTACAGGTGGGCAGAATGGCCCCTCTTTGCAAGAGTGACTGTGACTTTGCCCCAGCTGAATGGGTAGCCAAGGAGGTTTGGGGTGCATGAAGGGCAGGTATGTGTGTGTGTGTGTGTGCTTGGTATGTGTGTTTTGGGGGGGCTTGCTGGGGCCCCAAGCTCTCCTCAGCAGATCCCTGCTTTATATTTTTGGTGCTCTGTCTTCTTGGTGCTTGCGGGGGGGGGGGCACAGTGGGAGGGCCTATGGAGTTCTGGCCCCACTGGTGGACCTCCTGAGGATACCTGGTATTTTTGGCCACTGTGGGACAGAGTGTTGGACAGGACGGACCAGTGGCGTGATCCATCATGGCTTCTCTTATGTCCTTATGTCTGGGGCAGTGATTCTGTGTCTTCTTGGTGCTTGGGAGGGCCACAGTGGGAGGGCTTCTGGAGTTCTGGCCCCACTGCTGGACCTCCTGAGGGCACCTGGTGTTTTTGGCCCCTGTGTGACCCAGAGTGTTGGACTGGAGGGGCCACTGGCCTGATCCAACATGGGCTCCTCTTATGTTCTTATATGCTGTGCACTGGGAGGTGGGGGCTCCCTCCTCATGCTCAGACCTCTGCCGCCATCTGCTGGAGTGCATGAAAGAAACAGGCTGCAGCGCTTCTGTCATTCCCTCTGGATCTTCTGAGAGCTTTATGAAGTTTAAACGGGATGTATGGTGAAACTGCAAATACATTATAGTTACATATTTCAGCTAGAGTTTCATTTGCTTTGATATAAACTGGAGCTCAGGCATGCACAACGCCACCTTTATCACCAGCAGAACAGATTAATACAGTTCACACTGCGTATAAAGTGTGTGTGTGTGTGTGTGTGTTTAATACCCTTTCACTACATGGAATTCACAGGAGGTGGCAGCGGCTACAAGCATGGAGGGCTTCAAGAGGGAATTAGGTAAACATCTGGAGCAGAGGTCCATCACTGGCTATTAGCCACAAGGTATAGATAGGAACTCTCAGTCTGGGGCAAGAGATGCTCTGTCTTCTTGGTGCTTGGGGGGGGGGGCAACAGTGGGAAGGGCTTCTGGAGTTCTGGCCCCACTGGTGGACCTCCTGAGGGCACCTGGTGTTTTTGGCCACTGTGTGACAGAGTGTTGGGACTGGATGGGCTGTTGGCCTGATCCAACAGTGGCTTCTCTTATGTTCTTACATGGAGCAGAGGTCTATCAGTGGCTATTAGCCACAAGGGGATTAGCTAGATTCATGGAGGATAAGTCTATCAATGGCCCCTAGCCAAGATGACTGAGGGGAGCAAACACATTCAGAGGCACTAATCCTCTGAATCCCAGAGCCAGGAGGCAACATCAGGGGAAGGCCTCAGCCTCTGTGCCTCGTTGTTGGCCCTCCAGAGGAAATGGCTGGCCACTGTGTGAGACAGGAGGCTGGACTGGAGGGACCCTCTCTGGTCTGACCCAGCAGGGCTCTTCTGAGGTTCTCCTTCTCAGGAGAAGGCCTCGGCCTCTCTGCCCTCTTGTTGGCCCTCCAGAGGAACTGGCTGGCCACTGTGTGAGACAGGATGCTGGACTAGATGGACCCTCACTGGTGTGACCCTGCATTGCTCTTCTGAGGTTCTTCTCAGCAGAAGGCATCAGTCCCTATGTTTTGCTGTTGGCTCTGCAGAGGAACTGGTTGGGGCCACTGTGTGAGACAGGATGCTGGACTAGCGGGACCCTCACTGGTCTGATCCAGCAGGGCTCTTCTGATGTTCTTAGGAAGGTCTCAGCCTCTCTGCCCTGTTGCTGGCCCTCCAGAGGAACTGGCTGGGGCCACTGTGTGAAGCAGGATGCTGGACTGGATGGACCCTCGCTGGTGTGACCCAGCAGGGCTCTTCTGATGCTCTCCTGTTCTTATAACCCTCTCCTCTTCTTTTATTCCCTCCCTGCCCTCCCACAGATGACTTCGGCTACAAAAGTGTATTATAGCCAGACAACGCAGACTGACAGCCGCCCCCTGATTGCTGCCGCCCTCCGCAAACGGCGGGTGATGACAAAGGACGGGCGGAGCAACGTGAGGATGGAGCACATTGCGGACAAGCGGTTCCTCTACCTGAAGGACTTGTGGACCACCTTCATTGACATGCAGTGGCGCTACAAGCTGATCCTTTTCTCGGCTTCCTTTGCGGGGACCTGGTTCATCTTTGGCGTCATCTGGTACCTCGTGGCCTTGCTCCACGGAGACCTGCTAGAGTTTGACCCTCCTGCCAACCACACGCCATGCGTCATGCAAGTCCACACGCTGACCGGGGCCTTCCTTTTCTCCCTGGAGTCCCAGACCACCATCGGCTACGGCTTCCGCTACATCAGCGAAGAGTGCCCCCTCGCCATCGTCTTGCTCATCAGTCAGCTGGTCTTGACCACCATCATGGAGATCTTCATCACGGGCACTTTCTTGGCCAAGATCGCCCGGCCCAAGAAGAGGGCAGAGACCATCAAGTTTAGCCAGAACGCTGTGGTGGCGCAGCATGATGGCAAGACGTGCCTGATGATCCGAGTGGCCAACATGCGCAAGAGCCTGCTCATCGGCTGCCAGGTCACGGGCAAGCTCCTCCAGACGCACCTCACCAAAGAAGGCGAGAACGTCCGACTCAACCAGGTCAACGTGGACTTCCAGGTGGACACCTCCTCGGACAGCCCCTTCCTCATCCTGCCCCTCACGTTCTACCATGTGGTGGATGACCGGAGCCCCTTCCGGGACATGGCCCTGCGCACCGGCGAAGGAGACTTTGAACTGGTGGTTATTCTCAGCGGCACCGTGGAATCCACCAGTGCCACCTGCCAGGTACGGACCTCCTACCTCCCCGAAGAGATCCTCTGGGGCTACGAATTTACCCCAGTCATTTCTCTGTCCGCCAGTGGGAAGTACGTTGCAGACTTCAGTCACTTTGAGCAGGTGGTCAAAGTTTCGTCGCCTTGCTGCCTCCACGAGACCGTGAGGTATGGGGACCCCGAAAAACTGAAGCTGGAGGAGTCCTTTCGGGAGAAGGCCGGGAGGGAGAGCAGCCCTTTAAGCGTCCGGATCAGTAACGTTTGATGGTTCTGAGAACTTCCCAGGGCAGCTGCCTCACGTGGATTTCCTTTTAACATCTCTAGTTGCTTCTGGATTCCTTCCTTCCTTCCTTCCTTCCTTCCTTCCTTCCTTCCTTCCTTCCTTCCTTCCTTCCTTCCTTCCTTCCTTCCTTCCTTCCTTCCTTCCTTCCTTCCTTCCTTCCTTCCCCTCCCTGTTGTTGTCTCTCTTCCAACCCAATCCTGTCCTCTCTCAGCGGGAAGGGAGGGATCTCTCCTTCCCTCAGAACATCCCTCTCCCTCCCAAGGACACAGTCCGCAGCTCTCAGTCTGTTCCAGCATAAGGGCCTTTCACCACCCACAGGAAGCTTTTGTTTCGTCGTATTCATGGCTAAATGCGTACCCTGGTGGAGGCCTTGTCCACGCGTCACCCACTCCTGGTCCCCGGGGGGCAGGTGGGGTGCAAACCAGCAGGACTGTGTCTTTCCGGGGTGAAAGCAATTCTATAGAATGCCATATTTTATAGAAACCTCTCTTTTGCTTTGACAAGTGTTACCCTGACGCACAGAGCTCGGTCCCAGCCTGGCCTGCAAAGTACTCATGGATGCGGAGCCCACGGGGTTGCAGAGAACGGCAGGGGGCCCAGCTAGGCAGAACGGGTGGCCCTCCACACCAGACCCCCTGGACAGCAATGCCTCAGACCCAGGCGGAAAACCTTCCTGTAGCAGCAGAGGTGTCTGGCACAGCCCGCGTCCTGCTGCTCTTCTCTCCTCAAGACCTTTCTGTACAAGACTCTTATGTCAAGAGAGAACACACTTTGGTTGCTTCCATAAATATCCACTTCTTTAAAAACTTGGTTCTTAACTAACCCAGAGGTAGGCTAGGCAGATAGATACAACCACACCTTGAGGACCGCACTGGGGCCTCTGGACTGGAGGTCTGAGTCATCCATGGGGGGGGGGGGGGTTCCTCCGTAAAACACCACCCTCCTCCCCGGGCTTCTCTGTTGACGACTGTGGAGGTGGAAAGATCAAGACGGGCCGTTTTCAAAAGAAGTTTTGCAAGTCTTGCCGAATCCCCTGGGATCTGGAACCCAGTCCCCTTCTCAGCGTTTCAGGCAGCAAGAGAGCCCGCTCCCCCCTTCGTGGGTGATGAAGATCCAGGATGGTTCCCGCGCTTGGTCACCACCAAACAGAAGAGCTTTCCTCGCACGAAGGAAAGGAGAATCCCCCCCCTCCACCCACACTCAGTGGGGCACCAGGATTCCTCAGCGGGAGGGAGCCCCCTTGCCAGCTCCTCGCCTGAGGGGCCCCGCAGGCCCCCCGCTGACCACAGAGCCACCACAGAGCTGCTGTACTTGCTGCTGCCCGTACTGTAATATATCAACGTCAGAAATGCTGAAGCTAAAAGTGGAGCTGCACAGGGGAAACGCAGTCCTGTTCCTTTTCCTTGGGGAGAATCAGCCCCTCCTGACTCCCCGCTCCCCTCCTTTTGAGCATGCTGAAGATTTCAGGGGCGGCAAAAAGCCAGGCGGGGGGCATCCTCTGTCACAGACGGAAGGTGAGAAAAGTCTTGGTGCGCCGTTGTGAAGGCAGGCAGACAGGTTCCAGGGACTTCTTCCATGCGAAGAAACAACATCTGGGCACTTTGGCAATTCTAACACCTGACTGGATTTTTTAAAGAAAGCGTAGCCCAAATACTCAAGATAACATAGAAGAAAACTGCCAGCAAGAGCAGGAAAAGGAGAAAGGGACTTGGAGAAGCAAGGCTGCACATGGGGCATCCGGGACGGAAAACTCCCATCGCCGGGGATGGGTCCCAGGGCTGCCAGGAGGCAGTGCGAGCGCCCCATGCTCTCGGAATCACTGGGTGCGCATGTGGACCATGCACTGGCCAAGTATCATGATAAGAAGACCCCCCTCTGGGGCCTCGTGGAGCCTTCCTGCTGGAGGGGGAGGAGGAGGAGGAGGCCCATGATTTCTCTCTTGAGAGGCCTTCCAGACCAAAGGCTGTCCGGTGAATGGGGGGGGGGGGTTTGCTGCTGGGCCAGGATGGTCCTAGACCACTGCTGCTGCTCATGGCCAGATAGGCAGCGTGTGTGTGTGTGGGGGGGTGTCATTTGGGTGTGGGGGGTGAGGAGACCAGCTGGCTCTATTGAGGAGTCAAGTTCTTGTGGGCCCCAGATGGTCCCTTACAGGAACGGAGTCTGGAATGGCGTCATGTAAAGCAGGAAAGAGGGGGAGAGTTTGCTTCCTCTCCACAGAGAAATATCTATTAAATATATATATATAAATCTATTTATATAAATGGTATATATATATAAAATATCTTTATTTGTAAAACAGGACAAAGGACTAATGAGATTACTTTGCACTTTCTTCTCTGTCAGCAAGGGATTGGGAAATGTAGTGGGAACGCTACTGGAGCCAAAAGGGCAAGTTAATCAGCCGTTATTTGGGTGGTCTTTCCTTCCCTTCCCGCTGGGAAACCCCCCCACCCCGTGTTTGGAATCAGTTCACAAATAGGTTTGCAACAGGAAAACCAAGTTTGCACATTTGAAGAGAGACGCCCCTGGTGCTTCAGCTAGCACCACCTCCATCGGGGGCCCAATACCAGCAAACTCTCCCCCCCCCCCCAATTACACACAGAAATGAGTGTTAGCGGCACAACAAGAGAAGAAGAAGAAGAGAAGGGAATAAATTTATATCCCGCCCTTCACTACCCAAAGGAGTCTCAGAGTGGCTTATAGTCTCCTTTCCCTTCCCCTTCCCCCCCCCAAAAAACAGACACCCTGTGAGGTAGGTGAGGCTGAGAGAGTTCTGACAGAGACTGCCCTTTTTCAAGAACAGCTGTGCCAAAACTACGGCTTGCCCCAGGTCATCCAGCAGGTGCAAGTGGAGGAGTGGGGAATCAAACCCGACCCTCCCAGATTAGAGTCTGCACTCTTAACCACTACACCAAACTGGCACACAAGGTGTATTGTGGGGACAACAATGTTACAAGAAGACAACTATTGCTTTGGACCCATTGCCCATAGCACATCTGGGAGGGGTTTTCTGGTGGGTTGCCATGACACTGTTCCATAATATAAAGGGCCCATCTGTCAAAGTATTAGGGAACCCCTGTCTTGTAGTGCTGGGCTTGGCAGACCTGAGTTCAAATTCTGCATAAAGAATAAAGCTTCGTCAAATCACTCTGGGACACACTTTGTCATCTGGGAAAGCTGAACTGATTACATTTCACCCTAATCTCCATGGGGGGGGGGGGAAAGGGGAAGGTTGGGATGGCATTTCTGCCAGCGCCCTGATCAGGCGGATGTCTACCGATCGGTTGCTGTAGTTGTTGTTCTCAGAGACTCAGGGGATGTTAGCTGCAAGGGATCGCCCCCTGCCCTGGCAGGGATTGGTGGACTTGTTAAGTAATACAAAATTTTATAAATTGACACAGCAAAATCTAGAGATGAGAGTCTGCAATGTTCTGCAGATTCCAGTTTTCAAGAAGAGCCGTTTGTCTCAAGAGTGCCTTTGACATAAGAGCCCCAACCCTGGGCTAGCTGGCGGCCCTGTTAACCAAGGCGTTACGTTCTCACCCCACGGACGGCTCCTGACCCGACTGGGGTGTGCCGGGGGGCTCTCTGCAGGCCCTGGTTCCACCTCATGCCCCTGGAGAGCAGCCAGCAGGGCCCAGGGTTTGATGACGGGGTCCAGCTGCATATTAACTTGGTTCTTCTTTTTTAAAAAATGTTTATGTTGTGCCTGTAATGACGTACTGTACTTCAGAGACATGAAGCTTTTTATCCACTGAAGACGACTTTGCACTAAAAGTCCAATGTTATTTGGAGGGGGGGGGGGAGAGGAGCTGTTTATTTCCTTCTACTTAGAACAAAGGCACTAAATAAAAAACAATTTCAGATTTTGAAACGTCTTTGAAATGTTGCTTTGCTTGGAGCTGGTATAGTAGAAAAGGAGCTTTTTTTCTTCCACGAGCTTCATTATAATGGCCGAGACAACTTCTCCTGCACAGGTGCGACAGAAGTATTATCAATATCTGGAGGTGGTGGTGGTGGTGGAGGAGGAGGAGAGATCCACCTCACATGACGGTTGCCAACCACCAGTCGAGGAATTCCTGGAGATTTGGGGGCTGGAGCCTGGGGGCAAGCAGCGTATGGGGAGGGGAGGGACATCAGTGGGGCAGAATGCCACGGAGTCCACCCTCCAAAGCTGCCGTTCTCCCAAACAGAACTGATCTCCATCGTCTGGAGAAGAGCTGCTGTGATCCCAGAGGGTGCCCAGGCCCCACCTGGAGGGTGGCAATTCTCACTCGCGCACAAGACTCCCGCCTCAGTTCTTACACCCTGCGGGAGTGCTCCCACCTCCAGGAGAAGGCAGCACAGCACCAATTGCCCCTTTGGGCCAACAGAGACTGCAGTGCCCTTCACACTGCTTGTACTTGGGAACTGTACATACTAATCCCTGCTGAGTCAGACCAGTGAGGGTCCCTCTAGTCCAGCATCCCGTCTCACACAGGGGCCAGCCAGTTCCTCTGGAGGGCCAGCAACTGGGCAGAGAGGCTGAGGCCTTCCCCTGAGAAGAACCTCAGAAGAGCCCTGCTGGGTCAGACCAGTGAGGGTCCATCTAGTCCAGCATCCTGTCTCACCACAGGGGCCAGCCAGTTCCTCTGGAGGGCCAGCAACAGGGCAGAGAGGCCGAGGCCTTCCCCTGATGTTGGCTCCTGGCTCTGGGATTCAGAGGATTATTGCCTCTGGATGTGGAGGTTCCCCTTAGCCACCATGGCTAGTAGCCATTGACAGACTTCTCCATGAATCTGTCTAATCCCCTTTTAAAACCGTTTATTCCTGTGGCCATCACTCCATCCTCTGGTAGTGAATTCCACATTTTAATCACTCTCTGTGTAAAGAAGGATTTTCTTTTGTCCGGAGGGATAAGCATTTCTCTTTTTCAACTCTCTCCACCCCATGCATAATTTTATAATCCTCTATCATGTCCTTTCTTTGTTGTCTCTTCTCTAAACTGAAAAAGTCCCAGGGACCCTTCAGCCTTTCCTCACAGGGAAGGGGCTCCAATCCCGTAATCAGCTTCATTGCCCTCCAATTCTGCAATGTCTTTTTGAGCTGCAGTGACCAGAACTCTGTGCCGTATTCCAAATGAGGCCACCCCAAAGATCTATACAAGGTCGTTACAATATCAACTATTTTATTCTCAGTCCCTTTCCTAATAATCCCCAGCATAAAGTCTCTTTTTCATTGCTGCAGCACACTTTGGGGACGCTTTCATTGAGTATCCACTACAACCCCAAGATCTTCTCCCCTCTCAGTCTCAGAAAGTTCAGACCCCCCCCCCCCCATTAGCCGACACTTGAAGTTGGGATTTTTTTGTCCCAATGTGCATCACCTTGCCATGTGCCAGCATTTCCATGGTGGATCTAAAACAGCGTTTTCTGGACCCCCGCCCACTGGCACCTCTCCTCTACTTGAGATCCACTGGTGCCCTTTTCGCTGTCTCAGTCCATGGCAAAGAAGGCCTCGGGAGATCCCACCAGGCTTCCTACACCTTCCACCCCACCATCACTCTAACTATGGCTTCCTCTACACAAGAAATACATGTCCTGGGCACCATGGTAGGGACACAGAGGGGACACAGAAGTACCACATTATACCGGATACCATTCAAGGTGCCACATTATACTGGATACCATTCAAAGCCCTTTATGACCAGGGACCTATCTACCTAAGGGACCGCCTCGCCCCATATGTACCCCAGCGAGCACTACGATTGGGTTCCCAGAACCGCCTGGTTCTCCCAGGGCCTAGGGAGGCCCGACTGGCAGCAATGAGGGCCAGGGCTTTTTCGGTGGCGGCTCCACACTGGTGGAATGAGCTCCCAGAGGACATCAGGGCCCTGCGGGACCTTGCACAGTTCCACAGGGCCTGTAAGACGGAGCTCTTCCGCCAGCCTTACTAGTAGGGGCCACCCCGACTCTATAGCCCTGGACCGACCACTGAGGACCGCCAATGGACCACCAGCACCGGGTCCAGAAGAAGCTTGCTGATGCCACTCAGGCAAAGATGCTGAAGTTTCCGCCATCTTGCATTGTATTTTAATTGTTGTATGGTATGCTCTTATTTTATGGCTGTTTTATGTAATTTTATAAAAACTGTGTTGTTAGCCGCCCTGAGCCTGCCGAAAGGCGGGGAGGGCGGGATAGAAATCGAATAAATAAATTCCGGAAACCAACAGATTGAATTTAGGTGAAATATGCAGAGGGGTAATAGGCATGGGGAAATCAGCACTGGTAATGAGACAGGAAACCTAGGTCTCGATTCAGTCCAGGCGGATGCATTGTCTTGAGCTTTGTTATCCGTTGCAATTCAGCAGTCTCTCTTTCCAATCTCCCTTTGAAATTCCTTTGTAAGAGAACTGCTACTCTTAGGTCAGCTTGTGAGAAGTGCCCAGGAGTCAAAGCCCGGCTGCCCTGCCCCCCAATTCAGTGTTTCTGCCTGGATTTTGTCCCTCTCTGTCCTCCCCCCCGCCGCCCTTCCAAGTGACCTGAGGGGAAAGCACACCTGGCCTTCAGTGGGGGGGAGAGCTTCACTGGGAAAGCTGGGCTCCTGAGGCACCCGCGGGAGAGGTCATAGGGCTGCTTCCTCTTCGGGAAAAGGTTGGGTGACAACGGGAACCTTGGGAAGCACCAGCAAATCCAGCGGGGTCAGGAGGCCCTCCTTGGCCAACATCTTTCCCACAGGGCCACTTCCTCTGGAGCAGCCAGGCTGGCCTAGCTTGCCAACCCACTGCCCCTTCTGCTGACGCTCTACTGGGGTGGCCATCTTTTCCCCTTTTCTTTGGACATCCAGCGGGAAGGAAGAATGGGGGGGCAGGTTGCCAGTCTCCAGGTGGCCCCTCTAATCTGCCCCTTGTACTCCAGCTCTGGGTCAGGGGTGCCTCTGGCCCTGGGGGTGTCCTCTCAGGCCAGGGAGAGATCCCTGCCCTGTTCTCCAGTCCCCTGGAGGGTCTGGGGGAGACCTGTGCTTGTCAGGTCTTTTTTTTCACAATCATGTGGCCTTTTCTTCTTCTTTTCAGTCAAAACTGTTCAGTAAAAATTGTGACACTGTCACAGAGGCTGGGGGACGTTTGCAGCTTTCAAGGGTCACACCAGGATTGTGGGCTCATACACTGCACGGAAGCACTTGAGAGCCGAGACAGGCTACTGGCTGAAAGAGATTTCTGAGAGCACGGGTCCCGATTTGGATTTTGATCTCCAAGTGGATTTCCATCCACTTTTTCAAATCTGCATCTCCCTTCTGTTGTGATGCAGATTTGAAAAAGTGGATGGAAACATGTTTATATCCCTAGGATACGTGTCGTTGCATAACTTCCAATTGTTGGTCTGTTACATAAATTTGTCCTATTGAGAACTAGCAGCATTACACTGTGACCTTCATTTATAGCTCGTGATCGTTGCACTTTGAGAGTTTGGGAACTTTATGTGTTACATCGTAACTCTTGCATGGAGCTTTTGACTTTGTATGAAATACTGTTGGAGTTGTTATAAGAAAATCTTGATTACTGATTATAGGTTACGGAAATACACTCGTATTTCAAAATATTTATTTAGAGGCATTGATATAAGACTTGTTCATTGCATTCGCTATGTGATGCGCTGTGGCTCTTGCATTCTTGACTGTTGCCTCTTTTGAGCTTTCATAAAATGAACCATCTGTATCGTTTTTATAGACTTTTTAAAAAAAAATGCCCTCGGGACTGATTCTCTGGCTGATACGGTCCCGCTCTCTCTTCTCTTGTAACTTCAGGGCACGATCCCAGTGCTGTATCACTGCAAGGTATGGAACGGACTGTGGGAGCAAGTGGGAGAAAAAGCATCCCTGTCCTGTATAGAGTACTCAGTCCAGAGACGTGTTCTAGTAAAATCAGCTCATAGGTTCAGGAACACACATGCTTTAACGGGGCTCGGGGGTCTGCTTATATTCACAACTAGACCACGCCCCCAGCTTTGCCCAAACACCCGGATAGGGCCACTCTGGAGTCATCCTAAACCATTGGTTCCCTTTTGGATCCTGGCCCTGATTGGTTACAATTAGGATCCTGCTGGGCCAGCCTTTCTCAGAGCGAAGTTGATAAATATTGGAGTCGGGAGTCCATGGAATAGTGAAACAGCTAGATCTTTATTGCTGGTCCGGATGAAGCATACAACCCAGGGCTCCAAGCCCTCCTTTTATGCTGGTCAGGGACAATCCCCTGACCTCACCCAACTGGCCTGATAGGCTATTAGAAGTCTATTTACATTTCATAGGTTCCCTGGGAGAAACCTAGGTACAGGATTGGTGGCCGGTTTGAATCCACCTGGCCTTTGTTCTACCTGGCTGAAGCTCAGGTAGTTTCTTGGCCATGTGCTCTGGCCATGCTCTGGCCATGTGCTCTGGCCATGCGGTCGCAATGAAGAGAGCACATGGCGACCGCATGGTCAATACATAACACCCCTCCCCCCATAGTCCAGAACCCCTCTGCACACATAGTCTTTGAGATAGTCCGGGCGTCTGCACTCACGTCCAGAGCGCCGGGGGGTTGTAAGGCGGGGCGTGTTGCTAGTGTCGGCAGGTTGCGGTGTGGGTAGTTGTTCTGCTGGCGGGGCCTGTCTGCTCGGGGGTTGTTCAGGTGTGGATGGTGCGACTGCTTCGTCCGCGGGCAGGAGCGGCATCTCCGCAGTCTCTGGATCAGGGTCTGGCGCTGCTTCTGGAGTCGTGTCGATGTCACGGTCTGTTGGTGCAGGGAGTTCGGGGGCCTGGGTATCATCGTGGTTCTGGGTACGGCGTCGAATCTGGTCAATGTGCCGTTTCCAGACTACGCCATCTTCCGTAAGGACTTCATAGGAATAAGGCCCTGTGACTCGGACGATCCTCGCGGGGAGCCATGTTGGACCCCGCGCGAAGTTCTTTGCGTATACGGGGTCTTCGGGAGCAAATCCTCGGGCAGCTGGCCGGTCCTCCATTGTCGGGTTCCCCTCGATTGCTCGGTCGGGATGTAGGCGGTCCAAGACGGTTCCCAGTCGTCTTCCCATCAGAAGTTCGGCTGGCCGGCGCCCGGTCCCTGAGTGGGGTGTGTTCCGTTGGCAGAACAGGAACTTGTACAGCTGCTCTTCCCAGTCGCCATGCTCCATCTTCTTTAACGCGTCCTTCGTTGTCCTCACCATGCGCTCGGCCTGGCCATTGGTTGCGGGGTGGAACGGAGCGGAGCGGATGTGGCGCAGACCGCAGGCTTCCACAAACCGTTGAAACTCGCCGGAGGTGAAGGCGGTCCCGTTGTCGGTCACGAGAGTTTCTGGCATTCCGTGTGTCGCGAAGATCGGCCAGAGACTTCTTAAGGCAGCGTTGGTGGAGGTCGAAGCTACCGGCACTACCTCAAGCCACTTGCTGTAGCTGTCAACAACGATAAGAAACAACCGGCCCTGGACCGGTCCCGCGAAGTCTAGGTGCAGGCGGGACCAGGGCTTGTTAGTAGATTCCCAGGATCGGACAGGAGCGTGTGGCGGATCTGGCCGTGACTCCTGGCATTTGGTACACTTCTGGACCCGCCCCTCAATGTCTTTGTCCAGGCCTGGCCACCATACGTAACTCCGGGCCAGAGCTTTCATGCGCACAATTCCCGGGTGAGCCTCGTGGAGGGCCTCTAGCACTCGGGGCCGCAGGGGCCCGGGGATCACCACTCGAGATCCCCATAGCAGGCATCCCTTGTGGGCCGATAGTTCGTGCCTGCGTGCTGTGAAAGCGGCAAAATCTGGTCCCGGTTTTTCCGGCCACCCCCTTCCCACCCAGTCTGAGACACGGGAAAGGATGCGGTCCCGCCGCGTGCGACGGGCCACATCTGATACCTGTACGGGGCGCTCCGGTAGATCCTCTAGGAGCGCGACGTGGAAAGCGGGAGCCGGATCAGGGTCGCAGGACGGGAGGGGAAGACGGCTGAGGGCGTCTGCATGACCCATCGCCTTCCCCGGGCGATGTACCAATTCGTAGGAGTAGCCCGACAAAAAATTTGACCACCGCAGGACCCGCGGGGACAGCATGTGAGGGGTTTGCCTGTGGGGGGCAAGGAGACCCAGCAGCGGCTTGTGATCTGTGGCCACGGTGAATGACCGTCCGTAGAGATAGTCGTGAAATTTCCTGACGCCAGCTACGATTGCTAGGGCCTCCTTGTCGATCTGGGCGTAGTTCCGTTCTGCCGACGACAGGGTCCTGGAGTAGTAGGCAACTGGTACCTCCTTTCCGTTGGGTAGCCGGTGTCCCAAGACCGCCCCAACGCCGTAGGGGGATGCGTCGCAGGCCAGGATGACAGGGAGCCTCTCATCGAAATGCGCTAAGACCGCATTTGAAATTAATAAGTCTTTGACGGCCCGGAAGGCTGCATCATGCTTGGGACCCCAGGCCCAAGCCGCTCCCTTGTCCAGGAGACGATGCAGGGGTTCAGCGACCGCCGCCTTGTGCGGAAGGAAGGCGTGGTAGAAGTTCACAAGTCCCAAGAACGCCTGGAGTTCCGCCTTTGAGGACGGGCGGGGTGCACCTGTAATTGCCACTACCTTCTCCTTTGTAGGGTGAATGCCGTCTGCGGTGACTTGGAACCCCAAGAAGGTCACCGAGGAGACTCCCAGGGTGCACTTGTCTTTTCGAACCTTGAGACCCGCGTCCTGGAACCTTTGCAGCACCATCCGGAGGCGAGCTGCGAACGTGTCGGCGTCCGGGGCGGCGATGAGGACGTCGTCGAAGAACGGCTTCACTCCTGGAACATCTTTTAGGAGAGAATCCATTAGATTTTGAAAGATTCCAGGTGCTACGCTGACCCCAAATTGGAGGCGTTTTACCTTGAACGCTCCCTTGTGAGTCACAATCGTTTGTGCCTCGGCCGTTGCTTCGTCTACGGGAAGCTGCTGATAGGCTTGGGCCAAGTCTAATTTTCCAAATATTTTGGCACCCGCGAGGGAGGCCAGAACATGGCTGACCACTGGTACCGGGTACGCGTGGTCCTGTAATGCCTTATTAATTGTACATTTGTAATCCGCGCAGATGCGGACTTCCCCGTTAGCTTTGAGGGGGGTCACAATGGGAGTCTCCCACTTGGCGTGGGAGACCGGCTCGAGCACCCCTTGTGCCACGAGCTTTTCCAACTCTGCCTCCACTTTGGGCTGGAAGGCGAGTGGTGGCCGGCGGACGGCCACGCGGATGGGCCGGACTGCCGGGTCCAGGTCGAAGGAAACCGGGGGTCCTTTGTAGCAGCCCAATGAGCCATCGAAAACGGCGGGAAATTCCTCGCAGATGGATGAGAAGTCAGTAGAGCCCATGCGGTGTATTCCGGTCCACTGCACTCCGAGCGGCTTGAACCAGGCGCGACCTAGGAGACTGGTTAGATTGCGCTCCACCACAAGAAGGTCCAGCAGGCCATTAAAGGCATGGTACTGGACCCGGACCCTGGCTAGCCCCTTAATAGCCACTGGGTTTTTCTGGAAGTCCCGGAGGACCAACCCAGCCGGCAGCCGCAGCCAGCGTGCCCCCTTCGGGCAGAGGCGGCGGAACATAGCTGCGGACACAATTGAATATGCTGACCCTGAGTCCAGTTCCATGGAGCAAGGAACTCCCTCTATTCGGAGAGACACGGAAATTGCGCCCGGGATGGGCTGAGGCAAGTTCATTACCGTGGCCGTGGGAACGACACTACCCACTTCTTCGAAGTTCGCTGCTGGGGCACGGTGGCTGTTCCTCAGGCGGCAGGCCCGGGCGAGATGTCCTGCTTTCCCGCAGGCGCGGCAGATGGCATCACGGAAGCGGCATGTCCGTCTGTCGTGGGGGTCCCCACAGCTGGCGCACGTTGGGGCCTGCCTGTTGAGGGAAGCAGGAGAGGGAACAGAGACAGATGCTGGGCGCCGGCCCTTGGGCCTGGGGACGCCGGGCTCACCCTTCTTCGAGCGTGGTTGCATCCGGTGGACGTCCTCTTCTTCGCTTGAGTCGGGTTCGGGAGGAGCCGCCTGGTGGACTTTGGTGGCTGCCTTGTCCTTTTGCGTTGTCTCGAAGGCTGCCGCAGTTTCGAGCATCTTCTCCAAGGTTGGCTCCGGCATTGCAATGAGGCGCCGGCGGAGCTTGGCTTCCCGGACCCCTCCCATGAAGGCGGTCTCCACGTGGTCATCCATGTGGCGGAATTCGCAGCCCACGGCTAGTCGACGGAGTTCAGCCAGGAAAGTGGCGGCTGACTCCCCCGGCTGCTGCTGGCGCTGTATGAACTCCCAGCGCCTGGCCAGTTTTGATGGCTTCGGGGCGAAGTAATCGCCGAGGGTCTTGGTGAGCACGTCGTAAGACACCTCGGTGGGGTCTTGCGGGGCTAGTAGGTTCTGGGCCACCCGCATGACCTCCACCCCTCCGGAACTCAAGAGCCAGGCACTCTTCAGGTCCGCATCTGTGATTCCGCGGACCTTAAAGGCACAACCCAGCGTCTTGAGCCAGGACTCCCACGTCTCGGGGCGAGACGTATTGAAAGGGGTAATTGGTCCCGGAGCGTTTGCCATATTTACCAGAGCAGGAGCGGCGGCGGCTGTTTGAGCGATGTCCTCGTGTCTTGCGGCGGTGCCGGGGAGCGCTGAGGCTTGGCGCTGGCTAGTGCCGGAGGATTGGGCTCAGAGCGGCTTGCGGCGAGGCGTTGGAGCGCTGGAGCTCGGAGATGCCTGCGGCCGGCGGGACGGAGCTCGCTGTGCTGCTGTGGTCTGCTGGAGAGTCGCTCATCGGGATCCCATCCTCGTCGCCACTGATAAATATTGGAGTCGGGAGTCCATGGAATAGTGAAACAGCTAGATCTTTATTGCTGGTCCGGATGAAGCATACAACCCAGGGCTCCAAGCCCTCCTTTTATGCTGGTCAGGGACAATCCCCTGACCTCACCCAACTGGCCTGATAGGCTATTAGAAGTCTATTTACATTTCATAGGTTCCCTGGGAGAAACCTAGGTACAGGATTGGTGGCCGGTTTGAATCCACCTGGCCTTTGTTCTACCTGGCTGAAGCTCAGGTAGTTTCTTGGCCATGTGCTCTGGCCATGCTCTGGCCATGTGCTCTGGCCATGCGGTCGCAATGAAGAGAGCACATGGCGACCGCATGGTCAATACATAACAGAAGTGGTCACCATTAGAAGACAACAGCTGAGTGCGGGGAAAAGCTTTACCAGTGACTGGAGCTCCGTACGCACCAGAGGATCTACACCAGAGAGAAACCACACGGCTGCCCCAACTGCAGAAAGCTGGAGGCAGAGCTTGATGGAGCATCAGAGAGTCCACCTGGGTAAAGGAGATGCCATGCTGCCAGTCCAGCTAGACCGATCCTTTGCCAGCACTTAAACCAGGAGCCTCATGGGTCTCCTTGCTGCCAGAGTACTCCCCTCTGGTCCCTGGGAGAGGAGAGTGGCTCAGTGGAAGATCCTCAGGTCCCAGGTTCAGTTCCCGGCATTGCCAGTGAAAAAGATGCGGTGGGAGGTGATGTGAAAGACCTCTGTCTGAGACCCCGGAGAGCTGCTGCCTGCCTGAGTGGACAGTAGCAACACTGATGGACCAGGGCAGCTTCGTGTGGGTTCATGTGTTCATGAGTCATTTCCACTATTACCATCTGTTGGTTTTTAGGGGAGTGGCAGAGCACCTGCTTGGCAAGCAGAAGGTCCCAGGTTCAGTCCCCGGCATCTCCAGTTTGCAGGAATCAGGAGTTAGGTGACCCGAAAGACCTCTGTGCCTGAGACCCTGGAGAGCGGCTGCCTGCCTGAGTAGGCAATACTGACCTTGATGGACCCACGGGTCTCTGATTCAGTAGAAAGAGAAAAGAGCCAGAGAGTTCCGGAGCACCTTCAAGACGAACAGCATCTGTGGCAGGGGGGGAGCTTTCGTTTGTCACTGAAGTGAGCATCCCCGGCCACAGATTTTGTTAGTCTTTTCTACTGCTACAGACAGACTAATGCAGCTCTACCCATCTCAGTTCGGCACAAGGCAGCTTCCTGTGGGTTCACGTGAGAGCAGAGCAGCAGTGGGGCTGTCTTTTGGCCTCAGCTGTGGGGGAAGGTGACTTCAGAGATGGGGGCGAGTGGAGAATTGGCCTCGGCCCTGCAGGCCTCTCCGGCTTATTTTCAGCTCTCCTCCGCCGCCTCTTCCTGTTGCGCCATCTCTCTGGCCTCTCTTTCCTCTTTTTCTCTGGAAACAGCCTGATAATAAAGCATCCCTCTGCCGAGTGCAGAAAGAGCTTTGTAGGGAAATCAAAGCTTTTGACGCACCAGAGAACCCACAAGGGGGAGAAGCCGCATGAATGCTTGCATTCTGGGAAGCCGTTTGCAGCCAGATGGGGCCCTGGCTACCCACGAGAGAATCCACACTGGGGAGAAGCCCACCGGATGCCTCCAGTGTGGAAAGTGGTTCATCGGCAAAGGAAGCCTTTCCCTACTTTGGAGAATCCACACAGGAGAGAAACCCTTTGAATGCCTGGAGTGTGGAAAGAGGTTTGCCCAGCCGCCCTCCAGGCTGGCTCAGCGTCAGGTGTCACTTGCTGATTTGACTGTTTGTTTTCTCCACTGATACCCAGCCTTTCTTCCCAGCGGGGGACCAAGGGCAGCTTACACCCTTCTCTTCTGCCCCCCCCCCCATTTTAACCTCACAACAGCCCTGTGAGGCTGGCTACTCCAGGAGTGTGTGACTGGTTCAAGGAGGTTGCCTAGCAGATTTCCGTGGCCAAGTGGGGATTCCAACCTGGTTCTCCCAGATCCTGGTCTGACGCTCTGACCCCTGCAGCACACCGGATGCCGTACTGCCCAGATGTTGTTCACTCTTCTCTGGGTTATTTTGGAGGCTGCCCTTAGCCAGTTCCCCTTTTGTAACGGCCCCTCCCTTCCTCCCTGCCCAAAGTGCTGACTGCAGTGTTTGTTCGGCTCTTTTTCCTCCCCAGCGCATGGCTTGCAGGAAAAGCATTCTTCTCCTGGCTGTGGCAACAGGGCCAATGCCAGGTTTTTTTGCACACTAGGTGAGGCTACCTTCTGGTGCTCCCCGCCCCCAGCGTGCCCACCCATTAAGGGTGGAGTTAAGGCAAAAGCATTACAAACTTAGTTCCAGGTGGGCAGCCATGTTGCTCTGAAGCAAAAGAACTAAGTTCGAGTCCAGTGGCACTGTTAAGACCTACAGATTTTAATTCTGGGTATAAGCTTTCGTGTGCATGCACACTTCTTCAAATGTCTGTTTCAATATATCTGAAGAAGTGTGCAAAAGTTTATACCCAGGATTAAAAACTGTTGGTCTGAAAGGTGCCACGGGACTCCAACTCAGAGCAGTTTGTGTCATTCCTTCCACCACCATGGTTTCCCCCAGAGACTGCTGGGAATCGTAGGTTTTTTGGTGCTCCCTCAGCCTTCTTAGCCAAACTTCCACAGAACTACAAGTTCTCAAGTGGATTAGGCGAAATGGCTGTTGCAACTAGTGAAGCTTCACTAGTTAACCAAATGTCTGACAGAAACATGGAGCTACAAGGGACCTCAAGGGTCATCTAGTCCAACCCACTGCACAACGCAGGGAATTCACAACTACCCCCCCCCCCCCCATTCCTCCAATGACCCCTGCTCTGTGCAGAGAGGAAGGCAAAAAGAAAAACAACCCTCCAGGAACCCTGGGCCAATCTGAGGTTCAAGATCAAGTAAATTCAAGGGATCCAAGCTAGGAAGGAAGACATTTGCAAGGATTTGGGGTGCTCCTCCAGAGGCGTCCCTTATGCCATGAGCCTCAGGGTTCAATTCCACCTCTAACCCCAACTTTTCATCCCCCCTCTTTGAGGGAGCTAACAAGGCCCATCCCTTTTCTAAACTCAACCCCCATCTCCTCCTCCTTCCTCTCCAGGTTAGAATAAGACACCCGCCGCCCCGGAATACCCAGCGGGATAGCCATAGGGCATGGCCAGGGGAGGAGGCAGGGGGCAATTGGGGGAGAAAGGGGCAAAGGAAGGCAAGTGAGCTATTGGGCTGCTCTCCGCCCCGGCAGGGTCCAACATGCCAGTGTAAAGGGCCAGCAGGGCTGCAGGGGGGCTTGGGGTACATCAAGTGGGGCAGCAGCGGCAGCAACTTGTACAGAGGCAGCGACTTGTACAGATCTGATGCTTGCAGCCGGCTGCCCATCTGGAAAAGCGGCGGCTGCTGCTGCGGTGGCTGCTGCTCTGGCAGGTTTCCAGACTTGGGGGCAGCGGCCAGGAGGTTGAAGAGCTCCTCCAGGCCGGCGCCGGCAGGGTCCTTCAGGCTGGGGCCGAGCGGCACTGTCAAGCAGGCGGAGGGCGGCTCAGTAAAAGAGGACGGGAGCCGGTTGCACTTGTGGAGCGGCACTTTCTTGCCACCGGGGAAGGGCCCCAGTCTGCCCTTGTCGTCACCCAGCAGTGCAGCGGCCCCTAGGGGTGCTCCAGCTCGAAGCCCGATGGCTGCGACAAGTGAAAGAGGGCAGCCTACCTTTTGCTCTGCAGTGTGCCACCTTTGCACTTTGCCAGTACCTTGCAGTGTGCTGCTCCACTGCCACACAGAGGCCAGGGGGGCAGCCATCGTCAAAGTCCGCTTATTCGTAGGCTGGCCGACGTCATGCATACCTGGCACAAACACCACTGCACTGGCCTGGCGGGGACAGGCGGCTGTGTGCTGCCCAGGGCCCTGCAGCAAGCCAGGCACACGACCCCTCTCCACAGCAGCAGCGACAGCAGGAGGAGCTGGGGTGGAGAGGTGGGGCTGGCTGCAGTGCCTTGGGCCATGCTCCAGCAAGGCTCACCCTTGTCCTGGCAGGGGCTTGGGCTGTCTTTCTCTGAGGTTTGCGCCCTATGCGACTGCCTAACTTGACCTAATGGTAGCACCGGCCCTGTGTGGTAAAAACTTTCGTTTGAAATCAAAACTGGCAAGACACCAGAGAACCCACACAGGGGGAAAAAAACCACTATGGGGTGCTTTAAGTGTGACAGAAGGGTCACCCACAAAGGCGACCTTGTGAAACGTTACAGAACCCACATGGGGAAAAGCCCGTTAGGTGATTGGAGTATGGGAAACAGTTTAGCTGGAGAGAACATCTCGCTCACTACCAGAGAGTCCGTCAGCACAAGGAAATGCAGTTCCAGCGTGCCCTCCAACAAGGCAGCAGGAGGAGGTGTGCTTCTGTAGCATTTGCGAGCGTCACCATCCCTTTGGAAATTGGGGGGGGGGGGGGCGGCTGCAGCTGCTGCTCTTCGCCACCTGGCCTTTGACTGTCTTTCTTCACACCAGGCTTGGCACAGAGCCTCTCAGACAGCCATGCTTGTCGAGAGAAGGACTAGAGCGATCTGCATCCTTTACCAGGTCACCACCCTAGGAAGACACTCTCTCTCTCTCTCTCTGTGTGCGTGCGCGTGCTGGATAAACAAAGCCCTCCCATTTTGCCCCTGCCCCTACTCAGAATGGGAGCACCACACCAAGCAGTTGTTCAAAGCTCTTCAGTAGAGGCCTTCCTCCCTGGGCATGAAGGAAGCCAACAGCCAGGATGACTCTCCAGCCCCAAGGAGCAAAGCTGTCCTCAAACTGAACATAAGAACATCAGAGAAGCCAAAGTTGGATCAGGCCAGCAGCCCATCCAGTCCAGCACTCGGTGTGACACAGTGGCCAAACCCAGGGGCCATCAGGAGGTCCAGCAGTGGGGCCAGGAGGACACTAGAAGCCCTCCCACTGTTGCCCCCCCCCCCAAGCACCAAGATTACAGAGCATCCCTTGCCCCAGACTGAGAGTTCCTGTCTATACCTTGTGGCTAAGAGCCACTGATGGACCTCTGCTCCAGATGTTTTTCTAATTCCCTCTTGAAGCCATAGTCCATGCTTGTAGCTGCCACCACTTCCTGCAGCAGTGACCACTGTAGCTAAGTCCTGGGAGGAGAGACAGGGAACTGGTTGCCCAACCTGCCACAGACGATAAAAGGCAGACCGGGCAACAGCGGCGACCTGGGCCTCCACTGAAAGTGAGGCACCCAGGTGGTCAGTCTCTTGGTGGCAAGTATCATGTTCATTGGTGGGCTGGAGGGACGGTAACTGTGTGATGGCCCGATGTGAAGATGCTGCCTGTTCTTTCTCGTTCTGTCCTTGTGTGTGCTGAAAGGACTCCTTCAGGCGTAGATGGCGGGGAAAGGCTTCCAGGTCCCCGCAGAACTGAGTCATCTGTGTGGATTTGGTGGGGGCAGAATGAAAGTCTGCATGGAAGAACCGATCCCTCCACAGGGCTGAGTCTGTGCTGGGAGAGGCTGACCATGTTCTTGCAGGGGTTCTTGCTATCATGATCAGCAGCCTGCAGGTTAGAGAGGAGTTTTTTATTTTATTTTCGTTGCTTCAGCCACTCCAGTTGAGAGTGCTAGATGGCTTGTCTTTTCTTGTGGAAGCTGCGTCAGCTGCCGCTTGAGCGTTGAGTCAGAAAATCCCAGGAAGGGCACAGGGTTTGGCAGGCTGAGCTAGGTTGTCCAATGTTGCTCTTCCCAGCTGGAGGCACCCCCCCCCGTTTCTGCAGAAGTCCCCGTTTCTGCAGAAAGTGGGGGCAGCCAGTGGACGTGAATCAGAGGCGGGGGGCTTTGCTTCCTGAGAGCAGAGGTGTCTCTCTTCCGCTGTCCCAGGCTGCAACCCACTCTTTTAAGGGGGGGTCATTGCGGGCATCAGGAAACACCATAGCTGGATCGTATCAGATGCCTGGTGAGTTTTCCACAGTATGGAAAGATTTAGCGAATGGCTCTCCTCTTAAGGGGGGGAGGGATCCACAGTGGGAGGGGGGGAGCAACTACTCAGCTCTTCCCTTTCCCTGCGCTACCGCACCCTAGGAGCTTCTTGTGGTGCTATGGAAGAAAAAGAGCCGATGACGTGGTGTCGTGGTTAGGGTGTCAGTCTGGGATCTGGGCAAACCCAGGTATGAATCCCGGCTCGACCACAGAAACTTGTTGGGTAACTTTGGAGAGCCAGTTTGGTGTAGTTGTTAGGAGTGCGGACTCTATAATCTGGGAGTGTTTGACTCCCCTCTTCTCCACACGCAACTGCTGGTGTGACTGTGGGCCAGTCACAAGTTCTCTCTGAGCTGTTCTCTCAGGAGCAGTTCTCCAGAGAGCTCTCTCAGCCCCACCTACCTCACAGGGTGCCTGTTGTGGGGAGGGGAAGGAGATTGTAAGCTGCTCTGAGACTCCGAGGGACAGGTGGGGTAGAAATCTAATCCTCTTCTTCTTTGGGCCAGTCATACGCATTCAGCCTAACCTACCTCACAAAGTTGTTGTGAGGATAAAATGGAGGAGGAGGAGAATGTAAACTGCTTAGGATCCCTCCAATCCAGGAGAAGAAGAAGAAGAGAAGAGATTGTATTTATAGCCCGACCTTCACTCCCCAAGGGAGTCTCAGAGCGGCTTACAAACTCCTTTCCCTTCCCCTCCCCACAACAGGCACCCTGTGAGGCAGGTGGGGCTGAGAGAGCTCTGACAGAAACTGCTCTTTTCCATAGTTCTGTCAGAGCTCTCTCAGCCCCACCTACCTCACAGGGTGTCTGTTGTGGGGAGGGGAAGGGAAAGGAGTTTGTAAGCCGCTCTGAGACTCCCTTGGGGAGTGAAGGGCCGGTTATAAATACAATCTCTTCTCTTCTTCTTCTTCCCTCCTTTAGTCATCACTTTTCTAGACTGAAAAGTCCCAGACTCTTCTTTAGCCTTTCCCCATAGGGAAGGTGCTCCAACCCCCTCATCATCTTCACTTCCACTCAACTGGAGGATAAATTCCCTCATTAGAGAAATTCCCTACTAGTTCTTATCAGCCCCGGAGGGCAAATTCCCCAAACAAACAGAAGTTCTCCATTGAGGGTCCTCTAGTCCAGCATCCTGTCTTACACAGTGGCGCCAGTCCCTCTGGAGGTCCAACAACGGGGCATAGAGGCTGAGGCCTTCCCCTGAGAAGAACCTCAGAAGAGCCCTGCTGGGTCAGACCAGTGAGGGTCCATCTAGTCCAGCCTCCTGTCTCACACAGGGGCCAGCCAGTTCTTCTGGAGGGCCAGCAACAGGGCAGAGAGGCCGAGGCCTTCCCCTGAGAAGAACCTCAGAAGAGCCCTGCTGGGTCAGACCAGGGAGGGTCCATCCAGTCCAGCCTCCTGTCTCACACAGGGGCCAGCCAGTTCCTCTGGAGGGCCAGCAACAGGGCCCAGAGGCCGAGGCCTTCCCCTGAGAAGAACCTCAGAAGAGCCCTGCTGGGTCAGACCAGGGAGGGTCCATCCAGTCCAGCCTCCTGTCTCACACAGGGGCCAGCCAGTTCCTCTGGAGGGCCAGCAACAGGGCAGAGAGGCCGAGGCCTTCCCCTGAGAAGAACCTCAGAAGAGCCCTGCTGGACCAGACCAGGGAGGGTCCCTCCAGTCCAGCATCGTGTCTCACACAGTGACCAACCAGCTCCTCCTGAAGGCCAATAACAGGGCATGGAGGCCAAGGCCTTCCACTGATGTTGCCTCCTGGTGCTTATGAGGAAAGGCTGAAGAGGTGGGGACTTTTCAGTTTAGAAAAGAGATGAATAAGAGAGGAATGATAAGAGTTTTATAAAATTACACAAGTGGTGGAGAGAGCTGACAAAGAGAATCAAAGAATCATAGAGTTGGAAGGGACCCAAGGACGTAGACTTTTTCAATCCCGGGGGGGGGGGGGCTCTCTCGTGTGCGCGCGCAAAGCACGCGCGCGTGCTCGGGACCATGTCCCCGCCGCTCTCCCCTCCCGCCCCAGGGAGCCGCCGCCGCCGCTTCCCTCCCCCGGGCCGTGCCCGCCCGCCCGCCGCGCTCCCCGCCCCCCTCCCTCCCTCCCTCCCTCTCCCCGCTCACCTCGGGCGGCAGGATCGCTGCTGCTGCTGCTGCCTGCAGCCGGGGGCCGGCGCGTCGCCCTTGCGGGCCCCCGGCTCCCGCTCCGCCTCGCATTTCCCGGGGGGGGGCTCAGCCTCCCCCGGCAAAATGAACGCCCGCCGGTGGCCAGTCAGCTGGCCACCGCAGCCTCTCTCCCCCCCAGCCCCACCCTGCCCCAGGGAGGCAGGAGGGCAGGCCGGGGGTGGGGGGGAAGGAGAGGCGGCGACGGCCGGCTGACTGGCCACTGGTGGGCGTTCATTTTGCCGGGGGTGGCTGAGCCCCCCCCCGGGAAATTTCGGGGGGGGCTCGAGCCCTCGAGCCCCCCCGTAGTTGACACCCATGAAGGGACCTCCAGGTTCATCAAGTTCCACCCTCTGCATAATGCAGGAATTCACAAATACCTCGCTCCCTCAACCCGTGACCACTGCTGTATGCCCAGAAGAGGGCACCCCTCCCCTCCAGGATCCCTGGCCAAACTGGCCTAAAGATAATTGCTTCCTGGCCCCAAAGTGGCAATCAGCATTCCCTCATAAGAGACAGGATGCGGGACTAGAGGGACCCTCACTGGTCTGACCCAGCAGGGCTCTTCTGAGGTTCTTCTCAGGGGAAGGCCTCGGCCTCTCTGCCTGCTGTTGGCCCTCCAGAGGAGCTGGTTGAGGCCACTGTGTGGGAAAAGGATGCTGGACAGGATGGGCACTCACTGGTTGGATCCAGCAGGGCTCTTCTGAGGTTCTTTTCAGGGAAAGGCCTCAGCCACTCTGCCCAGTTGTTGGCCCTCCAGAGGAGCTGGATGGACATTGTGTGAGACAGGATGCTGGACTAAAGGGACCCCCACTGGTCTGACCCAGCAGGGCTCTTCTGAGGTTCTTCTCAGGGGAAGGCCTCGGCCTCTCTGCCCTGCTGTTGGCCCTCCAGAGGAACTGGTTGGTCCCTGTGGCTCTTCTGATGTTCCTATGGGATTCGGAGGCTGACCTCTGAGGTTTCCATGGTACTTACCTTGGTTGCCCTCCTCTGTACTTTTCCCAGTTCTGCGAAGTCCTTTTGGGGGTAGGGTGACCAGAACTGCACACTGTATTCCAACAGTCCCTGTCCTAGTGTCTCCTAGCTTGGAGCTTGCCTTTTCTGTTCCTGCACAGAGGCTAAATGGGATGTTATTTACTAGGGCTGATGCCACATGGAGAGTCTTTGCCATTTCAGGAACTCTTTGTTTCTTTCCATTAAGACATCATCCTGCACCCTCCTCCCCCCCCCCCAAAAAAAGACCCCCCCCAACCAACCACAAAACACGCTAATTTTTAAAAACCTGAACAAACCTGATGCTTCCTGGCATGGCATTATTGGGAAGACCTTTCTCTTGTTTCCTGAAGGGAAAATTCACCTTGTGTTTGAATGAAGGGAAATGCCCCCTTTGCTGCCTTCTGCATTTTCACACTGGACTGCCTCTGAGGGTTTAGGGAATTCATGGGGGGGGGGGGGGGAGGCAGGGCAGCATCCGTAAGGCTTTTACTGCACTGTGATGATGCAAACCCCCACTTTTCTGGTTTGTCCTCTTCTGGGCGTCCCTGGGGGTGTGGAGAGGGAGGCAGTTGTGAATTTCCTGCATTGTGCAAGGGGTTGGACTAGATGGCCCTGCAGGTCCCTTCCAACACTATTGTTCTGTGACAAACGACACAGGCCTTTACAGCACACCACTGGTACTGGAGGGCATCTCTCACCAGCTCATCATCCTTATTTTGCAATATTTGTGTAAGTCTATAATTCTGGGGAAAGCTTTTAGAGAAGTGTTTTTCAACCACTGTGCCGTGGCACACTGGTGTGCTGCGAGATATTGTCAGGTGTGCCGCGGGATTTTTTCAATGAAAGAAATGTGCCTTCCGGGCTGACCTTCCGGGACGCGTTTGCGCATGCGAGAAAGAACAGTGGCGCGGTCTCGCTGATTCCGCTCGCACGCTCTGTGGCCGGCCTGAGGTAGGGTGATTTGCACCAAGACATTCCAGTAAACATGAATATGTTTGAGGGTAACAGCTAGCTGTTTCTGTCAGGGTGGGGTTCAAATCAGTAACTGTCCCTCAGCGAAGAATGGGTGTACTGTGCTTCTCTTCAGTCAGCGGAATGCCGTCACATAAGAGTAAGAGTTTAAACTCTCTATTTGAAAAACTTTAGCAGAATCGCAGTATTAAAATACATCCACATTATATTTCTTCTGAAACTCAGGTCAATGTTATGGGAAGGAGCCATCACACTTTGGATCTGGAACTTACGATTTCAAGTTGAGTGGCTATTACGTGTATTTGTAATACTGTCATAGTTAATACTTGAGCTGAGGCAACTAATGACCCATTTATCTTGTATTTCAGTGTTTTTCAACCACTGGGCCGTGAGATATTGTCAGGTGTGCCGCGGGATTTTTTCAATGAAAGAAATGTGCCTTAGCTCGAAAAAGGTTGAAAAACACTGTTTTAGAGAACAGTGCAGCTACACAAAGAAGTATCACGTCATCAAGTTCGAAGAATTCTCCGCTGGGAACTGCAGGGGAAGGGGTCAGCTGCACTGGGGTGTTGCGAAAAACTGCCTTTTAAAAAAAGAAGAAGAAGAAGTTACTTGGAATAGCACAGTCACACGGCTGTCATACTGGCAGGGTGTCCGAATCCTGGAAATGTTTCCCCCTCTCCTCTGTGACAGTATGCAGCTGGGGGTGGAGATGGTGAAGGGCTGAAGTTTGGGGGGGGGGGCATTATGTTCAAACAACACGAGGCATGCACCAGTTTTTTTCAAAGGGTGGGTGGGTATTCAGGACAGCAGTATGACAGTTGTGTGGTGGGGGGGGATGCGATCCGTATCTGGGCATGAAAGGGAAATGTGGTGTATAGTGGTGAAAACCAGGTCCCCCCCAGGGCTGTGCGGAATCCCTGCTGTGTATGGGAATTTGCCATCAACCACATGACCCCCCCCCCGGGGTGACCCCCCCCCCCCGTGGCATCAGCTCGGGTGATGCTGTTTAACTTCATGTCGTGAGAATCATCAGCTGTTGGTCTCCACACAAGCCTCTCTCAAAGGGACGTGTCTTCTCCAGGCATGCTGGTGGCCCTGCCTTTACTTCCCGCAGTTCCTGGCCCTTCTTCCTCTTGATGTTTTTTTTAACCCTCCTATAAAAACCCGTCTGCCCAGGGAGCATTCTGTTCCCTGCATGTGACCCCTGCAAGTGGGGTCCAGTCCTCCGGAGCTCCCATCTCATGGCTCTTCTCATGCAGCCCTTCAACGGGGACAGAGGCCCGGGGGGGAGGCCCCACTCCTCCGAGGGTGACGCCAACCCCCCGCCAGAGCTCAAGAGGACCCACCACTGCGCTGCTTGCCAGGCTGCTGCTCTGCGGTGGCGTCGCCCGGCTCCCTTGCTGATGCCCCCCTCTTGTGTGTAGGCCATGATGGGGTGCTGCAACCTGTGGTCCTCTGACCTGTGATGACACAACACCAGTCTGGCACAGTGGTTAGGAGCACGGACTCTAATCTGGGAGAACCGGGTTTGATTCCCCACTTCTCCTCCACATGCAGCTGAAGGTGTGACTTTGGGTCAGTCACAAGTTCTGTCAGAGCTGTTGTCTCAAGAGTAGTCCTTGAAAGAGCTCTCTCAGCCCCGCCTGCACAGTGTTCCCTCTAAGCTGAATTAGTGTGAGCTAGCTCACAGTTTTTTAGCCTCCAGCTCACATATTTTTGTCTTAGCTCAGGAAGGGATGGCTCCAGAGCAAACTAATTTATGCAGTGGCCAAATTGCTCGCTTACAACTTTAATGCCAGGAGCTCACAAAGTAGTATTTTTGCTCACCAGATTCCGCAGCTTAGAGGGAGCTGCTGGTGTGACCTTGGGTCAGTCACAAGTTCTTTTAGAGCTGTTCTCTCACAAGCAGTCCTCAAAAGAGCTCTCTTAGCCACACCTGCCTCCCAGGGTGTCTGTTGTGGGTAGGGAAAGGAGATTGTCAGCCGCTCTGAGACTCCTTCGGGTAGTGAAATGTGGGGCATAAATCCAATCTCTTCTTCTTGCTAAGCAAAGAATGTTATACAAAAACAAAAAACGTGAGGGTAGACCATAAAAAAAATCACAAATTTCACCAGTTACCGGTAGACATCAGTCTATTGCAACATAATTACAGTGAATCAGTTAATAAAGTCGAATTGGTGGTCACAATTCAATAGCACTAATAACAATTGACAAGCATAGGTATAACAATGAAATAGACAAGAAAAAAATCCAACAGTCGACCCCTCCAAGTCCTTTCAGTATAATAGTGTCCAAAAGACTTCAAAGTCCACAAAGGAGGCAGAGGATGTCTCAAAGAGCATAGAAACTTCTGCAACCAAAAACATCCTTCCAGATGTTTCGAAGCATTCTTCCTCAGTTACACGACTGAAAAATGGAACCTGATTTCCACAATAATTTAGGCACAGCTCATGTCTCAAAAATGTGTGAGCCGGAGGCTAAAAAACTGTGAGCCAGCTCACACTAACTCAGCTTGGAGGGAACACTGGTTACAGGTAAGATCCAGTGCCCCCCCCCTCACCCCACACATACGCCATCAGTCGGCCCAGAGATACTATGACAACCCAAACAGATGGACAGATGTAAACTGCAAGAAGATAAATAGGTACCGCTTTGGCAGGAAGGTAACAGCGTTCCGTGCGCCTCAGCGTCTAGTCATGCCACCACATGACCACGGAAAAAGTCTTCGGACAGCGCTGGCTCTTTGGCTTGGGAATGGAGCTGAGCACTGCCTCCTAGAGTCAGATTCGACTGGCTTTCGAGCAAGGGGAACCTTCCCCTTTACCATTTACCTATCTAGAGCAGCCTGGGAAAAGAGTCTCCAAGGCCAACACTCATGAGAAAGGCCCAGGGACATGACTTGAGAAAAACAGTTATGGCCAGTGTTCCCTCTAAGCCAAGTTAGCGTGAGCTAGCGCGCAGGATTTTAGCCTCCGGCTCACATCTTTTTGCCTTCGCTCAGGAAGGATGGCTCCAGAGCAGACTAACTGATGCAGCAGCCGAATTGCTTGCTCGCTACTTTCATGCCAGTAGAATTTCTGCTCACAGGACTCCACCGCTTAGAGGGCGCATTGGTTATGGCTGCAGTAAGCAGGCCCCCACACGCTCATCCTCCCCTACACTCCCCTCAGGAATTCCCTCCCCCTCACAGCATGACAAGGCGAACAGTGAAGTGGAGGGAAGAGAATCGAAAGGGAAACCTTGGCAGCTCCCCCGGCACCCTCGCAGCACTGAGGCCTCCCATCCGACCCGCAGCACACGATGGCACAACCTGCTATGCCCTGGCGCAAAAACGGCAGCCCGGAGCCAGGAGACCTGGCAGCCGCTGCCCCCTGCTGCAAAGCAGAAAAGCCCCTCCTGGCACTTGGGGGGGGGGCCAGGGCCGGTCCCTCCAGGGCGCCACCCAGGCAGGCTGTGCAAATGCTGGCTGGCCACATGACACACACCGCCCCCTGGGCGTGCCACTGGTCTCGGCTCTGGGCTACAAGAGCCAACCAAGGGGGAAGTGTGTAGTCCTCTCCGTGCCTCCTCAGCAGCCGGCCACAGGCGGAGGAGACGAGACGTGGTCCCCCTCCTGAAGAGCAGGCGGCCCAGACAGCTGCAGGGAGTCCCTTCCCAAGCGTCCTTGCCAGGATGGACCTCTGCTCTCCTCTCGGCCCCTTCCTCTGGGCCTTGGCGCTCCAGCTGGCAAGTGAGTTCCGCCACCAGCTCCATCTTCGCGTGGGTCCTTCTTGTGGTGCAAGGTGATGCTCCCTCCCTCTGGCCTTTCTCCGTCTCCATCTCCATCTCGTGGGCCTTGCCAAAGAGCTGTGGGGGGGGGGGGTGTCTCGGATTTGACCTCTAGGATACCTGCCACTGAGGTTCTCCAGGCTGGTCTGTGACTGGACTGGGCCCTCATCGTATGCCCAGAGATGCTTTCTTGGCACCAGATGGCTGCCCCCTCTAGCCCTGCTTTGCTTCTCCCCTGTTCTACGATGACAGCCCCTCCTCTGCCTCCGGGGGGGTTGACACTGCCTTCCCTGGGTGTGTCAGTCTGGTGTCGTGGTTAAGTGCGCAGACTCTAATCTGGGAGAACCGGGTTGGTTTGTTTATTTATTTATTTATTTCGATTTATATCCCGCCTTGCCAGCAAGCTGGTTTGATTCCCCCCTCCTCCACTTGCACCTGCTGGATGACCTTGGGCAAGCCATAGCTCTGTACCAGCTGTTCTCTCAAGGACAGTTAATGTCAAGAGCTCTCTCAGCCCACCTACCTCACAGGGTGTCTGTTGTGGGGAGGGGGAGGGAAAAGGAGTTTGTAAGCTGCTCTGAGACTCCTTTGGGGAGTGAAGGGCGGGGTAGAAATCCAATCTCTTCTTCATCTTCTTCTTCTTTGCGGGAGCTGGTTAGAGAATGGGTGTTGCTTATGCGCAACTGGTGACTGGTGTGAATTTTTAAGAAGTCACGTTGCATTTCAATGCTTCCGATGCAACTTGGCTGGGCAGTGGGGCGGGGGGGGGGGGCAGCATGAACAGCCCGGCTGCTCTGGGAGCGAAGCTGCCTGTGGGTCCGTGGGAGGAGGGGAAGCGGCCAGCTTGGCGGAGAAGCCCAGGAAGGGCCCCCAGGATGCTGGGAAGCAGGGAAGGGAGGGCGCCGATTCAGGTCCTTTACTCTTGGTAGGGAAGCCAGTCATACCAGGAAATCAGCCCGACAGCGGTTTCATTTCTAGGTATAATTCATTCCGCTGCCTGTTCCCCTTGTGGGGTGAGTCTCGGAGGGTGTCTGGGTTGGTAGTAGGAGAGCTGGGTTCGAGTCCAGGAGCACCTGAGAGACCAACAGGAATTTGGGGGCGCAGGCTTTCAGGGGTGCAAGCTCCCCTGGCCATACACTTTGACCCTTGAGAGCTCCTGCTCCCCAAATCTGGTGTCCGGCCCTGCCGCTTTTCGGCTTGGCTGCCATGGGTGGGGGGAGAGGCTACAGCCTTGGTATGTTAACTTTCGTTTCTCCACTGCTCTGTTGCCTGCGCTGGCCTGCTGTTGTAACCGCAAGGTCTGTCTTTCCCTGTCTTTTGCTCACTTCTTCAGATACAGCTAGAACGTGAGTCCATCTGTCCTATACACTGGAAACTGATTTCAGATGCCAAATGACGTTAGCAGGCAAATGACAATAGCAGGTGTGATTGGATTAGGTGTGATATGGACTGGGGGGTCTGTTATTCTGGCGGGCCCCTTCCCTGATTCCTGACTGGGCCAGGGCCCTGGATGCTGGTGATATTCAGTGATGGTAGAACTGCTAGCTTTGCGCCTTTTCCAGTAGTTCTCACAAAGTACATCCATGCCTGGATCCCGTCATGCCTCAATAAACTTTCTTCTTTGGAATGACTGTTGTTGGGAGCTGATCCTACTCAGGTCAGGAGCCCAACAACTTGGAAGGGACCGACATATTTCCACCCCTATTTCCTTTGGGGCTGTTGGGAGCTGATTTACTCAGGAGTTTGGCATCTGGTTGGAGTCTACGGTGCTCCTGGACTCCCCGATCCAGCTCATTTCGGGGTTGTTTCCTTTGCCCCCCCCCCCGATCCCCCCCCCCATGCCTCAGGATAACAGAGGAGAGCCTCTCCACCCCCCTCGTCACTCATGGAGGACCTCAAGGGGGCTTTGAATGGGGTTGCTGCTGTCTTTTTTTGCCAAAACGTGACGCGTGACTGCAAACTCTTGTCTCTTCCACTCCACTGTCCTCCACTTCCCAGTCTGGCTGTCTTCTCACCTCGGAACTGGATAGGAGAAATATTCCTCGTGCAGCCGGGCTTTCAAGGGAAGGTGATGGGGACAGGGTGGCAGGAGAAGTTACTACCCTCACCCGCACACTCTCGTTTTGTTTAAAATAGATTCCTCTTGTTTTATATGGGGGTATAGGTATATAGCACGCTCCCCCGCTCGCACACAGCTTCAGTGCTTCTAAATACAACAAGATGGGTGGCCGTGTTAGTCTGCCTGTAGTGGCAGAAAAGAGCCAGAGTCCAGGAGCACCTTAAGGACTTAACAAAATACGTGGCAGGGCAGGAGCTTTCACGAGTCACTGCTCACTTCTTCAGATACAGCTAGAACGTGAGTCCATCTGTCCTATACACTGGAAACTGATTTCAGATGCCAAATGACGTTAGCAGGCAAATGACAATAGCAGGTGTGATTGGATTAGGTGTGATATGCAGAGAGGTAGTAGATGTGGAGAAATCAGCACAGGTGATGAGACAGGAAACCAAGGTCTCAATTTGGTCCAGGAGGATGCATTGTCTTGAGCTTTGTTATCCGTTGCAATCCTGCAGTCTCTCTTTCCAATCTCCCTTTGAAATTCCTTTGTAAGAGAACTGCTACTCTTAGGTCAGCAACTGAATGTCCCGGAAGGTGAAAATGTCCCCCCCCCCTTTCTGAATGTTGTGGTCTCTAATGTCAGCCTCTTGTCCATTAATTCTTTGTCGAAAGACTGCTTGTCCAGCGTAGAGGGTGGAAGGGCATTGCTGACTCGTAATGGCCTAAATCACATCAGAGGATGTGCCGGAGTCCAGAACCTGAGCTGGGCTGGCTGACATTGCTGCTGGGTCCCCCGGCGATGTTGCTGGGATCTACACGAGAGCAAAGCTGGCCTCTTGGTCTGCTGCAGGCCTCGGTGCCAGAGTCCGTGTTACTGTTCTTGGTAGTCTTATCGTTGTGGTTGAAAAGCTGCCTTAGGTGAGCAGGCTGTCTGTAAAGCAAGCCAACGGGCTCTAAAGCTAAACGCAGCAGGAGGCTCTTCACGGGCCTCTTTGTTGGGGGGGAGGGGAGGGGAGGAGCCGGCACGCACAAGATTGCTTTAGCAAGCTGGCCCCTGTCCCACCCAACCTGCCCACCGGCCACTGGATCAGGTAAGTCTCCCCCTGCTCATATCTGCCCAAGAGGAAGGTTGGGGGGGGGGGGACTCGGGAGGACCCCAGCAGCCATGCCGCAGTTTCTCTCCCCAGATTGCTTTAGCAAGCTGGCATAGGTAATGGGACGGCTGAGAATCGAAAGTCAAAATTCCAGAGCACCTCTCTCTCCAAGGCAAGCAGGGCGCTGCAAAGCAGCAGGGTCTGACACTGCCAACCGAGCAGTTCGAAAGCAAGAAATTGCAAGTAGGTAAGTAGGTACCGCTTTGGTGGGTTTTGGCATCTAGTCGCGCCAGCCACATGACCACGGAAACCACGCTGCCTTCGGACAGCGCTGGCTCTTTAGCTTGGAAACGGAGATGAGCACCGCCCCCTACAGTCAGATTCGACTGGCTTTCGAGCAAGGGGAACCTTCCCCTTCTCCCTATGAGGCGGAGGACATCTCCATGGGTTATTCCCACTGTGCCTTTAGGGAGGCAGGAAGTAGTTTTTTCCTTCTTCCTCTAGGTGGCCTCGGAATAGCCCATTCTCCAGTTCTGTTCCTGCCTCAGAGGGAGAAGCAGCAAAGTCTTAGGCTTAGGCTTTACTTTTTAATCTTTAGGGCTTTTTGCCAACTATTCTTCTTCTATTTCCTTCTATTTCTTTCTATTTCTTGCTGGAGGCTTGAGTCCTCCTGTTTTCTACTTGTCCCTCCACCTCAATCTTCCTTGCCTCTCTTTCTATTCTTAAAAAAAAAAAAAAAGTTTTTCCTTTTGGACGGAGGCTTCTTAGCCGAGCCTCCCCCCCCCCCTCCCCGCGGCGCCGGGGAGCGGAGGACCTTTTTGATCAAGGCTCCGTCGGAGCGAAGAGAGGAGGACGGAGAACGGAGAGCCGGGTGGAGCGCGTCGGCGCGGATCGCGCCATGGCGGCCCGGACTGCTCCCGAAGAGTTCTCCGACGACGAGGGAAGCCCGCGCGCCGCAGAGCCGGCAAGCGCGCAAGCCGCAATGGGGACCGACCAGCCTCATAGGCATGATCGCGCTCCCCCAACGCAGCCAGCAGACGCGGCGGCGGCGCCCCGCGCAAGCAAACGACGGCGGCAGCACGAGGAAGAGGACCACGCGGCCGCGGCGGAGCGGGAGAGAGCCAGCGGCGGCCATCTTGGAGGTCGGGAGTTCACCTCTCCAATCCTCCCGGGAGCCCCTTCAGCCCATGGAGGGCATGGAGTGACCTGCTTCCTGACTCCAACCGGGGACAAGACGGCAGAACGGGGTAAGCAGGCTGATGGGGGGGCCCTGGCTAGCTCACCAGAACTGATGGCCTGGATTAATCAGGCCATCCAACAGCAGCTCGCTATGCTGCAGCCCAAGGCCCCGACCCCTTGCCCCATGGACCCTGCTAACCAAGGCTTTTGTCTGCCAGCCCCAATAGCCCCCAGGGAGGTTGCCAACCAGGGGTTCCCCCTGCCAGTCCCAGCAGCCTGGAACACCAGGACAGGTGGCAAGGGCCACCAGTTGGGCCCTGAGAGTTCTAGCAGGCAGGACTGGAGGGAGGAGATGGAGTCTAATGCCTCCTCTGTGGAAGAGAGAGAGGAGGGGGAATTTCTTTCCGAGGATGAAGAGGAGGAGATGCTCCTCCCAGAACAGTCCAGCCGCTTTTTCAAGCAGGAGGACTATCAGCAGTTCCTGACTAAGGCCCTTAAGGCACTGGAACTGCGTGATCTACCCCCAGCTGAGGATCAGAAGGCGGCAAGGGCCAAATTTAAATCCAGATCAGGGGGAAATGCTGAATTTTTCCCCCTAGAGACCCACGCGGAGAAGGTCTTCCCCTTCCCTGAATTTTTTGAGCGCCAGCTCAAGTCTGAATGGGAGAAACCAGGGGTCAGCAGGCAATTTCCCTCCTTTGCCAAACGCTTGTACGCCCTACCCGGCTACGCCAATGAGATCCTACAGGTATCTCCAGTGGACGGACCCATAGCCGCCCTGCAGTCCACAGGACTACTGACCAAGGACGGGCACGGTAACATTCGCGATCACACAGATAAGAAGGTGGAAGCGACCCTTCGAAGGATCCATGAGGCCATCGCAATGATGGTGAGAGCGGCGTCCACAGCATCTATCTCATCTAGGGCGGCCATTGTGTGGGTGCGCAAACTGACACAATTGGTGCCAGAAGACAACCGCAGCCTACTAGAAGGCGCGTCACGGATCCTGAAAGCCAGTGCCTTCACGGCAGACGCGACATTAGACGTCATATCATTCGCCTCCAGGGCCATGGCCTCCACAGCGGTGGCGCGCAGACTGCTTTGGTTGCGGGCTTGGCAAGCAGACCCGCGATCCAAGGCCATCGTTGCAGCATATCCTTTTCAGGGGGACCGCCTCTTCGGAGAGGCGTTGGACGAGATACTGGTGGAGACACGGGACAAGAAGAAGGCCATGCCCCGGTCCCTGCGCAGACCAGAGGGACGCAACAACCAGTCCTTTCGGACCCAGCACACGCTGCCGAGATTTCGTCAGGATGCCAAGCGACAGCAGTGGGAGCCACCCAGGGGCCCCAACAGGCGAGGCTCCTACACCCCGAGGTTCCACAGAGCCGGGTTCAACCGGGGCAACAGGGGTGACAGAGACCCCAAACCCAAACAAGCATGACGCTGCGTCTGTTCCGGTGGGGGCACGCCTCCTACACTTCGCGGAGGCGTGGGCCCAGGCCAACGCGGACGCGTGGGCAGTGGAAACCGTAACACGGGGCTACACCTTGGAATTCCACCACCCCCCACCAGAAAGGTTCTTGAAGTCCCCAGCAAGCAGATCCAAGCTCAAGATGTCTGTGCTTTCCTCCGCAATCCAACATCTGCTGGACATCAGAGCAATAGAGCCGGTGCCCCCGGAGGAAAGGAACAGAGGCGTATACTCCATCTTGTTCATGGTACCCAAGAGGAACGGGGACTGGCGAGCAATCCTGGACCTAAAGTTCCTGAACAAGTACATCCGATTACGACGGTTTCGTATGGAAACCCTGAAGGCAGTGGCGGACTCCCTATCTCCACACGAGTTCCTGACGTCCATCGATCTCACAGAGGCATATTTACATGTGCCGATCCACCCGTCACACAAGCGTTTCCTACGGTTCTGCGTGTACAACCAGCACTTCCAATACCGTGCTCTCCCATTTGGGCTGTCTACAGCACCCCGCTTGTTCTCCAAGTTGATAGTCAACCCAGTAGCCAAGCTCCGCAGCGTGGGCGTGCACGTGCATCCCTATCTGGACGACCTACTTGTTCGGGCCAGCAGTCAGACAGAAGCCGACAGGAACACCAGGGCCACGATTCAGTGCCTCCAGGAACACGGATTCTTGATCAATTTCAAGAAGAGCGCCTTGACACCGACCAAACAAATCGAACATCTAGGGGCGGTGATAGACACCGCTCGCAATGCCCTGGTTCTTCCCAGAGACAAGGCCCAGAAGATACAGGAGCTTGCCACAAGGGTATACCGCAACAGGAGTACACCTCTCATGACCCTAGCCAGACTCCTAGGGTTGATGATCGCGTGCATAGACATGGTACAGTGGGCCAGACTCCATGCCAGACGAATGCAAGCGTTCCTGCGACCCTACCAGGCCCACATAGCAGAGAAGCGGACACTGAACCTTCAGTTACCACCAGCAGTGAAGACAAGCTTGCTATGGTGGATGGAACCAACCAATCTCTCCAAAGGCAAGATATACTACGCAAGCCCCACTCTGGAGGTGTTCACGGACGCGAGCCTACAGGGCTGGGGAGCGACCCTAATGGGAGCTCCAGTGCAGGGGCTCTGGCAGGCCCACGAAGCGATACTACCGATCAACCTTCTGGAATTGAGAGCAATTCGCCTAGCCCTGGCACACTTCACACCACGACTGATCAACCAGCACGTCCTGATAAGAACAGACAACATATCCGCCAAAGCATACATCAACAAGCAGGGCGGATCGCAGTCGCTTCAACTACACCGCGAGGCTATGAAGATCCTCGAGTGGGCGGAGAGGACCGTCACGTCACTAAGGGCGGAGCACATACGGGGAGTCGAGAACGTTCAGGCGGATTGGCTCAGCAGGGAGACCATCTCAGAGGGAGAATGGGCCCTACACCCAAGAATGTTCCAACTGATAGTTCAACGCCTCGGCCAGCCATCCGTAGACCTATTCGCATCAGCAAGAAACCACAAGATACCGAGTTTCTTCAGCCGGTACTACCACCCAGAAGCGGAAGCGACAGACGCCCTCACGTCGCCATGGCCTCAGGGTCTGCTGTTCGCCTTTCCCCCATTCGTGCTGATCTCCAAGACGATACGTCGCATACGGGAACTAAGAGCCGAAGTCATAATGGTAGCACCAAGGTGGGCCCGACGCCCTTGGTTCTCAGCGATACAAGCGATGGCGATCCTACCACCGCTAACACTCCCAGTGGCTCCGGACATGCTCTCACAGGGGCCAGTGTGGCATCCGGATCCAGAGTGGCTATGCTTGACCGCCTGGAGATTGAGCGGCGCAACCTAGCGGAATTCGGATATCCGACAGAAGTGCTGGACACTCTCCTAGCGTCCAGACGACCATCCACAATACGTATATACAACACGACATGGAAGGCCTTCGTGAGATGGTGTAGACGTAAGAAAATCGAACCTCTTTCACCTTCAATTTCGGCAGTACTGTCTTTCCTGCAGGAGGGTCTGACCTCTGGACTACGGCCATCCACCCTTCACAGACAGGTGGCAGCTCTAGCGACCGTACTCCCTACAATAGGAGGGAGCAGAATTAACAGACACCCACACGTGCAGCTGTTTTTGCAGGGGACCAGGGTGAAATCGCCGCCACAGGTACACCGGTTTCCAACTTGGAAGCTCAACACAGTACTCAAAGCACTCACGAAGGCACCCTTCGAGCCCCTCAGAGAGGTAGAGTTGAAGTGGCTCAGAATGAAGACTCTGTTCCTAGTGGCCATCACCTCGGCCAGGAGAGTGTCGGAGCTGGGTGCACTGTCCACCAAACCATCCTTATGTGTCTTCCATAAGGACAAAGTAATCTTGCGACTGGAGCCTTCCTTCCTACCAAAGGTAGCCTCTGCTTTCCACCGCTCACAGGAGATATGCCTACCCACATTCTGTCAGCAGCCAAAGCACCCCCGGGAGGTGGAGTGGCATTCCCTAGACGTGAAGAGGGCGCTCAGAATATATCTCAAAAGAACGGAGACTTGGAGAAAAACGGAAGCTCTTTTCGTCTGCATCGCTCCGCCCCGCAAGGGGGAAAGGATGTCCAAGACAGCTATCAGTTCAGTATTGCGGGCATGTATTGCAGAGGCCTATAAGGCCTCAGGACAAGCACCCCCCGGGGGAATTACAGCACATTCCTTGAGAAGCGCAGCCACCAACGCTGCATTCAACAATAGAGCATCTGTAGAAGAGGTATGCAGGGCCGCGACATGGTCTTCCATTTCAACGTTCATCAGACACTACCGAATCAACACCATAGCATCGGCTGAGGCGGCGTTCGGGAGAAGAATCTTGCAGCACGTCTTAACGGGAGAAGATGATGACAACCCACCCAGATAAGGGGACACTGCTCGAGGAGGTCCCATGGAGATGTCCTCCGCCTCATAGGGAGAACGACCATTGGTACTTACCGTGAGGGGTCCTTCTCCTATGAGGACAGGAGGACATCTCGGCCCTCCCAGGGTCATCATTTCTCTTTCTATTTTTTGGTGATATGTTTCCGAATCTTACTGATTTCTAAGGGTGCTGGGTCTGTCTCTGACGACTTGTTACGACCTACTTACTATTGCCTTTTTCTGTTCCCTGATTTCTGGCAATCCTTACTGGATTGAGATTATTACAGGTTAATGAGTTATGTAAAGTTATATTCCTATGTAGGGGAAGTTCGCAGAGTAAGAGACCTGCACGGCTTTCGGAGTCCCAGAACTGGAGAATGGGCTATTCCGAGGCCATCTAGAGGAAGAAGGAAAAAACTACTTCCTGCCTCCCTAAAGGCACAGTGGGAATAACCCATGGAGATGTCCTCCTGTCCTCATAGGAGAAGGACCCCTCACGGTAAGTACCAATGGTCGTTTACCTTTAAGATGTCCCTCCCCCCTCAGGGTTTTTGTCACCGATTCTGGAGGAACTGCATGACTGCTGGCAGGTGCAGCGGCTGAGTCAGGAGGGCTCGTGTGTGACTCACCCTCCACCTTGGGAAAGTCCTGGCAGAGCTGAGTGCCAGACTTGGGTCCCCTTGAAATGGACAATGCTGGTGGCTGGGGGTGGGGATCCGAAACAGGGGTCCAAGGGTGGCGTTGGTGGCTTCTGGCACGCTCAAGGGGAGAGCCTTCCCCCAAAGCTGTCTAGGCCCCTCAGACATTGGATTTTTTAAGACTTTGAAATGGGAGGCAATTGGACACGGGCCCTCTCTTCCCTGCTCCTGACCCCTGAAATGACCCCGCCCCCTTTGCTCCGGTCAGTTAGCAACACTCTTGAATTCTCCTCTTGCCTCCAAAAGAGGTTGTGGCAGAACAGTCTGGTCTTTGGTGGCAAGGACAGCTGTCAGGTATGAATCCATGTGGCAGTGAGCATAGGAAGTGTCGGACAGATCCACCCCTGAGCCCCATTCCAGGGGTTGGTTTTGGCCACTGAAGCCCTACCTGGCTTGGGACCAGAATGTCTGGAGCACCACCTCCTCCCACACACTCCTGCCTGGGAATTCAGATCACGGGGAGGGGCTCTCCTGATGGTCCCATCCAGCAAAGAAGCTGGTTTGGTGGGCACACAAGACGGGGTCTTTTCGGTGGCAGCTCCGTGATTACGGAACAAACTCCCCCAAGGAGGTGCGCCTGGCCCCCTCACTTTTGATCGTCAAGAGGCAGCTGAAGACAGTTTTATTCATGACAACAGAAAAGAGCCAGAGTCCAGGAGCACCGTCAAGACTAACGGAATTTGTGGCAGGGGAGGAGCTTTTGGGAGTCGTGGCTCCCTTCTTCAGATAACAGCTAGCATATACTGTGGGTAAGTGTAAGGGGATCTCCACTGAAACAACAAGAAGTGAGCCGTGACTCACAAAAGCTCACATACCCTGCCTCAGATCGTGTTCCTCTTGAAGGTGCTCCTGGACTCCGGCTCTTTCCTCCTGCTCCAGACAGACTCACACAGCAACTCACCTGGATCTTATTCATGACAGTATTCGATTAAAACAGTTCTAAACTGTGATTTTAAAATTCTGGTTTTTATGTTTGAATGTCTTTTATTCTGGGTGTCTTACCTTTGTTGTGAGCTGCCTTGAACTCCATCCGGAAGAAAGGTGGATAATAAATGCCTGAAATAAAATGAAATACATATTTGTGCATGTATTTAATTCTTTTGTACCCTGCCTTTCTCCCCAGCGGGGACCCAGAGTGGCTTCTGTCCTTCTCCTCTCCTCCATTTTTTAATCCTCACAGCAACCCTGTGAGGTGAGTGAGGCTGAGAGAGGGGATGACTGGCCCAAGACGTATCATAGTTTAGAACAAAAGACAACGCCCCGCCCCCCCGGGGCATTGTCTGTGAGTGCCCCCTGCTGGATGGTGAGCCCATTCTTCCCCCTGCTGCCCTTGGCTCCTCCTCACGTGGCCTCTGGCTTTGTGTCCTCAGGAATGGCCTCTGCCGAGCAGGCCCCCACCACCCAGAATCTCATACACGAAGTGGGAGACGTGGCAACCTTGTCGCTGGAGGCTCCGCAGAGATCCAACATCTCCAATCTCCTTTGGGTGTCTTTCTCGAGGGACTTAAACGAAGCAGTGGCACTGTGGGACCCAGAGAATTCTCTCAGTGTCCTGGGTACGAGTTATTCTGGAAGAGTCACCTTCCTCAAAGAGAGCTGGACCTTACAAATCCACAACCTGAGCAAAGCCGACGGGGGCCAGTATGAAGTGCTGCAGCGGCAGGATCCTTCCAACATACTGCTGAAGAAATACACCCTGGTCATATTCAGTAAGTCCCAGCAACCGTGAGTGAGTGAGCGAGCGAGTGAGCGAGGAGCCCCTGGCTTGGGATTCTCTGCCCCTAAAAGCTGCTTCACACGTTGCAGGTCAAGCTAGTTCCCCAGCTTTCATTCACTCAATTTAAACAGGGAACCCAGACGGTTTTGTGGCATTCCATTGTTTTCCCTATTGCGCTCCCGCCTTTCCCTTCAACACAAAAGGCCACCAGAGTCCCAAGCTTTCCGATGTGGCCATTCAAAGCGCTCTGGAAGTTTCTTAAGGCTGCTGCTTTTCTATGGCTTCCTTATTCAGTTCCCTTCTCCCCTGCAGCTTAACCCGGCTTCACGGAACACACACAAAGCTGCCTGATACCAAAGCGGACCTTTTGGTCCATCGAGGTCAATACTGTCTACTACTCAGACTGGCAGCGGGTCTCCCAGGCAGAGAAAGGTCCTTCACACCACCTCCTGCCTGGTCCTTTTTAACTGGAGATGCCACAGGGGATTGAACCTGGGGCCTTCTGCATGCCAAGCAGAGGCTCTTCCACTGAAAGCCACAGCCCCTCCCCATTCAAGAATCCATACTTAATTATCAGGTCTTGAAATGTATGGGGGGGGGGGCAGTGCTCATTACTGCTTTTCACTTTACAGCCAAAACTACTCTGTATTGTATTTTACTTTTTCATGGTCACTATTTTGTAATCATGCTATTACAAACACAAAATATCAAATAAAGATGAGCAACAGATTTGACTGAAAAGCAAAATGCAGTACTTCACACACACACACACACACACACACCCCAAAACAAGAACGGGTAATTGTGTGTGTGTAAAGTGGCGTCAAGTTGCAGCTGACTTAGGATGACCCAAGCAACGGGCTTCCAAAGCAAGCGAGAAGTAGAGGTGGTTGGCCAATGCCTTCTTCTGCAGAGTCTTCCAAGAAGAGGAGGAGGAGGAGGTTGGATTTATACCCCACCCTTCACCTGGAGTCTCAGAGCAGCTTACAAACTCCTTTCCCTCCCCCTCCCCACAACAGACACCCTGTGAGGTAGGTGGGGCTGAGAGAGCTCTGAGACAACTGTCCTTGAGAGAACAGCTCTGACAGAACTGTGGCTTGCCCAAGGCCATCCAGCAGCTGCAAGTGGAGGAGTGGGGAATCAAACCTGATTCTCCCAGATTAAAGTCCGTGCCCTTAACCATGACACCCAATGGGCTCACGACTTGGTGGTCCCTCTCCCAAGTGTTGACCCTGCTTAGCTTCTGAGATCTAAGGGGAGATGGGGCAATCCCAGGCTGCCTCCCCTCAGCTGACAACACGCCACCCGTTCATAAGAACATAAGATCATAAGAGAAGCCAATGTTGGATCAGGCCAATGGCCCATCCAGGTGCCCTCAGGAGGTCCAGCAGTGGGGCCAGGACACTAGAAGCCCTCCCACTGGCGCCCTCAGTGCTGTCCAAGGACTTTTTCTGTGGTCATGTGGCCAGCATGACTAGACGCCGAGGCGCACGGAACGCTGTTACCTTCCCCCCAAAGCGGTCCCTATTTATCTACTTGCAGTTTCTTGCTTTTGAACTGCTAGGCTGGCAGGAGCTGGGGCCAGAGACGAGAGCTCTCTCCATCACGCGGCACTTGGGTGTCGAACTGCCGAACTACCGACCTTCCGGTCTGCATTTCAGCATCCACCTCTGAGCCACCGCAGCCCCAATATCCCAGCTTAGGGCATCAAATAAAACAGAGTGTCACCAGGCCCAAACGGCTTTCCCCCCATGCAGCGGAAGGTTTGAGGACGGATCCTAACGCACAACAGAGGAGATCCAGCAAAGCAAAACCATTGGTTTTGGGGGGCAAACTGGGCTTTGTTGAGTCGGTGAGGGTCTCCTCCTTCACAAACCAGTTTGCAAGGGGAGGGGGAGGGAGGGCAGTGGTCCTTGGGAATTCCCGCAGGCCCAAACATCTCCTGATCTTTCCCCTTCTGCATGAGGTCCCATACGACAAGACCAGGGCCCTGCAGGACCTTTCACAGTTCTGCAGGGCCTGCAAGACGGAGCTCTTCCGCCAGGCTTTTCATTGAGGTGGTGGGAGTCCCCTTTTTTATCTATCTATTGGGCCTCCCCTTTGGTGGATCAGATCCGAGGGATATCTGGAACCCAATTGTGACAGCTTACATCTGCTGAAGCTCTGACTGGATATATAGAAACTGCACCATATTTTATCTGATGTGCTTTAAAGTGTTTTTAATTACTGCACATTACATTTGATGGAACCCGCCCTGGGCCCACTATGCCGGGAGGGCGGGATACAAATGCAATAAAATAAAATAAATCTTGTCTGTGTCCTCCCCCCCCCCCCCCCCGCACAGCGATCAGCACCAGCGGAAGCAGTTTGGAAAACGGCAGCTGCAGTGTCTCTCTGCTGTGTGAGGCCAGCGTGGGGGCAAGGACCCAAGTGGAGTACAGCTGGGGTCCCGGGCATCCGGGCTCTGCCCTCCACCTCACCCTACCCCCCAACGAGAAGGACAAATCCTACACTTGTACGGCAACAGCTCTTGGCACTTCGTACTCCCGCAAAGTCACTCCCTGCTCTTCAGCAACCAGCGCTGCAGGTGAGGAGGAGCCCCTCCCCCAGCCGGATCCCAAAGGGCGCAGACCCCACCCTCCCACCAGTGCTGACCTCCTGGCCGGGGCGCCCATGAACTTCGGCTGTCCTTTGGGGCGGTCTCACCTTCCCCACCACCACCCTGGGAGGTATTTCCAGGGCTGTGCTTTGGAGTGGATCCTGTGGCAGGAGATCAGCGAACGGGCCAGGATGCCCACTTGCATAACAAATGCCCACCGCAGTTGCCTGGGCTCGAAAAAGGAAGTCGTGCCAGAGCACTGGGCTGGCTGGGGTTTGAGCCACGGGGGTTTGGACCCTGACGGCCCAGCAGCCCCCTCTTCAGGCGGAGAAGGGAGCAGGGCTCTGTGGTGGAGAGGGGCCGGACTGGCTGGGCCTGGCTTCAGGGGCAGCAGCTGGCATTCCTCCTGGGGCCTGGCTCCAGCTCAGCTCCCCAGGCCCAGGACTGGGGGACCCGAGGCTGGAACTCCCCTCCCAGACGGAGGCAAGTGCGGAGTCACTCTGGGCGGCGTGTCACGGAGAGATGCTCAGGGCCCCTGGGTAAAAAGCATCTCTGAAGCATCTTGTTAATTACTTAACTAAATTTATATTACCTCTCACAGCCAGGCAGTCTCGAGGCAGCGAACAACGGTGAAAACACTAAGAAATCTCCGTTTAAAAACCTCGTTTGCTGTCGGCCTGGCTTCCTACTCGTAGAAGAGCTATAGTCTTCCAAGGTGCTCAGTTCTGACTCGGCAGCTAAGGTGCTGCAAAGTCCCAGCACGAGACCACAGAAGGAGCCCTGCAGGATCAGGCCAGCGGTCCACCTAGCCCAGCCTCCAACAGGCGCCTCTGTGGCCAAGCAAGGGTATCTAGGCTGCCCTTCCACACAACATCTGCTGGGCTGGCCTGGCTGGCTCCAGGCGGCAAAAGAGTTTCACCGCTGACACCCAGAGCGGCCTGAACCCAGCACAGCAGAACCGCCTCCCTCTGAAAGTGCCCAGCTGAGGTCCGGCAGGCCAACTACGGCCCTCAAGCAGAGGCCCCTCTGGGCCCCTCCGTCCTTTTCCACTGGGGATGCCCGAGGAGGAAGGGGGCCAGCAGGGGCATCCTGGAAAGCGGGCAATGGCCAGATCAGACCCCTCTGGGTCTGGCACAGCCAGCAGGCGGCCTCTGGAAAGCCCCCAAGCCACAGGGAAGGAAGGTCCGAGGCTCCCACACTGCTTGTGTGTGTGTGTCATCCCTGGCAATCAGTGCACACAAGTACACTGCTCTTGATCATGGAGGTTCCATGAAACACCCCTTCCCTTTAGGCTCCGAAGGTAGCCGTGCTGGTTGGGCTGCTGCAGAGCAGCAAGATTTGAGTTCAGGACCTGACGCTGACTCTTCCCCTTCAGGACTGCCAGCTGCTGGGAGAAAAAAAATGCCCTGTCCCTTTAATGGAGGCTAACCAGGACGTGATTTAGCAGCTCAGTGGGGCCGACCTCCCGCTGCCCCTCCCACACATCAGGCTTCTGCCAAAGGGACAGGGCGTTTTTCTCCAGGCCAGGTGGCAACCCTGCTTCTCCTTGAGTTTGTCTGGGCCCTGGAGCCCCTGAAGGTGACGGCCACTGCAATCTCTTGTGGCAGTGAGTTCCACAAGTTAACGGTGCCGTAGGTACAGCTTTGTCAAGCCTGGATGGCCTGCCCCCACAAATCCCACCTGGGAGAGGGTGGAAGAAAGCAGCCCCCCCCCACCCCCGGCTAAAACGCTTTAGCTTCCCCTGCGCAAGAAAGTTCTCCACCCTTGGGCTGCCAACCTCCAGGTGGTGCCTGGAGATCGCCCAGACTCCCAGCCAGTGTAAGCTGAGTGAGCGTGAGCTAGCTCACCGTTTTTTAGCCTCCGGCTCACACATTTTTGTCTCAGCTCAGGAAGGATGACGCCAGAGCAAACTAATTTAAGCAGCAGCCAAACTGGTCGCTCACAACTTTAATGCCAGGAGCTCACTAGGTAGAATTTTTGCTCACCAGATTCCACAGCTTAGAGGGAGCGCTGTTCCCAACTGACCTCCAGATGGCAAAGCGCAGTCCCCTTGGAGGAGAGGGCTGCTTGGGAGGGAGGGAGCTCTGCCCCACTGCATCCCTGCTGAGCATTCTCCCCTCCTCAGGCTCTACCTCCCACCCCCCCCCCCCGCCCAGAATTTCCCAGCTGGAGCTGGCAACCCTGCGGGAGAATTGAGCCCCTCGCTCCGCCCTCCTTCGCCAGCTCTGCCAGGTCCATCTAGTTCCTGCCAAGATTTCTTAAGCCAGGGAGCGTTTAGGGTGCACCAGCCAGCTTGGTGTCCTGGTCAAGTGCTCCGACTCTGATCTGGGAGAACCGGGTTTGATTCCCCACGCCTCCAATCGCAGCTGCTGGATGGCCTTGGGCAAGCCCTAGTTCTGTCAGAGCTGTTCCCTCAAGGGCAATTCTGGAAAGAGCTCTCTGGGCCTCACCTACTTCCCAGGGTGTCTGTCTGTTGTGGGGAGGGGGAGGGAAAGGAGTTTGGACGCCCCTCCGAGACTCCTGCGGGGCGTGAAGGGCGGGGCCGAAATGCCTTCCTTTCTTCCGCAGGACTCCTCGGCGGGCCCCCCCTCCTCCTCCTCGCCCTCCTGCTCCTGCCGCTGCTGCAGTAGTGACCGGGCCGGCCTCCTCACCGCGGCCGGCTGAACGCAGGACCAGACGCCGTCGGACTTCGGAAGGCCGCCCGGCATGGGAGACCGACCCCCGACCTCCCTGACGGACGGGCGCTGCGCGGAAGCGGGACGTGCCTCGAACGGGCCCGCAAACAGCAGGCAACGCCTCTCCCCGCCCCCCGCCCCCCGCCCCCCATCGGATGGCAGTCCGGCGGCCTTGCGTTGGAATGCGTCCCGTCCCGTCTCGGCCGAGGGGCGCTTCGGTGCTCCGCAGGGCCCGGTCCACCCTCGGGGGTGGGGGGATGGCGGCTCTCGCACAAGACGGACCCCACCAGGATGTCGCCCGGCCCTCGGGGCGATCTGCAGCCCTCCCGCCTGAAGGACGCCGCGAGCGACCCCCTCCCGCAATACGAGAGAAGGAACGCAGCCGGCGGGTCTTCTGCGCAGGGAAGTCTCCGATCTGCCCAGCAGGTGGCGTTGAGGGACTTGCGGAGGCTGACCGGGTTTCTGGGCCGCCTCCTCGCTGGATCTTCGCCTTTTTCTGCACTTCACTTCCAGTGGTGCCCCACTGGAAGTGAAGTGCAGAAAAAGGATCGCATTTGTTCTATGCGCCACAAAAGAACAGCCTGCCCTCCCCCTCCAATCCGAAGATTTGCCTGTGTTGCTTTTGTCTTGTAGAGGGGAGTCTCCGCCCCTTAGTTCTGCTGGCTCATTCCTCTTGTCCTGAAACCCTTTGCTCATGTCCCTGCATCCTCTTGCTAATAAACGGATGTTGTTTTGAACACAAGACACCTACCTCTGCTGTGTGAACCTAAGCACAGGAACCAGCAGGAGAATCCTGTGCCTGATTTGCGAGCGAAAGGGAACACCACACTTTCAAATAAGTCCCAGGGCCTCCGTGTCACTTCCTTCCAGGTATCCAGGCCTGAGTGCTGCCCCCCCCCCCCCCCCCCGGCCAAGCACTTCACTGCAGCAGGTCTGTTACACTAACAGAAATGCTTGATGAGCCCTAAAACTCTCTGAGATATAAGGACAGCTGGAATGGTCCAGCTTTATCCAAAGAAGTGAGGGGTGACTCCCGAAAGCTCCTCCCCTGCCACAAAGGTTGTTAGTCTTGAAGGAGCTCCTGGGCTCTGGCTGTTTTCTCCTGCTGCAGACAGACTAAGAGGGCTCCACCCATCTGGATCTACCTGAAGAAGGGAGCCAGAGACTCAGGAAAGTTCCCCCCCCCCCCCCCCGCCACAAATGGTGTTGGCCATTAAGGTGCTGCTGGACACGGGCTCTTTTCTCCTGCTTACAGACAGACGAACACTGCTCTGCCCAACTCAATCTGTCTTCATGAGCCCCACAGCTGGATCTGAGTCCTGGAGCACCTTGGAGGCCAACAAGATGCTCAGGGTTTAAGTTTTCAGGAGTCAAAGCTCCCTTCATCAAATACTTCATCAGCAGCCCCAGGATTTCTCTCTGGACCCCTTCCCTTGGGGCCAGGGAAGTGAGAAATAAGGCTGGCCAGATCCGGCTCAAACAGAACCTCTCCTGCCCCCCCCCCTATGCTGCAGACCCTGACCCAAGAATCATATGCAAATGCAGTGTGTGAGCCCTCCACACACCCCCCCCCCCGCAGTGAGCAGGGCCCCTGGAACCTTTGGCCTCTGTTTCCACCCCGCCCCCTGGAGCCCTGATAGAGCTGGGGATGCCCTGGTCAATAGTAGCCCCCCCCCCGGACAGGGGCAGCTGGTGGGGGCTGTTGGACCCAACTCCAGCAGCAGGAAGGCAAAAACGGGAGGGAGGCCTGTGCAGAAGAAGGCAGACGGTGGGCACTACATCTCTTCCTCTTGTCAGGTGTGGGGGCAGAGAAGATGTTTTGGGCAGTGGCAGCCATGCCTGGCACACAAGGGGGGGGAGCAAGGCCAGCGGGCACAAGGACAGGGCAGCGAGTCTGCGGCTGGCGGCCAGAAGCAAGGAAAAACAGCAGGCGCAAAGAGGAGGAGGAGGGAGGTGTGGGGGTGCCATAGCTCAGTCGTACAGCCCCTGCTTGGCGTGCAGAAGGCCGCAAGTGGCAGCAGCAGGACAGAGAGGCTGAGAACTTCCCCTGAGAAGGACACCAGAAGAGCCCTGCTGGGTCAGACCATTGAGAGTCCATCTAGTCCAGTACCCTGTCTCACACAGTGGCCCCAACCAGTTCCTCTGCAGGGCCAGCAACAGGGCAGAGAGGCCGAGGCCTTCCCCTGAGAAGAACACCAGAAGAGCCCTGCTGGGTCAGACCAGGGAGGGTCCATCTAGTCCAGTACCCTGTCTCACACAGTGGCCAGCCAGTTCCTCTGGAGGGCCAGCAACAGGGCAGAGAGGCCGAGGCCTTCTCCTAAGAAGAACATCAGAAGAGCCCTGCTGGATCAGACCAGTGAGAGTCCATCCAGTCCAGCATCCTGTCTCACACAGTGGCCAGCCAGTTCCTCTGGAGGGCCAACAACTGGGCAGAGAGGCCGAGGCCTTCCCCTGAGAAGAACCTCAGAAGAGCCCTGCTGGGTCAGACCAGTGAGGGTCCATCCAGTCCAGCCTCCTGTCTCACACAGGGGCCTCAACCAGTTCCTCTGGAGGGCAAACAACTGGGCAGACAGGCCGAGGCCTTCATAAGAACCTCAGAAGAGCCCTGCTGGATCAGACCAGTGAGGGTCCATCTAGTCCAGCATCCTGTCTCACACAGTGGCCAGCCAGTTCCTCTGGAGGGCCAGCAACAGGGCAGAGAGGCCGAGGCCTTCTCCTAAGAAGAACATCAGAAGAGCCCTGCTGGATCAGACCAGTGAGAGTCCATCCAGTCCAGCATCCTGTCTCACACAGTGGCCAGCCAGTTCCTCTGGAAGGCCAACAACTGGACAGAGAGGCCGAGGCCTTCCCCTGAGAAGAACCTCAGAAGAGCCCTGCTGGGTCAGACCAGTGAGGGTCCATCCAGTCCAGCCTCCTGTCTCACACAGGGGCCTCAACCAGTTCCTCTGGAGGGCAAACAACTGGGCAGACAGGCCGAGGCCTTCATAAGAACCTCAGAAGAGCCCTGCTGGATCAGACCAGTGAGGGTCCATCTAGTCCAGCATCCTGTCTCACACAGTGGCCAGCCAGTTCCTCTGGAGGGCCAGCAACAGGGCAGAGAGGCCGAGGCCTTCTCCTAAGAAGAACATCAGAAGAGCCCTGCTGGATCAGACCAGTGAGAGTCCATCCAGTCCAGCATCCTGTCTCACACAGTGGCCAGCCAGTTCCTCTGGAGGGCCAACAACTGGGCAGAGAGGCCGAGGCCTTCCCCTGAGAAGAACCTCAGAAGAGCCCTGCTGGGTCAGACCAGTGAGGGTCCATCCAGTCCAGCCTCCTGTCTCACACAGGGGCCTCAACCAGTTCCTCTGGAGGGCAAACAACTGGGCAGACAGGCCGAGGCCTTCATAAGAACCTCAGAAGAGCCCTGCTGGATCAGACCAGTGAGGGTCCATCTAGTCCAGCATCCTGTCTCACACAGTGGCCAGCCAGTTCCTCTGGAGGGCCAGCAACAGGGCAGAGAGGCCGAGGCCTTCTCCTAAGAAGAACATCAGAAGAGCCCTGCTGGATCAGACCAGTGAGAGTCCATCCAGTCCAGCATCCTGTCTCACACAGTGGCCAGCCAGTTCCTCTGGAGGGCCAACAACTGGGCAGAGAGGCCGAGGCCTTCCCCTGAGAAGAACCTCAGAAGAGCCCTGCTGGGTCAGACCAGTGAGGGTCCATCCAGTCCAGCCTCCTGTCTCACACAGGGGCCTCAACCAGTTCCTCTGGAGGGCAAACAACTGGGCAGACAGGCCGAGGCCTTCATAAGAACCTCAGAAGAGCCCTGCTGGATCAGACCAGTGAGGGTCCATCTAGTCCAGCATCCTGTCTCACACAGTGGCCAGCCAGTTCCTCTGGAGGGCCAGCAACAGGGCAGAGAGGCCGAGGCCTTCCCCTGAGAAGAACATCAGAAGAGCCCTGCTGGATCAGACCAGTGAGAGTCCATCCAGTCCAGCCTCCTGTCTCACACAGGGGCCTCAACCAGTTCCTCTGGAGGGCAAACAACTGGGCAGACAGGCCGAGGCCTTCATAAGAACCTCAGAAGAGCCCTGCTGGATCAGACCAGTGAGGGTCCATCTAGTCCAGCATCCTGTCTCACACAGTGGCCAGCCAGTTCCTCTGGAGGGCCAGCAACAGGGCAGAGAGGCCGAGGCCTTCTCCTAAGAAGAACATCAGAAGAGCCCTGCTGGATCAGACCAGTGAGAGTCCATCCAGTCCAGCATCCTGTCTCACACAGTGGCCAGCCAGTTCCTCTGGAGGGCCAGCAACAGGGCAGAGAGGCCGAGGCCTTCTCCTAAGAAGAACATCAGAAGAGCCCTGCTGGATCAGACCAGTGAGAGTCCATCCAGTCCAGCATCCTGTCTCACACAGTGGCCAGCCAGTTCCTCTGCAGGGCCAGCAACAGGGCAGAGAGGCCGAGGCCTTCCCCTGAGAAGAACCTCAGAAGAGCCCTGCTGGGTCAGACCAGTGAGGGTCCATCCAGTCCAGCCTCCTGTCTCACACAGTGGCCAGCCAGTTCTTCTGGAGGGCCAGCAACAGGGCAGAGAGGCCGAGGCCTCCCCCTGAGAAGAACCTCAGAAGAGCCCTGCTGGGTCAGACCAGTGAGGGTCCATCCAGTCCAGCCTCCTGTCTCACACAGGGGCCTCAGCCAGTTCCTCTGGAGGGCCAAGAAGAGGGCAGAGAGGCTGAGGCCTTCCGCTGATCTTGCCTCCTGGCCCTGGGATTCAGAGGCTGTCTGCCTGTGGACCCATGGCTGGTAGCTCCTTATGGACCTCTCCTTCATGCTTCTGTCAAATCCCCTTCTGAAGCCATCTGTACCTGTGGCCATGGCTGCATCTTCTGGCAGCCAATTTTACATTTTATTCACTCACTGGGTAAAGGAACATTTCCTTTTGTGCAGCCTGAACCTACTGCCCATCAGCTTCATTGGATGCCCTGGAGTTCTAGTACTTTGAAACAGAGAAAAAATGCTTTTTGTCCACCCTCTCTCCCCCATGCATAATTTTATAAACCTCTATCATGTCTCCCTTAGTCATCTCTTTTCTAAACTGAAAGTCAGAAGAACGTAAGAGAAGCCAATGTTGGATCAGGCCAGTGGCCCCTCTAGTCCAACACTCTGTGTGTCACACAGTGGCCAAAACCCCCAGGTGCCCTCAGGAGGTCCAGCAGTGGGGCCAGGACACTAGAAGCCCTCCCACTGTTGCCCCCCCCAAAGCACCAAGAATACAGAGCATCACTTGCCCCAGACTGAGAGTTCCCATCTATACCTTGTAGCTAAGAGCCACTGATGGACCTCTGCTCCAGATGTGTATCCAATTCCCTCTTGAAGCCCTCCATGCTTGTAGCTGCCACCACCTCCTGTGGCAGTGAATTCCACGCGCTAATCACTCTTTGGGTGAAGAAGGACTTCCATTTATCTGTTCTAACCCGACTGCTCAGCAATTTCATGGAGTGCCCACGAGTTCTTGTCTTGTGAGAAAGGGAGAAAAGGACTTCTTTCTCTACCTGCTCTATCCCATGCATAATCTTGTAAACCTCGATCATGTCACCCCTCAGCCGGCGTTTCTCCAAGCGCTAAAGAGCCCCAAGCACTTCAGCCTTTCTTCATAGGGAAAGTGTTCCAACCCTTTTATCATTCTAGTTGCCCTTTTCTGCACTTTTTCCAATGCTAGAATATCTTTTGTGAGGTGTGGCGAGCAGAACCGTACACAGTGCTCCAAATGAGGCCGCATCATTGATTTATACAGGGGCATTATGATACTGGCTGAGTTTTTTCTAGTCCCCTTCTCTAAAATCTCCAGCAGAGCGTTGTCCTTTTTCATTGCCATCACACACTGCATCGACATTTTCCATGAGAAAGCCGCTTGAGACCCAGTCGGGTGCAGTGGTTAAGTGCATGGACTCTAATCTGGGAGAACCGGGTTTGATTCTCCTCCACTTGCAGCTGCTGGATGACCTTGGGCAAGCCATAGTTCTCTCAGAGCTGTCCTTGAAAAAGAGCAGTTTCTGCCAGAGCTCTCTCAGCCCCGCCTACCTCCCAGGGAGTCTGTTGTGGGGAGGGGAAGGGAAAAGAGATTGTAAGCCGCTCTGAGACTCCAAGTGAGTGAAGGGCGGGGTATAAATCCAATCTCTTCCTCTTCCTTTCTGTCCATCAAGTCCCTTTTATTCCTGCCCTTCCTTCCTCCACGGGTGAGCCCTTCACTATGCGGAACAGCTGAACCGGGCAGGATGACCCACAGGGTTCCTCCCCCCCCCCCGCCCCGCCCTCGTTTCAGAGCAGCCCCGTGGGGCCCAGCAGGCCGGGAGAGAGGAGCTGCCAGCAGGCATCAGGGCTGGCTGGGGATTCGAAGCCGGCCTCGCAGGTCCTCGTCAGGCAGGCTGCCCACCCACTTGACCGCTCTGGGCCTACCAGTGGACCTCCCCCCCCCCCCCCCCCCCGCCTCCTCTGCTCAGGCTCAGTTGTGCTCGGCTGCGTCTTCTCTGGGGCTCCTTGCTGGGAAGCAAATAGGCTGCAGGGAAATAATAGCGCCAAGTAACAGCCTCTTCTTGAATGAAAAAGCCATTTGCTCGGATGTTGCCCGCCGGAGAGCCGTTTGCTTCCGGGCACGGCAAGATGGAAGAGATCCTCTCCTTGTCCAGCTGGGAGCTGGTGGGCAGAGTTGATGCCAGCCCAAAAGGAGTCATCTGCGCCTGGTCCCTCCTCTGGGCTCCACTCATAGCCACAAGGACATGGGCTGCAGGCCCACAATTGGGGCAAAGCGAGCGAAGGATTGTCGTGAAGACTGCACAAGCAAGCTGCAGTGTGCACGGGGGGGGGGGGGGGGAGGTGATTCAGCACCCCCACCCCCCACCCCCAGCCTGATCAGCTGCAGATCTGGCCTGTGATCGAGATGGGTTTGTCATTAGGCAAGCAATGTTGCAACATCTTAATAATGGGGGAAGAGTTGGGAATCCGGGGGCACCTTTAAGACCAACAAAGTTTAATTCTGTGCGTGCCCACGAAAGCTCCTACCTGGAATAAAACTTTGTTGGTCTTAAAGGTGCCCAGCTGGACTCAGACTTTGTTCTGTTGCTTCAGACCAACACGGCCGCCCACCTGGATCTAGAACAAAACTTTGTTGGCCTTCCAAAGATGGGCATTACAACCTCAGTGCCACTATTGCAAAGGCCCTGCTTCATGGTGGGAGGGGGCCAATGCTCCCTCTAAGCTGTGGAGTCTGGTGAGCAAAAATTCTACTTTGTGAGCTCCTGGCATTAAAGTGGTGAGTGAGCGATTTGGTTACTGCATAAATTAGTTTGCTCTGGAGCCATCCTTCCTGAGCTAAGACAAAAACGTGTGAGCTGGAGGCTAAAAAACTCAGAGGGTACACGAGGAGGGGGGAGAGACAAAGGAAAGTCTCCAAAGATGGCCTTGGAGCCGAGGGAAGTTCGGGGGGGGGGGGGGGGAGGCTCTGGCCTCAAAGCATCCCAGTCCCAGGCCTTAAAGGTCAAAAATAGCTGCTTGGATTGGGCCCAGAAGCTAACGGGGAAACAAGAGGGAGTGGCTGGGAAAATCAGTGGCATTTTTCAGGCCGTGATGTTATGATCTGATCGCACAGGCATCCTCTGTGAGACACAAGCGGGCAATTTGCTTCAGTTTGCTGCTGGTTTGGCACCACAGGATGGCTCCTTCTCGGGGAAGAGGCACTCAGTCCGTGACTGCAGCAAAGGGAGGCCACAGTGGAAGAAGCAGTCCCCCCCCCCCCCCCCGGGCATTTTGGCTCGGGATTGTGGCACGGGAGGGAAGGCCGAAGGTTCTCTTCCACCTGCACAGCACTTCTGAGCTGAATCGGGCCCCTGAGCCCCTGGGAGTCTTAGTTCCCCAGTGTCACCTATGACAGCCATGTATGATCTAGTTGGGCCCCCCGAGCAATAGAAGAAGAGGAAGAAGAAGAAGAGGAGGAGGAGGAGGAGGAGATTGGATTTCTACCTCGCCCTTCACTCCCCAATGGAGTCTTAGAGCGGCTGACGAACTCCTTTCCCTTCCCCTCCCCACAACAGACACCCTGGGAGGTAGGGGGGTGCTGAGAGAGCTACTTGGAGGACTGCCCTTGAGAGAACAGCTGTGCCAGAGCCATGGCTTGCCCAAAGTCATCCAGCAGGTGCAAGTGGAGGAGTGGGGAATCAAACCCGGTTCTCCCAGATTAGAGTCCGCACACTTAACCACAGCGCCAAACTGGCTGGTGCATCCATTTATGACACTTATTAGCTGCCTTTTTGCCTTGCAGAACTCACAGTGGTTTAAAGGTTCCCCTGGCTTGAAAGCCAGTCAAATCCAACTCTAGGGGTCAGCGCTCATCTCCATTTCCAAGCCAAAGAGCCAGCGCTGTCTGAAGACTTCTCCGTGGTCATGTGGCCGGCATGACTAGACGCCAAGGCGCACAGAACACTGTTTACAGTGTAAATAAAACACCTAAAAGCCCATCATTATAGAAACACCTAAACACCCATAAATTGAAAACTCCAGTTGGAACTGCCAATAAATGAAAAGATAAATTGGTCAAATGCAGTCGTAAATAAAAACAGCTCCACTTGCCTCCTGAAGATGGAAAGCAAGAAGGCCAGGCACACCTCTCTGGGGGAGTTTGTTCCGTAACTGTGGGGCCACCACTGAAAAGGTCCTGTCTCGTGTGCCCACCAGATGAGCCTCTTTGGTTGGTGAGGCAGTCAGGAGGGCCTCTCCCTGCAATCCAGGAGGGGAGCCATGTTGGTCTGAAGCAGCAGAACAAAGTTTGAATCCAGTGGTAGAAAAGAGCAAGAGTCCAGGAGCACTTTAAAGACTAACAAAATACTTGGCATTGGAGGAGCTCTCGTGGGTCACAGCTCACTTCTTCAGTGTCCCGTGACACCTTTAAGACCAAGGCTGTGGTCACACACACTAAATAATCCACTTTCAATCCACTTTCAATGCACTTTCCAACAGATCTCCAGGCAACAGAGCCAGTTTGGTGTAGTGGTTAAGTGTGCAGACTCTGATCTGGGAGAGCTGGGTTTGATTCCCCACTCTTCCACTTGCAGCTGCTAGTATGACTTTGGGGTCAGTCACAAGCTCTCTCAGAGCTGTTCTCTCAAGGGTAGTTTCTGTCAGAGCTCCCTCAGCCCTACCCACCTCCCAGGGTGTCTGTTGTGGGGAGGGGAAGGGGAAGGAGTTTGTAAGCCACTCTGAGACTCCCTTGGGGAGTGAAGGACGGGGTATAAATCCAATCTCTTCTTCTTCTTCTTCTTCTTCTTCTTCTTCTTCTTCCCCTGGAGAAAATGGCTGCCTTGGAAGGTGAAGTCTATGGCCTTAGACCCCATGGAAATTCCCCTCCCCACCCCCCTCCTTAGGCTCCCCCACCGTCTCCAGGTATCTCCCAACCCGGAGCTGGGAGCCCTGTGAAGGGTGCCGGACATCCAGCCCCCTGCTGGGCATTTGGCTCAGGGCCACCAGAGCGGGAAGGGGCCTGTGCTCCTCTGGACCCCTACGGCGGCCTGAGCGCCAGTGACCAGCAGCATTGGGGGCAGCCCCGTGACCAACGCTCCCTCTAAGCTGTGGAGTCTGGTGAGCAAAAATTCTCCTTTGTGAGCTGCTGGCATTAAGGTTGTGAGTGAGTGTTTTGGCGATTGCACAAATTAGTTTGCTCTGGAGCCCTCCTTCCTGAGCTGAGATAAAAATGTGTGAGCTGGAGGCTAAAAAACTGTGAGCCGGCTCACACTAACTCAGCATAGAGGGAACATTGCAGTACTGGCAGCAATGGTGAGTTTCATGCCATGTAGGGATGCCAGCCTCCAGGTGGGACCTGGGGACCCCCTGGAATTACAGCTCATCTCCACACTAGAGAGTGAGAACAGATGCTCAGAGGGTGGGCTCTAGGGCACTATACCCCACCAAGGTCTCTGCTTTCCACGGGCTCCATCCCCAACTCTCCAGGAGGTTCCCAGCCTGGATCTGGCAACCCTACCCCCCATCCCCCACTGGTGGCCAGGGGGGACCCAGACCCAAGAACTAAGCAGGGGCCAGGGGAGTCGGAACCGGGTGGGCAGGGCCTTGCCAAAGAAACATGGCGGGCAGGTCGCTGCCCCAAGGAGCGCACAATCCCACAGCTTCGCCTGTAGAGGAGAAAGCAGAGGGACAGGAGAGAAGAGAAAGGGAAGCAGAGAGAGGCAAAGGAATTGGGGGGGGGGGGGGTGGAACGCATGAAGCTGCCTTCTGCTGAATGAGGCCATGGGGGCCCCTCAAGACCTTCAGGGTCAGTGTCGCCTCCGGCAGGAAAGGGTCTTCCCCGTCACCCCCTGCCTGGTCCTTTGAACTGGAGATGCTGCTGGGGACTGAACTGGGGACCTCCGGCCTGCCAAGCAGAGGCTCTGCCACTGAGCCACCGCCCCTCCCTGAAGGAGCCTGGGCCTGAAGCAAGAATGGGCCTGCTGGCCCGGAGACCATCTCATTGCCCTTCTCTGCGGAGGGCATCTCACCTTTCAAAGCAAAACAGCGTGAATTTCAGCATCTAGCAGTCCAGCTCCCAAAGATGACCCAGCAGTCCGCCTCCACGGGCTACGTGGGCCTCGAGGGGGCTGGGCCATCCGGTCCTGCTGGAGGGTGCAGGCTGAGGGCGGGAGGTAGTGGGGGGGGGGGCAGTGACTGATCTAGAGTGCTGGCCGGGCTGGAGGGTATTTATTTTATTTATTTATTATTTTATTTCTTAAAGTTTATATCCCGCCCTCCCCGCCAAATGGCAGGCTCAGGGCGGCTCACAACAAAGGTTAAAATACAATCAGTTTAAAATAACACATATACTCTAAAACAAGATTGGCAGCATTAAAATATTCCCACAGGTGCGTCTGAACAGCATTCATGCATAGCCCGTGTATAGACATACACTGGCTGGCCAATCGAATTGCCGGCAGATGAAACTGGGCCAGGGCTAAGATGTTTACCCTAGGCGACCCCTACTTGAAAGCCTGGTGGAAGAGCTCCGTCTTACAGGCCCTGCGGAACTGCATCAAGTCCCGCAGGGCCCTGATGTTCTCCGGGAGCTCATTCCACCAGTACGGGGCCGCCACTGAGAAAGCCCTGGCCCGTGTTGATGCCAGCCGCGCCTCTCTCAGTCCAGGTAGGACCAGCCGGTTTTGGGATCCGGATCGTAGTGCCCGCTGGGGAACATATGGAGAGAGACGGTCCTTCAGGTAAGCAGGTCCCCGGCCATATAGGGCTTTATAGGTAAGCACCAGCACCTTGAACCTTATCCGGTACGCTATAGGCAGCCAGTGCAGTGCCTTTAAGGCGGGCTGTATATGCTCCCGTATAGGGAGACCTAACAGCAGCCGCGCCGTGGCATTCTGCACTAGCTGCAGCTTCCGGATTTGGCACAAGGGCAGCCCCATGTAGAGGGCATTACAGTAGTCCAATCTTGAGGTGACCAATGCATGGATCACTGTCGCCAGTTCATTGCGTTCAAGGAAGGGGACCAACTGCCCGATCAGCCGCAGATGGTAAAAGGCTGACCTCGCAGCGGCTGCTACCTGGGCCTCCATCAATAACGTGGAGTCCAGGAGCACTCCCAAGCTCCTGACCTCCGATGCCAGCACCAACGGCACCCCACCGAAGGCTGGGAGAGGGATCCCCAACCCTGGTCCACTCCGACTCAAGCATAGGATCTCCGTCTTCGTCGGATTCAACTTCATTCGGCTCTGCCTAAACCATCCAGCCACAGCCGACAACGCCAGGTCCAGATCATCCGGACTGAAGACCGACTGACCACCCAATAACAGATAGAGCTGGGTATCATCTGCATATTGATAACAACCCAGCCCAAACCTCTGTGCAATCTGGGCAAGGGGGCGCATAAAGATGTTAAACAACATAGGGGAAAGAACTGCTCCCTGCGGAACACCGCAGTTCAGCGGGTGTCTTTGGGAGAGTTGATCCCCTACCGCCACCCTTTGTCCCCGATCCTGGAGAAACGAGGAAAGCCAGTGTAAGGCTAGCCCCTGGATTCCAATATCGGCGAGGCGACAGCACAGTAGCCGGTGGTCGACTGTGTCGAACGCCGCCGACAGGTCCAACAACACCAGCACCGCAGTGCCACCTCGATCCAGATGCCTCCGGAGGTCATCCGTAAGGGCGACCAGCACTGTCTCCGTCCCATGACCTGGTCAAAAGCCGGACTGGAAAGGATCTAACACAGAGGTGTCTTCCAAGAAGCTCTGCAGCTGGTCTGCCACCACCTTCTCGATCAATTTGCCCAAATAGGGCAGGTTAGAAACCGGCCGATAGTTGACTAAATCAGCTGGATCCAACGATGGTTTCTTAAGGAGCGGGCGTACCACTGCCTCCTTCAGGGCACTAGGGAACACCCCTTCTGCAAGGGATGTGTTGATAATCTCCCTAAGCGCCCCTCGTACCCCCTCACGGCTTGCTCTAATTAGCCATGATGGGCACGGGTCAAGCTTACAGGTGGTTGGGCGGACCAGCGAGAGCAAATTGTCAACCTCGTCCAGACAGAGTGGATCGAAGTAATCCAAAATATGACCAGAAGACGGGCTTGGGGCCTCAAGTTCTGCTACTGTATCAACTGTAGCGGGGAGGTCTCGGCGGCGCAACAAGATTTTATCTGCGAAATAGTTCCCAAAAGCCTCGCAGCCAATATCCAATTCCCTATTGTTTCGTTTGCTCGCTGGCAACGTCGTCAGTGACCGAATTGTCCTAAATAATTGGGCTGGGCGGGAACTCGCAGATGCTATCTCAGTACGGAAGGGGCTTCCAAATAGAGAGAGAGTGAGAGAGGCGAGAGATGTTAGTTGCATGGGAACACCACTCATTCGGGCCTGCTGCCGCACAGCCAGGGCCAAGCACCAGAGGGCAGGGGTTCAGTGCCCAGGTCGGCAGGGGCTTTAGTGCAAGGGCTCCGGAGGGGCCCCAAAGAAGATGCTTTTCAACCCTGCCAGCTCCCACTGGGCAGAAGAGCTCACTCGGAAAACCCTGAGCAGTCAACGAGCACTCAAATGGGAGCAAGGGCATAGCCAGACCCATAGCTACAGTGGGGCTTTGGGGGGCTCTGCCTCCTTTCTTAAAAGCACGGCCCCACAAGAATTTCTCCTATAAATGAGAAGAGTTTTTCTGCCTAAGTGTTAGCTTTTTTAACTATAGGAGCCATCACCCCCCACCTGCTGACTTGTTATCACAATTGCTGCTTAGGCTGGCAGAAGTGATTAACTTGCAGCAGCTGCGAACTGTCAGCTAAAGTGGCTGACAGCTTGCAATTTAGAGATCTATCCTGGCAACAGCTTTCTATTGGCTCAGTGGCTAACAGGCTAAGGGGGATTGCTAGCATAAGAACACCTATGTAGAATAGACAGCAGGAGAAGACAGGTCGGTCGGTCGGTCGGTCGGTCGGTCGGTCCGTCCGTCCGTCCGTCCGTCCGTCCGTCCATCCTTCCTCAGGATTCTGGCTTTTCTTTCTATGCTGAGAACTTCAGCCCCACCAGAAAAATTTTTTGCCCCACAAGCCACAAAATCCTGGCTACAGGCCTGGGCATAGCTGTGGGTGGGACCCAGCCATCTAGGTCAGCAGCCTCTCCTGCAGTGCTGCAGAACTGGGACAGCCTGAACACCCCCCCCCCCCACACACACACACACCGGTGTCAAAGCCGGCCCTTTCAGTCTGACTGGCAGCCGCTCCACAGGCCCTCCAGGTCTTCCCCAGCATATTCCTCTGGGGACTGAACTGGGGACCTCCTGCCTGCCAAGCAGAGGCTCTGCCACTGAGCCATCCGCCCCCCCCCGGGAGCTGCCCCAGAGAGGGCAGTTCCATGAGATGCGATGCCACATTCACAGCAACAGCAATTGGGGGGTGGGGGGCTCCCCCCTCACTCCCGCTCTGGGCGGATCTGGGCCCTGGCTCTTACAGGCCCATCCTCACTTCTCATATTTACGGTTCCAAATCAGGAGGGAGGCTATAATTCAGGAGATCATAAAACATCCCTTCGTTTATAATAAGTGAATTATTTACTGGCGACCCAGGCTAAACGCAGAGGGCCATAAATTATGGAGCTACGAATCTGTCAAGACGTTCCCATAAATAAGTAATCCGGTGCCGTCTTCGGGTGCCCACTCAATTACTCACTCCAGCTCCCGTCTAAACGCCCTCCTGGGAAAATCACTCATGGTTCAGGAATTAGGACTGGGTGGAAAAGGCAAAATTGGTAAATTGTGTTAAGGGGGGGTGAGAGAGAGAGAGAGAGAGCATTTCCTGGAGAGGCCCCTTCCTACCCTGCCCCCCCCCCCAGTCCACAGGGAAAATGGCCACGGGTTGAGGGCCCAGAGCCAAGTTGGGTTGCCAACGCACCAGGGAGGACCTGGGGAACTCCTGAGATTACATCTGCAGGCTACATAAATCAGTTCTCCTGGAGAAAATGGCTGCTTTGGAGGGTAAACTCCTTGGTATTATACGCTGCTGACCTCCCTCCCCTCCCCTCCCCAAACCCTTCTTTCCACAAGCTCCACCCTCAAATCTCCTGGAATTTCCCAACCTGGGGTTGGCAACCCTAGGTCCACGACTCCAGCAGCAGCAGCAGAGTTGGATTTATACCCCACCCTTCACTACCCGAAGAAGTCTCAGAGCGGTTTACAATCCCCTTCCCTTCCCTTCCCCTCCCCTCCCCACAACAGACACCCTGTGGGGCAGGTGGGGCTGAGAGAGTTCTCTCAAGGACTGCCCTAGAGAGATCAGCTCAGAGAGAACTTGTGACTGACCCAAGGGCACACCAGCAGCTGCATGTGGAGGGGTGGGGAATCATACCCGGTTCTCCCAGATTAGAGTCCGCGCTCTTAACCACTACGCCAAACTGGCTCTCACCCAGGGGTTGGCACAGGGGGAGTCAGTGCAGCTTCTGAAAGGGACATCTTATTTATTTGCTTTATTTATCCTCCACCTTTCTCCTGGAGATTCAAGGCGGAATATCCAGCGTACACCAATGCAGTCCAACACTGTGAGACAGGGAAGAAGCCAGGCCAGAGGCCGAGGGGCACAAAAGTTAGAAACTGTGTGGCAGGGTCTCAGACAGCACAGGAAGAGCAGGTTAGTGCCTGCCACAAAGACCTAATGTTGTAGGCGCAGTGGGGCAGATCCTGTTCGTTTTGCACAAGTGCCTTCTGGCACCTGAGGTGGACCGAGGTGATTTGGTGAAGACGGGCAGAGTCCCGTGAGAGTCTGTAGCAGCAGCGAAGAGGGGGAGTCCAGGAGCACCTTCGAGACTAACCAAGCTGCTGGCAGGGGAGGGAGTCGCTGCTCCATTCACGAGTCCCTTCTTCGGATACCAGTAGAATCAGGTAGAATCTGGAGAAGGGAGCCAGTGACCCAGGAGAGCTCCTCCCCTTCCACAAAGGTGGTTAGTCTTGAAGGTGCTCCTGGACTCTGGCTCTTTCCCAAGCTAGAAGGCGATGGGAGAGACCCCTCTCTCTGCTGGAGACCCTGGAGAGCGGCTGCCAGTCTGAGCTGACAATACTGTTCTGTATTGGGACTGAAACATGGCAGGACTGTGCCTCCAGAGACTAGTTGAGCTTGGAGCCTAAGAACAATAGCCCACTAGGATTCTGGCAGTAACCAGCCAAGCAGTAATGTTATTTAAATAGCCGATCTTTGGGAGTGGCGACTGCATGCTATTTAAACAGGGCACGCGGCCCTGGTCTTGAGACCGGCTCTGGCTGAAATCACAAATAAAGTTGAGCTGATCCCTAGCAGTGAGGAGTCGGCTGATCCAGGGGACCCCACTACTGAACAGATACTGCCTTTCATGGACCGGGCAGGAGGGGGTGGGAAAGACCCCCGCCTGAGAGACCCTGGAGAGCGGCTGCCAGTCGGAGTAGACAAGACTGACCTGGATGGCCCAAAGCGGGTTTGGCTCTGTAGGAGGCAGCTCTGCATATGCAGGTGGAGGTTGCCCAGGATGCCAGAGGTGGAGGAGTCTGCCGTGGGAGAGAACAGCCCCCGGAGGTGCCCCTGGCCCTAGCGGGTGGCCCGCGGGGGAACCCCACTTCTTCCCCGCCTCACTCCACTGAGGGGCCCTCTTTCTCCTCCCCACGCCAGCCCTTCCTCCTTTCCATGGCTGCCTCCCCACGACAGCTCTGGGCCCGGAAGGGTCCTTGCCTCCCAGCAGTGCCAGGAAAAGGGGGGCAGGCAGGGGGCTCCTGAGTTCCTCCCCAGGGTTACCAACCTCCAGGTTCCACCTGGAGACCTCCCACTCTTACAATTGATCTCTAGTCAACCAAGACCGATTCCCCTGCTGGAGAAAATGGCTGCTCTGGAGGGTGGGCTCTATGGCATCATGCCCCGCGGAGGCCCCTCCCCTCCATAGGCGTCAACTTCAGGGGGGCTGGGGAGGTGGAGCCCCCCCACCAACCTTTCCAGGAGGTCCTGAGCCTCCACCGGAGACAATGGACTGTGATGTCTCTGGCCCAGCCCCAGCTCCTCCCACCCCGGGAAATTGGAAAGCCTACCGCCTTGCGTCCCCTCCGCTAACCCTGACCTCCCCAGAGTCCACCCCCCAATTCTCCAAATGCTTCCCAGCCCAGAGCTGCCCCCTGAGCTCCCCCGAGTTGCCGAGTGGGAGGCTGGTGGGCGATGGGATCCTTCCCCTCCTGGGGCATTAAAAACCCTGGGTCTGGCCCTGATTCCATGATGCTCTAGCCCAGTTGCTAGGGCTGCCAGCCTCCAGGTGGCACCTGGAGATCTCCTGCTGTCAAAACTAATCTCTAGACGGCCAAGATCAGTTCCCCTGAAGAAAATGAAAGGTGCTTCGGAGGGTGGACTCTGTGGCAGAAGAAGAAGAAGAAGAGATTGGATTTATACCCCGCCCTCCACTCCCCAAGGGAGTCTCAGAGCGGCTGACAAACTCCTCTTCCCTTCCCCTCCCCACAACAGACACCCTGCGAGGTAGGTGGGGCTGAGAGAGCTCTTTCCCAAGCTGTCCTTGAGGGAACAGCTGGTACAGAACTATGGCTTGCCCAAGGTCATCCAGCCAGGTGCAAGTGGAGGAGTGGGGAATCAAACCCGGTTCTCCCAGATTAGAGTCCGCGCACTTAACCACTACACCAAACTGAAGAAACTGGGGCCCCCACAGAGAATGCACGTGGACAGGCACCTGCTGATCTCACACGTGTTCAGAGTGGTGCACGCAGACTCACGCAGAGAGCGCCCATGCGTGCCTTCCAGTTGCCTTGGCCCAGACGAGTGGATTTACACCCTGCATCGGCCTGCTGTATTTCTCTGGAACAACCCAGCCTTCCCCCCAGCCGTCACCTGGCGCTCCCCACAGGCGCAGCGGAAGCCCTCTTGGGCCTCTGGCCTGTTATAATATTTTATAGGCACTCGTATATCCTGCCCTGAGTGAGCCGTAGGTTTTACTGGGCCTGCAACGACTGCCCAGGAAATAAGCTAGCCCCCCCACCGCTCCCCACCACACCCCGACCCATGCAGGGGATTAAATCTTCACTGGCAAAAGGCCTTTGGCACGCACTGTTGCTGCCTTTGTGCAGGGATAAATATTTCCCCACCGATGACCATTAAAGCAATGGCAGCCGGAGCAGGGTCGTAAACAGCAAGGGCCGCCCGAGGGCCCGTGGAGGGAGCTCATTCGGGGTTTATGTCCCCTCGTCTTTCACCTGCACACCGCCGAGGGGGGGGGGGGGGAGGCTGCCAACAGGCGCCTCTTTGGCCAAATAACTTTGTAGGTGGGAGGAGTCAGGCTCTGAGGGGGAAGTATCTAGGCTGCCCTTCCACACAGCATCAGCTGGGCTGGCTCCAGGCAGCAAAAGAGTTTCACCGCTGACACCCGGAGCAGCCGGAACCCAGAACCGCCCCCCTCTGGAGGTGCCCGGCAGGAGTCTGCTGGGTCACCAAGCCCCACTGGGCCCTCCTCTGCCTGCAGAATCGGGGCCCCTCCCAGCTAAGCTTCCATCCATTCTTCTCCGCTGGAGTTGCCGGCTCCCATCTGTGTGTGACTCCCATAGCGAGGAACTTTTGGTTCAGTGATACGGGTTGTGGAATGGCATTCTGTGGGTGAGAGCCAGTGTAGTGTAGTGGTTAACAGCCTGGACTCTAATCTGGGAGAACCAGGTTTGATTCCCCACTCCTCCGCAGGCAGCTGCTGGTGTGACCTTGGGTCAGTCATATGTTCTCTCAGAGCTGTTCTCTCACAAGCAGTTCTCTCAGAGCTCTCTCAGCCCCTCCTACCTCATAGGGTGTCTGTTGTGGGGAGAGGAAAGGGAAGGAGATTGTAAGAGCCAGTTTGGCATAGTGCTTAAGAGCATGGACTCTAATCTGGGAGAACCGGGTATGAGTCCCCACTCCTCCACATGCAGCTGCTGGTGTGACCTTGGGTCAGTCAAGTATTCTCAGAGCTGTTCTCTCATGGGAAGTCCTCAGAAGAGCTCTCTCAGCCCCACCTACCTCACAGGGTGTCTGTTGTTGGGAGAGGAAAGGGAAGGAGATTGTAAGAGCCAGTTTGGCATAGTGGTTAAGTGCACTGACTCTAATCTGGGAGAACCAGGTTTGATTCCCCACTCCTCCGTGTGCAGCTGCTGGTGTGACCGTGGATCAGCCACAAGTTCTCTCAGAGCTGTTCTCTCAAGAGCAGTCCTTGAAAGAGCTCTCTCAGCCCCACCTACCTCACTGGGTATCTGTTGTGGGGAGGGGAAGAGAAAGGAGATTGTAAGCCCCTCTGAGACTCCTTCGGGTAGTGAAGCACAGGGTAGAAATCTCTTCTCTTCTTCTTCTGAAATAAAACATGTAGTAGGTAGGGTTGCCACTTCTGGGCTGGGAAATGCCTGGAGATTTTGGGGGTAGAGCCAGGAGAAGGAGGGGTTTGGGGATGGATCTCAGCTGGGTAGAATGCCATAGAGTCCACCCTCCAAAGCAGCCATGGAGAAACTGTAAAAAACACAATGGTATCCTGGATGAAGGACTTTGACCACACTATTGATCTTGAAGAATGGTCAAGGATGTGGAAAACACTAAAATACACAAGTGCTGTTTCCTACAAGGAAAATCTGTATAAAATGTTTTATAAATGGCACTGGTCACCTGATAGGATAGCCAAATGTTTCGTCAGTGCTTCAAATCTCTGTTGGAAGTGTGAGAAAAACATGGGAACATTTTTCCACATGTGGTGGAGGTGTAGGAAGGTCCAAAATTATTGGAAAAAGATTCAAAAAATGATCCGAGAAATACTTAATATAGATCTACAATTATTACCCAAAATCTTTCTACTAAATATGCTCCCAGATCAGATAAGTAAACCAGATACAATTTTTATAATTTACATTATCACTGCTGCACGAATTACATGGGCCAAAAATTGGAAGTTAGAAAGTAGCCCCACAATGGAAGAAATAATAAATAAACTAATGGATTTGGCAGAAACAGAAAAGTTAAGCCAGACAGTTTATGGAAAGAGTAAAGAATTTTTGCAAGATAGATGGTCGAAGTTTTATGATTGGTGTAAAAATAATTGAATGACTCAAAATTTGGTTATGGTAAATGTAAAAAAAAAAGTGAGATATACTTAAAAGTGATGAAACGAGAGTTAAAATATGAACTAGTATAATTTTGTAAGTTAAAATGATTATAGGTTGATATATATGTAAAAATTCAAATTATGTATAATGAGAGAAAAATCATGTGTTTGTAAAACTAAATAAAAATATTATGAAAAACAAAACAAAAACAAAGCAGCCATTTTCTCCAGAGGAACCAGTATCTGTAACCTGGAGACCAGTTCAGGGGTGGGGGGGATCTCCAGCCAACACCTGGAGACTGGTAACCCAGACGTTCAGTCCAAAGGCAGTTGAGTGCTGACAGCCTGTGAGAGGCCACACGATCTGCCCAGGGCCCCAAGGAGTCCCAATCCTTCTGATGTGAATCCCCGCCTCTCCCCCTGGACTAGCACGCCCTTCATTGCCATTCAAGGCAGGGTTCCTTCCTTGCAAATCCGCTCGGACTCTGCCCTGTCCTCTAGCGCTTCCATTGCCCTGAATACGACAGCTGAGCTCCATCCCTTGGACCCTGTGGTGGAATTGCTGGGGTGTGTTGGGGGGGAGAGCACGCTGATCCACCCCGCACGCCAGCAGCAGCACTCTGTGGCTGCCCTCTCCCAAGGGGCTTCAGCTGGGGCCGTACAGGACTTATTGGAGACAAGCCTCTTCTCCAAAAGGACACTCTTTTCCAGGAGGAGGAGGAGGAGAAGAAGAAGAAAAGATTGGATCTACACCCCACCCTTCATTCAAAGCCTTAGGGCGGCTTACCATCTCCTTTCCCTTCCCCTCCCCACAACAGATACCCTGTGAGGTCGGTGTGGCTGAGAGAGCTCTGACAGAGACTGCTCTTTATCAAGAGCAGCTCTGAGAGAACTATGGCTTGCCCAAGGTCACACCAGCAGCTGCAGGTGGAGGAGTGGGGGATCAAACCTGGTTCTCCCAGATTAGAGTCCGCGCACTTAACCACAACACCAAACTGGAGCAGATCTGACTGGAACAACCAACGAGGGGTGCCCCAAACTCCTGTCCTGATGCCCCTCTTCGGAAAAGAGAAGTTCTTGGGAGGACAGCCGGGAAGCCATTCCATCCATCTGGGTGGAGTGCGGAAGGGAGAAGACTCAGGAGGCGGAGGGATAGATCATGTGACTCCAAGAGAGCGGCAGGTTCCACTGGATGCCGTACACCTGGGATCCCCGACCTGGCCCTCATTGGGGGTACCAGTGCTGCTCACCGACCCATTCCCTGAGGCCCACAAGCGTTTTCAACCAGTGGGTGGCGCCAGGCGCGGCCTTTGCCCAGCAAGGTTTCTGACTGGTCACTGGAGATCTGACTGGCAGTGCAGAACCCAAGGCCGCCCAGAACGTAGCGCTTTTGCCTGAAATGCTGCCAAGTTATCATCGTGAGAGTCCTGCATGCCCCCCCCCCCCACTCCCGGACGCATGGTGCTTGTTCAACCACCTCTCTCGGGGCAGCCATGATGTTGGGGTCGTCCCCTCCGCCCTGTGCCAGGATCCCAAAGGTGCCTGCAGGCTCACAAAGGGCGGGGACCCCTGGCTGCCTTAAACTGACAGCTCAGCAGTTTGTTTTGTATCCCGCCCTCCTGCCAAGGCCGGCTCTGGGTGGCTTACACAAACTACACTGAACAGCTAAAACACAGACCTCAATAAAAACCACAACAATGTAGTGATAAAAACATAGTGCCAAATGCTAGCGCAAGTCAGAAATGTTGGTGGCATTAGCAGCGTCCAGCATTAACATACAGTCAGCTGACATCCTCGTCTGCGTAGGCTGTTAATCGTGACCTTAATAGTGACGTTGCAATTGGGGCCAGGGTCTCAATTTATTGGGGGCGGTTCCCTAATTGAAGGCCTGGTGGAAGAGCTCCGTCTTGCAGGCCCTGTGGAACTGTAAAAGGTCCCGCAGGGCCCTGGTGTCATCCGGGAGCTCATTCCACCAGTGCGGAGCCGCCACTGAAAAGGCCCTGGTCCCCATCACAGACAGCCTAGCTTCTCTTGGGCCCGGAATGGCCAGGAGGTTATGGGACCCAGTGGTGATCAGGCAGCCAACAAATCGACAGGCTGTTAGGCTGTTCGCACCCCGACCGTGTGAGTCTCTTAGCAGGAACCGACTGCCTGCAGCCCCCACAAGCCACCGGCCCGTCCAGTCCAACACTCTGTGTCACACTGTGGTCAAAACCCTGGTGCCCTCAGGAGGTCCACCAGTGGGGTCAGATATACAAAAACATACACGCAGTTATTACAAAGTAGATTTTAAAAAAGATATTGGCCCTGGTGATAGCCTCAATTAAGAATCAAATTGTACAGCGACAACCAAAAATGACCATTATCGACCCTGACCAGACATGTTTCGGCCCAATGGCTTTCCTCAGCACTCATACAGATGATGTTACAGAGCGGCTCCTGACATTACCGTGCAACAAGAGTTTTTTAATAAATTGACTAAGATGACTTTTTTGTACTGATTCTTGTCTGTAACCAAAGGTCGTCTGCTGCCACGGTCAGGTACGCCTTCCTCTAGCGGTGGTGGTACAATTGTGTTCCTTCCTCCCTTGCTCAGAAAATGCGATGCAGCCAGGAGTCAAGAGTCATGTTCAAGCCAGTTTCTGCCTCTGTTAAAGATAGGAAGGAAAGGACTGCGCTCGCATGGCCTCAGGGAAGACGCAGAAGGGCAGGGGGGGGGGTCCACAGTTCTTTGCACAGCCCCAAGTCGCAATGCTGCCCCCTCCTCCTATCAGGATACCCTCCCAAGGGGCAGGAGGCACTGCAGAAAACTGTGCCCGGGGGTCATTATGCAGCATGCAGCACCTCTCCACATGCCGATGAGCATAAACCAGAGTGCTGCTTGCATGTCCTGGCCTGCCCCCTTGCCGTAGCAAGCAGATGTATTATTTTACTTTTAATTTTTATTTACTTCCCCTTTCTCCCCAGTTGGGACCTAAGGCCGCTTACATCATTTCCCTCTCCTCTCTTTTATCCTCACGACAGCCCTGTGAGGCAGGCCAGGCAGCGAGGGTGTGCCGGGGCCAAGGTCACCCAGCCAGCTTCCAGGGCACGAGTGGGGGTTCGAACCTGTTCTCCCAGACCCTCATCCAACTGCTGTTCCACATGTCCCAGGAATGAGATGGCCCTCTTGCCTTGGGCCCTGCCGGAGGCTGCTCTCCGCTCAGAAGGGATTTGCCCTCTTGGCTTGTCAGCGAGTGGGCCCGCCTCCCCCCGTCCAGTCACAGAGTCCACACTGGCCAGAGGCTCAGCCCCACTCAGCATTGGGAAAAGTGCAGAAAAGGGCAACTAGAATGATAAAGGGGTTGGAACACTTTCCCTTTGATAAAAGGTTGAAGCGCTTGGGGCTCTTTAGCTTGGAGAAACGACGGCTGAGGGGTGACACGATCAAGGTTTATAAGATTAGGCATGGGGTAGAGCAGGTAGAGAAAGAGGTACTTTTCTCCCTTTCTCACAAGACAAGAACTCGTGGGCACTCCATGAAATTGCTGAGCAGTCAGGTTAGAACAGATAAAAGGAAGTCCTTCTTCACCCAAAGAGTGATTAGCATGTGGAATTCACTGCCACAGGAGGAGGTGGTGGCTACAAGCATGGATGGCTTCAAGAGGGAGTTAGATAAACATATGGAGCACAGGTCCATCAGTGGCTATGAGCCACAAAGTATAGATAGGAACTCTCAGTCTGGGGCAAGTGATGCTCTGCCTTCTTAGTGCTTTGGGGGGGGCAAGAGTGGGAGGGCTTCTAGTGTCCTGGCCCCACTGCTGGACCTCCTGAGGGCCCCTGGTGTTTTTGGCCACTGTGTGACCCAGAGTGCTGGACTGGATGGGCCACTGGCCTGATCCAACATTGGCTTCTCTTATGCTCTTATGTTTTCTTGAACCCTGCCGCCCAGCCATCCAGGCTCCCCCCCCCATGGGCCTCCTTTCCAAACCCACCCACCCACCCCCTCGCCTGACCCTCCTCAGCTGGTCTGGTCAGATGGGAGAGCTGCCTGTCAGGGGGGCTCAGCTGGAATCCCACCCCCAAATTAACCAAAGGGAAGGTGGGAGCCCCCCCTCCTGGACCCCGCTGCCTTGGCATGACCGCTTCCCTGGGCAGCCGCTGTCCTCTTCCGTATCTGTCTTCCCAGGCCGGACTTCTGCAGCAGGATTGTTTTGTGCCTAAATGGGAACTAATCTCATGCCTGCTCACCTTCCCACCTAGCAGGGGAACAAAGAGACATTCACGCAGCAGCGTGCCAGAGACTGCAAATTAAGATTGGGGGGGAGGGGAGACGAGAGAGAGAGAGAGAGAGAGAGAGAGAGAGAGAGAGAGAGAGAGAGAGAGAGAGAGAGAGAGAGAGAGAGAGAGTGCACACGCACAAGGGCAAAGCAGGAGCAGAGCTTCCTTCCTTCTCCAAAAACAGTTTCAGAGGGGAGCCTTGTTGGGAAGAAGAAGAAGAAGAAAAAGAAGAAGAAAAGGGGGAGGAGGAGATTGGATTTATACCCCGCCCTTCACTACCCAAGGGAGTCTCAGAGTGGCTTACAAACTCCTTTCCCTTCCCCTCCCCACAACAGGCACCCTGCGAGGCAGGTGGGGCTGAGAGAGTTCTGGCAGAAGCTGCTCTTTTTCAAGGACAGCTGTGCCAGAACTACAGCTTGCCCAAGGTCATCCAGCAGGTGCAAGTGGAGGAGTGGGGAATCAAACCCGGTCCTCCCAGATTGGAGTCCGCGCACTGAACCACAACACCAAACTGGCTCCTCTCTAGTAGCAGAGACCAACCAGATTTTTTTTTGAGGGGGGGGGGGTGTTAGAAGCTTCAGAGAGTCTGAGGGTATTTGACGAAGGGAGTTTTGACCCTCACACTCCCAGAATATTGTCGCTGTCCTGTGGTGCTGGACTCTGATTCAGCAGTCCTCCAAAAAACAGACCACAGTGAGGGAGGGCAGGGTGGGGAATGCTTCCTGAGCTCAGTCACCAGAGCTCAGCCAGTCGTTCCAGGCAGCTCAGGAAAGCGAGTCAGGCCACAAAGCTTGGGGGAGGAAATCCCCTCTCCCTTGCCCCTGCCCCAGTGTGAAAGGTCAGCCTGAACATAGGGAGAGGAGGGAGGGGGCTCCCCACATCAAGAGAGCAGAGAAGGAATCCTGCCTGAAGGCCGTCTTTGGGGAAGGCCCTTCTGGCCGCTTGAGGGAACTTCTGATTACGTGAACACCTGAGGCTGCCTTCCACTGAGTCCGACCCCTCCCTGGGCCCACAGGAGTCAGCATCGCCTGCTCAGACAAGCAGCAGCACTCCAGGGTCTCAGGAGGAGATCTTTCCCATCGCCTGCCCCCTGGTCCTTTCAAGTGAAGATGTCTCCTCCGGGGATTGAACCTGGGACCTCCTGCCGCATCCACCACAGGTGCTCTGCCACTGAGCCACCGGGCCCTCCCACCATCTGTGCCTTTCCTTGGAAAAGAACCCTTCACCCCGGATAGCTTCGTTTTCGGCAACTGATACACATTTTGCAAATATGAGCAATATCTATTTCTTCGGCATCATTCATTTTGCAGCTGCTCACTCAAGACCTAACAGAAGTTTCTGTAGCGTCTTCTGGGAACAAGAATACAAGAACTCGTGGGCACTCGATGAAATTGCTGAGCAGCCGGGTTAGAACAGATAAAAGGAACTCCTTCTTCACCCAAAGAGTGATGAACACGTGGAATTCACTGCCACAGGAGGTGGTGGCGGCTACAAGCATGGACGGCTTCAAGAGGGAATGGGATAAACATCTGGAGCAGAGGTCCATCAGTGGCTCTTAGCCACCAGGTACAGATAGGAACTCTCAGTCTGGGGCAAGGGATGCTCTGTATTCTGGGTGCTTGGGGGGGCAACAGTGGGAGGGCTTCTGGTGTCCTGGCCCCACTGCGGGACCTCCTGAGGACCCCTGGTGTTTTTGGTCACTGTGTGCCACAGAAGAGTGTTGGACTGGAGGGGCCACTGGCCTGATCCAGCACTGGCTTCTCTCTTACGTTCTTATGTTCTTAACCAACATCGACCTGGTTCCTGAGATTCCACCCGATGCTTCCCATGCTCACAGTTGCCATAAGGACTAGCAGCGTCCTGTTTTTTAAAATAAAACAGAGATGCCATTCTGACTGTGCCCTGCCATGTGGACTGGCACAGGAGGCCCGCCTTCCCCCGGGATTGAATCCTCAGGGCCAGGCAGAGCTGTGGCTGCTGGGAGGGAAACATTGCCAGACACGGAGAGGGCAGATCTCAAAGCAGCCAGGAGGTTGCCGGAGCAGTGGCACCAGCGCCTGAGGGGTGCCTTCTGCTGGGGGAGGGGAAGGACCTTGGGGCGCCCCTTCCCTCACCCCACGGCAGGCCAGCAGAGAAGGAGAAAGGAGCGCGGCTGGTGCGGTTCTAGCCCTGGAGCAGCCAAATCGGGCCTGCCTTTTGTTTAATAATTGAAGGGAAGTTTGGGGGCAATTATTTATTTAGAGGAAAACAGCGTGTTAACAAGGACGTGAGCCTAATCCTTCGCGACGGCGTGTCTGCCGTATTAGCACCTCTGTCCAAGAGCTGAGCCTGCGAGGCAAACAAACACACGTGACAAATCGGTGGCACGCTCCAAAGACGGGAGCACAGCGCTCCAGGAATTAGCACGTCAACAACAACGGCTGATGGCACTGCGCAAGACTGCCCTGGCCCCCTAGGGTGGGCCGCTGCGCTGCAAAAGCCTCCCGCAACAGGAAAACGGAGCCCGCCTTGGCAAGGATGGGCCGCCCCTCTGCCTCTCCTTCCACAGGAGCCGGGCCTGGGAGGGCTCTGTGGTACATTCATTCATGATGTGGCCAAAGGAGAAAGAAATGAAGCCGAGGAAGAGGACTGCAGGGCGCCAGCTGCACTGTGCTGTGACCCCTCCTACCACCCCCTCCCGCTCCTTTTGCTCAGCTTGGCTCGTCCCACTCCGGCGGGGCAATACCGGTTCCCTCCAGCAGGGGGAGCAAGCAGGTAGCTTTTGCTCCCCCTGCTGGCCGAGGCCGGAATTGCTGGCAAAAGCCAAAGGGGCGACCGTTCTGCAGTCTTGATGGTGGCGGGCGGTGGAGCCACCCACCCAGTCGCCCACCAGTCAGGGGGCCAGATGATGCCCTCTTCGTGCAAGAGGCCTACAGGGGAACAGGCCCTGGCATCGATGACTTCTGTCGGCCTGTAGGGAGAGGGCATGGCTCAGTGGCAGAGCCTCTGCTTGTCACACAGAAGGTCCCAGGTTCACTCCCTGGCATCTCCAGTTAAAAGGGACCAAGTGGCAGGCAATGGGAAAGAGCTCCGCCTGAGACCCTGGAAAGCCACTGCCAGTCTGAGTAGACAATACTGACTGTGATGGACCGGGGGGGGGGGGGGGGATCAGAGTCAGGAGAAAGCAGCTTCATGTGACTGCTGCCTCCCCCCTCCCATGCCAAGCGTCTTTTACACAGAGACTGATTAAAATGTGTGATTCACTGCCAGAGGAAGTAGCGATGGTCGCAGGAATAAACAGCTTTAAAAGGGGATTAGACAGATTTACGGGGGAGAGGTCGACCAGTGGCTACTAGACATGGCCGCTGAGGGGAACCTCCATGTTCAGAGACAACAAACATCTGAATTTCAGAGCCAGGAGGCAACATGAGGAGAAGGCCTCTCTGCCCTGTTGCTGGCCCTCCAGAGGAACTGGCTAGCCCCTGTGTGAGACGGGATGCTGGACTGGATGGACCCTCATCTGACCCAGCAGGGCTCTTCTGAGGTTCTTCTCAGGGGAAGGCCTCGGCCTCTCTGCCCTGTTGTTGGCCCTCCAGAGGAATTGGCTGTCCCCTGTGTGAGACAGGAGGCTGGAGTAGATGGACCTTCACTGGTCTGACCCAGCAGGGCTCTTCTGAGGTTCTTCTCAGGGGAAGGCCTCGGCCTCTCTGCCCTGTTGTTGGCCTTCCTGTGCCTAGTGTCCATTCCCTAATAATAAGAAAACCAGGTATCTATAGGTGGGAAGTCACTTATGGCTCTTCCTGGCACATCATTCCGTCCCCCCCCCCCCCCCATTGCACTGCCTGCTGGGATGTGAGATGGCTCTTCTTGGAACTCCCACCTTCCCCATGAGAAGGGAGGAGGGGAAGATAGAGTTACCCCTAGCAGATGGTTTTGGGTTCTGCTTGGACTTCCTCTCTACCGAGGGGGGGGGCTTTGCAGCTGCCCTAACCCCCCCCCCCCCGCTTCCCCCTACAAACAAAACCAATGTTTGCTTTGGGCAAGAGGAAGGGGCCGGTGGAAGCTGTGGCTGGGGGAGGGGCTCCTCCTTTCAGGGTGGCCCTGTTCTGTGAAGGTGAGGCTTGGGGGATAGCCCCACCCCCAGGGCCTCTGGGCTCCCTTCACTCCGGGCCATGGGTGGCCCTGCAAGGGAGCGGCCCTCCAGGCATTTTCCTAGCCACTGGAAGGGCTGCTCTGCCCCGGAACAGGAAGCCCTGGCCAGGCCGGGCTCCACAGCAGCCTCAGGGGTCATTAGCTCACCCCTCCCCGCTGGTCGAAAGGCCTGCTCTGATTCTGACTGGGAAAGCCCCTGTCCACTTCCCATCACGCTCCTCTTGCCTCCCGCTTGCCAGGGCAAGAGAAAACCACCCCAGCGGAGGCCCAGAATCCCATGGCCCCTGCAGGAGGAGGAGGAGGGCAGGGCAGCGTGGGGGCCCCAGGTCCCTCCAGTGCCGGCTTCAGAGGGGCGTCGGGAACTCCCTCCCAGACCCAGACAGCCATGAGCTGCAGTCCCCCCGCCGGCTTCCGCCCTTTCCCCTCAGACAGGTGGTGGCCCCACCTCTTGGTCGCACCCCACCACTTTGCCACTGGAGGCCCCTTCTTCCTGCCAAGGCTGCCTCTGGCCGCAGAACCCCCTGGCACGTGCAGGCCACGCTCCAGCGAGCACTTCCTTTGCAGTCCCCCTCCTCCTCCTCCTCCTCCTCCTCGGGAGACTGGCCTGCGGGGCTCCCGTGGGAGGCCGGGAGAGCGAACCAGGGTGCTGCTGGGAATCTCCATTTTTGCAGCGGTGCAGTCCAGACTCCAGACATGGTCCCGGCCGGGCCTCCCAAGAGCCCAGGGTTCGTGGCTGCCTCAAAAGGGCTTCTGGAAGAGGCCCAGAAACATTCGACTCTGTAGAAATATCATAATGATCATTTGGATGATTGTCGCAGAGGGTCTTTTGTCGAGCGCAGCACACAGCGGGAGTCCGTTTTGCCTGCTGCACCCAGTGAGAGGGAGAGAAATAAACCTTTCACACACACACACACACACCCAATCCAGGCAGCTGGGGTTCTTCTGGGGTGTGTGTGTGTGTGAGTGAGGAAAAGAGAGAGAGAGAGAGAGAGAGAGAGAGAGAGATCCCAAGAGCAGATAAACACCCCTCTCCTGCATTCTGGAAGCATCTGCCAGTAAATCCCTCTTCAAAGCCACATTTTTCTTCCTCTCCCACAATACTAGAACTCCACAGTACTCAATGAAGTTGTTGGGAAACACACAAATGGAAATACCAGTTTACTTCATGATGCCAGTGGACACAGGGGTCACCACAAGCATAGATGGGTTCCAAAGGGGACTGGAGAGGTTCATGGAAGGTAGATTTATCAGTGGCTACTAACCATGGTGATGGAAGCCTCCATGTTCAGAGGCAGTCAACCTCGGAATCCCAGAGCCAGGAGGCAACAAAAAAGGAAGGCCTCGGCCTCTCTGCCCTGTTGCTGGCCCTCCACAGGAACTGGTTGGCCACCGTGTGAGGCAGGAGGCTGGACTGGAGGGACCCCCACTGGTCTGACCCAGCAGGGCTCTTCTGAGGTTCTCCTCAGGGGAAGGCCTCGGCCTCTCTGCCCTGCTGTTGTCCCTCCAGAGGAACTGGTTGGCCACTGTGTGAGGCAGGATGCTGGACTAGAGGGACACTGACTGGTCTGATCCAGCAGGGCTCATCTTAGGTTCTTATGAACGCCTCGGCCTCTCTGCCCTGTTGTTGGCCCTCCAGAGGAACTGGCTGGCCACTGTGCAAGACGGGAGGCTGGGCTAGATGGACCACCGGCCTGATCCTGCGTAGCAGCTGCTATGTTCTCTTATGCTCAGCTTCAGACAGCTGGAAGGGTATCAGCTTAGAGGGAACACTGCCCTCCCTCCTGGTGCCACAGCCAGAGTCCTTCCTGGAATTCACTGCCACAGAAGGTGGCAGCGGCTGCAAGGATGGACGGCTTCAAGAGGGAATTGGATAAACATCTGGAGCAGGTCTATCAGTGGCTCTTAGCCACAAGGTATAGATAGGAAGTCTCAGTCCGCGGCAAGTGATGCTCTGTCTTCTTGGTGCTTTTGGGGGGGGGGGATGACAGTGGGAGGGCTTCTGGAGTCCTGACTCCACTGCTGGATCTCCTGATGGCCCCTAGAATTTTTGGCCAATGTGTGACAGAGTGTTGGACTGGATGGGCCATTGTCCTGATCCAACATGGCTTCTTTTATGTTTTTATGTCTGGGGCAGTGATGCTCTGTCATCTTGCTGCTGGGGGGGGCAAGAGTGGGAGGGCTTCTGGTGTCCTGGCCCCACTGCTGGACCTCCTGAGGGCACCTGGTGTTTTTGGCCACTGTGTGACCCAGAGTGTTGGACTGGAGGGGCCACTGGCCTGATCCAACACTGGCTTCTCTTATGTTCTTAAGAGCAGAGGTTCATCAGTGGCTCTTAGCCACAAGGTATAGATAGGAGCTCTCGGCCTGGGGCAAGTGATGCTCTGTATTCTTGGTGCTTTTTTTGGGGGGGGGCAACAGTGGGAGGGGCTTCTAGTGTCCTGCCCCCACTGCTGGACCTCCCTCCTGAGGGCCCCTGGTGTTTTTGGCCACTGTGTGACCCAGAGTGTTGGACTGGATGGGCCACTGGTCTGATCCAACATTGGCTTCTCTTACGTTCTTATGTCTGAAGCAAGTGATGCTCTGTATTCTTGATGCCTGGGGGGGGGGGGCAACAGTGGGAGGGCGTCAAGTGTCCTGGCCCCACTGCTGGACCTCCTGAGGGCACCTGGTGTTTTTGGCCACTGAGTGACACAGAGTGTTGGACTGGATGGGCCACTGTCCTGATCCAACATTGGCTTTTGTTATGTTATGTTCCCCCAAAGACCCCAACCAAGCAGGTTTGAGAAAGTGGGTTCTGGGGACGGAGGAAGGACAGCCGGAGCCAGGGGGGCTGTGAGTGGGGGGACTGGAGGCCAAAGAGGAAGGAGCCGAGCCTATGTGCGGAAGCTCCCTGGGAGGGCCCGCCTTGGGGACATGTGCTCTAGCTGTGACTGCACTCGGTCCTGTCCTCCTGAAACAGAGACAGAGGAGACCAAGCTTTGGGCAGCATCTGCCACGCGGTCTCTGGGGGGACGCACAGCAGATGCCAGCTGCACACAGGAACTCGAGGGAGAAGCCCCACAAGGACCCAGCTCTGGTGGGGACTGTGGGACGTGGGGGGGAGGGGCAGCCACCACCTCCCCCCTTCCAGGTGTGGTTTTCTACACAGGAAAATGTGCCTGTCCAGTGCATATGCCCCTCAGCCAGAACTGCTGGAGGCTTTTTCCCCAGCCGGACCACTTGAGCCGGGGGAGAGGGACACTGGCGGACCTGGAAAGTCCCCCCCGGGGGGGGAGGGGGGGCGTGGCTGGCAGCCAGGGGCAAGCCAGAGTCACAGCCAGGCCCACCAGCTGCAGCCACACTGGCAAGAGCCTCAGGGATGCCTGTGCTGAGGCCTGCCTTTGCAGCCGGGGGCCAGGCAAGAAATACTGGGGCAAAGCCAGGGCCTCCCACCGGAAGGAGCAGGCACCGTGCAGTGCAGCCAGGACCCCTCCAGCGTGCCTCGACCGACCGTGGTCCTTTTGGAGGCCCACCCAAGTCCTCCCTGACGCCACATGTACTCCAGCACCTCCTGCTGGGCAAGCCTGGGGGGTCCAGGGCCTGATGTTCTGCCCCTGCTGGCCCCTTTGCAAGGCCCCGTGGTGTGGGTGTGGGGAGGGTGGGCCCTGGCCGTTCCCCGCCTCAGCCAGGCCAGAGCCAAGCAGGCAAAGGGGAGCTGCCCTCCCACGGCAAGCGCTGCACGCGGCCCCAGAGGACAGGTCTGCTGGCCACCTTCGGGGACTGCCTTCCCCTGCCACTTCCCCGGCAGCTGGGGCTCTGGGCCTCCTTCGCAGCAAGGGTCCCCCGGGCGGCAGGCACAGGGCAGTGAGCAAACCCTGAATTGCCAGGGTTCCCAGCCGACACCCTCAAGGGGAGAGACCGACTTTAAACAGCTGTTCTCTGCTGGCCGAAGAGGGTAGGAGCTGTGCCCGTCTTCCTCTTCCAACGATGCCGGCCCATCAAGGATGGGCACACCGGGCAGGAAAGCTTGCCACCATTCTGCAAGGCAACCCAGGAAACCTGACTCCAGCCCGACCGAGCCCCACCCGAAGCCCAGAGAAAAGCGTTTGCCTGGGAGGGACATGCGCATCCCCTCTGGAGTGCCAGTTGCCCAGCAGCAGAAGACTAGCTTGTGCGCACTGGTGGGGCTGGCAGAGCTGCGGTGGGAAGCGGCATCTGCCTCTCTCCAAAGCCACTGCCGCCTGCGAACGGGATTAGGCCTGCCTCACTGGTTCCCGGGTTCAACCGAGGCGCGCCTTCTGCTCAGAGAACGTCCACCGGTCCTTGGGCGAAGGGCAGCGGTGAGAGCCTGGGAGCAGAGCTGGCATGATGTGCCTGGTGCATGGCTGCAGCAGTCCAGGCGGAGACAGGCAGGAAGCAGCAGGAAACCTCCTCCGCTGGCGCTGCCTGATTATGGCCTGGGGACCAGTTTCTCCTGGGGCTCCCGGCTAAAAGAGAAGTTGGCCCGAGGTGGCCTTCGTCTCCTCCCTTGGTGGTCAGCGGAGTGGCTAGAGCATTGGGTCCACTCACTGGTCAGTTGCAGCCCCCACTTCTAGGAGCCGTGTGACACAGAGCGTGGGACTGGAGGGTCCCACATTGGCTTCTCTGGTGTTCTTATTAACTGGCAGACATCGCCGGGAGGGGGGGGGGGGGAAGGCGGAGAGGTTGTGGCGCAGCTGAGCTGGGCTTCCCAGAGACGGGGAGGCTCCTGCTGCTGACCCACCTCTGCAGGGCTGCTGTGAGGTTCGCAGTACCAAAAAGCACTTAGGAGCATCCTGGAAACGTGTTTGCAGTTGCTGGAATTCAGATGAGTCTCCCGGGGGACCTGAAACTCCTTAACTGTGGTTTCAGGTCTTCAGGATGGAGACCCCCCTCCCCCCCCAGCTGGCCTCACCTCGGAAGCGGATTATTACATTCCGACCTAAATGCATTCATAGCCCTCCTTTCCCTCCGGTCTTTCATACACTGATGGTATAGTATTTTATTATGTTTTTAACTTAATCTAAATTATCTATTGTTTCTATCTTGATGTAAACCACCCTGAGCCCTGTTAGCAGAGAAGGACAATAGATAGGTAGGTAGGTAGATGCCAGTGTTGGATCAGGCCAATGGTCCATTCAGTCCAACACTCTGGGTCACAGTGGCCAAAAACACCAGGTGCCCTCAGGAGGTCCAGCGGAGGGGCCAGGACACTAGAAGCCCTCCCACTGTTGCCCCCACCTTAAGCACCAAGAATACAGAGCATCACTTGCCCCAGACTTGGAGTTCCTATCTATACCTTGTGGCTAAGAGCCACTGATGGACCTCTGCTCCCTATAAGAACATAAAGAGAAGCCAGTGTTGGATCAGGCCAACAGTCCATCCAGTCCAACACTCTGTGGCACACAGTGAGCAAAACCCAGGGGCCATCAGGAGGTTCACCAGCAGGGCCAGAACTCCAGAAGCCCCTCCCACTGTTGCTCCCCAAGCACCAGGAATACAGAGCATCATTCCCCCAGACAGAGTGTTCCGTCTATACCATGTGGCTAAGAGCCACTGATGGACCTCTGCTCCATAGGCTGATCCAATTCCCTCTTAAAGCCATCCATGCTTGTAGCCGCCGCCACCTCCTGTGACAGTGAATTCCACATGTTAATCACTCTTTGGGTGAAGGACTTCCTTTTATCTGTTCTAACCCAACTGCTCAGCACTTTCATGGAGTGCCCATGAGTTCTTGTACGGTGAGAAAGTGAGAAAAGTACTTCTTTCTCTACCTGCTCTATCCTGTGCATAATCTTATAAACCTCGATCATGTCACCCCTCAGCCGTCGTTTCTCCAAGCTAAAGAGCTCCAAGCGCTTCAACCTTTCTTCATAGGAAAAGTGTTCCAACCCTATTATCATTCTAGTTGCCCTTTTCTGCACTTTTTCCAATGCTATCTTTTCTGAGGTGTGGCGACCAGAACTGTACACAGTACTCCAAATGAGGCCCCACCATCGATGTATACAGGGGCATTATGATACTGGCTGATTTGTTATCCATTCCCTTCCTAATAACCCCCAGCATAGCGTTGGCCTTTTTCATTGCAGTCGCACACTGTCTCGACATTTTCATTGAGTTATCTACTATAACTCCAAGATCTCTCTCTTGGTCAGTCTCCACCAGTTCGGACCCCATCAACGTGTATTTATAGTTAGGACTTTTGGCTCCAATGTGCATCACTTTGCACTTGGCCACATTAAACCCCATTGGCCACCTTGATGCCCACTCGCCCATCCTCAACAGATCCCTTTGGAATGCCTCACAATCCTCCCTGGTTCTCACCACCCTGAACAACTTTGTGTCATCTGCAGATTTAGCCACTTCACTGCTTACTCCCAACTCCAAATCATTAATAAACAAGTTAAAAAGCATCCGAGTACTGATCTAGATAGACAGACAGACAGGGTTAATCCTCTGGATGGGACGGGGCTTTGCCATCAGAAATCCCACCGGGGGCAGGGGCCATCTTAGGAAGCCCCCCCCCCCCCCGCCGAGCTCGTCCGGGCCGCGGGCGGCTGTTTTCGGGGCAGCGAGGGCGGCCAGCGGCCAGCAGAGAGCAGCAGCGAGCCGTCAGAGCCTCCCGCGCCCGGGCGGCCGAGAGAGTTAAGGGGGCAGGTCAAAGTCGGTGCGTGGCGGCGCAGGCCGGCGGGGATCCATCCGCTCCACCTCCTCTCTCGCCCCAGCTCCCCGCTGGGATCGACCGGGGCGGCTGCCCCGTTACCCCGTCAACTGCCAGGCCCGGGGCGAAAGAGGCGGCCTGCGCGGCTGGCTCCTCCCCACCGGAGGCTCTCCGGGGTGACTGTGGCCGGGCGGCCCCTGGAAGTTCTCCCAGGCGCGCGGGTGTGCGAGGGCCGGGCGGGCCCGTCGTCACTTGCCAGCCCCGCGGCAGAGGCTCCGCCCGAGGGGAGCCCCGTGACCCTTCCCTCCCCCGCCCCCCGGGACCGCCCCCAGGCCGGGCCAGTCGCCTTTGCAGCGGGATGGCGGCGCTTCACGCCGAGCGCCCACTGCGGCTTTTCTCCGGCAGCTCCGGCTTAAGCAGCCCAGGAGGAAGAGGAGGGTCCAGCATGCTTTGCAGCCCCTCCTTCCCTCGCGGGACACTGGCCAGTGGGCCGCCATCCAACTTCTGCCCTCCCCGGGCGAGGCGCCCGAGCAAACGGCCCGAAAAGGAGGCGAGCTCTAATCCCGGCTCGACGTGCGTGTGGCTCTCTTGGTGCCGGACTCACTAGAGCTCAGCCTGCCTGCCTCCCTCGCAGGGCTGTTGTGCGGACGGCACTGCCCGGGGAAGGAGCTGGGCCCCAGGGGAGTAGGCCAGCCGGATCCGCTCTTCCCGTGGCTGGCGTGGCGCAGGGTCTGGAGGGGCCTGGCCTCTCCTCGCCCGCGCAAGTCCTTGGCCAGCGGCAGAGTCCGAGGGGGCGAACCGGAGCCCAGCCTCGCCCCTCGCGGAAGGCCCGCCAAACTTTCCTCCGCGCACCCGTTGCTCCGGGGCGAGGGATGGCCAAGGCCGTCGGCCGTACGGCCGGCGAAGTCCTCCATATGCGTACCAGGCGCCCGCGGCACATGGGAGAGAGGCCCCCCGCGCGCTGGCCCGCCCCGCCCCGGCTCCTCCTCTCCCACCCTCGCCGGCTCTGGCTGGCTTCTCCCCCCCTCCCTCCGCCTCTCCTTCCCCCGGCGCGGGGTCCTCCCTCCCTCCCTCGCTCGCTCCCTCGTTCCCGCCCGCCTTCCGTCCCTCCCCGCTCGCCTCGCTCCAAGCCCAGCCGGGTGTTTTCGCCTTTCCGCGAGAGGCGGCGGCGCGTCGCTGGCTGGCTGGCTCGGCGGGTCGGTGCCGGGAGGGAGGCCCGGGCGCCGGGAGCGATGCTGGTCCTGGCCGCGCTCTGGATCTTCACAGGAGCCGGCGCTGCCTTCGCCCAGGGTGAGTCCTCGACGGGACGGCCGCCGCTCCGCTCTGCTCGCCGCCAGACGGCCGTCCAAGAAGCGGAGGCTTCGGGTCGCTCGGCGCGGGCGCTTTCTCCGGCGAAGCCCGAGTCCCGCTTCGGCTGGCGGGGGAGGGGGGGGGGAATCGGGGCTCCCTAAAATGGCCGGGGAGGGGGGAGGCAGCCAGCTGGAACGTCCGGGGCGGGTTGGCTCCAAGCGTCCCTCCGGAGGAAAGTTCGCGTCGGGCTGGGGCTGCGGAGCCGGGCCGGGGTGTGTGTTTCGGGGGCACGCATTTCTCGGCATCCAGGCTCCCCCCCCCAAAGGCACCCCGGCTGATCCCGGGGGGGGGGGGCAGCCAACAGAGAGTTCTTTGCCGGGGGGGGGGGGTTAGTGCTGGAATGTGGCGGTGGTTCCCCGGCGGCCGGACACGTGGTGGGGCACCAAGGCCTGGGCCGGGGGGGGGGTGGTGTGGCTGGGGGGGAGGGGAGGGGTCCCCGCTTTGCCTCGGTGGCTGCAGTCTCTCTCCCTCCCTTCTGGGCTGCGGATCGAGAGGGGGGGGGAAGGGAAGGGGCCGCGGGCGCGCGTGGGAAACCCCAGTGTGGCGGGGGAAGGGCTTTGTCTCGATCGGGGGGGGGGGACACTCAAGGGTGCCGGGGGGGCTTCTGACAGGCGACCCCCAGGAAGCCACGGGGCGGGGGGGGCAGCTTGGGGTCTAAAGACCGTAGGACGGGCAAGTCCCGGGACGTCCCCCCCCCATCCTCTTCCTTCCCCCCCCCCCGGCTCGACCGGGCGCCGCCTGCAGGGTTAGGGGCTGCCGCCGCGTGCGTGCGTGGGCAGGCGGGCACGCAGGGAGGACCGCTTGGGGGGGTGTGGAGTGCCGTCGTGCGCGCAGCCGGGGAGGCTCGGCGGTGAGGGGGGGGGGACTCGAGCTCGGTGGCCGCCGTGAGGGCTAGGAACTTGACGCGCGCCACGGCCTCTCTCCGCGCCACCCCCGAGGTCACCGGCCGCAGCTGCCTCCCCCCCACCGGACACCCCGGAGGGACGGGGGGATCCTGCCGGTCCAGGGCCAGGCGTCGCCTAGGGCCGCCTCCCGGGGTGGGGGGGTGAGGACTCGGGCGGCGGAAGACCGGAGCGGGACAGAGGCCACGCTGGACGTGCCGGGCCAGCGAGAGAGAACCTCCTTGTGCCGAGGCAGTAGATCTTGGCGGAAGGGGGGGGGCTGGGCAGTGGAATCCTCGGGCGGGAGAGCAGAGCTGGCCGGGGGCGGTGCGGGGGAGTTCCCTCCCCCCCCCCCGCGGTCGTGCTCCGCCTGCGTTTTTGTCTGAGACGGCGCGCGTTTCTTATGCAAAATATCTCCTTTCAAGAAGGGGGGGCATATCAGATTACGGGCGGGGGGGAGGTGGAGGGGCCCGGCGGGGCTGCTCATTGGCCGGGGGAGGGACAATAGGAGGAGGGGGTTAAGCCCCGCCCCCCTTAGCGGCCACATTCCTTTTAATTACGGGGGGAGGGGCTGTTGGTGGAGGGGGGGGCTGCTCCTTCCCCCCACTTTGGGAGATCTTGGCCAAGGGGGCGAGATAACATCTTACTTTTGGGCTGCCAGGAGAAGATTTCGGGGGTGGGGGCACAGTCTGGGTCAGCCCTGGGGACTCTCCAGTCCTGGTGCAGAAGCTTGCAAGGAACTGAACCCCCTCCCAACCCCCCCCCCCGGCCCCATGGATTCCCAGGACAGCCAGGCTGTCTTCAGGGCCACAAGTGGTCCAGGGGCTCGTTGTGGGTCACCTTTTGCCTGGAGGGGGCCTCCTTCCCCCGAGGAAGAGGAGAGGGGACACCCCAAAACCATGGACAGGGGACCCACCTCCACCTGTTCTGCCCCAGAGAGCCTTCAGGGGACTGGGGGGGTGGGGCTGTTGGTGGAGGGGGGGGCTGCTCCTTCCCCCCACTTTGGGAGATCTTGGCCAAGGGGGCGAGATAACATCTTACTTTTGGGCTGCCAGGAGAAGATTTCGGGGGTGGGGGCACAGTCTGGGTCAGCCCTGGGGACTCTCCAGTCCTGGTGCAGAAGCTTGCAAGGAACTGAACCCCCTCCCAACCCCCCCCCCCCCGGCCCCATGGATTCCCAGGACAGCCAGGCTGTCTTCAGGGCCACAAGTGGTCCAGGGGCTCGTTGTGGGTCACCTTTTGCCTGGAGGGGGCCTCCTTCCCCCGAGGAAGAGGAGAGGGGACACCCCAAAACCATGGACAGGGGACCCACCTCCACCTGTTCTGCCCCAGAGAGCCTTCAGGGGACTGGGGGGGTGGGGAATGCATCACATAGCTATGGCTTCTCAGCCTCCCCCCCATGCTGTTAGGGAAAGATGGGGGCTCAGAGGAGAGTTGGGGGCTGCCGGGGGGGGGGGGATGGGGGGTTGGATGGGATGGGGGGGGGCTCGGAGGCCTTGTTGCTGGTTTCAGGGGAGACTGGGGGGGGGGCGCCGGCATGCTGAATGAGTTTCATCACTCTTCATTTTTCGCTAAATACTTTCCTGTATTTTATCCAAATGAAAGCCATTCTTCTCCCCCCCCCCCCCCCGCCTCCCCGTTCCAGCCCTGCAGGGATCTTTCCACAACTGTGTGTCACAAATTGATATATTCATTCATTTTCCAAGCCTCTTTCTCTCTCTCTCTCATTCTTTCTCTCTCTCTCTGTGGATTATTTTTCATCTTCTCTTTTCCAGGAGAAGGATGGGAGAAATTTAAAACAGAAAAGATGAAAGCTAATTGTCAGGGGAGGGGGAGGGGAAGGCAAGCTGTGTGTGGGGGAGGGCTCTTTTGTGGATTGGGTCGGGGAGGGGAGGCTGGGGAGCTGCACCCACCCCAGTGCCCGCCCCCATAGCCCAGCTAGGTTGGGCCGTGGTGGGTCCCTGCCATGGCGGGCCAAATGCCCCCTGGAAAGCCCACAAACAGGGCATTGAGACATTGCCCCCCCCACAACACTACCCCAACCACTGATAGGTTGGTTGCTGGTGGGCCCTGCTCCCTGGAATATCTCAAATCTCCTTTAAAGCCCTATCCAAGGCAATGGCAGGGAGTTCCACAGGCAGCCATTGTGTGAAGAAGGACTTTGCCTTGAACTGGTGCTGCTGAATTCTGTTGTTCGGAGAGAGGGAGAGGACGGTCTCCACCAACGCTCCCTCTAAGCTGTGGAGAGTCTTGTGAGCAAAAATTCCACTTCGTGAGCTCCTGGCATTAAAGCTGTGAGCAAACTATTCAGCTACTGCATCCTTCCTGAGCTAAGGCAAAAATGTGTGAGCCGGAGGCTAAAAAACTGTGAGTTGGAGGCTAAAAAACAGTGAGCAGGCTCACACTAACTCACCTTAGAGGGAACACTGGTCTCCACCTTCCACCCCCACCCCCGTCTTGTCTTGGCGAGAAGCTGCTGGGCACCCGGTCCAAAGCTTTCCTGACCCCCTGGCAACACTTCCTCCACTGCCGTTCTAGGCTGAGGAGTGGGGGGCACGGGCTGGGCTGGGCGCTGGGGACCCTGCCGGGGCCAGTGGGCAGGCCTTGCAGAACGGCCGGGACCCAGAGGGCTTTGGGGAGCCTGTAGTGCCCAGTTCCGGGTGGCAGAGGCCTGTGTGAGTGGGCACATGAGCCCACGTCGGGGACCTCTGTGGGCCTAAGAACATCAAAGGGCCTTCTTGGATCAGGTCCATTTTCTTGGCACAGGGACCGGCCAGATCGCTTTTGAGCAGCCCCACAGCTGGGCATGAAGGCAGTGGACCCTCCCCCTCCTCCCCAAAAAGTGGGGCTTGCCAGTTCCGCTGACTCCCTGAAACAGGACCCTCCCTGTTCCATCTTGAAAGCCTCTGAAGCAGACCCCGTGGCCCTGAGCTGCAGAAGTTGAGACAGACTTCCTTTTGTCCCTGCCGCTCTGGTTGCTGACTAAGGGTTTGCCCCCTTGATTTGTAGGGGCCGGATGGTCATGATTCAGTGGGTGGGACTCTGGGGAGGGGCTGTGGCTCGGTGGCAGAACATCTGCTTGGCACACAGAAAGTCCCAGGTTCAGTTCCTGGCATCTCCGCTTTGAAAAGGCCCAGGCAGGAGGTGATGGGAAAGACCTTTCTCTGCTTGTGACCCTGGAGAGCGGCTGCCAGTCCGAGTAGACGAGACCGACCGTGACGGGTGGAGGGTCTGATTCAGTAGAAGACAGCCTCACGTGTTCCTTTGAGGGCCTTTCTGAAGTCCTGTTGTGAATCACAACTTGTGATGATGGTCCTCACTTATTCTGGGGCTGAACCGTGGAACCAGGGTCTGGAGGTTGTGCCCTGGCTTGAATGATCCCTGAACATAAGAGAAGCCAATGTCGGATCAGGCCCATGGGCCCATCCAGTTCAACACTCTGTGTCGCACAGTGGTCAAAACTCAGGTCATCAGGAGGTCCACCAGTGGGGCCTGGAACTTCTTCATGCACTGTACTGTGTTAATGTGTGGACCTCACTGCTACAAAGTGTGGTGCTGGATAAGCTTTACAAGTGTATCACAAAGGGGTCAATGGCTGTTAGCCTTGGTCACTGAATGGAACATCCACAGTCAGAGGAAGCTTACCTGTGAACACCAAGGGCTGCTGTGTTTGTCCCCTGCTTGTGAGAAGGATTGTGACAGCCAGTGTTGGGTGTGGACTGATCGCATCTGGTTTTTGACCACTGTGTGACACAAGCCGGTTTCCTGGCTAGGTGGGATATAAGTTTAAATACATACATACATACATACATACATACATGCATAAATAAGAGTGTTGGATTGAAGGGGTCGTTGGCCTGATCCAACATGGCTTCTCTTCTGGGGCAGTGGTGGACTGGCTTGTTGGTGCTTAGAGGGCAAGAGTGGGAGGGCTTCTGGAGTTCTGGCCCCACTGGTGGACCTCCTGATGGCCCCTGAGATTTGGCCACTGTGTGACACAGAGTGTTGGACTGGGTGGGCCACTGGCCTGATCCAGCATGGCCTCTCTTATGTTCTTATGACTGCAGCTGACCCCACGAGGCATCTTTCATGTTCTCAATGTGGCCAAAGGGGACCGATGCAGACACGCATGTGGGGGGCCTTGGCTCAGTGGTCGAGCATCTGCTTTGCACGCAGAAGGCCCCCGGTTCGAAAGGATTGGGTAGGAGGTGATGGGAAAGAACCTTGGCCTGAGACCCTGGAGAGCCGCAGACAAGGCTGAGCAGGAGGAGGTCTGATTCAGGAGGAGGCAGCGTGGTGTGTGTGTTTGTGTGTGTGCGCGTGTGTGTTTGTGTGTAGCGATCGGCCAGGGGGCTGCCTGCCAGCAGTTAGGCCTGGGGAATGGAGTCCTGGCCTTTCAATAGCACAAATCAGGGTCCCTGGCTTCTCCTCACCCTCGAGTAAAGCCATGTTGCACCAGCTGGCATGCTGCTGTGGCTGCAGAGGGCACACCGGGCAGCCCCTGCGGGGGGGTCCATTTAGAGCCTGGCTGGACAGGGCAGGGGGAGGGACTGTGGTGCAATGGAGGTAGGGGAGCAGAGCACTGTGGGGTGCCCCCTGACATGCCTCTCCGCCTCCCTGCCTCTCCCTTCCCTTTTCCGATCTGGCTTCTGAGGGTTCACCTTCTGGGGCTCCACCTGAGAGCTTCTCATTGAGCCCCCCCCCCGAGGTAGACCGTAGGGCCCCTAAGCAGCTGCTGAGGGCCTTCCCCTCCCACCGAGGGCCAGTGGATGCCCTCTTCCCTGCCGGAGTCTTGCCTCCCTCCTCTGCCTGCCTCACTGCCGGATCCGTCCACCAGCCATGCCCCTCGTTTCGGTCACTCCTTCCTGATCTTGCCAGAGTGGCTCTCTTGGAAAGGCTTGTGTGCCCGGCTCCGGGTGACGCTGGCTCTTTGGCCGGCCTGTGTGGAGGCAGTCAGGGGTGGGCTTCTGCCCCTGCAGGACTCCGCTGTCTGTGGGCATGGCATGCCTGGCTGTGCTAGATCTTGGCCATCCCCAGTCGCTGTGGGTCTCGTCCTGTAGTGGGTCTCGCCCAGGGTCCCTTTGTGCTGTCTCCGCCATACCTCTTGGGAGAGCCAAAAGGACTCGTGGAGCCAAAGGTAGCTTTTTGTTGTGGGGGGGAGGTAATGGGGAGGAATGAGGAATGCACTGTTTCGGGGGGGGGGGGGGTTAAGCGTCTGGCTGGTGTCACCCCAGAGAGCCAGTTTTTGGGCCTCTTCTTTCCTCTTGGAGCACCTCTGGGGGGGTGTTTTTTGGGGGGTCTGGCTATACCACTTGCCACCTGCTCTGGCTGGTCCAGGGCCCTGCAGTCGCCTCCCCCCCCCCCCAGTGCACTTTCCTGCTGGGCACAGGGCCGCCCCCTGGGAAGAGCAGAAGGCAGGCGTCTTGGACATGGGCCAGGGTCTCCCCAAGCATTCCAGGGCTGATTGGAGCCCCCCACCCTCAGCTCTTCCTGAAAAGAAGGCACAGAGAGAGTCAGCAGGGACCCCCTTTTGTTGCAGGAGAAAGGCTGAGTGAAAACACTTCCATAAAAGACACATCAGGGAGGGGATTCGGCCTGGGGTCAGCAGGTGCCCTGTCTGTCCATGGATTTCAAGGCAAGACTGGGCACGATTTCAGGAAGGGGGGGGGGGGTTGATGTCTGGGCTCCAGAACTCTGTGCCAGAGGTGACAGGAACCCGAGAACTTCTTATTGCAAACGCAGAGTGAGGACGTCTAGAGAAAACCGGAAGCCTCCCTTCATTGTATGCATTCCCTTTTTTGTTTCTGTTGATTTTTGTTACTTGTCTGTCTTTTGTTCAATAAAATTTTATTATTATTTTTTTTTAAAAACCCTCTGTGCCAGAGAAACCCAGGTTCTTCTACACCCTCCCCCCAAACAAACTAGACTCTGCCGCTTGCATAGATGGTGGCCAGCGAGGCAGCTGCAGTTAATATCGCGTAGTCTCTGCGTAATTGACTTTGCCTCTGCTCAATGCAGAGAGGGTCAGAGGCCATTGGGGCTCCCCCAAGCGCCAGAACTCTTGCTTTACCACTTCATAGGCACACAGACACACCCAGAACCCCAGACCAGCGAGGGTCCCTCTAGTCCAGCATCCCATCTCACACAGGGGCCAGCCAGTTCCTCAGGAGGGCCAACAACAGGGCAGAGAGGCTGAGGCCTTCCCCTGAGAAGAACCTCAGAAGAGCCCTGCTGGGTCAGACCAGTGAGGGTCCATCCAGTCCAGCATCCCATCTCACACAGTGGCCAGCCAGTTCCTCTGGAGGGCCAGCAACAGGGCAGAGAGGCCGAGGCCTTCCACCCCTGAGAAGAACCTCAGAAGAGCCCTGCTGGGTCAGACCAGTGAGGGTCCATCCAGTCCAGCATCCCATCTCACACAGTGGCCAGCCAGTCCCTCTGGAGGGCCAGCAACAGGGCAGAGAGGCCGAGGCCTTCCACCCCTGAGAAGAACCTCAGAAGAGCCCTGCTGGATCAGACCAGTGAGGGTCCATCCAGTCCAGCATCCCGTCTCACACAGTGGCCAGCCAGTTCCTCTGGAGGGCCAGCAACAGGGCAGAGAGGCCGAGGCCATCCACCCCTGAGAAGAACCTCAGAAGAGCCCTGCTGGGTCAGACCAGTGAGGGTCCATCCAGTCCAGCCTCCTGTCTCACACAGTAGCCAGCCAGTTCCTCCGGAAGGCCAACAACAGGGCAGAGAGGCTGAGGCCTTCCCCTGAGAAGAACCTCAGAAGAGCCCTGCTGGGTCAGACCACTGAGGGTCCATCTAGTCCAGCATCGTGTCTCACACAGCAGCCTCAACCAATTCCTCTGGAGGGCCCACAACAGGGCAGAGAGGCCGAGGCCCTTCCCCAGTGTTGACTCCTGGCTCGGATTCAGAGGTGGACTGCTCCTAAACATAGAGGCTTCCTTTACTCACCATGGCTGGTAGCCATTGAAAGACTTGTCCTCCATGAATCAATCTGTCTGTCTATCTACCTATCTATCTATCCATCTATCTCTCTATCTATCTCTCTATCTATCTGATCACTCCATCCTCTGGCAGGGAGTTCCGCGTTTTAATCCCTCTCTGTGTAAAGGAGTATCTCCTTTTGTCGGTCCTGAACCTACTAACGATCAGGTTGCTTGGATGCCCTCGAGTGCAAGTATTTTGGGAGAGGGAGAAAAGGTTCTCTTTGTGAAATCTCTCCACCCCCAGGGCATCATTTTACAAACCTCTATCATCCCCCCCCCCCCCCCCCCCCCCGGTCGTCTCTTTTCCAAACTGAAAGTCCCAGAGACTCTTCTTCAGCCTTGCCTCAGAGGGAAGGTGCTCCAACCCCTGCATCATCTTGGTTGCCCTTCCTCTGCACTTTTTCCACCTCTGCCGTTTTTGTTTGGAGATACGGGGACCAGAACTGTAGACACAGCGCTCCAAATGTGGCCACACCGGATCTCAGCACCTTTCCAAGCCGTGGGGCTGGGCCCTTGTCTTGCCCTGCAAGTGGAGTCGGAGATTCCTGGGCTTCCTCATGTCCTCAGGGGGCTGCTCCCCACAGCAGTCCTTTGGGCAGGGGGTGCAAAATGGGGGCAGGGGGCCCCCTCCGACTCTGGCCATTGCGAGGCTGACTGCCTTCCTCTGCAAAATGGGCAGGTTTTTGTGTGTGCACGTGCGCGATCAGTTAACCAAACACAGGATGGGCAACTGGAATGCTCTCGGACCCCGGTCTTCCAGCTCCTGGCCTCGGAGGTTGCAAAGCCATCCCGGCAGAGTAGACCCCTCTTCTAGCGGCTTCTAGCCATGGTGGCTAAAGGGAACCTCCACCTGCAGTGGCAGTCAGCCTCTGGATCCCAGAGCCAGGAGGCAGCACCAGGGGAAGGCCTCGGCCTCTATGCCCAGTCTGTTGGCCCTCCAGAGGAACTGGTTTGGCCCCTGTATGAGAAGACGAGATGGTCCCTTGTTCTGATCCAGCAGGGCCCCTCCAAGGCTCCTCTCCCCCTAGCTCCACCTGGGACTCAGGAAGTCTGGTGAGTAAGCGCCAGGGATGGATTGTGCGGCTGCTTCCACGGGCGGGCGGGGTTCCAACAAGGCCCAGACCTGCCCTCCTCTGAGTCAGGCGGCTGCAGCCCTGCCTCCTCACCTGGAGATGTGTTCCCTCAGGGCACTGCTTTGTGAATCAGGGCCTGTGAATCATTCCACCCACCATCTGGGGACAGCGCTGGACCCCCCCCCACACACACACACACACTGAGTGCAAAGAAGATGAGGGGGCTGTTCAACCCACCCTGCTTTCTGACACTCCAAAAACCGGAGGCCTCAGGGCGTATTTCTTTGTCTGAGGGGTGATGAAGGATGGAACTCTGTGCATGCCCAGAAGAATGCTAAGATTAGTTTGCATGCAGTACTGCAAGAGAAGCTCCTGGGTTCAAGTTCATTCTGCAAAACTGGCCTGGTAAACGGGAAGCCGTCGGACTGAATGGGTGGCGGACCAGGAGAGAGAGAGAGACGGCTCGCAAGGCTCCTCTGAAGATCTGTTATGTAGTTAACCAACCTTGGTCTTTTCGCTTTCCAGCAGTGCCGGAAGGTAGGCCGCTGTGGATGCTGTTGCACAGGTGGGGAGCAGAGGCTGAGGCAGGCTGACCCCCCCCCCCCCCGCCGCCTGTGCAAAGTGGTTGCAGCCAAGGGGAGAGCGGATTCCTGGTTCTTGGAGGCTGAGGTGGACATCAGCCCATCTCGCTGTGCCCCTCCATTGTGCCAGGCTGTGCCAGGGGCAAGGGATGCTCTGTCTTCTGGGTGCTTGGGGGGGGGGTCAACAGTGGGAGGGCTTCTAGTGTCCTCCTGGCCCCCCTGCTGGACCTCCCTCCTGAGGGCTCCTGGGGTGTTTTTGGCCACCGTGTGACACAGAGAGTGCTGGACTGGGTGGGCCACTGGCCTGATCCAACGCTGGCTTCTCTCTTATGTTCTTATATGGAGCAGAGGTCCATCACTGGCTCTTAGCCACACGGTATAGATAGGAAATCTTGGCCAGGGGCAAGGGATGCACCTGGGGTGTTTTTGGCCACCATGTGACTCAGAGTGTTGGACTGAATGGGTCATTGGCCTGATCCAACATTGGCTTCTCTTATATGGAGCAGAGGTCCATCAGTGGCTCTTAGCCACCAGATATAGGTAGGAACTCTCAGTCTGGGGCAAGTGATGCTCTGTATTCCTGGTGCTGGGGGGGGCAACGGTGGGAGGGCTTCTAGTCTCATGGTCCCACTGCTGGACCTGAGGGCCCCTGGTGTTTTTGGCCACTGTGTGACCCAGAGTGTTGGACTGGGTGGGCCACTGGCCTGATCCGACGCTGGCTTCTCTCTTATGTTCTTATGAGGAGTAGCTGGGCCCCTCTTCCAGTGTCCGGATGTGGGCCCGCAGATGAGAGGGGCTGGAGAAGAGGCTGTGGGGGTGCTGGTGGTTGCACGTGGGGGTGACTGAGTGGGAGGCATCCTGGGTGTCTTGTGGAGAGGGCTGGGCTTGGACCTGGGTTCAAATCCCTGCATTACTCACTTTGGGCTCTCTTGCCCCCTCACCCCCCTCACAGAGATGATGGGAAGAGAAGCTGGAGGAGGGGAAAGGAAGGCATCCCTAGTTCTCTTGAGCTCCTTGGAAGACCCCAGGTGCGTTGGATGAAACCTGGTTGGGGGAGGGGGGATCTGTTGCAGATTTCCAGATTAGGCCTTTTGGGGGGGGGGCATCAAGTCACAGCTGACTTACGGCACCCCCGTGTGGTTTTCAGGGCAAGCAAGGAGCGGCGGTGGTTGGCTGTTGCCTGCCTCTGCATAACGACCCTGAACTTCCTTGGCAGTCTCCCATCCAAATTCTAGCCAGAGTCCAACCCTGCTTAGCTTCTGAGATCTGAGGAGATCGGGGCATCCGGGGCCATCCAGGTCAGGGTGAGAGACGAGCAGAGGTGGTTTTGCTGTTGCCTGCTTTGGCATAATGGCCCTGGACTTCCTTGGCGGTCTCCCATCCAAATTCTAGCCAGAGTCCAACCCTGCTTAGCTTCTGAGATCTGAGGAGATCGGGGCATCCGGGGGCATCCAGGTCAAGGCAAGAGGCAGACAGAGGTGGTTTTATCCGTTGCCTGCCTCTGCGGAGCGACCCCAGACTTCCTCGGGGGTCTCCCATCCCAGTCCTCACCAGGGCCGACCCAGCTTAGCTTCTGAGATCCGATTGGGCTCAGGTTCAGCTGGGCCATCCCGGTCAGGAGGATGAGGCCGTGGGCCCCATTAGCCTTGGGCCTCCTGTCTAGCCAGAGAGAAGAGGGTGTCCTGGATATTGTCCAGGGGCTTCAGCCAGGAAGTCTTGTGTGGCAACACCCCTCCCTGGGACCAGGCGCCGTCTCTCCAGGATGGGGCCAGGGGGGTCCGGGCACAGCCCACGGGGTCCCTACCCCCACAATCAAGTCTCCGGGGAGGATCATGGAAGAGAGCTCTCTGTTTCATTTCTGAAATGGGGAGGGGCCGTGGCGTGGGGCTGGTGGGCCACTTGGGGGGGGGGGGAGCTGGTATCCACGATCCCCTCCCCCGACATCAAGGCGCATGGCTGCCTCCCCACAAGTGTGCCGTGGAGTCCCCCTGCCCCCCGTCGTGTGGGGTCTGCGGGGACCGTGGCAGAACAAGCTGCCGCTCTGCCTCCCCTTTTCAAATGCATCGAGGGCCAGATCCAAGATCCCCCCCCCCCATGTGTTGTCTCGGCGTCGTGCCAGGCCCTCGGCTGGAAGGTGCCCAGCAGCTGCCCGGGCAACCCAGGAAATCCTGCCTGGGCTGCTGGTCCTGGCCCAGCGCCATCTTCCTCCCCCCTCCCCCACGCATGCTTTGGCATGCTCCCCTGGGCCCCAGGAGGGAGGCAAAGGGTGGAATGCCGGGCTCAGCTGGGGCGCCCCCCCCCCCCAACTCAAAAGGACCAGCAGCTCTACCCATGGCAGGCTCTCTGCTGGGGGGGGAGGGGGGGCCTGGTGCACTGGGGCTGCCAGACGGAGGCCTGGAGGTTTAACTTGGGGGGGGGAGGTCCAGTGTTCCCTCTCAGCTGAGTCAGTGTGAGCTAGCTCACAGTTTTTTTTTACCTTGCAGCTGACACGTTTTTGACTTAGCTCAGGAAGGGATGGCTCCAGGACAAACTAATGTATGCAGCGGCCAAATCGCTCGCTCACAACTTTCATGCCAGGAGCTCACAGAGTAGAGTTTTTGCTCACAAGGCTCTCCGCACCTTAGAGGGAGCACTGGGGAGGTCGCAGCCGATGTGCCCGGGGGGGGGGGGGGGGGGGGATGGGACACACGCCTGCTGCTCCCACTCAGGCCAGAGAGTTTCATTTGGTCACCCTCACTCTGCCCCGGCCCTGAGTGGAGCAGCGAATCCCCCATCCTCAGAGGGGGGGGCATCACCAGAGGTATGAGAGGGGGGCAATGATATTGCCCCGGAGGCAGCCAGAGAGGGTTTCATGAGGGGCACTGCCTCCCCCAGCGCTGCTGGGCTAGGAGGAAGGCCAGGTATGGAGAAGCAAGCAGGCTGGGGGGGGTGGGGGGGGTGAGAAAGGAGGGGCCCCACTGCTTCCCTGGAGCTCTTCCAGTGCGTGGAGGCGGCGCTGGTGGCGGTTAGGGTTTACAGTTGTCAGGTGTTTGCCCTTTGTACTCTGCGTTTTTATAGTGTTTTGCTCTCTTTATTGCCTTTGTTTTTCTACCACTGAGCCCCACGGGCAGCACACGAACCGAAGCAATAAAAATAAATTACAGAGCTGGGCTAGAATCCGGAGGCCCGGGTTCCGATCCTCGCTCTGCTGATCCCACCTCAAAGGGTTGTCATGAGGATAAAGCGAGGAAGCCACCCTGAGCTTTTAGAGCGAGAGGACCCTCACCCTGACTCGTTGGGAGGAAAGGTTATCTGTCTGCAGGGTCTTGTTTTGGCCGGGGATCCTGGAGGGTTTTTGTCATCTTCTGGGGACGTGGAACAGCGGTCACTGCGGTGGTGGAAAGGGGAGGGATTTGTGAATTTCCTACATTGCTCAGGGGGCTGGACTAGATGACCCTGGAGGGTCCCTCCCAACTCTATGGTTCTATGAGTCTTCTCCCTTGGGAGGGGCTGGGCCACGGAGTGTCTCTGCTGGCCACCTGGAAGTGGGAGGAGGAGGCCAGCCATGCTGCCCCACTGACTCTTCCTCCTCGAGGGAGCTGGCTTTGTGTGGTGCCTCCACTTTTCCAAACAGAACATAAGAACATAAGAGAAGCCCATGTTGGATCCGGCCAGTGGCCCATCCAGTCCAACACTCCGTGTCACACAGTGGCCAAAAACACCAGGGGCCCTCAGGAGGTCCAGCAGTGGGGCCAGGACACCAGAAGCCCTCCCACTCTTGCCCCCCCCAAGCACCAAGAAGACAGAGCATCACTTGCCCCAGACCGAGAGTTCCGGTCTATCTGCAGGTCTTTCCAACCTTGAGAACTAGAAACTCAGTGCTGCTTTCCGTCTCCTCCCATCGGCGGCGTGTGCTGTGTGCAAATAGAGCTTTTGGAGGTGTGTACACATCTGTTGTCCCTTCCCTGCTTCCCAATCCCAGGTGCCGTTTCCGGCCTCGGGGACATGAGGAGTCCTGCCTCTCAGGAATTTTGTCTTCGGATTTCTCTTGTCTGGGCTTGGTGGGCGGCTCTCCTATTGCAGGAGGGCAAGTTGGCACTTCCCTGCCATATCCCAGCTGCCTGAAGAAGAAGAGATTGGATTTATACCCCGCCCTTCACTCGCATCGTCAGAGTGGCTTACGATCACCTTCCCTTCCTCTCCCCACAACAGACACTCTGTGAGGCAGGTGGGGCTGGGAGAGCTCTTTCCAGAACTGCTTGTGAAAGAACAGCTCTGAGAGAACTTGTGACTGACCAAAAGTCATACCAGCTGCTGCATGTGCAGGAAAGGGGAGTCAAATCCGGATCTCCAGATTAGAGTCCGCTGCTCTTAACTGGCTGGTTGTCCTGGGGTTCCTCTGCAGCCCCCGGAGAGGATTCTTGGGAGGGGGGCGGTTCACACAGCATCACCGTCTTCCAGCACGAAGGGCCCCGCAGCTGAGCTCCCTGCCCCACTTGGTGTCGCCCACTCTTGCTGGCAGCAGCTCCCCAGGCAGAGAAAGGACTTCCCCCGCAGGAAGCGCCTGTGGCAGATCCTGGGAGCTTCCAGATGCAAAGTGGAGAGTCTGCCACTGTACAGCCAGAATTGGGGTGTGTGCGTGCGGCCGGACACAGATGGGAAGCAGCCTAGTCTTCCCATCTTTTGGGGCAGGGAAGGACACTCCCTTTCTTCAACTGTGTCCCCCCCCCCCAGTTTTAAAAATGGCCAGCAGGTGACCGCTCCTCCTGTGCTGAGCCCGGGTCCCTCATGGTGGGCGATGGAAGAACCCCTCAGACCAGACTGCCAGCGTACTTTGCCCACGAATATTTTGGCTGGAACGCACACAGCTGCCCGAGTCGTTCGTCACCCTGCAGCACCTGGAAAAGAGAGAGGCCGTTGGTGGGCATAAGTCTGTGCTCTGGTGACTTCTGGGCTGGATGACTGCAGTGTTCTTTCTGTGGGGCTGCCCTAGAACGCAGCCCAGAAACTTCAGCTGCAGCCAAAGGCCCCTGCCCGGGGAGTAATGCACCCAGTTTTTAGCTTTCAATGAAATCCCTTCTTTGGCCCCCAGTTTGCTCCTGGGCTCTGTTTGAGGTGCCCTAAAGTAGGGTCTGGGGGCCGACCCCCTTGGGAGTGCCTGCCCCCATACGAACCTGCCTCTTGCTGAAATCTACCAGCACTGTGTCTTCCCAAGAGGCAAGAGCATCTGTTATGAGAAGCAGAGCCTTTTCTGTTTTGGCCCGACTTGTGGATGGCCCACCCGCAGAAGACCATCATCTTTCTGAAAGCCGCTGAAGCCTGCCTTTTTCAGTTTCCTTGAAAAATACCCGTTGAAGGTCCCTGTGTTGAGATTCTAATGGTATTCTGAGACAGTGTTAACTTTATAAACAGCTTCATGAGCTATTTTATTACAAAGTGGCATAAAAACCTTTTAAAGTAAATAAAATAAAGTGCAGTATGCAGTGGATGGGAAGGAAGGCATTATGGTGTACCCTGATCTAATCAGATCTCAGAAGCTAAGCAGGGCCGGTACTTGGGATGGGAGACCACCAAGGAAGGCTCTGCAGAGGAAGGCGATGGCCAACCACCTCTGCTTCTTGATTGCCTGGAGAGCCCCTTGCTGGGGTAGCCGTAAGTTGTTAGCTAAGGAGGGTCGGTACTTGGACGGGAGACCAGCAAGGAAGGCTCTGCAGAGGAAGGCCGTGGCCAACCACCTCTGCTTAATCGCTTGCCTGGAAAGCTCCTCACGAGGGTTGATGGCGTGCACATAAATATGTATGCCAAGAAGGGAAGAAGTTGAGTTCTGGGGCCAGGGGGCCTGGTGTGTAACATTTAGGGGACTGTGAGCCCGAAACCACCTTCTCCCCTCCCCCTCCTTAACATGCTCGGCCAGAAATTATGCCAAGTGCCAAAATTCAGCCAGAACAGTCAGCTATGAGGGCGGTGGAGATCTGGGAGTTTATCCGGGGGGGTTCCAGATGACCCGGAGTCCAAGCTGGGTGCTAGTCCAAGGCCAGTGGGCGTCTTGGGTGATGAGGGCTGCCATCTTGGGAGGCATTAGAGATCTCTCTCTGGCTGCAGAGGGAGGGTGGCACAGAATCTGGGTGCCGAGTTCGAGCAGCACGCCACTGCTGGTGCCCCGGTCCAATTCTGCCCTGCTTTGTGGGAGCAAAGACCTGCGTGTCCCTTTCCTTTGTGGCTTCTCTTTCCCTCCCAGTCTGCTTGCCCTTCAGATGCCACTCTGTGTCCCCACACAGACACATGAGCACACCCCAAGACGGGCATGCATGCAGGCGGTTTTCCTCTGGCAGCGGTTACTGGGGGATTATCGCTAACTCTTCATAAAGATCCCCCTAATTGCTTGGCTTACCTCTGGCGCCATCATCAAAGCAGGAGGCCTTCCCTCTCTCCCCTCCTCTTCTTTTTATTATCTCTTAATTAATCACTCTGGCTTTCACACTTAGCGGATAATTGGTGTCTCTGGGGTCCTGCCGCTCATCCGCACGACCTGGGCAAAGGCGGGGGAGGAATGGCGGAGGGGGCACCGCCCGGCCAGGGAGGGAGGCCCCGCTGTGACCCTCACTCTCTCCCTGGTGCCAGGGGGGCAGCAGTGTTTCTTCGCCTCCCCCCACTGCACAGTACCATCTGAGGCTCTGCCGTGGCCCCGCTCAGAGCTGCCTGGAGACGCCGCCGGGTGGCTGACAGGTGTTCTGCTCGGCTTAGGAGCTGGCTGGGAGACCCCTTTTCTGAATGGGGACGGGAGCCGCCTGTCTGCGCGCAGGTCTGAAGAAGTCACCTCCTTTGGCCTGGGGAGATTCCATACCTGGGATTCCACTGGAGTGGCACTTCCCTTCCACAGACTGCCAGTGGGCTAACGCGGCTGCACTGGTGAAAGCCCCTGCTGCTTTAACATTAGAACATAAGAGAAGCCCATGTTGGATCAGGCCAGTGGCCCATCCAGTCCAACACTCTGAGTCACACAGTGGCCAGAAACACCAGGGGCCCTCAGGAGGTCCACCAGTGGGGCCAGAACTCCAGAAGCCCTCCCACTGCTGCCCCCCCAAGCACCAAGAATACAGAGCATCACCTGCCCAAGGCTGAGCGTTCCCATATGTACCTTGTGGCTAAGAGCCACTGATGGACCTCTGCTCCATATCTATATACTAATAGCCAAGTGTCCCCTGTGCGTGCGGATATCTAAATCCGCACATCAGGAGCACTTGGGGGCAGAGAGATTCTCCTGCACACTTGGGGCAATCCCCAGGTGTGCAGAAAAAACTGAAAACTTTAAAAAACTATATGGGGGATATTTAAATCTCTCCAAAAGTAAAAGAGCATTTCCTGCACATGCACAGAGAACAGCTGCTGCTGAGGCCTTGCTGCTGGTGCCAGAGGGAAGATCAGCGGGCCCGGTGGCTGATAACTGCTCAGGCCTTGCCGCCGGTACCTGGGGGGGTGGGGGGAGATTGGCAGGACCAGTGGCTGAGAGCCGTTCTGGCCTCGCCACCAGAGCCCATGGGGGGGAGATTGGCAGGCCTGGGCCTCACCATTGGTGCCGGGGAGGGGGGGAGAAGGCTCCCCTGGGGGTGCTTCCTCCTCGATGTGGAACTCCTCCCCCCCTCCCGTGAATATCGCGGGTCGTCCTCCTTGTGTTTATCTAATTCCCTCTTCAAGCTGTCTATGCTTGTAGCCGCCGCCACCTCCTGTGGCAGTGAATTCCACGCGCTAATCACGCTTTGGGTGAAGGACTTCCTTTTAGCCGTTCTAACCCGACTGCTCAGCAATTTCATGGAGTGCCCACGAGTTCTTGTATTGTGAGAAAGGGAGAAAAGTGCTTCTTTCTCTACCTGTTCTATCCCATGATAATCCTGTAAACCTCGATCATGTCACCCCTCAGCCGTCGTTTCTCCAAGCTAAAGAGCCCCATTTTGGAAACATTAGCCACCATCTAGTGTTTCCAGGTGGAGAACGTGGTGCTCTCCCACTGTTACAATCGATCTCCAGAGGGCCAAGATCAGTTCCCTCGGAGAAAACGGCTGCTTTGGAGGGTGAACTCGAGGGGGCACCATCACAACTCTGCTGAGGTCCCTCCCCTCCCCAGGCTTCACCCCCCTCCCTGAAATTTCCCCGGCTATTTCCCAACCCAGAGCTGGCAACCCTGGCCATGACCCCCCCCCCCCCCCAAGGGTACTCCAGCCTCTCCTGTCTCAGACTGGCTGGGCTTCTGCGGACTCTGACCATCCCCTGCTCCTCTGGGTGGCTCCTTCCCGATGTTTGGAAACGCTTCATGTCCTTTTGGTCCACTGGGAGCTGCTGCCTTCTCTCTCTCTCCCTCCCTCCCTCCCCCCCTCCCCCCCCCAATGGGCACTCCCAAAGAAGGCAGGGTGGGTGCTCTCAGCTTAGTGCGAAGGGGGTGCTATCCAAACCAGATGCGGCTTGGCATTGCAGTAAGCTTCCCTGGGCATTTAATAGGACCACTTAATTGGGCTGAGGAGGGGGATCAAAATGACCCACAGGTGGTAGAACATGTTTGGTTCCCCCCCTCGACTGGTAAAGGGGAGTGGAGGGTCTCCAGCCAGAAGTGCTCTGTGTGCCCCTCAGACGAGTGCCCAGAGATCTTTGGAAGGATGCCATGATAAGTATGCTGGCAGAAATCCCTTTGCGGTGCTGCTGTGCCCTTTCTCATGCAGTTCAGGTGTGGCACTTGATGGGCATGAAAAGCTAGAGGTGTTTGGAGGAGGAGAGGCCAAGGAGCCATGGGGAGAGCCAGTTTGGTGTAGTGGTTAAGTGCGCAGACTCTAATCTGGGAGAACCGGGTTTGATTCCCCACTCCTCCACTTGCAGCTGCTGGGTGACCTTGGGCAAGCCATAGATCTTCGATGTGGTCTCTGTGCTTCACACTGTGGGTTTACTGCGCCTGCTGGACTCACCCATCAGACAGGTGACACCGTTGCCGCCTGAGGAAATCCTGGAGACCCAGGACTTCCCGGAGCCAGAGGGGCGCTTCTGCCTGGTGCCGAGGCAGGACAGATCTCGATCCAGATCGATGTTGGGAGATGATTCACACTCTCCTGAAGATACGGATCGGTTTCAACATGGGCCCATCCGACCAGATCCACCACCAGCATACCACCTCTCCTACGACAGGAACCCTGCCTCGACATACAGAGAGCGTTCACCTCGATATTGATCCCCTCGACGGTCTCCACATCGCTCTCCATTTCGGTCTCAATGGGGATATCCATCCTATTCCTCCATACCATGGGAATACCAGCATCGATATCCTCATGGAACCCAGTCGTCGATACCGTGGCCTTCCTCATCACATGCTGACTGGGACGTGTACTCCTACCACCGATCCCGATCCCCGGGACCGAGTCGCCTACCACCATCAGCCTCTCTCTCTCGTCCACCAGACGTTACTTGTGGGGACTACGATAAGACTTCGCCGCCCTTAGCCAAGTCCACCCAACCATCGGTGTAGACCCCGAGGCGACCATTGCCGGGACCGAGGCACCCTCCGATACCACCTCAACCTCCATCGACACTGATGCCTCCAGGAGCAGCACCGGCAGAAGTTCCCCACCTCCCCTCACGGCCCTTGGAATCGTCGGACGACAAGTCAGACGACGACAGGTCTGATACTCCTACCCCGCCAGATGCAACGTCGCCTCAACCTGATGTTGCGGAGAACCTCCCCATATCGCCGTCGGAAGATCTCTCCTCTTATGGCGATCTCATCGAGAGAATGGCATTGTCCCTGGGTCTTTCGCTGTCTCAACCTAAGCCTGACATAACAGACACTGTCTTCGATGTCGTTCAGTCGGATGTCTCCACATCGATTGCCTTACCAATGTCGACAGTACTGCTTCAAGCAGCAAGGATCCAGTGGGACAAGCCATCTTCCACGCCAGTGTCTTCTAGGCGTCTGGATCATATGTATCGGATACAGGAGACAGGAGCCGAATTCATGCTCAACCACCCACGCCCAAATTCCATGGTGGTTAACTCGGCATCCAAATCTAAACGCACCCATTCCACCCCAGCAGATAAAGAGGGGGAAAAGTTGGACGCGTTTGGCAGAAGATTTTATTCAGCAGGAGTATTAGGAACTAAGACGGCAAACTATCTGGCATGTATGGCGAGATACCAATATGCCTTATGGGAGCAATTCTCGCCACATCTTGTCCACCTTCCGGATGAACAACGGTTAGCTGCATGTAAGCTCCGAAAGGAAGGCCTTGTACTGGCCAAACAGCAAATAAACACGTCAAAGCATGTCCTGGATTCATGTACAAAAACAATGACGCCGGCTGTTGCTCTTCGCCATCACTCTTTGCTCCGCTCTACCTCTCTCGAAACAGATGGCCTTTATCGAAGACTTGCCCTTTGATGGATCTGGTCTCTTCCATTCTTCCACCGATACGGTCCTACAGGATATGGACAAAAGCATAAAAGCTTCCCGTACATTGGGAGTCTCCTCCACCCAACGCCCTTTCAAGCCCAGATCCTGGTCCCGCTCCCGGTCTAGGAGATCTTCTACCAGAAGTTCACCAGAATGGGCGTGGAGGCCCCACAGCTCCTCCACCACCCAGAGGGTCCCATATGCACAGAAGCAACGGTTCTCACCGGCCCAACAGCAGACCTGGTTGAAGCCTCCCAGGCAATCTAAACAGGGCCTTTGACTCCCCCTACCTATGCACCAGGCTGGGCCCGTTTCTTCATACCTGGACCTACATTACGACAGACTCCTGGGTACTTTCTATCATCCATCACAGTTACTTAATAGAGTTCAACCAAACACCACCCTCGCAAATGGTCTGTACTCCCCCCTCCAATCTCCTTCTCCAGGAGATCTCTGCACTCCTTGCCAGAGATGCCATCGAACCGGTACCCACTCCACATCAACGAACCGGTTTTTATTCCCGGTACTTCACAATTCCGAAGAGAGACGGCGGCATCAGACCCATCTTAGACCTGCGAGGTCTAAACCACTTCATTCTCTGCCGCCGCTTCCGCATGGTGACCTTACACTCCATCCTCCCATTAATCCGCAGGCACGCATGGCTTGCCACCATAGACCTTCAGGATGCCTACTTCCATTTGACAATCTTCCCTGCGCACAGAAAGGACCTTCGTTTCAGCATAGGCCAACATCACTACCAATACAAGGCCCTTCCATTCGTCCTCTCCACGGCCCCCAGGGTCTTCTCCAAAACCATGGTAGCGGTAGCAGCCTTCCTCCGCCTCCAAGGAGTGACGGTCTTTCCATACATCGATGACTGGCTCCTTGTCTCGAACAGCCACCGCTCCCTACTCCAAGACCTGGTGCTGACCTGCTCCCTCCTAGAAAGCCTCTGTCTCAAGATCAACCGAGAAAAGTCGCACCTCACCCCTGCTCAACGGGTCCAGTATATAGGTGCTTGCCTGGACACGAACAACCTAAGGGCATTTCTCCCCCAAGACCGGGCTCTTCCCATCATCACCCTGGCTGAGGAGGTCCATTTCCAGCCACTCTCAACAGCCTTCAGTATTCATCGCCTGCTGGGACTCATGGCAGCAACGACAGCAGTGCTCACATTTGCAAAACTCAAAATGCATCCCTTACAGTGATGGTTCCTAAGGACCTTCGATCCTCTATCACTCCTGCAGTCTACCCTTCTCTCACCACCTCCCGAGGTGCGAGAGTCCCTCACTTGGTGGATGCGGAAATCTTCGAGGGGCTGCCTTTCACTTACCTTCACCCCAACTCACTCTGACTACCGATGCCTCCAGAACAGGTTGGGGGGCACACCTCGTCGGTTACAACGCAGGTGGCAGATGGGACCCCAAACTACTGTCCCATCACATCAATTATCTAGAACTCTTAGCCATCTTCTATGCCCTAAGAGCCTTTCTTCCAGTCCTGCGAGAACGATGTGTAGGGATCCTTTCAGACAACACCACAGCGGTCAGCTAAGTCAACCGACAGGGCGGAACGAAATCCCGCCGCCTTTGTCTCCTAGCTCTACAAATATGGGACTGGTGCATACAAGAACATGTGTGCCTCTGAGCTACCCATATTCCAGGGACATTAAACACCAGGGTGGATTTACTCAGCCGTCGCCGTGCACACGCCCACGAGTGGGAGCTCCACTGGAAGTACCTTCGTCCTGTTTTCGAACGATGAGGGCTACCAGAGATCGATATCTTTGCCAATCAGGAAAACAGGAAGTGCTGACTCTTCTGCAGTCAAGGGGGAAGGATCCTCTCTCCTTGGGGGATGGGCTCCTATACCCATGGTCCAGGAACTTCCTCTACCTATTTCCCCCTCTGCCGTTACTAGGCCGCGTGGCCCACAAATTGTCACTGGAACCAACGGAAGCCATCCTCATAGCGCCGTGGTGGCCCAGACAGACTTGGTTCTCTGTCATTCTCTCCCTGTCCCACGATCGATACCTCCATTTTCTGCCCCACCTGGACCTCCTAGTAGTGTCGGGGTCTCCGCTACTCCACCACGATGTGCCGAACCTCAAGCTCACGGCATGGAGAATCTCACCTCCCAATTTTCGGACAAGGTAGCTCATGTACTTCTCAATTCACGCAAACCCTCCAGACGTAAATCCTACCATCACAAGTGGAAACGCTTCTGTGCCTTCCTGGCCCCCCGATCAGTTGCACCAACCTTGGCGGGCCTGCCACAGGTATTCGAATTCTTATTATCCTTGGCAGAGGCAGGCCTCTCCCACTCCTCCATCAGGGTTTACCTGGCAGCTATATCTGCCTTTCACAACAACCTAGACCATTTCACCCACTTTCGAAGAGGTTTATAAAGGGGCTTTTACACCTCTACCCTCCCGTCAAGACACCAGCTCACCCCTGGGATTTACCGTTAGTCCTCAGGATACTAACCAGGAAACCCTTTGAGTCATTAGCAACGTGTGCCCTGCATCTACTGTCTTGGAAGACGGCCTTCCTCTGCCAGACGGGTGGGTGAGATACTGGCCTTCCGCCACGACCCCCCATTCCTTTCCTTCCTGCCAAATGCTGTCTGGCTCACACCAGACATCTCATTCCTCCCTAACGTAATCTCAGCCTTTCTTCTGCAATCTAAGGTGCTCCTACCAGACTTCCACCCAGAATATTCCTCTGAACATGAGCGCCTGCTCCACTCATTAGATGTGAAAAGGGCTCTTCTTTTCTACCTGAATCGTACCAAACCTCATAGACGGACCCCCCATCTTTTCATCTCCTATGCTCCACACAAACTGGGATTGCCTATCACATCCCAGAGACTGCCCATGAGTTCTTGTCTTGTGAGAAAGGGAGAAAAGGACCTCTTTCTCTACCTGCTCTATCCCAGGCATAACCTTATAAACCTCGATCATGTCACCCCTCAGCCATCATTTCTCCAAGCTGAAGAGCCCCAAGCGCGTCAGCCTTTCTTCATAGGGAAAGTGTTCCAACCCTTTTATCATTCTAGTTGCCCTTTTCTGCACTTTTTCCAGTGCTATCTTTTCTGAGGTGTGGCGACCAGAACTGTACACAGTACTCCAAATGAGGTCGCACCATCGATTTTTACAGGGGCATTATGATACTGGCTGATTTGTTATCTATTCCCTTCCTAATAACCCCCAGCATAGCGTTGGCCTTTTTCATTGCAGTCGCACACTGTCTCGACATTTTCATTGAGTTATCTTCTATGACTCCAAGATCTCTCTCTTGGGCAGTCTCTGCCAGTTTGGACCCCATCAATGTGTATTTATAGTTAGGATTTTTGGCTCCAATGTGCATCACCTTGCACTTGGCCACACTGAACCCCATTGGCCATGTTGATGCCCACTCGCCCATCCTCGACAGATCCCTTTGGAGTGCCTCACAATCCTCCCTGGTTCTCACCACCCTGAACAACTTTGTGTCATCTGCAAATTTAGCCACTTCACTGCTTACTCCCAGCTCCAAATCATTAATAAAGAAGTTAAAAAGCATTGGACCCCACTGCTTACCTCCCTCCACTGAGGAAATTGCCCATTAATACTCATTCTCTGTTTCCTTTTAATTAGCCAGTTTTTGATCCACAAAAGGACTTGTCCTTTTATCCCATGACTATTGAGCTTACTTAGGAGCCTTTGGTGAGGAACCTTATTAAAAGCTTTCTGGAAGTCAAGGTAAACAACATCTATTGGGTCCCCCTTGTCCACATGTTTGTTTTCTCCCTCAAAGAACACTAACAGGTTAGTGAGACAAGATCTTCCCTTACAGAACCCATGCTGAGTCTTCCTCAATAGATTTTGTTCATCAATGTGCCTGCTAATTCTTTCCTTAATAACAGTTTCCACCAACTTACCCGGTATCGATGTCAGACTGACTGGTCTGTAATTTCCCGGATCGCCTCTGGAACCCTTTTTAAAGATGGGAGTGAAATTCGCTACCTTCCAGTCCTCAGGAATGGAGGCAGATTTTACGGAAAGATTACATATTTTTGTCAGGAGGTCCACGAGTTCACCTTTGAGTTCTTTCAGAACTCTCGGATGTATGCCATCCGGGCGGGGTGATTTATTTGTTTTTAAGTTGTCTATCAGTCGTAGGACCTCCTCTCCTCTCTTGTCACTGTTCCCTCAAGGGCAGCTCTGGAAAGCGCTCTCTCAGCCCCACCTACCTCACAGGGTGTCTGTTGTGGGGAGGGGAAAGGAAAGGAGTTTGTAAGCCGCTCTGAGGGAAGGGCGGGGTATAAATCCAGAGTTCAGGGGGCTGGACTAGATGACCTGCAAGGTCCTTTCCAACGCTGACATTTTGTGATTCCTCCTCCGCCTCCTGTTCCTTTGGGCTCATGTGCGGGCCCTGAAGGAAACAGTGGAGCTGTGTTCAGCTTGTGCTGATGTATCCCACCTGCCCAAGGCCCCAGGGGAGGGACGATGGAAGGTCCCCAGTCCCCCCACCTGCTGCTGCTTTGGTGCCATGTCATGGGCTTGTGTGGTGGATGCCCGCCAGTGAGGGATCTAGTATATATCAAACGAGCAGACATTTGGGGCAAGTCTGGGGCAAGGGATGCTCTGTATTCTTGGTGTTTGGGGGGGGGCAACAGTGGGAGGGCTCCTGGTGTCCTGGCCCCACTGCTGGACCTCCTGAGGGCACCTGGGGTGTTTTTGGCCACTGTGTGACACAGAGTGTTAGATCGGATAGGCCATTGGCCTGATCCAACACTGGCTTCTCTTATGTTCTTATGTCATGGCCACCTGTGGCCACTCCGAGCTCAGGTCATGACCCCATCGCAAAGTCCGTGGACCACCAGCATCGGGTGCAAAGGAGCCACGCCTTCCCTTGCTCTCCTCCCCCATACAGCCCCCCCCCCCCCAAGTGCTAAACACAGGCCTGAATTTGAGTCTGCCCCCTTCTTGCATCTCAGTGGCACAGGCATACTTTTTGGAAGAGGCCCGAGAGAAGGGCCCCCTTTCCCCCAAGGTTCTCGCCGCCCCCCCCCCCCCCCGGTCCCGAGAGCAACTGAGGCTTGCAGGACGAGTGTCCGGAACCCCCGGTCTGGAAGGCAGGAGTCGGCTCTGGGTTTGGGGAAGGGGAACATGACTGCTCAACTTTTATTACAAAAGCGGAGAAGAGTTGTGTGCCTGGAGGTGTTTCCATAGAAACAGCAAAGAAAGGGAGACAGGGCGTGTGTGTGTGTGTGTGTGTGTGTGTGTGTGTGTGTGCGTGCGTGCTAGCGTGCCAGGGATGTGGTGGGAGCGGCAGCCGAATCGGAGTCAATGTTTAGAGGCAAAGACAAAAACCCCATTCAGAGATCATTAAGGGGCAGACAGCCGTTTCTCCTGCCTGGGCTGGTCTCCTGGGAGCCGTGACTGACCAGGTCCCCCTTGGGAGGGCCTGTCTGGGTCCGGGGGGGGGGGCCCTGTGTGGCCCTCGGGAGGAGGGAGGTCCACCTGGCCCCCAGGGCTGTCCCCTCTGAGGTGCCAAGGGCGCAGGCAAAGGTCTTCACAGGCCGCTCCTAGCGATCCTGGAGGGTCGTGCCAGGCGGCCACTCTGCCTGCCCCTGTGTTGTACCCCCCGACCCGGTGCGCGCTCTTGAGGAAAGCCCTCGTGTCCCTGATTCAGCCAGTGTACAGGGCACAGAGGCCGAAGACCCATCCAAACAGAACTTTCCAAGTGCCAAGCCCAGAAGGCCTTTCCATGCCTTGGCCACAGTGCTCTGTTTTGCTCCTTGGAGAGCTGGGCACGGTCCCTCCCTCCCTCCCTTCCTCCAGGGTCTTTCCCTCCCTCCTTTCCCCAGCTTCCAGTGGGCACCTCCCCGCTTTGGCATCCCTGGGCGCCAGGCATTGGCACGGGGGGGGGGGGCGGCGGCTGGTGTGGCATGGTGTTGTGTGTTTGGGCCTGAGCATCGGCCGTTTCTCCGCCATTTGTGAGTCTGGCTTCACCGGCCGGCTCTTTTCTGGCAGGGGATGCCAAAGGGTGATGTGGCCGAGGGAGGGGCTGGCTTCCCGGGTGCTCAGGTGTGCGTCTGAGGTGAGCCACGATGCTTGAGTGGGCCGGGGTGACCGGAAAGGCCTGTCTCTTGCAAACCCAGCTGCAGGCCCCCAGACTCACTGCTCTGTTGCCTCTGGGAGTCCCGAATTCAAATCCGTGCTTTGCTGCAGACATTGTTAACGCCAGCTTCTCTCAACCAAACCACCTTCACAAGAACAAAGCCCGAGTCTAGTGGGGGCGCCTTTAAGACCAGCACAGCGGGATTTAAGCAAGTGTCTGCATGTTTGTTGTGGCCCTCAAAGAGCCGTGGCTCAGTGGCAGAGCCTCTGCTCGGCATGCAGGAGGTCCCTGGTTCAGTCCCAGGCAGCATCTCCAGTTAAAGAGGACCAGGCAGGAGGGGACGGGAAAGACCTCTCAGCCTGAGACCCTGGAGCAGTAGAAAAGAGTCCAGTAGCACTTTAAAGCCTAACAAAAGTTGTGACGGGACGAGCCTTCATGACTCCCTGCTCCCTTCTTCAGAGACCCTGGAGAGCAGCTGCCAGTCTGAGGAGACAATACTGACCTTCTCGCACCAGTGATCTAATTCAGTCTGCAGCAAAATGGGATCAAGTTTTGGAACTTGGCCACAGTGGACGGAGTGATGGCCCATGAGCTTAGAGGACTTCAGGTGGGAATTAGACAAAGACTCATGGAAGACGGGTGTGTCAGTGGCTATTAGCCATGGTGAGTAAAGGAGGCTGGACTAGGTGGACCCTCCCTGGTCTGACCCAGCAGGGCTCTTCTGAGGTTCTTCTCAGGGGAAGGCCTCGGCCTCTGTGCCCTGTTCTTGGCCCTCCTGAGGAACTGTTTGGCCACTGTGGGTGACAGGATGCTGGACTGGATGGACCTTCACTGGTCTGACCAGCAGGGCTCTTCTGAGGTTCTTCTCAGGGGAAGGCCTCGGCCTCTGTGCCCTGTTCTTGGCCCTCCTGAGGAACTGTTTGGCCACTGTGGGTGACAGGATGCTGGACTGGATGGACCTTCACTGGTCTGACCAGCAGGGCTCTTCTGAGGTTCTTCTCAGGGGAAGGCCTCGGCCTCTGGGCTCTGTTGTTGGCCCTCCAGAGGAACTGGCTGGCCCCTGTGTGAGACATGAGGCTGGACTGGATGGACCCTCCCTGGTCTGACCCAGCAGGGCTCTTCTGAGGTTCTTCTCAGGGGAAGGCCTTGGCCTCTGGGCCCTGTTGTTGGCCCTCCAGAGGAACTGGCTGGCCACTGTGTGAGGTAGGATGCTGGACTGGATGGACCCTCCCTGGTCTGATCCAGCAGGGCTCTTTGGATGTTCTCCTCAGGGGAAGGCCTCGGCCTCTCTGCCCTGTGGTTGGCCCTCCAGAGGAACTGGCTGGCCACTGTGTGAGACAGGATGCTGGACTAGATGGACCCTCACTGGTCTGGCCCAGCTGGGCTGTTCTGATGTTTAGGACAGACAAATGGAAATATGTCTTTACTTAGTGAGTGATGAAACTGTGGAATTCCACCACCGGCGGGTTTTGTGATGGCCACAGGCACAGATGGCTGTAAAAGGGGATTGGACCCATCTGCCGAGAGACAGACCCTGTTGCAGCCGCAGACCTGATTGCGGGATCGCCGCCCTCCTCTCTTTTGGGGCTTCCCCCTCTTGAGTGTTCTTGAAGTTGACTCATAACATTCACCCCTCTGAGGAAACAAGCATCAGCTTGGCAGAGGAGACCAGCCAGGAGCCCTGCCCACACACAGGTTCAGTCTGGGGGGGGGGGGGGAAGACCACCGGTTGGGGGCCAGGGTGGCAGGCTAAGTGGGCTAAGGAGGGCTTTTTCTCTCCCCTCACTCGGGATCTTGAGAGGCTCCCTGGAAACTGCTGGGGCACTACATTCAATGCAGGCAAAATAAATGATTTTCAAACACAATCCAGGAGTCCGTGCGATGGGGGGCTTTAAAGGGATGAGGCTCATCCCTGCAGAACGAGGGGGTCTCTCTGTGGCCATTCACTGTGAGAGCTTGATGGATCCTCCAAGATCTGGGAGGGGGGCGCTCTTTAGGTAATGGCGGCTACAAGCGTGGATAGCTTCAAGAGGGAATTGGATAAACATATGGAGCAGAGGTCCATCCGTGGCTCTTAGCCACAAATTATAGATAGGAACTCTCAGTCTGGGGCAAGTGGTGCTCTGTATTCTTGGTGCTTAAGGTGGGGGCAACAGTGGGAGGGCTTCTAGTGTCCTGGACCTCCTGAGGGCACCTGGTGTTTTTGGCCACTGTGTGACACAAGAGTGTTGGACTGGAGGGGCCACTGGCCTGATCCAACAATGGCTTCTCTCATGTTCTTATGTCTGGGGCAAGTGATGCTCTGTATTTCTTGGTGCTTGGGGGTGGGGGGCAACAGTGGGAGGGCTTCTAGTGTCCTGGCCCCACTGGTGGACCTCCTGAGGGCCCCTGGTGTTTTTGGCTACTGTGTGACACAGAGTGTTGGACTGGATGGGCCACTGGCCTGATCCAACAATGGCTTCTCTCTTATGTTCTTATATGTAGCAGAGGTCCATCAGTAGCTCTTAGCCACCAGGTATAGGTAGGAACTCTCGATCTGGGGCAGGGATGCTCTGTCTTCTTGATGCTTGGGGGGGGGGGGGCAACAGCGGGAGGGCTTCCCGTTGTTCCCCCTTTAGCTGACTCCACTGCTGGCAACTTCCCAAGGCTCCTGGAGCTCGGGCGTCCCTCTCTCGTGGTTGGGGAGGGTCTCTCTCGTCTCATCTGGTTCGCCTTCCAAGTCCTCTTTCCCTGCACATCTGGGGAGGGGAGGGAGAGCCCCTGGCCGGGAGTTCTCTCTGGGCAGCCCTGGTATGCCGCTGGTGCGCGCACATCGGGACCAGCCTGTTGACTCTCAGTTGCAGGGGTGGCCTCAGCGCACTCCACGGCAGAGAGAGACACTCACAATTGCTGTCAGCCCAGAGAGCCCCCTGAAGATGACTGCATGGCCCCTGCTCCTCTCCAGCCAGCACACCCACGAGTGGAAGAGTGGAGGAGAGAACTGCTGCCCTTGAGTTGAGCACCCTCGCCTTCCAGATCCCCAGAGTGCCTCCGCTCCTGTCAGGCTGCCTCTCCCCACAGATGCTGGGCCCTTGTGTGCGGGGGTGGGGGGAGAGGACCAAGAAGGAAGGGTCGGCTGCTCCGGCTTCCCTCAGCGTTGTGAAGTTTCTCTTTGCAAGATGCCTATTTGCCTCGGCTTCCCTGTAGAGCAGTATTTCCCTGTATGGGGGCTGGGACCCAGGAGTGGGTGGTAGAGCCCCTCAAACTGAGTCTCTGGACAGCCCTCCCAGATGGCCACTCCGGCCCTTTCCCGCGGCTCGCTCTTGTATTTTTGGAACCCAAACCTGGCCCTGGAAACAGTCTCCTCCCTACATTAAAGGTAAAGATAAAGATTCCTCTTGCTCGAAAGCCAGTTGAATATGACTCTAGGAATGCAGTGTTCACCTCCGTTTTCAAGCCAAAGAGCTAGCACTGTCCGAAGACTTCTCTGTAGTCATGTAGCTGGCATGACTAGACGCCGAGGTGCACAGAACGCTGTTACCTTCCCACCGAAGCGGGACCTATTTATCTACTTGCAATTTCTTGCTTTTGAACTGCTAGGTTGGCAGGAGCTGGGGCCAGAGACGGGAGCTCACTCTGTCATGCGGCACTCGGGTCTCGAAATGCCGAACTACCGATCCGGTCTGCAGTTCAGAATCTTAACCACCTGAGCCACCGTGGTCCCTTCCCTACATTAGTTGGCATTTTTTCTTCACAAGAGGGAGTTTCTTGAAATCTTAGGGGGATTAGAGGAAGTATTGGAGGAAGGGGGGGGGTCAAAGGCTGCAGTGTAACCTCCTTATGCAAAGGCTGTGGGCGTCGAAATGCCACTGGCTTGGGGTTCGTAGTGGGGGCAGTGCGCCCTTTGCGCGATGTTTGTTGATTTCTCGAAAACATCTCCTTCGCCACTGTAGAAAACAGAATGCTTAACGGGATGGGAGTGTAGTTCATAGATTGCCTCGGGGGCCCTAAAACCATGGGGCCCAGCCATGGATGAGTCACCACGCCAAAGTCAATTTGGACTGGTGGGTCTCCATATCGAAGAGGTTGGGAATCACTGCAGCAGAGCATCGATGCTGAAATGTGTTGATCAGATTCTGGGCACACATAAGGTTGGCCATCTTTTTGGTCAGTTCTTTTTGTGGGGGGGAGATCTGCCTGGAAACAGGAATGCTGGGCCCCAGACCTAATCCTGCCAAGAGATTCCCACACTGTGTCGCCCCTCCTGAGCAGACCTGTGGGCATCCCGCACTTGCGTAAGCTACACGGCCAGAGGGAGCCCAGAGACCCCCCCCCCCCCCACAGCCCAGTCCTTGGTTCTGGGGAAGGGGAGTTTGTCCACATGCAAAAGCAAGATGGGAACTCAGCCTCCCTGGTTTATTTCTTTCGGTGCAGTCCCCCTTCCCTGCCCCCGTCAGGCTGCCGCCTCCAGGGCTTTGGGTCTCGAGATGGGCTCCCTCCCTCCTTCCCGCCCACGTGGGGCAGCGATCCCCCCCCCAGCTGCCAGGAGCTTCCTGGGTCTCCTGCCCCCCTAAAGAGCAGCGACGGGCACCCCCATCCCTTCCCATTTTGCCAGCCAGACGGTGGCTGCCTCTTTCTGGTGTGTGTGTGTGTCTCCACACTCCCTCCACAGCAGCCGACATGTTGGCAGCTGGTCTCCGAAGCCCCAACCAGCCTCCACGCTGGGCCTTGGGTTGCTCCCCCCCCATGAACTTGGCGGAACTTTCCAGGGCCAGCTGTGGAGCTGGGGGCTGCTGGCTCGGGCATCGCAGTGGCCGCTGTCTTCCTGTGAGCCAGGGCCTCTCTGGGGCTGGATCTCCCCCCCCCCCCCCCCCGTCTCCCTGGTGAACTTGGGCAGAGTTTGTGAATGCAGACAGGAGAAAGGGAAGCAGCTGAGGGGGGACTTGGCAATGGGGGGGGGGAGGCTGGCCGGCTCCCTCCCTCCCCCATCCCTCTTTTCCCTCCCTCCCTCCCTCTCTGGCTCGCTCTAGTCTTCCACCGAGTCTTGACAGGAAATTCTTCAAATTCCATCTTCGTAGAATCATTGCAGGGTTTGCAACCACAAGAACCAGAGAGAGAGAGAGTGGGGAGCGGAGCGGAGCAGAGTGCCGGCCCTTTCCCATCCCCAGAATGTTCTGGAGGGCTCTGCCAACCCTCCTTGCGGTGGTGATCCCTGCACAACAGAGTATTGCTGTCGCACTCCTGCCCCCCCCCCCCGGCCCCTCGAGTGCCAGCATGAAGGGCAGGCTTCTGCCAAGGGAATGGGGTGAAGAGAAGCTTTGCCCAAAGACGGTGGCCCAGAGTTCAAGCTCTTGCTCCGGCCTCTCTGGCCTCCTCTTCTGGCAGCTGGCCAGAGTAGCTCTTGCCTCTGCCATGCGCAGGGCTTCAGCTGGGTTGGCATTGCTGCAGCAGGGCCTCAGAAGGGCAGGAGGCTCCCTGGCGGGGCAGGTCTGACTCCCTTCCCTGCTCACAACTATCAGACCCTCCAGCAGGGCAGGGCAGGCTTGGGTGACCCCTAGCAGTACGCAGTGGGCCTGTTCGGGCAGGTGGTGTGCCCTGGGCCCTCCTGGTGACTCCTCTTGATGGATCATCTGCAAGCACCCAATTCTGCCAGCCCTTGCCCTGGCACCTCCTGGGGGCTCTGTCTGCTCAGCTAGGTGGCAGGAGAGAGCCAAGAGGCAGCCGGTCTGCCACTCTGCATCTACGCGGAATTTCCCAGGATCTGGGGCGGGGGGGGGGGGGGGAGCTGCTTTGGAAGTCCTCCTTGCAGAGGGTCCTTTTTTGGGGGGGGGCAGGATTCTGGTTAGGCCCAGGAGTTGTTGACTCAGTCCCGCCGAGTTCTTGGCTTGCATCTGCTTGTCCTGGTTGAGATTTGAAAGATAATCCCATTAGTGAAGGACTTCTGATTTGAAAAGGAAGGAAGAAAGAAAGAAACCAGTCTGGAAGGGGGGGGGGGTAGCCTAGTGGGGGAGATTTTTCTCCATTAATGATTAACATTGTTTTTAGGGGGGGGGGAGAGAGAGTCTTAATTAGCCATTGTTCCTAACAGGGCTATTACAGAAACTAATTAAACTTCAGCCAATAAGCAGGATGGCTGCGTGCTTCTGATGGGCACCGCCATCCAGATTCTTGTGGCCAAGACAAAGTGTGGGACGAAGCCAGCTGCGCTGGGGAGGGGTGCTTCTTCCTCAAAAACTAGACCCACAGTGTCCGTGTGGGCGTTGGCTTTGCCACTCTCCACTGGCCGCAGAGTGTCTGAGCCACAGAAGAGGCCAGTGGGTGTCTGTGGCTGAGTGGCCACCAGCAGGCCCTGCCGGAAGCTTCGGTGCCAGTCAAAGCAGGCCCCTTCCCCTGAAAATCCCTCCCGTGGCCACCGAATCAGCCTGTTGAAGAGCACCCAGAGGTTGGGCACCCATTCTCTACAAGCGTAGGGAGGTGTTTTGGTGGCTGAGGAGGGAGCACCGTGTGACACCCTCCCTTACACATTGGGGTCGATAAGAACATAGAAGCCATGTTGGATCAGGCCAGTAGCCCCTCCAGTCCAACACACTGTGTCACACAGTGGCCAAAGACACCAGGTGCCATCAGGAGGTCCACCAGCATTGGGGCTAGGACTCCAGAAGCCCTCCCACTCTTGCCCTTCCACCCCGGCACCAAGAATACAGAGAACATAAGATCAGAAGAAGAAGAAGAAGAGATTGGATTTATATCCCACCCTTCACTCACTTAAGAGTCTCAGAGCCGCTTACAAACTCCTTTCCCTTCCCCTCCCCACAACAGACACCCTGTGAGGTAGGTGGGGCTGAGAGAACTCTTTCCCAAGCTGTCCTTGAGGGAACAGCTGGTCCAGAGCTATGGCTTGCCCAAGGTCATCCAGCCAGGTGCAAGTGGAGGAGTGGGGAATCAAACCCGGTTCTCCCAGATTAGAGTCCGCACACTTAACCACTACACCAGACTGGCTCTCATAAGAGAAGCCAATGTTGGATCAGGCCAATGGCCCATCCAGTCCAACACTCTGTGTCACACAGTGCCCAAAAACACCAGGGGCTCTCAGGAGGTCCAGCAGTGGGACCATGAGACTAGAAGCCCTCCCACTGTTGCCCACCCCCCCAAGCTCCAAGAATACAGAGCATCACTTGCCCCAGACTGAGAGTTCCTACCTATTCCTGGTGGCTAAGAGCCACTGATGGACCTCTGCTCCATATTAGAACATAAGAGAAACCAATGTTGGATTAGGCCAGTGGCCCACCTAATCAAAAACTCTGTGTCACACAGTGGCCAAAAACACCAGGGGCCTTCAGGAGGTCCAGCAGTGGGGCCAGGACACTAGAAGCCCTCCCACTGTTGCCCCCCCCCCCAAGAACCAAGAAGACAGAGCATCACTTGCCCCAGACCAAGAATTCCTATCTATACCTTGTGGCTAAGAGCCACTGATGGACCTCTGCTCTGTACAGTCCATGGGGAAGCCTTATTGAGATGAGCAACTGAGCTCTTGCGCAGTGCCTGTTGATTTTCTGAGGCTTGGGCCCGAGAACTCCCTCTGTCCGTCTCTTGCCTTGAAAACACCTTGAGGGGGTCGCCTTGATACCACTCTCCACCACCACAGCTGGCACACCCCTGGAGTCTTTCAGTGAGCGCTGTACTTTTGATGGAGAACGAAGAGCAGGAAAGGCAGTTCCTGGTAGGGGAGTGGTGGGCACAAAGGGAAAGACCAGAGCTAACCCCCCCCCCCCCCCCGCGCGCCCTGTCTCCCATTAGCCCTGTGAACGTAAAAATAGAGAGCACCATGGGGAGCCCTCCTGGGCGGGCGCACACGAGGCCGAAGGGGGCTAGGGGGGTGCAAATGCCATCTTGGGACAGTCCCACTCGCTCTCCGCTTCAACCACCTCTCCGGGTGGGGGCTGGGAGAATAAAGTGAGGGAGGGGCAAAAGGGGGTCAGCTCAGCTGCTTTGGGTCCCCATTCCGGAGCAAAGAAGGACATCATGTATGAGGCTGATGGTGAGGATGACGATCTATTAATCACCCCACCCCAGCTTACTCTGGGCGATGTACAAGGCATAATGCCATAAAATATACAAAAACCTTTAAAATTCAATATATAAATTGGTAAAGATTACAGTACGGAATAAAAGGATCCAAGATGGCCACTTTCCTGTAATATTATTCGTCCCAGTTCTGGACCACCAGCCCCTTTCCTGGGGAGGGGGAAAAGGAACTCCGAGCAAAAGGGGAGGGGGAGGAAGGGTGACAGCCAAGCATTTGCTTTAGTTGGAAGGAGAAAGGGGGGGGGGTGTACCCCTTTCCCTCTCCTGCAAGCCAGAGTCCGCACTGGGGGTTCTTGCAAAGGGGGGGGGGGGGAGGAAGTGCCCCAGGGCCAGAGGCAGAAGAAGAAGAGTTGGTTTCATACCCTGCTTGTCGCTACCTGAAGGAGTCTCGGAGTGGCTTGCAATCTCCTTCCCTCCCCACAACAGACACCCTGTGAGGTAGGTGGGGCTGAGGGAGCTCTCCCGAGAACTGCCCTTGAGAGAACAGCTCTAAGAGAACAGTGACTGACCCAAGGTCACCCAGCTGACTTCCATGTGGACGAAGGGGGAACCAAACCCTGTTCTCCAGATCAGAGGCCTCCACCCTTAACCACTGCACCAAGCAGCTGCTCGGAGCGCTGGCTTCAGCATCCCAAGGCCAGGGAGCCTCTCTGGTGCTCCAGCCCATCTCTGAGCGTGGGGAGTTACAACGCAATGCTCCCTCTAAGCCGTGGAGTCTTGTGAGCAGAAATTCTACTTTGCGAGCCACCGGCATTAAAGTTGTGAGCGAGCGATTGGGCTCCTGCATCAGTTTGTTTGCTCTGGAGCCACACTTCTTGAGCTAAGACAAAAATGGGTGAGCCGGAGGCTAAAAAGCGGTGAGCTAGCTCGCACTAACTCAGCTTAGAGGGAACTCTGGTGGGGGGCTATGAAATCCAGGCAGGGAGGGGGAGGGGGGCAAAGGCTAACTGGGATTCTCTGTGCTCACTCCGGATTTGGAGTTGGCCTTGAGAGAGAAGAGACTGGATTTATACCCCGCCCTTCACTCCCCAAGGGAGTCTCAGCGCAGCTTACAAACTCCTTTCCCCTTCCCCTCCCCACAACAGACACCCTGTGAGGTAGGTGGGGCTGAGAGAGCTCTGACAGAAACTGCCCTTGAGAGAACAGCTCTGAAAGAACTTGTGACTGACCCAAGGACACACCAGCAGCTGCATGTGGAGGACTGGGGACTGAGTATCAGGGAGTTTTCCCTTGCCTGCCTCTGCATAGCGACCCTGAGCTTCCTTGGTTGCCTCCCATCCAAGTACTAGCCAGGGCCGACCCTGCTTAGGTTCCGAGAGCTGACACTATCGGGTCAGTCTGGGCTATGTAAGTCATGGCCATCGAGCTGCCGCTGACTCACAGTGACTGACCCAAGGTCACCCAGCTGACTTCCATGTGGAAGAAGGGGGAACAGAGGCCTCTGCGTAACAACCCTGGACTTCCTTGATGGGGTCCCATCCAAATGAGTACTAGCCTGGGCTGATCCTGCTTAGCTGCTGAGATGTGATGAGATCCAGCTGGCCTGGGCCGACCTACCCAACAACGTTCCCTCTAAGCTGTGGAGTCTTGTGAGCAAAAATTCCACTCTGTGAGCTACTGGCATTCAAGCTGTGAGCCAGCGATTTGGCTGTTGCATCAGTTAGTTAGCTCTGGAGCCATCCTCCCTGAGCCAAGACGACAAAAATGTGTGAGCAGGAAGTTAAAAAAACCTGTGAGCTGGCTCACACTAACTCAGCTTAGAGGGAACACTGCCCAGGATGGGTGCAAAGTGAATGGGGGAGGAAGGGGTGTTGGATGTGGGCATCCACGCCAGCCCATCCACACGGACAGCCAGGTGGGGGGAGGTGCAGAGGCAGCCGTTTCGGCACTCTCTGATTTGCCTGTTCTGTGTGGATGGCCGGATTTCCTTTCCCCGTGGTCTCCCAAAAGGAGTGTGCTTAAGGAATTAAAACCCTGTTTCTTGCCTTTGTCATCTGTGATGGCAACGCAGGTTTGCTCTTTGTGTGCACAGGGGAGAACATGCGTACAGCTGGGAGGGGGGCACATGTACTCACGGTTACACTGCTGAAGAGGCATGCCGCCACTGCTTTTTCAATGGGAACTGAGAAAGGTCGCTTGCCTCTTCGGCAAGCGCTGAGAATGCCTAGCCACCGGGCTGTGGTTTTGCTTGTGGCCGTGGGGGCAACACAGTGGTGTGTGGCACTGAAAGACAACCGAGCTCTTGCACCCGAAAGGCTGCGTGCCAGGGAGCAGGGCTTCTTGGCGCACGCGAAGTTTGGAATCTTTTCAGTTCAAGAATGAGAGACAGGTTGACAATGAAAAGGCAGGCATTAAACATTGAAATGTAAAATGTGCATAGCGGCTTAATGAAATATTAACTTTGGGGAAATATATTTTATTAATAATTCTGGAGCTTTTACAGAAATTGAAAAGGGCTGGCGGGCGGGCTGGGCCCCCTGCTTCGGTGTGGGCTGGAGCAGCCAGGAGCGCAGTGTGCTGGTTCCCCCCCTCTCCAAGGTCTCCCTGCCCGCCTCCTCACCTGTAGGGCGCCTGTTCTGGCAGGGGTGCCCACTGACTGGTGCCCCACCTCGCAGAGTCCTTGGCCACCTTTTCAGGGGTGAAGGCAGGGCAGGGCTCCAAGGGGGGGGGGGGCAACCACTTCTGCCTGTCCCGAGCCGCCCCCTCCTTTCCAGCGCCTTCCCTCTCCTTCCTCCCTGGCCCAAACCGCCGGGCTGCGGGGGCAGCACTAGGGGGGAAACTGCTGGGGGGGGGGGCATTCCCTTGTCTCCCCGGATCCTGCTCCGGTGGGCGGGGGGGGGGGGCGCTCCTCTCCCTAACGCAGAGGCCTCTCTGCCGCTTGCCTGGCTTCCCCTTGCAAATGGATCCCGGGCCCTAAAGGACAATTGTGTTGCGCCTGGAAAGATGTTCACAGTGTATAAATTTCCCGTGCTGCAGCAAATAAAACCGGGGAGAGGGGGAATTGCCTGGAAATTAACTTCCTGCGCGGACTTCGCTCTCGCGCTCGCTTCTCCTCTCCCGCCGTGCATGCAAGGCGGTGGCAGGCAGAGGCCCCCAGATGCCCGGGGGGGGGGGGGGGGGACGACGACGACGACGACGACTCTTTTTATAGCGCTCCGCTCCGGCCAGAGAGCCGGGGGAGGGGGCTGCACCGCGAGGCGAGTTGAGAGTGGCAGTAATGGGACGCCCCCGCCTTTTTAATCGAGGAGGAGACGCTTGGCGTTTCGAAGGGACTTCGCCTACCGGTGCGCGCGGTCCCCTCCAGGGTGCGGGGGGGGGGGGGGGGGAGGACTTTGTCCGGGAAGGAAAGTTCACCGCCCCCGCCCCGACCCAGCGTCCCTCCTCCGCCAAAGGAAGCCGCTCTCCGCGTGGGGAGTTCCCCCTCCCTCCAAGGGGATTCCGGGGGGGGGGGAATGTGTGTGTGTCTGTGCGGCGGCCGCCCTCCCCCCCCCGGACAGAAAGTGGGACTGCCCCCCCGGGGGGTGGGGGGATTCGGTTCCTGCCCTCTCGAGGCCGGAGGTGCTGCGCGGGCCCAACCCGGATTCGGTGTTGCCTCTCTTCCCCCCCCCAGCCGGGCCAGGGTCTGCGGCGGCCGCCCCGTCGAGCCGGTCTCTGGAAGCTGCGCCAGGGTCTGCGCGGGGGGGGGGGGGGGCGCTTCGTCTGGGGAGCGGCCAGGTGGGGCCTCCCTCCCTTCCCCCCCCCCCCGGCCCTCCCCTCCGAGCCGCCTTCTTTGTTTTTTGTTCTCTTCTTGGTGGGGGGGGGGAGGTGACCTACTTTTTGCAAACGGAGCTCGCCCGCCGCCTCCCGGGTGGGCGGGCGGGGGAGCTCATGGGCGGGGAGCGGGGGGGGGGAGACCCGTCGGAAGGGGGCGCCCGCTGGGGGGAGGGGGGGTTCATGTGTGTGGCTCACAACCGACTGCGCCCCGGGGTCACGGGGCAGGAGGCTCTGAGCGGTCTGGGTCTACTCGTTGCACTCCGGTTTGCGAAGGGGCATCTCTCCCTCGGCCTCGATCCGCCTCCTGGGCGGGATCGCTTTGGGGGCGACCGGGAGGAAAGTGCCTTTGGGGGAGTCCAAAGGGCGGGGGGGGGGGGCTTCCGTTGCTGGGTAGAAGTCTTGTATGAGAATTTGTGTTCCGGTCCCTTGACGGGTGCAGAGCAGAAGGGGGGCGGGAGAGAGCAGAGACCGGAATGGAAATATTCAGGGGAGGGGCAGGGCTGCCAAGAAAACGGGGAGGGGGCTTCCACAAGTAACACACCAGAAACAAGGCAGTCTTCGCCTCCCACCCGCCCTGCTTTCTGGCCTCTGCCTTCAGTATGGGGGCGACTGGCCTGCCTTGCAGGAATGTTTTGCAGATGGGGAGCTGTGAGCACTGGAACCAAGGGCTGTTGGCCAGCCCGGGCTAGGCTGGCCAGTCACTGTGCGGGTGTCTCTCTCCCCCAACCCCCTCTCCAGCTGGTCCCTCCTCCTCAGCCAGCCTCCCCATCTTTTGTCTTTCTGCCTGGCTGAGCAGCCCTTTCAAGGTTTTGTTCTGCCCCAAAGAAAGAGAATGCCCCCTCTCCGTGTGAGTGTCTGTGTGCGCGCGCGCATGCCTGTCTTTCAGGAGCCTGTGGCGCCAAGGGTCTCTTCTCCCCCAGACTGACAGAGGCAGGCAGGTGCCCCCTGCGTACTCCGGTCTTGTGTGAGTGTGTGTGTGTGTGTGTGTGTGTGTGTGATGAAACAGTGAAAATCGGAAGGGGGGGGGGGAGAGCGCTCGTGGAGAGGGGCCCCCTTTAGGGTTGCGAGATGCTTGAATTCCCCAGGCTTGAGATTTGGGAAAGGCGAAGGAGAGAAAGGGTCAGAGAGATTGGCTTCGGAGCTGGGCTGGAAGGGAGGGGGCACGTGGCCGTTCAAATCCCCCACCCACACAAGTTGGCCGAGAGACAGAAAAGGCCCAAATGGGTCTCTCCCCACCCTGCGAGTGACTCTCTTCTTTCCACCTCGAACCCCAGCAGATGTTTTCAGTACTTGGACCTCGCTGTGGAGTGCACAGAGCAGAGATCTCCTGCCCGCGGGTAGAGTGTTTTTCCTCTGTACTGAGTGGCTGGGCTCATGAAGGGTGGGGGCTTCCAGGGCAGGAGGGCCCCCCCTTCGGGAACTCTGCATGGCTGGATCCAGGTCTCCTGACCAGCCTCTTCAGGCTGTGAAAGACCCGGTTGGCACAGATCCCCGGTGTTCTGTCTCTGCTCTCCCCACTCCACTGCAGTCCGCTGTGAGATCCGCTCCTGCAGTTACCCCTGGCCTGCTTGGGGGGGGGGGGGCTTTGGTTTCCCTGCTTGCATCTCGAAGGCCCATGCCCAGTGGCCACCGGCAAGACCCAGGCCTGACTGGCCAGGAGCAGTTTCCCCCTCATTCCCTGGCTCACCAGAACTGGCCCTTCCCCGGCATGACCCCTCCGGCTCTCGAGGGCTGCCCCCTGGCACGGCCTTTTTGGGCTCGCAGTCAAAAAACCCTCCGGGATTTCGAAGCAGCGCCACAGTTCTCAAACCTCGAGTGCATGGAAACTGGGTGCTTTGGTTGGACCCCTTGCACATCCCCCCCCCCCCCCCGCCCCCGGCTTTTGTCTGAGATGGCAGCGGGCCGCAGGAGAGCGCGGCTGCAATTCGGAATGCGCCCGAGGTTGCGTTCCCAAAGCCAGCAGCCTTGTCCAGGGCCCCGGAGAGGAAGGAGCATGTCCCTGCGTATCCCACTTTAGAGACCCTCAGGGACCCTCCAGTTGGCCTGTCTCATGACCACATGTTGTGATCACAGGAGACGAATGTTTGCATTGTATGCAAACAGCTCAGATCTGTCCAGCAGGGAATTGCCGTGTCTACACATGCGCAGGAATGCTACAGTCCTTGCGGCTACTGGCACCGGTTGCTGGAATACAGAACGTCACGGGGACAAAAAGTTATTGGTAGGGGCGCCAGTCCTCCTTCAGATCAGACTGTTTCTGCTAACTGCTGTTGAACTGCTGGGTTTTGGAGGAGTCTGCACATATGCATTCTTGCACAGCCTCGTGGGAGTTGTAGTTTATTAGAACCATAGAGTTGAAGGGGGCCTCCAGGGTCATCTAGTCCAATCCCCTGCACAATGCAGGAAATTCACAAATATCCCCACCCCATCCCCAGTGACTGCTGTTCCACGTCCCCAGAAGATGGTAAAAAACCTCCAGGATCCGCATTTCCCTGGGCGTGTAAGGAAGGGCCACAAGAACTAAGCCCTGAGGCAACCCTTCCTGCCCTCCCTGTTATGATCTGTCTCCTGCATTAGGTTACAGTAAACGTCTTCTAATTCATTTTAACAACTGTACAAACAAAGGGGAAGTGCAGGGATTTAAAAAGTTACTGGTTAGTTTTCCTCCAAAGTGACTGGCTTGTGGCTCAGGCACCTGCCGAGGCAGCAACTCACAACCAATGCGCCCTCTAAGCCCTGGTGTCTTGTGAGCAAAAATTCTGCTTTGTGAGCTCCTGGCATTAAAGTTGTGAGCGAGCCATTTGGTTCCTGCATAAATCAGTTTGCTCTGGAGCCATCCCTTCCTGAGCAGAGACAAAAATGTGTAAGCCGGAGGCTAAAAAAACTGTGAGCTAGCTCACACTCACTCAGCTCAGAGGGAACACTGCTCCTAACTTACCCACAAGCCTCAGCTGATGAGTGAACCCTGCCGTCCGGGAGTACCACCCGCACGCCCCAGAACTGGGCAGGGGAGAAGGGGGGGTTGCTGGCTGTGGGAATCGGCTTTCCCGTCCCATTCCCAGCCAGCACACTCAGTCATTTTGTACCAAGAGACACTTGTGTGCCTCTGCTTCTCATCTTGAGAAGATCTCTCGCCTTCTTTATTTTTTCTCTCTGTTTTATTAGCCAGCAAACAGGAAGCCAGATTAAGGGGACTTCTGGAGGGGGAGTGCTAACCAAACAGACCTGGAGGGGGACCTCCTCTCTCTTGCTCCAGATAGCGATTGGAAACCTTGAGCGTGTCTGTGTGTCCGTGTCCGAGTCTGTGCCCGCCTTGACCAGCAACGCTCTGGAATGGAGGCAGCAGTAGCCAAAAGAATTATACTGTCTGTTTTCCCCAAATGGTTGTCAAAAAAAGGGAACCTCTGGAAATGCCACCAGGGTTGGCCCAGCACGGAATGCTGAGTTTGTCTTGCTGGATGAGACCTCCAGGGAACGGGGACTCTGGTTAGTGAAATGTTTGCGGGCAAGTCTTCCCCCATCCCCTTGTTCTGTCCCCATCTCTCCGCCTTCCGGTTCTCCACCAAGCCAGCTGACAAACCCCCCCCCCCCCCGTTTTCCAAGATGGCAGCTGTCACCATGGCGACGCAGTCAGCAGTGGACTCTCCCAATGAGGGTGCAAAATCCATGATAGAAAGGGGTGGGGTGGTTAAAAAGGTTTTGAGCTAGAACCGGTGAGATCTGGATTCAAATCCTGTCTCAGACATGGGGTTCAGTGGGCGTCAGTCTCTGAAATGCAGTGGTGGAGGGGGTAAGATGGGGTAACTCAGTGCAAGCAGGAAGGCAGGAGAGAAAACCACAGAAATATACTGGGGGGGGGGCGTTTAATGGATATGTGGAGGCAGCTGGCCGGAGGTGGCGGAGGACCCCGCGAGATCTAAACCGGCAGGGACCGCACTGTCTCAATGCCACCTTTCTGCGGTGAGGCCCGTGGGGTCTTCGTAGACACGTAAGCATGCAAAGAAGCAGCATCAAGGTGAGCAGAGGATCCTCACAACAGCAGCTCAGTCGCCAAAGTCCTGTTCAAATAGTGCCACCTTGTATTTCCCCCTGAAATTCAGACCAGCTGGCCAGCCAAGCTACGTACCAAGGGGCTGATCGTCTTCAAAACCAGTCCCACGCAGAGCCCACCTCAGGAATCCAGCCAAGAGACTGCAGTGGTGTGGATTTGGGTGTGTGTGCAGGAGAAGGAACCATCTCTGAGCGGGGCGTCACTGAAGGAAGGCATGCCTAGTGGTGTCAGCAGCAGGCCAGTATCTGCTGTGGGGCCTCCTGGGGCCTGGCCCCCTGACTTCCTTCCGAGGCCCCCCGACGCCTTCTCTAGCCCAGGCCCCCCCCCGACTCTCTGGGCTGTCCTGAGGACTCCCTGCACCACTGCTGCCACCCCTTCCCTGCCTGCCAGCAGCCCTGCCAGCTCCATTTGGGGGGGGCAGCTGGGGGAGGAGAGGCTGGGCTGGAGTACTGGCAGAGGCCAGCTCCGTAGCGCCTGGCCTCCAGGGCGTGTTGGGGGAGGGAATGGGGGGGGGGGGTCCTGAGCTGGTGGCAGCGGTGGCACAGGGCTCCCAGGTGAGGAAGGGGTGTGAGGCAGCCAGGTGGGTGGGTTGGCAGGCGAGGTGGGACTGACGGGAACCGTTGGCAGCGCTCAGAAGCCGGCGGGGCTGGGGCACCCAGGTGAGGAGGTGGCGCGAAGCAGGTGGGTGGGCAGGCCAGCAGGGGAGGTAGGGCCGGCAGAAACTTTTGGTGGCGCTCAGAAGCCAGCGAGGCTGGGCTGAAGCACCTCTTCCTCCTCCTCCTCCTCCTCCTTTTCTGCCACTCCTTTCTGTGCCTCCTCCTCTCCCTGTGCCCGGGTGCCCAGCTGGAGTGCCCGCAGAGGCCAGCTCTGCTGCGCTCGGCTTCCAGGGCTTAAAACCCCCACCCTTTTAATTGTATTTTAATTTCAGTGGCCCCTGAGTGATTTAAAAGCCCCCCCCCCCCCCGACTTCAGAAGTCCCGATCAACAGTGGCCTGCTGCTTCATCCACCAGTCCAGGTCCGGGGCCTCCTTGAGGCTCTTAACTGAATCCACCAAAGCCACAGCGCCCCCCTCCAGAGGCACACCAGGGAAGAGAGCCACGGCTGGCAGCAGAGCGGAGAGGGGCCAACCCAGTTAAGGTGGGTGAATTTGCCAGGGGGCTCTTGGGAGGAGGAGGAGAGTCGGGTTTATACCCTGCCTTTCACTACCCAAAGGAGCGGCCTACAATCCCCTTCTCTTCCCCTCCCCACAACAGACACCCTGGGTGGTGGGTGGGGCTGAGAGAGCTCCAAGAGAACTGGGACTGGCCCAAGGTCACCCAGCTGGCTGCATGTGGAGGAGGAGCGGGGAATCAAACCCAGCTCTCCAGATCAGAGTCCTGCCTCTCGACCCCCGACACCAAACTGGCAGAATGGGCTGAGCATGCATAGCTGGGCTCAGGCGTCGGGGGGGCACAAAGTGTGTGGGGGTATGTGGGGATGTGTGACTGGCCTTGCATCAGCTGAGCTGCCTCCAGGCCTGCCCTGCGTGCCAGAGCAGAAGGTGGCCCTCGGAGGGAAGGAGAAGGACGATTCCCTTTGCACAGCCTCCGTGGAGGGAGCAGCAGCCCCATCAACCCCCCCCCCCCCCCACACACACTCCTGCTGCCCTGCAGCGCAGGGTCCCCTCCAGACTTGGCTTAATTGGGCACTTCTGTTTTGCCTCCCTGGCCCCAGATGGCCTGGGCACAGCTTGCGGGTGAGCAGGAGGACTAGGCCAGACGTCCACCAGCCAGTCACACGGGTGGATTTACTTGCAAGAATTGTGTCTATTCAGTACTGATGTATACAGACTAGCTGGGCCTGGATGCCTCCTGCCTCCCTCCCTCCCTCCCTCCCTCCCTCCCTCCCTCCCTCTCTCTCTCTCTCTCTCTCTCTCTCTCTCTCTCTTACAGTTGCTCCTGCCTAAACGTGGAAGTGCCTCCCGTAGCCCTGCGTTTGGTGACATTGTCCTTGTAAACCCCCCCCCCCCCGCTCTGCCTTCCCCTTCTCTCTGTTCATGAATGTTTGATAGTACTTTATTTTGGAAGTCTGTGGATTGTCAGGGTAATCTAACTAAAGACTTCCAGGTAAATTAATTTAATAAAGAAATATGAGGACACGCAGCTCCGGGGGGAGCTCATGGCGTCCTGACATTCTGGGAGAGTGACGTTTGCTGCGGCATGGGAGGAGGGTGCTGGCGGAGGGAGTCACATGCTCTTCAAGTCAGTGTTTTGAAGCAAGAATGATTTGCTTGACATTATCCTGTGGAGTCCCACAGCCTTCCTGCCCATCCCCTTGCCCCACAGACGCACCTTGCTCTGCCCCACTTCAAGCCACTGGGGGAGGCGTCAGCACACGTGAAACCATGGGAGTGTGGAGCAGGCTGTCGGGGGCCACTGGGGGCCAGGAGGGATTTTTTTTGGGGGGGGGGTCCTAGCCAGCAGGTCCTCTGGGTATTCTGTGTGTATGTGGAGGGGTCAGACTTGCATGTAATTGTAGGTGCTGGGTCTTGTGCTGTTCTAAAAGCCAAATTCCCAAACCCAGGCAGACGATGTGGGGTGACTGATCCTGCCCCCCGGTCTCCCGGGGTCCTTTGCCGGGTCTCCCCCCCCCCCCCCCGGCTCAGTAGTGCCCAGAGTCCCGTCCTTGGCCAGGCTCTGCTCGGGTACGCCAGGCTTGGCCAAGACCAAAGACGGGGAGCGGACTGCCTGTCTGTCTATCGGCCAGAGGGGCTGGTGCAGGTGGGGGCCATGGGGCAGAGCTCCTCAGGGCTTGCGACTCCAGCCTGGCTCCTGGAGCCAGTGGCACTTGGGCACCACGGCTCATCACAAAACCCCAGGCCTTGTCAGGGCGGACGTGAGCAGCCTCTCAACTGGAGGAGCCAGCCAACTTCACATTCCAGAGAGCCAGGAACTTAATCCTGTCTCCCAGCAGGAGCTGGCCTGGCCTCCCTTCGGAAGGGGGTGCCCACAAGTTTCTGGAGGGCGCCCTGCAGCCTGGCAAGCCCCAACAGAGAAGTTGCTAGAAGGCGGACTGGCTCTTCGTTGTTCTTTGGGGTGGTGGGTCTCTCTCTCTCTCCCCCCACCCCCTTTTGTGCTGGCTCTTTCCGGAGCTGGGCTTCACTGGTGCCCTTCTGATCCTGGGGGCGATGTCCTCCGACCTGGGGAGTGGTGGCGCTGGCAGCTGTCTGTCTGTCTGTCTGGGGCCATGGGGGCTGCAGCGCTGGTTATGAATAGTCATCACAATATTTATTAGGTGAGGGAATATTTAGGACACTTTCGGGCAAGGGGAGGGCCGGCCGTTTCATTGTGTCAGCTCATTGTGTGTTTATGCTTTCCTTGGACACGATTTTAATTGAAAACGAGGCCTCTGTTTTCCTGGGCTCATTACGGCTCCCTCCTGCACACGCGCATCCCTCTGTCCCCCCCCCCCGTCCCCCCCCCCCTTGGTGGAGATGGCTGCGGAGGAGAGCCCGGCCTGGAATGGAAATTTGCTTTGTGTCATTGATTTGGGTGATGAATGTGGTGGGAAGCGGAGGTTCGACTGCTCCCCCCCTCCCGTTGCTGCCTTGCAACGGGCAGCCTCGGCTCGGATTGGTGGTGGGGGGGGCCCTCTGGGGAGGGCTGTGCCGGGCCAAAGCTGCCTTGGGCTTCCTGGTGGAGGCGAGCCAGGCTCCGGAGATGCAGGCTGGACTGAAACCCTGGAGGGTGGCTGGTGAGCTCCGCCACACCCCTCAGAGGGCTTTTGTGCTCTCGAGTCTCTCATCTGCCCCCCAGCCCTGCTGGGCAGCTGAAGTCCTTGCCTGGGTTTCCGGCCACTCAAGCCCTCAGGTAGAGCTGAATGGGGCTCCGAGCCCATCCGAGCATGAGGAGTTGGTCCCGCCGTGTCCCCTTCCCCCCCAGTCGGAGTCCAGCTGCACCTTCCGCTCCTGCAGGAGGCTTCGGCCTGCCCCAGAAGAGAAGGGGAAAGACTGGGGCTCTGGCCATGGCTGGTGCGTGGGGAGGGAGGGGGCGTTGGCGTGAGGCCACCGTGCCAGAGAGGATACTGGAGAGGGGCACATATGAAACGGGGAAGGAGGGGCTTTGGTGCTTGGGGGTGGGGGGCAAGAGTGGGAGGGCTTCTAGTGTCCTCCTGGCCCCACTGCGGGACCTCCCGAGGGCACCTGGTGTTCCTGGCCCCTGTGTGACACAAGAGTGTTGGACTGGAGGGGCCATTGGCTTGATCCAACACTGGCTTCTCTTATGTTCTTATGCCTTGGCTCCGTGGTTCAGCGTCTGCTTGGCCTGCTGAAGGTTCCGTCCCCGGCAGCATCTCCAGTTCCGACAAGGGACTCAGGCAAGAGGTGACGGGAGAGACCCCTCTCTGCCTGGACCCCTGGAGAGCCATCTCCAGTCGGAGGAGACAAGACGGGACTGAGGGCCCTGCTCCGGAGGAGGCAGCGTCATGGGTGCTCCTCCTGGGTACAGCGGCGGACGCTGGGCAGCTGGCATTGCAACAGGCTCTGCACTGGCCCTACCTGGCGGCTTTGATCCACCACATATGGTGCCCGTTGGAAACGGCTGCATACAGTGATGGATTCACAGAGCCGCCCTTTCTTGGATCTGGCTGGCTCAAATAACAGTGGCAGCTGTTTGTTAAGGTCAAATAGGGGCTGGGAAGAGGGAGCCCACCTTCTGCCAGGAGGCCTCATTTCTAAGCCGCCAGTCCAGGCAGCCTGGGTTTCCCTGAGAGGTCTGCTTGGTCATGTGCCAGTTGCCCTCCCAACACCCGCCTGGGTGGCTCCCAAAGCCCGCTTGGCAGTACTCTGGCACTTGGGGGAACCTGCCAGCAGAAGTCTTGGCAAGGTGGTGCCTCCTGGAACAGGACACGGCTGGGTTCAGAGTGAGACCCCCAAGGAGGATGCAGTGTGCCCCTCATGGAAGCTGCCTCGATTGCAGTGAGCCTCCCCCGCCCCATTTTGAGAGCTATCTCCGTCAGGGGCTGTGGCTCAGTGGCAGAGCCTCTGCTTGGCATGCAGAAGGTCCCAGGTTTAATCCCCGGCATCTTCAGTTAAAAGGACCAGGCAGGAGGTGATGGGAAAGACCTCCGCCTGAGACCTTGGAGAGCTGTAAAGAGGGGCTGTGGCTCAGTGGCAGAGCCTCTGCTTGGCATGCAGGAGGTCTCAGGTTCAATCCCCGGCATCTCCAGTTGAAAGGACCAGGCAGGAGGGGATGTGAAAGACCTCTCTCTACCTGAGGCCATGGAGAAAGGGCCATAGCTCAATGGTAGAACATCTTAGCATGCAGGAGGTCCCAGGTTCAATTCCCGGCATCTCCAGTTAAAAGGACCACGCAGTAGGTGATGGGAAAGACCTCCGTCTGAGACCCTGGAGAGCTGTAAAGAGGGGCTGTGGCTCAGTGGAAGAGCCTCTGCTTGGCATGCAGAAGGTCCCAGGTTTAATCCCCGGCATCTTCAGTTAAAAGGACCAGGCAGGAGGTGATGGGAAAGACCTCCGCCTGAGACCTTGGAGAGCTGTAAAGAGGGGCTGTGGCTCAGTGGCAGAGCCTCTGCTTGGCATGCAGGAGGTCTCAGGTTCAATCCCCGGCATCTCCAGTTGAAAGGACCAGGCAGGAGGGGATGTGAAAGACCTCTCTCTACCTGAGGCCATGGAGAAAGGGCCATAGCTCAATGGTAGAACATCTTAGCATGCAGGAGGTCCCAGGTTCAATTCCCGGCATCTCCAGTTAAAAGGACCACGCAGTAGGTGATGGGAAAGACCTCCGTCTGAGACCCTGGAGAGCTGTAAAGAGGGGCTGTGGCTCAGTGGAAGAGCCTCTGCTTGGCATGCAGAAGGTCCCAGGTTCAATCCCTGGCATCTCCAGTTAAAAGGACCACGCAGGAGGTGATGGGAAAGACCTCCACCTGAGACCCTGGAGAGCTGTAAAGAAGGGCTGTGGCTCAGTGGAAGAGCCTCTGCTTTGCATGCAGAAGGTCCCAGGTTCAATCCCTGGCATCTCCGGTTGAAAGGATCACGCAGTAGGTGACGGGAAAGACCTCCACCTGAGACCCTGGAGAGCAATGGAGAGGGGCTGTGGCTCAGTGGCAGAGCCTCTGCTTGGCATGCAGGAGGTCCCAGGTTCAGTCCCTGGCAGCATCTCCAGTTAAACAGGACCAGGCATCATCCCAGGTGATGGGAAAGACCCCTCCGCCTGAGACCCTGGGGAGCCGCTGCCAGTCTGAGCAGGCAATACTGGCCCTGATGGACCGAGGGTCTGATTGAGTTGTGAGGCAGCTTCATCTGCCCACTAGACATGCCAGCTTTATCATGGCTCCGTGGCAGAGCGCCTGCTTGGCACGCAGAAGGCCCCAGGCTCAGTCCCCGGCAGCATCCCCAGCTCCAAGGAGCAGGCACTGACCTGGGCGGACCCCGGGGGGAGGGTCTGATTCTTTAGAAGCTTCATGAGTCACCCACGCTGGGCTGAGCTGGTCCCATGGGCCTCTCCCTAAGGCAAGCCCTCTGGTTACTTGCTGGTCGCCTTTCTGGCCTCCTGGAAGCAATCGCCATCAGCAGAGTGCCCGGGGCCACTGCTGGCTTCTGCTTCCGAGGGGACGTCCCTGCAGCTTTGAGCCTTTGTCGTGGGGCTGTTTGCAGCCAGAGCCGAAGGCTTCAGGGAACCTTTGACGAAAAAGCCAACTGTTTCCCCATCCCCCCCCCCCCCCGCCTCTCTCCTTTGCCGCTGGAGCTGGTGCCTTCTTTGTAGTGCAACCCCTCCCAAACAGGTGAGGCTCCAGAGCACACCTGCGCTGAGCCCCCCCCCCCCCCCCCCCCGCAGCCCTCCCATCAGCTGGAATGGCCTGTCAGGATTGGGGGGGGGGGGGGACTGTTGTGTGCCAGACGCTGCCTCCGCCGGACTCGCCTCCCTGGATCTGTCTCCCCATCGCCCGTCCCTTTCCTGCCCACCGCCGCCTCCTTTCCCCGAGATCGGAAAGTGAAATTGATTGAGGCTGACGTCCAGCGAAGGTGGCTGCTGCTTGCGCGGAGGCACACCGCCCCATCTCAATGGCGGGGAGATAATCGAGGTGGAATATTTGATCGGGCCGGGAAATGAGGTGCTAAATTTGTTGTGAGATGGGTGTCAAAATCAATCCAGGCGCCTTCCTTCTGGCGGGGGTGGGCAGCTAAATGAGAAATCATTAGGTGACGCAGTCAGGAGGGGCAAGGTGGGTATATTTTGTGTGTGTGGGGGGGAATCATTAGCTTCCAGGCGTGTGCATGCGCCGTGCAATAGTCAAGTGTGACAAGCAATCCCCGCGCCATTAGCATCTCTGTTCCCGCATGGAAGAGCCGTCTGTCTGGAATCTTCCTCCTGGGTGCTGTGGGATTGGGAGGGGAGGGCTGCTTGCTGTTCATGCAAGGGACGCCATCACTTGGCAAAGATGGGAAGGCGATGCCTGTGCTCCTGGGCGCAGGGGTGGGTCAGTTTTGAGGACCCACCGGGCTCTTCAGCGCTGAGAAAGGCCTTGCTTTGGCCTTCCTCTCCCGGAAGCTGCTCTTGGCTTTGTTGGAGTGGGAAGCCTTCGTGGGGATTGGCCGGCTGTTCCCGCCTGTCTCATCCTGCCCACGCTTGCAACCGGGAGCCCTTTGCCCTTTCTTTAGGTACTCATCTTCGTATCCATCTGGCCCTGTGGCTCTGCCATGATATTAACATTTTCTGCCCCTTTCTCTCAGCGAGATTTGACCCCCTTGGAGGCATCGATTGCAGGATCCTGGCCACCTCTTGGGGCTCTGTTCTCTGTGCGCTGCCAAGGGGTCTCCTGGGTGAGCTGGGAGATGAGACAGGAACTCCGTTTCAGCCCCACGGAGGGCAGGGGAGGGGAGCTTGGGCCGTTCGGCAGGAGAGAGAGCGCCTTTCCTCAAAATGCCACAAGCTGCACCTCCCAGTATTTGGTCCCTCCTTCTGCTCTCTGTGTTCCGTGGCTGACAGACCCCCGGCACCTGGCCAAGGGGCTTCTGCTGCAGACCGCTCCTCTTTCCGAAGGCACCCTGTCCGTCCTCTGTGTGTGTGTGTGTGTGTGTGTGTGTTTGCTGCAACAGACAAACGGCTGGTATCTCTGACATCATCATCACACACTTCTCTGTGTTTTACTGATCTGCATAACTTATTCTGGTTTTGCTCATCAGGGCCTCTGAGGCTCCCCCCCCCCCCCCCTTTCCTCACATGCCTCTTAAGTGTCTCTGCAATCATGAGGGCTAGAAACCAGACTGGAATTCTGGACTCCACACACACCCACACCCACACACACACCCACACACACAGAGATTCTGTGCGAATTGGCATTTGCGTGGCTCCCCGTCTGCCTTCCTCTCCTCTGTTTGTTTATTTTTATTGATTGATTGATGCCAACTTCTACCCTGCCTTCCCCGCGAGCAGGCTGAGGGCGGCTTACAGTAGTCGGTACGTAAATACCATAAAATCGATTGAAAACAAGTCAAATACAATGAAACGTAAGATCATAAAGCGCTAGCAATACTTCCTTCAGTAACTGAGATGGCGTGCTGAAAGATGTAAACAAACCATTTCCCAGCTCAGTGCTCTTCTTGAGTCGCACGGTGGTATGGCTCGATCTCAGAACAGGGCCCAGGGCCCAATACCACAGATGTTGGTGGGAGCAGTGAGGGCGGCTCCTTAGTTGAAAGCCTGGCGGAAGAGCTCCGTCTCGCAGGCCCTGCAGAACTGTAAAAGGGCCCTGATCTCTTCCGGGAGCTCGTTCCACCAGTATGGAGCTGCCACTGAAAAGGCCCTGGTCCTGTTAGCGGCGAGCCTGGCATCCTTGCGGGCCAGGAGGGTCAGTTGATTCCATCTGTGTTGCTCGGAGTGTGGGGGAGGGAGCGTGGCCAGGGTCAAGGAACTGTGGGCCCTGCCTGCAGGGCTCTGTGGCCCGTTTTATCTTTGCCTTTGTGGTAGAGCGATGGAGGCTTAGAGCTATTAGAAAGGTGATTGTTTTTGGAGGAGAGGGACCAGGGAGAGCGTTATTGGCTCCCACGTTTTAATTTTTGTCAGGGTTTTTTTTTGGTATGTGTGTGTGTGTGTGTGTGTGTGTGTGTGTGTATTATTTAAAGCAGTTGTTGCCATTACCGAATGCAAAATGCAAACAACTGGAGCGTCCATCCCCTGGAGAAACATTCCTGTCCGAGGCGGACTGAAGGAAGGCAGTCATCTGCTGACGGCTGCCCCCTCTCCCCCCCCCCCAACCAACCCACCAACCAGGGCAAAGAACCTTCTTGGTGACTCATGTGCCTTGCATGTGTTAATGGAGGGGGCCCTGCCTGCCTGCCAGCCTGCCAGCCCCCATCGCTGTGGGGCCACCGCTTCCCTTCCCCTGCTGTGGGGATGCCCAGGGTCTGCCCTGTGACTGGAGCCGGGGTGGCACAAGGCATGACACGGCCTCCGCTGGCATTTCTCTTGGCAGGGGTAACTGGATGGCGGCCCCTGAGCTTTCTTGCCATGTTTGCAGTTGGATAGGAGCTGGTAGCCATGGGGGGGGGGGGGGTTGCTGGTTGTCTGCGGCCTCTGGAGGGCACGGGTGGCATCACTTGCATTCCATGGGGCAGGGTGAATGCCCCATCCCTTTGGGGGGAGGTCCTGGCTGGTGGAGGCTCACTCCTTCCAGTTCAGTCCCTGGGAGCCTCTTGGAACAGGCAGGGATGTGAACCGTGCGTCATTTGGGTGGGGGAGCCTTCCCAGCCCCCTCTCTTGACGTTTGGGGGGTGGGTTGGAGCAGAGCATCCTGAGGCTGAATTTTGGGTGGGTGGGTGTGTCGCTGGGATGCCGACACCAAGGAAGGCGGTTGCCTGATTATCCAAACTCACTGCCTTTGATGTTTCTTCAGATGTCTGGCCCACGCAGGAACCTTAGAATCCATCTCCAGGACTCACTGGAGGCCAGATCCGGGGGGGGGGGGCGGCTTTTCCTAGCATTTGGTTACGCTGAGGCTCCCGATGCCCCTTGTAAGCTCCTCTGGAGCAGAGACCTGCTTTGGTTGCTGTCACTACTGAGTCAGGAGCCGTGAGGGAACAGTTTTGGCAGGCTGGCTGGAACTGCAGTGCCCACTGAGGGGGCATTTCCCCTGCACAGTCTTAGTGGTAACGTGGGCAAAAGGCACTCTGCGACGGCTAGGTCGAAGAAGAGCAGGAGATGCCCTCTGCCTCTCTGGCCAGGAGATGCCACTGCATCTCTGGCCAGAGAAAGGCCTCCATCGCCAGGGATGCTTTGAGGCCAGTGCTCACCACCTGCCGATTGGCAGTTTTCCTGCTGGAAGGACTTGGAGGAGGGGCCATGGCTTAGTGGCAGAGCATCTGCTTGGCATGCAGAAGGTCCCAGGTTCAATCCGTGGCATCTCCAATTGAAAGGACCAGGCAGGAGGTGATGGGAAAGACCTCCACCTGAGACCCTGGAGAGCTGTCAAGAGGGGCCGTGGCTCAGTGGCAGAGCATCTGCTTGGCATGCAGAAGGTCCCAGGTTCAATCCCCAGCAGCATCTCCAGCTCAAAGGACCGGGCAGGCGGTGATGGGAAAGACCTCTCTCTTCCTGAGACCCTGGAGAGCGGCTGCCGGTCGTAGACAGAACTGACACTGTTGGACTGAGGGTCTGATTAACTACAAGGGAACATCATGAATTGGGGAGGGGTAGGACAGTGGCAGAGCCTCCGCTTGGCATGTAGGAGGTCCCAGATTTGGTCTCCGGCATCTCCGGGTAAGGATCAGGTGGTAGGTTAAGGTAGAACTTTACCTGAGACCTTGGACAGCCGCTGCCAGTCTGACTGTAGTGACTTTGAGGGACCAAAGGTCTGACTCAGCGTCAGGTGGAATGCTTCGGATGCTTCATATGATCTCTGAGGCCCTGCAGGGCATTCGCTGCCACTTGGCCGCCCTGGAAGTAGCGCGAGCAGAGAGAGCCCACAGCCTTTCTTGGTGCTAAGAGCCAGTTTGATGTAGTGGTTAAGTGCGCGGACTCTAATCTGGGAGAACCGGGTTTGATTCCCCTCTCCTCCCCTTGCACCTGCTGGATGACCTTGGGCAAGCCATAGTTCTGGCACAGCTGTCCTTGAAAAAGAGCAGTTTCTGTCAGAGCTCTCTCAGCCCCACCTACCTCACAGGGTGCCTGTTGTGGGGAGGGGAAGGGAAAGGAGTTTGTAAGCCGCTCTCAGACTCCAAGTGAGTGAAGGGCGGAGTATAAATCCAACCTCTTCTTCTTCTTCTTCTGCAGGGGGGGCTGCTTAAGATCTCTACCCTTCCCACTGCAGGGGGTGGGGGGCGTCTGTTGGGTTTTTCATCTGTATCCAGGCTCGCAGGTAACCCCTCTGGTCTAGGGAGCAGGAAGGAAGGAAGAGAAGCAGGAGTCTCTTCCTTGTTCCGTTTGTATCCATTTATACATTTACATTTACATGTTTGTTTACATGGGTCCCTTTCCACTGGGACCCAAGGCGGATTACAAGTACGATTTAAAAAACAACCACCACTTTTCAATCCGTCAGTAAGTGGCTACCCAAACATGATAACAAGAGCCAGCTGCCAGTTTGTGTTCATCTCTCTGTCCATCCAGAGCAGTTGGGGGTTTGGTGTCAACCTGAAAAATGCTCTGTTGATGATAAGGGGGGCTACAGACGCCCGTAATTCCAATGCCACCCCTGCCACATGCCACAAGCCGCTGTCTCGGGGGCCACGGAGCTGGTGCAGGCTAGTTGCTTGGGGGGCCCTGCAGAGGCAGTGGATATCTTTCTGCCTCGTCTCTTTTTGGAGCTTCCTCTGGGAAGCAGCTTGTTTGTAGAGAGATGTTTCCCGAAGAATATTGATTTTCTTTTAGCATCACCTGTTCCCATTGCGACTCCAGGCGGATTAAGGAAGTAGAAAAACAATGCTGTAAAGACCGGTGGAATCCCAACAGTGAAGACGACAGTAACTGGAGAGCAATGAAATAAGAGGCAGGAGAGTCCGTCCCAGAAAGAGACAGCAGGGTACATTCAGTAAGCGAGGGGGGAGGAAAGACAGGGAAACGCTGTCCTATTCCCTGTATAAAGAGGGGTCTCTTGCACAATTTCTTTTTATTTGCGCCCCTTTTCCCTTTATAAAAATGCTCCCCCCAGAGCAGATCTTCTTCGTGGTCTCTGTGCATCACACCTCTGGGATTAAGTGCGCCTGCGCCGATCCTGATCGGTAATCTTCAAAGCCTAACGGATTTTCGCGCCAGCTCCCCGGTCACGTGCGCGTCCCACTGCGCATGACCTGGGGAGAGGCACGAGGATCCCACCAGTTCTCTTCTGATCGCCGCGTCGTGAGGACCCCCTCTCCGCTCCGGTCGGTAGTTAACCTTCGTTTTTCTTCCAATTTGGAAAGGCCTTTCGGACTGATTTTTCGTGTTTTTGACCTCCGGACTGTTTTTCCTGGACTTGCTTTCGGATTCTCCTCCTCCTACTCCCCGCCCAGCCTATGGCCCAGCGGTGGGGTTTCGTTAAACGCTGCCTTAATTGCGGGAGTAAAATCGCCCCCCCCGACAAGCATTCCCTTTGCTTGTTGTGTCTCGGCGAGTCGCACCGTGTCGATTCCTGCTCGAATTGCGCCGCGTTCTCCAAACAAACTCAGAAGAACCGGGCGGCCCGACTCAAAGTGGCTCTTTTGGAAGCAGTGTTGTCACCAAAGATGTCCGCAGCCGACGCCTTGGTAAAATCCCCGTCGGCACCGACGGGTCCGACGTCGTCACCGATGCGGAGCCCCACCGGTACCGAGAAGTCGGCACCGAAAAGACCCCTCTCACTGCCACGAACTCCTGCTAAAAAGCGTAAGGAGGGCAAAGAGGGTAAGGGCAAGCTGAAGCACAAGACCTCAAGTGCTTCATCGACGCGTCCCACGCCCGACATGACCCAGCACGGGTCTCCACAGCTTGACCCTCCAGGGCGCGAGCGACCCCAGGGCAGCCTCGCCTCCCCGATGCCGCGACCCATCCAGCTCACAGATTCGGAACCCGACATCGAGCTGACGCAGATCCCTCATAGCAGTCCCGAGACCGATCCGCTGCCGACACCGAAAGGTGAGAGAGACTGGCGCCTTCCTCCACCTTTGGTACCATGGGACGTTCGCCAATGGCGATACCTGTATGGCTCCTCCTACCCTCCACCTCCACAGTGGTACCCGGCGGAGTGGGATCGCCACTCCACGTCGTCCAGAGTCTCCCAATGCCGAGATCCCCCGGCCCCGAGACCGACTCCGACACCGAAACCGATTCCGACACCGAAACCACCGATGCCGATACCAACTTCACCTGATGTCGACCTCCCTCCCTACCAACCAGATCGTCGACCCCTATGTCGCCCTCCGAACGTTCCGACCACTCGATACCTGAGTCCCCCGAGTCTTCCGATGATGAATCTCCCATCCAACCGTCACCATCCCCTGATGTGGCTGAAAATTTGCCAATCTCTCCCTCCGAGGATGTGAAATCCTATGGAGAGCTTATCAAACGAATGGCCCATTCCCTGGCACTTGCCACGGTCCAGCCAACTCCCACCGCTACCGACGCCATCTTCGATATCGTACAGATGGATACATCCACCGCGGTAGCATTACCATTAATTTCAGTGCTCTTGAGCACTGCCAAGGAATCGTGGGGCCACCCCTCCTCTACCCCAATCTCCAACAAGAGATTAGACCATATGTACAGGCTCCAAGAGCCAGGAGCAGAATTCCTATTCATCCACCCCAAGCCCAATTCGGTTGTAGTGACCCCCTCGGCCAGGGGCCGTAGCGGGCATTCCTCCCCCTTGGACAAGGAGGGACGGAAACTAGATTCTTTCGGGAGACGATTTTATTCAGCCGGTGCACTGGGCATAAAAACGGCAAACTACACAGCCTGCATGAGCAGGTACCAATACTCCCTCTGGGAGCAGATGACACCACTTCTGGCCCATGTTCCTGAGGATAAGCAACGCCTTGCTAGGAAGATCCAGAAGGAAGGCATGGTGCTAGCAAAGCACCAGCTTAACGCATCGAAGCATGCTGCAGACGTCACGTCCAAGACACTCACTTCAGCAGTCGCCCTTCGCCGCCACGCCTGGCTGAGGTCGACTTCGCTTCCACAAGACACAGAGTCCTTGGTGGAAGATCTCCCTTTCGAGGGTGAAGGACTATTCAGCTCCACAACGGACACAGTCCTTCATGATTTAGATAAGAGCATTAAGACATCTCGTAACTTGGGTGTCTCACAATCGAGACAACAGAAGCAGAAGACATGGCAGAGATCTTGGTCCAAACAGCAACCGTGAAGATCTCCCACTGAACCCCAATGGCAGAGACCGTCGTCTACTGCTTATCAACAGAAACCCTATGGCCACAAGCCACGATTCCCGTCCGCTTCCGCTTCCAAGGCTAAGCCACCCAAACCGAACAAGCAGAGTCTTTGACTCCCCCATTCACTCCGATCTTCCCACCCATCTATCACCCTTTCTACCAGCATGGCAACGTATCACGACAGACAAATGGGCACTGTCGGTCGTAGCAGAAGGCTACAGAATAGAACTTTTCCAGATACCACAAGAATCGTACTTCGTAACCACACACCCCTCCGACACCCTATCGTCGGAAGTCGAAGCCCTCCTCTCAAAAGATGCCATAGAACAGGTAACAACAAACCACCTTCAGCGGGGGTTCTACTCCCGCTATTTCACGGTCCCAAAAAAGGATGGCGGACTTCGTCCCATATTGGATCTGCGGAACCTCAATGCGTTCATCACCTACAAGAAATTCCGTATGACCACTCTACAGACCATCCTACCACTACTAGAAGCCAACGCGTGGATGGTGACGCTGGACTTAAAGGACGCGTACTTCCATGTGACGATCCACCCGTCGCACAGACCGTACTTACGCTTCGCGGTCGGTCCGCGTCACTTCCAGTACAAGGCCCTACCCTTTGGCCTCTCTACAGCTTCTCGTGTCTTCACGAAGCTTATGGCAGTAGTAGCGGCACATCTGAGACTTCAAGGTGTCCACCTTTACCCCTACCTGGACGACTGGCTTCTAGTCGCCCCCTCTACGACAGAACTACAGAGCCACATCTCTACTACCCTTCGTACCCTAGAATCACTAGGGCTGACGATAAACCTCGAAAAGTCCATGCTTACCCCTTCCAGACGGGTTCAGTTTATCGGAGCTATCCTGGACTCCCTGCAATGCAGAGCGTTCCTACCCCCCAACAGAGCAGCGGATATAGTCTCCCTTCTCCTGTCTACCCAAGAGACCAAGGAGGCTACAGCCAAACAAGTCCTTCGCCTGCTAGGCCTGATGGCCGCGACAACAGCAGTAATCCCCTTCGCCAAATTGCGGATGAGACCACTGCAGCTTTGGTTTTTGAGGCGTTTCTGCCCCAACTTCCATTCCCTCTCCAAACGATTTCAGATATCGACCCAGGTCCTAGAGACCCTGAATTGGTGGCTTGTGCCCCAGAATTTACATTCAGGTGCACCTTTCCGGCTTCCACCCCCCTCAGCGACCGTCACTACGGACGCCTCCCTATGGGGCTGGGGAGCTCATTTGGACGGTGTCGGTGTGGGCGACAGGTGGCACCCCTCTGTGGCACACAACCATATCAACTTCCTAGAGCTGTTGGCAGTTCTCTACGCAGTGAGATCTTTCCGCCAATCCCTGTCGGGGAAGACGGTGACTGTCCTTACAGACAACACCACCACCATGTTTTACATCAACCGCCAGGGTGGGACGGTCTCCCATGGACTTTGCCGGTTAGTGATAGAGCTTTGGGACGAGTGCCAGGCACTAGATATTCACCTGGTAGCGACTCATCTCCCAGGACTACTCAACGTCCAAGCGGACTTCCTAAGCAGAGGAGGAGCATCCCTGCACGAGTGGGAACTGAACCCCCTCTACCTGACTCCGATCTTCGACCGTTGGGGGCATCCATCCGTGGATGTATTCGCCTCTTGAGAGAACAAGAAGTGTCACCTATTTTGTTCCAGAGCAGGAACGGACCCGACCTCTCTCGGAGACGGTCTCCTCTTCCAGTGGACGGGGAAACGATTGTACCTATTTCCCCCGATTCCTCTCATACTGAGAGTAGTCCACAAACTGTTGGCAGAGCGACCGTGGGCAATTCTCGTCACCCCACGGTGGCCGAGACAACCCTGGTTCCCCACGCTCCTCAGTCTCTCACGAGGGACGTATCTCCACCTCCCGACGGACCCAGACCTCCTCGGGATGCACGGGGGCCGGGTACTGCACCACGATGTGCCCAGACTGAAATTGACAGTTTGGCTGATCCAAACTTAGGGTTAGAATCACGCATTGCTCAAGTTCTACTGAACTCACGCAAACTCTCCACTCGGCGTTCATATGAGTCAAAATGGACTAAGTTTTTAACCTTCCTGGCGTCTGTGGGACGGCCCTCAGTCCCCGCCGGGCTTAAAGATGTTTTTGGTTTCCTCCTGTCATGTAAAGACAGGGGACTGTGTCACTCATCTATCCGAGTTTACTTGTCAGCCATCTCAGTCAATCATCCTCAGATTGATGGCTACTCGGTGTTTTCCCATCCAACAACGAAGCAATTCCTCAAGGGAATGAATCGCCTCTATCCCCCAGTGCGGACACCAGTCCCGGCATGGGACTTGCCCCTGGTTCTCACTAAGCTGATGGGAAAACCCTTCGAACCCATGGCCTCATGCAGCCTTCAACTTTTGTCGTGGAAGGTTGCGTTTTTGGTGGCCATCACGTCTACTCGACGCGTGAGTGAGCTCTCGGCGCTCCGTTGCGACCCACCGTACCTCACGTTTCATCATAATGCCGTCACTTTGGCTCCAGATGTCGCTTTCCTGCCTAAGATAGTCTCGGACTTTCATATAGGGGCGGATATCACGTTGCCGGTGTTTTTTCCTGATCCCCAGGACCCAACGCAACGTAGCCTACACACTTTAGATGTCAAGAGAGCCCTGTCTTTCTACTTGCACCGGACAAAATCCTTTCGCAAGTCTCCAGCTCTCTTCATTTCTTATGCCTTGCCCAGGCAGGGACAGAAGCTGTCGTCTCAAAGACTCTCGAAGTGGATAGTTGAGACGATAAAACTCGCCTATCTTCTGGCCAAAAGGCCACTACCGGCGTCCCTCCGGGCACACTCCACTCGAGCCGTGGCTACTTCCACAGCATTCCTCAAGGGCATTCCCCTGGGAGACATCTGCAATGCTGCAACGTGGGCGTCCCCTCACACGTTTGTGAAGCACTACGCCCTAGATGTCCGCGTCCATCAGCGTACTGTGGTGGGCCGTGCAGTTCTGCAAGCAGCTCAGATGTGAGACCTCCAGCACCCACCTCCAGGTATGTGGTGTGTTTATTGCTCGCTATTCTCCCAGAGGTGTGATGCACAGAGACCACGAAGAAGATATACAGGTTGCTTACCTGTAATTGGAGATCTTCGAGTGGTCATCTGTGCATTCACACCACCCGCCCTCCTTCCCCTCTGCTTTCGGTCTCCCTCACTTTTTTCCTTGGGGGCTGTTAGCAGCGGTCAGAAGGAACTGGCGGGATCCTCGTGCCTCTCCCCGGGTCATGCGCAGTGGGACGTGCACGTGACCGGGGAGCTGGCGCGAAAATCCATTAGGCTTTGAAGATTACCGATCGGGATCGGCACAGGCGCACTTAATCCCAGAGGTGTGAATGCACAGATGACCACTCGAAGATCTCCAATTACAGGTAAGCAACCTGTATTTCTGCTTTGCACATTCTGGAGCACGATGGAAGCGTCCCAGCATTTGGCTCACACAGAAGTCTTCATCACGTGGCCAGATGATTTCTGAACATTTCACGCCTTCTCTTTCAGGACAGTCCAAGTCCAAGATTTCGGGCTTCTTCTCCAGTTTGCTGGGACCTAACTAAATCTGCTTTCCCTCCCTCCATGGTGATTTCGGTCCCTTCCCCTCCTCCTGCCCATGATCCATGCCACCCCCCATTAGTGATATTCTCAGGCTGAGGCAGGAGAGAAATCGGCCCCAGCGGGGCCTAATCCGCCTCCAAATATCTTCCATTTCCTGAGGATTTTGCTCCTCCTCTTAGGCCTAAGTGCTCAAGTCCTTAAACTGGTCATCAGTAATCCCTCCTGCCTCTCCTCCCAGCCCACCCCCCACCACCACCCATTTGCCGCCCTGCTTAAGCAAAAAAGCAGCTTCTTCTGTTTGTTATTCACCACACACACACACACACACACAGCACAGCCCAAAGTTCTCTGTGCCTCTTCCTCCCAGCACCTTTTGGTATGCCATCAGGAGGTCAGAACTCCTGGAGCCCTCCCACTGTTGCCCCCCAAGCACCAAGAAGACAGAGGACGTAAGAGAAGCCATGTTGAATGAGGCCAGTGGCCCACCCAGTCCAACACTCTGTGTCACACAGTGGCCAAAAACACCAGGTGCCCTCAGGAGGTCCAGCAGTGGGGCCAGGACACTAGAAGCCCTCCCACTCTTGCTCCCTCCCCCAGCACCAAGAATACAGAGCATCACTTGCCCCAGACATAAGAACATCAGAGAAGTCCATGTTGGATCAGGCCAGTGGCCCACCCAGTCCAACACTCTGTGTCACACAGTGGCCAAAAACACCAGGTGCCCTCAGGAGGTCCAGCAGTGGGGCCAGGACACTAGAAGCCCTCCCATTCTTGCTCCCTCCCCCAGCACCAAGAATACAGAGCATCACTTGCCCCAGACATAAGAACATCAGAGAAGTCCATGTTGGATCAGGCCAGTGGCCCACCCAGTCCAACACACTGTGTCACACAGTGGCCAAAAACACCAGGTGCCCTCAGGAGGTCCACCAGTGGGGCCAGGACACTAGAAGTCCTCCCACTGTTGTCCCTGAAGCACCAAGAATACAGAGCATCCCTTGCCCCAGACCGAGAGTTCCTATACTTTGTGGCTAATAGCCACTGATGGATTTCTGCTCCAGATGTCTCTCCAATCCCCCCTTGAAGCTGTCTGTGCCTGTAGCTGCCACCACTTCCTGCAGCAGTGAACGCCACATGTTCATTCCTCTTTGGGTGAAGAAGTACCACTGGGGGTGGGGGTGGAAAGTACCATCGTCTTTGTGTCGTAACCCTGGACTTCCTTGGCGGTCTCCCATGGGCTTCCACAGCTCAGAGAAGGTACCGGCATAGCTCAGGGTTCCTTCCAGTTGTCGTTGTGAAGAAGAAGAAGAGTTGGTTTTTATACCCCACTTCTCCTCTATATTAAGCAGTCTCAAAGTGGCTTCCAGTTGCATGGCGGGGTGGGGGTAAAGCATGACTTGTTGGATCCTGGGGATTTAATGGCCACCTTTCCGGGCTATTAAAATCTCATTTGAATGACAAATGGCTGTTTCCCACTGTTATACACATGGTATTAGTTCTGTCCACATCTGCATAACAATCGAAGGAGGAGGAGGAGAAGCAGGCAAACAGCAAGAGGCTGAGAAGACCCCCCCCCCTTGGCTCCCCCCCCTGTCCTGAGATGGGACCCTCAGGGGCCGGTTGCCCGCCCAGGGGCTGAGATCCTGGTTTGCCCTGTGGCTCCACCTTGTGCTCAGGGGCTGTGTTTCACCTGCTGGAAGGGCGTGGTGGGGAAGGGCCATGGCTCAGTGCTTGGCACACAGAAGGTCACCGGTTTAGACCCTGGTGACATGGGCAGGCTGTATCCCCAAGCGCTTTCTCCGCTCCTTCTGAGTTGTCCCTGGTCAGAGCAGACAAGGTGGGCCCTGAGAGACCCCCAGGGGGCTGACTCTGGCGGAGCTGAGGCAAAGAAAGCCAGGTGGCATTGGTCTGCAGGGCAGATTTCACCAGTGGGCCCGTCTTTCTTCGGGAAGCTCATGCTGCCTCCCACTCATGTTCCTGTGGGGAGGGGGGCTGCAGTATGCCTGCCTCAGCTCACTCTCTGGCCAGACCTCCCCCCCTCCACCCATCGTGGCCAGCCACCACTCAACCCACGCAGGCCTGGGCATCTTCCGTCTTCTGCACCAGCTGTGGCGTGGTCGTTACCGAGCGGCAGACTCTCATCTGGAGAACTGGATGTGATTCCCCACTCCACCTCCTCCTCCTCCTCCTCCTCCACATGCAGCCAGTTGGGTGACCTTGGGTCAGTCACAATTCTCTCAGAGCTCTCTCAGCCCCACCTACCTCACAGGGGAGAGGAAAGGAAGGAGATTGTAAGCTGCTCTGAGATGACTTATGGTAGAGAAAAGGGGGGTATTAAAACCTCCTCCTCCTTCCCCGGCATTATCTCCAGTCTCTGCGGAGGGGTTCTCTCCAAGGCTTGGGGGGGGGGGGGCTCTGCCAGGCTTTCCCCTCCGGAGCGCGAGTGTTTCTCAACTGAGCGGCTTGCGGCAGGGAGCGGCTTGGCAGTGCAGATCTTGGCTCCCAGCACTGGGCTGCTCCTGCCCACGCGACATCTTTGGAGAGGCCGGCTTGGGCATTTGCAAGCCCCCCGAAGGAAAACTTTGCAGAGCTCCAAGTCTCTTCAGCCTCCTTTTCAAAGACGGTGCTTCAGGGCTCTTGAGCAGGGAGACCTCAGCCTGGTGGCCTGGGAGGGAGGTGTGAAGCCCCCCCCCCACTCGCTCTGGCCCTGGCTCCCCTCTGCCCTCTCCCCCTGGCCCTCAGCTGTCTCCTGTTGCCCCCCCCCATCCCAGAGTCACGGTGGCGTCACCTCTTTCACGGGCTGCTGCCCCCACCCCAAAATCCCGCCTGTCCATGTGGGGGGACTCCAGGTGCAGCCGCCGACTGTGATTTCTAGGCTGTGGTCGCGCACACTATTAATAATCCGCTTTTAATCTACTTTCCAACTGGATTTTGCCAGTTCACACAGTAAAAATCCAGTTTGAAAGGGGATTATTTAGTTTTTGTGAGAGAACTTGTGACTGACCCAAGGGCACACCAGCAGCTGCATGTGGAGGAGTGGGGAATCAAACCCGGTTCTCCCAGATCAGAGTCCGCACTCCTAACCACTACACCAAACTGGCTCTCACCCAGGGCTGGCTTTTGCGTGGAGGAGGAACTGAGGGGAGGGAGAATACTGGGAGGGAGGGAAGGAAGGATGGTGTGGGACAGAGGAAGGGAGATGCAGGTTCCGGGTGGGGGGGGCAGCTTTTTAGCCATGGGCCTGAGAACAGATTCCTCAAGCGCTTCTCACCCCTCCATGACAAGCCTGAAGCAAAGGGGATAAAATGAGGAGGGCTGTGGTGATCATCGGGCCTCCCCTTCCTGAGCTGGGCAGGTCATATGATCTGCTTTCATAAGATGGTTTCCTTTGGTATGGGTGGGGGAGTCTGGTAGCGTGGGGCAGGGTCTGTCCCCTCCATCTCAGCTCCTGGGCCTGGGGGGTGAGGAGAGATGCCAAGGGGATACTGAGCGCTGGAGTGGTTGGCAGCCAGCCGACTTCTGGGCCTGCCGGCAGGGAGCCAGGCTGGCACTCCAACAATGTGGGCACGGGGCTTCTTAAGTCCTTCAGGGTCACAGCCCAGGAGCCTTCTGGAGGGTGGCATTTTGATTTGGCATTTCCCCCCCCCCCCCACAACTTCCTTGTGGTACAAACTTTCCGCTCCAGCCCTCCCACAATCCCCCATGGTGCTGCCCCGCAACCTTGGTTTCATTGCATTTTTTTCTCATTAATTAAGTAACTTGCAGGGAGTAAACCTCTGTGCTCACAGGTGCAAGGCTTGTGTTTAAAAGGGGGAGGAAGCAGGAGGAGCTTCTCTCTGCTATTACGGCTAAGAGGAACCTCCATATTCAGAGGCAGTGTATCTCCGAGACCCAAATGTTGGGGTAAAGAGTGAGGGTACTTCCTCGCCTTTCTGGTCGGCATCCTGGAGGCATCTGGGTTGCTGGCATGGCAGGGGCAGCTTTGGGCAGACCCGGCTGGCTTTTTGCAGACAGTTAAGAACTCTGTCGCATCAGTGGGATGGTGGAACTCTGTCCAGCAAAGCTGTTTCATGAGCCTCTCTGGGCAGGTGGCCTGGAGAAGCAGCATAAAAACATGCAAAATAAATAATGCGTAGACATTCCTGTCAACAGCCCTGTGGAGCAGGCCAGTTGAGAGCCAGTTTGGTGTAGCGGTTAGGAGCACGGACTCTAATCTGGGAGAGTTGGGTTTGATTCCCTGCTCCTCCACATGCGGCTCCTGGTGTGGCCTTGGGTCAGTCACCAGTTCTCTCAGAGCTGTTCTCTCAGGAGCAGTCCTCGAAAGAGCTCTCTCAGCCCCCACCTGCCTCACAGGGTGTCTGTTGTGGGGAGGGGAAGGGAGAGGAGATTGTAAGCCGCTCCGAGACTCCTTTGGGTAGTGACGGGCGGAGTATAAATCCAATCTCCTCCTCCTCCTTTGGTGTAGTGGTTAAGTGCATGGACTCTAATCTGGGAGAACCGGGTTTGATTCCCCACTCCTCCACTTGCACCTGGCTGGATGACCTTGGGCAAGCCATAGTTCTGTCAGAGTTGTCCTTGAAAAGAGCCGTTTCTGTTAGAGCTCTCTCAGCCCCACCTACCTCACAGGCAGTGTTCCCTCTAAGCTGAGTTAGTGTGAGCTAGCTCACAGTTCTTTAGCCTCCAGCTCACACGTTTGTGTCTTCGCTCAGGAAGGAGGGCTCCAGAGCAAACTAATTTATGCAGTGGCCATATTGCTTACTCACAACTTTAATGCCAGTAACTCACCAAGTAGAATTTTGCTCACAGGACTCCAAGCCTAGAGGGAGCACTGCGTCACAGGGTGCCTGTTGTGGGGGAGGGGGAGGGGAAGGAGATTGTAAGCCACTCTGAGACTCCCACCAGGTAGTCAAGGGCGGGGTATAAATCCAATCTCCTCTCCCCCCCCCCCCCGTTGGTGAAGGAAGGGAGGGAGGGAGAGCTGAGGTTTCCTAGGAGACACCCGCCAAGCTTTCTTGAATTATTTACTTAATTTACATCGTCCCCCTCCACTATGACCTCACAACAGCCCTGTGAGGTAGGCCAGGCTGAGAGCATGTGGCTGGCCTAAGTTCAGCCTGTGAGCGAGCCTCCACGACAGAGAGGGGATTCGAATCTGGCTTTCCCAGATCTGAGCCTGACGCTGCACCACGCTGGGTTCCACGAGGTGTCCACTTGAGCCGCCCCCCCCCCAATGCTGTGCCCGCCTCTGTGCCCTCTTGCCCACCACCCCTCTCCTTGGCTCTTCTCCCCATCCGGCTGGAGGCCTCGCCCCCCCCCCCCTTCTCCTTTCAAGGAAATAGGACCAGCCAAAGGTTGGGAGGGGATTGGGGGATTTTGGTGGGGGGGGGAGGGGGATGCGACTTTTATATATATGCAGGGACACACACACACACACACACACATATATATGTAGAGGCAAATGGCTTGGGGGGAAAAACTTAAATTTAAAAGCAGGGAGCGGGAGAGAGGGATAAGAAAAAAAGAGAGAGCGCCCAGTGTGGGGAGATTTAGTTCCATCTGAAAGCTGTCGGTGTGAATAAAAAGCTTTCCTTTGAACCCTCCGTTTAATAGCGAGAGGAGCGGGAGAGATTGGAGCCGGGAGCCGGAGGGTTTAATCAGACCTTCATTTGATAAATAGAGAGAGACAGGGCCTGGAGTGCCCCCCCGCCCCCCCCCCCCCCCCGCCCCGTGGTGGTGCTCGCCGCTCTCTCACTCTCTCTCTCGCTCCCCCCCCCCCCCCACACACACACGCTGGGCTCTCTCACACTGTCTCTCCACTGGGGCTTCTCTCTTCCGCCTGGGTCTTTATCCCACAAGCCGGGCTGGCCTCCTGCACCAGCCGGGAGAGGCGCTTGTGCTGCAGCGGGTGAGAGGCCTTCGTGCACTGGGAGGTGCATCTGGTTATGCAGGTAGCCCGACGGGCACCTAAGAACATAAGAGAAGCCAAGGTCGGGTCAGGCCAGTGGCCCCTCCAGTCCAACACTCTTGTGTCACACAGTGGCCAAAAACACCAGGCGCCCTCAAGAGGTCCACCAGTGGGGCCAGGACACTAGAAGCCCTCCCACTGTTGCCCCCCCCCCAAAAAAGCACCAAGAAGACAGAACATCACTTGCCCCAGACTGAGAGTTCCTATCTATACCTTGTGGCTAAGAGCCACTGATGGACCTCTGCTCCAGATGTTGATCCAATTCCCTCTTGAAGCCGTCCATGCTTGTAGCCGCCACCACCTCCTGTGGCAGTGAATTCCACATGTTAATCACTCTTTGGGTGAAGAAGGACTTCCTTTTATCTGTTCTAACCTGACTGCTCAGCAATTTCATGGAGTGCCCAAGAGATCTTGTATTGTGAGAAAGGGAGAAAAGGACCTCTTTCTCAACCTGCTCTGTCCCGTGCATTATCTTATAAACCTCAATCATGTCACCCCTCTGTCGACTTTTCTCCAAGCTGAAGAGCCCCAAGCGCTTCAACCTTTCTTCATAGGAAAAGTGTTCCAACCCTTTTATCATTCTGGTTGCCCTTTTCTGTACTTTTCCCAATGCTGTAATATCTTTTTTGAGATGTGGCGACCAGAACTGTACATGTCAGTGCAGGGGTGCATGCCAGCAGCTGGGCAGGAGAAGATGGGTGCAAGGGCGCACAAACACACACACACACACACACACACACACACACACCCACTTCCCTGACTCTGCCCATTCCTGACCCCACGGCCCTGGATCAGGCCCCAGGTCTTTCCAGCCTCGTCTCCAGTCGCCAGCCATGATCCGTTCCTGGACTCTGAGATTCAGGCTGCCTCGGGACCTGGAGGCTGCTGATCCCTTGTGAGACGGTCGCCTTCCGTATGGAGTGGTGCCTGCCACATTTAGTGGCAGGGAGTTCCATACTTGCATGGTCCGTCTGCGAAGCAGTTCTGGGCTGGCCTCTTTTTGTGCGTGTGCTTTTTGCGCCAGTCAGCTCTGCTGTGCCATCCCAAGTCCTGACAGAACGAAAGAGGGGCAAATTGTTTTTAGTGGAAGCTCTCTGCTGGTTCAGACCAGGGATCCCTCACGTCTGTCCCACATGGTGGCTGACCAGCTGCCCCAAAGGGCCAACAGCCAGGGCCCCCCAAGGCCAAGGCCTTCCTCCAGCGTGGCCTTCTGGCCGTGGGATTCAGAGGCTTGCAGCCTTTTGAACAATCTCACCTGCCTTCTCTGTAGGCTTCCCACTCTGGGTTGGGAAACACCTGGAGGGGTTGGGGGGTAGATCCTGGTGAGGGTGGGGTTTCAGGAAGAGAGGGACCTTAGGGGGTGGTCGTGCCTTCCAGTCCACCCTCCAGAGCTGTCGTTTCCCCCAGGGCACCTGATCTTTCTTTTGTCTGGAGATAAAATTCCAGGAGATCTCCAGGGGGAAGGTCTTGGCCTCTCTGCCCTGTTCTTGGCCGTCCAGAAGATCTGGCTGGCCACTGCGTGAGACACGATGCTGGACTGGATGGGCCACTGGTCTGATCCAGGAGGGCTCTTCTGGTGTTCTTATGGAAGTCCCTCTGTGGCTTCGAAGAAGCTGGTGCAGGTGTCTGATGCACCAGAATGCATCTTTTTATTCCTTTTTGTGCATCGTTTATACTCCATCTTTCATTCTCCTCCCTTTCCTTTCCTCCTTACAACAACCCTGTGAGGTAGGTTAGGTTGCGAGGGTGTGCCTGGCCCAAACCACCCAGCATGCTTCTTTGCCGTGACCCCTCTCCCGCTCTGGTATATCGCATCCCGGCAGGCAGTGGAGTGTGCCCCAGATGTGTTCAGTGTGCCAGGCGAGGTGCCCAGGGCCTCTTGCGTGACCTTCCAGGGAGCCACCCTGGCAGGGACTGACCTTCCCGAGCTGATCTGCATATCATTTGCATACATCCCAGAGTCCTTCATGACTGGTGTTGGCGTGGAACCTCCTGCTGTCTGGGGAGGGGTCTCCTGGCAACCTCAGCTTGTGGGAGAAAGTGGAAGCCCCCTGCTCAAGAGGGGGCCATAGAACTGAGAGCAGACCCCCCCCCCCCCGTGCCAGGTGGGAAAACAGGCTTGGTTCTCGCCAGCTCCTCTTGCCCTCTGGGCTCGCCTCTGTTGCCGGCCCGGCTGGCCTTGTCCGCCGCCTTCTGGCACATGGGCCAGCATGACTCGGTGACGGGGGCAATACCTCTGCATAAGGGGGTGCGCGGGCTGCACCCAGGAAAGCCACCAAAGAAGAACCATTTTTAAAATCCTGAATCCGAGTCCAGCAGCCCCTGAGGGATCAACCAGATTCCCAGGGCGTCAACTTTCTTTCAAGATATCTGACAAAGGGGGTTTCGAATCCAGCTCTTCTGCCCCAGACCAACATGGCTGCCCTCTAAGACCATTTTAGAAATGGGCAGTGGTTTTGGCCAGGGAGCAGCGCCTCGGGGGCTTTGCCAGGAAGGAAGGAGGGCTCAGGACGGAGGGTCCTCCCACAGTGGGGGGGGGGGGGGTTGGTTGATCGTTCGGTCAGTTGGTTTTCTTTCTGGGGCCAGGTGTGCCTCAGAGGTTGCCAGGAGCGATGCAGGCACTGGCAGGATGTGAGTCCATACCTCAATGATTTCTTGTGATCCGCGCTCGACGTTCTTTTCTCCCATAATCGATTCGGCTGCAGCGTTTTCTCTTATCTGGAAAGGAGCGCCAGGGAGGGGGCTCGGCTCAGCTCTGGAGCACCGGCCTTGCGTGCAGGAAGTCCCAGGGTCCTGGTGGGAGGTGGTCAGCAAGGCCTTTCTCCCTCTGGGACCCTGGAGGGCTGCTGCCTCTCGGCAACAGGGACAAACCTGGACTTTGATAGATGGGGGGGGGCGCGCGGGGGGCAGTGTTCCCTCTAAGCTGAGTTAGCGTGAGCTAGCGCCCAGTTTTTTAGCCTCCAGCTTACACATTTTTGTCTTGGCTCAGGAAGGATGGCTCCAGAGCAGACTGATTGATGCAGCAGCCAAATCGCTCGCTCACAACTTTAATGCCAGGAGCTCACCAAGTAGAAGTTTTGCTCACAGGACTCCGCAGCTCAGAGGGAGCATTGGGGAGGGGGGTTTCTGGCTCAGGAGAAGGATCGGGAGGGGGCGTGGCTCAGTGGGAGAGCCGCTGCTGGGCATGCAGAAGGTCCCAGGCTCAGTTCTTAGCATTTCCGGTTAAAAGGACCAGGCAGGAGGGGACGCGATGCTCTCGGCCTGAGGCCCTGGAGAGTGGCTGCCAGTCTGAGTAGACAAGGCTGACCTTGCAGGACGGAGGACATGGTTCACTAGCGGGCAGCTTCCTGTGTCAAAGGCACCTTCCCGTGCGTTCATGTCAAATTCTCTTCTTGCGTGTCAGATGCTGTTTGGTGGTTGCGGGGGGCCTGGTTTCGTATGATTCCTGGGAAACACAATGGGGTGCGCCTTTGTGTGACATGCCTCCTTGAAACTTTGCTGCTTATAGGCCATTAGTGATTTGCAGCACGCTTCTCAGTTTTTCAGTTCTTTGGCCCGTCACAACAGCCTTGTGAGGCAGGCTACGGCGCCTTCCTTTGGAGGGAGAGAGCTCCACGCTTTAGCAGCCTTCTTTGTCCTGGTCAGCTGACTCCTCAGAAACTTCTGATTGGCCTTCACCTGTGATCCAAGCTCTCTGGCCCGCCCCCTCGATATTTCCGGGCAAGACCCCACTGTGGAAATAGCAGAGCGTGCTGCTATCGGTGCATGCCCAGAAGCACTTTCTCAGCTAGCCGTAATTATTGCTCTGTAGCTGAACTTGGCTCACACAGAACCAGGTGCCTTTTCTTCCAGGCGTTTGCACAATGCCTGATCAACTTGGTGGAACTCACTGCCACAAGATAGAATCATAGAGTTGGAAGGGACCTCCAGGGTTATCTAGTCCAACCCCCTGCGCAATGCAGGCAATTCATTGATAGGCATATCTCAGTGCTTTGCTAGTCAAAACGGCTTTGTGGAGGCAAATTCCTGGGGCGGGAGAGGCCTTTCGGTGGCAAGAAACGGGCATGTGCTTTGGACCTGGCTTCCTCTGTGCCTTCGGCCACCGCAGTCGACAGGTGAGACTTTCTTGCTCTCCGTGCCAAGGAAGCGTGAAGAAGCTGCCGGGCTTCCTGCCCCCGGGAATACCATCTGGCCCCATCTCTGGGTGGCTGAGTACTCATGGCAGTTCTGCTGTTTTGGCTACCGATCAAATGGCCATGGGACCACTGGAATGCTGAAACATGAGCACACAGGAGGGGGAGCCGTCAGGCCCCTTGCGAGTTCTGGTGACCCTGGGAATGGATGCCCTCCTAAAGGTTCTGGGGTCTTGGCTGCGGCTTCCTTGAGCCCAGCTATCTCCTCTTGGGTCTTCCCTCTTTTCCCGTCCCATCAACTTTTCTTAGCGTTATTGTCTTTTCCAGCGAGTCTCGTCTTCTCATGATGTGACCAAAGTACGGAAAGCCACAGTTTCGTCGCTTTAGCTTCTAGGGAAAGATCCAGCACAGCGCTACCAAAACGTAGTTTTGGTTTTTCAGTGGCAGGGACAGGTGCGTGCCCGGTGCCCAGGTCGGTCTCTGGCGGCTGGCCCCTGTCTCTCCGCCCCCCTCGAAGGTGAGTCACTGCAGGCCCCTCTCCACCTGCCACGTGTCTGCTGGGCGCCTCCGAGGAGGCGGGGAGCACCGCCAACACTTTCCGTCTCTCTCTTTCTCTCTCTCGGGTCCCCTTCTTCCTGCCTGCTCTTTAGCCATAATTATGGTGTGGTTTATCATTTTAATCTGCTGGAAATGTCATCGGGACACGGTGTAATTAAGGCGCGGGAACCACGTCTCCTCTACCTCCGCTGCCGGTGCTGCACAAATGCCCGCCCACACTTCCATTAAAGGGGCACGCCGGAAATGAAGGGGGGGGGGGAGAGGTGTGTGGCATCATCCTTGGGTTGCCTGTGGAGGACAGAGTGGGGGGAAAGGCAGAAGCTCGGAGGGGATACAGCGTCACTCTAGGACTTCTGTTTCTCTCGGACTTTATACCACAGAGTCCACCCTTGGAAGCTGCTGTCCCCTCCAAGGGGATCGATCTCTGTAGTTTGCGGCTGAGTTGTAATTCCAGGAGAGCTGCAGGTCCCGCCTGGGGATTGGTACGCCTGCATCTTCTGCTGGGAAGGGTGGAACGCCAAAAAGGATTTGGATTGGAGCTCCTTCCTCTGAGCTTGCTGCCGGCTTCTTTTGGAGGAGGCCACGCTTGGCTGGCCCCCTCCAAGGGGGCCTTTGTTAGAGGGGGGGGCTTCTCTTTGTGCCCTCACAGAAGCTGAGACAGGGTGCCGCCTCCAGTGGTGGAGGTAGTTGGGAGGAGGGGGGGGAGAACAGGGGTGGGGGGGAGCAGGGAGCAGTTTGGTTTGTCACATGGGAAGAGACGGTGAAAGCCACAGGTGGGGGCTGCGGGGGGGCATGGATGGGGACGCGTTCGGGGAGCCTCATCGCCCTAGTCCTCGCAGTACAAGCACAATATAGACCACGAGATGGCAACCAGTATAAACAGACTCTGCTTTTAAGTTCCCAGTGAATCATACACTGGTGCTGAGGGTGATCCTTGTGGTTTGTATCAATACAACAAGTCGCAACACAGTCTATTTCTCACAATAACCAATAATGAGCAACAACAGCATGCGCTTTTGTCCCATACAACGGTGTGAAAGATTTCACAGTATATACTTCGGCTTAGTAATGCTTGTGAAAGATTCTGTTTATCCTGGTTGCCATCTCGTGGCATATTTTGTGTTTGTATTGGGTTAGCAGTCCATGAGCCTGGAATTTGAGGAGTTCTGATCCGCGGCCACTGCCAAAAACCTTGGGGGGCCTTGGGGGGCAAGGGAGACCCGGTTCTTCCTTCCTGGCCAGTGTTGCTGGGTTCCTTTGTGTTTTGGGGGGGGGAGTTCAATGCAATGCGTTGCCCGGACCTGGCTGGGAAGGGCTTCTCTGATCTTTTGTCTCTCCTCCTCACTCCCCACCTGGGCCCTTGGCAGAGCCCCCCCCCCTTTGATCTCCCCTTCCCACTCCAGGCGTCCTCTCTGGCCGCCCCCCTCCCTCCACTGACCCCGGCCTCCCCTTCCTCTCTGTCTCACTGAAGGGCCTTGGGGGGGGCAGGGGGAGATCAAAGCCTGGCGGGGGCCTGTGAAATCCTCTTGAAGACTTGCGGCTTCTTCTGAAGAGGGGGGAACAGAGATGGCATTCAGGCCTGGAGGGGAGCATGGAAGAAGCTCGCCCGCTGAGGTGGGTGGGAGGTGTTGTGGTGCAGTGGTTGGAGTGCCAGACTGGAATCTGGGACGCCTGTGGTTGAATCCCCACTCTGCCCCTCTGGCTGTGGCGACCTGGGGCCAGGCGCTTGGGGTGACCTGGGGCCAGGCGCTTGCCACCCCCAAGCCTACCTCGCAGCATTGTTGTGAGGAAACAGCAGAGGAGGGAAGAATGCTGCCCTAAGTAAGCTGCTTTGAGGACCTCTTGGGGACAAAAGGGGGGTATAAACATCCAAACAAACAAAAGGAATAAATGGATGTGGCATCCAGACGGCCCTCGGGGTGGGAGAGAGAGGGTGGTGTCTGCTGGAGACCCGATCCTCGCAGCAGCTTTTCCAGAGCCGGGTGGAGATGAGGCGGACGCCCAGGTCTTCTCCAGCCACAGGCAGGGTTTCCGCAGGTGCTCTGGGAAGGACCTGCGAGTGGCTGTAGGGCCCCTGCAGCTGGGCGGGGGCCTCTGTCCCCAAATGCAGCCGTTCTGGTGCTGCCCTTCCCTGTCGGGATGCCACCTTTTCTAAGGAAGGGAAAGACACCCTTAGGCATCTCTTCCTGTGTGCGTGTGTGTGTCAGAGAGAGAGAGAGAGAGAGAGAGAGAAGCAACCCGTTCCAGATCCTTGGTGTGCAGATGGCCACGATACCCACACTAGCTTGGAGGAGTGTGTGGGACGCATTCAGGCGTTTTGTGTGTTCACTTTCAAGACTGCGCGGTGCACTGAAACCCTCAGGCCTTCCCTTTGCTTCAATATTCAGCGTCTGGCGTTTTTAAGGCTCTCATGCTGGGGATGGCAGAAAGAGAGGCTTCATCAAATGCCCCCCCCCCCCCCGCCTGCCCTCTGCCAGCGGTTCTTCCTTCCCTGGCCAAGCCGCCTGCCGCTGGAGTCGGCTCCTCCTCTGGCCGCTGGAGAAGGGAGTTTTGTTTGGGCGGGCAGTTTGCAGGAGAGATTCTTCTTCTCGGGGCTCAAGGCCGCCTGGGATTCCCCTTCCCAGAACATTTCCTCCACTCCCACTGCCTGCTGCTTGGAGGAAGCCCCTTTTGGTGCTTTGGGGGGAGGGGGGAGAGACACACACAGAAAGGTCTCTGCTTTTTATCACCAAGGACAGCGGGTATGGAATCATAGACTCACAGAGTTGGACCGGACCTCCAGGGTCATCTAGTCCAACCCCCTGCACAATGCAGGACATTCACAAACACCTCCCCCTCCATAGCCCCAGTGACCCCTGGTCCATGCCCAGAAGATGACCAAAAGGCTCCAGGATCCCCGGCCAAACTGGCCTGGAGAAAAGTTGCTTCCTGATCCCAAAGTAACAATCCGCATTTCCCTGGGTGTGAAAGAAAGGGCCACAAGAACTAAGCACTGAGGCAACCCTTCCTGCCCTCCCTTCTCTCATGATCTGCCTGAGTTCACACAATCAGCACTGCTGTCAGATGGCCCTCCAGCCTCTGCCTGAAAACCTCCCGAGAAGGAGAGCCCACCACCTCCCGAGGAAGCCTGTCCCACTGAGGAACCGCTCTAATGGTCAGGAAGTTCTTCCTAATTTAATTTCAACCTGTTGGTTCTGGTCCAAACTTCTGGGGCAACAGAAAACCACTCTGCACCATCCTCTATAGGACAACCCTTCAAGTACTTGCAGATGGTGATCCTATCCCCTCTCAGCCGTCTCCGCTCCAGGCTGAACAGACCCAGAGCTCCTTCCGCCTTTCCTCCTGGGACTTGGTCTCCAGACCCCCCTGGCCATCATTCTCCTCCTTCACACAAAGACCAGGCAAGCAGAGGTGGCAGGCGAAGCCACCAGATCTCAGGACGGGTCGGCTTCATGGGTCCGCTAATGTTGCTGGTGCCCACCATTGCTGCTTTGAAGCAGCGTTATCTGGACAGCGGGTGGAAGCAGGTTGTCAAAACAGGAGGTGTGGGCAGCGGTCTTGGTTGCTGTGCAATGATGCCATTTACAGAAGTGCTGGCATTGCACCAGGGCGAGACTCTAGCACTCAACCAGAAACTCCACCAAGGAAGTACCCACCTCCCCCTACCTCTTGCTGGTTATCAAGTCAGGGGGCGGATGATGGGCACGCCGGTGTGGCTCTGGACAGGCACAGCCCAGCCGGGGTGGGTGAAGGTTGGGCAGCCAGTCCTTTGTGTTCCCTGTGAGCCCCCCGGCAGCTTCCCTGCCCCACTGAATGTCCAGCCCCCGCTCCCCACATCTCCCTTTGCTGGCACCCCTTGATGATCCCCATCTCTCCACCACGCCCTTCCCCTGGCCCCCCTTCACTCTCCCTACTCCTTCGGGGACCCCTCCTTTGGTGGACGCTCTCAGCCGGCCAGGGGCTTTCCCCGCTCTCAGGCAGTGAATGGGGTACCTCTTCTGACACCCCAAGCCAGGCTGGCCAGATGCTCTGCTATGGATGCGTGAGGAGCCTTTGAGGGCCTGATCGGCCTGCGTGCAAAAGCAGACCCCCTTGGCAGTTGCCGCAGGAGCCCCACTGCTGCAGGAGCCCCACTGGCCAGGGCGCACAGAGGGCACCGCCTTGAGGGGCAGGGAGTTGTGTGCACAAACGCCACTGAGAGCCGCTACACAGCAGAAAACAGGGATCTTTTGGCCCCTCCTCACCAGGCGGAGCCTTCAATGCTCCCTCCAAGCTGTGGAGTCTGGTGAGCAAAAAAGTCCTACTCTGTGAGCTCCTGGCAGTAGAGCTGTGAGCGAGCGATTTGGCTGCTGCATGAATTAGTTTGCTCTGGAGCCATCCCTTCCTGAGCTGAGCCAAAACCCAGAGGCTAAAAAACTGTGAGCTAGGTCACACTAACTCAGCTTAGAGGGAGCACTGGCCTTGACCCTCTGACCTTTGGTCAGGAAGTGGTGGCTTATCTTATCTTCAGCGACTTGCGAAGGAATCTGGGAGTCTCCAAAACAGGGCGTGGGAATAGCTCAGAAATTCCAAGCATGGAGAGCCAAGAGGGTGCCCTGGAAATCGGCACATTTTGTAATCTTTTGTTATAAATGCATTGGCTGGCACAAACCCAGTGGCTCCAGTGGCTCTTTGGGGAGAGGAGCAGGCGTTCGGGATGCAGAAGCCCCCCCCCCCCCCCGATTCAGCCCCCAGAAGCCTCTCCAGTTCCAAGGGCCTGGCTGGAGGTGGTGGGGGAAAGACCCTGCCCTGCCCCAGAGCCCCGGGGAGGAGAGCAGCTGCTGGCCATAGCGGGCAAGACTCCCCTGGGGAGACCAAGGCTCTGACTTGGGAGGAGGCAGCTTCCTCTGCTCAGCCTGCACACACACACAGGCACACACACACACAGGCACACGCACAAAAATCAACAAAATGACACTCAGAAAAGAGTTCTTACAGACCTGGGGCTGCATCCATGCACTGTCCCAAGAGAGCCAGTTTGGTGTAGCGGTTAGGAGCACGGACTCTAATCTGGGAGAACCAGGTTTGATTCCCCACTCCTCCACTTGCAGCTGCTGGTTTGACCTTGCATCAGTCACAAGTTCTTTCAGAGCTGTTCTCTCAAGGACAGTTAATGACAAGAGCTCTCTCAGCCCCGCCTACCTCCCAGGGTGTCTGTTGTGGGGAGGGGAGGGGAAAGGAGATTGTAAGCCGCTCTGAGACTCCAAGTGAGTGGAGGGCGGGGTATAAATCCAATCTCTTCTTCTGCCTTTGGGAGGCCAAAAACAGGGTCGCCTGGGGCCCCTTCGTGAGGTGTCATCATTCACTGGGATGGCAGCTGGACGGTTTGCCCACCGTGGCCCTCAAGGACGTCCTGCAGGGGAACGGTTTCCAGGCATTCTTGAAGAAGGAGCGGAGTCTTCCTGGTTCCTGGACAGGGTCAGACTTTTCTGTGGGTGCTCTCGGCACATGGCCTCCGGGAGGGGCCTCGCTGCTGCCGTCCAGGCTGATCAGGGGATGTGCGGAACTGGCACTGGCCGGGCAAGGACTCATCTTGGCATTCCCCCCCCCCCCAAGGGAGCCAGTCAGGGCCTCTGTCGACCCACACGAGGAAGAGCTCCCATGGGGCCAAGAGGAATCTGTGGGATGGCTGAGGAGACAGGGAAGGGGGGGGGTGTCGTTGGAGTCCCAGAAGCCGAAGAGATGGAAGGTCACCTAGGAGCAAGAGCAGCCAATGCTGTAGAAGGGGGCGTGGCTCAGTGGCAGAGCCTCTGCTTGGCATGCAGAAGGTCCCAGGTTCAATCCCTGGCATCTCCAGTTAGAAAGGACCAGGCAGGAGGGGATGGGAAAGACACCAGCCTGAGACCCTGGAGAGCGGCTGCCAGCCTGAGTAGACAAGACTGACTTGGATGGACCGAGGGTCTGATGCAGTAGAAGGCGGCTTTGTGTGTGTTCAGGCTCCGGGAGCTGGTGAGGACTGTCAGCCAGGCAGGGTTTTTGCTTTCGATGTGCCTGGCTTAGCTCCTGTCCCCAGGGATGCCTTTGCTCTCTTCTGTGTTGCCAAGCTGGATGAGTTGGCAAGAGAGACAGTGCCCGTTTCTCTAAAGCACATGAGCTGCCCTGGCCTCTGCACAGAGCAGGCCTGCACACGCCAATCAATCTCGCGGTAGCCCCGGGGCTGGTGGCTCATCTGGTGCCATGCGACTGTCACTGCCGCTCTGGAAAGGGCTGCTATCGACCCGGTCGCCCCCCCCCCCCTCAGCCAGGGGGGCGGGGAAGAGGTGCCCTTTGGACCCAGCACCCCTTTTGCTGCCACTCTCAGGCATGCAGCAGAGGGGGCAGGACTGGGTGTGTGTGTGTGTGTGTGTGTGTGTGTGTGTGTGTGTGTGTGTGTGTGTGTAAAGGGAGTGGTGTCCACACAGTTTCACTGCTGTGGCATGTCGCTGCTGGTGTGCGGGTACCCACAGTGGCATAGTCGTGGCCAATACTCCCTCTAAGCTGTGGAGGTGAGCAAAAATTCTACTTTGTGAGCTCCTGGCATTGAAGTTGTGAGTGAGAGTAATTTGGCTACTGCATAAATCAGTTTGCTCTGGAGCCACCCCTTCCTGAGCTGAGACAAAAACGTGTGAGCCGGAGGCTAAAAATTTGTGAGCCAGCTCGCACTAACTCAGCTTAGAGGGGACATTGGTTGTGGCTGTCCAGGGTGGAGTGTCCACTGCTTCCCTGTGGCCAGGAGTGCCATTAGAAGCTGGAGATTCAGGACTGGATGGTCTTATGCCCCCCCCCCGAGAATATGGCCCTGTTTGCCTGCCAAGCTGCAGCCTGGTTTGGGGGTGAGGGGGTGTGCCAGTTCTGGGCTGAACAAATTGAGAGTCCAGTGCGGGCACCTTTAAGACAAAGATTTATTCCAAGTATGAGCTTTCATGGGCAAGGCACACTTTTTGAAATACACTTAGAACAGCAGGCAAGGTTCATCTGTGTTGCGTTTGTTCATTTGTAATGTGTCTGAGAAAGGGTGCCTTGCCCACGGAAGCCCACACCCGGCATCAACCTTGGTTGGTCTTCAGGGTGCCCCCACTGGACTCCAGCTTTGTTCCGCTGCTTCAGACCAACGCGGCTGACCCCACCTGGGTCTAATTCTGGGTGGAGTCATTCCTGGACATTTGGGAGGGGGCGCCTGGGGAGGGCAGGGTTTGGGGAGGGAAGGGCGCCTAGCCAGGACAGGGGGCCGCAGAGCCCACCCTCCAAAGCAGCCACTTCCTCCAGGGGGGACCTGACCTCTGTTGTCTGGGAGATCTCCAGGCCCCACCTGGAGGTTGGCGGCTGTGGGTGCTCCTCCTCAGCCTGTGAGCGGGGCCCTAGTCTTCTGCCAGGCAGTTCAGCCCTGGCGCCACAACTGCAGCCCATAAGGGAGGGTGCCTCAGTCCACCCAGGACACTTCGGGGCAAGTGTCAAAAGAGGGGTTGTGGGGCCAGCACTCTGCTCCCAAGCGCAGCAATCCAGGAACTCCGGGCCTGATCCACACAGGTGGGGTGCCCCCCAGGAGTCGGGAGAGCAACCCAGGACCTCTCTCACCCCCCGTGAGCCTCATCCTCCCTCCCTCTCTTCCCCCCCCACAGTTGTCCAGACCCGCTTCACCGAGGAGCCGGAAGACCAGACGGTGGTGGCCGGGCAGCGGATTGTGCTCTCCTGCGTGGTGTTCAACTACTCGGGGATTGTGCAGTGGACCAAGGATGGCCTGGCCCTGGGGATGGGGCAGGGCCTCAAAGGTAAGGGGGCCAGGCCTCTGTACCCCAAAGAGTCCAGCCCCGCCCTCCGCTTGGCCGACTCCTCTCTGTAGGGCCAGGGATGCAAGGCAGCCTCCCTTCCCCCAAAAAAGGCGCCCTCCCTCCTCCCTTGGGGCTGGGGGTGGGAGCTGCTTGCCATCCTTGGAGACAGGGAGAGAGCGGCTGCTGGGTTTTGGTCCCTTCCTGCCTGGGCCGCAGAGATCGGTGCCCCTCGCAGCTTCCCTCTGCCCAAACCCTCTCCTGCCTCCTCCCTTTACAAGCCTCCCCCCCTCCTGCTCCCCAGCCCCTCCCTCCTTCCGGAGCAGGCGGCCCCCTCCAGCAGGACAATAGTGCCACCTTCTGGCAGAGGAGGAGGTCGGGCAGGGATCAGAGCCACAGCCACCAAGGAGCCTCGGGGGTCTCCCGCTCCTTTGCCCCACTTGAACTCCTCTCTCTGGTTTTGTTTGGGCTGCTGCTCCTCTGGGCTCCACGTGGCACCTTCAGGCCTCCCCTCACTTCCAGGGCTGAGGCTTCCTGGCACTGAAATTCCACACGAGAGCAACCGCATCCTGCCCCAGCGTCTGTCTGGCCGGCAGAAAGGAGGCCCTGTGCCTAGACTGGCACCCGTTGTCCAGCATCTGTCAGTTATGGCGGGGGGAGGTGGAAGCTCTCAGCCCTGGAAATCCTGTTCAAACACACACACACACACCCGAATCGTGCCTGTCTGGCTTCGGAGGTTTTACGGGTTTCGTCCGTGCATTCTGGTGCCACAGGGACTAGCTTCTTGGGGTTTTTAGGACAGCCCGCTGGCAAATTATAGTTGCTCAAGTCTGGAGGGGCACAGGTGCAGGGGGGATGGTCAGCGTTCTGCCTAAAGAGACATGCAGTGATAGATGCAGTGCTAGAACTCTGCACCTGCTCAGGGGTGTCCGCACCATTGCTGTCCGGGGGAGCCTGGCTTTGAAAACAGGCTCTGGCGCTGAGTCCCGGAAGCCCCCCGTTCGAGTGAAGCCCTTTGTGTGCCCACCCGGCCCAGCCTGACCGCCCATCTCCTCTCTGTCTTCAGCCTGGCCGCGCTACAGGATTGTCGGGGCGGCCGAATCGGGGCAGTATAATTTGGAGATCAGCGACGCCGAACTCTCGGACGATGCTTTGTACGAGTGCCAGGCCACAGAAGCGGCACTGCGATCCCGGCGGGCCAAGCTGACGGTCCTGAGTAAGTAATTCCGTGGCACCCAGGCCCACCACCCTTCGCCCCTACCCCCCTTCACTGGCAGCCGAGAAGAAGACTTTTTCAAGCCCCCCCCCTTTTCAATCTGCTTTTCTGGAAAGGTTTGGGAGGCATCTCTGCAGCTGGCACTGCCCCTCAGTCCCTTCAGCAGTCAGTTTCCAGAAGGGCTGGTTGCTCTTGGCAGTCTAGTGAATTCAGCCCTCCGTCCTGTGCTGAACTGGAGAGCCTGGCATGGGTTGGCCCTGGCAGCGGCCTGAACCCGGCAGGGCTGTGAGTGGGAGGGGGACTTCCTCCGACAGAATTAGCAGCCAGCCAAGAGAAGAAGAAGAAGAGGAGGAGATTGGATTTATACCCCGCCCTCCACTCCCCAAGGGAGTCTCAGAGCGGCTTCCAAACTCCTTTCCCTTCCCCTCCCCACAACAGACACCCTGTGAGATGGGTGGGGCTGCGAGAGCTCTTTCTCAAGCTGTCCCTGAGAGAACAGCTGGTACAGAGCTATGGCTTGCCCAAGGTCATCCAGCAGGTGCAAGTGGAGGAGTGGGGAATCAAACCCAGTCCTCCCAGATTAGAGTCCGCGCACTAAACCACGACACCAAACTGGCTCTCAAGGGCCGTTTCCAGAACGGGCCATTTGGCATATGGGGGAACACCAGTTGGGCACGCCAAAGCCTCTGTCATAAGAACACCAGAAGAGCCCTGCTGGGTCAGACCAGTGAGGGTCCATCCAGTCCAGCATATCCTGTCTCACACAGGGGCCAGCCGGTTCCTCTGGAGGGCCAACAACAGGGCAGAGAGGCCGAGGCCTTCCCCTGATGGGGCCTCCATGCTCTGGGATTCAGAGGTTGACTGCTTCTGAATGTGGAGGTTCCCCTCAGTCACCATGGCTAGTAGCCTTTGAGACTTATTTTCCGTGAATCTATCTAATCCCCTTTTAGAGCTGATCATTCCTGTGGCCATCACTACATCCCCAGGCCGTGAAATCCACATTCTAATCACTCTTTGTTTCAAGTTCTCTTTCCTTTTGTCCATCCTGAACCTACTGCCCATCAGCTTCATTGGATGCTCCCGGGTTCTAGCATTTTGGGGGAGGGAGAAAAATGTCTCTTTGTCAACTTTCTCCACCTCATGCATAATTTTATAAACCTCTTATCATGCCCCCCCCCCTTAGTCATCTCTTTTTTACACGGAGAAGCCCCAGACTCTTCTCCAGCCTTTCTTCCTAGGGAAGGTGGTCCGACCCCCTCCTCCTCTTGGTCGCCCTCCTCCGCACTTTCCCCAGCTCTGCCGGGTCCTTTTGGAGATACGGGGACCAGAACTGCACACAGCGTTCCAAGTGAGGCTGCACCATAGGCCTTACACAGGGGCGTTATGATATCCGCCGTTTTATTCTCAGTCCCGTTCCTAATAATCCCAGAGCTTGCCTTTTTCGCTGCTGCAGCACTCTGGGTTGACGCTTTCATTGAGCTCTCTGCTACGACCCCAAGATCCTTTTCCCCCCTCAGTCTCGGCAAGTTCAGACATTTGCCTGGACTTGAAGCTGGGATTTTTTTGGTCCCAATGTGCATCTCCTGACACTTCCCAACACTGAGCTCCATTTGCCCTGTTGCCGCCCCCTCACCCAGTTGGTGGAGGTCCTCCTGGAACTCTACACAATCAGCCGTGGTTTTCACCACCCTGAATAATGTGGTGTTCGTGGCCACTACAAGAAAACTTGGCCACTCCACTACTCACCCCCAGTTCCAGATCCTTTGTGAACAAATTAAACAGTACCGGCCGCAATATCGATCCGTGTGGGACCCCACTGCTTGCTCCCCTCCATCGTGAGAACTGTCCATTGATTCCTGCCCTTTGCTTCCTGTCATTTAACCAGTTTTTAGCCCGTACGAGGACCCGTCCTCTTGTCCCATGACTGCTAAGCTTGTCCTCACTGTCTCCAGAAGAAGGATGGCAGTAGCCGCTGATGGGAAAGGGCCCTCTCTGCTGTGGCCCCTGGAGAAGACTCAGCTCGATGGACCAGCAATCAGACTCGGGATAAGGCAAGCCAGTTTGGTGTAGTGGTTAAGTGCGTGGACTCTAATCTGGGAGAACCGGGTTTGATTCCCCACTCCTCCACTTGCACCTGGCTGGATGGCCTTGGGCAAGCCATAGCTCTGTACCAGCTGTTCTCTCAAGGACAGTTGTCTCAGAGCTCTCTCAGCCCCACCTACCTCGCAGGGTGTCTGTTGTGGGGAGGGGAGGGGAAAAGGAGTTCGTCAGCCGCTCTGAGACTCCCTTGGGGAGTGGAGGGCGGGGTATAAATCCAATCTCCTCCTCTTCTTCTTCCTCTTCTTCTTCTTTGACACCAGGCCTCCTCCTGGGGAGTCGCAGTTGCACAGTCGTGCCCAGTTGCCCCCTCTGCCCGGTTTGTTGTATTCTTGGGGCTAATACCAGCTGGGAGACAGTCAGTTTCTGTTGGCAGAGATGCAAGGATGGAAGGGTTGCACTCCCCCTCTGCCTCCTCCCATATTCCTCACCCCCCACTCACCCCTTTGCCGTTGCCCTTTGGAGAAGCTGGAGCAACTCAGCGACAGCTCCTGCTGGGCATGGTCCGTTTGGGCCCTAAAAACGGCAGCACCTGACAATCCTGCCCCCCCTCCCCAGAACAAAAACCAGAGCCCTTGTGTGGCCCCTGGACACCAGCCACAAAGGCCTCCTCATTGCTCTCAGTTTGGTGTCGTGGTTAGCAGTGTGAGCTCTAATCTGGGAGAACCGGGTTTGATTCGCCACTCCTCCTCCATATGCACCTGCTGGTGTGACCTTGGGTCAGTCACAAGTTCTCTCAGAGCTGTTCTCTCAAGGGCAGTCCTCAGGAGAGCTCTCTCAGCCCCCCCACCTACCTCACAGGGTGTCTGTTGTGGGGAGGGGAAGGGAAAGGAGATTGTAAGCTGCTCTGAGATGCCTTTGGGTAGTGAAGGGTGGAGTAGAAAGCCAATCTCCTCCTCCACCTCCTCCTCTCCCCCCTGGGGAGGGGAGTTCCAGCAGACTGTCTCTGCCTGCCTCCCTTCCCCCCTTCTGCTGGTGGAGGGTGGGGGTCTGAAGCAGAGCTCCGTGGGGAGAGTAAAGGAGGTGTTCCCAGCCTCAGTCGTCCTCTCGCCGCCCCTGTGGAGTTGGCCAAGGTGTGATCACGCAGGTGGGGGGGCCCTTGGGCTGCCCGGTCGCCGTTTGTGGCAGAGGCAAGATCGGAGCCGGGGGCTCGCTGACGCACGCCTCAGGCTTCCCTAGGACTCTCACAGGCTCGACTGATCTGGCGCGTCTTTCGCCAGTTGGCCAAGGCTCTGCGCCTTCTGTCAGGGAGGCCAATGTGATGCCGCTGTGATTCCGTCTCTCCCAGCTGGTCCCCCTCCCCCCCCCGACCGCTGCCGCCTTCTCTGCCCCCACATTCGGGGCGTTTTGTCCCATTGATCGCGCTTCCCCCCCTTTTAATGCCTTAATATATATTCATGGTGTGCTTGAGCTGCCGTTGCTGTGGGGGCTGTAATTCTGCGCCTTCTGACTTCAGTGGCTCATAAAAACTGCAGGGGGAAGTTGTGGTCCCTGAATCACAAGGGGGGGGACCCCTGCTCAGCCCCCCCCCCCCCGGTAGCAGAATGAGACGGAACAGGAGGCTCCCTGGCAGGGCTCTGGCACACAGGTGGTTTCTCCAACTGGGGAGGGGGGGGTTGTCCTGGACCCCAATTCTGCCACTGCGGTACAGTGGCAGTCTTGGATCTGGGCCTGGGTTTCCAGTGTCTGAGAAGAGCCTCCTTGGGGGGGGGGGGGGCTTTGGGGAGAGGCTTCCAGGCCAAGTGTTTTGGAGGCAGGGGTTTCAGGTGGGCTCCCATCCCCTCGCGCATGCCCCCCCCCCCGTTCCCCCCACCAGCCCTTTTGAAGGCTGTTCCCTCAGGAGGGTTGTTGTGGGAGCCACAGACCTCTGCCGGCAACGAACAGCTGGTGCTCTCCCAAGAACACCCTACGCCACGCCCAAGGGGCGGGTGCGCAGGGAAATCAGCTGCCCTGGGCTCCTCTGTTCAGTTGAGAGACTCTGGAGGAGTCTGGGCAGCCTGCTCCTTCCACGCTCGGCAGCCTCAAGACACAAACTTTCCTGCCATCTCAGGCACACACACACATACATCTGAGTGCCCCTGCCTCAGGGGCACTGCCAGGCGGTGCCTATCGGCCCTAGAGCCCAGGAGGGCAAGCTGGGCAGTGGCCGGGATGCTGCAGAAGGGGAGTCAGGGGGGCAGCTGGGATTTCTGGGTCTGGAGCAGTGTTCCCTCTCAGCTGAGTTAGGGTGAGCTAGCTCACAGTTTTTTAGCCTCCAGCTCACACATTTTTGCCTTAGCTGATTTGTGCAGTAGCCAAATCGCTTGCTCACAACTTTCATGCCAGTAGCTCCCAAAGTAGAATTTTTGCTCGCAGGACTCTACTGCTTAGAAGGAGCATTGGTCAGTAGTGGGGAAGGGGCAAGCCGAGGGCACTCCAAGAGTGACTTCCATTAGCAGGAAAGGGAGGGGGGGAGAAGAGCTGGCGGCTGCACCCAGCATGCGGTCCCCCCCTTTCCCCAGACCCAATTGCAAAGGAAGGCCTGAGAGATGGGAGCAGTTCCCTCCCCCCCATCCAGTGGCAGCCATTTCCTCTAAGCGCAGGAGAGAGAAGTACGTGGGAGGCCTGGGGTGCTGGGGGGCGGGCGGATGGTGCACCCCCTCAACTCCCCCTTCTCCTCCGGACCCCTCCTCTCTCTCTGTCGCTGATCCTGGGGTGCTTTCAGTCCTCCTCGCTGGGGGGCAGGAAAGAGCCTGCCTGAACTGGCCTTCTGCAATCCATCCTGCTGCCCCACGGAGGTGAAGAGCATGAGCTGCGAGCTCCTCTCACTTCGCAAGGGCAGAGCACAAGCAAACTAGTCCCTCACCTGCAGCGCCCCCCCCCCCCCCCCGGGTCTTTCTCGGGAGCCAGGGTTCTTATTTCCAGTGAACGGCTAATCAGTGACAAGCGGGCCTCCCTCGGCCTGAGGAAGAGGGGTCCCATCGCCCCCACCCCGAGGCCCGCTGTCATCTCCCTGTGTGACAAGCGGGGGTCATCCCCCGCCTTGCATTTTTATCTTTTCTTGCGCGCGTGGGCCCTCCCTTTCCCTGCTCCTTCTCTGCTCTGAGGCATCATCAATATTTCAGAGTTCCGCTCCCTCCCCCTTTCCCTTTTTTTGATGAGGCTTGAAGGGCGGGTGTCCCTCCCCCCCCCCCCCCCCCCCCGCCGCTTGCTTACAGGGAACAAAAGTATAAAAACCAGACTGCTGAAAGGAAGACACCCCCCCACACACACACACACCCCCAGACATGCACAAAGGCCCCTTCTCATCCTTCCGAGAGCTCCACAGGTGAGAAGTCAAGAGTTCCTCGATCTCTCACTTGAAAGCTCCGGCATCCAAAGAGAAGGGGCGAATGCATATTTCATCACAGAGGGCCTCCAGGCCACCGGCTGCCCCCTCGTAGCCTACGCTCGAGAGACAGCTGCCACCGCGGAGGGCAGGGACTGAGTGGGCACTGTCAGGCGGGAGTCCTTTGTTGTGGCAGGGAGATCAGAAATGGTTCTCCAGGACCGAGTGGACACCGGGAGGGAGCCGCCTTCTACTGAATCAGACCCCCCCTCCCTCCGGGTCTGTGATGGTCAGTAATCTCTACCCAGACCGGCAGTGATTTCTCTAGGGCTTCAGGCTCTCCCATCACCACCTGCCTGGGCCTTTTTTAGCTGGAGCTGCCAGGGACTGAACCTGGGACCTTCTGCCTGCCAAGCAGAGGCTCTGCCACTGAGCCACGGCCCCCTTCCCCTACCTCCAGGGCTATTACGGCTTGTCCATGCACAGAGGCAGCAGACCTCGGAGTGTGGCTGCAGTCGGAAGTGAGTGATAGGACAGGCGTCACCCTCCCCCTCGGTTTGGGAGCTTCCAAACGCCTTGATCTGGCCACTGGCCGAAGCAGAATACTGAGCGAGATGGACAACACACACACACACACACACGGCGCTCTGTTCCAGCAGGGCAATTCCTTAAGTTTGAATGAGCAGCTGACCCCTTTGGGGGCCTGGGAGACCTGGATTAGTGTCACTGGAACCTAAGAAGGGTGACACTGGCTCTGGCCAAGGTGGCTCCATCGAGTCCAGCACCTGGTTCCCACAGCAGCCGATCAGATGCCCCGGGAAAGCTCACGAGCAGGGTATGGGAGTCAAAGCCCCCCTCTGTTATCCCCTCCCCCAAAAAAACACTGTAGAAAAGAGCCAGAGTCCAGCTGCACCTTAAAGACGAACAACATTTGTGGCGGGGGGGGGGGGGGTAGCTTTCCTGAGTCCCTGTTCAGATGCTGAAGAAGTGAGCAGTGACTCACAAAAGCTCCGGTTTGGTGCAGTGGTTAAGAGAGCCAGTCTGGTTTAGTGGGTAAGTGCGCGGACTCTAATCTGGGAGAGCTGGGTTTGAGTCCCCACTCCTCCACTTGCACCTGCTGGATGACCTTGGGCAAGCCATAGCTCTGTACCAGCTGTTCCCTCAAAGACAGCTTGGGAAAGAGCTCTCTCAGCCCCACCTACCTCACAGGGTGTCTGTTGTGGGGAAGGGGAGGGGAAAGGAGTTTGTAAGCCGCTCTGAGACTCCCTTGAGTAGTGAAGGGTGGGGTATAAATCCAATCTCTTCCTCCTCTTATCCTTCTCCAATCTCTTCTTCTTCTTCGGAGCTCCTGGACTCTTGTTCTTTTCTCCTGCGACAGACAGACTCTCATGGCTGCCTGCCTTGAAAACGGGCATTCCAAGAGCTACATCACCTCTGACCCTGGAGGGCTTAGCCATAGTAGACCGACCCATGAATGTGCTGGACCAGCTCTGAGAGCCGTCCAAGCAGCTCATGGTCAGATCCTGAAAGCCACACACTCACTCTCTCTCTCTCTCTCTCTCTCTCACACACACACACACACACACGCGCGCGCACACACACACACTGCACGGCTGCCTGTGTGCAGGTCTCTGAGGGAAACCCCACATTGTGTTACAGCTCATTTTGAGAAAGGGGAAAAAGAAGGCATCTTCTCTGGTCCTTTTGATGAATTAATTCATACCTCGTTCCTTTCCGCACCAAAATGAAACTTGTGCCTGTCAAAACGAAAGCCCACGAACGGCTTTTAAAATGAAGCGGAATAGTAAAATGTCGTCTAGTTCATCCCAGAGTTCCAGAGGGGGAGGTTCGCCTGCCAGCTGATTGTAATGGAGAGCGGGCTGGGAGGGACTCCTGGGAGCGGCCCTGTTTTTCAAATTGGAACGGAGGAAGACGTTTGCGGGTTTGAAAGACCTCTCGCCTTCTTCTCTCCTGAGCAAAGCTGCCTCTAGTAGACCTCAAACCAGAATCACAAGGGCAGCATATTAAAACAAGGAGACAGCTGCACCAACCTCCAGGAACCCAGGTGCCCCCTGCAAGCCCTTGGCCTCACAATAGGGGGTGAATCTTTCCTCTAGAATGCCCCAAAACAAAAGGCGGACTCTGTAAAGCACAGACATAAATACAATAAGCACCCTTTGGGGTGGTTGTAGTAAAAGCCGGAGTTTGGGCACTGATTAGCTGAACCCTCAGCCACCAAGGGCCGACACAAGACCCCTCTTGGGGAGAGAAGGTCCTTGAAGGACGTGGGGCCTGTTGTAGCGCCCCCATCATGCCTGCAGGCTGGTACAGATAGTTGCGTTGCATTGCATTGGGGCCACATCTGAGAAGTCCCTGCTCCGTTTGCGTCAGTTAGTCCTCATTAAGATGGATGCTGCGTAAGGCCCCACACCGCTTGGGTTGCTTCTTTGGAGAGAGGCAGGACCCTGAAAGCCTCAGGGCCCGAATCACAGCACAGGGACCTGCAGGCTTTGATCCGGTTATCCTCTTCCTTTCCAGTCCCCCCAGAGGACCCCGTCATCGATGGAGCCCCGGAGATCCTGTTGCGGGCAGGAACGCCCTACAACCTCACGTGCTGGGCACGCAATGCCAAGCCAGCTGCCTCAGTCGTCTGGTTCCGGGACGGGGTGCAGCAGCCAGAAGCCGCCATGGCCACGGTAAGGAGGGCGAGGAAGGGCCTTTGTCCCCAGAGAATGGCCTCGTTGCAAGAGTGAGCTCCCCCTGGTGCCCAGAGGACTAACTTCAGCCTGATCATAGCCGGTTTTGCATCCTGCCCTGGAAATGCTTGGCCTTGGTTCAGGCCATATCGAATTGACTTGTGTGTGTGTGTGCATGTGTGTGTGCATGTGTGTGTGTGTATGAGTGCACCTGGAAGTTGTGGCAACCTCTGGTGACTGACCTCCTACTGTGGGCCAGTGTTCCCTCTAAGCTGAGTTAGTGTGAGCTAGCTCAGTGTTTTAGCCTCCGGCTCACACATTTTTGTCTTCACTCAGGAAGGACGGCTCTTGAGCACACTGATTTATGCAGCCGCTAAACTGCTCACTCACAACTTTAAGGCCAGCAGCTCGCTAAGTAGAATTTTTGCTCACAACACAGATGAGTGGGAGGAGTGGGCTTGGAGGATATTCAGGTGGGAGTGGGAGTGGGGGCTTGGAGGATATTCAGGGAGGTGGCTTGCTCTTGCCTGCCTCTGCTTCCCAGCCCTGGTATGATGACCCTGCTGAGCTTCCGAGATCTGGCAAGGCTGGGGCGACATGGAAGCTTCTGGAGACACAAACCTGGCCAGGGGAGGCCATTCTGCAGTGTGCTCAGGAGGGCGATGGTTTAATCCTGCCCTGGCTAGACCTGTCCTGCTTCTCTCCCTGGGCCCGTGCCCTCCCCTGCTCTGTTGCTCTCCATCTGGCAGAGAACGCAACTCAGTCTTTTGAGCGCACGGAGGGAAGACGGCTCCCAATGCGAGGCCACTTTCTCCCCGCCTGGCTTCTTTGCTTCCTTCCCTCGTGCTCGCCGAAGCTCCCTGCTCCGCTTTACATTATTAATTTGATTCCGCCCCCCCCCCCTTCCCCTAACCTTCCTGCTGATGGCTGCGCCAGCCCATCCGGAGTCGGCTTCGGAGCGAGCCGTTCCCCGCTCATTAATCCCCGAGCAGTTTATGGTGCGATAACATTAATGCTGAGGACCTCGTTGGGCGTTTAACAGGCCTGGTAGAAAGAAGCCGGGCGGGAGCTGGTTTGCTTCCAGGCTAATTTGGAAATAATTATCTGAGCTGCTCGCAGCTCTCCACTCGCCTGAACTTGTCCAGCACCCCCGACGGATCCCGGCCCCAGTCAGGCAGAGTCTTGCCAGCAAGGAGAGCTCTCCCGGAATTGTGTCTGAACTTCGGCTGAGTGAGCAACGCCGGAACCAGAGAAGATCTGGCACATCAGGTTTTGGGGTCCCTTAACTAAGCCTTCACTGTTTCCAGAGTGCTTCTCCTGCCTTGGGCCTAAGAGAGAGAGCTCAGGATTCAGGGTTCCCTCTCATTCTCCCCCCCCCCCCCACCCCGAGTCAAGCAGTTCACACCCTGAGCAGAATAGGACTGTTGTGATCTTAAAACAGGCCATGGACAGGACAAGACCCGGCACTGTTCCAGAGTGCTGCTGAGTGCCCCCCCCCCCCATGTTAAGGAGTGGCCGCTCACACCCACAGCCCAGAGGGAAGGAACACTGGTCAGGATCCATCCATCTAGCCCTCCTTACATAAGAACATAAGAGAAGCCAATGTTGGATCAGGCCAGTGGCACATCCAGTCCAACACTCTGTGTTACACAGTGGCCAAAACCCAGGTGCCCTCAGGAGGTCCAGCAGTGGGGCCAGGACACCAGAAGCCCTACCACTCTTGCCCCCCCCAGGCACCAAGAAGACAGAGCATTATTTGGCCCCAGACTGAGTTCCTATCTGTACCTTGTGGCTAACAGCCACAGATGGACCTCTGCTCCAGATGTTTATCTGATTCCCTCTTGAAGCCATCGTCCATGCTTGTAGCCGCCACCACCTCCTGTGGCAGTGAATTCCATGTGTTAATCACTCTTTGGGTGAAGAAGGACTTCCTCTTCGAAGAAGAAGAGGAGATTGGATTTATACCCCACCCTCCACTCCCCAAGGGAGTCTCAGAGCGGCGTACAAACTCCTTTCCCTTCCCCTCCCCACAACAGACACCCTGTGAGGTAGGTGGGGCTGAGAGAGCTCTTTCCCAAGCTGTCCTTGAGAGAACAGCTGGTACAGAGCTATGGCTTGCCCAAGGTCATCCGGCCAGGTGCAAGTGGAGGAGTGGGGAATCAAACCCGGCTCTCCCAGATTAGAGTCCGCGCACTTAACCACTACACCAAACTTCTAACCCGACTGCTTGGCAATTTCATGGACTGCCCACGAATTCTTGTATTGTGAGAAAGGGAGAAAAGGACCTCTTTCTCTACCTGCTCTATCCTATGCCTAATCTTGTAAACCTCGATCATGTCACCCCTCAACTGTCATTTCTCCAAGCTAAAGAGCCCCAAGCGCTTCCGCCTTTCTTCATAGGGAAAGTGTTCCAACCCTTTTATCATTCTAGTTGACCTCTTCTGCACTTTTTCCAATGCTAGAATATCCTTTCTGAGGTGTGGCGACAGAACTGTACACAGTACTCCAAATGAGGTTGCACCGTCAATTTATACAGAGGCATTATGATACTGGCTGATTTGTTTCCAGTTCCCTTCCTAATAATCCCCAGTACCCATTCCCGAGGGGCTGGGGTGGTGCTGAGTTGTGTGTGCTTGCAGACACGTTTGCTCCCTCCTACTACTGGATCTTCTTTTTCTGTTGTGTCCCCCCCCCCCCAGGAAGTGTTGTCAGACGGAAAGCGGGAAAGCACCATGAGCCAGTTGCTCATCAATCCCACGGACCAGGACATCGGGCGGGTTTTCATCTGCCGGTGCGCCAACGAAGCCATCCTGGCTGGCAAGGAGACCTCCGTCAAGCTCAACGTTCACCGTGAGTGGAGAGCCAGGCGCTTCTTCAGCCCTTGGGATTGGGGCCCAGGGCCACACATCCCCAAAAAAGGAACAGCCCAGCTAGGAAGCCAGTGTTTGTTCTCTCGCTGGCTCTTCCCCAGCGGCCACAGAGGGTTAATGTATTCATGCAGATATTTACACCCTGCTTTCCTCCTCGGTGGGGAGCCAAAGTGGCATACAACACCCTTCTTCCCTCTCCCGTTTTGTCATCAAAACAACAATCCAGTTAGGCAGGCCGGGCTGAGCGAAAGCGACTGGCCCCGAGGGGACCGAGAGTCAGATTTCTCTCAATCAAATAAAGTAAGAGAACAGCCGCCCTGAGGCTGCCTTGGTAAGGAGGGCGGGGGGTAGAAATCGAATCAAATAAATAAATAATCAAATACATTTATTTTATTTCAAATAATCAAATACATTTATCTTAAGAGAGCCAGTCTGGTGTAGTGGTTAAGTGCGCGGACTCTAATCTGGGAGAACCGGGTTTGATTCCCCACTCCTCCACTTGCACCTGGCTGGATGACCTTGGGCAAGCCATAGCTCCGTACCAGCTGTTCCCTCAAGGACAGCTTGGGAAAGAGCTCTCTCAGCCCCACCTACCTCACAGGGTGTCTGTTGTGGGGAGGGGAAGGGAAAGGAGTTTGGAAGCCGCTCTGAGACTCCAAGTGAGTGAAGGGTGGGATATAAATCCAATCTCTTCTTCTCTTCTTCTTCTTCTTCTTATTTATTGGAATGTGTTTTAGCCGTGTTTTAGCTGATTTTATCTGTTTTAATGTAGTGTTCTGGCCTGTGTGCCCGTGTAAGCTGCCCTGAGCCCGTTCGCAGGGAGGGCGGGGTATAAATTTGAAAAACAAATAAAACAAATAAATTTAGAGATTTAGATGGTTAGATTCAAGAGCCAGTTTGGTGTAGTGGTCAGGAGCGTGGACTCTAATCTGGGAGAACCAGGTTTGATTCCCCACTCCTCCACCTGCAGCTGCTGGATGACCTTGGGTCAGTCACAAGTTCTCTCGGAGCTGTTCTCTCAAGGGCAGTCCTCGAAAGAGCTCTCTCAGCCCCGCCTACCTCACAGGACATCTGTTGTGGGGAGGGGGTGGGAAAGGAGATTGTAAGCCGCTCTGAGACTCCTTTGGGTAGGGAAGGGCAGGCCACAAATCTAATCTCTCCTTCTTCTCTTCAGTAAGTACAGGCATATTTTCAGGATAAGCTTTCGAGAGTCAGACTCCCTTCATCAGCTTCTGACAGAGGGAGCTTTGAGTCTTGAAACATTCTACCCTGAACATTTTGTCCTCGGATCTAGTTGTTCCGCAGCAGAATAGGCATTCAAAGCGGGGTCTTCCATCAACACACCATCAACCTGGCCCTCTTGGTCGGGGGCGGCTGGGGAGGGGGGGGAGCCGAGTGGGTGTGCATCAGGGAGCTGAACCCTAGGCTCCTCCCCGTCGTGCGGTTGGCTCTCCCTGCGCCATCATCTGACCGTCTCTTGTGTGGGGGTCTTTGGCTGGTCTTCTAGAACAAGGCGGTGGGAAGGGAGGGTCTCTTCCTGGGATACAGCCGTATCTCCTGTTCCTTCCTGGTGCCAGACCCTCCGACAGTGACGCTGTCCATTCAGCCGCAGACGGTGCAGGAAGGGGAGAGGGTGACCTTCACCTGCCTGGCGACAGCCAACCCCGAGATCAAAGGCTACAGGTGAGGAAGGGGGGGTGGGCAGGGGGGGGACTGCTCTTGGCCTCCTTTTGGCGTGCCCCAGTTTGGTGAGCCAGTTTGGTGTAGTGGTTAGGTTTGCGGACTCTAATCTGGGAGAACCAGGTTTGATTCCCCACTCCTCCACCTGCAGCTGCTGGATGACCTTGGGTCAGTCAAAAGTTCTCTCGGAGCTGTTCTCTCAAGGGCAGTTCTGGAAAGAGCTCTCTCAGCCCCACCAGTCTCACAGGGTGTCTGTTGTGGGGAGGGGAAGGGAAAGGAGTTTGTAAGCCGCTCTGAGGCTCCGAGTGAAGGGCAGGGTATCAATGCAATCTCTTCCCTTCTTCGTCTTCTTCCTCCCCCCCCCCCCGGCTTCCTCTCAGGTGGGCGAAAGGTGGCGTGATCCTCGAGGATGCCAAAGAGAGCAAGTACGAGACTCAGGTGGACTACACCTTTTTCACAGAGCCCGTCTCCTGCGAAGTGCACAATGACGTGGGAAGCACCAATGTCAGCACCCTGGTGGATGTGCACTGTGAGTGGCCAGGAGGGAGGGTGGTCTGGTGTGCCCCCCCCCCCCCGAGACAGCCTACCTCTTGAAGAGGCTGGAGGTAGCCCAGGTGGATTGGGGGGCCCAGGCCCTTTCTTCTTTCCAGGGGGCTGCTCCTGCTCCATTCAGGCCAGATGTGGTCCACGGCACTGTCCCCTCTAAGCTGAGTTTAGTGTGAGCTAGCTCACAGTTTTTTTAGCCTCTGGCTCACACATTTTTGTCTTAGCTCAGGAAGGGGATGGCTCCAGAGCAAGCTGATTGATGCAGTAACCAGTGCTCCCTCTAAGCTGAGTTAGCGTGAGCTCTCTGGCATTGGACCATGCCGAGGTCCTTCTCCTCCCCCTCCTGGATCCACCCCCAAAGTCTCCAGGTATTTCCCAGCCCTGAACTGGCGACACTAATGGCAGCTCAAGCATGACCTGAGAGTAGAGTGCCATCCTCCAGGCTGGGCCTGGAGACATCTCAAATTACAAGAGTTGCCACCCATATTCCCCCAAAGCTGAGTTAGTGTGAGCTAGCTCACAGTTTTTTAGCCTCCAGCTCACAGGATTTTTGTCTCCGCTCTGCAAGGAGGGCTCCAGAGCAAACTGATTTATGCAGGAGCCAAACCGCTCGCTCACAACTTTAATGCCAGGAGCTCACCAAGTGGGATTTTTGCTCACAAGTCTCTGCAGCTTAGAGGGAGCATTGGTCCATGGCTGTGCCATGGGCCTAGCCTCTCGTGGGCTCTCTCTCTCCCAGTCGCTCCCCGCATCGTGGTGGATCCGAAGCCCACAACCACCGACATCGGCTCAGACGTGACACTGACCTGCGTGTGGACCGGGAACCCGCCCCTCACCCTCACTTGGACCAAGAAGGAGTCCAACATGGTAACGCTCCGCCCTGCTTGGTTCTTTCACCCCTCCCCGCTGGAACAGGCGGCGCTCTGCCAAAGCGCACGGCCAACACCAGAGCCAGAGTTCCCTGCCCCAAGGGGCTCTCTGTCCGTTGGAGTGCGGCTGTCCGAGGGGGGTGATGAAACAAAGGGAGAGCTAAGAGAACTGAGATGCCTGTCGCTGGGGAAGACAGCCATGGAATGGGAGGGGTTGGGAGTGAATGGCAGAAGTCTAAGGGGGGGGGCAAAGGGGGGGGCTTTGGTATAGTGGTTAAGAGAAGAAGAAGAAGAGGTTGGATTTATACCCCGCCCTCCACTCCCCAAGGGAGTCTCAGAGCGGCTTACAAAACTCCTTTTCCCTTCCCCTCCCCACAACAGACACCCTGTGAGGTAGGTGGGGCCGAGAGAGCTCTTTCCCAAGCTGTTTGGTGTAGTGGTTAAGTGCGTGGACTCTAATCTGGGAGAACCGAGTTTGATTCCCCACTCCTCCAGCCCCCTATCTATCGAATCTGACAGTTCCATCCTATAGAAGGGCCTTTTCTATGGCCCGATCTAACACTTTCCCTTCTGCTGTAATAGAGGGTCGTTACAAAACGGTACCTGTGGCTGAGCGTGTTTGTCCACGTGGCATGGGCAAAGTAGAAACGATCAAACATACTTTGCTTGGGTGTAATCTTTACAAAGAAATATGAGCCAAAAGTTATTCAGCCTGTACTGGCGAAATTTATGGGCCTCCTGGATTCTGAATTAAGGAACACACTTCTGGCGGATTCTAACCCTCAAGTTACGCTCACTTGCTCCAGATTTTTGGCTGCAGCCTCTAGAATCCGCAAAGATTATATAAAGGTGTGATAAAATGTCCCTTAGGCTTTGCATCTTTTTTTCCTTCTTCTTTTAAATACTTCTTTCTTAAGTCTTTGTACATTTTATTATAATATTCCCGTACAAACGGCTGTGCACTTTCTGTATTTTATGTAAACTAGTTTGCTCCAACCTATGCTGGCCATGGGCCATAATAATAACAAACAAACCCCACTCCTCCATGTGCAGCTGCTGCTGTGACCTTGGATCAGTCACAAGTTCCTTCAGAGCTGTTCTCTGAAGGGCAGTTTCTGGAAAGAGCTCTCTCTCAGCCCCACCTACCTCACAGGGTGTCTGTTGTGGGGAGGGGAAGGGAAAGGAGTTTGTAAGCTGTCCCAAGACTTACGCAAAGAGAGACAAGAAGAGATTGGATTTATACTCCGCCCTTCACTTGTAGTCTCAGAGCGGCTTACAAACTCCTTTCCCTTCCCCTCCCCACAACAGAGACCTTGGGAGGTAGGCGGGGCTGAGAGAGCTCTGACAGAAACTGCTGTTTTCCAAGAACAGCTCTGTCAGAACTATGGCTTGCCCAAGGTCATCCAGCAGGTGCAAGTGGAGGAGTGGGGAATCAAACCCGGTTCTCCCAGATTAGAGTCCACGTACTTAACCACTACACCAAACTGGCTCTCAAAGGTATAGATCCAATCTCTTCTTCTTCTTCTTTTGAAGGGGGGCTGCCAGGGGGAGGGAGTGGGGCTCAGGGGGCCGCTCCAAGCCCTCCACGTCCTCTCCCACGCCCGACGTCCTCTCCCTTCCATCCTTGTCACCTCCTGCCTTTGGTTCCCAGGTGCTCAGCAACAGCAACCAGCTGTTCCTCAAGTCCGTCACCCAAGCGGAGGCCGGGCAATACGTCTGCAAGGCCATCGTGCCCCGGATCGGGGTGGGCGAGCGCGAAGTCTCCCTCTTCGTCAATGGTAAGTGGTGCTGCCCTCCAAGACAGGAAGGGGCAGCCCCTGCGCTTTGCCCAGCAGGAAGTGGGAGGGGGGCAGAATGTTGCTTCCCAGCCGAGGGGAGGCAGAGCAGCTTTCGCGCACCCCCTCCACCCCCGCAGGGATGCAGTCTGGGGGTCTCCAGGGATGAGAGGGAGGGGGAGGACTGGAGATCAGCCTCCTGCAGCCCCTCGGTCGCTCCTGCACTTCCCTGAAACTCCCTGCCCCCAATTGGGGCTCATACAGAACAGATGCATTTGGGGTGAGGGGGGGGGGGAGCCCCAGTTTAAAGCACGACAGTGATGCATAGACAGTGCCCACTTCCCTGCAGGCAGGGCTCCCTCTAAGCTGAGTCAGTGTGAGCTAGCTAGCTCACAGGTTTTTAGCCTCCAGCTCACACATTTTTGTCTTCGCTCAGGAAGGGATGGCTCTCGAGCAGACTAATTTATGCAGTAGCCAAATTGCTCGCTCACCACTTTAATGCCAGTAGCTCACAAGGTAGAATTTTTGCTCATAAGACTCCTCAGCTTAGAGCGAGCATTGCCTGCAGGGATCCAGTCTGAGGCTCTGGCAATGGAATGAAGCTCTGTTGTATCACCTCATCATGAGCAGAGCCCCTCTGAAGGTCCTTGTGGCTGGGCTGGGTGGTCCCCTTGGCGAGGCAGGTGGAGCAGGGGCCGGAAAGGGCATTTTGCCCCAGGGGGAAGCTGGGACAAATCCTGGTTTACAAAATCATGCCTGGGATAGAGAAGGTAGAGAAAGAGGTACTTCTCTTTCTTTCTTTCTTTCTTTCTTTCTTTCTTTCTTTCTTTCTTTCTTTCCTTCCTTCCTTCCTTCCTTCCTTCCTTCCTTCCTTCCTTCCTTCCTTCCTTCCTTCCTTCCTTCCTTTCTCTCTCTCTCTCTCAATACAAGACCTCGTGGGCACTCCATGAAATTAATGAGCAGTAGGCTTAGAAGAGGTCAGAGGAAGGGGGATTCAAGAGGGGACTGGAGAAACAGATGGAGCAGAGGTCATAGAATCACAGGATCACAGAGTTGGGAGGGGCCATCTAGTCCAACCCCCTGCTCAGTGCAGGACCAGCCTAGAGCATCACTGACAAGGGTTTGCCCAGCTGCTGCTTGAAGACTGCCAGGGAGGGGGAACTCGCCACCCCCCTAAGGTCTATCAGTGGCCATGAGCCCCAAGGTCTAGATGGGACACTCTGTCTGGGGCAAGTGATGCTCTGTATTCCTGGTGCTTGGGGGGGGGGGGGAGCAACAGTGGGAGGGCTTCTAGTGTCCTGCCCCCATTGGTGGACCTCCTGAGGGCCCCTGGTGTTTTTGGCCACTGTGTGACACAAGAGTGTTGGACTGGAGGGACTATTGGCCTGATCCAACACTGGCTTCTCGCATGTTCTTATGTCTGGGGCAAGTGATGCTCTGTATTTCTTGGTGCTTGGGGGTGGGGGGCAAGAGTGGAAGAGCTTCTAGTGTCCTGGCCCCACTGCTGGACCTCCTGAGGGCCCCTGGTGTTTTTGGCCACTGTGTGACACAGAGTGTTGGACTGGAGGGGCCACTGGCCTGATCCAACACTGGCTTCTCGCATGTTCTTATGTCTGGGGCAAGTGATGCTCTGTATTTCTTGGTGCTTGGGGGTGGGGGGCAAGAGTGGGAGGGCTTCTAGTGTCCTGGCCCCGCTGCTGGACCTCCTGAGGGCCCCTGGTGTTTTTGGCCACTGTGTGACACAGAGTGTTGGACTGGAGGGGCCATTGGCCTGATCCAACACTGGCTTCTCTTATGTTCTTATGTCTGGGGCAAGTGATGCTCTGTATTTCTTGGTGCTTGGGGGTGGGGGGCAAGAGTGGGAGGGCTTCTAGTGTCCTGGCCCCACTGCTGGACCTCCTGAGGGCCCCTGGTGTTTTTGGCCACTGTGTGACACAAGAGTGTTGGACTGGAGGGGCCACTGGCCTGATCCAACACTGGCTTCTCTTATGTTCTTATGTCTGGGGCAAGTGATGCTCTGTATTTCTTGGTGCTTGGGGGTGGGGGGCAAGAGTGGGAGGGCTTCTAGTGTCCTGGCCCCACTGCTGGACCTCCTGAGGGCCCCTGGTGTTTTTGGCCACTGTGTGACACAAGAGTGTTGGACTGGAGGGGCCATTGGCCTGATCCAACACTGGCTTCTCGCATGTTCTTATGTCTGGGGCAAGTGATGCTCTGTATTTCTTGGTGCTTGGGGGTGGGGGGCAAGAGTGGGAGGGCTTCTAGTGTCCTGGCCCCACTGCTGGACCTCCTGAGGGCCCCTGGTGTTTTTGGCCACTGTGTGACACAAGAGTGTTGGACTGGAGGGGCCATTGGCCTGATCCAACACTGGCTTCTCGCATGTTCTTATGTCTGGGGCAAGTGATGCTCTGTATTTCTTGGTGCTTGGGGGTGGGGGGCAAGAGTGGGAGGGCTTCTAGTGTCCTGGCCCCACTGCTGGACCTCCTGAGGGCCCCTGGTGTTTTTGGCCACTGTGTGACACAAGAGTGTTGGACTGGAGGGGCCACTGGCCTGATCCAACACTGGCTTCTCGCATGTTCTTATGTCTGGGGCAAGTGATGCTCTGTATTTCTTGGTGCTTGGGGGTGGGGGGCAAGAGTGGGAGGGCTTCTAGTGTCCTGGCCCCACTGCTGGACCTCCTGAGGGCCCCTGGTGTTTTTGGCCACTGTGTGACACAAGAGTGTTGGACTGGAGGGGCCACTGGCCTGATCCAACACTGGCTTCTCGCATGTTCTTATGTCTGGGGCAAGTGATGCTCTGTATTTCTTGGTGCTTGGGGGTGGGGGGCAAGAGTGGGAGGGCTTCTAGTGTCCTGGCCCCACTGCTGGACCTCCTGAGGGCCCCTGGTGTTTTTGGCCACTGTGTGACACAAGAGTGTTGGACTGGAGGGGCCACTGGCCTGATCCAACACTGGCTTCTCGCATGTTCTTATGTCTGGGGCAAGTGATGCTCTGTATTTCTTGGTGCTTGGGGGTGGGGGGCAAGAGTGGGAGGGCTTCTAGTGTCCTGGCCCCACTGCTGGACCTCCTGAGGGCCCCTGGTGTTTTTGGCCACTGTGTGACACAAGAGTGTTGGACTGGAGGGGCCACTGGCCTGATCCAACACTGGCTTCTCGCATGTTCTTATGTCTGGGGCAAGTGATGCTCTGTATTTCTTGGTGCTTGGGGGTGGGGGGCAAGAGTGGGAGGGCTTCTAGTGTCCTGGCCCCACTGCTGGACCTCCTGAGGGCCCCTGGTGTTTTTGGCCACTGTGTGACACAAGAGTGTTGGACTGAAGGGGCCACTGGCCTGATCCAACACTGGCTTCTCGCATGTTCTTATGTCTGGGGCAAGTGATGCTCTGTATTTCTTGGTGCTTGGGGGTGGGGGGCAAGAGTGGGAGGGCTTCTAGTGTCCTGGCCCCACTGCTGGACCTCCTGAGGGCACCTGGTGTTTTTGGCCACTGTGTGACACAAGAGTGTTGGACTGGAGGGGCCACTGGCCTGATCCAACACTGGCTTCTCTTATGTTCTTATGTCTGGGGCAAGTGATGCTCTGTATTTCTTGGTGCTTGGGGGTGGGGGGCAAGAGTGGGAGGGCTTCTAGTGTCCTGGCCCCACTGCTGGACCTCCTGAGGGCCCCTGGTGTTTTTGGCCACTGTGTGACACAAGAGTGTTGGACTGGAGGGGCCACTGGCCTGATCCAACACTGGCTTCTCGCATGTTCTTATGTCTGGGGCAAGTGATGCTCTGTATTTCTTGGTGCTTGGGGGTGGGGGGCAAGAGTGGGAGGGCTTCTAGTGTCCTGGCCCCACTGCTGGACCTCCTGAGGGCCCCTGGTGTTTTTGGCCACTGTGTGACACAAGAGTGTTGGACTGGAGGGGCCATTGGCCTGATCCAACACTGGCTTCTCGCATGTTCTTATGTCTGGGGCAAGTGATGCTCTGTATTTCTTGGTGCTTGGGGGTGGGGGGCAAGAGTGGGAGGGCTTCTAGTGTCCTGGCCCCACTGCTGGACCTCCTGAGGGCACCTGGTGTTTTTGGCCACTGTGTGACACAGAGTGTTGGACTGGAGGGGCCACTGGCCTGATCCAACACTGGCTTCTCTCATGTTCTTATGTCTGGGGCAAGTGATGCTCTGTATTTCTTGGTGCTTGGGGGTGGGGGGCAAGAGTGGGAGGGCTTCTACTAGTGTCCTGGCCCCACTGCTGGACCTCCCTCCTGAGGGCACCTGGTGTTTTTGGCCACTGTGTGACACAGAGAGTTGGACTGGATGGGCCACTGGCCTGATCTAACACTGGCTTCTCTTATGTTCTTAAGAGCAGAGGTCCATCAGTGGCTCTTAGCCACAAGTTATAGATAGGAACTCTCAGTCTGGGGCAAGTGATGCTCTGTATTCCTGGTGCTTGGGGGGGAGGGGGCAACAGTGGGAGGGGCTTCTGGAGTTCTGGCCCCACTGGGGGACCTCCTGAGGGCCCCTGGGGTGTTCTTGGCTTCTCTTGTGTTCTTACGTTCTTATGTTCCTCTTCCTCAGGTCCCCCGATCATCTCCAGCGATACAGTCCAGTATGCTGTGCGCGGAGACCGTGGGAAAGTGGAATGTTTCATCGGCAGCACCCCCCTCCCTGACCGCATAGTGAGCATTTCTGACATCTGTGGCATTTGGGGCTGGGGGGGATGGCGGGGGGGGGGCTGTGTTCCAAAGGTCCAGGAGTGGGAGGGGGGTTCTTGGGTCCGTCCTTCCGAGGGCTGCCGTCTTCCTCCAACCAGTGCCTTCCTTCCCCCTCCCTGCCTTTCAAGGCCTGGGGCTGGAAGGAGAACATCTTGGAAACGGGGACCCTGGAGCGCTACACCGTGGAGCGCAGCAACACTGGCCATGGGGTGCTGTCCACCCTGACCATCAACAACGTGATGGAGGTGGATTTCCAGACCCGCTACAACTGCACCGCCTGGAACAGCTTCGGGCCCCGGACGGTCATCATCCAGCTGGAGGAGAAAGGTGAGGAGGCCCCGGTAGCGCAGCGCCCTGACTTGGGGGGTGAACAGCCAGGCAGGGAGGCAGTGGCCGCCTGCTTCTTCCCAACCCCTTTTTTAAAGGATTCTTTTTCCGCCCTTCCAACTATTAAGAGGGGTTGTTTCAGCAATGCCAACCACTACTCTTATCATACATCTAATTCCAAAGCTGGTCCCAGAATACAGATCCAAAAAAATTGGATAATGGGACCAGGTGAAAAAGGGGGAGCTATTTCTATAAACTTAGGTGAAACTCCAGGTTTGCAGAAAAAATCCTAGATTTAACACACAGACACACACACACAAAACCCATGGAAACAATGAGCATGCATGTTTGGGCATGAGACTCCCATCACAATTTTAATACAATGCCAACTGAGATCTCACAAGATCACCGGAGCATTACAGAGTAGTATAGCACCCCCTTATACAAAGCATTTCTTTTAAAGAGAGCTTCTCTAGACCCTGTCTGTCCCGGTCTGCACTGGTCCTTCTGACAGGCAGTGGCTCCCCAGGGTCTCAGACAGAAAAGGGTCTTATAAGAAGAAGAGCCTGGCAGGATCAGACCAATAGTCCCTCTAGTCCAGCATCCCATCTCACACAGGGGCCTCAACCAGTTCCCCTGGAGGGCCAAGAACAGGGCAGAGAGGCCGAGGCCTTCCCCTGAAAAGAACATCAGAAGAGCCCTGCTGGGTCAGACCAGTGAGGGTCCCTCTAGTCCAGCATCCTGTCTCACACAGGGGCCTCAACCAGTTCCTCTGGAGGGCCAACAACAGGGCAGAGAGGCTGAGGCCTTCCCCTGAGAAGAACACCAGAAGAGCCCTGCTGGGTCAGACCAGGGAGGGTCCCTCTAGTCCAGCATCCCATCTCTCACAGGGGCCAACCAGTTCCTCTGGAGGGCCAGCAACAGGGCAGAGAGGCCGAGGCCTTCCCCTGAGAAGAACCTCAGAAGAGCCCTGCTGGGTCAGACCAGTGAGGGTCCATCTAGTCCAGCATCCTGTCTCACACAGTGGCCAGCCAACAACAGGGCACAGAGGCCGAGGCCTCCCGCTGACACTGCCTCCTGGCTCTGGGATTTAGAGAACTGAGCCAACTGGGGTCCCATCAGCTGCTTCCTTCTTGAGGTACTTGTAAACTGGAGATGCTGCCCGGGACTGAACTGGGGATCTTCGGCATGGCAAGCAGATGCTTTCCTGTGGAGCCACAATACCAGCATAGTAGCTAGCAGGACCGAGGTCAGAGCGGCTGAGGGCCTCCAGAGACGGGCTCTGCTTTCTCATCCCCCCCCCTCCCCCCCCCCCCCCCCCCGCAGAGGTTGTGCCCGTGGGGATCATCGCTGGAGCCACCATCGGAGCTGGGATTCTACTCACCTTCTGCTTCATCGCCCTGGCCTGCTTCCTGTACCGCCGTCGCAAAGGGAGTGAGTGACGGGCATGGGGGGGGGGCATCACTTAGCCGTTCAGCGTGGGGTGCATCAGGGGTCTGGTGGCATCTTGCAAGGGCTACAAGGGAGCTTGTTGTGGGGCAATGGCGCCTCCCAGCATTTGGGGGCAGTGCGATCTGTGGTCCCTCCCTTTGCGGTCCCTCCTAGCTGCTTCTCTGTACGCTGTTGGTTGATTCTGAAGTGGAACGTTGGAGAGAACTGACAGATGGTTTAAATGGTCAAGTGGCAGAGGTTTCGTTGCCTCCCGGCCACAGCAAGCCTCCGCCTCTCAGCCCCTGTGTGGGGATCCATCTCTCGAGCCCTGCCTTGCAGAGTTGTTGTAAAGATTGCTAAGATAATATATTTGAAGTGGAGGTGCTCAAGAGAGTGAAAGAAACATGGTTTGGATTTCCCCATACTGAGCAGGGGGTTGAACTGAAATGGTTTGGGGGGCCTGTCCCAACCCCATGTCTCTATCAGGTCAGTAGCTACGGCGGGTTTGGGGGGGGGGGGCTTTGCCCCCTTTCTTAAAGGCACAGCCCCACAAGAATGTCTCCTATCAATGCTTTTTTCAGTCATTTTAAAACATTTTTTAAAGGTGTGTGCTCCTTTAGCAAAGTGGGGTGCTGTAGTTAACTAATTCCTGCACTGAGCAAGGGGGTTGGAGTAGGTGACCTCTAGGATCCCATCTAACTCTGTCAAGAAACTGGTCTCCTTTAAGAGCGTTTTCCAGCCTAAGTGTTAGCTTTCTTGACTACAGAAGCCATCACCCCCACCTGCCGGCTTGTTCTCAGAATTGCTGCTTAGGCTGGCAGAAGTGATTAACCTGCAGCAGCTGAGAACTGTCCTCTAAAGTGGCGGACAGCTTGCAGTTTAAGAGATCTCTCCTGGCAGCAGCTTTCTATTGGCTAAATGGTTTTCTTTCTGCTCTGAGAACTTCAGCCCCACCAGAAAAGAATTTGCCCCACAAGCCACAAGATCCTGGCAAGGGGCCTGGTCTTTTATTATTACAGGCAGTGGGGGAGGGGGGACTTTGCTGGGTTTTAAGTGTGCCCCAGGAGTTACCTGCATAACAGCCAGCCACAATTCGTTCCCAAAAGCCCCAGCTGTACCAGCCAGCTGGCGATCTTTCTGCACCCCAGAAGGTCCCCTAGATTGATGTCAGATCCTGAATCCTCCACCCAGCCTGCTCCTGGGTCTCTCCTCCTCTTTCCCAAGAGCTCTCTCCTGGTCTGCGTGTGGAGTGAAGCTCATGTGGGGCCTCCAGGAAGCTCCCCTTGCAACCCCTGGACTTACTGAACATCTGGCCATGCCTTTGCCCTCTGCCTTGCAGGCCGTAAAGATGTGACCCTGCGCAAGCTGGATATCAAGGTGGAGACCGTGAACCGGGAGCCCCTCACGTTGCACACGGACCGCGAAGAGGACACGGCCAGCGTCTCCACAGCCACGCGTGTCATGAAAGCCATCTACTCGGTGAGATGCAAATGTGTCCCCTCTGTTCCCTATCTGGATGCGCTCTGAAAACAGCTGGGGGGAGAAGTGATGGGGAGGGGTGTGGCCATCTCCTTCCAGAACACGGGGGGCCGGAGGGCCACTTTGGCACCTGGCCAGGTACGCCTCCACCACTCAGCCTGGCTTTCAGGGTGCAAGGAACGCTGTGTGTGGTTCTGCTCCCTTTTATCCTGTGTCAGTGGCCAGTGGAACCACGCAGGGCTATGGCCACGTGGCCTGCTCCAATGGGGGGATGATGCCACTCAGATCTGGAAGCACGCAGACTTATGCACTGGCTTTGAGATCTGGTTGCGGGGAATGAGTGTAAGGGTGGAGAGGAATTGGAAGCAGCACATTCTTGGAAGAGGGTTACAGGCCCAGGAGGAGGTGTGAAACCGCCTTCTCTCCCAATCCCTCATGGTCAGTACTTTGGCGGCAGCAGCTCTTTGGGGTCTCGGATCAAAAAGATCTTTTACATCATGGACTTCCTCCCCGTGAGTCACTGGAGGGCTGTGGTTGACTGAGGGCTGTGGTTCAGTGGTAGAGGCATGCAGTGGCTTGGCATGCAGAAGGTCCCAGGTTCAATCCCCAGCATCTCCAGTTAAAAAGGACCAGGCAGGAGGTGATGGGAAAGACCTCTGCCTGAGACCCTGGAGAGCTGTCAAGAGTGGCAGAGCCTCTGCTTGGCATGCAGAAGGTCCCAGGTTCAATCCCTGACATCTCCAATTAAAAAAAGGACCAGGCAGGAGGTGATGGGAAGGACCTCGGCCTGAGACCCTGGAGAGCGGCTGCCAGTCTGAGTAGACAATACTGACCTTGATGGACCGATGGTCTGATTCAGTATAAGGCAGCATCACGTGTGTTCACGTGTGGGTAGTGTGAATTTCCTGCATTGTGCAGGCTGTTGGTCTAGATGACCCTGAAGGTCCCTTCTAGCTCTGGGTCTTCATGGGAGGTGCTAGCAGGGACTGAACCTGGGGCCTTCCGCCTCCCAGGCAGATGCTGCACGGCTGAGGCACAGTCCCCCCCCCCCCCCAAAAAAAGCTTCTTCTTCTGGTGTCTCCCCTTATTGGGAAAAGCGTGGAAGTCGAGAGCTCTTCCAGGGTTCTTTGGGGAGGGGGCTGTAAGAGAGAACCCAGAAGCTCTTGGGATGCTGAGAAAGGGGACCCTCCCTTCACTGCTCTTTCCTCTCTGCCAGTCATTTAAGGATGATGTGGACCTGAAGCAGGACCTGCGCTGCGATACCATCGACACTCGGGAGGAGTATGAGCTGAAGGTAAGCGGGGGGGGGGGGGCAGGAGGAAGTAGAGTAGCCGCACGCGGTGTGGGAGTTCCCTTGGCACGTGTGCAGTCATGGCCTAGTGGTTAGAGCGTCAGGCCTGGTGCAACTGGGTTGGTTAGCATCCTCGCCATGCCACGACAGCTCACTGGAGAACCCTGGGAGCAGCAGAGTCCCTCAGCTTAACCTGTGTCACGGGCAGTGTTCCCTCTAAGCTGAGTTGGTGTGAGCTAGCTCACAGCTCTTTAGCCTCTGGCTCACACATTTTCGTCTTAGCTCAGGAAGGGATGGCTCCAGAGCAGACTAATTGATGCAGCAGCCAAATCACCTGCTCACAACTTTAATGCCAGTAGCTCACAAAGTAGAATTTTTGCTCACAGGACTCCACCACTTACTTACTTGTTTATTTATTTATTAAACTTTTACCCCGCCCTTCCAGCCGTGCCAGCTCAGGGCGGCTCACAAGTAATATAAAACAATGTAACATAAGCAATTCAGTAAAACAGTGTAAAATCTGTTAGTACAAAATTTTGTTAAAACCGACTTTACAGTATCTATTCAAGTGCTAGCAGAAATTCCTCAGTGTCCCACCTTCAGCCTCCTGCCTCCCGTCAGGCATTTCCAGGGCTCTAGTGAGGTCAGCACTCGATACTCAGTACTCGGGAGAGGCTAGGATTGCAGAAAAGAGGAGGGGACCCGGAAGGCCAGGCTCATTCTCCACATCCCATCAGCTGGTACAAAGGGTGGCGGCTGTGGTAGCGGTGGCGGCTCCAAAAGCCTGGTGGAAGAGCTCCGTCTTACAGGCCCTGCGGGATCTGCTTCAGATCCCGCAGGGCCCTGATGTCTTCCGGGAGCTCATTCCACCAGACCGGAACCGCCACCAAGAAGGCCCGTGACCTAGTTATGACCAGCCTGGCCGCCTTGATGGTCGGGAGGACCAGCCAGTTCTGGGTGCATTGGTCATGGGGTGGTTTCCATGGGGAGTAGAGGGGGAAACTGAAGCCACGGCAGGTCCTGGTAAGGGGGAGAAGTAAGATACAAATACGTACCTGTGCCAGTTGAAGGACCCTGGCCGGGGGCTCCTCTCCTGGCACACGTTCGAGCCTCTCTGTTGGCATTTGCACCCACTCTGGTACCATCTGCATCCAGAGTCTCTAGGTTTCTGCAGGGGAGGATTGTGTGCCCCAAAGGTTGGTCTCATGATGGGGGGGCCCTGAAGCTTAGCTGTCAGCCACGAGCGGTTCCTGCTGCACCGAAACGACAGCTTAGCAGCCTCCGGCAAACCCTGCATTCCTGGCTTTTGCTGGTCAGGAGCCAGTAGCATTGCGGTGCTGCCAAACGTAATCCTTCTGAGCATGCTCAGCCCCCGTGCTGCATTCAAGGTGGTGGCAGCACCCCTGCAGCCCAGTGAGGAGTCGCTTCCTGAGGGGTTTGTCTGAGCCAGGGCGGAACGCAGGAGGCTGGTGCTCTCTCTGCTCAAGGGGCCAAGGCTTCCACTTTGCGGCCCCCCCACCCCCCTTCACAGGCAGCCCCCGGGTGGCCCCGGCCCCGACGGGCTCCCTGATGCTCCGTTCTCTTTCAGGACCCCACCAACGGCTACTACAACGTCCGTGCCCATGAGGACCGCCCATCTTCCCGCACCGTGCTCTACGCTGACTACCGCAACCCTGGCCCCACCCGCTTCGAGGGGCGCCCCTCCTCCCGCCTCTCCCACTCCAGCGGCTACGCCCAGCTCAGCACCTACGGCCGGGGGGCAGCCTCCGAGTACAGCGGCGACCCCGTCCCGGGCCCCGCGGCAGGGCCCGCCACGGCCGAGACCGCCAGCCAGCTGTCTTACGAGACTTACGGAGGGCACACGGCCTTCCCCCCCAACGCAGGCTACGCCACGTACCGCTTGGGCTACACCCAGCCCCCACCGCCCGCCCTGGACCGAGCCCCCTACGACCCCTACGACCCCCTGGGCAAATACACCACCGCCACCCGCTTCTCCTACACCTCCTCGGACTACGGGCAGCGTTTCCAGCAGCGGATGCAGACGCATGTCTGACTCATGAGCCGGGCGCGGAAGGGGGGGCAGGTACCTCATGATGGTCCCCTGATATTCAGGGGCTTTTCCCAGCCCCCCCTCGCCCATCTGCAGGGCAGACTGACAGCGGGTGCTGTGCCGCACGGAACGCCCCCGTGGGCTTCCTCCGAGGGACACTCTCACGCTCCCCTCCCTCCGCCATTTGGATGGCACACAAGAGAGCAGACCGGAAGTCTTCCTCTCGCCAGAGGCAGGAGCTGCTCGGGGCAAAGCAGCGAAGGTAGAGGCCGTGGCGTTCCTCCAGCCCCAGCCGGGATTCTGCCTTCCCTGTCTCATCCTCTTCCGACGAAACTCCTGCTCCCGCTGGGTTGGGGAGGTGTGAACGGGCTGATCCAGAGAAGACAGGAGCAGGCCAAGCCAGCAGGGGAATGACCCTCCGAGAGGGGCCAAGGGTGCTGGCTGTGGGGTGGTCTCTGGGCTACGGTGGGGGGACTTCCGAGTCACAGCTGCCTGCCTTCTCCTCCTCCGGGGCCTTCTCTGTCCTTTTAGGCCCCAAACCAGAGCCTTTCGGAAAGCACCGTCTGTGTAGCCGTCGCACGGCACCGAGTCCAGACTGCTTCTGCGGCCAGTGTGGGAAGCAAGCTCTCGGGGGCATGAGTGGGGCAGATCCTGGCCACGACAGGGCCTCCTTCTGGGATTGCTGCCACTCCCCTCTTGAGCTCAGCCGGCCCCTCCCACCAGTCCAGTCTGGACGCAGGGGGAAGGCTGTCGGCTCCATGGCTATGCATAATTCACTCGGTTTCCAGGCACTGCACTTTGCAAGGCGAGGGGGCTGGGGAGGTCTTTCAACTTTTGGAAACGCCTGGAAGAGCGGGGGGAGGGGGCTTGAGCGGGGGGCTGGGGAGGTTCAGGGAAAGGATCCTCTGGCGTGGGGGGTCCTGCCCTGGCCCCATCTGGCTCCTGAGATCATGTGGCCCTGAGAGCCGGAAGGTTGGGATTTCCTCCCCGTAAAACATAACTGAAGCATCTCAGGATGCTGGGTTCTGCAGCGGTTGGTACCGAAAGCGGAATCTCCCTCCTTGGCCCCTGGAGGGAGGGTTCCTGCCCCTTGGGGGGGAGGGGTTTTGCTTCCTGCCATAGCATCCTTCCCCCCCCCCCCCCCGCCCAGATGGTCTCTTTTCTCTTACACCCCTGCAAGAAGACATTTTGGAGAGTGAGTAAATTCCTTGTGGGGGGGGCGCTGATTCCGGGATACGACACCATGAATGTTTCTGCGCTGCCACAGTCGACTCTCCTTCCCACCCCAGTGACATTCCAGAGAGCCCCACGGCGGCCCCCTGCCCCTTCCACACCCAGCCTGTCCCTGGGGCATTTCCCCCTCCCTGTCAGGTGTCCCAGGAGGCACAGCGGGGCAAGGGAGAGACTCTGGACCTCCCCCCCTCCATCCAAAGGATCTCTCCCCCCACACACACACATACACCCGATCCCCCGTCCCTTTGACCACCAATCCGTTGCACTTTGAACGCAAATGGTTGGGAGAAAGTTTTGTTTTGTTTTTAATTTCCTTTTGAGAGACGTGTATATATTCTTTTTCATCCCTATGCCCCACGCAAAGGACCAATCGGCCACCTCCCTCTTCACCCACTTCTTGTGCCTTAAAACCGCTTGATTTGACCAGGACGAGCGCCCCCTGAACTCGCTGCCCTCGTTGGCGGGAGGGGCCCCTGCTCCTCCACCCATCCCACAGCCGGGGCATCATGAGTGCCCTCCAAGGAACACCCCCTGGGGCACCCCTCCTTGCCTGCCATGTTTCTGGCCCAAGAGCCAAACAGACAGACTGGGGGGGGGGGGATCTGCCCTCTGATCGCACCCCACGGAGAAGGGGCACTCGCTCTCCCTGCCATCTGGGGGTGGTTCTTCACAAGCACAGATGCCCCCTGGAATCACAAACAGCACAAACCCCTTCCTTGGGGGGGGGGATTCCTGCTCTTGTATTAGCTACAGCAGCCCCCCCCCCCCCGGGCTGTGGCAAGGAGGCAGGAGGCCACACCAGAGCCAGTTCCCAGGGGTGGATTGAGCCTGGGCCTCGGGTTGAGACGCATGTTGATTTTTTGCGCTGCTGCCATTCTTTCCTTTTTATTGTGGTTCGGGGTCTCAACCAGTGTTCCCTCTAAGCTGAGTCAGTGTGAGCTAGCCCACAGTTTTTTAGCCCTCTGGCTCACCCATTTTTGTCTTAGCTCAGGAAGGAGGGCTCCAGAGCAGACTGATTTATGCAGCGGCCAAATTGCGCGCTCACAACTTTCATGCCCCGGGGCTCACAGAGTAAAATTTTTGCTCACAAGACTCCACAGCTTAGAGAGAGCATTGGTCTCAGCAGCTGGAAATGTCCCGGGGTTCTTTGGACCCCTGGGAGGACTTGGCTGGATTTCCAGCGTGAGTCAGGTACTCATTCAGACGTTATTGGGAAGGGAAAGGAACTCTCCACGGCTGCAGAAGGAGCTCTTGTGCCTTCTCACTCACTGCCGGCACCCTCTGGATGCAATATCACGGGGGGCAGAGCACCCTGCACCGGCTTCCACGCTCCTTGCCGTTGCTCTGGTTAATCGTGAGTGTGCATATTTTGGGGGGAACCCGGTGCCTAAGGAAGAGGGCAGGATTGCTTGCAGAGGGGGCTGGGCTATTTGGAGAAAGGGGGTGTTCCCTCCAAAGCATTTTTCTTCTTCAAGTTATTTTTGCAAGCTCACCAACTCCAAATTGTCCTCTGAGTGGCAGGGAGTTCCAAGGACTGCGGCAGTTCCTCCTGCAGGGGAGATTTCTTGGGAGCCTCACAGTGCTCTTCTGGGGCCTGTCATCTTGAACTATCCAGGAAGGGCGGGTCGGAAGCAGGAGTTGTAAAGCAGTATAGGACCCCCCCACCCACCCCCGGGCAAGCATCCACTTTCTCTCTCTCTCTCTCTCTCTCTCTCTCTCCCTCTCCCTCTCCCTCTCCACATTTTGCAATGAAGGGTGGTGGGTCCACTCTGATCAGAAGCCCCTGGGGAAAAGGAGGGGTTTTTGGGTGGAGTTTGAGCTGCCGTCTGCCCAGAGGTAGGAGGAGGAGAAACATGGTCGTGGCGGGGGGCGGGAATGAGACAGGAACTCTCTTGCAAGTGGTCATCTGCGTCCGTCTTTTGCCACCTGAGAACAGCCACCGGGGCTTGAGCAATAAATATATCGAGGCCTTTGGCCTTCCCGAGCTTCTCTCTGGGCCTTCTGGCTGTGGAGATGCCCCTCCAGGGAAGGGGAGGGCGGCTTCCTTCTGCCCAGCTCCGCCCTGGTGTATTTGGGGGTTCTTTAAAAAAACCGACAATAATAATAATCTTGAGACATAAATCTGTGAATCTTCCCTCACTCCGTACCTTCCTTTTTTTGTTTTCTCTCATTCTTTTAAAAATATTATGTACTATATTTTTAGTCTTAAACACGATATATTATATATATTTAATTTTTATATATATAAAGCCTAAATGTTAAAAAAAAGAGGCGCGTATGTATTTATTTTTCTATAGATGAGGCCGTGGGGGGGAGGTGTCCATGGGGCGGAGTCTGAAGTAGGAAGGGATGGGTGGGTCTCTTCCGAAAATGAACACCAGCCCTGCAGGTACTGGATGTGGGCGAGATACCGCCAGATGCCCCAGCGGTCTCCCTTTCTTAGGGGACGAGTCCCTAAGAACAAATAAAGAAGAAGAAGAGATTGGATTTATATCCCGCCCTTCACTCAAGAGTCTCAGAGCGGCTTACAAACTCCTTTTCCCTCCCCCTCCCCACAACAGACACCCTGTGAGGCAGGTGGGGCTGAGAGAGCTCTTTCCCAAGCTGTCCTTGAGAGAACAGCTGGTCCAGAGCTATGGCTTGCCCAAGGTCATCCAGCCAGGTGCAAGTGGAGGAGTGGGGAATCAAACCCGGTTCTCCCAGATTAGAGTCCGCGCACTTAACCACTACACCAGACTGGCTCTCTAAATAAATCAGGCGGGCAGTGGGTCAGATCCGGGCTATCCTGGCAGGGCATGGTCCCTTCTGGTTGGCCCTGGGGGAGGGTCTCCAGACTTCGGCAGCCCCCAGAATGGTGTCTCACCCACGGACGTTAGCCTGGAACTCGGCTCCTGATTCCGCCTGGCCCGTTAGAGAATGGCCGGGCTTTTATGTCGCACCCAAACAAAGCTGCCTTCTTTCCAATTAGCTCTTCCCTATCACCTACTACCTCGTCCTTCTAACTGGAGATGGTGGGTTTCAAACCCGGGGCCTTCTGCATGCCAAGCAGAGGCTCTTACTGAGCCACAGCACCTCCCCTTTCACATGAACGCATGAGGCTGCCTTCCACTGGATCAGAACCCCACCCGGGTCCATCAAGGTCAGTGTCCTCCACTCAGACTGGCAGGGGCTCTCCAGGGTCTCGGTCTTTCCCATCACCTCCTGCCTGGTCCTTTCAACTGGAGATGCTGGGGGTCAGACCTGTTCACCTTCTAAAGCTGCCTGATACAGAATCAGACCCCCCTGGGTCCATCAAGGTCAGCATTGTCTACTCAGACTGGCAGAGGTCTTTCCCATCCCCTCCTGCCTGGTCCTCTTAACTGGAGATGCCAGGGACTGAACCTGGGGGCTTCTGCATGCCAAGCAGAGGGTCTCCCACTGAGCCACGGCCCCTCCCCTCTCCTAGGAACACCTGAAGTTGCTTTCTACTAAATCAGACCCCCCCCCCTGGGTCCATCAAGGTCCGTGTCCTCCACTCAGACTGGCAGGGGCTCTCCAGGGTCTCAGGCCTCACTTGCTGCCTGGTCCTTTAAACTGGAGACGCTGGGGATCGGACTGGCTCGCCTCCTAAACACACTTGAAGCTGCCTTCTCTGCAACCACCAGTCTTTTACAGTCAGTCTGTCTACTGGAGGCAGCAGCTGTCCAGGGTCTCAGGGCGAGGTCTTTCCTGCTTGCCTTCCAAGCCCTAGGGGGGTCGCCATCAACCAGCTGCAACTTGCTAGCCCTTTCCAATCCTTCCCCCCCCCCCCCGCCTCCTTTCAACTGGAGGTGGCCCCGGGGCCTTCTGCCTTCAGTGCGGAGGCTCTTCCGCTGAGCCACGGAAGGTTCCCTCAATTAATTGGGGGGGGGGGGGGTAAAGGGGTTCCACTTCTGACCTTCGTGCCTGTGACAGGAGCAGGGGTGGCAGGGCTTTGTAAAGAGAGGGGCCCTTTTATTATTCTCGAAGGAACGGCTCCCTCCCGGCTTGGCTGGTGTCTGCGGTGAGATGCAGAAAGGCCGAGCCCCAGCCGGGAAGAGGCTTTCCCTCCTCCTGTGCGAGGAGGCCGCAGAATGCTTCTTCTAGGACAGGCCAGCAGCACCCGACTGACTCCTGGAGCTATGAGCCACACGCAGATGTGCGCAGACGGAACTGAGCGAGTGAAAGTCACCTCCGAAGGGGAGCTCTGTCCAAAGGAAGCTGCGGCGGACTCCTAGTCGCACAGTAGCAAAGGCACTCTGTGTATGCTCAGAGTTGCTTTTTCCTCAGCATCTCATCTCTGCCCGGGCTGAATTCTACACCGAAAAAATGGGATCCAATCCAGGGCAGACCTTGGTGCTCCTCGGCTTAGGGTCGCCAACCGCCAGGTGGGGCCTGGAGGTCTCCCAGAATCACAGCTCCACTCCAGACTGGAGAGCTCAGACCGCCTGGAGAAAAGGGCAGCTATGGAGGGTGGAGTCCAAAGAGGCCCCTCTCCTCGCCAGACCCCACCCGCCCCAGGCGTCACCTCCAAAGCCCCAGCGATTTCCCCGCCCCTAACCCCCTCTCGCCGCCGCCGCCCACCCGGGCACAGCCTCGCTCCCTCTCGCTTGGCTCCTCGCCCGCCCGCCAAGGGAACGGGTTGTCTCTTAATGGCTTTTGTGGGCGGGCGGGCGGGAGGGAGCTAGGGAGATTGGGGGGGAAGGAGGGGGGGGCGGTGCCGGGACTGGGCCAGGGGGTTGCTATCCTCCAAGTGGAGCCTGGAGATCTCCCGGTATCGCGGTGGGTCTCCAGACTACAGCCCTGGGGAGGGAGTGGCTGCTTTGGAGGGTGGACCCTACAGCCAGAGTTAGACACCCCCGCCCCGAGGTCTCTCCCTGCTCCAAGCCCTGCCCTCCCCAGGTTCTGCCCCCAAATCTCCAGGAATTTCCCGACCCATTGTTGGCAACCCCAGCCACTGAGGCGGGAAGCTGGAGGGGACAGCCGACCTTGGGGGCAGCAGCCTGTGGCCTCTCAGCCCTGCTTGGGTGGAGAAGGAGGTGGGGGAGGCAGTGGGGCAGAGAGCAGGGCCAGAGCGCTTAGTGGGGGGGGGGGTTAGAGCTGCCCCCCTCCTGAACTTCTGCTGCCACCAGTTGAGTCCAGCCAGGGCCTTAGAGCAATACCCCAGGAGCTGGGCTTGGAGCCAGCCGGGGTGGGGGCTGGGGGCTGGGGGCTGGCTCTGGAGGGGAGGCCATTCACCTGCCACGGGCGCTACGGCTGGCCACAATCGGAGCCCAGGAGGCGCTTTGCTTGGGGGGGGGGGATGCTACACACCAGGGGCCCCTCCCAGCAGCATGTCTGAAGAGGGCCCCACCTGTGCTCTGTTGGGAGGTTGCCCCACATCTGGGGGGGGCTAAAGAAAGAGGTTTGTTGCCCCCAGGATTACTGCCTCCTTTGCAGATGGAAGCTGCCATCACCAACGGATCCACCACTGATGGTGGAGGGGGGCTGCCAGCCTCCAGAGGGGGGGCCTGGGGATCTCCAGGAATTACAGCTGGGCTCCAGGCAGCAGAAACCTCTCCCCCCGGAGAAGAGGGCAGCACCGGAGGGCAGACGCTATATGGCCTCCCAGCTCTTTGCAGGACCCTTCAGCCTCCAAGACCTCCCCTCCCCAGGCTCCACCCCCCCAAGACCTCCAGGAATCCTCCAACCCAGAGCTGGCAACCCTAAGACAGTGGCGGCACCCTCAGCTGTTGGTCCCAGCAAGCCGGAGGCCAGCAGAAGGGCTGGGCTGCCCAGAGGGCCAGCAGAGCCAGCTGCCTTCTTTTTCCCACTCCTTGCTTGGGAGCCAGCCAGCTCATCCAGGGCTAGCCGGCCTCCACTGGTGCTTTCCACACTGGGTGCCTGACATAGTGTGTTCAGATGGGCAGCTAACCCCGCCATTGGCCCGGCTGTAATCTGAACTAGATCTTTTTGATCCAGCATTGCACGATCAGACAGCTCCCCCGTGAAGCTCTTTACCACACATGGCTCCCGCGGTGGATTGTCTAGATGGCATCCACCAAGAGGCGCTGTGCGGTTGGGTTTTAAAAAAAAATCCTGTCTGCACATGCGCATAGGTGCCTCACCATGTACGTGTTTCTCCGCATATGCGCATACTAAAAATGGTAAAAACACGGCCAGCGGTACCTTCCTCCAGGTACTGTTTCACTTAATAAAGTTGACAAAGTTCAGGGGACCGTCAGAAACATAACATTGTTCGGATCACTTGAGCAGAGCTCTGGGGACGTCGCGTGTTTAAGCGGTTATGCGCACATCGCTAAGAGTTTTTTTTAAAAATGGCGGCTGTTCGGGATGGTCTGGAGACCATTCCTACGGGCTGACTGTGCACTGGAGGTAGGACCAGATGGTGCAAAGTCCGGCATTGGCCCATCGGCCAGCTTTAGACCGGACTTTAGTATCTTTTAGGCACGGATCCCCAATGGGGATTGATGGGCTACTCATGGAAGTGGCACGATCCCCAGATATGGCTGTCTGGATGTGCACTTTAAATCCACCAGGCACTCTTGGGAACGGCAGGCCTCTTGGGAATGTGTGTGTGCGGGGGGGTCCTCTTTTGATCCCCTCTGTCTCCCCAGAGTCCAGGAGCACCTGAAAGGTGGACGGAAGTTGTGGCCAGGCCTCAAAGCTTGCTGGTCTCCAAGGGGCTGCTGGCCTCTCGCTCGTCTCTACTGCTGCAGACAGACTGACCCGGCTGCCCGTCTCCGTCTGGGTCCGTCTCCCCAGCTCAGCTTCAGTGGCAGCATAGTTCTGCCCTGCCCCGGGTATCTCGTGGTGCCTGGGGTGTGTGGCAGACAGGGCCACGTGACTCTGAAGGCGAGGACTCGGCACCCCACCCAGTTTGGTCTAGTGGTGAGGAGCTCAGACTCTAATCTGGGAGAATGGGGTTTGATTCCCCACTCCTCCTCCACGTGCTGCTGCTGGCGTGACCTTGGGTCACTCACAAGTTCTCTCAGAGCTGTTCTCTCAAGGGCAGTCCTCGAAAGAGCTCTCTCAGCCCCACCCCCCTGTCAGGGTGTCTGTTGTGGGGAGGGGAAGGGAAAGGTGACTGTAAGCTGCTCTGAGACTCCTTCGGGTAGTGAAGGGCGGGGTATAAATCCAATCTCCTCCTCCTCTTCTTCTTCTTTCCTGCAGTCCCATCAACAGCCATGCCCATGCCAGTCCCCTGATGCCCACTCCCCTTGTGGGCAGGTCTCAGGCATCCAGCTGGGCAGCCCAGCCTAACCCTTCACAGGCGCTCCCTGCATCTCCCCCCTGCCAGAGCTGCTCTCAGGGCCTCCGGTCCCCCTGGGCTCTCCATTGGCCAGGGTCGGGAGCAGCTCTGGCATTTCCTGGGCTTTCTCTGCTCTGAAGAAGGTCTAAAGGAGGAGCGCCTCCACCGGCCTCCACTCCAGCTGAGCTGTCCTCTCCAGCGGAGGCAGGCAAGCAGGCTGTTGAGCGAAGCCCACACAGACACGCCCCTCCACCAGGAAAGGACCAATCCCACGGTAGGGGTGTGCCCTCCCATCACAATGATACCAACTCCTCCTGGCCTCCCCCTCCCAGCTGCTTTTCTGTTGACCCAGGGCTGCTGGCTGAAGGGATCAGAGAAAGGGTGGCCAACTCTGGGTTGGGACTTCCTGGTGATATAGGGGTGAATCCTGGGGAGGGTAGAGTTTGGAGAGGGGAGGGACCTCAGCAGAGTGTGAGGCCACCTAGTCCGCCCTCCACAGCAGCCTCTTTATCTAGGGGGAAAGCCCCTCATCTTTCTGGCTGCAACGGATGCCTTCCCTCCCTCCACGCTGCCTCATGCCTCCCTGCCAGGAGCGGCCTCCTTCCACTGAGCTTCCAAAGCCCGGGTGGGCAGCAGCGCTTGGCCCCGAGTGCCCTGCCGTGCCACATTGGCTCTCTCTCTGCTCCCTGGGCAAGGCCCTGGCCACCAGCTGGCAATTCTGTGCCCTCTGAGCTGGGCAGGGACAGGAGCCAGGGCTTGGCAGAGGGGGTGGAGGGAGAGGCACCCGCCAAGGGAGGCTAATCGGAGGCTCCTGCTGCCTCCATTACCCATTGCGGATCGGCTCTGCCGTTTAATCTCTCGGTTTTTGAGCTGGTGGTGGCGATAAAGTGTAATTTGATTTCCGTCCTAATAAATCCAGCTGAGAAATATACACACTGCTTGGAGCGGAGAAACTAAATTGTGTTTCCCAGCAGCCTCTGCAGCCAGGCCTCGCTCCACGGATTTCTGCCTTCGCCTCAGACACAAACAGTTTTCCCCGCCCCCCAGCCTAGCCCGTCTCTACACAGCCCAGCCACACGGGGATGGACCAGTGCGCCTCTGCTTGGCATGCCGAAGGTCCCAGGTTCAATCACCAGCATCTCCAGTTAAGGACCAGGTGAAGGGAAAGACCTCTGCCTGAGACCCTGGAGAGATGCTGCTAGTCTGAGCGGGCAACACTGACCTTGATAGACCAGATCAGGATGGGTAGCCATGTTAGCTTGTCAGAAGAAGACGTCTCAGAGCTGTTTACAATCTCCTTCCCCTTCCCCTCCCCACAACATAAGAACATAAGAGAAGCCAATGTTGGATCTGGCCAGTGGCCCATCCTGTCCAACGCTATGGATCACACAGTGGCCAAAAACACCAGGGGCCAGCAGGAGGTCCAGCAGTGGGGCCAGGACACTAGAAGCCCTCCCACTGTTGCCCCCCCCCAAACACCAAGAATACAGAGCGTCACTTGCCCCAGATTGAGAGTTCCTATCTATTCCTTGTGGCTGAGAGCCACTGATGGACCTCTGCTCCATATGTTTATCCAATTCCCTCTTGAAGCCATCCATGCTTGTAGCCGCCGCCACCTCCTGTGGCAGTGAATTCCACGTGTTAATCACTCTTTGGGTGAAGAAGGACTTCCTTTTATCTGTTCTAACCCGACTGCTCAGCAACAGACACCCTGTGAGGTAGGTGAGGCTGAGAGAGCTCTTTCAAGAACTGCTCTAAGAGAACTATGGCTTGCCCAAGGTCATCCAGCAGCTGCAAGTGGAGGCGTGGGGAATCAAACCTGGTTCTCCCAGATTAGAGCCTGCACTCCTAACCACTACTCCAAACTGGCACAGTTAACCACTACTCCAAAGAGCAAGAGTCCAGGACCGGTGGCCAAACTCGCTTAACGTAAGAGCCACATAGAATAAACATCAGATATTTGAGAACCACAAGACATGAACAAACATTACATGTTTTATTGGAAAATATGCAAATTTGCTTTTTATTACATTAAATGAGACTGCCAAAAATGATAACGAAAGGGGTAAAAGCAGAATTGATAATGATATTTATTTGTCCAATGATATTTGTTTGCTCATGATATTTAGCTTCCCCAGCTGCCCTGCCAGGAGCCACCTAATATGTGTGAAAGAGCCGCATGTGGCTCTTGAGCCATAGTTTGGCCACCCCTGGTCCAGGAGCACCTTAAAGACTAACAACATTTGTGGCAGGGTGTGAGCTTTCGTGAGTCTCTGCTGACTTCTTCAGATACAGCTAGAATGGGAGTCCATCTGTCCTACATATTGGGAAGTGGAGTGATTTTGGATGCTGAATGACAATAGCAGGCATGATTGGATTTAGGTGAGATACACAGAGGGACAGTAGGCGTGAAACAAAATTAGCATTGGTAATGAGACAGGGAACCTAGGTCTCGATTCAGTCCAGGTGGATGCATTGTCTTGAGCTTTGTTATCCATTGCAATTCAGCAGCCTCTCTTTCCAATCTCCCTTTGAAATTCCTTTGTAAGAGAACTGCTACTCTTAGGTCAGCAACTGAGCATCCTGGAAGGTAAAAATGTCCCCCCACTGGTTTCCTAATGTCAGACTTCTGTCCATCAATTCTTTGTTGAAGGGACTGGCCTGTTTGTCCAGTGTAGAGGATGTAATGGACCTGGTCCTTTCATGGCCTCCTTGGGCTGCTCCCTTTGCTCTGCGGGAGACGAGGGGATGCAAGAGGAGGCCTGGCCGGTGCCCCCTGATTTCACTCTTCACTCTTCTCCACAACAGGTCAGGAGGTCTTCCCAGATTGGAGTACAGCTGCCTGACTGTAAAGGATTTTGCCAGTGAGTCCATTCACACCAGCCTGCGGTGTTGGCTCCAGGGCCTGCTCCGGCTCCGTTGACAGCTGCAGCCCGACTCTCTCCACAAATACTAGAACTCGAGGGCATCCAAGGAAGCTGACACGTCGTCAGTTCAAGACAGGGAAAAGGAAATACTGCTTTACACAGAGAGTGATGAGAATGGGGAATTCACTGCCAGAGAATATAGTGGTGGCCACAGGAATAGACAGCTTTAGAAGGGGGTTAGATAGCCCTGACCTGGAGAAGCCCCGGCAAGCCCGATCTCATCAGATCTCAGAAGCTAAGCAGGGCCAACCCTGGCAAGGACTTGGATGGGAGACCTCCTTGGAATACCATGACTCAGGACGCAGAGGCAGGCAGTCCAGCCACCGCTCTGAAATGTCCAAACCCCACTAGGAGTCACCATGACTTCCAGGCATGCAAGCACACACACACAAACCCCATAAAAAGGGGGGGGGGGTTAGATAGATTCATGGATGATGTGTCTACCTATGGCTACTAGCCACAGTGACTGAGGGAAACCTCCACATTCAGAGGCACTAATCCTCTGAATCCCACGGACAGGAGGGAATGTCAGGGGAAGGCCTTGGCCTCTAGGCCCTGTCGCTGTCCCTCCAGAGGAACTGGCTGGCCCCTGTGTGAGACAGGATGCTGGACTAGGTGGACCCTCACTGGTCTGATCCAGCAGGGCTCTTCTGAGGTTCTTCTCAGGGGAAGGCCTCGGCCTCTCTGCCCTGTTGCTGGCCCTCCAGAGGAACTGGTTGACCACTGTGTGAGACAGGAGGCTGGACGAGATGGACCGTCACTGGTCTGATCCAGCAGGGCTCTTCTGAGGTTCTTCTCAGGGGAAGGCCTCAGCCTCTCTGCCCTGTTGTTGGCCCTCCAGAGGAACTGGTTGGCCACTGTGTGAGACAGGAGGCTGGACGAGATGGACTGTTCCAGTGAGTTGGAGGCGCTGCAAACAAAGATCCGCCCCCCAATCCATCAAGAACAACGGTTTATGAACCATGAACACACATGAAACTCCCTTAGGCTGAGTCAGACTCTTGGTCCATCAAGGTCAGTATTGTCTACTCAGACTGGCAGCAGCTCTCCAGGGTCTCAGGCCAGGGTTCCCAAGTCCCCCCGGGGGGCGGGGAAACCCCTGCCCCAGCAGCTCAGTTCCCGGCGGCCCAAATTGGGCCACTGGGGGGACCCCGTCTCCAAATTGCCGGGCTCCGAGGACATGCCTGGCGCGATCACTTCACCCAGAGGTGACGTAATCGTGTCAGGCACATTTCGGGGGAGGGGACACTCTACAATTCGAGGGAAAACTCTATTGTTTTCCCTCAAATTTGAGTGGTCCTGCCCCCAGCGGGTCCTTTCTGGGTCCCTTGAGTGGTCCCTTCTGGGTGATGTAATTGCAGGCGCACCAGGAAGATCCCAGGGAGGAACGGACTTCCCCGGCTCCCGGCCAAGGTAGGACTTGGCAACCCTATCTCAGGCAGAGAAAGGTCTTCCACATCACCTCCTGCCTGGTCCTTTCAACTGGACATGTTGGGGATTGACCCTGGAACCTTCTGTGTGCCAAGCAGAGGCCCTCCCACTGAGCCACAGCCTCTCCTCTCACACATGAACACATGAAGCTGCTTTACACTGAATCAGATCATCAGTCCATCGAGGTCTCAGACTGGCAGCAGATCTCGAGGGTCTCAGGTGGAGGTCTTTCCCATCACCTCCTGCCTGGTCCTTTTTAACTGGAGATGCCAGGGGATTGAACCTGGGACCCTCTGCATGCCAAGCAGAGGCTCTGCCACTGAGCCACGGCCCCTCCTCGTGCTCCAAGCTTGCCTCCCCAAATCCATTCAGAGCGAGGGCCTGACCTCACTCTGAACTGTCCTCCAGTTTTGTTCTCTGATGCTAGCATGTCACTGCCCATGACTGGCTTTAGGATGATTACTGGCCCCTGATTGGTTGGGACACCTCGAGGGAGAAGAAGGAAAAGGGAATAAAATGATTGAGGTTGGGGGGGGATGAAAAATAGCAAATGGTACACAATAAGGGGGCGAGGCTGAGTTCTGCCCAACATTTCAGTGCTGGACCATGAAAAGGGTTGAACCATGAAACCATGAAACCAAGGGTTGAACCATGAAAAGGGTTGCAGAAATGGCATGTGGGATTATTCATTAAAAATATTGATATACCGCTTTTCTAACAAGTTCTCCAATGTGGATTTTGTCAAAGTTAAACCAGTCAGTAAAAATTGCTTACGAATTTGTTTGTTCGGGACGCTTTGGTCCCGTCTCTTCGGGTGGTGGCTCCTGGGGGTTGACCGGGGGGGGGGGGGGGGAGAACAACAAACAGAACAAATTTATGACCTTAAGTCAATAAAACAATTTTTAAAAATCGATAGAGAGTTATTTATTTATTTGTTGGATTTATTGATTGCGCAATCCCTGCTATCGCAGGACTCTGGGCAGGGGACAGCACCCATAAAAACACAGCAAGCGAAAAACAATTTAAAGACATTAATAACACCATTTCAGAAAAAGATCAATTGGCGAAATCTGAGTGATCCAGTTTCAGACTGCCGGCTACTTCGCGGGCGGGGGGAGGAGGGCACGCAAATAGAAACAGCAGAAGGGACAAAAAAGCAAGTTAATTGCCCTGCAGTAAAATCCTGCTGTATGATAAAACTCGGAGTCAATATACACCATCAGCATCAAACCATCTTATGCATAAAAGGAAGCTGGAAAGATACCAACAGGTTGGAGGGGGAGGGGAAATAGGGTTGCCAGGTCTGGGCTGGGCTGGGAAACAGCTGGAGAGGTGGAGGGTGGAGCCTGGGGAGGGTGGGGTTTGGGGAGGGGAGGGGCTTCAGTGGGGTACAGTGCCATCGAGTCCACCTTTCAAAACAACCACGTTCTCCAGGGCAGCTGATCTTGGTCAACTGGAGCTTAGTTGTAATAGTGAGAGATCTCCTGGTGCTACCAGTTTGGTGTAGTGGTAAGAGCCAGTTTGGTGTAGTGGTTAAGTGCGCAGACTCTAATCTGGGAGAACCGGGTTTGATTCCCCCCTCCTCCACTCGCACCTACTGGATGACCTTGAGCAAGCCATAGTTCCAGCACAGCTGTTCTTGAAAAAGACCAGCTTCTGTCAGAGCTCTCTCAGCCCCGCCTACCTCACAGGGTGCCTGTTGTGGGGAGGGGAAGGGAAAGGAGTTTGCAAGCCGCTCTGAGACTCCCTTGGGGAGTGAAGGGCGGAGTACAAATCCTATCTCTTCTTCTTCTGTCATTGCAGATTTTTCAGCACAGGGGCGATGTGATCCCCCAGTAGCAACCTGTTCTAAAGGTAGCCCACAATAAAGCACTTTTTTGCCATCAAGTTGCAGCTTACTTATGGCAACGCAGCGAGTCTTCCAAGGCGAGAGGCATTCAGAAGTGGTTTGCCATTGCCTGCCCCGGTGTCCTGACCCTGGGCTTCCTTGGTGGTCCCCCCCCCCAGCCAAATATGAACCAGGGCTGACCCTGCTGAACTTCTGAGATCTGACGAGATCAGGCCAGCCTGGGCTATCCAGGTCAGGGCAAGAGACCAAGAGAGGCGGTTTTTGCCACTGCCTGCCAGCTACTGTATTTGCCAGCAAAATGCCTTCCAAACAAGATACAGGAAGTCTATTTCCTGGTTCTCCAGCTGCAGAGGACTGAGATCCAAAGCCCCTCGCCCCTTCAGGGGGCCTGGTGCTAACACAGGCAAGGCTGTCCAGTGTACCCTCCCCACACATTCGTTTTTGTTGGTGGGAACAGGTGGCGATGACCTGAGCGAAGGTTCCTGTGGAAAGAGATGGGACTTCTGATGCTTGCGGGTGGAGCTGCCCTGGGGCAATTGGGAATGCTAGAATGCTAAAGAGTCTCTTCCTCTGCATGCCCCCTCTTGGTCGTAGGTTGGCAATGGGGGTGGGGGTGGGGGTGGGGTTACTTAGTGGGTTTCCTGCTCGCAGGTTCCTACAGCAGAGGCTCAAAGCAGCATCCCTTTTTAACAGCTGGATTCAAGTCCAGGCGCATCTCTGGGGTAGAAGCATCTGTGAGGCAAAGCTCTCTTGGGCAGGTATGTTTCAGCTGTGGTATTCGAGTCCAGTAGCAACTTACAGGCTAACAAGATTTTTGGTTCGGGTGGGTAGCCATGTTGGGCTGAAGCAGCAGGACGAAGTTTGAGTCCAGCGGCACCAGTTGGGTGTAGTGGTTAAGTGTGTGGACTCTAATCTGGGAGAACCAGGTTTGATTCCCCACTCCTCCACATGCACCTGCTGGATGACCTTGGGCAAGCCATAGTTCTAACAGAGCTGTTCTTGGAAAACAGCCGTTTCTGTCAGAGCTCTCTCAGCCCCACCTGCCTCCCAGGGTGTCTGTTGTAGGGAGGGTGAGGGAAAGGAGTTTGTAAGCCACTCTGAGACTCCCTTGGGTAGTGAAAGGCGGGGTAGAAATCCAATCTCTTCTCTCTCCTTCTTAAGACCAACAAAGTTTAATTCTGGGCATAAGCTTTAAACTTTGTTGGTCTTAAGGGTGCTGCTGGACCCAAAGATGTTTGGTATAAGCTTTCGAGAGTCACAGCTCCCTTTGTGCCAGGTGCAAATTGAAATGGCAGCCGCTGTCTGAGGAAGGGAGCTTCTCCCTGGGAAATCTTTTTTGGTCTCTCTTGCGCTACTAGACTCCAGCCGAGCAGTTCGACTGCACACCAACACAGCTCCCATTTTAACAAGGCAATGCCGGGACTGGAGCAACCCGCTTGAGAGCAACGGAGCCCAGTCAGTCTATACTTTGGGCCAACCAACAGAACTAACTAAGCAGGGACTCCAACCCAATGAGAGGAAACCACCTCCTGCAAACACCAGGGGCAGCAGGCCTCTCCATTGTAGTCCGGAGTGGGTCTGCGCCAGCATCGACCGGGTCTGCGTGCGACAGAAGCACGGAGCACCTTCCTAGGACTGAGCTGAGTGCCAGGTGACCTCCTCTATGGGCTGCCATCAGCAAGCGCTTGGTCGGGTTGCCAGCTCTGGGTTGGGAGTTTCCTAGAGATTTGGAGGTGGAGCCTGGGGAGGGCAGGGTTTAGGGAGGGGAGGGGGCTCAAGCAGGGTCTGCCATAGAGCCCATCCCCCCAAACAGCCATTTTCTCCAGGGGAAGTGATTTCAACTGTCTGGAGATCGGCTATCATTCTGGGAGCTCCCCAGGCCCCACCTGGAGATTGGCAGCCCTATGCTCGAGTGGTTTGAGCCGAGAAGAGACCCTGTCTTCAGAATCTGGCCCAGGGAGGCGTACTGCCGATGAACACAGAGGTTTGTCAGTCACGGTTCATAGCTGCGGAGGGATTTATCCAGAAGACCTCCTGGGGAAGCCTGTTCCACAGAGCAGCTCCTCAGTGGGACAGGCTTCCTCGGGAGGAGGAGGTGGGGGCTCTCCTTCTCGTGGAGGTGTTCAAGCAGAGGCTGGATGGCCATCGGACAGCAGTGCGGAGTGTTTGAACTCAGGCAGGTCATGAGAGAAGGAGGGCAGGGAGGGTTGCCTCAGGGCTCAGTTCTCGTGGCCCTTTCTGACACACCCAGGGAAATGCTGGTCGCCACTTTGGGGTCAGGAAGCCATTTTTCTCCAGGCTGGTTTGGCCGGGGATCCTGGAGCCTTCTGGTCATCTTCTGGGCATGGAACAGAGGTCACTGTGGCTGTGGAGGGGGAGGTGTTTGTGAATGTCCTGCATTGTGCGGGGGGTTGGGCTAGATGACCGTGGAGGTCCCTTCCAACTCTATGGCTCTGTGACTCTAACCCCTGTGGTCCTGGAATCAGCAGACTGCCGCCACAACTTGCACAGGAGGCCAGACTGTTGTTCTGGAGGATGAGATCTCCCCCCCCCCCATCCCATAAACCTTGTCCGAGCCCAAAGATAGAAAAGCTGCCTCGCCCCCCCCCCCCCCAAAATCCCATTTCCCTGCAATGTAGAAAATGTTTGGTTTATTCAACGTATAAAATGGGAATTACAGCGGTTTAACTCACACAGTTGTGGAGACCGAGCAGGAGAGACTCCACTGGTGTATTTCCAGGCACTATTAGAACAATTTATTGAGGCGGCTGGGGGGGGGGGGGGGGGGGCTGAATAATCTAAGGAAAAAAGGAGGAAAAATATTGTGAGAACCTCGGCTCTCCCCCCAAATTCTGTGTCTCCTCTGTAGAGCAAAAGCCTCTTGCAGAAGATAGATGCCTGTAATGCGCACCCCCCTCCCCTCTTTCAGAAGAAAACCTGGAATATTACATTTTATGCCAGAGTGACACAGCCCATAAACATCTGTATGGCTGCACCACATCACTTTTATGTGGGGAGCCGAGGCAAACAATGCAGTAGAAACCTCTTCTCGCTGCGTCGTCCCCCCCCCCCCCCCCCGCCCCCTCATCCGCCTGGCAAAGTATTTTTATCCCGCTGTAATTGTGCACGCAGGGGAGAGGAGACGTTCTGTATTTACCTGGAGAGGGCAACTCATCCTGGATTTTAAAGAAAAATTAATTGGGGACCGGGAGGGGAGGGAAGAGCCTATACAGCCGGGATCAGAAGCATTTCCTACGCAGGCGGGCGTCTTTCAGCAAGGATTCTGCACTTTAAAAAAGGAAATAAAGATGAGGGGTGGAATCAGACCAGTCTACTGTGTTGAGGCAAACATGGCTCTGTCATGGTCCTGACCCAGAGATGGAGGGAGGCTTCTCTGCCTGGCTGGACTCCGCAGGTGTCCTGCCCTCTCCGGATCTGTTATCTGACCAAAGGAGTGTTGACTCTTGAAAGCTTACACCCCCGAAATCCTGTATTGCACAACCAGTGCAAAGTGTAAGTGTCTGGAGAGAGGGCATGTGTGAATTTTTCTCCACGTAAAAAATGTACCCCTCCTTGTGTGTAGAAATGTAGCTCCTCAAGGGGAAAGGTCTAGCCTTGTACTTCATGGTTTTCTGGGTACCTTCCTTGACAGCCCTTCCACCAAACCCCTCTAGGACCCTGACATACAAAGCTTCCCCTGCTACTAGTCTGTTAGCCCCTCCTGTTTACCAAATAGGACCTCCATGTGCTGACTGCGCTTTGAGTCAGTTAGGGGAAAGAACCATGCAAAAGAGGAGGTCTGTTTTGCTCTCTCACCATGCTCAAGGGGACCTTTTTGGCACAAGGAAGGGCGTGGCCGACATTTGCCCCTGGGTCACTTAGATGCATTAATAGACCAAGATGGGTGGCCTTGTTCTGTCTGTCTGTAGCGGTAGAAAAGAGCCAGAGTCCAGGAGCCCCTGAAAGACTTAACAACCTTGGTGGCAGGGGAGGAGCTTTGGTGAGCCACGGCTCACTTCTTCAGATAACAGCTAGAATGTGAGTCTGTCTGTCTGTAAATCACAAAGTTGATGGATTTCCATTCTGTACAGCTAAGTGTGGTGCCTTCCATGGAGACAGATTGACATGGGCAGCCCTGTTAGTCTGTCTGCGGCAGGAGAAAAGAGCCAGAGTCCAGGAGCACCTGAAAGACTTAACAACACTGGTGGCAGAGGAGGAGCTCTCGGGAGTCACGACTCACTTCTTCAGGTAGACCCAGATGGGTAGAGCCCTGTGAGTCTCTGTAGCAGCAGAAAAGAGCCAGCGTCCAGGAGCCCCTTCAAGACTAACTCCATTTGTGGCAGGGTCTGCACTAATAGCCAGCCTGGCTGCAGATCTGATGTGGCATTCCCCAACTTCCAGGCCAGAAGCTATGAAATGCACCAGCCACAGGCTGGATTCAACGGCTGAACGACTGGGCCGGTCTGGTGCCATTCTGGACTGCAGGTTGGCATAGGTCACCCTGCCAGATCTCTGGCTGAACACAGCGGTTCACTGACCACTCTGAAGATCATGCAGATCTGGGCCCCAAACCGGGTCTGGGAACCCCAAAGGTATCTGGTCATTATCATCATTCTGCAGAGCCCAGCTGTGACCAGGCCTGGCTCTGTCTGTGATGGACGACAAGGATCCTTCGGGACTGGAGCGGCTGAACCACACGGGAGAACGGAGCTCCACGGAGGCTCAGGTGGACTGTCAAAGAGCCACTGAATGGGCATCACTGTTTGAAACACACAGAGATGGACAAGAACATCCAGAAGCGCCCGGCTGGATCAGACCAGTGGCCCGTCTAGTCCAGCATCCCCTCTCGCACACCAGCCAACCAATTACGTGGCCAACCAAACAGGTCACAGAGTCCAAAGCCACCCCCCCCCCCCCCCCCCGGTGCAGCCTCATAGCCCTGGGATTTAGAACGTGGACGTTCCCGTGCTAGTGCTTATTCCAGTGCTTAGGGCTCCTGGTGTCCTCCTGGCCCCACTGCTGGACCTCCTGACGGCCACTGTGTGACCCAGAGTGTTGGCCTGGGTGGGCCACTGGCCTGATCCAACATTGGCTTCTCTTATGTTTTTAAGAGCAGAGGTCCATCAGTGGCTCTTAGCCACAAGGTATAGATAGGAACTCTCCGTCTGGGGCAAGGGATGCTCTGTATTCTTGGTGCTTTTTTGGGGGGGGGCAACAGTGGGAGGGTTTCTAGAGTCCGGGCCCCACTGCTGGACCTCCTGAGGGCACCTGGTGTTTTTGACCCTTGTGTGACACAGAGTGTTGGACTGGATGGGCCACTGGCCTGATCCAACATGGGCTTCTCTTATGTTCTTATTTTATGTTCTTATGTTGCTGAGGGCTCCTTTGATGAGAACAAGGAATTTTCTTGTCAGATACCAGAGATCCAGTTTGGGGTAGCGGTTAGGCGTGCAGACGCTAATCTGGGAGAACCATGTTTGATCCCCCATTCCTCCACATGCAGCTGCTGGCATGACCTTGGGTGAGTCACAAGTTCTTTCAGAGCTGTTCTCTCAAGGGCAGTTCTCGAAAGAGTTCTCTCAGCTCCACCGACCTCCCAGGGTGTCTGTTGTGGGGAGGGGAAGGGAAAGGAGACTGTAATACGGTTGCCAGCCTCCAGGTGGGGCCTGGGGATCTCCCGCTTTTACAACTGATCTCCAGCTGACAGAGATCAGCTCCCCTGGAGAAAATGGCTGCTTTTGGGTACAGAAAATGGGTACAGTCTATGGCATTGTACTATGCTGAGGCCCCTCCCCTCCCCAAACCCCACCTTCTCCTGGCTCCACCCCCAAAGTCCCCAGGTATTTTCCAACCCAGACTTGGCAGCCCTAGACTGTAAGCCGCTCTGAGACTCCGAGTGAAGGGCAGGGTATAAATCCAATCGCTTCTTCTTGTAAGGTACCAATCATGTTGAACCCCCAAAAGGAAAACAAAGTGGACCACACATTTTCATAATGGCAGGCAGGGCGGCATATAAATGTAACTATAATAACTGTATAGGCAGGCCCGGTTGGCCTCTGAGTAGGGCTTCCAAGTCCCCCGCTTGGGCGGGGGAAACACCGATTTTTAGAGCTTACCTCCCGCTTTTCCAAAGATGGCCACCGGGGGGACAAAATGGCTGCCTTAAAAGGGAAATGTCTGCAGAGAGCCTGCCCTGCAGTAAAAAGCCTCGCCAGACATTTCCCCTTTAAGAAATCAGCAAGAGAGCTTCTTCCACAGCAAGAGAGCCCCGCCCAGAGATTAAGGAGGGACTGAAGGAGCTGCTTTTGCATGTGGCTGGCAAGGTGAGTTTCTCTTCCAGCTCTTTTCATTCTCTCTCCCTTTCTTTTTTCTGTCTGTCTGTCTGTCTGTCTCTCTCTCTGTCCCCATGCAGCAGAGGTCTGTCAGTGGCTATTATTAGCCACAAGGTCTAAATGGAACCCTTTGTCTGGGGCAGTGAGGCTCTGAATTCTTGGTGCTTGGGGGGCAACAGTGGGAGGGCTTCTGGAGTTCTGGCCCCGCTGCTGGACCTCCTGAGGGCACCTGGTATTTTTGGCCACTGTTGTGACACAGAGTGTTGTACTGGATGGGCTGTACTGGATGGGCCGATCCACTGTGGCTTCTCTCCTGTTCTTATGATATGAAAATCATATTCAGCACTTGTGTAGCACTTAGGGCTTCATATTCTGCTGAGATGAAGGATTCAGTAGGGTCGTTGCTCAGTGATAAGAGCATCTGCTTGACATGCAGGAGGTATCAGCCTCTTCAGCTAAAAAAGGATCAGGTAATAGGTGACATTAAAGATCTCAGCCTGAGACCCTGGAGAGCCACTACCAGTCTGAGTAGTCAATACTGACCTTGATGGACCTGATTCAGTATTAGGAAACTTCATGAGTTCATGTGTCAGCATGTGGAAGCAACATCACAGGATGTGACATCACAAAATGATGTCACTTCCTTTCTCCTGGCTCCACCCCCAAAGTCTCCTGGCTCCACCCCCAAAGACCCCAGATATTTCCCAAGTTGGACTTGGCAGCCCTACCTCTGAGCAACCAAAATGCCTGGAAAAGACCGGAGCTGGCCACGCTGGAGCCAGACTTGTGTCTCTGAAGGTCTCCACATTTATTCTGTTGCCACCCGGCTTCCACTCCCCCAGTTCCTCGCCTGCCAAGTGTGCCGCTCCGCTGCTTTGCTTCTTTCTGATGTCGCTTTCTTTTCGAGTGTGGCGGCCTCTCTCCTCGGCTTGCCCTCTGGGGGATATTTCTGTAGCCTCCACTGCTGGAAGAATCCCTCCTTGGAACTTCAGAGGAACAACAGGCAGGTTATGTGGTCTCCTGAAGAGTAAGGGCAGCTTAGCGGGCGTGGCTCTCGACTGGGCGGGCTGGAGGCCGTGGGGAAGGGGAGGCGGCTGCAAAACCCTCCCTCACTGTTCCACGGGACTTCTTTTTACTGCCCTAATACGAATATTTGTGTGTGTGTGTGTGTGTGTGTGTGTGTTACAGATCACATTTTATTTAGGCATTTCTTCCTTCCTGGGTTTATTTGTCTATGGTTTCTAGTCCTGTGGCCTGAAAGGAGATCGGAGTTGCCTGTTATTCACTGCTCACACATTGCGTGTTTTTTGCATCTGCTGCTGTCTTGCTTGCCTTGAAGAACTTATTGATTTTTGTGTTATGTTATTTAGTGGCTTCTGCTTTGTGCTTAATAAACCATTTCCACCTATTTCAATCCAACAATTCAGTCTCTGTGTGGACCCTTCTAGCCAGTGAGAAAATAAGAACCTCAGAAGAGCCCTGCTGGATCAGACCAGTGAGGGTCCATCTAGTCCAGCCTCCTGTCTCACACTGGGGCCAGCCAGTTCCTCTGGAGGGCCAGCAACAGGGCAGAGAGGCCGAGGCCTTCCCCTGAGAAGAACCTCAGAAGAGCCCTGCTGGATCAGACCAGTGAGGGTCCACCTAGTCCAGCCTCCTGTCTCACACTGGGGCCAGCCAGTTCCTCTGGAGGGCCAACAACAGGGCAGAGAGGCCGAGGCCTTCCCCTGAGAAGAACCTCAGAAGAGCCCTGCTGGATCAGACCAGTGAGGGTCCACCTAGTCCAGCCTCCTGTCTCACACTGGGGCCAGCCAGTTCCTCTGGAGGGCCAACAACAGGGCAGAGAGGCCGAGGCCTTCCCCTGAGAAGAACCTCAGAAGAGCCCTGCTGGATCAGACCAGTGAGGGTCCACCTAGTCCAGCCTCCTGTCTCACACTGGGGCCAGCCAGTTCCTCTGGAGGGCCAACAACAGGGCAGAGAGGCCGAGGCCTTCCCCTGAGAAGAACCTCAGAAGAGCCCTGCTGGGTCAGACCAGGGAGGGTCCCTCTAGTCCAGCCTCCCGTCTCACACAGTGGCCAGCCAGTTCCTCTGGAGGGCCAAGAACAGGGCAGAGAGGCCGAGGCCTTCCCCTGAGAAGAACCTCAGAAGAGCCCTGCTGGATCAGCCCGGTGGTCCATCTAGTCCAGCCTCCTGTCTCACACTGGGGCCAACAGGAGGGCATGGAGGCCGAAGCCTTCCCCTGACATTGCCTCCTGGCTCTGGGATTCAGAGGTTAACTGCCTCTAGACGTGGAGGTTTCCTTTAGCCACCTTGGCTAGTAGCTGTGCCAGAGCTACGGCTTGCCCAAGGTCATCCAGCAGGTGCAAGTGGAGGAGTGGGGAATCAAACCTGGTTCTCCCAGATTAGAGTCCGCGCACTTAACCACTACACCAAACTGGCTCTAAACTGGTTGTTTTGGGGGAAGTTAGCTATATGGCAGAATAGGCAAAAGGGGTACCGGAATCGTACACCACTTGTATACCAAGGTCCGACACAATAGGGAAATTCCAGGTTTGAAGAGTAAATTAAATATTTTTAAAATTAAAGTAGTTCCCTAATTACAAGCACACTAAACATTCAAAACAGCAAGCAATATGGACCAAGAAAGCAGAGCTGATTGATAGCAAATAGTGGGGTCAGTTATGGGGTGATACAACCTGTCCAGGTGTGCAGGAGTCCTTGAGGATGAGTTTATGGCCTACACCTTAAAGGTTTAGGGGTGGACTGCCATTTGGCATCAGGGCAGAGGCACTGCCACAGGAGGTGGTGGTGAATTCACTGCCACAGGAGGTGGTGGCAGCTTCAAGCATGGACGGCTTCAAGAGGGAGTGAGATAAACATCTGGAGCAGAGGTCCATCAGAGGCTCTTAGCCACAAGGTATAGATAGGAACTCTCCATCTGGGGCAAGTGATGCTCTGTATTCCTGGTGCTTGGGGGGGGGGGACAAGAATGGGAGGGCTTCTAGTGTCCTGGCCCCACTGCTGGACTTTCTGAGGGCCCCTGGTGTTTTTGGCCACTGTGTGACATGGACTGGAGAGCCCACTGGCCTGATCCAACATGGGCTTCTCTGATGTTCTTATGTTCTTAGGCGTGCAATCTGGAGGCCATGTGCTCTAAGGGATATAGACACTGGAAAGCAATGCAGACCAGTGAGCGGCCCTGCGGGCTGGTCTCAGGTGTGAACAACAGATGACCTGGGCCGATCTGGTGTCCCAGGGGGTGCGGTTGTCAGGAGGGGCATGGCCTGGATGCGACCAATGAGCTTCCAAGAGGGGACAGAGTCAAGCTTTAACCATAGAAGCCAGGTGCTGGATGGTTGGGCTGGGGGGGGGGGGTCCATTGTGGAATGTTTCCCTGGCACCAGGCAAAAGGAGTGATGTTTCTTAAGGTGTGGCAGGATGATCCTGAATAGGTGACCATTCACTAGAGATGGAGAGTTGATGTTTACCGTGATGGGTCTGGCGTAGGGGTAAGAATGCAGATATCTTAGACAAATATATGGAGACAGGAATGAGAGGACTCTATTCCAAAAGTATTCCCTGACATGTAGGTGAAACAGGAGAGGGGGAAAGGAAACATGCAACACACTTCAGTCATGACAAGAGCACAAACTAGGGACTTGGTGTCCCTGCCTGCCTGTACATTTGACAGACAACAGACCGGCCATGTGGTCAGCAGGAGATGCCTGAGGAAAGGGCAGAGACTGGCCCATTCTAGTTCCATTTTGGACTGAGCAGAGAAGGGGGGGGGGTTGCTTGCCTGGAGGGGGCTTGGCAGTGCAGCCAGCCCAGAGAGTTCTCTCAGCCAAGATAAGGCTCTCCTGGCCTCCCAGCAAAAGTCACTGTTTAAGCCAAGCCTAGCTTCACAGGGCCCTGCTTGTGGAGGGTCAGAGGTCATTTCGGGGGTGTTTCTCTCTCAGGAAAGACCACTCCAGGTTCAGGGCTGAAGAGGCTGGCTACAAAGCTCAAACCCCAGCAGCCGAGACTTGAAGTTGGGATTTTTTTGTCCCAGCATGCATCACCTGACACTTACCAACACTGAACCTCATTTGCCCCGTTGCCGCCCCCTCACCCAGTTGGTGGAAGTCCTCAGCCTTGGTTTTCACCCCCCTGAATAATCTGGTGTCATCTGCAAACTTGGCCATGACACTGCCCACCCCCAGTCCTGGATTACTTATGGGTCAGGTTGCGAGCTCCGGGTTGGGAAATACCTGGAGATTTTGGAGGCAGAGCCTAAGGAGGGTGGGCTTTGGGGAGGGGAGGGACTCAAATGGGGGTCTAATGCCAGAGAGTCCACCTTCCAAAGCAGCCATTTTCTCCAGGTGGACTTATCTGTGTCGCCTGGAGATCAGCTGTAATAACAGGAGATCTCCAGCTGCCCCCTGGAAGCTGGCAACCTTTTCATGCAGTGGGGGCAAATTAGGACCCAGATTTCCAGATCAGACCAATGGTATTGCCGATGCACTCCACTGCAGACCTCAGACCAGTAAATAAAAAGTTTCCAGCACTCCAGAGGGAGAGAATGTGGACCTTGTGGCACAGAGAACCACGGTGGAAAAGTGGCTGCAGCACCAGACCAGGAACTGGGAGATCCGGGTTCCAGTCCCCCGTTGGCCTCAAAACTTACTCGGTGACCCTCGGCCCGTCACAGTGCCATCGAGAGCCAGTTTGGTGTAGTTGTTTGGAGCGCGGGCTCTAATCTGGGAGAACCGGGTTTGATTCCCCACTCTTCCTCCACATGCAGCCAGCTGGGTGACCTTAGGTCAGTCACAAGTTCTCTCAGAGCTGTTCTCTCAGGAGCAGTTTTCAAAAGAGCTCTTGCAGCCCCACCTGCCTCACAGGGTGTCTGTTGTAGGGAGAGGAGGGAAAGGAGATTGTAAGCTGCTCTGAGACTCCTTCGGTATAAATCCAATCTCCTCCTCCTCCTCCTTCTCCAGCCTGGCCTACCTCAAAAGGTAGTTTTGAGGATAAAATGGGGAAGAAGAGAAAAGCACGATGGCCACCCGGGGCTCCTTGCAGGGAGGGCAGGAAAACAAAGCAATCCATAGATGCCCCCCCCCGCTCCCTTGCCTGACCTGCTTCCCTCCTGCTGACGTCTCATTGAGCCAGCCTTGGAATTGGGCTTTCTACACTGCTGGGACCACTGGGGACCCTCTGAAGTAGCAGCAGCAGCAGCAGCAGCAGCAGTGTCACCCTGCAGGAAGTCTGGCCCCTTCTCACAGGCAGGGTGGGGTGGGGTGGGGTGTGGGGTGGGTTTGTTCATCACAGCCAGGCCTTGCTGGGCAGGAGTAGTGCTAGCGACCGGGCAGATGGATGTGGCCCCAACACTGGGCTGCCCGCAGAGGCTAATGGGTCCTGCCGGATTCCAGAATGTTCCTGGCGGGTTCTGGGACCCCAGACAGCCGCTCTGTGGAGGCCACCGTGGAAGCTTGGAGCCGAAAGTCCCTGGAAAGGATTGACAGGGTCTCCCCACCTCCCAGCATCCGCTATCCTCTTCGGTTTATAATCCAGGGCTGTGGTTTGCTGCCAAGCCGGGTGGTTTGGGGAGGGAGATCCCTATGGCAGCACCGGCCAAAAATAACCTCCTCGGTGTGGAGCTGACGGGATGTGCCACGGAGCCCGTGGAAAGGCCGATGAGGCGGCAGCAACAACAGCCGAGAAGTCGCACGTCTCCGATCCCCCCCCCCCCGTGTCAGCTAGTTTGTGGCCCGCTCAGGACAGTGTTACAGGTATTTTGACTTCTAGGCCAAGTCCCTAAATTTTCCGGAATGGCTGGTTAGTCGTGACACTTTGGCAAGTTTCCCCTGACAAACTGTCTCAAAGAAGATTTGTAACACACCTGAGGCGGTAGCAGAGTCTGGTACATCGCCAGGGCCATTTTGACTTGGTTACTGTGATGGATGCCGACCAGGTCTTGAGGGCCGTCCATCCTGGTGACAGAAGTCCTGGAAGGAGTGGATTGGCAAGACACCCTGAGGTCCCTCCATGATCCATCAGTCACGGATTCAGGGCTTTCCCCCTCAGCTGCTCCGGGGGGAGGTTCTGGGCCCACTACTTACGAAACTGTCACTGGAGAGGAATGAGGTGGCCAATTATATCCCAGTCATAGAATCCTAGAATCACAGAGCTGGAAGGGGCCATAGAGGCCATCCAGTCCAACCCCCTGCTCAGTGCAGGACCAGCCAAGAAGCATCCCTGAGAAGTGTTTGTCCAGCTGCTGCTAAAAGACTGCCAGGGAGGGGGAGCTCACCACCTCCCAAGACAGCCAATTCCACTGTGGCACCACTCTTTTACTGTCAAAAAGTATTCTCCTAAGATCCAGCTGGTACCTCCCCACCCTTAATTGAAACCCATTCTTGCGAGTCCTCTCCTCTGCTGCCAATGGGAACAGCTCCCCGCCCTCCTCTAAGGGACAGCCCTTCAGAGACTTCAAGAGCGCCATCCTGTCGTCCCCCACTCAACCTCCTCCTCTCCTCCAGACTGAACATCCCCAAGAAGTCCCTCGGCCTCTCCTCCCAGGGCTTCTTGGTCTCCGGTCTTATAATATCCTGGGGTCCAGACACACGGAGTGAAATTAGCTCATGAAGTTTATTAACAGGAAGGCACGGACTGACGAGCAGGACTCCGGGGGGGGGGGGGTCTGCTTCTATGCTGGTACAAACCACACACCCCGGTCACACCCGATCCCCGTGACGGGGCTATTTACATGGCACCCTTGACCATAGGTCCCCCTTAGGATCCTGTGAAGTCGACTGGCCCAAATTACGATCCGCCCGGGCTATTATTGTCTACCGATGCGAACCTCCGGTAGTTTGCCCAACTACGTGTGCGATCTCCGACTGCGTGCATGGTCGCCATTAGTACACAACAAGTCTCTGATTAGCTACACAAGAAAGTGGGGGCAGCACAACTCCAGGTCACGATGGAATGGGGATGGCGTTGGTGGATTTGCAGGTGATCTCTGCCCAGATGTAGACATGGCCTCTGTGCTTCTCTTCTGTGGTTGTTACTGGACCTCAACATAGCCTTCGATACCACAAACCACATCATTCCTCGGAGGTGTCTGGAGAGAGATTCTCTGGAATGGTTTAAATCGCTTCTTAAGGATCGGACGTAGAGAAGTGCTGTGGGGGGGCCAGTTGCCATCCGTGTCGGATCTGTCCGGTGGGAGGTGGGGAGGTGTCCATAGGGCTTCATTTTATCTCCCGTGCTTTTCAGTCTCCGTGTAAAGCTCTTGGGAGACACCCCTCACGTTTTTGCAGTTAGGTGCCATCGGTAAGGGCATGACACCCAGCTCTATATTTCTTTGCCCAGACCGGCTGACGCTGCCATAGCTGTCCCAAGCCAGGGCCCGGTTGCTGCCAGGAATGGGCCGAGGGTGACCCAGCAGGAAGTGAATCCTGGCCAAACAGAGGTGACGCTGGTTGGGAGGGCGGAAGGGCCTGGAAGACACGGTGCTTCCCAATCTGATGGGGTTCAGCTGGTGGGCTCAGTCAGGAGCGTGGGGTTATACCAGACCCAGCATTATCGCTGGAGAAGCAAGTGAATGCAGCTGCCAGAAATGCATTCTCCCAGTTTTGTCTCACCTGGAAGATGGTTCTGTTCCCCCTCCCAGTGGCTCCGTCCTGGTGGAGCCACACACCATGCTTACCTTGAGGCTAGACTACTGCAGTGCATTCTACATGGGTCTGCCCTTAAAGACAACTCAGAAGCTCCAGCTGGTGGACAAGGCTGCAGCACAGTTGTCATTGGGAGCCAGGCAGAGTGTGCTCTGTTGCAGGTGCTCTGTTGATTATGGGGAGAGGCTGTGGCTCAGTGGTAGAGCACCTGCTAGGCATGCAGGAGGTCCCAGGTTCAATGCCAGGTAGCATCTTCAGTTACAAGGACTAGATAACAGGCAATGTGGAAGACCTCAGCCTGAGACCCCGTCCCAGCCCAAGGAGAAAAACTGACTGTGATGGACAGTACAAGGCTGCAGCTTCTTAAGAACATAAGAGAAGCCCAATGTTGGGTCAGGCCAGTGGCCCCTCCAGTCCAACACTCTGTGTCACACAGTGGCCAAAAACACCAGGTGCCCTCAGGAGATCCAGCAGTGGGGCCAGGACACTAGAAGCCTGGGCACTTCTTGGGTTCATAGAATCACAGAATCATAGATAAACATCTGGAGCAGAGGTCCATCAGTAGCTATTAGCCACAAAGTATAGATAGGAACTCTCAGTCTGGGGCAAGTGATGCTCTGTCTTCTTGGTGCTTGAGGGGGAGGGCAACAATGGGAGGTCTTCTAGTGTCCTGGCCCCACTGGTGGACCTCCTGAGGGCACCTGGTGTTTTTGGCCACTGTGTGACACAGAGTGTTGGACTGGAGGGGCCACTGGCCTGATCCAACATGGGCTTCTGTCTTATGTTCTTATAGAGTTGGAGGGGACCTCCAGGGCCATCTAGTCCAGCCCCCTGCACAATGCAAGAAATTCACAAATACCTCCCCCCCCACACCCGCAGTGGCCACTGTTCCACGTCCAGAAGATGACAAGAAACCCTCCAGGATCCCCGACCAAACTGGCCTGAAGAAAAATTGCTTCCTGACCCCAAAGTGGCGATCAGTATTTCCCTGGGCATGTAAGAAAGGGGCCACAAGAACCAAGCATTGAGGCAGCCCTTCCTGCCCTCCCTCTCGTGATCTGCCCAAGTTCCCAGAATCAGCATGGCTGTCAGAGGGCCATCTAGCTTCTGCTTCAAAACCTCCCAAGAAGGAGAGCCCACCACCTCCCGAGGAAGCCTATTCCACTGAGGAACCACTCTAACTGTCTGGAAGTTCTTCCTAATGTTCATGGTTACCATCTCGTTTCTGGGTTCAGTCCAAGGCCCGGGTCACTGCCCAGGGCCGGTGCCAGGCTTTTTTGTGCCCTAGGCAAGGCTAACTACTTGCGCCCCCCCCCCCCCCACACACTGCTAACCAATTATCAAAAACAGATGAATTCTAGGGAAAATTAAAAGCACAAAACTTGACCCTGCTAATTTTTTTTTTTTAATTGTGTGGGCTTGGGCAGGCAGAGTGCGAGGCAAAGCTGAAGGGAGCTGCTGCTGCTGCAGTTGCCGTGACTTTCTGGAGGAGGAAAAGCATGGGAATGCCGGGGCTGGTGAGTGAGTGAGTGAGTGAGTGGGAGAGCCTGTGGCCGGTTGGAGGGGCGCTGATTGTCTGTTTCTGCACTCCTCTGAGGTCCGCGCCCTAGGCGGTCACCTCACTTGGCCTAATGTAGCACCGGCCCTGTCACTGCCTAGAAAGCCCTCCATGAACAGGGCCCACACGTCAGTAGGGCCGCCCCTTTTGATATGTTCTGCTGTGTCTCCTTCACTATTTGAGCAAAGCCTTTTGAAGGTGCCACCCTGAAAAGGAGTAAGATCGGCAGCTGCCCATACCCGAATGCTACCTGTTGGCCTCCCACCTGGCGGAAGGATCTCCCACGCTTTGATTCCACAGAATGCCTAAAACAGAAACGTGCAGGAAAGGCTGCTTCTTATCCAGGGAATAAACGGGGCTGTATTTCTGGTGCCTGTGAAATCCTTGGCAGATCATGTCTTCATTATTGGCGCTTTTATTGGATTTATCATACTGCTTCATTTCAGCGGCCTCTAGGTTTATCACCCAGCCTTACTGCGTTTATTTGTTGCATACGTTATTCATCCCTCTGTGACACTGTTTTCTAGTTCTGTGATCTGCCTTGAGTCTCGTCTCGGGGAGAAAGTTGGACAATCAGTGAAGTAACAGAAGGAATGAGCCTCGGCAGGCGTTGGCACCGAGTGAAACTAGGAACTCCTTCTCCCCCTCCCCCCCCATATGCTCACACACACCCTTGTTTCCAGACCTGAACAGCATGCAAGCCTCTGCCCCTTTCTTTAGTGGGAGAAGTGTATCTGGGGGTGGGGGAGAAGCTGCTGATCTCACCCAGGCTCAGAAGCAGGAGAAAGAAGTCCCCCACCAGTACTTTTCTGGGGCAGGTAGGCAGAAATGGGGACATGCTTTCACAGGGGGGAAACAGGAGGCTCCCCAGACACGTGTGTGGGTTTTCAACTTTGTTACACCAAAACCAAAACCAACTTTGTTACACCAAACCAAAAACCAGAAAAACCAGGGGGTTGCATAGGGATCACAGATGCTCTATGCACATGCAATGACTGTGATGTGAATGTGAAGAAAATGAATGCAATCTTAAAATGCATTAACAGAAGCATCGTGTCCAGATCACGGGATGTGGCCATTCCGCTCTATTCTGCTATGGTCAGGCCTCACCTGCAGTCCTGTGTCCAGTTTTGGGCACTGTATTTTTGGAAGGATGTTGAGAAGCTCGAGCGTGTCCAGAAGAGGGCAACCAGGATGGTGAGAGGGTTGGAATCCCAGTCTTATGAGGAAAGGCTGAAAGAGTTGGGTATGTTTAGCCTGGGAAAGAGAAGGCTCAGAGGGGAGCTGATTGCAGTCTTCAAGTATCTGAAGGGCTGTCATGTAGAAGATGGAGAGGATCTATTCTCTCTCACTCTGGATTGCAAGACTAGACCTAATGGGTAGAAATGACAAGGCAGTCGATACCGCCTAAATATCAGGAGGAACTTCCTAACTGTCAGAGTGGCTGAGCAGTGGAACAGACTGCCTCGGGAGGTGGTGGATGCTCCTTCGCTGGACGTTTTCAAGCGGAGGCCGGACGACCATCTTTTCGGGTATGTTGTAGGGCTGTCTTTTGGCTATGCTCCTGCAGAGTGCAGGGGGTTGGACTAGATGACCTGCAAGGTCCCTTCCGACTCTGACATTCTGTGATTCTACACATTGCCCCTCAACTGCACATACTGGGAGGGAGGCTCAGGGGCACCCAGCATGCTCTCCCTATGTCTGGTTGCCAAGCTCCTAACATACACTGTCCTAATGACTGAAAGGGGCTGATAGCCCAGCCAGTGTCAGGGAGCAACTGGCCCCTAAGAAGAAGACAAAAACCCTCCAGCCTTCCCCTCCCGCCGCTGGAGCCTGGGCGGCTGCCACCTGATCAGCAGGCCTGGGCCGCCCTCTAGCGGGGGAAATGGCCTCCTGTCTTTTGCAGAAAAAAGAAAGAAGACAGACATCCAGCAACTTCTGGCCACCCTGTACCCTTTTCAAGGCAAGAGGCGTTCAGAGGTGGTTTGCCACGGCCTGCCTCTGAGTCAGTAAAAACAAGACCTGGAGCTGACTGTGGCTCCGATCATGAGCTCCTCATTGCAAAATTCAGACTTAAACTGAAGGAAGTTGGAGAAACCACAAGGCCCCTCAGGTTTGACCAAGGTAGCATCCCTGATGAATAGACAATGGAGGTGAGGAACAGGTTTAAGGGACTAGATTTGATAGACAGAGTGCCTGAAGAACTATGGCTGGAGGTTTGTGACATTGTACAGGAGGCAGCAATCACCACCATCCCAAAGAAAAAGAAATGCAAGAAAGCAAAGTGGCTGTCTGATGAGGCTTTACAAAATAGCAGAGGAAAGACGGGAAGTGAAAAGGCAAAGGTGAAAAGGAAAGATTTACCCAACTGAATGCAGATTTCCAGAGAAGAGCAAGGAGAGATAAGGAGGCTTTCCGGAATGAACAGTGCAAAGTAATAGAGGAAAACAATACAATGGGAAGGACTAGAGATCTCTTCAAGAAAACTGGAGAAATCAAGGGAATGTTCTGTGCAAAGCTGGCCATGATAAAGGACAAAAACAGTAGGGACCTAACAGAAGCAGAAGAGATTAGGAAGATATGGCAAGAATACACAGAAGAACTATAAAAGAAGGACCTCAATGTCCTTGACAACCATGACAGTGTAATCACTAGGGAGGGGCACAGACATGAACCCCGAACCAAAATCCAGCCCAAACATCACCTTTTTTAGAGCTTGGATGGACTGGCTCAAAGGTCACATGTTCAGAAGCTCAAGCACCCAATTTTCCTGCACTCAGCTTGAAAGCATTTGGATACTTTCACAAAAGAAACCCCACCCCCGCCATTTTGTGTGGAAAAGTGGGTGTGGGTGGCAATGCTCCCTCTAAGCCATGGAGTCTTGTGAGCAAAAATTCTAGTTTGTAAGTTACTGGTATTAAAGTTGTGAACAAGCGATTTGGCTACTGCATCAGTTCGTTTGCTCTGGAGCTATCCTTCCTGAGCAAAGACAAAAATGTGTGAGCCGGAGGCCAAAAAACTGTGAGCTAGCTCACACTAACTCAGCTTAGAGGGAACACTCGTGGGTGGGATTTTTCGGCCTTTGAGTGACCAGTGCCAGGCACCAGAGGCTGACAGGCATCTTCGATTTCCAATTGGAGATGTCCATCCTTCTCCCTTGGAATGGGAGGGGTGTGCATATCGTGGGAACTCTGGATCGTAGGAACTCTGTTGATGTGATTTACCTGGATTTCAGTAAAGCTTTTGATAAGGTGCCCCATGACATTCTGATGGGCAAACTGGAAGACTGCGGACTGGACTACAGGACCGTTCGGTGGATAGGGGACTGGTTAGAGGATCGCGCCCAAAGAGTGGTGGTCAGTGGCGTTTCATCAGATTGGAGGGAGGTGTCCAGTGGGATGCTGCAGGGCTCGGTTTTGGGCCCGGTACTTTTCAATATTTTTATCAGTGATCTGGATGAAGGGGTAGAAGGGCTACTCATTAAATTTGCTGATGATACCAAACTGGGAGGAGTAGCAAACACCCAAGAAGACAGAGTTAACATTCAACCAGCCCTGAATACTCTGGAGAAGTGGGGCAGTTGCAGACAGGATGCGATTCAACCAAGATAAATGCACAGCACTACATCCAGGCCACACAAACCTCAAGCACAAATACTGGATGCGGGAGACGATTCTGGGGAGTCGTGTGTGCGAAAGAGATCTTGGGGTAAGAGTGGAAGATCTCGCCTCACTAACCTGTTAGTGTTCTTTGAGGGAGAAAACAAACATGTGGACAAGGGGGACCCAATAGGTGTTGTTTACCTTGACTTCCAGAAAGCTTTTGATAAGGTTCCTCATCAAAGGCTCCTAAGTAAGCTCAATAGTCATGGGATAAAAGGACAAGTCCTCTTGTGGATCAAAAACTGGCTATTTAAAGGACTAATCTCTGCCGGTATTTTTTAATCTCAAATTCTGTATAAACTGTTTGCTCCGTCGTCCCTCTCTTCAATGCTCAGAACCCCCTACACAAGAGCTGCCGTGTGAGAAGGGCCGGGGTTAGGAAAGACTCGCTAGCCGGCAAAGGAGGGGCTAAGCCGCGGACACCCAGCAAGGCCCCGCCCCACCCGACCGGCGATCCGCCCCGCTTCCCGCGCCCAGGCGGAGCCCAACCCCGGCGGCTGCACCGCCCCGCCTCGCCCCGCCCCGCGGCGGCCGGCGGGAGACACGCACGGACACCCCCCCCCCCCCCATCCCGTCTGCGGAGCGGCCCCGGAGGCGACGCTGCCCGTGCCTGCTTCGGCAGGGGGTCTGCCTGCCTGCGACCGGCTGCTGGACGTGCCTCGACGGCCATGCCCCGGCGGCGCCTCCTCCGCCTCCTGGGACCCCTGCTGCTCCCGCTCGACCTTGAAGGTAAGTCAGGTGCACCCCCCCCCCCAACCCCCCGGGGCCGGCCTCCGGCGTGCAGGCAGCGAGGGAGGGAGGGAGGGAGCCGGAGCGCCGGCGAGGAGGAGCCCCTTCGTGGACGCCCGGGGAGACCCTCGGCAGAGGAAGCCGGCGCCTGCCTGGGCCGGAAAGGTGCGAAGGCATGCCCGGACGGAGGGAGCGAGGGAAGCCGCAGCGATGCCTCCTCGGAGCCCCCTGGAGTCTTGTTGTCTGGGCAAGAACCCGGCTTGGGGGGGGGGGGCGGGGGAGGGAGCGCCTGGCATGGAAGTCCTGAGCCAGCGGTCTGGCGGCTGCTGCAGGAACCTTGAGTTTGCTCGGGGGCTGAAGTCTGTGAACAGCTATGCTGACTGGGTGAACTTGAGCAGATCAGGAGAGGGAGGGCAGCAAGGGTTGCCTCAGTGCTCAGTTCCTGTGGCCCTTTCCGACACGCCCAGCCCAGGGGAATGTGGGTCGCCACTTTGGGGTCAGGAAGCAGGTTTTCTCCAGGCTGGTTTGGCCGGGGATCCTGGAGGGTTCCCCCCCCCCCATCATCTGGGCACGGAGCAGGGGTCCCTGGGGGAGTGCGAGGGGGAGGTATTTGTGAATTTCCTGCATTGTGTGCAAGGGGTTGGCCTGGGCGACCCCGGAGGTCCCTTCCAACTCCAGGATCCTCTGATTCTAATCTGAACACCTGTCTTTAAAGGGGGAGGGAGGCCAGACTTGGCCGAAGAAATGCAACAATGCAGGGGGTGAGTGCGTGGTTTCTAGCCCTTCCTTTCCTTTCCCCCCAGCCTTGCGGAACCCCAGGTGAGCTTCAAAGGCACTGCCGGAGGACGAGGAGGGAGGGGCAAAGCAGCCCAACGCTGGGGCAACACAACCCCCCCACACACACACCCTTCCTCCTCCCCTTGCCCCCAAGCAAGGGCTCAGTACTCACCAGTCCAGATTTAGCAGGCTTCCTTTGATAATTTACCCAAAGAAGTCAGCCTCTGGTTGGAGGGAGGAGAAGTCCACCTGAAGGGTGAGCTCTGATTTGGGGTGACTGTGGGAGATCAGAGTCCCCCCCCTCATTCTCCGCCCCCCCCCCCCTTCAGTCTAGGCTTCTTAGCTCTCGGTTCCGGGTGTTTGCTCCTTGTAGCCGCCTGGCAGACACTTCAAAGTGTAGCTTTTGAGTCACCTCAGTTAATCCCAGCTAAAAGTTTCCTTCATGTCTGGGCACAGGGCATGGTAAGCTCAACTGCAAGGCGAAGGAAGCCCGAGGGTAAGTGGCACGAGAGCAGAACCCAACCCTGTCAGTGGCGGCGGCGCTGGGGCTGAAGTCAGGAAATATTAATCCCCTCTTCCCCAGTTCAAAATTTTAAGCAAGGTTGGCTCCTGTACCGGCTCAAGGTACAATTCTGTTGCCAGAGATGAGGAGTTTAGACCAAGGCTTGTGGATAAACGGGGAGGGACATGGGAAAGTTAGGTGGGGGGGGAAGAGAGAAATTACTAAGAAAAGAGTAGAAGAGAGAGAGAGAGAGAGAGAGTGAGTAAAGATCCGGGAGGGAAAGGTTGTTTTCTTTTGCTGCAGCACACTTACTATGGCTCTACTTCAGCCTTCCAGAAACGGTCAATAGAGTGCCTCTGACTGTGCTCAAACTTTCCCAAGAACAAAAGAACCTCAGAAGAGCCCTGCTGGGTCAGGCCAGTGAGGGTCCATCCAGTCCAGCATCCCGTCTCACACAGTGGCCTCAACCAGTTCCTCTGGAGGGCCAGCAGACAGGGCAGAGAGGCCAAGGCCTTCCCCTGAGGAGAACACCAGAAGAGCCCTGCTGGGTCAGACTAGGGAGGGTCCATCTAGTCAAGCATCCCATCTCACACAGTGGCCAACCAGTTCCTCTGGAGGGCCAACAACAGGGCAGAGAGGCCGAGGCCTACATCAGAAGAGCCCTGCTGGATCAGATCAGGGAGGGTCCATCCAGTCCAGCCTCTTGTCTCACACACTGGCCAGCCAGTTCCTCTGGAGGGCCAGCAACAGGGCAAGAGAGGACAAGGCCTTCCCCTGAGAAGAACCTCAGAAGAGCCCTGCTGGGTCAGACCAGTGAGGGTCCATCTAGTCCAGCATCCCGTCTCACACAGTGGCCAACCAATTCCTCTGGAGGCCAGCAACAGGGCAGAGAGGCCGAGGCCATCCTCTGATGTTGCCTCCTCCTGGCTCTGGGATTCAGAGATGTTAGGCTGTGGTCACACGGTCATTTTGATCGGGTTTCACCGCTGTTCGCTCTCACATTTAAAATTGCTGATCAGATGGCCATTCAAAACACCTTGAAACGGGCCTGGAAGTGAACTGGGGGCCAGCAGAGGCTGAAGAAGGTGGGAGTGATACGGGCCCAGTGACCCCACATCCTGGCTGCCACATTCCGTACCAGGGGCCGTTTGATTTGCATGGATCCCCCCCCCAACATTTCTCAGCCGTCCATTGTTTAGCTGGTGTCCTGCCCAGGGAACTGAAGAGACTCTTGAGAGCCAGTGCGGTGTGTTAAATTAGAGGGTCAGATTAGGAACTGGGAATGTTGGGTTTGAATCCCTGGTCTGTTATGATTTTTTTTTTTAACAAATAATTTTATTATTTTCTGTTACAGTAACCGTAACGTTTTACATGCAAGAATAGTTGAGAAAATTCTAACAATGATTACGAATGAAATAAAACCTTACAAAACAGTTTGAGATACTAATTTGTCATAAACAAATGCTTTGAAAGAATAACAAACTCCGGTAATGTTTATTTTTAGGGATGACCCCCCCCCCCGCCCCCCAACGAGATATCCTACCACTGGGGAACCAAGCCACTTGGTAACTTTCTATATTTGTCATTAGCTTTTGAGAAGATATTTTACCATAGACAAAATGTTCCCAAACTTTGTTTTGCCAACTCTTTATAGTAGGGCCGGATTTGCCTTTCCATTTTTGTGCTCTCGTTCTTCTAGCAATCGCTACTAAGGTCATTATTAACAATGTTTTTGTTTTATTCCCAGATGGATCCAGCCAAACAACTTTCGGTCGAAAAGATAAATTAATCCCAGTAATAGCATAAATTTGTATTATAACTTGTGTCCAAAACTGTTTTATTAAAGGACAGTACCACCAACAATGTATATAATCTGCAATTTTCCCGACAGAATTTACAAACAGCAGGGTTTATTCTATGTAACCTTGTAGGAGGCATATACCAACCATTCAAAACTTTAGAAGTATTGAATTTAATAGTAAAAATCGTAGAGGTAGCATTAGGCAAATTCCTAACCTTTTCCCAATCTTTATCTTGTAGTCAGTCCTGGCAGTCCATTTTCCAAAGAGACTGAGATGGTTATGAATTTTGCAGGGTGGCCGAGGGCCGGCCTCTCAGCCTCGCCTCCCTCACAAAGCTGTTGTGAAAAGAAAAAAGGGAGCGAGGAGAATTGTGTCTGCCCCCTGATCTCTTCGGTGGAGAGATGGGATAATAGGGCAGCCAGAAGGGCCCCGGGGAATCAGCGGTTCAGGCGGCCGCTTTCCTCTTGGGGAGGGGAGGGGCGAGATGGGGGGTCATTGTGATCTCTCTCACATGACAATATTTGCCTTTTACAGATACAGGTGCGGCCAGCGAGCGGTGGAACCTTTCCATTTGGTTGTTCGTCATCGTGGTGCCTTTTCTCACCTGAATCTATTCCAAGGCCGAGTTGAGCTCGCAGATGCCAGGAATTCCAGTGCTGTTGTAACCAACTCTCCCTCTAAGCTGTGGAGTCTTGTGAGCAAACAATCTACTTTGTGAGCTCCTGGCATTAAAGTTGTGAGTGGGCGATTTGGCGGCTGCATAAATCAGTTTGCTCTGGAGCCATCCCTTCCTGAGCGAAGACGAAAATGTGTGAGCCGGAGGCTAAAAAACTGTGAGCTAGCTCACACTAACTCAGCTTAGAGAGGACACTGTTCCCACCAGCCCCCTCTCCTTCAAGATCGGGCAGAGGAATGGGGTCACTGGGTGCATCATGGGAACCTTTGCTGAACTGCATAACATCACGAGAGGGGGGAATGAGGAGCAGATGCCAGCATCTTCCGGAAGGTTCCTGAGAAGACGACCTTTGATTGGATGAGAGAGACCACTTGATTCTAGCAGGCAAAGAGCTATAATTGAGCGCTATAGAATAGTAAGAGGTGCGAGGTGGTGTGCTCATACTATGCAAAGCTATGCGCAATGGGGCAAATGCTTTCCTGCTATGGGAGAGTTGCCGTCTGCAACTCAGGGATGAGATGTATTAGACCAGGGGTGGGCAAACTGTGGCTATTTGTATTTTTATAACAACTTCTTTTGATAGCTTGACCCTCATCTATCACAGCCATATCTCGTGTTGAGTCTCCCCTTCTTGTTTTTCCTGGTTTCCCATTTTCCTGCCTCTGCATGGCGACCCTGGACCTCCTTGGTGGTCTCCCATCCAAGTTCTAACCAAGGCCGACCCTGCTTAGCTTCCGAGATCTGAGGAGATCAGGCCAGCCTGGGCCATCTGGGTCAAGGCAGATGTCCAGCAGTGGGTTTGCTGTTGCCTGCCTCTGCATAGCAACCCTGGACTTCCTCGGTAGTCTCCCGCACCCAAAGAGTAGCTGGGAGTGACCCTGCTTCGCTTCTGCGCTCTGACGAGATTGGGCTGGGCTGGGCTATCCAGGCACCAGGCAAACCTCTCGAGGGAGAGGGTTTCCATCCAAGGGGCACCACCCCAGAGAAGGCCCTGGCCCGGTCTCCGGCCACCTGATCTGGGTGTGAAAGGCATGCCTGCCCCCCTCTGTTTCTGCCTTGATGGGCCTCCCCTGAAGTTCCAGCCGAGCGTACATGGGGGAAGATGACCCTTGAAGTATCACATCCCCAGGGCCTTGACGGTGGCTGTTGGCGTCCTTTTCGAGGGGAGATCAGAAGCAAATTGGCAGCCAGGGAAGCTCTTGTAAGGCGGAGGTGGTGATCTCTGCGGCCCTCTGCAGGCCTCGGGGGAGCAGCTGCATTTGGCCCCCACTGCCGCTCCGAGGGCAGCACCACGCAGAGGGTGTTGCCAGCGTCCAGCCTGGATGGGGGCCGGGGGCTCAGTCCGAAGGGTGGGACAAGGCAGGACGGGTCACACCCTCTCTCATTCAAGGCCAGCCTCATAGGATCCTCCCCTCAGTGGTCAAGGGCTCCAGTGGGACTGCAGCCCCCCCACAACAGGCAGCCACTGATGTCCTCTGCTGGCCCCATTCCCCACCAGCAGTGCCCCGTCGGTGTCTTGGCGCTTCAGCTCCTTGGTCTCCTTCATCCAGCCCATCCTGCCCCGGTACCCCTTCCCACCGACTCTCCTGGGCTGTGGCACCAAGAAGGGGGGATTCGTAGGCCTTCGTTCATCAGCCCAGGCTTTGCGTGGCTTATTTACATATTCATTTAGAAAGTTTCTATGCCACCTTTGCGCCCAAGTAGGGCCCCTAAGTAACTGCAGTCCCGTTCCCTTTGTCCCAATCTCGGCCTTCCTGATTTCGTCAAAATAAACATTGACCACACAATATAATCTGACATCAAAACAGTCACAGAGGGAGCAAAATCCAGCAGAAGGTGGCATGAAAGAGTTTACACGCGGGGAAGGATCTGGGAAGAGAAGAATGGTTTTATGTGATGATGGAGGAGGAGATTGGATTTATACCCCACCCTTCACTCGGAGTCTCGGAGCAGCTTACAAACTCCTTTCCCTTCCTCTCCCCACGACAGACACCCTGTGAAGAAAGTGGGGCTGGGAGAGCTCTGACTGAGAACTGCTCTTGAGAGAACAGCTCTGAGAGAGAACTGTGACTGATCCAAGGTCTCCCAGCTGGCTGCAAGTGGAGGAAGAGTGGGGAATCAAACCCGGTTCTCCAGATTCAAGTCTGCCACTCTTTAACCACCACACCAAAGTGGCATCTCTGAGATGCCCAGAGTTCAAGAGTAAGCCCCAGGTGGAGAGGCGTGGGGAAGGGTCTCCATACCTGAGGTGCCACCTCAGAGATGGCCCTGTCCCTGGCAGCGCATCCCCTTGCCTCCAGAGGAGGGGCAGCAGTCAGGCAGGTTCCTACAGCCAGGGCAGTCCGTTGGGGTCTCTAGTCCCAGACAATTTACGAGAACAGAGCAAGTTCCCCAAACTTCTGGACACTGTGGTGCAGCAGGCCCTTCTGGCCTTGGACTGGGATGTGATTTTTGAAAGAATCAGCTCCCCTCCCCCCAATAATTTTTTGCAGGGTTTCAAACTTCCCCTTAGGATGCAAGGTCTGGGTTCGATCCCAAGGACCACGAAACAGATGCCACAGTCAGTGGCAGAGATCCTGTGAGATGCTGACACTGGTGTCCAGCCCAGCTTCTCAGACCCAGGGCCTCATCTGAGCAGCACCTCTGGCACAATCCCCCCCCATGCCCCATCCGCAGCCCTCTCTCTCTCTCTCTTCCCCCCCCCTCCGCTCTTATTTTAGCTACGTATATACATTTTCACCACCAGATGGCACCCTTCAACGTCTGGCGGCCCCAACATGACCCACTTCTTAAAAGAAGATAGATCCAGATGGGTAGCAGCCCTGTGGGTCTGAAGCAGCAGAACGGAATTTGAGTCCAGTGACACCTTTAGGAACAAGAAAGCTTTATTCTGGGCACACGAAACCCAGAATAAAACTTGGTTGGTGCCACTGGGCTCAAACTTTGTTCTTCTAAAAAGAAGCTCTGTCTTTTCCCATATGTTCTTGCTCAGGAATTAGAGTCCCAGGGAGAGCCCCCCCCCCCCCCCCAATCAAAGAAGCTCATCTGCTGCATACACCAGAGCGGGCCTTTTGGAGTTCAAACTGGGTATAAAGAAATAGCTGGATAAAGAAATTCCGGTGGGGTCGCTGAGTTGGTCTGAAGCAATAGAACAAAGGCTGGGTCCAGGGGCACCTTTAAGACCAACAAATTTTAATTCTGGATATAAGCTTTCATGTGCAGGCACACTTCCTCAGATACACTGAAACAGATTTCACTGTATCTTAAGAAGTGCGCATGCACACAAAAGCTTATCTCAAGAAGTGTGCATGCACATGAAAGCTTCTACCCAGAATTAAACTTTCTTGGTCTTAAAGGTGCCCCTGGACGCAAACTTTGAATAACTAAATGGATTTATAAGGAGGTGCGACCAATTCACAGAGGAGGAAAAGGTCCACCGATGCCCACGGTGATTAAATGGAACCTCCATGTACAGAAGCAACTCACTAGAGAAGAAGAGATTGGATTTATACACCTGGCCTTCACTACCTGAAGGAGTCTCAGAGCGGCTTACAGTCCCCTTTCCCTTCCCACAACAGACACCCTGACAGGTGGGTGGGGCTGAGAGAGTTCTGAGACAACTGTCTTTAAGATAACAGCTCTGAGAGAACTGTGACTGACCCAAGGTCACACCAGCAGGAGTGGGGAATCAAACCCGGTTCTCCCAGATTAGAGTCCGCGCTCCTAACCACAACACCAAACTGGCAACAGCAGAGACAGGATTTGGCCTCCGAGCCTTCCAGCTGTCCAGTGCGGGAAACGGGAGTTAAATGGAAGACACTCCAAGATAGGAAAGAGAGAGGAGGATTAGGGGTACCAAACTGGGAGACATATGGAACAGCTGCTGCCCTTATATGGATAAGAGACTGGATTAAATTGGAGAACCAGAGAGTGCTGACCTTAGAGGGACATGACCTCTATATGGGATGGCACGCTTATGTATGGTACGACAAATTTAAAATACACTCCATCTTTCGTACTCATACGTTAAGAGCAGCCTTACTAAAAATTTGGATTAAAACTAGAGAAAAATTTTATTACAAGGTACCAAGATGGGTATCCCCACTGGAGGCTTTCACAAAGCCGTCGTTACTGAAACAAAGTCACTTAACAACCTATGCAGATCTTTTAGATAAAAAGGGAAACCTTAAAGCAGAAACACTTTTGAAAGAACAATCAATAGTTGAATTATCCTGGTGGGAGAATATTCAACTACATTCTAGATATAATGAAGATAAGAAAGTTGGGTTTTTTGATAACTTAAATGAGTTAGATCAAATTTGGATAAATAATGAAGAAAAATTAATTAAGAAGTTATATAATCTACTAATTAACTATAAAATGCAGGAAGAAATAATAAACTCAAACATGATTAAATGGATGAAGGATTTTGGCTATTCTATTGATACGGATAGATGGTCAAAAATTTGGAGTTCACTTAAATATCTGAAGGTGACAGGATATAAAGAAAACATATATAAGATCTTTCATCGCTGGTATTGGCCCCCCGACAGGTTAAGTAAATGCTACAAAAATGTTCCGAATATATGCTGGTTATGCAGAACTGAAATTGGATCTTTCTTCCACATGTGGTGGAGGTGTAAAAAAATGCAAAAATACTGGGAAATGGTAGGCAAATGGATATGTGAAATTTTCGACTTTGAACTACCTTTCAAACCTGAAATCTTTCTGTTAAACATGGTTCCGGAAAACATAAATAAAAGAGACCAGAAACTGTTGGCGTATATACTGACGGCAGTGCGAATTTTAAGAGCAAAAAACTGGAAAAAATCTACGCTTCCGGGTAAAATGGACTTATTATATAAACTTCTAGATTGGGCTGAAATGGACAGGCTGAGCTATTTGTGTAATATGAATAACAAAACTGACCCAATGTTGGTGTGGTCCAAAATGTATTTGCAATTATAATGTTTTCCCTTTGTTGAGCTCTGTATACCAAAAATGTTATTACTAACTGATCATATTGAAAAATTTAATAAAATATTTTTTTTTTTAAAAAAAAGACCGTATCCTAAATTCTTCCCAGGAGAGAGTTGGGGCTGGTTCAGTCCAAGCCATGACACCCACATTTGTGGCCTGTTCAGCAACTATGATGCTGCTGCAAGAAATGTATTCAAGGTAGTACATTTTTTCACGTTTTCATCATCAGCTCAAAAAATAACAACTTTACATCTGCTAGCATAACTGAGACACCAGCACTAGGAGCGAAGCAGTTGAAGTTCTTCGGAACCCGTCTGGGAAAGGGCGCGGAAGAGGGGCCAGTCCTAAGGGCTGCTGTCCAGGGAAACAGAGTCCTCCTTTTGGGCCTGCAAAGGAATTAGCCTGGCGCAGTGGAAGAGTAGTCTAGAGAACTGGGCTTGATTCCCCTCTCCTCCTTCCTGGGCAGCCCGCTGGGTGACCTTCTGCCAGTCACGGTTTCTCGCCAAACTTCCTCAGCCCCACTGATCTCACAAGGTGCCTGTTGTGGGGAGAGGAAGGGAAAGGCGATCTTAAGCCACTCTGAGACTCCTTCGGGTAGAGAAAAACGGGGTATAAAAACCAACTCCTCTTCTTCTTTTATCTCACTCAAGGCCTTCTCCTGCCTCTGACTGCTAATGGCCCCCTAGAATTGCCAGGTTCCCCCAGTGGCCAGATTCAGGCTGGGAAACTCCTGGAGATTTGGGGGTGGAGCCTGGAGAGGACAGTGGCCTCAGTGGGGTACAATGCCACAGAGCTCACCCCCCAAAAAACATCTGTTTTCTCCAGGGGAACTGGTCTCTGTAATCTGGAGATGAACTGTAATCCCAGGGGATCCCCAGGTCCCACCTGGAGGCTGGCATCCCTGTGCATGGCCACACCTACTTTTGACCTAAGGATGGAACTCATGCCAGTTTGGCGTAGTGGTTAAGTGCGTGGACTCTAATCTGGGAGAACCAGGTTTCATTCCCACGCCTCCACTTGCACCTGCTGGATGACCTTGGGCAAGCCGTAGTTCTGGCACAGCTGTTCTTGAGAAAGACCAGCTTCTGTCAGAGCTCTCTCAGCCTCGCCTACCTCCCAGGGTGTCTGTTGCGGGGAGGGGGAAGGGAAAGGAGTTTGTAAGCCACTCCCTTGGGTAGTGAAGGGCAGGATATAAATCCAAACTCTTCTTCTTCACTGCCAGGAGCAGAAACTGCCAAACGTGTGGCTAGACCATGTAGGGTAGCCAGGTCTGGGTTGGGAAATACCCGGAGATTTGGGGGGTGGATCTTGAGGAGAGGGGGTTGGGTAGGGTAGGGACCTCAGTGGGGTATAATGTCATAGAGTCCCTCCTCCAAAGCAGCCATTTTCTCCAGGGGAACTGATCTCTCTAGTCTGGAGATCAGTTATCAGAGTGGGAGAGCTCCAGCCACCACCTGGAGACAAACAGCCCTAAGGCCGAGGTCCAGAAAAGGCGCCTGCAGAGAGCTCAAAAGCCAGTCCGTGTCCATCTGCCACAAACTCTTTGTGCGTCACACAGCCAGAATGGTAAATCTGGCCAAAATCAGCCTCTGGAGAACTCTGGAGAATGGCAGGGCAAATTCCTACTTCTAGTACAATGGAAGTACTCGACGTGGGAAGTGGCCCTGTCATTTAGATAGTTAGTAGGGCCTACTTTGTGTCTACTGTTGGGGAAACAAGGGGGGCCGGAACACGGTGAGGATCAGGAAGTGAAACTGCCAACTGTGCTCATGATTCCCCAGGAGCTCTTTGGGGGCAAAGCCTGGGCGGGGGGAGCTGACACTTTGCTGCCCCCCCCCCACTCAAGGACTCTCCCAAATCTCCATGGGGAGACTAAGTCAGTTCCTAGAGCACCGCGGGACACTCCCTCCCCCATTTTTCTCCTGCTGCTCTCTGGATTGACGGCAGGCAACAGAGGGCAGGCCTGGGAGTTCCCCTCCCCCCCCCAAAAAAACCACCCTGGCAACCCAAATTTCTTGTCTGTCCCGGTCAGTCTTGTCTCCCTCTGACTGGCAGCAGCTCTCCAGGGTCTCAGGAGGAGGTAAGAACATCAGAGCATCAGAGGAGCCCATGCTGGGTCAGGCCAGTGGCCCCTCCAGTCCAACACTCTGGGTCACACAGTGGCCAAAAACACCAGGGGCCCTCAGGAGGTCTACCAGCGGGGCCAGGACACCAAAAGCCCTCCCACTTGTGCCCCCCCAGCACCAAGAATACAGAGCATCACTTGCCCCAGACAGAAGAATATGGCAGAAGCCGTGCTGGGTCAGGCCAATGGCCCCTCCAGTCCAACACTTCGTGTCACACAGTGGCCAAAGCCCATGATCCATCAGGAGGTCCAGCAGTGGGGCCAGAACCCCAGAAGCCCTCTTATTCTTGCCCCCCAAGCACCAAGAATACAGAGCAGCCCTTGCCCCAGACTGAGAGTTCCCATCTATACCTTGTGGCTGAGAGCCACGGATGGACTCCACCAGCCACTCCATGTGTGTATCCAATGCCCTCTTGAAGCTGTCTATGCTTGTAGCCGCCACCAGTTCCTGCGGCAGTGAATTCCAGAGTAGAGGTGTGATAGATAAATACATAAATAAATATTCATGACTCTCTGGGTGAAGAAGTATGTCTTTTATCTCACGGAGTTCTTTCAACAGGAGATGCTACCTGGGATTGAACTGATGACTTTCAATATGCAGGGCAGATGGTTCCCCCAATTTTGATTGATCTTTTTTTTGCCATGGAAGTTTGCTGCTAGGCATGAGTTAAATGGAACCTCCATATACTGAAGAAGTATACCTCTGAGTGCTAGATGCAGCCAGGAACAGATACCAGAAGGTTGCCACCCTGCTTGTGAGCTTTCCAGAGGCCTCTAGCTGGACTCAGGATGCTGGCCTGAAAAGGCCCTCGATCTGACAACAGGTTGGAGGCAGGAAGAAAGAAGAGATTGGATTTATACCCCGCCCTCCACTCCCCAAGGGAGTCTCAGAGCAGCTTACACACTCCTTTCCCTTCCCCTCCCCACAACAGACACCCTGCGAGGTCTGAGAGAGCTCTGACACCCTGCGAGGTCTGAGAGAGCTCTGACAGAAACTGCCCTTGAGAGAACAGCTCTGAAAGAACTTGTGACTGACCCCAAAGTCATACTAGCAGCTGCAAGTGGAAGAGTGGGGAATCAAACCCGGCTCTCCCAGATTAGAGTCCGCGCACTTAACCACTACACCCAACTGGCTCTCAAGAGAGGCAGGCCCCCACCAGGCTGGAGGAAAACCGACTTGCCCCCAGCAGGCTATTTGGGGAGTCAGCAGTATATCCCCCATCAAGGAAAAGGACATGATGCTGACCGAGGCCGAAGCAGGTGTTTCTCGTGAGGGCCTGCAGTGGGAGGGAAGGGAAGTGAGACCAAGCTGACGAGACTGCAGGGGCTGAAAAGGAAACTGCTGTGGTTGGGGGCTGTGGTCTGGGGGGGGGGGTGCGAAGTGCCGACCTGATGACTCTGCCGGAAGAGACCAGCGTTGCCGAGCAGGATCCCAGCTGATGGGCAAAGGTGGACAGTGCCGGAGAAGGAGCAGGGATGGAGGCCGCGGGCCTTTGGTGGGTGGCGCTGCTGCTGGTTCTCTGGTCCTCAGGAGAGCTTTCCCCAAAGGCAGGCCAAAATCTGACTTGTCTTCGAGACACCCAAAGGGGACTTGAGAGGGCCAAAGCTTTGCCTCACTGATGAAGCCAGACCGTTGTGATGGGCAGAGTGAATCCGTGATGGTTCCTGACGCTCAGGAAGAAATCGATCCTGGAATCAGGAGGCGTCCAAAGCTGTGTTCCCTCTAAGCTGAGTTAGTGTGAGCTAGCTCACAGTTTTTTAGCCTCTGGCTCACACATTTTTGTCTTAGCTCAGGAAGAATGGCTCCAGAGTAAACTAATTTATGCAGCAGCCAAATCGCTCTCTCACAACTTTAATGCCAGTAGCTGTGAGTTAATGCTGCCATCTCCTGCCCAGGAGGTGGGATGAGTGAACCCTTGACGTCAGGTCTATGAAATGTTATGTTATACTTCTCATGGCATGCTTACCACTCTCCGAGCTGCTCTGACCTTCGGGGACTGCTGGTGCCTGCCCATGTATCTCTTCTCCTGACTATAATTCTTCCCACTTTTTCCCTGAGAACAGTAAACCAGTATTTTGAGCGCCTTTTCTTTGGCTTGGTGATTGCTTGCAATTCCTTACCAGACCCCTTTTTGAATTCTGTATAACTGTCCTGCTTGAGGCTGTGTCAGTCATTATTAACACAAGAAGTGCAGATGACCACAGCAGCAGACCTTTCTCAACAAAGACTTCCTTCTCTAGGACACTTGTGGTTGACTGACTCTGTAGGGCTCTCACAGTAGCTCACAAAGCAAAGTTTTTGCTCACAAGACTATACAGCTTAGAGGGACTGTTGGTCCCAAGAAAAAGCACTTGTTGTGGCCTAACTGCAAGATTTTGCCGCTTGGTGAAATCTTGCAGTTGGCCTATGACAAATCCTTGGCTCTTGGGGCCTACGGAGGGTGGGTCTTCATTGTCTTCACAGAAATGCCTATTTTGCCATTTTCCCCCTTTCTGTTTACATTCAGGGACTGCAAATAATCCAGCACCGAATCCTCTTCGCCATTGAGTGAACGGCATCCTGGGAGGGTCGGTCTCGCTGCCTGTATTCATCAGCTCGTCCAAAAGGGTGGCCAAAATTGAGTGGAAATTCCAGCCCCCAACTGGTTCCATGCTTGTGATTGCTGAATTCAGAAATGGAAAACTGGAGCAGCCCAACCCTGGCGACCGATTTGGGCAGTGGCTAGAAATGGCAGGCGAGGCCACGCTGAGGATTGCCGGGCTGGAGCTGGGGGACCGGGGCCTCTACGTGGCCCATGTGAGGCTGGCCTCTGCGGTGGTTGAGGACTCCTTTAGCTGCATGCTATACAGTAAGGAATGGCTGAGCTAGGGTTGCCAGCCTCCAGGTGGGGCCTGGGGACCTCCCGCTTTTACAGGTGATCCCCAGCTGACAGAGATCAGCTCCCCTGGAGAAAACGGCTGCTTTGGAGGGTGGACTCTGTGGCTTTGGACCATGCTGAGGCCCCTCCCCTCCCCAAACTCCGCCCTCTCCCGGATCCACCCCCAAAGTCTCCAGGTATTTTCCAGCCCTGACCTGGCAACCCTAGGCTAAGCAGGGAACGGGATCCGCACCATGTTCCTCAGGCAGTTACTTCCAGCTGGAGTGCTCAGATGTGTCCGTTCTTCTCCGCAGGGCCAGTGCCTGAACCACAGATACGCCACCAAGTGAGCTCCAAGCCCACGGAGGGGTGCAACCTGACCCTGCAGTGTCCGGCGTCTGAAAAGGGGGGATTTAACGTCTCCTGGAAAAGGGGGGACCGGCTTTGTGTCCTAGAGAGGAAGGGTCGGGCTGGGACCGGCTCTCTGCCGAGGGGGCGGAGCTCCACGTGTCCTGGCGGCCCGACTCCCCGGACTCCACCCTCACCTGCCTGCTCAGCGACCCCCGGGGTCAGAAGAACGCCTCCCTCGACTTGCCCAGCCTCTGCCCGAGCGAGAGTCAGTCGGATGAGGGGGCCGCCACGGAAGGGAAGGGAAAAGCCAGCCCGGCGCCTCGCCCGCTTCAGCCCGAAGCCTCCCTGCTGGGGCGGGCCTGGGAGGGAGAGATCATTCCCGGGGCTCAGAGAGCTGCTCCCCCCGGGGCCACTCTACCCCCCCCCCCCCGACCGACGGCTTGGCCTGGCGATGGCGCCGGAGAAGGGGATGCCGCCAGAGGGCGCGCCCGCAAGACCCCTCCCGGACGGACGGGGCAAGAGAGTCGGCCCCCCCGCCCCCCCTCGGGCTTCCTTCCAGGATCGGGAGGGGTGTGGTTCCCTCCCTGCTCCCGCCTGACTCCTGCCCCCCTGGGAAACAGCGGGGGTCGCACCGACGGGGAAATGCCCTCGAGGGGTCGTCTCCGCTGGAAGCAGCAGCCCTCCCGCCCCGCCCCGCCCCGCCCGACTCCCGAAGGGCAGTTAGTCTTTTCCAGAGAAACCCCCCCCCCCGCGGGGCCACAGGCGGCAGGACCCCCTCCCCGTCGCGGCCTCGAATCCCAGCCCGTCTGGAAGGGGAGCCGGGCGGGGGCGGGGCCGCGCTCTTTCCGCGAAAGGGGCGGGGGGGGGGCGGGGGAGAAGCGCGCCGGGCGTGGCAGGGGCTGCTGCTGCTGTGCTCTTCGCGTGCGCATCGGGCGCCGCCGTCGGGGCGCGCCTGGCCGTAGAGCGCAGCGCCAGCCGGCCGGGCCATGCTGGTCCCGCGCGCCCTCCTCCTTCTCCTCCTCCTCGGCCTGGGGCTGCTCGTGCTGGACGCCCCCCCGGGTAAGGCGGGCTGGAGACCGGGGAGGGGGGAGGCTGGAGTGCTGGAGCAGGGGCGCCCCTCCCGGCAGAGCTCCCCCTCGAAAGACGGCGCCGGCTGCTTGGCCGGACAGTGGCCCCCCTCCCCCCCCTCCCCTGACTTCTTCGGGCCCAGCTGGGGAGCTGTTTCCGTGCCAGAACTTGAGCCCTTCTCGTGGTTGGTTTTCTTCTCTTTAGTCCGTAAGCCGCCTCGAGCCGGTTCCCGGCCCGGAGAGGCCTCCTCCGCAGACTTCTCTGAATCAGCGGGTGGCCAGACAGAGGGGACGGGGAGTGAGGGGGGCGCCCAGTCCAGTCCAGTCCAGTCCAGTCTGCTGGAGGGAGAGAGACGGAGCAGCATTGCTGCCTCGGCTTGAAACGCGCGATCCACTCTCTTCCCTCCCCCGCCCTTCATGTCATTAACTGCAGGCCCTGGAAGGAAAGCAGCAGCAGAGAGTCCACCCCAGCAGGTGAACGGGATGCTGGGAGGATCCGCCTCGTTCCCTCTGGATTCACCTCCAGCCAAAACAGTGGCCAAGATCGAGTGGTCCTTTCAGAAAGGGCCCGGCCCCAAAGTCCGGATAGCTAAACTCAGGGGTGGGAAACTGGAGCGGCAAAATACCAGCGACGGGCTCCGGCAGCGGCTAGAAATGGCTGGCGAGACCACACTGCGGATCAGGGCCCTGGAGAAGGCGGACAGCGGGGTGTTGAGGGCTCGCGTTCTCTTTGCCTCTAATGAGATTCAGGAGCAGGCCTTCCGCCTCTCTGTCTTTGGTGAGTCTCCCGGCCTCTTCCTCAGGGAGCTCCGCATCGAGATGGCCCCAGTTTGTCCCATTCAGGGGATGTCCTCTGTTGGATTCTCCGGACTGGGCACTGCCCAGGAACCGCAGAGAAACAGAATGCTCAAACACTCAGAGGCAGCAAAGCTCGGGGCTGGGGGTGGCAACAGACTTACAAAGTCACACAGAGTCAGCAGTCAGTTCTAAAAACTAATAAGTAACGTTTCTTAAAGGACATACATGCTGGAGAGGGCAGGTAAGAGCTAGAGAGAGATCACCTATTCTGGCTGACTAGAGGGAGGCATGCCCAGCCTGCATGGTGCAAGAGGGAGATCAAGCCCCTTCTTGATGGCGGGGGAGAGAGAGAGAGAGAGTGAGGGGAGTGAAAGCAGAGGAAACTGCCCCTAAGAGTCGCATTCTGCTTCAAAGGAAAGGATCAGATAGCAGGAAGGAAAGGAGGCTCTGTGTGTCCTGACCTCTCTATCTGCCTCAACTCTCTGGTGCCATCTTCTCCAGCCTGAGGCAGGAGACAGCGCCAAGTCCTCCCCGTCTAGCATCCTCCCAGGAGAATGAACATCTTGATGCCCTTTTTTTCACTTCCCTCTGAGCAGAGCCCCTTCCAGATCCACAGATACGCCACCAAGTGACCTCCAAGACAGCAGAGGGGTGCAACCTGACCCTGCAGTGCCTGGCGTCTGAAAGGGGAGGATTTAACATCTCCTGGAAAAGGGGGAACCGGCTCGGGGCCCTAGAGGAAGGGTCGGGCTGGGACCGGCTCTCTGCCGAGGGGACAGAGCTCCATGTGTCCTGGTGGCCTGACTCCCCGGACTCCCCGGACTCCTCCGTCACCTGCCTGCTCAGCAACCCCCTGGGTCAGAAGAATGCCTCCTTGGACTTGTCCAGCGTCTGCCGGAGTGAAGGTGAGTCGGATGGGGATTCGAATGCAACCGTGTTTGAGACATCAACTTAGGGTTAGTCTTTAGCTTTAGGAAGACAGTAAATTGCCTGCATTAAATTACAATCTTCCCCCTCAGTTGGTGCCTGACTGGGCCAGACTGCCCCCTCCCCCGGGGTCCTTTTGGGGAGTCTCCTGCCCTGAGGAGCCCCAGAGCTGTCGGAGGGCTGATTCGCCCAGCTTTCCTCTTGAGGGCATTTCCCAGTGGGAGTGATACTGATGGCCCCCGAACCCTGTTATTTCCTAGGGCAGGACTTAGACTGGGGCACGGAGCCCCCTGCCCTGGAAAGATGGGGGGGCGGGGGGGGCCTTTTCCCTTTCCCCACCAGGGACCTGGTTCTGATCTCTCTGTGAGGGATCGCTGGCATTCCCTTCTCTGGGGAGGAGGCCTTGAGGTTCCCCGGCCTGAAGAGGCCTTGCGGAGGCCACAGGGATACCAAGTCCTCCTGTGCCATCGCCAGGCAAAGTCACAGTCTCAGGGTGCCACAGATCTGGGGGGGGGGGCAAAGTGGATGGGGGGGGCAGCTCTGAGCCACGGGGATTTCTCCCAAGCCAGCCCCAGTGAGGCCTCTGGGCAGAAGAAGGCGGGAAGCCAGTCTTGCTTCCCTGTTTTCCTTCCGTGGCCCCCTCAGGAGTCCTCCCCGCCTCCCACGTGGCTCTGAGCAGCAGCTGGGAGCAAAGCATCATCCAGCTATCGAGTCTCCCGCCCACCCTCCACGGGGAGCCTCCCCCCCCCCCCAGTGGAATAAATTGTCACGTTCTGCAGCTGGGATCACTATTGTGCCCAGCAAAGGAACAGAGCAGACTGAAGGGCCACAGCTGCTGAGACTTCTTTTGGGGGGAGGGGGAGGGGGGACAGCGGTGCCCTCAGAACCAGCTGGGGGGGGGAGCAGCCCTGCTCCCAGCACCCCCAAAAGCAAGCCACAGCTTCACATGGAAAGGGGTTTTCTTATCTTCACAAGGTTCTTCTCAGATAGTCCCCAGACCCTGCCCCCACCCGTCTCGAAGGGGTGACCTGTGGAACTCCTGGCGACCGCAGCTGCTGCAAAGGGCCACAGCAAAGGAAGGGCTGAAAGGGGGTCCGCGTGAGCCAGGGATGCTCGGGGGCCTGAAGGGAGAGGAAAGGGCTGTGGGTGGGGGCACTGGGGTCCGAGGGGGGAGGGGGGCTGGCGCCAGTGCTGAACCAGAGGGCAGCTCACAATCAGTGGTGAGGGAGGACAGTGGTGGAGACGGAGCAGGGATGGAGGCCCACAGCTTTCAGTGGCTGAACTCTCACTTGGTGCCGAGTGCGAGCGGAGACTTCACTGCACATCAGCTGAGTGCAGACCATCCACAGAAGACAGCGGAGAACTGGGGTCCAGCAGGGCTCTTGGCTCACTTCTGGCCACTTTTGAAACTTGGGGGTGGTGGGGAGTTTCCAAAGATGCTTCTAGAATGACAGAGGAGCGTCTGCTAGTCAAAGGACGAAGGCTGGTCAGTCTTACCATTTGGCACATACAACTTTGGGCGTGGGGCACTCTGGATTGTTGCCCAAAATGCTCCTTCCTTTGCCTGAAACATATTATTGTCTCTTCCCCCTCCCCCAATGATTAAAATGTCAGCACTGGAAGTAATCCAGCAGAGATTCCACCTCCCCAGGTGAACGGGATCCTGGGAGGATCCGTCTGGCTCCCTTTGCCTCCAATGAAAACAGGACTTTCTCGGGTCTCCTTTTCAAGCCATCTGACTGAGGCCGGCCAGCCGTGGGCACCTCTTGCAGCAGCAGCAGCAGGGCTCTCATAAGTCAATTACGTGTTAATTGAGCTAATTATTCTGTGCAGTGTGGGAAAGTACTTCCTTTGGCTGGTGCTGAATCTGGAGGAACACCAGGCGGGGGGAGGGGGCTCAAGAGTCTGTGAGAGGAGGAGACAGCAGGCCCCGTGAGGTGGGGGGGATCCAGGACGGACGGTGGGTCCTTAGCCCACTCGTCAAAGGGGAGGTTGCTTTTTGCCCCATGTGGGTGATGGGGTGTTGGCCAGTGGGCCTGCCTGTCTGTGGCTCCCCCCCTGCCCTGAACCCCCCTCTGTTCCCTTCTCGCCCCCTCCAGGAGCCAGCAGGTGCCTCTCCCGGGTGCGCGTGGCCATGCTGGCTGGGCTCCTGGTGCAGATCCTGGCCGTCGCCTCGCTGAACATCCCGGGGAGGACGGGGCAGAGGCGGGACTGAAGGGCTGCAGGCGCAACGGCTGGGACCGGACATCATCATCGGCGGTGGGCTCTCCGGAGCAAAGAACGGGCCGCGGCACAGATCCTTCCAGAGCGCCCCAGCCATGCGGCATGCTTTGCAGAACTGGGGGGGGGGGGGATACTCGGCATCCATCTTGGCAGGGTTCCCACCATTTCGCACACTTCCTTGTCCAAATGTTTGGGTTCTGTCTGCACAGCTTTTTCTCAAGAAAAGATGGTCAAATGGCGGGGGGGGGGGGAGGATAGCAAGATGCCACTGATGGGACAGGCTGCTCTGCCCAATCCCAGCCTACAGAGGGCAGGCATGAGGCACCAAGAGCAAGTACGCTGAGCCTTTTGGATCCGGACCCCCATCACTCAAGTATGTATCTTTGGGGCCGGTTCCCCATCCAGGCCTGCCTGTCCTTTGCTGATCTACCAGCATGGTGTTTTCCCTCACTGCTGTGGGTCCAGATTGGTTGAGAAAACTCAGCAGGGCCCTCTCTGTTGTGGCACCCAACACTATTAATTCCAGTCCAGAAACTGTGTGATGGTTTGATATGGCCAACCACAATGTCCACTTCTTACATATGGTTTGGTGCCACCTAGAATTGAGCTCCGCCACCCCTCCGGGGGGAAATCCTTTGAAAAGAGGAGGAAATGCTGGCCCGCCCCAAAAGAAATACCAACCTAGGCATCTCAGCAGCTGGAAACTACCCCTCCCCCACATCACTGACTCCAGAGAGCAGAGAAGCTCCAGAGCGTGGCCTCCCTTTTCAGAAGCTGCTCCAGATTTCGCATCCAGGGTCTGGGACTCTCCCAGACGAGAAGGTCTATATCCCAGAGCTGGAAGAACCTCCAAGAGAGGGTCTTCTCTGGTTGCACTTCCTCTGCACATTTACACAGGAGTAAACCCCCCTGAACACAAAAAGGATTGGGACTATAAGAGGGGACCTCTTGCAGCCACGCCTAGCGGACAGCCTACAAACCTTGGGGCTCCCTCCGGCCGGCTTGCTCTTCTTCTCTGCAGCTTCAGTCTCTTCTCGCAAGAATTCTCGGGGCTGCAGCCAATCCAGCCTTTGAGGGGGCGCGTGTGAATCACCCTTCCCGTAATGCCAGAGCAGCTGAGAAATGCACCCCCGGCTGCCAACACTCCCACCAGCCCCCCCCAGTAGCTGCTTTTCCACACGACACATAAAAGTCACTCGCTTTGCTGTGCTTCTCGCAACCAACGATTCTCAATCTTTCTCTTTCCCTCGTACCCAAAAATAGAACTCCACAGCCCTCCCCCATTTTTCACCATAGAGAGCCACAAAAGTTGCATTCTCACCAATCTGTTTTCTCAGCCAATCTGGACCCATGGCAGTGAGGGAAGACACAGCGTTGGTAGATTGGCAAAGAACAGGCAGGCCTGGAATGCAACAAAAGTTGAGAGCCAGTTTGGTGCAGTGGTTAAGTGTGTGGACTCTAATCTGGGAGAACCGGTTTTGATTCCCCACTCCTCCACTTGCACCTGCTGGATGACCTTGGGCAAGCCATAGCTCTGTACCAGCTGTTCTCTCAAGGAAAGTTGTCTCAGAGCTCTCTCAGCCCCACCTACCTCACAGGGTGTCTGTTGTGGGGAGGGGAAGGGAAAGGAGTTTGTAAGCCGCTCTGAGACTCCAGTGAGTGAAGGGCAGGGTATAAATCCAATCTCCTCTTCTTCTTCTTCTATAGGGGGAAGGGGGGGGTCCAAAGCAAAAGGAGGCCAGTATGCAAATAAGCCACCCCCTTTGTCCCCCATCCCCGAAGTAGGAAGACAGAACATGTTCTCATTTGGGAGGGGGGAGCTTCAGGAATAAGGGTATGTTTTAACAGCTGGCTTTTGTATTGCTAATTCATAATGGCTTGTTTTTAATATTGTGGTCCCCAACTGTGGAAACCCATGACTGGAACACCAGACAATCTGCGGCAGAACGTTTCTATAAGTTGTAGGGACCCACATAGCCGCCTATGGTTTTGGGTGGAACCCAGGTTTCTTTCATACTATAAACCTTCCCCTAGTGAGTGTGGAAGCTTTGCATTGGTGGCTGTGAGGTCAGTTCTCTGGGGCACAAGCGGAATAAGAAGAGTAGATTGGATTTCTACCCTGCCCTTCACTACCCGAAGGGGTCTCAGAGCGGCTTACAAACTCCTCTCCCTTCCCCTCCCCACAACAGACACCCTGTGAGGTAGGTGGGGCTGAGAGAGCTCTGACAGAAACTGCTCTTTTTCAAGAACAGCTGTGCCAGAACCCAAGATCATCCAGCAGGTGCAAGTGGAGGAGTGGGGAATCAAACCCGGCTCTCCCAGAGGCAGGAACTGTCTGTTAACCGGAAAGAGGATTCATGTCTTCACAAGCGGGTTCCCAGAAACAGAGCAGCTGCACACAGTCTCCAGGCAAACAAAAGGGGGAAACGAGCCTTTTCCATTTTCTTTAATCCTTCAAAAACAAAGAAGCCTTTGCTTGCTGGCGGAAGACAGTGAGAGAAGGGGGCAGAGGAATATCCTGGGAGGAGGTTCCAAAGTTTTGGCACCCTGGCTAAGAAGACCCTCTCTGGGGTTGCCCCCCCCTTTAGCCTCAGACGGGGAGGGCAGAGTTAATCCCTTGTGGACAAAGGACAGTCCAGTTTGGGCTGCCAAGTGATGAGCTGACAGGATTGGAGGAACCCTGTTAACATTGTTGACCTGGATCTCGTTCAAGCTTCTGACAGGGTTCCCCATGATGTTCTGATGGGTAGACTGGAGGACTGTGGACTGGACTCTAGGAGAGTGAGGTGCAGAGGGAAACTGGCTGGAGAACCGCACCCGAAGAGTAGTGGTCCATGGCATTTCATCCGAATGGAGGGAGGGGTCCAGTGGGGTGCCGCAGCGCTCAGTACTTGTCAGCATTTTTATCAATGGTCTGGATGAGGGCGTGGAGGGACTACTTACTTAGTTTGCAGGTGACACCAAATTGGGAGGAGTAGAGAACGCACGGGAAGATATAAGATTCAACGAGATCTGAACACACTGGAACAGGGGGCGTGTGTGAATAAGATGCAACTTGGCACAGTTCCGCAGGGCCTGTAAGCCAGAGATGTTCCGCCAGGCCTGTGGTCGAGGGCAGCAATGGTTTCCACCGTGCCTGGCCTCTCCCTGTCCTCCTCTTCCTCTTGCCCTTCCTGAAGGGGTAAAGATGGAAACTGGCCTTAGGCGCCATGTTGTAATAGCTGTTGGGAGTCTTTTCATAATTTTAACTATTTATTGATTTGACTGTAATCGACTGAAATGTGATTCACTGCCCTGAGCCCGAAATGTATGGGACGGTGGTCCATAAACTGAATGAATGAAAGAATAAAATAACTGGACAAGGATAACTGCAGACCGTTACCTCTGGGCACACATGCTCGATGGGGGGGACGGACACTTCTGGGTAGCAGTACGGGTGTAAACAAGGGTCTGGGTGGGCTGTAAGTTAAATACAAGCAGCCAGTGTGATGCAGCGGCCAGAAAGGCTTACATAGTCTTGGGCTGTATCAACAGAGGTGTAACATCCAGATCACAAGATGTGATAGTCCCGCTGGACACTGCACTGGCCAGGCTGCACCTGGAGTCTCGTGTTCAGTTCAGGAGGCCTCACTTCAAGAAGGATGTGGACAGAATGGAGCAGGTGCAGAGGAGAGTGAGGAGGATGGTCGGGGGCCTGGAGACCAAGAAGCCCTGCGGGGGAATGGCTGAGGGACTTCTTGGGAATGTTCAGTCTGGAGAAGAGGAGGCTGAGGGGGGGACAGAATGGCTCTCTTGAAGTATCAGAAGAGCTGTATCACTTGGAGAAGGGCAGGGAGCTGTTCCTGTTGGCAGCAGAGGAGAGGACCTGCAATTATGGGTTGAAATTTAAGGGCGGGAACAGGTACCCGGCTGGATATTAGGAGAAACTTTTTGACAGAGTTGTGCCACAGTGAAATCAGCTGCTGAGGGAGGTGGGGAGCTCCCCCTCCCTGGCTATCTTTAAGCAGTGGCTGGACAAATCCTTGTCAGGGATGCTCTCTAGGCTGGTCCTGCATTGAGCAGGGTGTTCGACTAGATGGTCTCTATGACTAGAGATGACTAGATGGTCTCTATGACTAGAGATGTAAAATTGCCAGAAATTTTGAAGCTCGGAAAAAAACCCAGGTTTTTTTCTGGGTTAAAACAGAAAAAACACAGACACAGAGTGTTGGATTGGATGGGCCATTGGCCTGATCCAACATTGGCTTCTCTTATGTTCTTACGTCTGGGGCAAGTCATGCCCTGTCTTCTGGGGTGGGGGGCAACAGTGGGAGGGCTTCTAGTGTCCTGGCCCCACTGCTGGACCTTCTGAGGGCACCTGGTGTTTTTGGCCACTGTGTGACACAGAGTGTTGGACTGGAGGGGCCACTGGCCTGATCCCCCATTGGCTTCTCTTACGTTCTCATATGTTCTTAAATGCTGGCAGGGCCAAGTCCTGACAAAGTTTCCCCTTGCTTAGGTGGTTGGAGGAGGCTTCAGCGTAGCACAGATGGTTACAGAAGTCATCCCCGCGGGAATCCCTGCCGAGCATGCAGTAAGATGGTTAAGACCCTGGGAAGGGGAAACAAATGCAGTTGTTATATCATGCACTACTGTCAGTCAAAAAGAACAACGATTAATAAAAACACGAGAGGGGCCCTGCTGGATCAGACCAGTGAGGGTCCATCTAGTCCAGCATCCCATCTCACACAGTAGTCAAGCAGTTCCTCTGGAGGGCCAACAACAGGACATGGAGGCCGAGGCCTTCCCCTGAGAAGAACCTCAGAAGAGCCCTGCTGGGTCAGACCAGTGAGGGTCCCTCTAGTCCAGCATCCCATCTCACACGGTGGCCAACCAGTTATTATGGAGGACCAGAAACAGGGCATAGAGGTCAAGGTCCTCCCCTGATGTTGCCTCCTGGCTGACTGCCTCTGAACATGGAGGTTCCCCTCAGTCACCATGGCTGCTATCCACTGATGAACTTCTCCTCCATGAATTGGTCTAACTTCCTTTTGAGGCCATCTATGCCTGTGGCCATCACTACATCCTCTGGCACATATAATTCCTACTAAATTCCCCATTCTTAAATTACATATTTAATTACTACTGAGTAAGAAGTATTTCCTTTTGTTTCGTTGCGTACTCTGACTTCTCATATTTTGGAAGAGGGAGGAAAATATTTTTGTCAGCCCTCTCCACTCCATGCATAATTTATCTCTGTTATAAGCCAGAGTGGGGCCATGGTGGCTCAGAGGTTAAGATGCTGAGCTGTAGAAAGGAAGGTCGGTAGTTCAGCAGTCCGAGACCCGAGTGCTGCATGACGGAGTGAGCTCCCGTCTCTGGCCCCAGCTCCTGCCAACCTGGCAGTTCAAAAGCAAGAAACTGCAAGTAGATAAATAGGTCCCGCTTCGGTGGGAAGGTAACAGCATTCCATGCATCTTGGTGTCTAGTCATGCCGGCCACATGACCACAGAAACGTCTTCGGACAGCACTGGCTCGTTGGCTTGGAAATGGAGATGAGCACCACCTCCTAGAGTTGGATTCGACTGGCTTTCGAGCAAGGGAAACCTTTACCTTTTTATGTGTACCCACCAGAGAATCCTCAAACTCACTCCCAGCTAAAGGCGAGGTCTGTTTGGCATTGCGACCATTTTCCCGTCTCTCTGCCTAGCTTCTCTTCTCCCTGACGACCTGTTTGTCTTTGGTCCTGTTTCCATCCTGGGAGCCCGACGTGCTCTGGGTATGCCTCTACCACCAACATCCCGTTTTTCCAGCCGCGTCAGCTGGGGGTCTCTTTCCCGTGTCCCGAAATCAGTTCAGGGAGGGGATTTCACTGGAGTCAAACTCTGCTGTCCCCAAGAGACCCTGGCAGTTCCTGGGGGAGATGGTCACAGGTGGGAGGTCTGCCAGAGGACGGCGTGGCCCCTTATGCCGGCTGACTGGAGAAAGTCGGGCATCACCGTGGGACTTCTGCCCAGGCCTGGGGAGAGAGGGGGAAACCCAGGGTCTCTCTTGCCGGGCAGGGGCCTCAAGACGAAGGGCCGTTGACGGGACTGGCTCAGTTCCCTGCCTGTCCCGGGGGGGGGGGGGGAGGCCCTGCGGCTGCTACTGGGGGAGCTGCTATGATCCTGGGGAGGGCAGGCAGGAGGCCCCAGGAGACGCGAGGCCTAGAACAGCAGAGGCGGGTGATTTAGTGCGCCAGGAGAAGAAGGGAGGGAAAGGGGACTAGGGTGGACGTGCCTCTAAACAAAAGAGTGGCAACCGGTTGCTGATTCTGACCCAAAGGCTAGATGAGGCCGAGTCCAGCTGGTGTCAGTCCCGGCACCGAGTTTGCAGGATGCCTCTCTCCGCCTCCACCCTGGTCTCCCCACCCCCCAGCATTGGGAGAGTGGCTCCACCAGTGGTTTTGGAAGCGAGCCAGAGTGTCTCTCAATGAGTGATCACGGGGGGTTCTCCAGGAGGGAAACCAACCCACTGGTCTTTGGCCAAAGCCGTCCAGAGAAGGGAGTTCCTCGGGGCCAGGCAGGAGACCAGAATTTTCCTACCCCGTAGGCAGCAGGTGTGGGAGAGGGGTTCAGGTCCCTGGCTGGCCCGAGCCACCACCTCACCTTAGCCTCGGCTACAATGGGGGGATGATAACCCTGCCTCCATTTCAGAAGAAACTCTGTACATGTTAGGTGTTTTATCCTGGTGGGAGAAAAGTCAAGCAGCAACTTTTCTTACTTTCCCCCCTTTCTCACAATACAAGAACTCGTGGGCACTCCATGGAACTGCTGAGCAGTCGGGTTAGAGCGGATAAAAGGAAGTCCTTCTTCACCCAAAGAGTGATTAACATGTGGAATTCACTGCCACAGGAGGGGGTGGCAGCTACAAGCATGGACGGCTTCAAGAGGGAACTGGATAAACATCTGGAGCAGAGGTCCATCAGTGGCTCTTAGCCACAAGGTATAGATAGGAACTCTCAGTCTGGGGCAAGGGATGCTCTGTCTTCTTGGTGCTGGGGAGGGGGGAACACCTGACCCCACTGGTGGACCTCCTGGTGGCACCTGGTATTTTTGGCCACTGTGTGACACAGAGTGTTGGACTGGAGGGGCCACTGGCTTCTCTTATGCTCTTAGTGTTTAGAGTGTCATGTGAGTCCCAAGAGGGCAGCCCAGTCCTGCACCTGACAAGCTCACCTGGTCCTCATCGCCTTCTGGGGGGGCTCCTCCGCTCTTGCAGCTCCGCACACGGAGGCTCAGAAGGAGACCCTTCCTTCTCGGGCGTTGTCAGGAGAGCAGCTGCGTAAGTTTAAACATGACAGATTTTATTCCATGGGATAAGTGGAAGCACACGCACACACAACTTGGCGGGGGCTGGAGAGAGGCTCCCTACCTCCTTTCGGGGACCTTTTCCTCCACAGGTGAATTATCAACCCTCCGACCAGGAGGAGAACCAGCCCAGCAGCAGGAGGAAGGAGCCACATCGTCCTGGGATGACCTGCAACGAGGAACAGGCAGCTCTGGGCCCCTCCTGAAAGCAGACCCTTCCCCACTCCCCCACCTTCCGTGGAGGAGAGCACCCTCCAGGGCTGGGGGGGGTAGGGGGGGAATGGACCACAATGGCCACGCTCTAGGAGACACCCCTGGCCCTTCCAGGTGGCGCCATCTTCTTCAGCCAGAGGCAGCTGCTGCTGGGCCAGGGGGCAGCCAGGGGGAGAAAGAGGCGTTCCCCAGGCCAGCTGGCCTGCCTGGAATGGGAATTGGGGGGTGGGGGTGGGGGGCTCTTGCACTCTTAACCACAGGTGTGAGGAGAGTTGGAAGGGCTGTCATAGCTGAATAATGCTCGAACACATTGGCCAGTGAAGACAACTTTAGCTCTAGTTCTGTGAGATCATTTTTTGTTCTTAGAAGTTTTTCTCTTAACATTCCTAGTCTGGTGGTAATTGAGAGTTGTTCTGAGGGCGGTAGAACCAAGAAAGCGTTAAGGAGGTTCTCTTCCATAGAGTTCTCAAGAGAAAAGTGCCTTTGAATCAAGTTCAACTGTGTCGAAAAGTCCGGTCCCGAGCAAAGTCACACTGGACCACTTCTATAGAAGCTTTTGTAGTACAGTTATCGGCCCCCATTGGAAAGCCGTCTTTATTCCCCAGCCAGGAAAATCCCTTTAGAATAGAAGAATTCAGTAAGCTGGGAATCCTGGAACTGCCAAAGGTGAGCAGAACTCTTTGTGTCTGATTTCGGTTGCTGAGAGGCTCAACTGAGATTAATTCAGTTGTTGACAGTTTCTCTTGTAAGAGGGCTCTTAGATGAGGAGTGGCCTTCCATTTTGAATTCCAGAGTAAAGCCTCGCCTTTGTATCGGCAGACAGTTGGACACACTTTACAGGGCTGTAGCTTTAACTGAAATTGGACCTCCTCAGTTTGTGGCTTGCCCCTTTCTAGAGCTCCCTTTCTGGGGTGAAGGTGATTTTCTGGAAAAGGACCCATCAGAGTCTGTTTTAATTTTGATATGTGGTGGAAACTTCTGAGCAGTGTTCCCTCTAAGCTGAGTTAGTGTGAGCTAGCTCATAGTTATTTAGCCTCTGGGTCACACATTTTTGCCTTAGCTCAGGAAGCAGGGCTCCAGAGCAAACTGATTTATGCAGTAGCCAAAAAGCTCGCTCACAACTTTAATGCCGGGAGCTCACAAAGCAGAATTTTTGCTCACAAGACTCCACAGCTTAGAGGGAGCATTGCTTGAGAGTAAGCTGATCGATTTTGGCTTCAATTACCTTTAGTCCGTCAAAGATAGATACAACAGTTTTGGCAGTCAGATGCATAAAATCACTTAGCGTATTGTTGGCAATTCTGTAGCTAGCAGATTCAGAATCTTCTTCAGCTTTCGGCTGCTGGAATGGTATGGCTCCCTTCTCATCTTCGCAATGTTACTAGTGTTCTCATCAAGATTTACAAGGGGAGTAAAGTGGTTAGAAGTTGGAATAACAAAGACTGATAAAGAAGAAGAGGAGGAGAGACTGGATTTACACCCCGCCCTTCACTACCCGAAGAGCTCAGAGCGGCTTACCATCTTGGAAGCCTTTCCCTGAGGGGCGCCGTGAATGCAAAAGGCTCTTGCACTCCGCTGCGGCCCCCTCCCAGGCCAGCCTGACCCAGGCTTCAGCCAGGATGGATCATGGGTGGGAGCGTGAAGGCCAGGGAACATTTTTCTTTAGTTTTCAAATCCAATGAAACATTTTACCAGTTACTTTAGATCTCCGCCATGTCAAGCAGTGCTGATGCATAACTGGCAAAGTGTGGGGGCAAAATCTCCCTTACCTTCACTCGGGCAGACGCTGGGCAAGTCGAAGGAGGCGTTTTTCTGACCCACGGGGTTGCTGAGCAGGCAGGTGACGGTGGAGTCTGAGGAGTTGGGACGCCAGGACACGTGGAGCTCCGTCCCCTCGGCAGAGAGCCGGTACCAGTCCAACCCCTCTTCTAGGACACAAAGCCGGTTCCCCCTTTTCCAGGAGACATTGAATCCCCCTTTTTCAGATGTCAGGCACTGCAGGGTCAGGTTGCACCCCTCTGCTGTCTTGGAGGTCACTTGGTGGCGTATCTGTGGATCTGGAAGGGGCTCTGCTCAGAGGGAAGTAAAAGAAAAGTGCTTGCTCTCTTTGGAGGACAGTGCTAGAATGGGACAAACCGGGACAAACTTTCTATGCGGAGCTCCATGAGGAACAGGGAAGGACACTCACCAAAGACAGAGAGACAGAAGGTCTGCTCATGAATCTCATGACTAGTGGCAAAGAGAACGTGGGTCGCCAACACCCCGCTGTCCTCCTTCTCCAGGGCCCGGATCCGCAGTGTGGTCTCGTCAGCCATTTCTAGCCGCTGCCCGAGCCCATCGCTGGTATTTCGCCGCTCCAGTTTCCCACCCCTGAGTTCAGCAATCCGGAATTTGGGGCTGGACCCTTTCTGAAAGGACCACTCAATTTCGGCCACTGTTTTGGCTGGAGGTAAATCCAGAGGGAACCTGGCGGATCCTCCCAGCATCCCGTTCACCTGCTGGGGTGGCTTCTCTGCTGCTGCTGCTGCTGCTGCTTTCCTTCCAGGGCCTGCAGTTAATTACATGAAGGGCGGGGGAGGGAAGAGAGTGGAAGGCGCGTTTCAAGCCGAGGCAGAAATGATGCTCCGTCTCCATCCAGCAGACTGGACTGGGTGGCCCCCTCCCCATCGCAAAGGAGACAATTCACTCTGTCTGGCTATCTGCTTATTCAGAAAAGTTTGAGGCGGCCTCTCTGAGTCCTGCTTGAGGCGGCTTAGGAACTAAAAATAATAAAACCAACTGTTAGAACAGGCGTGTCAACCATGCAGCCCGCGGGCCAAATCTGGCCCCTGCAAGGCCCCAATCCAGCCCAAGAGCAACTGGCTGTGAGCTGCTTCCTGCTTCCAACACTGCGGCTCCTTTTCCCCAGCCTCTCCTAGTTCCTGCTTCAGAGGGGAGACAGAAAGCCTTCCCTCCATTGGCTGAGGCCTCCTCCGCCCTCCCCCTCCTCTGGGGAGGGAAAGAACCAGAGAGATGGGGAAACATGGCGTCTGGATGGACTTTTCAGAAGAACAGTGTTTTATTCCAGGTATAACCTTTTGTGTGCAAGCACACTTTTTCTTCTTCAGAGACAAGGAGGGAGGGAGGGAGGGAAAGAGCCAGATGGAGCATGCCAGAAAAAGAGAGAGAGAGAGTTTCCTGTGTTTAAGGCGGGAGGGCGGGGCAGAAATTTAATAAATCAAATCATTTTATTCCTGGTGTTTGTGTGTGTGTGTGTGTGAGAGAGTGTCTCCTGTGTTTAAGACCAAAAACGTCTTATTCCAGGTACAAGTTTTTGTGGGCAAGCTCACTTCTTCAGAAGGGGGAGGAGGGAGGGAAAGACCCAGAGGTAACATGCCAGAAAAAGGAAGTCCCATGGCACATGGAGAGATCCCCCCAACAGCACAGCTTGCATTCCTTATTGGTGAAAGGGCGCAAGAGTCCAGGAGCACCTTAACAACTAACAAAATATGTGGCAGGGCAGGAGCTTTCATGAATCACTGCTCACTTCTTCAGATACAGCTGAGAGTCCATTTGTCCTTATACAGGGGTCATTTCGTAGAAAAAGAGGTGCAGGAGCTCATTAGCATAATTCATTTGCATATGCTACGCCACCTGACATCACCAGAAGTATGTCAGAAGGCGAGAGAGAGAGAGAGAAAAAGGAAAGAAGGAAGGAAGGAAGGAAGGAAGGAAGGAAGGAAGGAAGGAAGGAAGGAAGGAAGGAAACGAAAGAGCTGGCAGAGAGGGGACAGCTACTAATCCAAGCCTCAGAAATACTCAGAAATTCTGGGAGGATAGCTTCAGTGGTGGCTGAAGCCTTCAGAAGGCTGGTCGGAGGAACAAGGACCTTTCCAGGGGACGGGGTCATTTTGCTTCAGCCATGACACAAGCAGGCATTCCCCCGCGGGGGGGGGGGGGGCTGGCACCAACTCCCGGAGCTGAGCTCCCCCGAAGCTCCTGCTCGAAATGACCCCTGTCCTTATATCTTGGTGAGTGAAGTGATTTCAGGAGCCAAATGACAATAGCAGGCATTGGTAATGAGAGAAGAAACCTAGGTCTGTCCGAGTCTGTTTGTCTCAGCCTCTGCCATTTGCAAATACTATTGCCATTTGTTGTTGCTATCTGAAGGCTCCATCTGTAATTAATGGATTGCCTTGAAGTTTCTGTTCTGTCTCGCTTAATGTATGTTTCTCTCCCCGGGAGGGTGGCTTGCTACATTCCAACGTGTCATAAACCAGCCCAGTTATCTTGTATTGTCACCTCCCTTTCTCCCTCTCCGGATGCTTCAGTGTTTTATCTGCTTTTGTAACCTTGGGGAACTGTGGAACTGTTATTCTATCCAGGTGTCTTGCCTGCAATCTACACTTAGAGGTCACTGGGGAACATGGGGGGGGGGGGACTTTAGTGCTTTAGCACCTTTTTGGTGAGAACCAAACAGCTCATAGAATTTCGAACTTTTTTGTAACCATTTCTATTGGCCCTCTGCCTATCTGTACCTGAGAGTGGGGGGTATATTAATCCTGGCTGTATGTAACCAAGTATCTCTAACAAACATGAAGTTCCTGAACCATCATTAAGAATAAAGGAACTTTGCTGCATCAAAGGTCTGGCTTATTGGTTAGATTCAGAAGTCTCACAGGTCTCAATTCAGTTCAGGTTCGTAATCAGTTGCAATTCTGCAGCTTCTCTTTCTGATCTCCCCTTGAAATACCTTTGTAAGAGAACTGCTACCCTCAGGTCAGCAACTGAATGCCCTGGAAGGTTGAAATATTCCCCCACTGGTTTTTGAACATTGTGGTTTCTAATAGTAGTCTAACAAAATTTGTGGCAGGGTATATGCTTTTGTCAGTCACTGCTGACTTCTTCAGACTGATTTCCATTTATTCTTTGCATCCTCCTGGACGGAATCCTCCTGGACCAAACTGAGACCTAGGTCTCCCGTCTCATTACCAGTGCTGGTATCTCCACCCCTCTGCATATCACGCCTAATCCAATCATGCCTGCTATTGCCATCCAACATCTGAAGAAGTTAATATCTCTGGTACCTCCTGTTATATTTTATGGCACGCCTGGCCCGGAGCACGAAAAAAAACTCCAGCATGACAGTGACCCCACCCCAGTGCAAGAACTCTGGACCATAAAAGGGTCACGGGAGGGGTCACCCTTGCCAGGCTGATGAGCTGCGTGGCTCCAGCGGGCTCCATCTGCCAATGAGGTGGTGGTGGTGGGGGAACCAGCATTCCCCTGCAGCCTAGAGACACCCCCTTTTGACTACCTGACTCGGGAGAGCTGCCGTCTGGTACAGATCTGACCCTTGGGGTGGGGTCCTCCCCCCCCCCCCAGACTGAAGGAGTTCTTCCTCCCTCCCTCCCATTTCTGGCCCCAGCTCCTGCCCACCTAGCAGTCTGAAAGCAAGAAATGGCAAGTATATTCATAGGTACCGCTTCAGCGTTCTGTTTGCCTGGGCATTTAGTCATGCCAGCCACATGACCACGGAAACGTCTTTGGACAGTGCTGGCTCTTCGGCTGGATTCGACTGGCTTTTGAGCAAGGGAAACCTTTACCTTTGCTATCAGCCAGACTGTTAATAACGGTCAAGCAATACAACCATTCTCCACTTCCTTTAAAGCTGCTAAAAAGCTGTCTGGTGCCATGTGGTTGGTTTAGGGGAGGTAGAAACGGCGGGGGATCAGGGGGTGGCGAGGAAAGCAACTCCCCCCCGCCCCCCAGCACAAAAACCCCGGACTGGAGAAAGGGTCGCGGGAGGGGTGAGGAGGGCCGTTGCCAGGCCGGTCAGTTCCGCGGCTCCGGCGAGCTCCGTCTGTCGACAGGGGTGGGGAGAGATCTGTCCAGAACGGGGCGCCCCTGCTCCAGCCCCAGACGGTCCGCGCCCCGCCCGCCCCGCCGCCCGTCTCCAGCCCGCCTTACCCGGGAGGGCGCCCCCCGGCAGCGGCAGCAGCAGCGCCAGGCGGACGAGGAGGAGGGGGGCGGCCGGGGCCACCATGGCAAGCCGGCGGGCGCTGCGCGGAATCCTCCACGGCCAGGCGCGCCCCAACGGCGGCGCCCGATCCCCAGGCGAGGGGCGCAGCAGCAGCAGGAGCCTCCGCCACGCTTCTCCCTCGGTCGCTCCTGCCACTTTCGCGGGAAAGGCCCGCCCCGCCCCCCGCCGCTTTGGCGGGAAAGAAGAGCGCGGCCCCGCCCCCGCCTTCCTGGACGGTCCCCCTCGGGGGTGGCTGGCGCCCTGGGCGCTCCGCTCCCTCCCTCCTCGGCCGGGGCTTCCTGGCGGGGCGGGCGGGCGGGGGTTCAGCGCCAGGACGGCGGGGACGGGGGCCGTTTCCCTGCAGCCTCTGCCCCCCCGGCCTCGGGAGCGCCGCCGTCTGCAGCAGAGCTGCCCCTGGGGGCAGGGGTCCTCCCCCCCCCCCCCCCGAGACTGAAGGGGCGCCTCCGCCCTCCCGCATCAGCCCCCTGGAAGACGGCGACATCCCGGCTCCCGAAGGGGGTGACCAAGGGACCGCCTCCGACGCCGCGCCTCTTCCCCCAGGCAGAGGGCTCGCGGGCCGGGAAGGCTCCCCTGGGCGGAAAGTCCAGGGCGGCCCCGGCCTGGCGCAGACTTCCAAGCGCCTGTTCTTAGAAACTTCCTGCTGGCAGAGACTGCTTGGAGAAGCAGTGGGGGCGGGGGCGGGGCTTCAACATGCGCTTCTGGTTTTTTTAATTATTATTTGCAGGGGCCCTTTGGTAGAAAAAGAGCTGCAGGAGCTCGTTAGCATAACTCCTTAGCATATGCCAGGTCCCTTGACATCCCTGGAAGTGTGTCAGAAAGGGAATGTCAGTTTCAGCCCCATTATACCCTATGGGCCATTGAAATCAATGGCAAAAACTCATAGGGCATATGAGGGGCTGGAGGAAAGGGGGTTTGAGGGAGAGGCTCCAAACTTGCAGGGTAGCTGCTGGGGCCTCTCCTCGAAATACCCACCAAGTTTCAAGAAGATTGGACCACGGGGTCTAATTCTATGGGCCCCCAAACAGGTTGTCCCATCCCCTCCATTGTTCTCTATGGTGGGAAAAAATGTTACCTTTTTTTCTACTATAGAGAACAATGGAGGGAATGGGGGCAACCTGTTTGGGGGCCCGTAGAATTGGACCCCCTGGTCCAATCTTCTTGAAACTTGGTGGGTATTTGGGGGAGAGTTCCCAGCAGCTACCCTGCAAGCTTGGAGCCTCTTTCTCAAACCACCTCCCCTCCAGTCGCTTTTAAAGTTGCCACTGAAATTCGGCAGCAATTCAGCAACAGGCTGAATCAGATCAGAGATTCTGATTCACCTCTTGGCTGCCCTAGTGGCCACTCCTGAGCTGGCGGAGCTTCGCTCCGCCTCGCTCTAGCCCCAATGGACCCCTGTGTAGATGCCTTTTGGTGGCTTCGGAGTCCCTGTGGGAGTCAACATGTTGGGCTTCGGGGTCCTCGGGGCAGTTGCTGGGCAGTTGGAGGCGTAATGCCCGGCCTCCCCACACCTCATTCAGAGACCTTGCTTCAGCCGGGCATCTCGCAGCTCTTGCACTGTTGACTTCAGCTTCGACTTAGTGGGAGCTTTAGGTGCAGCGTGGGAAGTATGAGGTCCCAGCTTAATCAGAGTGAAACGCTCCTCCACATCAGCTGCTGCCCGCATCCAAGTAACCAAAAAAGCCGGTCCAGTCATTTCTTAACACAGTCTCGTAAATCTCCTGGTTGAGGCCCTCCCTGAACTTCTCCACGAACAGATCTTCGGACCACCTGTGCACTTTCGCAGCAGCTCTCTGAACTGAGCGGTATATCTCCTTACAGAGTTACGGCCCTGCACCAGCTTACGCAGCTGGTTCCGAGCCTTCTCCTCCCCCAAGGGATCATAATGCTGCCTTAGTGCCCACATGAAATCATTCACCGACCGTAGTTCGGGCCCAGGAGGGTTGTGGAGGCTTACATACCAGTCACTAGCCGTGTCCCGCAGCTTAGAACCGATGTAGCCCGCTCTCGCGCGCTCCGTGGGGTAAAGATGTCCCCAAGAGTCTAGGAACCTCTCGATCTCGATGAGGAAGAAGCGCAGCTTATCAGGGTTGCCATCGAAAGTTGCAGCCAGAGGATCAGTGAGTATTTGATGATAAATCCTTTCCCCACCTTGGGGAACCGGCTGACCAGGACCTCCAGGGCGCAAAGGCATCCCAGCAGGGAGTTGGGGCTGGTTTCCGGCGCCCACGGGAGCCTGCTGTACAGGTGACAGGGAACCTGACAGCATTTGGGCTTGCGTACAATTTTTAGTCATTATTTTAGTTTTCAGGAAGCTAACTTTTACTCCTGCAACTTTACCATATTTTTGTATACCTGCTAACAAATGAGGAATACTTTTTGTCGGGTCGTCTAGAATGAATACTAGATCGTCTGCAAATGCCTGTAATTTAAAGCTTTCTCCTTTCACTTGAAGCCCTGTTATTTGTTTATTGTCTCTAATTTGGTCTGTCAACGTCTCTAACAAGAAAATAAGCAACAAAGGTGATAACGGACAGCCTTGTCTGGTTCTCTTCTGAATTTGTATATTTTGGGTAGTATCTCCATTAATAATGATCTTGGCTTTTTGAGTATTATAAATAGCACTAAGCATTGAGAAAAAATTTTCTCCACAATCCCACACTTTAAATTTTTGTAGCAAAAAAGACCAGCTAACATTATCAAACGCTTTCTCCGCATCTAAAAATATTAGGGCCGCCTCTTTATCAGGATGCTGTTCATAGTATTCCAATACATTTACTACTATTCTAACATTATTTCTAATTTGTCTTTCGGGGAGAAAGCCCGCTTGGTCTTGGTGCACTATATGTGAAAGTACTTTTTTCAACCTATTTGCTAGTATATTTGCAAAAAGTTTATAAACTGTATTCAACAGGGATATAGGCCTATAGTTTCTGATTTCTGATGCATCTGTGTTAGGTTTATGGATCAGAGTTATCAAGGCATCTTTCCAGGTATCTGGCAGTTTCCCCGTAACTTGGATTTTTGTATCACTTCTTTAAATGCTGGTGTAATCTGTTCCTCAAATAGTTGATATATTTCTGAAGGTATCCCATCTGGACCTGGTATTTTTTTCTTTTTCACATTCTTAGTTGCCTCTACTATTTCCCAGGTTGCAATTGGTTCATTTAATAGTTGTTTCTGGTCTGCCAAAAATGTCTTTGAATTCCGTGTAAACAAATACTCTTGGATATTACTCTGATCTTGCTCCATTTGATGGTATAGTGTATTATAAAATTTTTCTACAATTTTTTTGAGTTCTTTAATTCCAAAATGATTTCCCCCTCTTTCATCTTTAAGACAATTCACTATCAGTTTTTCCTTTTCTTTTTTCAGTTTGTAGACCAACCATCTTGTTGGTTTATTGGCATTTTCGAAATAGTATTGTTTGACATAATCTAATTTTTTTTGCCACTTCCTCTGTAAGCAGTAAGTTCATCTGATGTTGCAAAGCTACTAGTCTAAATTTCAGTTTTTCTGTCAATTCAGTTGTTTTCATGTTTTCTTGTTCTCTAATTTTCCCCCTCAAACTTTCATACTGTTTCCTACCTTGTTTTTTCTTCCACTTTCCACAATCATATCATAAGAAGTGCCCTTTTTAAAATTTGGACAGAAATAAGAGGAAAAAAATATTTCAAAACCCCAAAATGGGTTTCTCCTTTAGAGGCATTTGTTAGACCTACATTATTATCAGAGAATAATAAAAACTGTTATGAAAAATTGTTGGATAAGAATAATGAATTGAAAACAAGAAATATTATTAAAGCAAAAAATCAAATTATCTTGGTGGGAAAAACAACAACTAAAGTCAAAGTTTAAAGAGGATAAAAAATAGGCTTTTGTGACTCATTAAATGAATTAGATAAGATCTGGTTGTCCACGAGTGATAAATTGGTTCAGAAACTTTACAACTAGTTACTTATGGATTATGTGGCAGATGAGTCAATTAAAACACTGATGATAGCTCGGATGAGGGATATAAATCATACAATAGAGACAGATGCCTGGTCTAAAATTTGGATAACAGTAAAGTATATGAGATCAACGTCTTATAAAGAAAACATCTATAAAATGTTCTACAGATTGTATTGGTTGCCGGATAAGATCGCGAAATGTTTCCCTAATGCATCCAGCAGTTGTTGGAAATGTAAAACTAACATAGGCACTTTTTTCCATATGTGGTGGAGGTGTGAAAGAATACAGAAATTTTGAAGAAAAGTGCACAAAATAATAATGGAAATATTCGAGATGAATTTTCCAATGATGCCAGAAATATTCTTATTAAATATATTTCCAGAATCTGTTAAATCAGAAAGATATGTAATGATGTATATTGTTACAACAACAAGAATTGTAATAGCAAAAAATTGGAAATCAGATCAAATCCCAACAGAAGAAGATTTTAAACATAAACCTCTTGAAATAGCAGAAACAGACAGGTTAAGTGTGGTTTGGTATAACAAAATGGATGGAAAATTTTGGAAAAATTGGAATAAAGTATATAAATGGATAAATGTAAAAATTCTTAACAGGGCTCAGAATGGCTGATGTTAAGCAACTTATTTACGATTTAAATGACTTGATGGTCGATGTTTGTTGGTTGCCTTTTTTTCCCTTTTGTAAGATGAATGTGGTCATACTAATAAAAATCAATTTTAAAAAAGTCTGATGTCAGAGGCTACTGTAGACATTCGGAGCTGTATAAAGTATCGTCTGTCCCACCTCTATCAAGCCCCTGGGAGTGGCTCTGAACTTCCATGGCAGATAGGTCTGGTCCAAACTGGATTCTCTTTTGTCCAGAAGGGATTAACTCTGACAAGATGATCCAATGTGGCATGGAAACAAATGGGGTGTTCTAATGGGGATCTCTCCAGGGGTCCAAAGACCCCAGACTCTCTGCGTGGCATTCTGGCCCTTGCCAAGTTCTGGGGTTTCTGTCTCAGTACAGAACAGCCAAGATGCTGACTGGAGTGGGTCATAAGGACCCTTTCCCTCCAGTCTTGTTCCACCTACACTGGCTCTTAGTTAGCTTCTGGGCCCAATTCAGGGTTCTAGTATTGATCTTTCAAGCCCTACCTGGGCTTGGGGCCTGAACATCTCAAGTATCGCCTATTCTCATATGAACCACTACAGTCATCTCTGGAGGGCCCGTTTTGGGTGCCCCCACCTTCTTAGGCTAGAGGAGTGGTAACCAGAGAAAGGGCCTTCTCAACCGTGGCACCGAAACATTGCCCCGCCCCTAATATTCCTTTGCCCCCCTTCTGTCACTGTCTTCCCCCAGCAGGTGAAGATGTCTTTGTTTTGTTTGGTGTCCCAGTCCTGAGTTTTCACAGTTTAGTGCTGAATTTATTATTAATTGAGACTATTTCTATGGGGCCCCCTTCCCAAGTCTTGGATGAAGTGGCTGACACTTAAAAGACACAGTATGAAAAACAAGCAATTACAAACAAGCAATTAAAAAAACACTAATAAAAATGTACCCTATTCCTGAAGCCCCCTCTCAAATTATAACGTGTTTTGTCTTCGTTTGCATACCGGCCTTCTTTTGCTTCGGACCCCCCCCTCCCCCGAGAATGTGGCTCTCTGTGGCGAGAAAGGGAGGAGGGCTGTGGAGTTCTATTTTTGGGTTGGAGGAAAAGAAAAGGATCATGGGTGTTGGCTGAGAGAAGCACAGGAGTGACTTATTTGTCATGTGGAAAAGCAGCTGTGGGGGGGGGGCGGGATGGTGGGAGTGTCAGCAGATGGGGGGGCAGATCTCAGCTGCTCCGGCATTCCAGGAAAGGCGATTCACAGAGTGAGAGAGAGTTTCAAACACCCTTGAATACAAACACCATCACCACCACCCTGGCTGGTTTGGCTGCAGCAACGAGAATCCCTTCAAGAAGAGACTGAAGCTGCAGAGAAGAAGAGCAAGATGGCCGGGAGCCCCAAGGTTCGTGGACCACTTCCTCCATCTGGCTGCAAGCGGTCCCATAAGAACCTAAGAGAACCCAATGCTGGATCAGGCCAGTGGCCCCTCCAGTCCAACACTCTGGGTCACACAGTGGCCAAAAACACCAGGGGCACTCAGGAGGTCCAGCAGTGGGGCCAGGACACTAGAAGCCCTCCCACTCTTTCCCCCTCCCCCCCAAGCACCAAGAAGACAGAGCGTCCCTTGCCCCAGACCGAGAGCTCCTATCTATACCTTGTGGCTAATAGCCGCTGATGGACCTCTGCTCCATATAAGAACATAAGAGAAGCCAGTGTTGGATCCAGCCAGTGGCCCACCCAGTCCAACACTCTGTCATACAGCAGCCAAAAATACCAGGTGCCCTCAGGAGGGAGGTCCAGCAGTGGGGCCAGGACACTAGAAGCCCTCCCACTGTTGCCCCCCCTCCCCCAAGCACCAAGAATACAGAGCATCCCTTGCCCCAGACTGAAAGATCCTATCTATATTTTGTGGCCAAGAGCCACTGATGGACCTCTGCTCCATCAGCAGAGAAGGACTTCCTTTTATCTGTTCTAAAATGTGGAGACAGTGTGCGACTGCAGTGGGAAAAGGCCAACGCGATGCTGGGGGTTCTTAGGAAGGGAACGGAAAACAAATCAGCCAGTACCATAATGCCCCAGTAGAAATCGATGGTGCGAGCTCATTTGGAACACTGGGTACCGTTCTGATCATCAGGGGCCTAGACTCTTGCATGCGCAAAGCGCGCAGGAGCCGCCGCTGCACTGCCGCCGCCGGGACGATGTTCTCGCTGTGGCCAGAGCTGCCATGCTGCTGCTCTCTGGGAGGGAGGGAGGGAGGGAGGGAGGGGGGTGGGTGGGTGGGGAGAGCGGCTCTGGCGGTAGGAAGGCGCAGCGCCGGGGGCTCCATTTTGCCAGGGGGGCTCAGTCTCTCCCGGGGAAATTTCGGGGGTGGCTCGAGCCCCCCCCCCCCCATAGTTTACTCCTATGCCGGTCGCCACACCTCAAAAGGGCCACTAGAATGATAAAAGGGTTGGAACACTTTGGCAGAAAGGTTGAGGCGCTTGGGGCTCTTCAGCTTGGGGCAACGAGGGCTGAGGGGCGACATGACCGAGGTTTCTAAGATGATGCATGCAGGGCCGGCTCACCCACTAGGCAGATTAGACTCAGGGAGCCTGTGCAGAGTGGCGGCTGACTGCAGACGCTGGAGAAAAGCCTCTCCCTCCTCCTCCCCCCCCCCCCCCCCCCCGTTCTCCCCAGGAGGCGCCAGGGACTTCAGCCAGGCGGCCCAAGATCGCGACGCTGCCCTCTCATGCAGCTGGATGGGGCTGCTCACGAGTCCCTCTGCACGGGGTGACGCTGCCAGGCCGGGGGGGGGGGGGGGAATCTGCAGCACGGAAAGGGTTAAAGCGAGCCGGCTACATGGCTAGAGAGGCTGAGCGGGGGGGGGCGGGGGAGTTCTTTCCAGTGTTTTTTTTTGGGGGGGGGGCTTTGCTCTTGCATCGCGGCCGGAGAGACCAGGGAGGGCTTCCGATCTGCAGCTGGAGGAGCCGGGAAAGCCTAGCAGCCGGTCCGGGCAGGTTTACTCAAAAGTAAGTCAAGGGGGTAGGGAGGCAATAAGCCTCTCAGTCCTGCTGGGAGAGAGAAATGTGGCCGTCCTGCGCTTTTCGACGGGGAGCTGCTATTCAACAGTACCTGCAAATGCCAGCTGTGGCTCAGGACAGCGCCTCCCCCGCGACGAATCCCCTGCGTCTCTCTGCTGGACTCCGGCTCTTTCCTCCCCTTCTGCTGGGCCGTGATGGTTTCGCTCAGCTGAGCAGCAGGGACTCCTGCAGGGCCCCCTCACCACCAATGGGCGGCATCAGCAACTGCCCCCCCCTCCAGGGGTGCCTTCTCCTTGGAGCCCCCCCCCCCGGCGCCTTGTGCAGCTGCCGGTCAGAGCAGGTCAGGCAGGCTCCTGGCTTTCTGCAGTTGGGTAGCCCTGTACAGAGTGATGCACAAAGTCACTTGGAGAAATTATCTGGGGGCCGTGGTCTGTATTAGTATTTGTTGTGGCTGCTGCCAAGACACAGCTGACTTATGACGACCCTGTAGGGTTTTCAAGGCCAGAGATGTCAGAGGTGGTCTGCCAATGCCTGCCCATGCATCATGACCCTGGCCTTCCTTGGAGGTCTCCCATCCAACTATCAGCCAGGGCTGACCCTGCTTACATTCCAAGATCTGACAATATCTGGCTAGCCTGTGACTTGGTCTACGATGTCATAAGAACATAAGAGAAGCCAGTGTTGGAGCCGGCCAATGGCCCATCCAGTCCAATACTTTGTCACACAATGGCCAGAAACACCAGGTGTTTGGAACAGGACCTCAAGGGTGGGCAGAAAGAGAAGAAGAAGAGATTGGATTTATACCCCGCCCTTCACTACCGAAGGGAGTCTCAGAGTGGCCTACACCACCACCAATCTCCTTTCCCTTCCCCTCCCCACAACAGACACCGTGAGTGGCAGGTGGGGCTGAGAGAGCTCTTTCTAGGACTGCTCTTTCAAGAACAGCTCTGAGAGAACTTGTGACTGACCCAAGGTCACCCAGCAGCTGCAAGTGGAGGAGTGGGGAATCAAACCCGGTTCTCCCAGATAAGAGTCCTTAACCACTACACCAAGTGAGCCGTGTCCAGGAGGTTTAGACAATATTCCTGGGTGGGAAGGGCCGGAAAATGAGGCTGAATGTGGGACCCCCCCCCCTCCCCAGGTTTTTTTTTTTTTTTTTTTGCTGCTCTGGACCTCAGGTGTCGCTTGGGCGTGATTTGTGTTTTCCTGTTTGAGAAAATTTGTGTTTTCCTGTTTGAGTGATTTGTGTTTTCCTGTTTGAGAAAATCAGAGATTGTATTACTTGTTCTCAAACTTTTAAAAAAAGAAATGAGCAATTCTGTTTTTCATTCTTCCTAAAATGTATTTATTTTTGAAAAATAGTGGGTGCGGGGGGGGGGGGTGCCAGAATGTATCCTCGCCTCGCGTGCAAAAAACCCTGGGGCCAGCCCTGTATGCATGGGATCGAGCAGGTCGAGAAAGAAGTCCTTTCCTCCCTCGTGGGCACTCCATGAAATCGCTGAGCAGTCGGGTTAGAAGGGATAAAAGGAAGTCCTTCTTCACCCAAAGAGTGATTAGCACGTGGAATTCACTGCCACAGGAGGTGGCGGCGGCTACAAGCATCATGGACCGCTTTTCAAGAAGGAATTGGATGACGGCTTCTCTCTCGTTCTCTTCTGTTCTTCAAGTCAGCGCCGTAAACGTGGCTCTTCCTGGTGGGCCTGGGGGCTACCCTGCCCTTCCCCTCCCCCGAGGGCCTGGCTCCCCCGGGCGGGGCGGGCGCCGGGAGCGGGCGGGGCGGGGCGGGGCGGGGCGGGCGCCGAGGGCTGCGCGGGGGTGGGGGCTCGGCTCCGCCCCCTCCCCCCCAGAGGCTGGGGCTCGGGCGCGCGGGCCGGCGCGGCGGGGAGTGATGGGGCGCGCGGCGGCGGCGGCGGGCCGGAGGAGAGAGGCGCTGCGGCTATGGGTCGGGGCGCTGGCCGGTCTCCTGGCAGGTAAGGGGGACCCCCGAGTCCTGCGCAGACCCTCTCCCGAGAGCCCTGGCCCTGGAAGAGCCCCCCCCCCCCGAGGAAGGAGCCCCACAGGCGGAGCAGCCCGAGGGGACGGGAGTGCGCCTCCAACCCCCCCCCCCCGGGCATTTCCCCCCTCCCCCATGGAGCTGGCCGGGCGGCGGGCGGCCCTCCCCTTCCCGGAGACCCGGGGCGCCCCTCTTCCCCGCGGGAGATCCTCCGCCACCCCTGAGCAGATCGAGCCCCCCGCCCCGGCGCCACTGCCCGCTCCGACCGCCAGCCGCAGCTCCCTCCTGTCCCCTGGAGCGGCTCCCGGCCTCTTGGCATCGGGGAAAGCCCCCCCCCCACACACACACCCCCGACAGCCTTTCCTCGGAGGGGGGCCGGCTTCCACGCCGCGATGAGCTCATCCGGAGGCTGCGATCCCGATGCCACTTTGGCTCCCCCCCCCCCCCCCCCGTTGCGCAGGAACAGCGAGCGGCACCTGCGAGTTACACCCCCGGCCGGAGTTGGCACCCCCCCTCCGCCGCCGAGAGCTGCTTTTGACCGAGCAGAGGCGCGAGAGCCCCGGGCCCTGGCAGTGGGAGAGCCGCTGGGAAGGAACCGGGGGCGGGGGGGGGGGGCTCCTAAAAAGGCGTGTGGCTAGCGCACCCCCCCCCCCCCCCCCCGCTTATGTGCCGCGCAGAGAAGTTCCGAGCAAGTGCCCGCAGCGCCTCTTCTGCCTCCTCCGGAGAGAGGCCCCTTCTGTGGGTCTTGGGGGCTCTCCCCGACCAGGGCCCCAGTCTGGCCCCCCTCCTGCAGACCAAAGTAAGGACGACCCCCTTGACGCTAACTAACTGGGGTTGCCAACCTCCAGGGGAGGCCTGGCGTTTTCCTGGGATCGCAGCTGATCTCCAGCCCACAGAGAAAAGTTCCCTGGGAGGACCTGGCAGCTTGAGAGGGCGGGAAAGCAGGGGGTCCTGCCGAGACCCTGGGGGTGGGGAGTCATGCTACACAGGGCACTGTCACACATAGGCTCAGGACAGAATGCCCTGTCAGTCCCCTCCAGTCACCCTTTGCAAGAGGGTGTTGCCCTTTCAGGCAAAGTGCATTGAAAGCGGACTGAAAAGTGCATTCCTGGTTAGTGTGCCGCAGGCCCCTCGGTGAGGAAGTGGGACTGCCTGCCAGCGTCCCTTCTTCTCTGGGGTGGGGCTGTGGTCTTGCTCACCAACAGGCCCCAGGTGTGCTGTGAGCTTCTTAGGGATGCCAGCCTCCAGGTGGGACCTGGGGATCCC